>BSBM01000391.1:9997500-12452500 GCA_027924585.1 Larix kaempferi
AATAATCCCATCTGTCATCAACCACTCCATCCAGTAGGCGATCAATACCCATGCACATCTTCTCCAAATTCGTTGAAGCAATCCACTGATGACGCTTCCCATGACAAGGAGAATAGACTCCCTCCACTCGGCCCCTACATGCCTGGTATCCTACTGGAGGTTGCGGCCCAACATATGCACACATAAGCAAGTAATCAGTCTTGGTATCATAACAATCCTCTAGCTATCACATATTATCTGAAGTAGAAACAACATGATACTATAAAGTGAGTAAATACATACCATATGGTCCGCATGCCTGACCAGGAGGTCGTGGTAGCTATGCATCCCCTCTGTAGTCCATCCCTACATAAGGGAAGTCCTCAATCACAACTGGCAACTACTGCAATTGTGTAAACAACTCTCGAGTGAATAACCAACCCACCAGTCCCCAACCCCCGCGAGTCATCATCTCACCCCATCACCGCATCCTCGGCTCAGTAGGTCCACCATCACGGATCTCTCTATGTCGTCGTAGAGTCAAAACTCACTCAAAGAAGAACAAGCATAGAAATGATGTGAAACAAAAATCCCCTCCTGTGTGGATAAGCTTGTTCAACTCTCACCGAACAACTTTCAAGTACATCTATCCCCACCCAAATTAGGTACCCGCTAAGGCCTGCTCAACCAACATCATTTGCTTGCCAGAGATGTCGTGGGGCGCCTTGGACCCTAGTATCTGCACTACTAGTGCCGCTATAGCTTAAGTTTCCAAACTCTCTATGTCACAGATCAAAATAACATTGTCATGCACATAAGTTGTGGCATAACAATTATGCTCCAGTAGGTCCACCATAGAGACATCACTGGGCTTCCTTGGCTGGGTGTCCATAATCATACCAACCGCGGGAGCCCTATTAGAAATTAAACTTTAGTGAGCGATACCTCTATCCGCTCACCTTGAATCACGAATTCCCCCACATCGACATCCCATAATTCTACCAATTTGTTCAGCAGTAAATTCACTGAATGCATTGGGGCACCCGAGTGAACTTCAGTAACCCACACCGTTCCAACATATCCTAGACATCCTCATTGTCCATGATGTCATCCAACATCCTACCCAGTTCACGCTCTCACCAACTCACCCTCGGCATCCTGTACACACATGAAAAATCCCTCATCAGTAATGTGTAACACATCAATCTTGTTCCCCCAAGACCAGGCCACCCATCCGGAGGAAAAAAATGCATTCAAGAGCGTGTGTTTTTTCCTCTCAAGTGCGCCTTGGAGCGCGCTTTTCCCCTTAAAATGCGTGCTCCTTGAGCGTTCTTGTCAGGCCCACAACCATGCTTGGAGCACACTTTTCTCAACAAAATTCATGCTCCAGAGTGCGCAGCCCATAGTCACGCCCCAATTGCGTGACTGTATTTCTCATAGCCGCACCCTAGGCGCTCCATTTCTCTCGAAAAGCGTCCTCTAGCACAGCTGTTCCCTGGTCATGCTTTCCAGGGCTCCACAGATGACCAAATTCAAGTAAAAAAAAATAAAAAATGCCATAAATCACTAAAAGAATTACCTGCAAGTCACATAACTCAATTCCACCGGACAGATTGAGAGAAATAAAAGTTTCCTCTTTATAGCCATTTTTTACACCTTTTTGTTTTGACCATTTTGGAGTCATCCAAACTCCGTTTTCTGTGTCGTTTGCACCACCGCATTCAGAATTATGTGCCTGTAATGATGCTTGAGATCATTTATTGCTCTCACTCAATATTTTTTCAGGTATTTTTTTTCCATGCCCCTTACTGCCTCGATTTGCATGCCACACAAGACATAGTCATTTTTATCATCACTTTGACCATTTTGACTATCACGGCCTATTCATGAGCCATCTGCTCCTTCCATACTGCAATCATTGCATTATTTTTCCACCTTTCACCTACCCACAAGGAGGACCCATCATTACCCCCCCCACACCTTCTTTCTTGGTTCTCATATTTATCCCTTGATTGAACACTTCCTCCTTGCTTGGATGTTACATATGTTCGGTATACTTTTATCCCTTTTTCGGGTCAAGCAGAACCTCTATGAAAAAGGAACTTAGGGAGTTTCTATTAATCTCTTTTTGGACTCCTTAAAGAATGAAAATATCACTGAGCAATATTGATTCCTTTCATGCTCGTTAAAAGCATCTGAAAGGGAGTTTATCTAGTATAAGTTTAACCCTTTTCCAGACTTGGTATACTAATTATGAAAAAGGAATACTCTAGTCACATCAGCTAGAAGAGTTCTCCATTGCATGATTTTATGTTTTTTGGGGCCTTGGAAACTAACAAATGAAAAATAACCCCCTTGGATTCTTCTTATTTCTTTCAAACTCTCTAAAATTTAAATTGACCATGAGCATTCACCGTCCTCGTTTCATATAAATCCACACGACAGTACCTTTCCACCATTTCAAAGTCTTCTTATCACTTTCAGACTCCTTAAAATTGAAAGCACCCACGAGCATGCACTATCCTGGGAGTGTACAAATCCACACAACGGTACCATTTCGAGCACACTTATATCCCTTCTTTGAGCTCCTTAAACCATGAAGAAGGCCCAAACGGTTCCTTTTGGCGCCCCGACAATTCACATCTAGTCCTATCATTATGGAAGCATCCCCAGCATGGTCACCTTTGTTCAGAGTATTCTGGGATGTGTCACACGAGTCTCTTGATCTCACTCATCAGTTCCCCTCTTGATTCTCCCCCACTACAACTACAATCCTTGATCCCTTGAGCTATGATCCCCTTTCCCGAGGTCAGTTTCATATGTTTCCTGGTCAACCCTACCATCATACTTTGAACAAAGGAAGTTTTAGTCCCATCACTCCATGACCCTCGTACCCCCACCCCCACAATATGTCAGTCTCACATCTAGTACTATCACCTCTTGGTTGTACACCTCACTCTCCTATCAAGGAAATATCATTTCCTTGGTAGTTTTAGGTATCACTCTGTTGACGCCAGCACATCTATTCCAGAGGATATACCCAGAGGTGCCTATACCTTGGACTCATCTCCATTAGTGGTGAGTGCATATGGACCATCTAAGAGGAGTTTTTAGTGCCTCTTAGCATGGTTGTTTCTCACGTTATCGACTTCAACTCCATCATCTCACCATTGAGATTTGTATAGGGTATTGGTCCCTTCAATTCTTGGTTGAATACCCGAGATGTCCCCTGACTGTAGCACATTGGTGAGTCTATTTGGAACCCCCCAGCCGATTCTTCCCATGGATATCCAGGCTACGTCGGCGATAGTGTTTGGAATCCCCTCAGTTATATGCTTCCTAGAGTATCCAGTTCATATGCAATTCACTGTACCTTTGAGATTTTGACTCTCAGTCATTGAGTCAATATAGTTTTTGGACACCTTCAAATCCAGCAAAGCACCAGTTGATATGGTACCGCATTCAAGATGGATTCCATTGTTTCCTTGTATCGGTTCTTCAGATTAGTCATGGTTGATCTATGAGTATGTCCCAGATCTGTGTCTCATCTAGACCATTATGATGTACACAATAGTTCTCTATGTATTGTTCAAGTCCCCTTAGTACCTCATTATTATTTGTATATCTTGATACAAGCATGGGTATGCCCGCCTCGTCCATATATTTGAGATTATGTTCCCCATCCATTATTGAGGTGTTGTATTTCCATTTATAGCGCTTGCAGTTGGTATGAAGCACGTGTTCCGGTCTTCATCCAGTTTCTTCTCTCTAGCATCACAATGTTCACCCATGGAAAAAGTAAGAAATTATGATGTCTATCGGCCAAACCATGAGCTCCTTCCCTCACACATAAGGGGGCAATCTGTTAACAACCAAAAATTGTTCACCTAGCTCATCCCCCTAGTCATATAACACATTTACCCCTTTTTCCTACATTTTTGTCCTCAAAAAACCCAAAATTCCCTAAAATGGTAACCAAATGGGGTAAAAATCATTATTTCCCTCATCAATTAATTGAAATCCTTCAAAAAGGGTTAAAATCCCTCAAAAAAGGGTCAAAATCCCCAAAAAGAAAAAGGGGAAAAAGTCAAAATAAAATAAAAAAAGAGGGAAAACTCAAAATACCACTAGCCAATACTATTGGTTTCCCAATACCATGGGTCAATACTCCGCCACCCAAAATCACTATGAAAAGGTGATGCAGACCCCCCATTTCACATCCATGATCAACTCTTCATACCCTTATGCTGCCAAAATTCCTGTTGAACTTTAGCCTACCATCTCGAGCTTTTGTTCACCATTTAGTTGAGTCTTGGCCACCTCTCGAGCATTTGGAGAAGAGAAAGGAACTCTGGAGACCTGACGCGCTACTCTTCGTACAGCTGCGAGGGCCAACATATACTCACCTTCAGAGGTAACTCTCATTGTAAACCCCTTGTTTGCAACTTAATACAAAATATAATTCATCGGTTCCTATTTACTTGTCTCGTTTACAACAATAGTTAGTTAGGTTTAATTTATTTGTCTTTTTTGTTATTTACATTCACATATTATCACATTTTGGATCTGCTACTAAGGGTTCCATAATCCTTAGTAAGTGCCCTTTTGCACAGGCTGGTGTGAAAACACTAGCTACACTCATAACAAAATGCTTCACTTAACACATAAACTACTTTTTTTTATAAACCTGGCCATATTATGTATAACAATAAGAGTTTATAAAAATCAAAATTAGACTCTTAACATGAATATTATTTTTGCATAACCATGGACAAATTATGCATAACCATTGCACCAATAGTATCGAGGTGCTTACAACCCAGTATGGGGGAGATGTTGTGATGTGATGTGATGTAATGTGACCTATTTTAATTAAAAAAAACAAAAACAAAAAACAAAAAAACATGTCGACTATAAAAGTTTTACATATGTTTTAAAGAAATTAAATGTGTATTATGCTAATCGAATCATCATGACTATTCTTTGAATTTTTTTTATCTTAACTATTTTACACATTACACCTTAAGAAATTGGATCCCTCTTGGTGCTTAATAGATTTGGGTTTAAGATGGATCTATAACAAAGACAAGAGTTGAAGTTTCTAGCCTCTTTATACCTCTATCAAATAAATTGATGAATCTAATGCCTCCCGGGATTTAGTCTCCTTATATCTTGTAGAGATGGACATCCTCATAGAAGCAACAAGCATTGTCAAAATATTCACACCATTTGAACCACAAACAGATAGACAATGGATGAGAACAAGTCACCTTTCTATGTCCTTGAGAAATACATTTGAAACCATACAAAACAACATTATCGCACCTTCACCCATCATCTCCATTACTTTAGTTTTAATTATTTGGCCATACCAATGGAGGTTCAAATGTTACAGAGCATAAAGGGCACAAGGAAGAGTTACGTCCCTCCCCTCGATCCTCACCCTTAAGCACATGTTCGCTACCACTTGTATCACACCATTCAAATGAACTATGTGATGCCATTTCCTAAGTTTATGAAGAAGCTTTATGATTGATGTTGTGTGGGTCATGAATCTTTGGTTGTTGTGTGGGTCATGAATCTTTGGTATACAAAATTTTTATGGATTTCCCCCATTTTTAATGAAGACACCCTTTCAAATATTTCACTTGTTTTTCCATTTGATTTGCATTACTATTGTTGGCCCATAAAACATGATAGAATAGGATTGAATAGAAGGAGGCTAGGAGGCTATAAATTCTTTGTAAAATACTAGAAAGGGTTGATCCACTAGCTTCCTTTTCCTTTCTAGCAAGGCTAATGATCAGGGAGGAGTCACCAAAAGTCATCACTAATTTAATTTGTTTAGATTAGAGAATAGAGATGCAAAGGTAAATATCCTAACCTTTTGCTTGATTGCTGGTTTTTCTCCTTAGCCCCTAAGCATAATTTAATTCTAAAATTCCACACAACCCATAGAGGACCCCCCAACCCATAGAGGACCCCCCTACTCTTTCCACCCCAAAAAATATTCAAACTTGTATTAATAAAAGAGGAGGGAAATGAATTATAAGCACCTAAGCAACAATTGTTGGAAGCAAATTGACTATACAACTATCCCAAGGGAGGATTGTTCTTCTCCTCTCGTGCTCCACTTCAAGCTCTAGATAGTGTGATATGAATTCCTATGATAAAAGGAAAAAATGAAAAATGATGATTGTCTCTTTGGATGGAATGGTATGATAGATGGACTTGAAAGATTTATTTATATGAAAATGCGTGGACATTCTTTAGACTTAGCTCCAATGTGAATAATCCCCTTTGTGTTGATGACGTAGTGGGATAAAGATTAGTATTACAAACCAAATTCGAAAGCTATTTTTAGAATAACATATTGATGATGTCCATTTTAGACCACTACACATCTTTGGAAAGACTATAACCATTGCTACAACATTAAACTTAAAATTTGAATGGACCTTTAATAATACTAAGATTATATGATAATGAAAACCATAGATATGATAATTAAATTACCTAATGGATAAAAACTATAATGCTCATAACAAAATGCTTCACGTAACACATAAACAACTTTTTTATAACCCGAGCCATATTTTACAGTAGAGTTTATAAAAAACAAAATTAACATGACTACTACTTTTGCCTAACCATGCACATATTATGCATACTAATAGAGTTTATAAAAAAACATTTTATTTAAAAGTAGTGTGTTACATCACAAATATATACAAGATGTATGTTTGCTAAAATAATATATTAACATAATTAATTTTAAAAATTTTAATTTTTAGATAGTTATAAAAAAAAATTAAAAATAATATTATACTTTGGAGTATGCTTTTTCTAGGTTGCACTCAAATAAGACAAGGCTTTCTACATTGCATTATAATGAGAGAAGGCGTCCTTTTAAATTCTAAATAAACCTATATATACAAAAATAAATTAACTTTTCATAATCAACATAGATCCCTAATTTATTTTTGAGATGTAATATGTAAAATATTTAAAATAAAAAAATCAAAGATTAGTTATGATGATTCTATTAGCACAATATATATTTAATTTTATTAAAACAGATGTAAAATTTTATAGTCAATATGTTTTTTTTTTTTTTTAATTCAAAACTCACATTAAAATTTAATGTATTAACTTTTATAGTTAAACTTAAAATTTAAGTTAAATGATAAACCATGGATATAATAATTAATAAAAAAATCTATAAATAATATTATATATTTTAAAAATAATACTATAATTTGGGATGGAATAGCAAGTATATTTTTTCGAGATTGCACTAAAATGAGACAAATCTTTCTAGATTGCACTATAAATGATCGTTAATGCATGGATAACTGGTACCTTATACATAGATAAGTGCATGACAATGTAATGTATTCACATGAGACAATTTAATTGGATGTGTTAGTCTAAACAAATTTATTTATTATGCAAATATGTAAAATCATTTTGATTTCTATAAATATGTAAAAGCATTTCTCCATATCAAAAGATATTTTTTCCAAATTTTCAATCCCATTGAAGATAAAAAAATTATTTTAATTTCCTACTTCTCATATATTTCAAATTATCAAATCATTTCTTTTAATCAATTTTTTTTCACATTTCCATCAAATAAAATATTACAGTCGCGATGGTACATTAATCTCAGTCTCTCTTGTGTATATATATATGTATGATTGTACATTAATCTCAGTCTCTCTTTTGTATATATATATATATATATATATATATGAAAAAAAATTCGTTTATGATATCTCGTCTACAAATCCTAAAGAAGAATTTTCATTTCAAAAGATTACCTCTAAACAAGTTAGAGAATAATCCTTTATAAATGTCCATATCAACTGAGGCGTGAGGTTTGATCCGGGGTGGGGACAGCCACATCGATCCACACAATCATGTTCTTATTTCCACCTCTAGGAGTAGAAAGCATGCCAGTCATGGCCACACTAAATCCCCAAGGATTGACATTAGGTGTAATATCCCGATTTTGACCCCATTGCATTAAAATGTAAATGATGTAATATTTTTATAAAATCATGGTGAGGAGCTCAAGGCTAAGGCCCCACCATCGATTTATTGATGCATATGGTTTACGTGCTAACCAGGCATAATGGAATTGTAAATATCATGTAAATATGCATTTTAATAAAATACCCACAACTAGCTATGCAATGCAACAAGAGATGGGGGCATGATTTTACGAGGAATTGGGAGGGAAACATTCAAACCCTTGAGCCAATCAAGTCAAGCCCAATGTCAAAGAGAGAACCCATAAAATCCTCAACTACCCATGTTGACTTTTGTACCCAATCATTCATTTCTCCCAAGAGTTGGTTGCAATAGTTAATGCCTTGGGGAATGGAGATGCATGGCTGTCCAAATTCGGGTATGGGCAAGCCACCCTTCATGGAAAATCATGGGCAAGCCACCCTTCATGGAAAATCATGGGCAAGACAAATATCCAACGCCTTTCATCGATCAACTTATCGATTCCTGTGCGGGTCATGAGATTCTCTCCTTCATGGACGGTTTCTCTAGATACAACGAGATTCAAATTCTTAAAGAAGATCAATACAAGACTGCCTTCACTACTGCTTGTGGAACCTTTTCCTATCGCGTCATTCCATTTGGTCTTAAAAATGCTGGCGCCACATTTCACCGGACCATGACCTTTTTTTTCATGACTTGGTTCATATTATCCTTGTCTACTTGGACGAATTGACCACTCAATCCAAGAAATGGTCCCACCACCTGGATGATCTCCGACAAGTATTTTTGCATTGTTGCAAATGCAACATTCGCTTGAACCCCCTCAAGTGTGCTTTTTGCATTACTGTCAGTCGGTTATTGGGTCTCATTGTTTCCCAAACAAGAATTACTGTCGACCCCTTGAAGGTTCTGTTATCACACCATAGTAGCAGGGCTACTATTCTTGTTTAGCAGATATCTGCACATTCCAGAGCTTCCATTATTTAGAGCATGGCTATGATGATTGTATATTTTGTGATCACTCATGATTAGAGCAGTGTATTATTCAGACTTATGTTAGACCTTGTGTCAAGGCTGAGCCTTGAGAGTTCAGATTTGATGACCGATGTGACCCTTTATCCCATACAGTTTCAGTTCAGTGCTTAGAGATGTATTGCAGCAGTGTTTCAGATGGTATATGATGTTTATTACTATGATGATGTTGTATGATCTATGGATATTTTATCGTTGACTGTGGGTTATTATCTTGTTGATTTAGTCATGTTCACAGCATATGCTTGGTATATTATTCCTGATGTGGCAAACTGTTTAAAATGAGCTATAAATCATAAAATGGACAATTGCTTGCACATTTAGGTCATTTAACAAAACCCACTGGTTTTCCACCTTACATAGATATGGTCTTTCCTAACACTAGTTGTCTGCTAGTGTAGGCTCCATATTCACTTGACTCCATCCATACATGACTTTCCTATTTGACTTTAAACCTTGACCTGTCTCATTTGACTTTCTGATACTGAGGACTTCCCCATTTTTCTACCTCTGTGTTTGGACCGCATCCTTGTGTGTTCAGTGTCTCGGCTCTAAGTTGGTGACAAAACTTGCCTTTGGTGAGTTGGATTGTAGGCCTAAATCATTCTGGTCGGTTGTCCCGATGTTTGGCATTGGCTCGAACTCCCCCTAGTCACTTGAGATGTTGTTGGCTAAAACTGAAAGCTCATGTTCTACTTACGAAAACTTATAAATTCGCCCATGGAAACTAAAAAGGGCAAGAGTGATGAACAGCTAAAAATACTCCTCAAAGAGTATAAGAAAGGTCCAAAAAGCAATGGTTCTTATAAGCTATATCTAAACAATTGTTGACCTTATATGTATATGAAAACATGCCCTGGATGCAAGCTGAAACTAGTTGTGCTTTTCAGCACACCTGAGATCCGAAGGGTTATGTAGGCCAAAAAGGCCATGAAATGAAATTGAATGATCCTAATGAACCTGGATCAACTTGATGTAGACATGGTGCCTAAGTTGAATAAGCACTCTCTAAACAACTTATCCATTTGTGAGGCACAACCATTCCCCGTGTTATTTTGTCCAAGAACAGAGTTTGTAGCTTCCCCCTTCTCCCAGTCCAAAGTATTTTTGAGTTAAGTTAGACAAGTCAACCCCTTGTCCCAACCTTGTTCCTAGCCTTCATCCTTCACTAGCAGTTTGACCATGTCCAATGGGTGAGTCTGTCATTTGAACTATTGTGCAAGTAATTTTATATAACAAAGGAATATGCTAACTTGATTAATGCCACTGAATGGATGTTATAATTTGAGCGTAGCTGTGAGAATGATTAGAGAAGCATGTCTTAGTCTACTGATGTGATTTATCCTTGGTTGTATATTATTGGGATCCGTGATGATGTGGGCCATATATATATACCTATTGATGATGATTGATGGTCCCACATACTTGATGATGATATCATATGATGGACATATGGTTCAGATGATGATTGATGCAGTTCAGCAGGTTTTATTATTACTTCAGATCATCAGATTATGCACTGTCCATATATGGTGGACCCTATAGCTGGCCCATTAGGGAAACCCATGGTGTATGAGTACACATTCCTAGTGGATTTGGGTCTTCTGGATCCAATGAGACACTTATCTTTCAGTTCCGGGCACTTCTGACAGTGATTGATGTAGTTTTACACTTGTTGACCAGATTTGGGGATGATTTCCCAGCCTGAGTAGTAGGGGCCATGAGAGGGTAGTTCACCTAGGGAGTTGTATGAGGAGGGGGTGGTCCAGCCACTTGTTTTTACCATTTACCCCCCCTTCTGGAGAGCTTAGTGGGCTCAGTTGTACAGCGCAGATGCCCTGGGAGGTAGTATTGGCACTTTCACAGTTACCGAGGCAGTTAAAAAATGGGATAAAGTGGTCACTGAGGAATTCGATTTGGGAAATTGAGGAAAGGTTTTGGCATTTGGTTTTCATAGAGATCTTCCAGGGTGATCCCACTATCTTCCAACCAGTTTTCACCATGTGGGTAGGCCCGCAGCAATCACAGGAGGTCTTTTACTACTTGTCTGTCACAGATTTTGAGGACAGATTTGATCATTTATATTATCTTGGACATATTTTATTATTTTATTGTGTCTTGGGGATGAGCTAGTAAGGATTGATGCCTCCTAGCCCCACCATGTGTTTCTTATGTCATGTCCTAGTCATTATGAGGTGGGCTTTGGTACTTTTACCCCCTCTAGTGGATGACGTCACCCTCCATGACTATTTTAGACTATGACATCATCATTATATTGGGTGATCCATGTGGTATATTGTTATGATTCATTATTAGCCATTGATCATGTATTGAGATATTTTAATCTCAACCACTCATTTGATGTAGTATTGTAAAGTGGTATAGGGTTTTGGTCTTTATTATCCTATATAAGGAGGAGACCCCCTATTGTATAGCTCACCTTTGGAGCTCTGGAATATTGGAATAGAACACTTCTTTGTGGAGCATATCTCTCTTGTCTTGTGGATTATCTTGCATCTTGAGTATACAATATCTCTTCTATGTATCATTGTGGATTTTGGTGCTTCTACTAGTTTTCTTGCAAGAAAGTCGAATTGGTGGAGAGGAGGGCGATTTCTTGAGGGTTATTGTTGGAGGGATCCACATATTCTCTCTTGGGTTGATCTTGTGACAGGGAGTATCATTATTGTATCTTCGTGACATAGTTGATTCTTTCTATTACATCTTTCTATCATTTTCATAATCATCTTACTTGACTTGTTTCTTTGATCTTGTCTTGTAGGAGGAGGACGATTTGGCTATCTTGGAGGAGGACATTTTGGTTGGAGCTCTTGGATCTCTCTCTTGAATATACACATAGGAGAATGCTATCAATTTTCAAGGTGGCCACAATCAATTGAGGTAAGATCTACAAGGTATGTGCCTCTTTCCATCCATTCTCTCTTCATTGGTCACAAACCCTAATTAATCAAAACCCCAATTTTGGTTTTTCTTAGATCTACTTAGATCTAGCCTTTCTTTTGAAAAGATATTAAGAACACACATCTATAGAATCCACCCCTAGTTGGATCTATAGTTTGGTGGTGATTGGGTTAAAATTGACACACTTTTCAAGGCAATTTAGCCCTCTTGAACCAAATCGCACTTCCTTGGAGAGGCTTGTTGGGTTAGATCTAGCATGTGGGTAGGTGAGATCCCACTTGATTTGTAATCTACACACTTGATAACCTACCCCTAGACTTTTACTTGGGTGATTTCTACCTTGTGGGCATCATTCCACATTTTAAGGGATTAAAACCCCCTTTTGAACTACTTGGCACCTGAAAACTCAGATCTAGTAAGATCTAACCCTTGGATTGACTTGATTTTCTAGATCCACATAGATCATTGCCTAAGCTACTTGGATCTACAATTTGGTGGCCATTGGACTTGATTTGACACACCTTATCCACCTTTTAGCCCTCCTTGAGCAAGGTCACACTTCCTTGGGTAACTGAGTTTGCCCACTTCTAGGACCTAGGTAGTTGATATTTCAGTGGATTTGGAATGGACATACCTTGAAACCTATATCTAGAGTATCATTTTGTGACGATCTGCCTTGGGGGTAGCAATCCTTGTTTTAAGGGATTGTGGTCCACTTGGGTCGTTTCATAAAATCCTAGATCGAGCAAGATCCAACCACTCTATCTCAATTATCCCACTTGTCTTGACCTCTAGGTGTCCCGATCTACACTTTGACATATCTTTTGACTCCATTAACCCATCCAACAAGGCACTAGTCCTCCTTAAGCAAGTCGCACTCCTTGGGAATTGTGTCAAACCTTAGATCCAGTAAGTGGGTACTTCTAATCTCAGCATAGATCCATAGATCTACTCATTACATATCCTCTAGTGCTAATTGCATCCCTTAATTTCACCTTGTGGGTCCACTTTAAGCCATTTCACATATCCCAAGAAAGTAGGACCCACTTGTGTAACACATGGTACTATATCTTGTCATTATAACTAATCATGTGGCCTAAATCATACATTGGTTGAAACACTAATCATTTCTCAAACCACCTTCAACCATACTTTAACTTCTAGGTCCACTTAACCTTGCATTGGTTTCCGTAACTCATTATCTACTTATCCCTAGGAACCTTTGTTTGGGTCCAATCATCTTTGATTGGTAATAGGGTCTCCCCCTAGGTCTTTAATCATCTAGATCTAAAGTGAAGAGTGCCTCGGTTGATGTGACTCCCACCTTGCATTGGGAACCGTGGCATCTCTTGGGTCACCTCTTTAGTTGCCCATCTCCTCTACCGTCCCAGATGGAATACCACTAAGGGAAACTACAAGTTGAGTGATAACAGGTTCAAGACATTCTAGATCTCCTACCCCCACGTAAATTATTCCAATTACAAATCCTTCAAGGAAAATCCAACTTTCTCCGTTGCTTTGTTCCGGACTATGCCACAAAATTTCATGGTTTCCTTCACTTGCTTCTAACCCACGTTCCCTTAATTTGGAACGAACAAGCACATGTGGCTTTCGGAGCCTTAAAACATGCCTTGACTTTCGCTCCCTTAATTTCACCTCCTGATTTCTCAAAGGATTTCATCCTTTATGTGTCAACATCTGAACATGTCATTTTCGGCGTACTGGTCCAAGAAGACAGTGTGCGTTAAGAACGTGTCATTTATTACGTAAGTCATACATTGTCTAGTCCACCGCTACGCTATCCCCATTAGGAGAATTTGTCCCTCGCCATCATCTTCTCTATTAAAAAAGAACACCATTACATTCTTCTGAGCCGAACTACAGTTGTGGCAAAATCCAACCCCATGGTCTATCTCTTGAGTCATCGTCTCCTTCAAGGCCGCGTGGCTAAATGGATCATTATCCTTCAAGAATATCACCTGAAATTTGCTACCCCTAAGAGTACTAAATCCCTTGCTTTGGAACATCTTATGACAAACTTACCCTCTTCGTCGACATCACCTCTGATAAACACTAACTTACCTGATGAACATGTGTTCACCATTTCGTCGGATGATTCATGGTATGGCGACATACTTGTTTACCTACGAACTCAAAATTTTCAACCCCAAATTCGTCAGGACAATCGACGACGTATACGCCATCACGCCTCACCATACCTTCCTCTCAGAGACAACCACTACTGACATGCCGTCGACACCATTTTACGTCGATGCCTCACACATGATGAGGGTGAAAAGGTTATGAATGATTGTCATAGTGGATCCTGTGGTGGTCACGTCTCAGGAATGGAAACTGCCCAAAAGGTCATCTGTGTTGGATATTTTTGGCCCACCCTTTTCACAGATTTCATTACAGTAGTCAAACATTGCCGAAATTTCCAACTCTTTGACCCCAAGGACAGGACCCCTCCTGCCCCTCTCCATCCTCTAGTCAACATGGGCCCTTCTGTAAATGGTTCATTGATTTTATGGAGTGTAACCCCCTCGGATAATGGCCATAAATACATCATTGTGGCTGTCGATTATTTCATTAAATGAGTCGAGGCCATGCCTACATTCAACTGCTAGGCTGAGATCGTAGCACGGTTCTTTTTTAACCATGTCATTACTCGATTTGGGGTCCCTCAACAACTCATATCCAACCATGCACGATATTTCGAAGACACCATTTAGAAAGAATTGTCCACCTTCCTGAAGTTTGACCACGAGTATGCCTCGTCCTACTACCCTCAAGGGAACAACCAAGTTGAGGCTATCAAAAAGATCTTTGAAGACAATCCTCCAATGAACAGTGGACAAGCACAAGTCAAATTGGAATCACATGATTTTTCCTACACTTTGGGATTATTGTAATTCCACAAAGACTTACACGGTTTTTACCCCTTTCCACTTGGCTCATGGCGTAGATTATGTTCTCCCTATTGAGTGTCAAATGCCCGCTTTACACATTGTTGTGGACCTTCTCTCAGACACCTCACCTCTTGAGAAACACTTACTCTTATTAGAACAAGCATATGAATACTAGAGGGAGGCCTTATAGATAATTCAGGCTGCCAAACGTCACTCCAAATCCCATTATGAAAAGCACGTCCATCCCCGCACCTTCCAAGAAGGAGACCTAGTTCTCGTCTATGACCAAGATCATGAAAATGATTGTAAAGGAATGTTCGAATCCATGTGTCAAGGCCCCTACATTTTCCAAACCTACTTCGGCAAGGGGTCATACATCCTTACCGATTCTGAAGGACACCCTTTCCCCAACCCTCGAAACGAGTTGTATCTCAAATGTTTTTTCCCTTGAATTTTCTCGAACCCAATAATATGTGTTGTATAGTTTTATTTCCTTATTTTCTCTCTGCATCCAGAACCTTACAGTTTGCTTCCCTGCATGACCACATATTGATCATGTTCCTCCACTCTATGTCGGCTTCACCGATGACGCAAGTATATGGTCTCCAAACCTCTCCTCCGCAGCTTAGGTATTGTATTCCCCCCCAAACAAGTTGATCCACCTCGACGGAGTGTGTATACGCATTGCCACTAACAACCAGGCTAAGTACAATGTTGTGACCGGTCTCCTGATCGCCGCCCTCCAGTTGAGAATTTGTAACCTTCATTTGTTTCTTGACTCCCAGATCCTTGTCTCCCAACTTAATAACTTTTCATAGGTACGAAATCCTTTCCTTTTTAGAATGTTCCTTCACACTAAAAAACTGATTAGACAATTTGAATTCATTACATTTATCCATGTCCCATGAAGTCAGAACAGTGTAGCAGATTAAATGGCTAATAATATTCTAGAATGGAATATCAATCACAACATGTAGGAAGTAAACCACAAGAATGCATCATCATATCATTCACATGCACATATACGTCATAAAGGTATACATCATAATAAAAAGAAAAAAGGATCATCATCATGATCAACTGCATCCATGTGCATATATATATATATATATATATATATATATATATATATATATATATATATATATATATATATATATCATCAAAGTGTCATAGTGCTTACATCATAACATAAACATCAATGCATTGAGGATCTCCAATAGCTTCCTCGTCATAAAAATAACCGCAAAGTACAAACAATCCCACATGTTCATGACATTGGGGGCAGTTCCATCAACTGCCTAGTCATCTGAGTTATCTCCATCATCGTCCTCCTCCTCCTCCTCTTCCTCCTCCTCCTCCTCTTCCTCCTCCTCCTCCTCATCGTCATAAGGGGCATCACCCCACACCATGTCCCTCAGCTGCCATCGCAATCCGCTGCATCACTGGTCTCCACTCCCATGGAGCATCATAGCAGATGTCGATCAAATCCTGATGTAAATAATCCCATCCGTCATCAACCACTCCATCCAGTAGGTGATCAATACCGATGCACATCTTCTCCAAATTCGTTGAAGCAATCCACTGATGACGCTTCCCATGACAAGGAGAATACACTCCCTCCACTCGGCCCCTACACGCCTGGTATCCTGCTGGAGGATGCAGCCCCACATATGCACACATAAGCAAGTAATCAGTCTCGGTATCATAACAATCCTCTAACTATCACATATTCTATGGAGTAGAAACAACATGATACTGTAAAGTGAGTAAATACATACCATATGGTCCCCATGCCTGCCCAGGAGGTCATGGTAGCTCTTCATCCCCTCTGTAGTCCATCCCTACATAAGGGAAGTCCTCAATCACAACTGGAAACTACCACAATTGTGTAAACAACTCTCGATTGAAGAACCAACCCACCAGTCCCCAACCCCCGCGAGTCATCGTCTCACCCCATCACCGCATCCTCAGCTCAGTAGGTCCACCATCATGGATATCTCTATGTGGTCGTAGAGTCGGAACTCGCTCAAAGAAGAACGAGCATAGAAATTATGTGAAACAAAAATCCCCTCCTGTGTGGATAAGCTTGTTCAACTCTCATCGAACAACTTTCAAGTACATATGTCCCCACCCAAATTAGGTACCCGCTAAGGCCTACTCAACCAACATCATTTGCTTTCCAGAGATGTCGTGGGGCGCCTTGGACCCCAGTATCTGCACTACTAGTGCCACTATAGCTTGAGTTTCCAAACTCTCTATGTCACAGATCAAAATAACATTATCATGCACATAATTTGTGGCATAAAAATTATGCTCCAGTAGGTCCACCATAGAGACATCACTGGGCTTCCTTGGTTGGGTGTCTGTAATCATACCCAACCACGGGAGCCCTATTAGAAATTACGCTTCAGTGAGCGATACCTCTATCCGTTCACCCTGAATCATGAATGCCCCCACATCGACATCCCATAATTCTACCAATTTGTTCAGCAGTAAATTCACTGAACGCATTGGGGGCACCCAAGTGAACTTCAGTAAACCACACCGTTCCAACGTATCCTGGACATCCTCATTGTCCATGATGTCATCCAACATCCTACCTAGTTCACGCTCTCGCCAACTCACCCTCGACATCTTGTACACACATGAAAAATCCCTCATCAGTAATGTGTAACACATCAATCTTGTTCCTCCAGGACCAGGCCACCCATCCCGAGGAAAAAAACGCGTTCAAGAGCGCGTGTTTTTTCCTCTCAAGTGCACCCTGGAGCGCGCTTTTCCCCTTAAAACACGTGCTCCTTGAGCATTTTTGTTAGGCCCACAACCATGCTTGGAGCACGCTTTTCTCAACAAAATTCATGCTCCAGAGAGCGTAGCCCACAGTCATGCCCGAACTGCGCAACTGTATGTCTCATAGCCGCACCCTAGGCACTCCATTTCCCTCGAAAAGCGTCATCTAGCGCAGTGGTTCACTAGTCGTGCTTTCCAGGGCTCCACAGATGACCAAATCCAAGTAAAAAAACATCAAAAATGCCATAAATCATTAAAAGAATTACCTGCAAGTCACATAACTCGATTTCACTAAACAGATTAAGAGAAATAAAAGTTTCCTCTTTATAGCCATTTTTTACACCTTTTTGTTTTGACCATTTCGGAGTCATCCGAACTTCGTTTTCTGTGTCGTTTGCACCACCGGATTCAAAATTATGTGCATGTAATAATGCTTGAGATCATTTCTTGCTCTCACTCAATATTTTTTCGGACATTTTTTTTCCATGCCCCTTACAGCCTCGATTTGCATGCCACACAGGATGTAGTCATTTTTATCATCATTTTGACCATTTTGACTATCACGGCCTATTCATGAGCCATCTACTCCTTCCATACTGCAATCATTGCATTATTTTTCCACCTTTCACCTACCCACAAGGAGGACCCATCATTCCCCCCCCCCCCACACCTTCTTTCTTGGTTCTCATATTTATCCCTTGATTGAACACTTCCTCCTTGCTTGGATGTTACATATGTTCGGTATACTTTTATCCCTTTTTGGGGTCAAGCAGAACCTTTACAAAAAAGGAACTTAGGGAGTTTCTGTTAAGCTCTTTTTTTACTCCTTAAAGAATGAAAATATCACTGAGCAATATTGCTTCCTTTCATGCTCGTTAAAAGCATCTGAAATGGAGTCTATCTAGTATAAGTTTAACCCTTTTCCAGACCTGGTAGACTAATTATGAAAAAGGAATAATCTAGTCACATCGGCTAGAAGAGTTCTCCATTGCATAATTTTATTTTTTTTGGGCCTTGGAGACTAACACATGAAAAAGAACCCCCTTGAATTATTCTTATTTCTTTCAAGTTCTCTAAAATTGAAATTGACCATGAGCATTCACCGTCCTGGTTTCATATAAATCTACACGACGGTACCTTTCCACCATTTCAGAGTCTTCTTATCACTTTCAGACTCCTTAAAATTGAAAGCACCCATGAGCATGCACTGTCCTGGGATTGTACAAATCCACACGACGGTACCATTTCGAGCACACTTCTATCCCTTCTTCGAGCTCCTTAAACCATGAAGAAGGCCCAAACGGTGCCTCGTGGCACCCCGACAATTCACATCTAGTCCTATCATTATGGAAGCATCGCCAGCATGGTCACCTTTGTTCAGAGTATTCTGGGATGTGTCACACGTGGATTCTCTTGATCTCACTCATCAGTTCCCCTCTTGATTCTCCCCCACTACAACTACAATCCTTGATCCCTTAAGCTATGATCCCCTTTCCTGAGGTCAGTTTCATATGTTTCCTGGTCAACCCTACTGTCATACTTTGAACAAAGGAATTTTTAGTCCCATCACTCCACGACCCTCGTACCCCCCCCCAACAATATGTCAATCTCACATCTTGTACTATCACCTCTAGGTTGTACACCTCACACTCCTATCAAGGAAATATCATTTCCTTGGTAGTTTTAGGTATCCCTCCATTGACGCCAGCACATCTATTCCAGAGGATATACCCAAAGGTCCCTATACCTTGGACTCATCTCCATTAGTGGTGAGTGCCTATGGACCATCTGAGAGAATTCCTTAGTGCATCTTAGCATGGTTTTTTCTCACGTTCTCGACTTCAACTCCATCATCACACCGTTGAGATTCGTATAGAGTATTGGTCCCTTTAGTTATTGGTTGAATACCCTGGATGTTCCCTGACTCTAGCACATTGGTGAGTCTATTTGAACCCCCAACCGATTGTTCCCATGGATATCCAGGCTACGTTGGCGACAGTGTTCGGAATCCCCTCAGTTATATGCTTCCTAGAGTATCCAATTCAGATGCAGTTCACTGTAGCTTTGAGATGACTCTCAGTCGTTGAGTCAATATAGTTTTTGGACACCTTCAAATCCAATAAAGCACCAGTTGATATGGTACCCGCATTCAAGATGGATTCCATTGTTTCCTTGTATCAGTTCTTCAGATCAGTCATGGTTGATCAATGAGTATGTCCCAGATCTGTGTCTCCTCTGGACCATTATGATGTACACAATAGTTCTCTATGTATTGTTCACGTCCCCTTTGGACCTCATTATTATTTGTATATCTTGATACAAGCATGGGTATGCCCGCCTCGTCCATATATTTGAGATTATGTTCCTCATCCATTATTGAGGTGTTGTATTTCCATTTATAGCGCTTATAGTTGGCATGAAGCGCACGTTCCGGTCTTCATCCAGTTTCTTCTCTCTAGCATCACAATGTTCACCCATGGGAAAAGTAAGAAATTATGATGTCTATCGGCCAAACCATGAGCTCCCTCCCTCACACATCAGGGGGAAATTGGTTAACACCCAAAAATTGTTCACCTAGCTCATCCCCCTAGTCATATAACCCATTTACCCCTTTTTCCTACATTTTTGGCCTCAAAAAACCCAAAATTCCCTAAAATGGTAACCAAATGGGGTAAAAATAATTATTTCCCTCATCAATTAATGGAAATCCTTCAAAAAGGGTTAAAATCCCTCAAAAAAGGGTCAAAATCCCCAAAAAGAAAAAGAAAAAGGGGAAAAAGTCAAAATAAAATAAAAAAAAGAGGGAAAACTCAAAATACCACTAGCCAATACTATTGGTTTCCCAATACCATGGGTCAATACTCCACCACCCAAAATCACTATAAAAAGGTGATGGAGACCCCCCATTTCACATCCATGATCAACTCTTCATACCCTTATGCTGCCAAAATTCCTGTTGAACTTTAGCCTACCATATTGAGCTTTTGTTCACCATTTAGTTGAGTCTTGGCCACCTATCGAGCATTAGGAGAAGAGAAAGGAACTCTGGAGACCTGACGCGCTACTTTTCGTACAGCTGCGAGGGCCGACATAAACTCACCTTCAGAGGTAACTCTCATTGTAAACCCCTTGTTTGCAACTTAATACAAAATATAATTCATGGGTTCCTATTTACTTGTCTCGTTTACAACAATAGTTAGTTAGGTTTAATTTATTTGTCTTTTTTGTTATTTACATTCACATATTATCACATTTTGGATCTGCTACTAAGGGTTCCATAATCCTTAATAAGTGCCCTTTTGCACATGCTGGTGTGAAAACACTAGCTACACTCATAACAAAATGCTTCACTTAACACATAAACTACTTTTTTTTATAAACCTGGCCATATTATGTATAACAATAAGAGTTTATAAAAATCAAAATTAAACTCTTAACATGAATACTATTTTTGCGTAACCATGGACAAATTATGCATAACCATTGCACCAATAGTAGCGAGGTGCTTACAACCCCGTATGGGGGAGATGTTTTGATGTGATGTGATGTAATGTGACCTATTTTAATTAAAAAAAACAAAAACAAAAAAACATGTCGACTATAAAAGTTTTACATATGTTTTAAAGAAATTAAATGTGTATTATGCTAATCGAATCATCATGACTATTCTTTGAATTTTTTTTATCTTAACTATTTTACACATTACACCTCAAGAAATTGGATCCCTCTTGGTGCTTGATAGATTTGGGTTTAAGATGGATCTATAACAAAGACAAGAGTTGAAGTTTCTAGCCTCTTTATAACTCTATCAAATAAATTGATGAATCTAATGCGTCACGGGATTTAGTCTCCTTATATCTTGTAGAGATGGACATCCTCATAGAAGGAACAAGCATTGTCAAAATATTCACACCATTTGAACCACAAACAGATAGACAATGGATGAGAACAAGTCACCTTTCTATGTCCTTGAGAAATACATTTGAAACCCTACAAAACAACATTGTCGCACCTTCACCCATCATCTCCATTAATTTAGTTTTAATTATTTGGTCATACCAATGGAGGTTCAAATGTGACAGAGCATCAAGGACACAAGGAAGAGTTACGTCCCTCCCCTCAATCCTCACCCTTAATCACATGTTCGCTACCACTTGTATCACGCCATTCAAATGAACTATGTGATGCCATTTCCTAAGTTTATGAAGAAGCTTTATGATTGATGTTGTGTGGGTCATGAATCTTTGGTATACAAAATTTTTATGGATTTCCCCCATTTTTAATGAAGACACCCTTTCAAATATTTCACTTGTTTTTCCATTTGATTTGCATTACTATTGTTGGCCCATAAAACATGATAGAATAGGATTGAATAAAAGGAGGCTAGGAGGCTATAAATTCTTTGTAAAATACTAGAAAGGGTTGATCCACTAGCTTCCTTTTCCTTTCTAGCAAGGCTAATGAGCAAGGAGGAGTCACCAAAAATCATCACTAATTTAATTTGTTTAGAGTAGAGAATAGAGATGCAAAGGTAAATATCCTAACCTTTTGCTTCATTGCTGGTTTTTCTCCTTAGCCCCTAAGCATAATTTAATTCTAAAATTCCACACAACTCATAGAGGACCCCCCTACTCTTTCCACCCCAAAAAATATTCAAACTTGTATTAATAAAAGAGGGGGGAAATGAATTACAAGCACCTAAGCAACAATTGTTGGAAGCAAATTGATTATACAACTATTCCAAGGGAGGATTGTTCTTCTCCTCCTGTGCTCCACTTCAAGCTCTAGATAGTGTGATATGAATTCCTATAATAAAAGGAAGAAATGAAAAATGATGATTGTCTCTTTGGATGGAATGGTGTGATAGATGGACTTGAAAGATTTATTTATATGAAAATGCATGGGCATTCTTTAGACTTAGCTCCAATGTGAATAATCTCCTTTGTGTTGATGAAGTAGTGGGATAAAGATAAATATTAGAAACCAAATTCGAAAGCTATTTTTAGAATAACATATTGGTGATGTCCATTTTAGGCCACTACACATCTTTGGAAAGACTATAACCATTGCTACAACATTAATTAAACAACTAAAATAAGTGAAAAACCTACACACTAAAATTTCATGTATTAGCTTTTATAATTAAACTTAAAATTTAAATTAACCTTTAATAATACTAAGATTATATGATAATGAAAACCATAGATATGATAATTAAATTACCTAATGGGTAAAAACTATAATGCTCATAACAAAATGCTTCACGTAACCCATAAACAACTTTTTTATAACCGTGACCATATTTTACAATAGAGTTTATAAAAATCAAAATTAACATGACTACTACTTTTGCCTAACCATGCACATATTATGCATACTAATAGAGTTTATAAAAAACACATTTTATTTAAAAGCAGTGTGTTACATCACAAATATATACAAGATGTATGTTTGCTAAAATAAAAAATTAACATAATTAATTCTAAATTTTTTATTTTTTAGATAGTTATAAAAAAAAATTATAAATAATATTATATATTTTAAAAATAATATTATACTTTGGAGTATGCTTTTTCTAGTTTGCACTTAAATAAGACAAGGCAGGCTTTCTACATTGCACTATAATACATTGCACTGTAATGAGAGAAGGCCTCATTTTAAATTCTAAATAAACATATATATATACAAAAATAAATTAACTTTCCATAATCAACATAGATCTAATCTCCAATTTATTTTTGAGATGTAATATGTAAAATATTTAAAATAAAAAAATCAAAGATTAGTTATGATGATTCTATTAGCATAATATATATTTAATTAAATAATCAATATGTTTTTTTTTTTTATAAAAAAAATTCAAAATCCACATTAAAATTTAATGTATTAACTTTTATAGTTAAACTTAAAATTTAAGTTAAATGATAAACCATGGATATAATAATTAATAACAAAATCTATAAATAATATTATATATTTTAAAAACAATATTATAATTTGGGATGGAATAGCAAGTATATTTTTTCTAGATTGCACTAAAATGAAACAGAGCTTTCTAGATTGCATTATAAATGATCGTTAATGCATGGATAACTAGTAGCTTATGCATAGATAAGTGCATGACAATGTAATGTATTCATATGAGACAATTTAATTGGATGTATTAGTCTAAACAAAATTATTTATTATGCAAATATGTAAAATTATTTTAATTTCTACATATAAAAGTATTTCTCCATATCAAAAAATATTTTTTCCAAATTTTCAATCCCAGATAAAAAAAAATTATTTTAATTTCCTACTTCTCATATATTTCAAATTATCAAATCATTTCTTTTAATCAATTTTTTTTTGCAGATTTCCATAAAATAAAATATTACAGTCGCGATTGTACATTAATCACATTCTCTCTTGTGTATATATATATATATGATTGTACATTAATCTCAGTCTCTCTTGTATATATATATATGATTGTACATTAATCTCAGTCTCTCTTTTGTGTATATATATATATATGTGAAAAAAAATTCGTTTATGATATCTCGTCTACAAATCCTAAAGAAGAATTTTCATTTCGAAAATTCTTAAAAATTCTGAATGGAAAATGAAAGTCACATTCAATCAGTAAATGTGAAAATGTCATATTTAAATGGTGTTGCTGTACAATCATTGAGTTAGCAAGAATTACATTTTCATAAGATGGTGCTTGCGTACTCCCAAAGGTAAAAGGTTATGAAAAGTAACAACCATGAAATTGACTTTGCATTTCCTTTTTTAGTCATTAGAATGTAAAAGTAAAGATTAACATGGCTCATCTTTAATTTTTTATCAGAATTTAAAGATAAACGTCAACATGATTAATTATTGTAAATTGGCAGTCGTTGAAGGCGTAACCTCCTCGTCAAGGCATTGATCGGATGGTTGCTCTAAGCGAAATCTTCTCTCTGTAGATAGTCTCTTTGCAAACCTGCAATGAAACAAATATGAAGTAACTGATGAGCAAATCCTGATCAAAATTTGGAGCTAAGATTTCAACACGTAACTTGGCCTTGGAATAAAATGTAAATGTACTTTGTAAGAGCCTCTCTGTTGCTTCCTTCTCTAGGAACAGGTTCGTATATGCCGGTCTCCATATTCACTCTGCTCACATGTTTGTCTAGAAGTGCAGTCCCTTTGTGACTCAAATTCTCTAGATTTTCTCTGCTGGAATTATCCATGGAAGCCTCATCGCCCTCCAACTGCAATTCCTATGTATTACAATTTACAACAATAAGTGCTGGTAACTACCCAGTCCAATCTGTAGACACATGCATAAATAACTATATAGAGAGTACCTGAATTCTCAGATAGTTGTGGGGACATTCGATAGTCTCAAATACAACAGATAAATTGAAATCCACTATATCGTCGCTTGCATTAAGCATCGTATCCACAATTGGGGCACTGCCATTACGCATCACCCATGATAATGATCCCCAGTTTGCTGCATCAGTGGCATCGAAGCTTTCGGTTTTCTTTCCGGTCCCTAACGAAAGCACCACCACCTTCTTGTAGTCCTAGTAATTAAGACAACCCAAGGTACCTTCAATTCTAAGGTCCATAGAAAACATGAATCAAATCCTTTCAATAACACATATCCTTAAATGAGGCAAAATGGATTTATCAGAGGTAGGAAGGAGTACCTTTGATTTCATCTTGGAGCAGAAACATGAGTTATCCTTCAGAGCCTCCCTTGCTACGTGGATTATAGCCGAATAAGTCTGCAAGGTCAACGAGGGATTACAGAAAATTGTAGTCGGCAATCTTAATTGCAATAAAAACTGCTCTTACAGATCCTCAGAGGCTGTATGTGCATGCTAACCAGCCAAGAAGGTGAAGGTGAGAGGCTATATGTGCATGCTAACCAGCCAGGAAGGTGAAGGTACTTTCCCCATATGGAAGGTGAAGGTACTTTCCCCCTTCTGGATAGGAGGTACTTTTCTCTTAGAGAAGGAGGTGAAGTGAAAGACCTCATTGGGCTTGGAGATGTCCAAAGAGAAATAGAGGAGGTGAAGTGAAAGACCTCATTGGGCTTGGGTTTGGTGATGTCCAAAGAGATATAGAGGAGGTGAAGTGAAAGAACTCATTGGGCTTGGAGATGTCGAAAGAGAAATACTTGAGAAGAGGAAGAGGAAGAGGAAGATAGAGATTTGAAAAGATTGAGAGGTAGGAGGTACTCTCCTCTTATAGATAGGGGTGAAGTGAAAGGCTTTGTTCGGTTTGGAAATGTTGGGTTTGGAGATGAGGTGAAGTGAAAGGCCTTGTTGGGTTTGGAAATGTTGCAAGAGAAAAGGAAGAGGAAGATAGAGATTTGAAAGGGAAGAGGAAGAGAGAGATTTGAAAGGCTTGAGAGGTAGGAGGTACTCTCCTCTTATAGATAGGAGGTGAAGTGAAAGGCCTTGTTGGGTTTGGAAATGAGGTGAAGTGAAAAGCCTTGTTGGGTTTGGAAATGTTGCAAGAGAAGAGGAAGAGGAAGATAGAGATTTGAAAGCCTTGAGAGGTAGGAGGTACTCTCCTCTTATAGATAGGAGGTGAAGTGAAAGGCCTTGTTGGGTTTGGAAATGTTGCAAGAGAAGAAGAAGAGGAAGATAGAGATTCAAGAGGAAGTTGAAGCCTCTGCCATTTACTAGAGGAAGGTAGTTGAAAGCTAGTTATTGTGTTTGAAGGATAAGATGCATGTGATGAGACATTGTCATGGAGAAAGATTGAAAGCTAGTTATTGTGTGTTTGAAGGATAAGATGCATGTGATGAGACATTGTCACGGAGAAAGATGTTTATTGTATGTTTGAAGGGTTTTCCTTGAGGAAAAAAAATTATTTGAGAAGTAGATGCATGTGATGAGATATTGTCTTACTTCAAAGTACTAAGACAGAAACACTCACTCACAAAACTCACTTCCATAGACCATGTTTTAGAATATAACCTGAGTATACTCCATGACAAGAAAAATAAGTAAATGTGAAATTTTGACTAGAAAAGGCTTCAAAACTTGAAAATGAAAAGTAAATTAATTTATTTTATTCATTCCTGTCAGATGGACTAAGGGCTGCAAATATAAATTTTTGTATTCGTTCATACAGTACCAGAGATCCTACGGACCACTTATAAAAAAAAATGAAATCATATTTATTCTATTAGGTCTCAAACTTTGCACCTATAAAATGGATCTATAAGAATCTTATCAGCAAACTCTTACAGGATTCTTGGCTGCGACTCCACCGTCTATTAAATTGAAGCTTCTTGATCTAGTCAAGAATGAATGCTGTGTTTTGAAAAAGAAGGGAGGCAAATAAGTAGGCGCGGCTGTTGTTCCCATGCAGACGTCCCGAAGATATGCATTTTTGGATACCTCTCTTCTGGCCTTCACAACAATCAAGAAAGTTTGATGGTTAAGAGAGGGTTTAAAGAATCTGATACGCATGGTATAGTTCAGCCATTATTCTACTGCTGGCTGCTGCTGCTAAGTTCACATCAAAATCACTATACTGCATACAGATGTCTTATTTTTTAAAACTATTTTACAGTGTGTGGGGTATTTATGGGATTCCCACCTCAATCATTGTCCAATGAAGATTGGAAATGTGAATACCAATCACAATACAAAACATTCAAATGTAAGTAAAATAATCGCTATAACAGCATCGACATTCTGAGACAAACACAGGATTTACAATAGAAAAACAACAAATGTCAATTGCTGCATATAACAGCATAGAAAAGTTTTAGAAGTACTGTTTCTGGCACTGTTTTATGTTCAACATTTGCCACTTTTCTACCCATGTTGGAAAAGTGAATGCCAATTATAAATATAAAAAGACAAGAGTAGAGTAAATAAAAATACCAACTTAAAACCCACTTCAACATTCATCTGTCTTATTGGCACTTTGGTGTGTGCTTACTGTTTTAATTTTATTTAGCATTTGGGATTTGACAGTATTCAGTGACTCAAGAGTAACAATTAAATGGGCCCAAAGAGAGTATAATTTAAATATTACTTCTTTTTATCAATGGTGCTGCAGAACTAGGGAGAAGATTCAGCTTTTCAGTGAGATTTCCTTTGAACATATCTATAGACATCATAATGCTATTGCTGATTCACTTTCAAAAGATGCATATGACTGGGATGAAGGAGTCATTTACTGGGAGGAATTTCTGGCTTCTCAGGTTGCTGAGTTCGACTCAGTCAGCATTTTTGACATATAATTTATATTTATGTAATTTTGATGACTGATGGTTTAGTTTCATTAATTTCATGTATCGAGGACTGAATATCTAAACATGCTTAGCTCTTTAGTCTTTCACTGAAGATAAGTCTATTTATGACTTATTATTTTGTACTCTTTGATTCTTTATATGAATACCAATATTATCATTTTTTTACTAAAAAAATATCATTATTTGAAAGTGAAAATCCAACGATACTTTGCTATGTATGACTATATGACATTGCGAACACTATTTAATAACTACCATTGCCACTTAAAAAGGTCAGAAAATTATTTATTTACTATGTACACACAGTCTAGTTAATGATAAAATTATTTTACTGTGTCCCAGAACAAAAAGTAAAAAAGCTCAAGTTTCCAGAAAAAACATGGGTTCTTGTAATTTGACAAGTAGACAGAAAGTAAGAAACCTCAAGAGTCCAGAAAAATATGGGTTCTTGTAATTTGATATCGAATGTTGGTATCAGAACATTTGTGATGGTGTCTCCAACGCGCAAATCTCCAAGGTAACTTCGCAGCAGTTGTTCCAATGGTCTATTAGGATATTTAGGTCCCCTGAACATTGACATAGCCTTGTTTATGAGCCCCCTGTACATGACCAAACAAATCAGAAATTAATTTTACCCACTGCAACGAATCTCAAGAATGTTCACATTGGATAAAGTCCTTACCGACGAGGAGGAAAGATCTTGGAACTATAATTCAAATAGAATTGACAGGCGTCTTTGGCTCTGAATTTTGGACGCTTGGTCTTCTGATCTGGAGCAGCCAGCAATGCTGCTATGAGACCACCAGTGCTAGTGCCTGCAATTACATCGAAATAGTCGGCTATCCTGGAGTCTGGACCATCTAATTCCTGCATCAATGGTGCCCAGAAAAATACTAATTCCACTGGATATGGATTGAATAAATTGTGCCAAGAAAAATATTAATTCCACTGGATATGGATTGAATAAATTTTGAATTATAGTGTTCTGGGCGTTCCTGAAACTGTCTCGTGACTTTTGTTTTTCTTTTCTACATTCAACTTTCTATATCAGAAGAATCTGCATACATGAAAAGTGCAGTACCTGGAGCTTTTCCTCCAAAAATTCAAGGATTTTCGCAGGAATGATTCCTCGGACTCCTCCACCATCGATACTCAAGATCGTTATGATTTTCCCTGCTGAATAAGACATTCTATGAAGAAAGATTAATGGTCCAGATTTCGAAGACCGCCCTTGTGTACGATTCTAAATGAGCAGGAGTTATATTCTTATTATTCTTGTGGAACAGCCGTAGAGAACGATATTAAAAAAAAGGGTAAAATAGAGATGATTGGCGTTACTGCAAGCAATGAAATAAAATGGTCGGCACGTTACTTCTATCCCAATTTACCAAACAATTCGTTGAACAGTATTTATGTGTTGTGCAAATCATTCCATTAAATTTATTTAATCCCAAATGGTTACGGAGACCTATCCGACGGAAAGATAAAAATGCATCTGTTGATTGTGGCAAAATGTACAGGTGTTTGCAACATTATGTCTGTGAGGTTGACACGCCAAAGGCTTTGGCCACGTTGCTTTATAACAATACATCGCGTGGATGCAAAAGGTGGCTGCAATCACACTGATCTCTTTGTTTTCTTAAGCAGAAAGGCGTAATATACCAACAACCTAATCGTAATATAAATGAAAAGCTGTAAAAATACATATCTTTTTTGAACCTAAACCCTTAGGTACAAAAAAAAATTGACACAAACATTATGTTAACCTAAGGAAAAAATGTATCCATCGATAAGATTGTGTTATATATTTCCATTGTAAAAAAAATAAGTGCTAACAAGTTTACAATGAACCTAGAATTAGATGAGCAAAGCCATTGTTCACACTGATAGGTGAATTTTCCATGATTTGTGAGTAGGTAGTTGTTTTCAACCTAAGTTTAGCATCCACATCAAAGAAGATTTGGAAAATCAATGTAAAAAAGAATGTAAAAAGAATCTATTGGTAATACTATCACTTTTAAATTGATTATATCCCAAGTTTAGACTTTCAAGGAGAGATGTGTAATCCCTTGTACATAGAAGTTGACACTTAGATCCAATATTGTGAGTTTGGAACAACTTATAATGGAATTTGGTATGTTTTCATTGATTGTATTAGTCCATAAAATGAGTATACTAAAATTGTTGAGCTTACTGAACTCCCTCCCAACTAGGGATGTGCTTAAATCCAATATTGTAATTTTGGAACAACTTATAATGGAATTTGGTATGTTTCCATTGATTGTATTAGTCCATAAAATGAGTATACTAAAATTGTTGAGCTTACTGAACTCCCAACTAGGGATGTGACCCATTAAGTTGTTTACGGAAACCTCCAAATCAATCAAAGAGGAGATGTTTGAAAATGAAGCAGGAATCATGAATAACTTATTTATTTGAAGATAAAAAATTGTAGATTAGTGAGTAAACCCAAATCCACAAGGATATTTCATGTTAGAGTGTTAAGTGAGAAGGAAAGCACAACCAAATTGTGGCAATTGGAAAGGTTACCTAGGATGCTTCCTTCCAATTGATTGAATCTTAATATTTTTTTCTCAACAGAAGAGATGTCCCAATTGAAGCATTATATCGTGAGATATCATTCTAGAGTGGATTGTGTCAAAGATTGATTGAGTAGAGAAATGGAAAATTGGTAAAGGAAGAAGAAATGGGAGTGCGTAGATCCACAATTTTGAGTTTGAAGGAAATTCCTCTATCCATTTGATAGAGGTGAGTGTAGGTAATGTTATTCCAATTGTGGAAGGTATTCGAGACACTCCAATTGGCCATGGAATTGTGATTATTGTTACAATAAGGGACTTAAATCCCAACAAGGATGTGTGTTCATTATGATTATTATGTTTTGGTAATCAAAAGTCAAATTTACTAATAAAAAAAGCAATGTCAAGTTTTTTTTCCTTACTTTAGCTTCATGTCACTCGTAAACTGTGACAGGTCTATAAAGAATTCAAACAATTTGCATACCCACCAAGGTATGTACATCTCCATAGACTAATCATTGAAGTCGTGATGGGCTCCTTGTCCCACAAGCAAGGGGGTCGCAAACCTCAATTAGATGTCTATCTATGCCATGACCTAAAATTAGAGAAACTAGCCTTGTACCTAACTATTGGAATGGTCCTACACAAATTATTGGCATAAATGTCTACAACCTAATCCATTACAATCTTACTAATCTCTACACGGAATGAGACTTCCAATAAATTCCATGACAAATCCAAATAGAATTGTAGATTAGAAAGCCCAAATTTGTGCAATATCCTAAGTGGTGGGCATATTATTTGATAAGAAGTTGTGATTAATATAAAACATTCTTAATTATTTATAATAATGTAAGGAATTGGATATTCTTCCAAAAAGCATGTTTCAACTAAGGTCTAATAAATCAAGATAAGGATTTGCAAAGATGGCATGCTTCATTGAAAATATTTCTACCTAATTGAGAAATGTTAAGTCACTAAGATTATTAGTCTACAAAGAGATGTTAACAATAAGGATGTGGGAATTATAGCCATACAAATTCATTTATAGGGAAGATGCATTTACATGTTAATTTATAATGACAAAATTTGGATTATAAGGAAGATGCTTTAAAGTGTTAAATTTCTAGAAAACAAATAGGTTAAGATTTTCATTTGATGATATGAATACTTCGACATGATTGGTTGTGAAATTGATGAGTTGAAATACTTTATCGAATTGAGTTTAATGTTTACATTGGTTATATGAAAATGTGTTTGTGCTTGCCATGAGGCCAATTATTATATCCAAAGAAGTGAGGTACACATTAAAATCTTCGTGGAAAGTTTTTTGATATCTAGTATTTAATGGGAATAAAAATAAAATTAACTATTATAGGAAAATATTAAATTAATTAACATATTTCTTATTCATTTTAGTGAATTGAGCACATAAAATTATGATGTTTTTACCAATTATACTAAGATAAGTGAGGTACTTTATTATATAAAGAGAAGTGAGAAATTCTATAGCACAACATGGATGGGAAACTTCTTAGTCCATATCTTCATGTAAATAGGAATAATTTAAGGCCTATTGAATGATGCAGATCGAGAATGTTATCTTCCTATTAACTAAAAATAAAATTCTTTATTTTCCACCACTTTTATAGAAATTTGATCCAAAATAATTTTTATTTTTGTTTTTTATTGTTTAAATTGTATTTTAGATGGGTTAGTTTATTGAATTTAAAAAACAGTTAAATTACTATAAATTTATCTAACAAATCAATGTGTAAATATATCAATGTATAAAAACTAACCTAAAATAATTATACATTATTTATTTTATTATTATGGTATATTAATTTTCTCATTTTTTTGGATAAATTTTACTTCCACACTAAAATATTATTTCTATTGATATTAAGTTATTAAGTTATATGAGATTGAAAATAGAACCTGCCTGAACCATTGTTTCAATATGTGCTAATAACAAATTATTTTAACAAATAACTACTATTTAGAGATGGGATTTTGACACCTTAAGATAATCTTTATTTAAAATGGTTGGATTTGTTTTTTTATGAAATTGTAGTCAATAAATTTTGTAAAAACTTGAATGACAGTGTTATGTATGAAAGTGTAATGGATACCGTTTTTCTATACTACAAGTTTAAAAAGTATTCAATTGACCTAAAACCTCCAAAATTTTATAAACAATATGCAACTATGCTAATGACATGAGTTTTCATGGGATTGAGACTACATATTGGATGTTTTCCCAAGAAAAATCGTCAAGCTTGAGTTATATGCTTGAGTTATATGCCATACACCTGTGAATTATCATTACAGAAGAAAATGAACCTATTTTCATCTGCTCATATTATGAAAATGGTATTAGTTAAAATCTAGTGTATTCATAATCCTATACGTAATAGGAGGAAAACAACCCTCTCCAAAAGGATAGAATTTTTGTCCAGCTATAACAAATTGTAGAATCTAATTAATAATATGGGGAAGTCCCTTCTCTTTTTAAAACATGAGACATGAGGGAAATAATTCGCTTCAGTAAGTGCCATGGGAATCTCCAACGGTTTCATAAAAGTAGATCATGTCAGAGTGTATTCGATCTATTCACAATATTTTAAATATACCTTATTCCACTAGTTTAACTCATTGAATTAGTTTTTGAAGTGTATGTTCAACACTCTTTGAATATGTTTACTATGTATATCTTTCTCCTCGCAATATTCTTAAGCTAATAATTTACTCATTTAAATTAAGTTTTTTAAACTAATAAAAAAATGTCAACTTGTTTGAAGATAGTCATTACGCAATGTCAAATTGATTTACAATTTCTTAATTAATAATATAAATTAAATTAATATTGGATATATATTTAATTGGATAGCTCTTAAAGGATCATAGTTGTAATTTTGAATCTTAGAAATAATAAGCATCTAACATTAACAAGAGAGGTATCCACCGATCACATATAATAGGTGGACATGCAGATAGAGATATTCTCTATATAATTTTTTTGCCCAAAACCCTGAAGCTATAGATAGGTGTAGTAGTAAATCTGTCCTATGGATAGTTAGACTTACCCTTAGATTATTCTGAGATTAACTAAGCTTAATCTAAGATAATTAACAGACAAATTTGCTACCTTAAGATCCTAGATCAAACAACGCATACAAATTCTAATTTTATTTGGAGAGAAGGAATCAATGTAACTCACCTTGAACCATATGTTCGTCTTTTCTCGAGCCCCTGACTTGAATCTCACAAGCAGAACCTGTTGGGATCAAGAAAACGACAAGCAAAGCAAAACCTCCAAATACCTTGTATACTAATTCAGATCTAAATCAGATTAGAAACACTCCATGCTAATGATTGAAAAATGACACATGAAATGGGAAAATAAGACAAGTTATCATTAATGGAAACTAGGAGGAACTTACAAAGTGATCCCTTGATGTCCAAGCAAACCTTCAGCTCCAAAGCCTCCTTCCTTGCTGCCTATGCAAAACTCCTAAGACCATAGGTTTGATGCCTCAAAAAGTCCTCCCCCTAGTTTATGGATGGCATCCTTCTTATAGGGTTTGAGAGGCCAACCACTAGGAGATAATAGTGGATCTCAAGGAGTATAAGGTAGATCAAGGAGTTGACTCATAACAAAGCAGCACGAAGAGATGAGATTCGAGAGGAATCATCATCCCTAAAATATCTCCATCGAATCCAAGACCAGAACTTCAAGGAGTGAGGTGGTTGAGGGGTTTTTCGCGCCCCCAACACTGAGCATAGCGTGATGAAGTTGCCATTTTTGCGCCCCTGCAGGTATGTAGATCGCGGAAAAGGGGAATTTTCGCATTCTGCACTACTAGCAGGGTGCGAAAATCCTAATAAAGTGGGCCAAACAAGGTTTCCAAGTGGCTTGATGATGTGGCACTTGGGTTAATCAAGTTGGATTTGGCTCTGAGGTGTCCAAGAAGGGTCACAGAGGGGACCAACTAGATGATTGCATGTTCTTACAATCATCAAGAGGAAGTGTCGTTAGGTTTCACATGAGGGTAAACCATGACGGAGTGAAATGATACTCAAAGTGGAACTTTGGGGTATAACAGATGCCCCCTAAAGTGTGAGGTCAGAAGAGACTGATGGCCGAAACACTTTACAAGCAAATTGGTCTTCAGAGACAGTAGCAAGGAAGTTGGAGTGGAGATGCAAGGAAATGGGATGTCAAATAATATCGAGGCGGGCATACCCATGCTCGGAACAACTAACTCAAAGCATGGTTGTCAACCAATACAACGCAGATTCATGACATAACTGACATGATAAAGACTGTAAACAAATCATGGATACTAAGAAAAAATGTAGATCCATGAGGAGATAATGACATAGCCATGACCAATACAACAGTGGATCTTTATGACAGTACATCAACAAGGTCACCAACATGATGTAGATGTGGGGACCTACTCAATAATCACCATCGCAACTTGGACGTGAAATGAACATCAAGAGAGTCCAAGGTCTTCTACCCAATCCCGGAGCGATACGAATATGTCCATGTGATTACAAGGTGTTGAAGTCGAACATGGAAGAGACTAATTGATTACCATCCAATGATGTAAGATGTTAACAAGTACAAGGGTGATCACCAATAATGACAATGATCCCCAAGCTATCTCTAGTATAGCCCAATGAATGTGAATAAAGAGTCTTGAAGTCAAACATTCGAGGGATTATCCGATCAGAGGCCAATGATGGAAACCTACTGTCGAATACGAGAAAACCTGCCATTGAGGCATGTAGGTACTAAGGTACTACTGTTGGTTCCTAAGTCTAATTCCTGGATAGTGAGTTGATGTCGACAGGAATAGACTTGTCGAAGGAGGGCCATAATGAATCCCACATCATCGACACAAAACTGGTATAGGAAAGAGGTGTGGAGCAATCAGATCAAAGGAGTACATACTGACACAAAACTGGAGATTTTGACAAAATGGTAAAAGGATGACTCAAGGTGACACTGATAGTTTGACAATGTAACGGCATGTGATGAGACTTGGCAGCAAGGATTAATTTGCAAAAACAACCACAAGGCGAGTAGACTCAAAGCGAAGAGGATGACTCGTGACTATAGTTATAACTCAACAAAAAGACTGAATACCCATAGAAAACAAGGTGTAGATGCCTGCCATGTTCAAAGGTGACGACTCACAAGCTGCCATGAAAGGTAAACTCAACTTACTTTCCCATTTTCCCCCATCATAATTGACGAGTACCTCTTTGTTGTTTAACGAGCTTGAAGAGGATAACGGATGCTCGGTATAGCTCACATTTAGGTGAGTCCATCCTTGTACGTTTTACGAACCTACAGAATGATAGGTTCGGTTCCATAAGGATCCCTCAATGTTTAATTTTACGAGTCCAAAGAAGAAAAACTTGGCAGTTTTTCATGTTTAGAGAGTCTGAAATAACTTAAAGAAGTCTCCAGAATTGACTTTTTCGTAAAAGTTAGTCCCCAAACCCAAAAAAGTGTAAAATAATATCTGGAAGAACTCTCCCAGTCAAATATTGACTGAGGTATACATTCTCATAAATAGTCTAAACGGTCCGAAAAAGGGATAACCTACCACCAAATAGACATCCTTTCAAATATTTTTTACAAGTGTGAAACAGACAAGTGCACTTGGCGATCTTTTCATAACGATGGAGTCTGAAAAGAGCTTAAAGAGAACTCCAAAAGTCTATTTTCGTGAGTTAATCGTCTTAGTCCGAAAAATGAATAAAATAATACCAATACGATACTTTACTCATTGTTTTTCGAGCACGAATAAAGTGAACTAAGATCGACACCATTTTACTTAGGTTTGACAAGCACGACTTAGGTGTGAAAAGTGCTTGGAATCTTTTTCATGTTTTGGTCCAGAGCATGAAAAAGAGAAAGTGAGCTCGAAGGAAGGTCAAATATATGAAACCACCAATGTGAACAATGTCCATGAACCTGTCAAAAGTAATCAAAAACCCTAGAAATGGACATCAGGTCATTAATAATGTGAAGAATTAGCTCAAAGAAGGTTTCTAAATATAAAAATAGAGAAAAATAACCAAGTGATATATATAAAAGAGGGTAAAAATAGAAATTATCCATTGTGACTTAGTTACTCTTACCTAAAGGAGATTTTTTACGTTCTTGAGAGAAAATATTCAACTGAGGATATTGGGAGATCCAGGGCACCGTTTCGACTACCGTTTGAACCAGGTAAATCTTCTCACCTTCCTCTTTATTTCCATCCATTTTTTGCTTTCTTTCATGCTATTTTTTTTGGGTTTGGCAAGGCCCTAGGGCACAAATTTCATGCCCAGGAATTTTTGTGCCCTCTCTATATCGTGGGGCACTAAAATTCCTGAATTTTCGCACCCTCTATATATCGAGAGGCACAAAAATTCCCTAATTTTCGCGCTAGGGCTAGTAGCTGGGACGCAAAAAATTATCATTTTTTCGCGTCCCCAGTACTAGCCAGAGCGCGAAAATACGAAATCATGGGAAAAAAAAGTTTTCCGCTCCCATTTGGCATGAAGCTAGTTTTCCATATTTTAACTGAAGTCTCTCCTAGTGATTTTCAGGAGATTTCAAGTGACCTAAGTGAAAATGGTGGATTGGAAGGAAAAGGAGCATGAAGGGGATGAAAGAGCGACTCTTAATGATGACAACACACTAGCCGCGCTACGAGAATGCGGTCTATTAAAGTTTTTCAAGACCAGGGGGATCCACAAGCAAGGAAAACTATTGAACCATATAATCTAGATGTGGGATTCCGATAGTCAAGATTTCTGTATTGGAGAGCATACACTCAATATTGAACTTGAGGATATCTACTTCCTAACCAGTCTCTCCAAGAGGGTGGCTCGAGTCAATCTAGTAGGGCACCAGACCATTGATGAGACCATGGATACCTATATAGCGCGGTATTACAGACAGGGGTCCTACAAGAAGAGAGGGAAATTACTCATAGCGGGTGTGTTGGATCTTCCTTTGAGGATTATATTGTACACCATTACACGTGTGGCAGGAAGTGTGGGAGCTCACCACTCAACCAAAGCACAAATGACCTACGCTGTGGAGTGCTTGGAGCCGAGGTTGTTCAATTGGTGTGATGGGGTCCTAATCAATATCAAGGATCAGATCACCAAATGCATAAACGGGGATATCCATCAGTTTGGATATGGTAGCATCTTAGTCACCTTCTTTTTGGAGAGGGTTTCGTTACTGTGTCCTCAGGTAGAGAGGCCTCGTCGTCTTGCATCCAAGCTACGGATGGGGCGATGGAGTGACTATGCAGGGTGGCTTGGAGGGTCGCAAGTCCTAGCTTTCAGAGAGGACTTATTTTCTTGGACCGAGGAACAAATAGTGCTGATAGAAGGCTATCCTTATGATGGGGTAGACTTCCGTGATGACATCGATCTGGTTCTGGCCGAGGATGTTGATTGGGATGACTCAAGTACATGACCTTCGAAAATGTGTTTTTAGTAGTTTTGGATTATATATTATTTTTTAATATTTTTTAATGCATGAAAATATCTAACATATGTATGTGTATTGTTGCAAATCGCTGACCAAGGAGGCCAATGGGATATTCACCACTGCACCGATGAGGAGTTCAGCATCAGGCTGAAGATGAGGAGGAGGAGGAGACAGGAGGACTCCGTGATGTAGAATGGAACCTCAAGGGATTGACTATGGGTGTTCCTCCCATGAGGATTCCCTAGGTACCATACCATCTTCAGAGGCACACCGTAGGCATGCCAGAGCGTATTGGTATATTTCTCTGTTGTGTGGCTAGGGCGGTAGTGTGTTACCACAAGCACCATGAGCCTCATGATTAGTGTTTAGGAAGTAGCATTACTAGTGTTAAGATTCAATATGCTAAGATATAAAATATTAGTATTACATTCCATTTCACAACAATAGCATATACAGGATCACTGAAAGAACAACAAGCAAAGCATAAACACAAGAGACAAAGATTTATCCTGGGAAACTCTCATGGGGTAGAAAAACTAGCAAAGCTTCCTCAATATAGATGACCAGCAAATACAAAGATGTAATCCCCAAACATGAGCTCCTTCTCCTCCATAGAAGATCCCTCTCACACCTATACACCAATCACAAGTGAGTGAATGTGTGTTAAATGAGGAACACACCTCCTCTATTTATACACAACTATGACTTTGACTTTTACACTAACTAGGTCGGCCCCAACTTAACCACTTAACATAATGTTGGCTGGGCCGACTCCACTAGGGTGGTATGATAACCCTTTAACCCACATGACTCATACAGGGCTGACCCCACTAGGGAAGTCTAATAACCCAAGTTACCACATTCTCCACGGAGGAATAAAACATCTCCGAAAATACAATAGGGTCTCCACGGAGGAATGAAACATCTCCAGAATAATAAAGTACAAATATAATATCCTTAGAAGTTACAATATCTCAACAACTAGCGGTATGTACACTATATGTAGGCCAGAGAGCCAATTTTTGTATGGGACATGATCCCAATTTTGTCTTTGGATGCATCATACTATTGTATTTGGAAAAACACATTTTACATGGTATATATATACATGGACCTATCTCTAGGGTTTGTTTATTTATGGGGACTTGTGTATTTACATTTTTTTCATGCGTTGTTATGGTGTATTGTTCATATCTGGGCTAGATGCCAATCCAATATGTAGTTAGCTAACGAATCAGCCACCGTATTGAATTCCCTTGGTACATGTTGATATAGAATGTGGTCAAATGATCATTCAAGGAGGCGTACCCTTCTGAATAAACGAAGTAATGTAGGATCACAAATGGTGTAAACACGATTTAACTGAGACACCACGAGTTGAGAGTCCAGGTACAAAAAAAGGTTTGGATCCTGAGAGAAGCAACTTCAGTTAGGAGTCCAATAATTGCATGATACTCCACAATGTTATTTGTTGTGGGGCCTAAGCAGATGCCACCCGAGGATATAAACTCGCCAATAGGGGAATACAACACCCATGCTATGGAAGCAAGGTTCTGGGTATGCCAACTCGCACCATCCACGAATCCATAGTACGTTGACATCTGCGCATACAAGCATAAGTCGAGATAAATAGCAGTGTATGAGATAGAATCCTCACATGTAAAAGTGAGAAAACATACTAAATGCATTATGTACAAGATGTGTTTACACAGAATAGACGTACACATATAATTGATTTAGGTAAATGCCGTTACGGGGCCTACCCAATGGTATACCATCACAATCTACGAGCTTGTAATCTCCCTTCTCCAACACGCGTTTGACGACATAAGGATTGTACCAGATGGATTCTAGCTTTCCTTTCCCTAACTTATCATGCATTTGATTGTAGGTCAAGACTAGGTCTCCTTCATTAAAAACCTAAGGTTGAACGGATTTATAGTACTTAGCTTTGACGCGCTTCTTATGAGCTTCATTGGCCAATGTAGTATCTCGGCAAGTTTCATCTAGCTTGGATAGATATAGAAACTGTTCTTCTTCGGAGGTGGTGTTGGGTAAGAGTTCTACAGCTAATTTCAGGGATGGTATTTCACACTGTTTGTTTTTCAGAATTTAATACATTCTGATCTAGGATCTTAACTGAAAGAACAACATGTACAACATATCAAGCATAAGAGACAAGAGACAAGAGACACAAAACATTTCACCAGGGAAAACCAAGAAGGTTAAAAACCCCGCAACTTCCTCAAAGATAGAATAAGCATCAATACAATGATCACCATGATCAAACCCAAGAGATAGATATCTACAGCAGCATGCTCCTCCTCCACTTGTGCGCATTCCTCCTCTCTCTCACTAATGCGGAGTGAGTGAACAATAGACTGTGTAAAATGAGAGAGACACACTCTCTATTTATACACTAACTTGACTTGACCTTTACTCAACTAGGTCGGCCTCAACTTAACCACTTAACATAATGTTGACTGGGTCGACCCCATCAAGTATAAGTTACGACACTTACAATATAACTAACGACACTTCCAATCGGAGGAATAATACATCTCCGTTGGGGATACAATAAAGTACAAATATAATACATACAATATACAAGTGAATATCTTCCAAAGTTACAAATACATCAACACTCCCTCTTAAATAGGAAGGTATTCTCTTGACACAAGTCATCAATACATATAGGCACAAGTCTTCAATTCTGGAGCTGGATCATCATCACTGGATCACGAAGCATCATCATCATCACTGCTGCTACTATCTCAATCAATCTCCAATCTACTCGTCATAGGAAGTTCTACAGAGCCATCCCTTTTTCATGCTGGATGTAGGCCTAGCCTCCATGTAGGTCTTCATCATCTCTGGCCATACTGTGGAATCCTCATGACTTATTACGTGCACCAACAAAACCTCAACAGAGCATCCCAGGACTTTTACGAGCTCACTGCTCAACCTATCAGATCTCCCAGGGCAATATTATATGTGACCTCCACAAAACCTCGAAAGAGCATCCCATGATTGATTACGAGCACACAGCTCAACCTATCGGATCTCCTAGGATCTTTTACATGCAACTGCACAACCTGTCCACGGCCACGGAGTATCATCCTGATACTCATGATCATATTGATCATGTCATCTCAGCAAGCAAGCCATCAAGTAGGTACACCTTAGGACTGACTACACTGCCTCTGTAAAACCTGCAAGATCTCCCAGGAATAATTACAATGCCTCTGCAAAACCTGCAAGAGCATCTCAGGACTGATTATATGCCTCTGCAAAACCTGTGTACCATACTGTCACCTCATCGTCTTCAGATCACCTCACCGTCCACGGAGCACAACCCAGATGCACATCACACAGCACTTACACTCGTCGGCATGGGAAGACACACTTCAACCATCCGTGAAAGGCTCAGCACTTAACATCTATGCCATGGGAAGACACACTTCAACCATGCGAGAATGGCACAACACTTATATCACAGCCATGGGAAGACACACTTCAACCATGCGAGAATGGAACAACACTTATATCGCAGCCATGGGAAGACACACTTCAACGATGCTCGAATGGCACATCACTTATATTGCAGCCATGGGAAGACACACTTCAACCATGCTCGAATGGCATAGCTCTTACATCAACGACCATGGGAAGACACACTTCAAGCATGTCGGAATGGCCCCAGCCCTTATATCTACACCATGGGAGGACACACCTACCACCATGTGAGAATGACTCATGTGCATCTATGTCTCCAGACTCATCACTTCCCCTTGGAAGCAATCTCAATCTGAAGTACACCAAGCCTCTCTCTGAAGTACTCAAACTTCACTCTGGCCAGCGGCTTGGTCAACACATTGGCTATCTGCTCGTCCTTCGCAACATACAAGAGCTTCAATGCTCCTCTCTGCACCATATCCTTGATATAGTGATATTTGATCTTGATGTGCTTCGACCTGTCATGGAACACAGGGTTCTCAGATAGCTTCACACAACTCTGGTTGTCACAAAAGATACCAGTAGCATCCAATGGGAGATCAAATAACTCAGATAGTAGCTTACTCTGCCATACTTCCTCACAACTAGCTGAACAATCTGTGACATACTCTGCTTCGGCTGTACTCAGTGCCACACAAGACTGCTTCCTGCTAAACCAAGAGATCATACCGGATCCCATACTAAAGCAGCACCCCGAAGTGCTCTTCCGATTTGCAACACTGCCTGCCCAATCTGAATCAACATAACCCTCCAGGTTAACCTTTTGATTCACGTCATACTTGAGCCCATAATCAACTGTACCCTTCAGGTACCTCAGAATATGATTCATAGCAATCAGGTGAACATGTCTAGGATCCGTCAGGAACTGGTTCAAGGTGTTCACCGCAAAGCAAATATCTGGTCTCGTGTTCGTCAGGTACATGAAGGACCCAATCATCTGACAATACACCGTGACATCAACCGGATCAGATGAAGCATCACACAGAAGCTTCAGTTTCGATGCCATAGGTGTGGCCATGGCCTTGCATTCCATCATCCTGAACCACTTTAGGATCTCTACTGCATACTTCCCTTGTCCAAGGAAGATTCCATCTACACTCTACCACACCTCCATGCCTAGAAAGTAATGCATCATCCTGATGCATATACATATACATGATCCAACTGATCATACAAAGCATCCAACTGATCCATATAAATATACATGATCCAACTCATCATACAAAGCATCCAACTGATGCATATCCAAAGCAGTAACTAGAGCATCATCCTGATGTTCATCACATAGCGCTTACATCCATAGCCAAGGGAAGGATCCTCCTCTCACCATGCTTGGAATGGCTCCTGCAAATTTGTCCCATCACTTCTTCCTCGAAGTATCTTCAATAGATAGGTTTCTTTGAACTTTGTTGCTGGAACAAATGTTGTAGTCCTTCTTTTGTAGGTACACAGTCTTTCCTACAAGACAAGTTCAATTGCATGATTAGAAACATCTTATATATTTCAGAACAAATTCTTACTCATAAATACATATGTCATACAGTCATGCAATTATGTTAGCCAATGCTTCAATACAACATTTATCCATATTCCGTAACTTTCTAGATGCCTTCCATCTCTACCAGAACATTGTTAAGAGTGTGCACAACTCCCAACATGTCAACAAAGAGGTTTCATTCTAGATAAGTAGCAATGGAATGTTGTACAGTACCATAGGCCACTTACCCATTACTATATTAGTAGTATCTTGCTCATTAATGCAACCTTTTCTAAAATGCATAATATACATCCTAAATCTAGGAACATGTACATGACTGAACAACATCATTTAAATAATCATATATATAACAATTCAAATACTTATCTTTGTTTAGTTGTAGGGTGGACTCCCTCTCAGTCTTTGCTTCCTTGCAGGAACTACTAGAGTGTGCTCCCTCTTGATCTTTGCTTCCTGGATTACCTGTCCTTGAACTTATATTCATCTTGGGCCACTATGCATGCTTAAGTGTGCATTAGTTTCATCCTCAAGATCTCATACATGATCATACATCCATTAGTATAATCTCAATACTATCAAAACATTATGATCCTAAACTTAACATGTATGGTCATGATTATTTCACACACAGGTAATTTATCACAAGCATTAGTATTCAATGTTTCAGGGAGGACTTCTATTACTTATGCATATTCTTTTTAACCATAGGTCTCTTCTAGTTAGTCATATCATTAATCAAAGTAAGAAACATAATATGCATAAACTGTTGATTACTTAAACTTCTAACTTCAAGAATAATCATTCATACAAAAGTATAAGATCCTAACGTAAGGTGGGATTCTAACTTGATATAGGAAAAACATACCTGGATTAGCATGCTAGCTAGTTATGTCTAACATACCCACATAATGTCTTCTTGTTCACTTCAATGACTTGTGCTAGTAACCTGCATATCTCATAGGTTAACCATTACAGAACTAAGTTATACATACCTTGTAAGTAGATATTCTATGTGATCCATGACAATGGATGAATCTTTGTCTTCATGCCAACATGGTCATATGTTCTTGAACTAGAACATGATTTGTCTTACTTTATGGACATTTCATGTTAGCGGACAACATCAACCTCATACAACACCACAATGCATTAGTACAATCATAAGTGTCAAAACCCTAATCAATGAATATCTGCATTCATAATTTTATTAAGGTGATACGACAAGTCTAAAGTTAATCAATATTGTACTAAACTTAATGAAGACAAACATACCAGATCTCGAAACATACCTGGATAAGTCATACCTGTCGAGATTGCTTGTAATCTTCTTATGTAAGGCCTTAGCCTCATCTCCCTCTGAAACAATATCTTCTTCACTTATGCAGGTGACCAATCCATTCTCTTCTAGGATTAACCCAATCCAATTGATTTGCAGAAACTAGATCTGGAGCTGGATTAGGGATTGTCAGGGAAACCCTAAAAATTCAAACTTTGAATTTCAAACTTCTGAAAGGATAGAAATATGTGCCTTGATGAGCTGATCAACCTGGTACACTCAGAAGTTGAAAACTTCAAAGTTTCACCCCTCAAATTTGCTTTTCAATCTTCTGGATTCACTAGGGAGGACCCTGAATCAGGGTTTGAGTTTCCCGGAGCTTCACCCAACCAAATAGTTTGATCCAAATCTCTAAACTTCAATTTTTTCAAGCAGCTTCCAGTTATGGTCACAGATTTCAAAAATTCCCATTTTTGCAGAAGCCCTAATTTTCCACTTTTCCAATCAAAGTCCCGAACTAGGGTTTGATCAAGCCCGGCCTTTTGCCCAACCAAAAAATTCGATATTGGTCTCTAAATTTCGATTTTGATGAGGAGAATTCAGCCATGGTCTCCGATACAAAAATTCCAACATTCTCTGAAACCCTAAATTCCCGGAGCCATGAATGAAGGTGCTCAAAATCCAATTATGTTTTGACAGAAATATGCACCAGATTGTTTCTGGTGTAACTCCGAAATTTCAGACATAAAGGGTCTGAAAATTCTTCTTGTGGTAGCCTGACCTGTTATCTTTCCAACCCCATAGGTCTGACCTCAAATGGATTCTCTGAGAGAGAGTTATGCCAAGTGTCACAACATGACCTGTTTATGGGATAAAGCAGGAGAGCGAACTTGTACGGCATGCCACGTGTCACTGGTTCAGTTTCAGCCTCTGAAAAACTTACCCGAGAAATTAAAGTCCCTTCCCTACCTGTCATATTTTACGAAATTTCATTTGGATCTTCCTAGCCCGAGTTATGACCTTTTTTCCTAGGTCACCTGTTTATGACTCGGATATGGAAGAGGCAGAAACCCTATATTGTACAGATCATAAATCACAAAGTACAACGAATTAGAGGTTTTCCTTTGGACATAAGGTACATGGGGATATTATCTTCGACCTGTAAGATTTTCTAATCCTGAAACATTGCTTAAATAGATTTATATCAAAAGTTCTACGATGACTGGTTTTTTCTATATCAAGCCCTAGCTTCGCAAGTGCAACAAGTGTCATAAATGCCATACCATGCCTTCTTTCAGGCTAGCTATGACCCCATGTTAGTTTTTTAGAATTTAATACATTCTGATCTAGGATCTTAACTGAAAGAACAACATGTATAGCATATCAAGCATAAGAGACAAGAGACAAGAGACGCAAAACATTTCACTGGGGAAAACCAAGAAGGTGAAAAACCCCGCAACTTCCTCAGAGATAGAATAAGCATCAATACAATGATCGCCATGATCAAACCCAAGAGATAGATATATACAGCAGCATGCTCCTCCTCCACTTGTGTGTATTCCTCCTCTCTCTCACTAATGTGAAGTGAGTGAACAATAGAATGTGTAAAATGAGAGAGACACACTCTCTATTTATACACTAACTTGACTTGACCTTTACTCAACTAGGTCGACCTCAACTTAACCACTTAACATAATGCTGACTGGGCCGACCCCCACTAGGGTGGTCTAATAACCTATCAAGTATAAGTTACGACACTTACAATATAACTGACGACACTTCCAATCGGAGGAATAATACATCTCCATTGGGGATACAATAAAGTATAAATGCAATACATACAATATACAAGTGAATATCTTACGAAGTTACAAATACATCAACACACACTCAATCGGTAGGATAAATTCCAAGCCGTAAACTAGTTGAAATGGTGTGAACCCGGTTGCATTTTTTACTTATGTCCTGTAGGCCCAAAGAGCTGAAAATAGGGCTAAGTGCCAATTGGATTTTTGGGTTCCCATGGTGCGTTGGATCATACGTTTCAATACTTTGTTGATTGCTTCTACATGACCATTCTCCTGTGGGTAATATGGGTTTGATTTTTCATGACGAAAAACTAATTTGGAACTCAACTCATTTATCATGTGGTTCCTAAAGTGGGAACCATGATTAGTGACAATGGCCTGCGGGATGCGAAACCTAGCTACAATATGATTGAATATGAACAATGCGGTTGTCTTTCCATCTTCTGCATAGGTAGGCATTCCTTCAGCCCATTTAGTAAAATAGTCCACAACTACAATGACATAGCCATGCCCCCTGGCTGAAGTGGGCTTACAGTGCATAAAATCGATACCCCATTTTGCAAATGGGCCGACGGCAATGACAGGATGGAGTGGAGCGGGGTGTGAATGTTTCTTGGTGTGAAAAAATTGACAAGGAGGGCACTTCTTTATTGATTCAATGCAATCTTTCAAGATCGAGAGCCAGAAGTATCTCGCGTGCAAGATTTTCTCGGCTGTAGCCATCCCAAAAAGGTGACCACCACATGCTCCAGAGTGGCAATCATTCAGGACATGTTCAGCTTCATCCAATGTTAGACAACATCGTAAGATGGAATCAATACTACGACGATATAAGGTATCACTAATGTTGATATAATACTTAGCGCGGTGTCTTATGCGGCGACGTTCATCGCGGTTGAGGTTAGGCCAAAAACGTCGGTTCTAGAGATATATAATAACATCTCCATACCAAGGATCATTCGTGCCAATGAGGAACAAAGATTCATCTGGAAGAGAATCAATGGGTTCAGGTTGATCAGTGGCACAGGGCAATGCACACATAAGCTCTGCAAAGACCATGGATTTTTTGGATTTCGCTTTGGAAAATTCCAAATCGAATTCCTGGAGAACTACAATCCAACGAGATTATTTTCCGTCTATAACTTGACATGTTAGGATATAGTACATTGGGTTGAAGTTCACGATGACGGTGGTCTTTCGAAGCAATATGTAATGTCGAAATATATGGACAAAAAACACTGTGGCCAAAGCTAGTTTTTCCACATGTGAGTAACGTGTCTCAGAGTCCATGAGACTCTTGTTGAGTTAATAAATCACATGTTCTTGACCATTGTTGTATTCCTGTACTAGCACCATGCCAATGGTGGTAGTAGAGGCATCGAGATATAAAATGAAATCCCGTGTGTAGTTGTGGGGTTGGATCACAAGAGCATTGGTAAGGGATTTTCTCAGGTTATCAAACGATCTTTGGGATCTATCATTCCATATGAAAGGAATGCCTTTTTTCAGAAGCCTCATATAGCCCTTAGTAATCTCAGCGAAATTACAGACAAAGCGACGCAAAAATTTTGCATGCCCTTGCAAACTTTGGAGTTCTGGAATATTGGAGAGAGAAGGCAGGGCTAGAATAGCTTCTACCTTCGATGGATCAAGGCGTATGCCGTCCTTGGAGATTATAAAGGCTAACAATCTACCGGCTTTGACACAAAAGACGTATTTGTGTGGATTCAAGCGAATGTTGTAATGGCGGCATCATGAGAAGATAGATCTTAGATGATCTGGATGGTCCTCTCGCGTATCAGAATGAGCGGGTAGGTCATCCAGGTAAGGCTCTACAACATGTTTGATGTCGTGAAATGCATACGACATGGCCCGTTGAAAAGAGGCCCCAGATTTCTTGATACCAAAGGGTATTTTGTGATATGCAATAGTCCCCCATGGGAAAATAAAAGCGGTTTTGTGCTGATCAGATGGGAGTATCTCGATCTGATTATATCCGGAGAATCCATCCATGAATTAAAATATGACACTCTCGGCATAATTGTCGATAATCTGGTCGATGAAGGGCATTGGATCGTTTTCCTTCAGACAAGCTTTTTTCAAGTCTCTATAATCAACACAAACCCTAATCGTATCTTGTTTCTTTGCAACGAGAAGGATGTTGGACACCCAATCTGTCAATGGGACAGGGTAAATAAAACCAACATGAAGAAGTTTTTCAACTTCTACTTTAATGGAAACCGTTTTGCGGGGATGTATGGGTTAGAGTTTCTATCGGACTCGTCGGGCACTAGGATAGACTTTAATTTCATGAACCACAATCGAGGGGTCTATCCCTGGCATTTCTTCATAACTCCAAGCAAAAACGTCACGGAACTCTTTGAATAAGGAAGTATAAAATTCTACCTCGGTGGGTGTGCAGGTTTTTCCTAAATGAATTTGTTCCATAACACCAGGTTTCACGGAGATGTCAATGGGAATGGTCTCCATAATTTTCGCTAATTTTCCCTCAGAAAACACATCGTGTGTAGGCACAGGAATCTTGGTGTTGACAATGTCCGATGAAACGATGGATTTTGAATCCTGGATTGTAGGGAAAGAAGACTAATGATGGTGATATTCCCAGGGTGGTTCATCGATACACATGATTTCCATGATAGAATCGTTGGAGGGAAAATTATATGAAAAGGAGGCAGTGTAGGGAAAAGGTGATTGGGTTGATGTGGAGGATGTGCCACCGTCTGGTGGGAAACTGGGTCGACCCAATCAGAAGTTGATTGAATCGCATGGTAAGTTGCTAAGTTCTGGTTCAGAGGCATAGTGCTGAAGGTTTCAAACTCAAAGGGACTCTGTACTACCCACAAATCATTGGGTTCGTCATATTGAAGAATACTTGACGGTTGATTGAGAAAAATGGGGGTGGAAGTTATGGAAACACCCCAATAATGGAGGAATATTTCAATAGACCAACACCAATGTTGAGGTGTGTGAGTTGTCTTAAAGAAAACACCTAAATATTTAATTATCGACTGGGGTTGGTAATCTCAGAGTTGAGGCACAGTATATGCTAACGTAGAATGGCACCTAAGTTTCAAATGAACTAACTAAACCAAATTAAACCAACAGATTAGAATAGTATCAAATCATACTACTCTACTCTATGATTAAATAATGGAAAAAGAACAATTATTGATTAAATTGCAAACTATTTTTATAAGAATGGAAACTACTTAATCAATTCTTCAAATTCTAATCTAGGAATTAGAAACAATTGTAAATGAAATTAAAGATCTATCTATGGAATAACTTAATTTGATGGCAAATTACATAAACAGAAAAATATGTTAATTCAAAGCAAAAACACAAACTATCAATGAATTCAATAACTACTTATGCATTCAAAAACTACACTAAAGATTCTAATTCTAATTCCATTCTCCTTGATGTTGTATGTCAAATGTGATAGGAATTGGAGTGAATCAATCGTAATGAATTTCAAATGTAATAGCAAAACAAAATGGAAGTAAATCTAATCTAATCTCTGCAAAGAGATGTAAACTACAAAGACTCCAATTACAGTTAACTTTAAACATAATGATCTATCTTCTATCCATAAGAAAAATGACATAAAACTAATGAAATCTAGAAGCAAGTAGAAAACTTAATAAAGATATTTATTTCTGGATTCAATTTGGAAGCAAGTAGAAAACTTGATAAAGATATTTATTTCTCATCCAAATTCTATTTCATGAACATCTTCATTATCTGAATGAATGGAAAACTGATCCTATACTTAACAAATAAACTATCAAAATTCAGATAATTTGGAGAATGAAATTATTAACTCTAATTTGAAAATAAACCTTAAAAACATGTAGTAAACTATGCTACGAATAAGACTGATAAATCTGAAAGAAGCAACATATTAGTAAATCAAATATGGAAGACATAACTCAGAAAATAGTTGAAACGAAGTGAAGGAAAATGAGATGGAGATTAAGAATAATCACAAATTTGAATTAAAAACTCTTATAGAATATAAAGAAAAGCCCTAATTATGGTTAAAGATGCTAATTAAAAGCAAGAAAGATTATAGTTAGAGAACCTAAGAAACTGAATTCAAAATAAGCATAAAACAGTGCAGAAAGAATGAAAGTCCGAATGACGATCCGGATGACTATCCGAATGACAGTCCGGATGGAAGAAAATGAATTAAACTAAAGAAAGAGGCAGTTTTGATGATCTTAACATCAGCTGGCGAATGCAGATGAACCTACAGTGCAAAGAAATCAATGAGAAGACTGTTGAGAAGTATGATAATAGGAAGCAATCTATTCTAATCATTATCTAAGAGATGAACTACTTCTATAACATAATCAACCAAAACTAAGTTATGAATCAAGCTTAACCTACAGCTACAGAAAGAGAAGCTAATAGACTAATTCTAATTATAACTACGCTTGAAATAGAAACTAACTAAACAACAACTAACTAAACTCTATCTAATTTGCAGAAGACTGAAAACAACTATCTAATTGCAGAAGACTGAAAACAAACTAAAAATACTATGCTTGGTCGACCATTATCAGTTCTAGAAACATAAATTAAGTTAGTAGTGAAATACAGATTATAGGAACATAAGAAAATAATATATACAGAAAAAAAAAAAAAACATAATTAATTATATAAAATGGAAAATGAACTAGCTATTTGCAGAAAAGAAAGTACAGAAAAACATAAATAAAACCTTCAGTTGATGAGGGGCACTTCCTAGCAATCAGATATAGAAACTAAATCAAATTAATCACCAACAGCATAGCATCAATAATAAAACACAGGAGCTTCCATTAACTGAGAAAGTTACACAATGTTTGCAACTTAACAATTTCCTAAACTCTAGAGACTCGGAGACTCTGGGACTAACTTGTCTTGGTCACAAAGAGGTCTATATATACAATTTTTTCAATGGGGAGATCAATTCGACCCTTTAGTGGTCGACTGCTCTAATAATAGGCAGTCTTTAAGACTGTAAAACGGCTGCCCGGTGGCTCACGACAATGCAGAGGTCGCCTGCCTACTTTCACGGTGTCAATCCTACTCGACACGAACATCTGAGTGTTTGTTTCCTTCAGCCGTGGGAAGAATGTATGCTGGCGAGCTGGATGGACGGAGGAGAGGGCTGCTGGAGCGTTGACGTGGGAAGAGCGTGTGCTAGCGGACTGAGCGTGGGCGGACGAGGCTCATCTAGAACATTGGCATGAGCATGCGTGCATGATATCAGGCTGAACGAACAAGAAATTTGGAACGCTGAAGTTTTGACGTGGGGAGACCGTGTGCTGTCAAGCTCAGGAGGCAAGGAGACGAATATTCTAGAACCGAGGCTCATCAATCATACCCATCATGTAGCTAACCTTCCCCATGTGTTCGTTTTTGTCTTTAATGGCCAGGAATATGCCAACCAACGATCTCGTGGGATGGACGACGAGTTGAACACTACTGGCGTCTTTGGCATGAAAGCGAGTCTGAATGAAGGTCCATTTGAAGACCGCAGCCTGTAGAGCAAGAACTAAATTCCATGCCTGTCTAGAAATGTCACTTTAAACATTAATAAATCATAATGTAGCGAGATTTGACCAAAATTCATATGATAAATGAATATTGCATACCTGGTCTGTTTGATGGTCTGAATGGCTGAAAGAATAACTTATCATAGTAAAAATAATGAAAACGTCGCCACTCAAAGTAGATTTGATGATAAAAAATAGTGACAAAATGGACACCAACATTCCCCCAAACCGGAGATATGCCAGTTCCCACTGAGCAAAACAGAGAAGTTCAGGAAGAAGGCTGAGCTACGGTAGTAGCTGCCTTCGACTTGGAAGAGGAAGTGGTTTTAGCTTTAATCTTCTGGAGCTTCCTAAATTGGTCCTTCAAGGTATCATACTTCATCCAGAAAGTAGTATGGGATGCTGCTCTGGCATTGACCAAGCATTCAATGCTTCTTACCTGTGTGCACAGTGCCTTGTTTTCTTTCTGAAGTTCATAGATTATTTCTACATAATTTTGATTTTGGTCTGTCAACCGTTCTATCACTCGGGTCAATCTATCCACTTCCTGTTGATTCAGAATGGGTTGTTCTATGCAATGTTCCAGGTCCTTTTGAGGACTTAACTTTCTTGAAGATGTTTCAAGATCAACCATATGTTCTTCAAGAACTCTATCTTTGTTGTGCATAGGGGAACTTTCAGTAGCAGGGGCTTTAGACAATTGAGCAGATACATTGGCTAATGTGAGAAGAAGTGTTTCAAAGGTATGGTCGTCTAACTGGTTGTCTGAATGTGATGGCTGAACAGAATTCTAGATGACAGATTGGTCGATGAATTGGTCATGGTTTGTTCTCATGGATTTAGTGGGTACTGAAAAGAGTGGAGGTTCTAAAGTAGGATCACCAAGGGTGAGCTCAGGAGAAGGCGGTGGATGGACAAGGTGTACATCTCCTAAGGGATTTTCATCAAACCGCACACGCTTGGTGTCTTGTTCTGTATGCGTAGAGGCTTGGGTAGGCTCACTAACACTAGCTTGGAAATGATGGTGTTTTCGAGAAGCAGGGGATTTGGCAATAGGATTCTCGATCAAATGAGGGTTTAGTATTTCAAAAACAAACGATTCTAGGTTTTCCCTCTCTTTTCTAGCTGGTGAATGATCAATATTTTAATAAGATAATGATGCTACAGGCTTCCAGAGGGATTAACAATATTCTTCCTGACCTGAATTGACATTTTCTCTAAACTTTTCAGGAAATAGAATGGAAAGTTGAGGGTTTGATTGTTAACAAAATGTGCTAGCAATCTAAAATGGCAGACTTTAAAAACAATAAACTTACCCTCGCAAGTGATCAGATGGATGATGACAGTCAAGGGATCTAGGTATTCCGGCTTGACCCCCTCTCGGTGGAATCCTTTTGTTCCGGCGACATGTTGATATTTGGTCTTCAAAGAAAACTCGTGAGCCTTCCGTGGAAGGAGGAGATGTTTATGCCAATGGGATCCTTCCCTCGGGACCTTCGTGGCTAATGCAATCGATTCTTCCATCACAAAAAAAGTGAGATGGCCAACTTTTGCCGTCTTTCCATCGAATCCTTTGGCGAATAGCAGTGAAATTTCGTAGTCATAGCCTTGGAAATGGTGGAGAAACAGACCCCACCCAGCTCGAAGGAATACCTCACGACACTCTTTGAACTCGGGGATGCAAATTAAATCCTGGTAACTTCCAGGTTCATGATGGATTGGAATTGCTAATAGAGGATGGGGGATGCAAATAGATACAATAGGTGCAAGAAATTGCAGAGGACGCAGCTCAACAGAAAATATTAGATAGCGAACGGAATGGAGTGAAATTCACACATCCATCAGTTTAAACTGAAGTCCGTTTGAGTGGTTGACTGATCGTAGGCATGCTTGAGAGATCACACTTGTCATTCAAAGATCTTGAACCAAGTTCCACATAAAAATGCATGAGTCAGAGAATACGTGTGGCTATGATATTTTCAACCATGTCCAAAGCCAAGCTTTGGACAGGTTGAATATAACTCTCGAAATGAAATTATAGACGTAAATTATACGTGGGAGATCATGATAACTTGATTAACATGATGACAGGCCGTACGATAGGATAATTAAAACCTGTGACGGTCATGCAATGATTCGAAATGATGCATAATCCATTCGGTTAATGGAGGCGAGATAGATAAGGGAATGAGACCACGTGCGAAATTGACATTTGATTGATTCCTGACATAATTAGCCAATTAGATTTATCAAATATTCAAATTTGGCCACCTTGGAATGTTTAATAAAGCCATTATAAGCCATGGTTTCATTCGTCACTTCATTTAGATCGTTATACATTTGCCTTGTTCGTCACCTCATTCAGACCGGCATTTGACCCTTCATACAGACTTTTGTCTGTACAAGATTTGCTTGCTCATGCTGACTGAAGCTAATTTTGCAGGGAATTTCCGAGACTGTTAATGCACAAAAGATGCTGTAAACTTTGCTTTTCTGGATCTTTTAAGTTGTGTTCCTCTTTATTTGTCATTGATTAGGACAATCCTTCTTCTGCTATTTCGCATCATTCCTGAAAATACCTATCATTTTATCAGAGATAGATAAGCTTGTTTCTTTATAAATATTCATAAAGTAAAAAAAAACAGTTCTGATCCTCCCCCAAACCAAAAATATGGAATGTCCTCAAGCCATCAAAGAAAAATTGATTAATATTCAAATATTTTTAATACATGGTTCATGCAATAATCTAAAAAAATGTTGTGATAATTCTCATAAGCAAATGAAATATTAACTAATATATGTAGATGATTCAGATATGTACATTCGTCAAAAAGAATACTACAGTGCTTAAGAAGACCATATGAAGAATGATAATACAATTGATGTGAAATGCCATAGGAAAACTAGTCATCCATGATTCATTGTAAAGATCTCTTATCATCCAAAGAATATAGATAAGGTTCACCGTAGAGTTTGTGAGATTAACTATAGTTATGGGTCCCATTTCTAGGATAATCATATCCTAGGTATTGTTTGAATTAGATGACAGGGTCCAAGTCCAACTTACAGCCATTCTCTAATGACAGTATAAATGATTGGCCTAAACATGTGTTTGTATACTCAGGTTTTTTTTTATATCAGCCATGTGAATAGCAAAGCATTAACCAAACCTCTTTTACATGATATTGCCCCCGCTGCCAGCAGGCCTGTTTAGTACCCCGGCGGGTTTATCTTGGTACCATGCAAGCATAGCCCCGCTGCCAGCGAGCCTGTTCAATACCCCGACGGGTTTACTTTCATTTACCGAGCTTCCTTGTTTAAGATTTTACTTAGCATGGACCCAGTGCCAGTGATCCTGTTCAGTACCCTGGCGGGTTTGCTTTGTATAATGATATTTTTAGTAAGGAATTTGGTTGGCACCAGAGTGTGCTAATCCTGTTAAACACATAATTCAAATTTTAGCATGAATCTTATGAGTAACTTTATTTATAATGGCCCAAATTATAAATCATGTCAAAAGATAATAACCTAAAGTTGTTCTTTGATCTCTCAGTCTATCTTCTTCATAAAAGGTCAGTAATGTTCCCCACAAAATAGAAAATATCACTCGTTTTTTGGGCTACCTTTTAAAAGTGCTTAAGAGACAAGTTTTGATAATGAGTCTAGGATGAGCTAGTAGTCCATAGGTGTAAGATAGAGCCTTTTTTGAAGATCATAGTAATTAAACTGGATCTTAAGCAACTGTTCTAATGATAAATCAGAAATGTACATGTCTGAATCAAATATCATATACAGAATCATAAAAGAAAAGTGGCCAAAAATGATATCAAGAATGCTTTAGTTTCATTATAAATTTTCAATTTTCAGCAATAATCGAAAGAGAAGGAGAACTATAAGTATTTCTTTTTAGAGCACTTCCCTTTTCGGATAATATCATATGAGTTGATTATAGGGTTCTTGAAATCAAACTGCAAAACCACTTGTTAGATGATTCAATTTTATTCAAAACAAAAATATAAGTATAAAGAAAAAGTCACATGAAGTTTAGGAAAAAGGGAAAAGGAGTCTTCCTATTTTATTTTACAAAATCTCATAAGCTAATCATAAAAATGAATTTCCTGTAAAGAATGCAATCAGTTGTTAGAAATGACTCTTATTATTGAAAAACAAAAACATATTTACATAATACAAAGGAAGATAACCTAGAATTATTCAAGAACTAGGAGAAGGAGGAATGACTTCCTCTTCTACTAGCTCCATTTCCTCTTGTCGTAAGGCATTCTGCACAAAATCTTGTTTAGATATTGGTTGATGATAAAGTCTAAATCTATGTCCATTTACAACAAAGGAAATTTGAGAATCATCAATTGTCTTAATATTAACAGATCCATTATCAAATGCTGAACAATTTCATATGGACCCATCCAACGAGTAGTTAATTTACCCTTAAATTTTTTGTATCTTGAATCAAAAAGCAATGCCCAATCTCTAGTTTTGAATTGTTTTTGTTTAATGTATCTATCATGCCACTTTTTGCATTGGCTTTGTATTAAGATTGTGCGTTGAATAGCATCTTGCTTAATCTCGTCTAATTCATTTATTTGCAGGATTCGTTGTCTTTATGCTTCTTCTAGATTCATCCCTAATTGTGCAACCATATGAAAGGTTTTGACTTGAAATTCAATAGGTAGAAGAACTTGTTTACCATAAACGATTTCATAAGGTGTGTGGCCAGTGGTGTTCCTCCAAGTTATTCTATAAGCCCACAAGGCTTCTGGGAGCCTATATGCCCAGTCTTTGTGGTGTAACTGGATAGTCTTAGTCAGGATGGCTTCTAATACTTTGTTAGTGGACTCTACCTGACCATTGGCTTGCGGGTGATATGGTGAAGATTTACAATGTCTAATACCATATTTTTCAGTAAGATCTTTCATTAATTTGGAAGTAAATTGAGATCCTTGATCGGTTACAATTTCGTTAGGTACACCGAATCGGGTGAATATTTCTTCATATATGAACTCCACCATAGATTTCTCCGTGGCTCGGAATAAGGCTTTGTCTTCTAACCACTTGGTGACATAATCTGTACAAAGTAGAATGTACTTCTTCTTGCGAGACATAGGGGAAATTAGCCCAACAAAATATAGAACCCATCTTTCAAAAGGCTCAATCATAACTTGGGGTTGTAAGGGCATCTCATCGGATGGCGTAGTTCTACCCATTATTTGGAAACTATCACACCCCTTGACATACTTGGCAGCATCTTTGAAAATGCTTGGCCAATAATACCTAGAGTGAAACACTTTGTATGTTGTTCTCTTATCAGAAAAATGCCCGCCACAAGGTCCAACATGGAATGCATGTAGGATCTTTGACATTGCATCCTCCCGTACACATCGTCTAATAATAAGGTCAGGACCAGTACAAAAGAGATCATTATCCACCCAAGAATAATTGGAACTCTGAACTATGATCCTACATTTTTTGGGTGGGAAGAGATGGTTTGGTAGCTTTCCAATTGCTAAATAATTGGCTATGTCTGCAAACCATGGTGTTCGAACAGACACAACGAACAAATTTTCATGTGGGAAGCTATCATCGACAGGACTAGCATTATCATGTTTGAATTCGAGAGAGAAAATCAACTACCACATTCTCTCGACCGGGATGATCAACAATGGTGATGTTAAATTCTTGTAACAAAAGAAGCCACCGAGTCACCCTGCCATTGGTTATAGGTTTATTCATTAAAAACATAATGGCGGAGTGGTCAGTGTGTATAAAAATCTCATATCCTGTGATATAATGACGAAACTTGTTGATGGCATAGACTACTTCTAGAAACTCTTTTTCAGTAACAGTATATTTTGATTCCGCAGGAGTCATATTTTTACTAGCAAAGTAAATGGCATGTGATGTCTGTCCCTCTTTTTGACCTAAGATTGCCCCTATAGCTATGTCAGAGGCATCAGTGGATATATGGAAAGGAAGGGACCAATTTGGGCCCCTAATTATTGGTGCCACTAATAGCTTTGCCTTCAAGGTTTCGAAGTCATGTTGACATGGTTCCGTCCATTGAAATTATGTGTCCTTCATGAGTATTTTGAACATAGGTGCGGCTATCTTAGTGAAATTTTCAATAAAACGTCTATAATAGCCTGCATGGCCAAGAAAACTTCTTGCTTCCTTCGGAGTTTTTGGAGGAGGAAGATTAACAATTATATCTATCTTGGCAGGATCTACCTTGATACCTTGAAGGGAGACATGATGTCCCAGAACTATGCCTTCAGTTAGTAACATTTTACATTTTTCATGACTAAGAGCTAAGTTCGTTTCTTGGCACCGAATAAGAACTGTTTCAAGGTTATCAAGTGCTTCTTGAAAGGTATTACCATAAACTGTAAAATCATCCATATAAACTTCTACACAGTCGTGTATAAGGTTGGCAAAGATTCCTAGAACTGCCCGTTGGAAAGTAGCAGGTGCATTACATAGGCCAAACGGAAACAATCGATAGGCATATGTCCCCCAAGAACAAGTAAAGGTTGTCTTGTCTTGATCCTCATGTGCTATTAGTATTTAATAGTATCCACTATACCCATCAAGGAATGAAAAATATTGTTTCCCTGATAAGGTGTCTAACAACTGATCGATGAAAGGCAATGGGAAGTAGTCCTTAAGAGTGGCCTTATTCAGTTCTCGAAAGTCAACACAGATACTCCATTTCCCTGTGACTTTCTTTGGAACTACCACCAGAGGAGACACCCATTTACTATTGGAAATTGGGTAAATTAAACCGGTGTTAAGGAGTTTCTGTAATTCATCTTTTACTATATCCTTTAGGGCTGGATTCATTCTTCTCTGGGGCTGCCTAACATGAGGTATGTTCGATTCTGTGTAAATGTGGTGGATACAGGTATCTGGGTGTATACCTTTCATATCGGTATATTCCCATGCAAATGCTCCAGCTTGACTCTTGAGAACTTTTAGTAATTGTTTTTGCTGACTCTCATCTAAACCTGCATTTATATGTAGAAACTTGTCAGTACTAACCTCGCAAGATATGGTATAGGATCCTAGGTGTTCTTTGATTGTGAAGACATAGGGTGTACTCGTAAATGTTGAGAGGCTCATGTTTTCTTGGATTTCATCTCCAAAGATTTGGTCAAGTTGGGAGAAAGACAGAGGAAAGTATACACATGTTGTGGAAGAGATAAATTGATTCAACACATTCTCGATATTTTTCTCTTGAAGTGCCCGGGAGAAATCACTAACAAGGGAAGGTTCTTCCAAGTTCTCATCTCCAAAAGGACAATCTAACCAAAACAGGTTTTCAGTTACTGGCTGAGCTGGTGGGTATAAAGCTAGTTTTCTTGTAGATAACCCATCATAGATAATCATCTCTCCATCCCTACATCCTATAAATGCATTGGCAGTAGCCAACCAAGGTCTTCCAAAAATAATGGGGTGACCTTTGGAAGGGTCTTTTGATTCTATGACCATGAAGTCCACAGGATATTCCCATGAAGCTACTGACACAATGATGTCATCTAAGATCCTAGTAGGTTGAACCATAGTGCGATCTGCTAATTCTAGCATCGTTGGGGTAGGGCAGACGAAGTGTCCTAAATTGAGAGTTTCTAAAGTTGTGGTAGTCATTAGGTTGATAGCAACTCCTAGATCAATAAGTGTGTTTCCTATGGCGGTGTTATTGATGATAACAGTCACCACAGGGTTCCCTGGGTTTGAATACTTTGGTATTCTAGGTTGGTTTTCTATGCAATCTGAAATTTCTCCTATTACATGAATCGTCGGAGGGTCTTTTTGTTTTCTCCCTGGTCTTTTAATACAGATTTCCTTTATTACTTTACTATAGATTGGAATATCCTTAATGTCTTGTAACAAACGGATCTTAATACAAATATTTTTCAATTCGTTAATGATATCATACTCTGGATAAGTTACAGGTTTTTCTAGTACTAGATGCTCCGGATATGGAGGTGATTTTTCCCTTGGAATTACTTTTTTATGTAGATGGTTGTGTGTTGAAGATTTAGGAATAACCACATCTTCAAGAATGGCATCATTCAAAACTTCGGTAGGTATGTTTTCTTCTTTGTTCTCTTCTTGGATAACAACTGATGACTTGGGCTGATCTTGAAGAACTCTTCCAGACCGCAGTTGAATCTCGTGTATTGGTGCGGTAAAAATGGCATATGATGGAACAGATAACAACCCAATGTTGTTAAGAGATTTGGTTGGCTTGTTGTTAGGATTCGGTATCGGTTGTGTAGGTAATATTGTGGGTCTTGGAGGATTCATGTTCTGGAAATGGTGAGGTTGATTTGGGATAGGGGGTAATGAAGGAGGTGTAAATCCAGGCAAAATTTGCTAAATATTAGGTGGTTAGGGATAGTTAGGCATAGGAGGAGGTGGTTGAGCATAAGCTTGTCCTCTCCACCAATGTGGCCACTATTGTTGTTGGGTATTCTGAGGAGGATACTGCGGAGGCCAATTCTGCCAACCTGAAGTATTCCATTGTTGACGGGGTTGATAAGGATAGTAATAGGGTGGAATTTGTGATGGATCTTGATATAATGGTTGATCTCTAGGTTGCCAAGGCCTCCTAGATGATTCACCAAAGTTTCCACTCTTATACACAACTTGCAAACCCGGTAATGATGGAAAATTATCAGTTGGATGTTCTTCTGTACAAAGGTGACAAACTGAAACATTATTTAATGGACATTCTCTTTGAGTCTGTTTAGTTTACACCTAGGACAGAAAACACTCATTGCTGCATGCTCTTCATCTTGCCTCTTTCTAGCTTGTAGTGCATCTAGTTGAGAACCCATGGCTCCTAAGATATCTGTTTTGAAATTTTCCAATAGGTTTCCCAACTCTACTCTTGTAACTCCACCAGGACTAGATGTGTTCCCTTTCGGGTTCCTAGCATAAGATTTTCGAAAGTGTATTCCACATTTTCCTCTTCTCCTAGAGTAATTCCTACATAGCTCACAAATCTGTGCAAAAGGATGATGAGAGATATCTCCTGCTGCCATGAGATTAAGGTTCTCTAAGAATTCTTCTGAGATTCCCTTAAGGAAGAGTGTTCTTACCGCATCTTCCTGAAGATCACTATATTTAGATTTATGTAACACATAGTTAAATCTTTCGAGATAGTCTTCTAGGCTCTCATATTCAAGTTGTTGAATTTTAAAGATATCATTACGAGAGTCCTTAGGTCTAAAGTAATCCTGATATCATTCCGTAGAAATGCATTCTTCATGTCTTCCCAAGTTCTAATACTAGACTCTCCTAATCCCATAAACCATCGAAGAGCAGAATCTTTTAATGTGATAGGAAAGAGTTTTAGTTTTTGGCCATCTTGTAGGTAATTATAACTCCTACACAAAATATCAAAGTCAAATAAGATTGTATCTAGATCCTCACTACTCTTCCCATAGAAGGTTGGTAGTGAGGAGGGAGGAATATTTTTCATAGTTACATCTTCTGCAGTGTCTAAGATAGGGAATCCAAAAGTACCTTTGGTTCTAACCTCTCCTTCTCCTTCATCTTGTCGGACATGATCTTCATTTTCATCCTCCATAAAGATTCGATTGCCAAAGAGAGAATACCTAGGTGAATCCTTTCTTGGTGAATATGGGATGTCCCAACGTTCTATTTCAGGAAGAGTATTCTTCTTTTTAGGAGGAGAATTATCAGCTACGTGGGTATCCAGTTTTGAAGGTCCTACTGTTGTTGTCTCAATCTGTGAGATAACTATGTTTACAGAATTCTCAAAAAGAGCATCTACTTGTGCAGGATCGACAAAATCTACTAATTTTTTACCACCTACTATTGAAAAAGTAGTGTCTTTGGGTTTTGGACTAATAGAGAGTTGGAGGGTTCTAAAGTTTTATTCTTTGGAGTTTCCTCTTGTCTATGTTCAATCTCAATATGAGCGTGAGGTTCCCATGGAATTTATTTATGAACAGACTTTTCTGATGTCCCTATGGTTTCTCCTAATTGATTTCTAGAAAGGATTTCCTTTACTTTCCAAGTGGGACTGTCCCCTTTTGGTGTCTTCCGATACCTTTCTGTTGAGTTAGTAATTGGGGTGGCACGCCCCCCGTATAGGTTAGTAGGAATTTTAGTGAGAATTTTATTTTTAATAAATCTACCTTGCGAGTCTCTAGACCTATTCATGAAAAACAAACTATAACTGAAATAAATTCTAACTGCATCACTACTACTGCTGGGTTTTGGGGATGCTTGTTATAACAAATGCGTAGGTTCTTACCTCTCGTCTTACCGCTCACCCGCCACCATCCTATTTCTAAATTTCAAAAGAAGAGAATTTCAAATCTATCCCTAAGTTTTTAAGAGAAGGTCCTATCTATCTACAACTGAATTCTACCTATCTATCTACAACTCCCCGGCAGCGGCGCCAAAATGTTGAGGTGTGTGAGCTGTCTTAAAGAAAGCACCTAAATATTTAATTATCAACCGGGGTTGGTAATATTAGAGTTGAGTCACAGTATATGCTAAGTTATAATGGCACGTAAGTTTCGACTTGTTAGACCTTAGAGATGTTTAATAAATAAAAGATCGAAAGATCTTTCAAAATGAAAAACTGAGTCAAACTTCAGAAAAAGATAGCAAATGAACTAACTAAACCAAATTAAACCAATAGATTAGAATAGTATCAAATCATACTACTCTACTCTATGATTGAATAATGGAAAAAGAACAATTACTGATTAAAGAGCAAACTATTTTTATAAGAATGGAAACTACTTAATCAATTCTTCAGATTCTAATCTAGGAATTAGAAACAACTGTAAATGAAATTAAAGATCTATCTATGGAATAAATTAATTTTATGGCAAATTACATAAACAGAAAACTATGTTAATTCAAATCAAAACTACAAACTATCAATGAATTCAATAACTACTTATGTATTCAAAAACTACACTAAAGCATCTAATTCTAATTCCATTCTCCTTGATGTTGTATGTCAAATGTGATATGAACTGGAGTGAATGAATTGTAATGACTTTCAAATGTAATAGCAAAACAAAATGGAAGTAAATCTAATCTAATATCTGCAAAGAGATGTAAACAACAAAGAGTCGAATTACAGTTAATTTTAAACATTATGATCTATCTTTTATCCATAAGCAAAATGACATAAAACTAATGAAATCTAGAAGCAAGTAGAAAACTTAATAAAGATATTTATTTATGGATTCAATTTGGAAGCAAGTAGAAAACTTGATAAAGATATGTTATATAGAAGCAAGTAGAAAACTTGATAAAGATATTTATTTCTGATCCAAATTCTATTTCATGAACATCTTCATTATCTGAATGAATGGAAAACTAATCCTATACTTAACAAAGAAACTATCAAAATTCAGATAATTTGGAAAATGAAATTATTAACTCTAATTTGAAAATAAACCTTAAAAACATGTAGTAAACTATGCTACGAATAAGACTAATAAATCTGAAAGCAACAACATATTAGTAAATCAGATATCAAAGACATAACTCAGAAAATAGTTGAAACGAAGTGAAGGAAAATGAGATGGAGATTAAGAATAATCACAAACTTGAATTAAAAACTCTTATAGAATATAAAGCAAAGCCCTAATTATGGTTAAAGATGCTAATTAAAAGAAATCAAGATTATAGTTAAAGAACCTAAGAAACTGAATTCAAAATAAGCATAAAACAGTGTAGAAAGAATGAAAGTCCGAATGACGATCCGGATGACTGTCTGAATGACAGTCCGGATGGAAGAAAATGAATTAAACTAAAGAAAGAGGTAGTTTTGATGATCTTAACATCAGCTGGCGAATGCAAATGAACCTACAGTGCAAATAAATCAATGAGAAGACTGTTGAGAAGTATGATAATAGGAATCAATCTATTCTAATCATTATCTAGGAGATGAACTACTTCTATAACATAATCAAACAAAACTAAGCTAAGAATAAAACTTAACCTACAGCTACAAAAAGAGAAGCTAATAGACTAATTCTAATTATAACTAAGCTTGAAACAGAAACTAACTAAACAACAACTAACTAAACTCTATCTAATTTGCAGAAGACTAAAAACAACTATCTAATTGCAGAAGACTAAAAACAAACTAAAAATACTATGCTTGGTCGACCATTATCAGTTCTAGAAACATAAATTAAGTTAGCAGTGAAATATATATTACAGGAACATAAGAAAATAATTTATATAAAAAATAAAACAGAATTAATTATATAAACTGGAAAATGAACTAGCTATTTGCAGAAAAGAAAGTACATAAAAACATAAATAAAACCTCCAGTTGATGAGGGGCCCTTCCCAGCAATCAGAGATGGAAACTAAATCAACTTAATCACCAACAGCAGAGCATCAATAATAAAACGCAGGAGCTTCCATTAACTGAGAAAGTTAAACAGTGTTTGCAGCTTAACAATTTCCTAAACTCTAGAGACTCAGAGACTCTGGGACTAACTCATCTCGGTCACAAAGAGGTCTATATATACAATTTTTCAATGGGGAGAGCAACTTGACCCTTTAGTGGTTGACTGCTCTAATAATAGGAAGTCTTTAAGATTGTAAAACGGTTGCATGGTAGCTCACGACAACATAGAGGTTTCCTACCTTCTTTCAGCGTCAATCCTACCCGACACGAACAGCTGAGTGTTTTTTTCCTTCAGTCATGAGCAGAATGTATGCTAGCAAGCTGAATGGACGAAGGAGAGGGAAGCTAAAGCGTCGACGTGGGCAGAGCGTGTATTGGTGGACTGAGCATGGGAGGACGAGGCTCATTTAGAACATTGGCGTGAGCAGGCGTGCATGATATCGGGATGAACGAACAGTAAAGTCAGAACGTTGAAGTGTTGACGTGGCGAGACCGTGTGCTGTTGAGCTCAGGAGGCAAGGAGATGAATCTTCTAGAACCGGGGCTCATCAATCATACCCACCACGTAGCTTACCGAACCCATGTGTCCGTTTCTGTCTTTAATGGCCAGGAATATGCCAACCAACGATCTCGCGGGCTAGACGACGGGCTGAACGACGGCTTGAACGCTACTGGCGTCTTTGGCGTGAAAGTGAGTATGAATGAAGGCTCGTTTGAAGACCACGGCTTGTAGAGCAAGAACTAAATGCCACGCATGTCTAGAAATGTCACTTTAAACATTAATAAATCATAATATAGCAAGATTTGACCTAAATTCATATGATAAATGAATATATGCATACCTAGTCTGTTTGATGGTCTGAATGGCGGAAAGAATAACTTATGATAGCAAAAATAATGAAAATGACGCCACTTAGAGTAGATTTGATGATAAAAAATAGTGGCAAAATGGACACCAACAACCAATATCCTCAAAATGATGTTGGGATTGCGCCAGCAGTGGAACATTGTTGGTGGAGTTTTGATGGATATCCGGAGTACAAAATTCTAACTGATCTATAGTGACAATCTTTCCTTGGTGAGGAAATTGCACTAAACGAAAGACAGAGGATGCCACGATGGTCATAGCGTAAAACCAATTATGACTGAGTAAGATGTTATAGTCTAATGGAGCATCTACAATCTCTTCGTGAATAGATATAGTCTTTCCCCCTAGTTCTACAGCAAGTGAGGAGATGAGTCCATATGGTTGGAAACCGCATCCATCAAATGCTTTTTGTTGATGTATATGTAACTTCGGAATGTATTTCATCTATGTATTTTATATATATTTATTGTACCCTTATAAGAGATGTGTCATTCCTCTATAAGGAAGTGTCGTCATGTGGATTGACAAGTGTCGCAAGTGTGTGTACTTGCCGATGGGTTATTAGACCACCATGTGTGGGGTCGGCCCTGAAATATATATTATAATGTGGATGTACCTAGCTAGACAAGTCGGCCCCATAAGGTCACTGGGAAAATAGATTAGTATAAATAGAGATCAGGTGATCTCTATTTAGATCACTCAAAAAAAGTATCTCACTCTCACTCAGAAAGTGGGGCACGAGTGAGGAGGAGGATCATCTGCTACTAGGAGACTATCTCAGTGTATTTTGGTTGTACTTTGGTTGAGCCATTGCTCTCTCTAGCTCTGAGGAAGTTGTGGGGTTTTACACCTTAGGGTTTTCCCCACGGAAACTCTGTGTCTCTTGTCTCTCATGCTTTTGATTCTTGTGATGCTTGTCATGCTTATTGTGATTGTCATGCATTGATATACTGCATATGTTATTCTCTTAGTAAAGATCCTAGAGTATTGTGAATTAATGCTCAAAATTTAACATGGTATCAGAGCTAACCTGAGAAGAAGACATTTTGCAGTGACGAAAACTTGAGTTTCTTGTTTATTGGGTTTCTCTCCACAGATTTTGGAAAAGAAGTATAGTAGATTGACTCTACTCATCAAGGCGCATATATCTGTCCAATCATAATTCAATTCCGAGCATTTTCAGATTTGGCCCTAAAAATTAGGGTTTTGACAAAAATAGGAATTTCTGAAATCTGAAGACATAGCTAGAAGCTCCTTGCAAAAATCGAAGTTTAGAACTTTGGATCGAGATTTTTTTTTGGGTAGATCTCAGGGAAGCTCAAACACTAATTCAGGGCTCTCCCCAGTGAACCCGGGAGGAAAAAAAGGAAAATATGAAGGGTAAATCTTTGCTGATCTCAAATTCTGAATACACCAGACTGATCAGCTCATCAAGGCGCATCTTTCTATCCTTTCAGAAAATTGAAATTCACATTTTGAATTTTTAGGGTTTTTTCGACAAACCCTAATCCGGGACAAGATCCAGTTTTCAGCATTTCAAGTGGTAAGATCTAAATCTTTTCTATTTCCATTTGAAGTACTCTTTAAGATGTCTCACCACACCAAGCTTGAGGATAAGCTTGAAGGAGCTGATAACTTCCGAGCTTGGAAGTATAGGATTGGGTTAATCCTGGAAGAGAATGAGTTGGACTCATATGTGAAAGAAGACATCCCTATCCCAGAGGATGAAGAGGCCAAGGTATTGCATAAGAAGAACTTGGTCAAGGCAAAGAGAATCATTGTTGATTCCATTAAAGACCATCTCATACCCCATGTGTCCTCTCTAAAGACACCCAAGGAAATTTTTGACTCTTTGACCAAGCTATTTGAAGGGAAGAACATAAATTGGAAGATGACCCTGTGGAACTAATTGAAAGGAGTAAAGTTTCAGAATGGAGAAACCATTCAATCTTATTTTTCAAGGGTCTCCCAGATCAAGGAACAACTAGAAGTAGTGGATGAAATGGTGGAGAATGGTGAAGTGGTGATGACCACTCTAAATGGCCTACCCAGGTCATGGGATTCCTTCATTCATGGAATTTGTGCAAGCAAGAAGTTGATCTCCTTCAACAGATTGTGGGAAGAATTCTCTGAAGAAGAAGCTAAGCTTGTGGCCCGAGAAGAAAAGATGGGAAATGAAGATCAAGCTCTCACAGCACATGCCAGGAAAGGCAAGTCCAAGAAGGAATCATCTCATAACAGAAGATCCTCGCACCACCATTATCATAAAGATAAGAAAGATCTTAGATGCTTCAATTGCAATGAGAAGGGACACTTTGCTTCAGATTGTCCCAAGAAGAAGAAAGACAACAACAACAACTTCAATAAGAAGAAGAAGAATAACAAAAGAAGATATCATGCTCATGTTGCTGAAGATGATGAACCCCCAAAGAAGAAGGCTAGGGTAGAAAGTAATAGTGATGATGACTCATAAAGTGAAGAAGAATATGTTCTAATTTCTGCTCTCACAGGTACTATCTCCCATGGTTGTAATGATTGGTTGATTGACAGTGGGGCTTCCAAACACATGACTGGGTTTAAGGAATCTTTTATGAATCTATCTGAACATGAATCACCCCATAAGGTGAAACTTGGGGATGATTATCAATACCCAATCAAAGGAAGTGGTGAAGCCTCCTACAACCTAGATTCTAGAAAATATTTGAAGATGAAAGAAGTCCTTTATGTACCTGGGCTCAAGAAGAACTTACTCTCCATCTCTGCATTGGATGAAAAAGGTATGAGGGTTGCATTTGTGGATGGCCAAGTCCTAATGTGGCCAAAGGGAAAGAACATAGATGATGCAGTAGTGATTGGAGAGCAAGAGGGAGGTTTGTATAAATTGAAGGTACAACCTGAACATGCCATGGTACATGAATCCATGGAGCCAAGTGAACTTTGGCATAGAAGACTTGCTCATATGCACTATAGAGCACTTCCAATTGTAAGCAAGGATGTAGAGGGTCTTCCTAAAATCAAGACCAAACATGAAGGTGTTTGCAAAGGATGTGCAAAAAGTAAGAACATTAAGAAGGCTTTCCCAAGCAGTGAAAGCAAGGCAAAAGACATCCTGGAAATCATCCACTCATATGTATGTGGTCCTATGTCATCCAGTTCTCTGAGTGGGTATGTTTACTATGTCTCATTTATTAATGACTTCTCTAGGAAGACTTGGGTATACTTCTTGAAGAACAAAGATGAGGTGTTTGATAAATTCAAGGAACTCAAAACCTTGATGGAGAATCAAACTGACAAGAAGATCAAAACATTTAGATCCGACAATGGTGGAGAATTCACCTCAGGTGACTTCAAGAAGCTTTGTAGTGATTCAAGGATTAAGAGGGAGTTTACTGCTCCTTATAATCCTCAACAGAATGGAGTTGCAAAAAGGAAGAACAGAACTATCATGGAAGTATAAAGGGCAATGCTGCATGACCAGGATCTACCTATGCATCTATGGGTAGAAGCAGCTAGAACAGCTGTATATGTGCAGAACATAACACCCCACAAGATATTGGACAACAAGACACCAGAAGAGGTCTTTTATGGTAAGAAACCTGAAGTCAGTCATCTCAGAATATTTGGTTGTCCAGTATACACTCATGTTCCAAAGGAAAAGAGGACTAAACTAGATCCTTCAGGAAAGAAGAGTATCTTTGTGGGTTACAGTGAAAGCTCAAAGGCTTACATAATATACTTTCCAGGGTTCAAGAAGATTGATGTCAGCAGGGATGTAACATTTGATGAAAACTCAGCATTCATCAAATCAAGGAAGGCACATATCGAAGTTTATGAAGAACCTAAGGAAACTAGATTTCAAGAAACTACCATGACTGAAGCAGTTCCAAAAGTTGTTCGTGAGTTTGAAGATCCGCAAGAACCTGTAGATCCACCCCTTGAGGATAACTCTCACAAGAGGAAACCTGCATGGGCTAGAGAGCTCATTCAAGATGCAGAAAGATTTGGCATTCCAGAAGAAGAACATAGAGCAAAGAAGATAACCAGATCACATACCAGCTATGTTGCTTTACTCTGTGACATTATGAACAAAGAGACTTCTAGTTATGAAGAAGCAGCGGAAAACAAAGACTGGAAGGATGCCATGGTTGAGGAATACCAATCGATAATGAAGAATGATGTTTGGGATGTTGTTCCAAGACCTAAAGAGAAGTCTGTTGTGACTTCCAAATGGATCTACAAAATCAAGCATGATGTAGATGGCAGTGTAGAGAAATACAAGGCAAGATTCGTAGCTCGTGGCTTCTCTCAGAAAGAGGGAATAGATTATGAAGAAACTTTTGCACCTGTAGGCAGGTATACTTCCATCAGAACAGTACTTGCCCTGGCTACAGCGATGAAATGGAAAATACACTAGATGGATGTCAAGACTGCTTTCTTGAATGGTGTAGTTGAAGAGGAAGTATATGTAGAGCAGCCACTCGGTTTTGAAATACATGACAGGGAGTCATATGTGTGCAGATTGAAGAAAGCCTTGTATGGATTGAAACAAGCTCCCAGAACTTGGTATGGTAGGATGAACAGTTTCTTATCTAGTTTGGGCCTTACCAAGAGTAAAGCGGATTCCAACCTTTATTACAAGGTTGAGGAAGGGAATCCTGTGGTTCTACTCCTGTATGTGGATGACTTATTTGTAACAGGAGATGACAGATTGATTGCAGATACGAAGAGGAAGCTTGCTGTTGAGTTCGATATGAAAGATTTGGGAATGATGCATTATTTCCTAGGTATGGAGGTGTGGCAGAATGCAGGTGGGATTTTCCTTTGTCAAGGAAGTACACAGTAGATATCCTGAAGAGATTCGGGATGATGGATTGCAAGGCCATGGCCACACCTATGGCATCGAATCTGAAGCTTCTATGTGATGCTTCATCTGAGCCGGTTGATGTCTCTATGTATCGTCAGATGATTGGATCCTTGATGTACCTGACGAACACGAGACTAGATATTTGCTTTGCAGTGAACACATTGAGTCAGTTCCTAACAGATCCGAGGAGTGTTCACCTAGTTGCTGTAAAGCATGTTCTGAGGTACTTGAAGGGTACAGTGGATTATGGGCTCAAGTATGAAGCGAATCAAAAGTTTAACCTACAGGGTTATGTTGATTCAGATTGGGCTGGCAGTGCTGCAGATAGGAAGAGCACATCTGGATGCTGCTTCAGTATGGGATCAGGTACGATCTCTTGGTTTAGCAGGAAGCAGTCCTGTATAGCACTAAGTACAGCTGAGGCAGAGTATGTTGCAACCTGCTCAGCTAGCTGTGAGGCAGTATGGCTACGGAAGCTACTATCTGAGTTATTTGATCTCCCGTTGGATGCTACTGGTATCTTTTGTGATAACCAGAGTTGTGTGAAGCTATCCGAGAACCCAGTGTTTCATGATAGGTCGAAACACATAGAGATCAAATATCACTATATTAGGGATATGGTGCAAAGAGGAGCTGTGAAGCTCCTGTATGTTGCGACAGACGAGCAGATTGCAGATGTGCTAACGAAGCCACCATCCAGGGTGAAGTTCGAGTACTTCAGAGAGAGGTTTGGTGTTCTTCAGATCGAGGACACTTCGAGGAAGAAGTGATGGACACATTTGCTGAAGCCATTCCAAGCATGTTGGAAGGAGGATCCTTCACATGGCTGTGGATGTAAGCGTTGGATGATGAACATCAGGATGATGTTCTGGTTTCTGCTTTGTATGATCAGTTGGATCATTTTTATATGTATGCATCATGTTGGATGCTGGATATGATCAGTTGGATCATTTATATGTATGTACGCATCATGTTGGATGCTGGATATGATCAATTGGATCATTTATATGTATATGTGTGTATGCATCATGTTGGATGCTGGATATGATCAGTAGGATCATTTGTATGTATTTTGTATGCATCATGTTGGATGCTTGGACCATGTATCTATATATGTATCAAGTGGATACATTGTATGATCAGGTGGATCATGTATGGTGATATGTATCATGTATTTGTATTTGTATCAGGTGGATACATTGTATGATCAGGTGGATCATGTATGATGATATGTATTAGGTAGATACTTGGTATGCATTAGGTAGATGCATTATATGATCAGGATGATCGTGGATGACGAGCTTCAAGATGTTGCTCCAGATGACATGCAGCAGGATGTTGCAGTGATGATGATCAGGATGATCATGTGTACATCAGGATGATGTATGGTGAGTATCAAGTTGATACTCTATGGCTATGGATCAGGTTGTGTAGATGAGCATATAATTTGGCCCTGGGAGATTTGTAGATGGTCTTTCGAGGTTTTTCCTATGGCATGTAATTCATACCCTGGGATATCTGGCAAATGCTCTTTCGAGGTTTTTCTCTGGGAGGACATATAATTTGGCCCTGGGAGATCTGCAGATAGTCTTTCGAGGTTTTGCCTATGGCATGTAATTCGTGCCCTGGGATATCTGGCAGATGCTCTTTCGAGGTTTTGTCCTATGGCATATAATCTATCCCTGGGAGATTCGATAGGTTGGGTTGTGTGCCTGTAATAAGTCCTGGGATGCTCTTGCAAGGTTTTTCCATGACCACATATAATCTAGCCCTGGGAGATCTGTAGATAGTCTTTTGAGGTTTTTCCTATGACATGTAATTCGTGCCCTGGGATACCTGGTAGATGCTCTTTCGAGGTTTTGTCCTATGGCATATAATTTGTCCCTGGGAGATCCAATAGGTTGGGCTGTGTGTCCGTAATAAGTCCTAGGATGCTCTTGTGAGGTTTTGCCATGACCACATATAATCTGGCCTTGGGAGATCTGCAGATAGTCTTTCGAGGTTTTTCCTATGGCATGTAATTCGTGCCCTGGGATATCTGGAAGATGCTCTTTCGAGGTTTTGTGGTGACCACATATAATCTGTCCCTGGGAGATCCTATAGGTAGAGTTGCGTGCTCATAACAGCCTGGGATGATCTTGCGAGGTTTTGTGGTTAGGTCACATATAATATGGCCCTGGGAGATCCTATAGGTAGAGCCGTGTGCTCGTAACAGCCTGGGATGCTCTTTCAAGTTTTTGTGACGCACGTAATAAGTCCTGAGGATTCCACAGTATGGCCAGTGATGACGAAGACTTGTAGGTAGTGGGCCTACATCTAGTATGAAAAAGGACTGGCTCTGTAGAACTTCCTATGACGAGTAGAGTAAGAGATTGGTTGAGATAGCAGCAGCAATGACAATGACGATGACTATGCATCGATGACGATGATCCCGAGAAGAAGACTTGTCTAGCAGATCTGTGTCGAGAAATACCTTCCTAGTTAAGAGGGAGTGTTGATGTATATGTAATTTCAGAATGTATTTCATCTGTGTATTTTATATATATTTATTGTACCCTTATAAGAGATGTGTCATTCCTCTATAATGAAGTGTCGTCATGTGGATTGACAAGTGTCACAAGTCTGTGTACTTGCCAATGGGTTATTAGACCACCATGTGTGGGGTCGGCCCTGAAATATATATTATAATGTGGATTTACCTAGCTAGACAAGTCGGCCCCATACGGTCACTGGGAAAATAGATTAGTATAAATAGAGATCAGGTGATCTCTATTTAGATCACTCGGAAAAAGTATCTCACTCTCACTCAGAAAGTGGCGCACTAGTGAGGAGGAGGATCATCTGCTACTAGGAGACTATCTCAGTGTATTTTGGTTGTACTTTGGTTGAGCCATTGCTCTCTCTATCTCTGAGGAAGTTGTGGGGTTTTTCACCTTAGGGTTTTCCCCACGAAAACTCGGTGTCTCTTGTCTCTCATGCTTTTGATTCTTGTGATTCTTTTCATGCTTATTGTGATTGTCATGCATTGATATACTACATATGTTATTCTCTCAGTAAAGATCCTAGAGTATTGTGAATTAATGCTCAAAATTTAACACTTTTAGGGTGGTAGGAGACTGGGTTACCTCTGGAGAGTTGATGGCTCGCCATCAGGTCAAAGACATAATGGAAGTGGAGGCACCTTCGTCTAGGACGGTATGATGGATGTTGTTTCCACAAATCCTAGTATGAATCTGGAAAGCCAACTGATGAGAAAGCCTTGGCTTGAAATATTCCAAGTTTAACCGAATCGTATTGGAAGAATCCAGGTCAACGGCTCTAAGTGCTAATAATAAGGTTCTACGATGAGTAGGGAAATGTTGTAGAACTTCGAGAGTAGATATGGCACAAGGTTCTTGAGCTAAGTCCTCAATAATGTTGTAATTTTGGGTTGCTCGTGCACTTGGATTAAATGTCGCATTTCGAATGGTGTCCTTGGGTGGGCGCAACACAGTATCAGTGACAGCTCTCTCGATATGAAGATGACCATTGGAAGGAGGCGTAGAAGGAGGATCTTCCAGAGGGGTTTTACCTTTTGAATTCTCGTTCTTGTTTGAACTTGGAACAGAATCATACGTCTTTGAATGAGTGGATATATGAATAGTCTCATTATACATCATAAGAAATTTGTGATTTGAGGACGTTTCTACTCTAGAATTGTTTTGGTTTCCCCCTTGCGGGGGTTTGTGTGTGACCATATGTTGTTGTTGATGTGGGAAAGAGTCGGTTAACACTGTCGGGAAGGAAGAGCCTTTTACAAATTTGTTGACTTCCTCCTTGTAAGGATAGTCTTTCGTATAATGGTCTTCCTGACAGATGAGGCAAGGAAACTTTGCTTTCCATTTGGGTTTATTTTCGGTATTGGTTTGCTGAGGTCTAGGATTTTCCTGCTGAGTGGTAGATTTATTCGATTTTCCTTTGTTGGTCTTATTTTTCCCTCCATATTGTTTGGGCGTAGATTGGACTGCGTTCACTTCAGAGGTCGGAGTAGGAGAAGTAGAATTTTTGGGTGCAGCCTGAGTTTGAGGTGGAACAACAGTGTTTTTTTTCCACTTGATTTGGTTGTAGGTTGAGCCTTCATAGAACCAACTAATCCATCGATAAGAGGTTCAGTAGCGGGATTTGATGGATCATTAGTGGGGCGGGGAGCATGAGGAATAAGTTCATATAGTGTTCTAGATTGGGAATAAAACCAAATCCATATATTGTGCACGAGAAATTGCTTGTTCCTCCGTGACGGGTCCGCCCATAGAAAGATCCCTAGCAATGGGTCGCAGTAATGACTTTGTGAACCAATCAGCCAGTAATTGGTCCAGAATGGGTGCCTTGATTAATATTCGACGTCTCCGCCACTCATGAATGTGATTGGATATGTGGGTGGCAGTAGTTTGGCACAACAAAGTTAAAAGGTCTGTTCGAGTCTCATATCGGATGGGAGGCTGGAAGTGTGTCAAAAACTGCATGGCAAGGGTGTTGAAGTCTCTGAAAGAGTGTTGAGGCAGATCGATATACCATTTTTCTGCCATACCGGTAAGTGTACGTTGGAAGAGCCTTAATCAGATAGAATCATCCATCAGTGAGTTCGAAGAACACCAAAGATGGAATTCCATAACATGATTTTTGGGATCTTCCCCGGGTTTGGCATCGAACTTTAGGATGTGTGATGGTAGTTTGGAAGGGATGGGTGGCCAATGAGTTTCGTGCCAAATCGGATTTTTAATAAGTCTAGACAATTCGGGTAGTTCTAATGTGGCCAAAAACAGAAGTTGTCTATTGGGTTGCGGGAATGAGTAGTACTGATGGGGTGATAGGATGCTTGTGGGACCTTGCACCGCATATTGCTACATGTTGTACCCAAACATATTACCCATAGGGTAATGTTGGAATTTTTTAGCATTAGGGACCATTTGGTTAACTAGTGGTTGATTAGGAATCATAGGATTGACAAATTGATTCAAAATCGAGTTGGATACCGGTTGTTGGACATACTGTTGAGTGGGAATGAATGGTGTAGATACCCGGGGTTGTTGATCGGAGGGGATGTTTCCAAATCCTTGGTTGGGTGGATTTCCCATTCCTTGAGCAGAGGGGAGTGCCTGAAATAATGGGGCCCATGCATTATTTGTTTCGCTCTGATTAAGAGACCGAGTTTGAGGAGGTGGGTTCCATTGATTGTTCAAGGCACCAGAATAGGGTATGCCAAAATTCAGATTAGGGGGAAGAAAGGATTGATATTTATTAGATTGCCCCCCGGCTAGATTATGGTTTCCAAATATAAAATGCCCCCCAGTAGGTGGGACTTGTGGCCCCCAAGGAGGTATTGGACTTGACGAAGGGACTAGGATGTTGGTTCCGCTTGGGGTACTAACAAAACGTTTTCAACCACCAGGTTGATTGTGTGATCCCCATGGAGTAGATGATGCCGATGTAGGATTTTTTGGTTGGTCCCACTTGGGGCACTAACGAATGGTTTTCCTCCAAAAAGTGAGGTGTGTGGTCCCCACATGGTAGATGGTCGAGACAGAGGAGGTGTTGATGTATTTGTAACTTCGGAAGATATTCACTTGTATATTGTATGTATTACATTTGTGCTTTATTGTATCCCCAATGGAGATGTATTATTCCTCCGATTGGAAGTGTCATCAGTTGTACTTGCAAGTGTCGCAAGTTATATTGTAAGTGTCGCAACTTATATTTGATGGGTTATTAGACCACCTTGCTGGGGTCGGCTCTGTATGAGTTGTGTGGGTCAAAGGGTTATTAGACCACCCTAGTGGGGTCAGCCTAGAGTCAGTATTATGTTATGTGGTTAAGTTGGGGCTGACCTAGTTGAGTAATATCAAGTGGAAGTAAAAGTATAAATAGAGAGTGTGACTCTCTCATTTGACACATTCTATTCTATCACTCACTTCGCATTAGTGAGAGAGAGGAGGAGTTCGCACAAGTGGAGGAGGAGCATGCTACTGAAGATATCTATCTCTTGGGTTTGATCATTTTGATCCTTGTATTGGTGCTTATTCTATCTTTGAGGAAATTGCGGGGTTTTTCACCTTCTTGGTTTTCCCCGGTGATATGTTTTGTGTCTCTTGTCTCTTATGCTTCATATGTTGTACATGTTGTTCTTTCAGTTAAGATCCTAGATCATAATGAATTAAATTCTGAAAAAATAACATGGTATCAGAGCTGGCCTGAAGGAAGGCATGGTATGGAATTTATGAGACTTGTTGCACTTGCGACAAATTGGAAGTTAGGGCTTGATATAACAAAAATCAGTCATCGTAGCACTTTCGCTATAAATCCATTTTGGCGAAGGTTCATGATTTTAAACTTTTGCAGGTTGTAGATAACATCACCATGTACCTTGTGTCTGAAGCATGGCATCTATTTCTTTGTACTTTCTGTTTTATGATCCATACAATCTAGGGTTTCTGCCTCTTCCAGATCTCAGTCATAAATAGGTGACCTACGAAAAAAGGTCACAACTTGGGATAGGAAGCTCCAAATGAAATTTAGTAAAATGTTGCAGGTAGGGCACGGACTGTCATTTCATAGGTCCACTTTTTAGAGGCCGAAGTTGAGCCAATGACATGTGGAACTCCATACAAGTTCAGTATACTGTTTTATCCCATAAACAAGTCACGTTGCGACACTTGGCATAAATCTCTCTCAAAGAATCCATTTGAGGTCCGATTTGTGGGGTTGCAAAGAAGACATGTCATGCTACCAAAGGATGAAGTTTCAGACCCTGTGGATTCGTAATTTCATAGATGCACCAAAAACAATAAGGTGCATATTTCTGTCAAAATAGAATTGGATTCTGAGCACCTTCATTCTTGGCTTGTCACTATTGCAGGAATTTAGGGCTTCGGAGAAAGTTGGAATTTTTGGAATCGGAGACCACGGCTGAATGATCCTCATAAAAATCAAAATTTAGAGACTAAGATCGAATTTTTTGGTTGGGCAGAAGGCCGAGATTGATCAAACCCTAGTTCGGGATTTTGATCGGAAAGGTGGAAAATTAGGACTTCTGCAAAAGTTGGAATTTTTTAAATATGTGACCATGGCTGGAAGCTCCTTAGAAAAATCGAAGTTTAGAACACAAGATCAAACCTTTTGGATGGGAATAAGACTGGGCTTTATCAAACCCTAGTTCGGGATCTTGTCCAGAAGATCCGGAAGTTTCAAAGGCAATTTTGAGGGGTCAAATTTTGGAGATTTCAAAATTGAAGTATACCAACTTGATCAGCTCAACAAGGCACATCTTTCATCCATTCAGAAGTTTGAAATTCAAAATTTAAATTTTTAGGGTTTCTCTGACAAACCCTAATCCATCTCCAGATCGAGTCTCAGCAAATCAAAGTGGATTGGGTTAACCCTAGAAGAGAATGAATTGGACACCTACATGAGTGAAGAAGTTCCAGTTCCAGAGGGAGATGAGGCTAAGGCCTTACATAAGAATGCTACACGCAATCTCGACAGGTATGACTTGAGGAGATACAGGTATGTTTTGAAATTTGTTCATGATTAAGTTTATGATATGTTTGTCTTCATATTATTTAGGTTAGTACAATCTTGATTAATTTTAGACTTGTCTTATCACCCTAGTAAAAGTATGAATGCATGTGAATGATAGAAGACATTCATTGATTAGGGTTATGACACTTATGATTGTACTAATGCACTGTGGTGTTGTATGAGGATGATATTGTCTGCTAACATGAAAGGTACATCAAGAAAGACAAATCAAGTTCTACATCAAGAACATATGACCATGGTGACATGAAGACAAAGACTCATCCATAGTCATGGATCACATAGAAGCTCTACTTACGAGGTATGTATAATTTGGTTCTACAATGGTTAACTTATGAGTTATGCAGGTTACTAAGCACAAGTCATTGAAGAAAACAAAAAGACATTATATGGGTAAGTTAGACATAACTAGCAAGCATGATAATCCAGGTATGTTTTGTCCTATATCAAGTTAGAATCCTACCTTGTGTTAGGATCTTATACTTTTGTATAAATGATAATGATTATTCTTGAAGTTAAAATTTTAAGTAATCAAGGGTTTACGCGTATTATGTTTCTTACTTTGATTGATGATATGACTAACTAGAAGAGTCCTATGGTCAAATAAGAATATGCATGAGTAAAAGAAGTCTTCCCTCAAACCTTGAATACTAACGCTTATTACCTATGTATGAAATGTTCATGACCATACATATTTAAGATTATTTAGAATCATAATGTTTTGATAGTATTGAGATTATACTAATGTATGTATGGCTATGTATGATATCTTGAGGATGACACTAGTGCACACTTAAGCATGCATAGTGGTCCAGGATGGATATAAGTTCAAAGACATATAATCTAGGAAGCAAAGATCGAGAGGGAGCTCACTCCAGTAGTTCCTACAAGGAAGCAAAGACCGAGAGGGAGCTCACTCCAGTAGTTCCTGCAAGGAAGCAAAGACCGAGAGGGAGCTCACTCCAGTAGTTCCTGCAAGGAAGCAAAGATTGAGAGGGAGTCCACCCAACAACCAAACAAAGACAAGTATTGTCATTTATTATATATTTAATGTTGTCCAGTCATGTACATACTTATGTTCCTAGACTTAGGATATGTATTATGCATATTAGAAAAATTACATTAATGAACAAGATACTACTAATATGCAAGTAATGGGTAAGTGTCCTATGGTACTGTACAACATTCCATTGCTACTTATCTCGAATGAAACCTCTTTGCTAACATGTTGGGAGTTGTGCACACTCTTAACAAATGTTCTGGTAGAGATGGAAGGCATCTAGAAAGTTACCGTGTGAATACGGGATATGGATAAATGTTGTATTGAAGCATTGGCTAAGATAATTGCATGACTATATGACATATGTATTTATGAGTAAGAATTTGTTCTGAAATTTATAAATATGTTTCTAATCATGCAATTGAACTTGTCTTGTAGGAAAGACTGTATACCATCACCTACAAAAGAAGGACTACAACATTTGTTCCAGCAACGAAGTTCAAAGAAAACTATCTATTGAAGATATTGAAGAATCTGAAGTTCCCAGGATCCAGGATGCAGTAATGGAAGAATGCCATGATCGAGGAATACCAGTCGATCATGAAGAATGATGTTTGGGATGTGGTCCCAAGAACAAAAGGGAAGTCTGTTGTGACTTCCAAGTGGATCTATAAGATCAAGCATGCTGAAGATGGTAGCATAGAGAAATACAAGGTGAGGTTTGTAGTTCGTGGCTTCTCCCAGAAAGAGGGAATAGATTATGAAGAGACTTTTGCTCCTGTAGCCAGATACACTTCCATCAAAACAGTGTTTTCTTTGGCTGCAGTGATGAAGTGGAAGATCCACCAGATGGATGTCAAGAGAGATTTCTTGAAAGGTGTAGTCGAATAGGAAGTGTATGTGGAGCAGACACTCGGTTTTGAGACACATGACAAGGAGTCATATGTGTGCAGGTTGAAGAAATCCTTTTATGGATTGAAGCAAGCTCCTAGGACTTGGTATGGTAGGATAGACAACTTTCTATCCAATCTGGGCTTTACCAAGAGTAAAGCGGATTCCAACCTTTACTACAAGGTTAAGGAAGGAAATCCAGTGATACTACTACTGTATGTGAATGACATGTTTGTTACAGGTGAGGATGGGTTGATTTTTGACACCAAGAGGAAGCTATGGAATCGAACCTATGATGGACTGCAAGGCCATGACCACACCTATGGTATCGAACCTGAAGCTTCTGTGTGACGCTTCATCTTATCCAGTTGATGTCATGGTGTATCATCAGATGATTGGGTCCTTGATGTACCTGACGAACACGAGACCATATATTTGCTTTGTGGTGAACACATTGAACCAGTTCCTGACGGATCCCAAAGGTGTTCACCTAGTTGCTGTAAAGCATATTCTGAGGTTCCTGAAGGGTACAATTGACTATGGGCTCAAGTATGATGTGAATCAAAAGTTTAACCTAGAGGGTTATGTTGATTCAGATTGGGCAGGTAGTGCTGCAGATAGGAAGAGCACTTTTGGGTGATGCTTCAGTATGGGATCAGGTGTGATCTCTTGGTTTAGCAGGAATCAGTCCCGCGTCGCACTAAGTATAGACGAAGCAGAGTATGTCGCAACTTGTTCGGCTAGTTGTGAGGAAGTATGGCTTAGAAAGCTACTGTCTAAGTTATTTGATCTCCCGTTGGATGCTACTGGTATCTTTTGTGACAACCAGAGTTGTGTGAAGTTGTTTGAGAACCCGGTGTTCCATGACAGGTCGAAGCACATTGAGATCAAATATCACTATATCAGGGATATGGTGCAAAGAGGAGCAATGAAGCTCCTATATGTTGCGACGGATGAGTAGGTTGTAGATGTGTCGACGAAACCACTAGCCAGAGTGAATTTTTAGTATTTCATAGAGAGGCTTGGTGTTCTTCAGATTGAAGACACTTCGAGGAAGAAGTGATGGGACACATTTGCAGGAGCCATTACAAGCATGGTGATAGGAGGATGCTTCCATGGTTGTGGATGTAAGCGTTGTGTGATGAGCATCAGGACGATGCTCCAGTTCCTGTTTTGTATATGCATCAGTTGGATGCTTTATATGATTAGGATGATCATGTGTGATGAGTATCGGGATGATATGCATTAGGACGATGCAGTGACGATGATCAAGATGATCATGTGTGATGGGTATCAGGATGATACTCTTGATGATATGCATCAGGATGATGCAGTGACGATGATCAAGATGATCATGTGTGATGGGTATCAGGATGATAAGCATCAAGTTGATGCTATGATGATGATCAGGATGATCATGTACATCAGGATGATGTATGGTGAGTATCAGGTTGATACTCTATGGCCGTGGACAGGTTGTGCAGATGAGGAGATGTAATGTTTCCCTGGGAGATCTTTCCGGTCGTGCTGCAGCACATAAAGGATCTTGGGATACTCTTTCAAGGTTTTGTCCTATGGCATATAATAGCGCCCTGGGAGATCCTATAGGTTGAGCAGTACACTCATAATCTGTCCTGGGATGCTCTTTTGAGGTTTTTCCATGACCACATGTAAGTAGACCTGGGAGATCTTGATGGTCGTGCTTCAGCACATAATGGATCCTAGGATACTCTTTCAAGGATTTGTGGTGACCACATGTAAGTAGACCTGGGAGATCTTGCCGGTCGTGCTTCGGCACATAAAGGATCCTGGGATACTCTTTCGAGGCTTTGTGGTGGGGGTCACATGTAAGTTGACTTGGGAGATCTTTTCGGTCATGCTTCGGCACATAAAGGATCCTGGGATACTCTTTCGAGGCATTATGACCCACGTAATAAATCTTGAGGATTCCACAGTATGGCCAGTGTTGATGAAGACCTATAGGAGGTGGGCCTACATCCAACATGAAAAAGGGTTGGCTCTGTAGAACTTCCTATGACAAAAAGAATTATGAGATAGCCCAGTGATCGAGATGCTGAGTACAGCAGCAGTGATGATGATGAGGCTTTGTGATCCAGTGATGATGATCCAGCTCAAGAATTGAAGACTTGTGCCTATATGTATTGATGACTTGTGTCAAGAGAATACCTTCCTAGTTAAGAGGGAGTGTTGATGTATTTGTAACTTCAGAAGATATTCACTTGTATATTGTATGTATTACATTTGTACTTTATTGTATCCCCAACAGAGATGTATTATTCCTCTGATTAGAAGTGTCATCAATTGTACTTGCAAGTGTCACAAGTTATATTGTAAGTGTCGCAACTTATATTTGATGGGTTATTAGACCACCTTGCTGGGGTCGGCCCTGTATGAGTTGTGTGGGTCAAAGGGTTATTAGACCACCCTAGTGGGGTAGGCCCAGAGTCAGTATTATGTTATGTGGTTAAGTTGGGGCCGACCTAGTTGAGTAAAGGTCAAGTGAAAGTAAAAGTATAAATAGAGAGTGTGACTCTCTCATTTGACACATTCTATTCTATCACTCACTTCGCATTAGTGAGAGAGAGGAGGAGTGCACACAAGTGGAGGAGGAGCATGTTGCTGAAGATATCTATCTCTTGGGTTTGATCATTGTGATCCTTGTATTGGTGCTTATTTTATCTCTGAGGAAGTTGCAGGGTTTTTCACCTTCTTGGTTTTCCCCGATGAAATTTTTTGTGTCTCTTGTCTCTTGTCTCTTATGCTTGATATGTTGTACATGTTGTTCTTTTAGTTAAGATCCTAGATCGGAATGAATTAAATTCTGAAAAACTAATAGGAGGTTGGTTATTGGGTCTACTTGGGGCTCCAATAAACGGTTTTCCTCTAGAAATAGTGTAAATTGTGGCTAAAGATTGACCTCCAGTCACATTAGGTGTTCGAAGAGTGGGAATAGATGTTATTCCAATGGAAACATTAGAAGAGTTTGGTTGTGCAGGTTGGTTAGATGTACTAGTGGTGTCGACTTGTGAAGATGATCTTGCATTAGTTCCATATGATAAAGGCATTGACGAGAAAGTAGGGTTTCTCCTCATAACATGAATGTTCCCCGAAGATGTACCAAAAATGTCAGTTGGTAATAGATGTGGGGAAGGTTGGAGAGGACTTTCTGGCATCATTTGCATGGGTACTGAAACAGTGCGAAAATCATCAAGAACTTGTCCTAGAGTTATGTTCCATAACGAGGAGGCTGGATTCAAGATGTTTGTTGTTCCTGAGGTATCAGGGAATCAGTCTAGTTGGGTCCAGTATGTGGGTCCTGACTGACCTACGAATGACTGACCTATGAATGATTGGTGGTAGGTGGTATATTGAGATGAAGGTCAGGGCGGTCGGGAATCACGAGATTTTACCGCTTGAAAAGCGGACGTAGGTGGGTATTGCGAAGTCGAATCCAGTATCTATGTGGCTTCATGTCTAAATCGTTCCGTTTCTGCTTGTTTGTTGGATAGACTAACCATTTCTGCTCGTATGGATGCCATGATATCTCAGGCTGAAGGAAGGTCAAGGGAAGGCATTCCGAATGATCTATTGCTAGAAAATCCAATTTCATAGATACGTATAATCGAGGAAGAAGTTATAAGAGGTGGGGTTCCCAACAGTACAAAGGGTTGGTTAAAGGTTGTAGCTAAGTGGAAAGTTCTAGGAGGTGCAGGTTTGGATTCCTCGATAACCTCAACGTATCCTTCAGGAAGATCAAATGATGATGGCATAACTGGAGTGGTGCTAGCTTCCAGAAAGATAGTAAGTTATAGCATAACATCAACTTGAAGTGAGACACTAGCTTCAAGAGCTAAAGTAGTTTCCACTATGGAGATGACTTCAGGTGCAATAGTGGATTGTGGTACTACACTAGTCTTAGGTACTGTACTAGTATCTGGGACTATGCTATGAGTTTGGGGTACCGTAAAAGCTGGTGGTGTCATACTAAGTGATGTCGGAATGGTCCCCTGACCAGTTGGTCTGCTAGTAGGGGGTGTGGGTATCCGTGAAGATGAGGGTTGGATGACCGTAGGTACTGTCTTGGGACTCTTCCCTTGTTGTCTACATGATTTCCGTTGATCTTCCATGGAAATGGATTCAAATGTTATGGGGACAATCTCATAAAAAAGAGCTCAAAAACCCTAAAGAAACTGAGTGTGCAAAAGGGTATCTAGAAAAAGAAAAGGTGCACATGCCAAAAAAGAAATCTCAAAAAACTACACTGAGACCGGTGTCACAGTAAGTGAGCTACAATAAAAATGGTCAGAATTCCAACAAGAAGCACTATAAAATAAAAAGACCTTCTAAAAGGTAAAATAGCAAGCAAACTTCCTATCTAGGATCTGGAGACCTCAACAGATCGTATCCTTCGCAAGGTGATGAAATCCAAGTTGAACAATACAAAGTGAGAGACCAAAGTGGAAGGATATCCCTCTACCGAAAGGGATCCTGGGTAAAAGAGCCCTAGAATAAAATCCACTAAGCTACCTCGTTCTTGACACATCCGAGAAGGTTTACTTGAGCTTCTGCCTATGATACCTTGTACAACCAATATGGAAAATACAAGGAAGACAATGGATAGGTATCCTTAGGGTCTAAGTGGAGTGCGGCATTCCACAAAGTCCATCCCGAACCAGTCCTCACTGCTTACTCCCGTGGAACGAGGGGTCCTCTCAACAAACTGGTTGATGACCGTGTCAAAAAATACAAGAGGATTTTAGTACCCTAAAGCACAACAACTATGTTTCAGATGTAAAGCGACAAGGGGGAATTATTTGGGTTCCTATCCCCGATGTCCTACCTAACTAACATATTATTTTGTATCCTCAAGTGAGGTTAAAATGTGTTGAGTTAGGGTATAAATTTTAATGGTTTGTTGTCTTACTCAATCGGGTGATGGAAGTGCAAATCAATGGTGTTATGACTCGACTCAAACCATGCAAGCGTGAATGAATCAATGCACTTTTCTCTTCGATGAATATCTAGCTACAGAAGAGAGAGATTTCTTTGATCCTTAGAATGAAATAAATGCAAACACAAACTTCTCAAAACCACTCAGTTTTATATTTTTCTTTTTATATTCCAAACTAAAATACTCTTTCAAAATAAATGAATCCAACAATATTTTTGTTCTACGTCTAATGAGTAAATTGCATGACAAGCGAAAGTGGGAAGATGCCTTCCAATTGCAAAAAAACACTTTGATCTTTTAGGTGAAGGAGAAACAAAGTTTTGAAAAACGCTTTCTATTCCAATTTTATGAATGAAAAATGCAAAGAAGCTTTTTCCAATTGATAGAATTTTCTCAATACTTCAATCAAGGATACAAAATCATATGGTTAAGTGGCCTTGAATTTTCAAAAAATGATCAATCTTTGCAAAAACAATGTTAAGAAGGTAAATGACCTAATTGGTCTTGTCGCATTAACTCATAAAATCAAAACTTAAAAAATGAATCTAACAAACCACATAAATTTTGCAGACTTGGTTATGGGGCTCAGAGTGAATATTCAAACCAGGTGCAGAAGGTGATGAGGGTATAATCAGTGATGGAAACAGTGACCTATCTTCCAATCTACTCAAAATTTCTACAAGTGGACTGTAAGAACCAAGCAAAGGTCTAAAATGTTTCAAACAACAAAAGGAAAAGGATACAGAGGCTAATATGAGGTCACAAGGGGCTAATATGAGGTCACACGGGTCTGATAAATGTCAAAAGGGTGAAACCAAGCCAAGAAACCAGGAGCCAAAAAGGGAAAATGAGCAAAAAACCAAATTGTATAAAATCACAGGGAATTTTCGCAGGCTTAAAGGTTGCCCAGGCACGAAATATGAGGATTTCCGCGCTCTGTAAAGCTACTGGGGCGCGAAAATTAGGAAATTTTCACTCTGGTGAGTATGGGGGGGGCGATAAAATTCACAGTGGGAAGATAAGGTCGCAAGTTTTGAAAAATAAATTTATTTTTCGTTGGTTTGCAGACCCAGAGAAGCAAATGTTGAGGACCAAACTGATAAAAAAGGTCAAAAGGCTGTAAATATATAGAGGAATCTGAAAAGACCAAATGAAAAACTAGATCTAAGCTAGTGGAGTCTCCAATTTTTGCAGTAGTAAATCCGTCCTACGGATAGTTAGACTTACCCTTAGATTATTCCGAGATTAACTAAGCTTAATCTAAGACAATTAACAAGCAAATGCTACCTTAAGATCCTAGATCTAACAACGCATACAAATTATAATTGTATTTGGAGAGAAGGAATCAATGTAACTCACCTTGAACCAGATGTTCATCTTGTCTCCAACTCCTGAGTTGAATCTCACAAGTAGAACCTGTTGGGATCAAGCAAACAACAAGCAAAGAAAAATATCCAAATACCTTGTATACTAATTCAAATCTAAATCAGATTAGAAACACTCCATGCTAATGATTGAAACATGAAACATGAAATGGGAAAATAAGACAAGTTATCATTAATGGAAACTAGGAGGAACTTACAAAGGGATCCCTTTATGTCCAAGCAAACCTTCAGATCCAAATCCTCCTTCCTTGCTGCCTCTACAAAACTCCTAAGACAGTAGGTTTGATGCCTCAAAATGTCCTCCCCCTAGCTTATGGATGGAATCCTTCTTATAGGGTTTGAGAGGCCAACCACTAGGAGATAATAATGGATCTCAAGGAGTATAAGGTGGATCAAGGAGATGACTCATAGCAAAGAAGCATGAAGAGATGAGATTCAAGAGGAATCAACATCCCTAAAATATCTCCATTGAATCCAAGACCAGAAATTCAAGGAGTGAGGTGGTTGAGGGGATTTTCGCACCACCAACACTAAGCATAGAGCGATGAAGTTTCCATTTTCGCACCCCTACAGGTATGCAGAGCACGAAAAAGGGGAATTTTCACATTCTGCACTACTAGCAGGGCACGAAAATCCTAATAAAGTGGTCCAAACAAGGTTGCCAAGTGGTTTGTTGATGTGGCACTTGGGTTAATCAAGTTGGATTTGGATCTAAGGTGTCCAAGAAGGGTCACATAGGCGACCAACTAGATGATAGCATGTTCTGACCTTTATCAAGAGGAAGTGTCGTTAGGTTTCACATGAGGGTAAACCATGTCGGAGTGAAACGATACTCAAAGTGGAACTTTTGGGTATAACAATAGGGAAGTTTAGAACCATCAAAATTAGCTTCTAATAATAACTAGACTTATGCATTTGACTAAGAAATGAAAAAGTGCATTCATAGGGTACTATCCTAGGAATTGCTAATATATACATATATTATGGGTCATAAAATAAAAAATAGGCATGCCCATAAAAATACAGGAAAAACATATGTAGTCTATAGACTTCATAAGTGGCCATGTTTGGGTATGTGCTTGTAAATTGGATTTTTTGGGGGGTAGCTCCATGCCAGAATGGTAGCTTTATTTAGGAGTTTCTAGCAAGGAAATAGCCAAGTCTGCGATTACACTCGTTGTCCGTGCATTATGCAGGAGGCAGAGGCAAAGACCTCTCACTACCATAAAATATCCCCACTAGCATCAAGTAGGAGATATCATAGGAGGAAAATTGTGTTAAAGGAGAGCTAGAGGTTACTCTAGAGAGTGAGATCTGAAGGGATGTTAACGCTTGGGTATCAAATGTGGGTGTATCTAGAACGTGTGACTCCAAATATATCCATATAATCATTCTCTACTGGCATGCCAAATAAATGTTGGGAAAGGTTCTAATGGATCACCAGGAGGAAAGAAAGGACATCATGTTACAGATGAATGAAATGCAATTGCAAATGAATACCATTCATGAGAAACTCACCATCATTACAAAAGATACAACAAGGTTCAAGTTCATGAGCCCACCTCCTTGTGACGACATTCAAATTCCTACATCTTCTCAAGAGGTGCCTATCATCTCCATCACTAATGATGAAGCTCAATCTACCTAGTTTTCTTAGGATGTCTATCAATTTAGTTTTTTATGTTCATCATAGGCATAACATAAGTATTCTATCCTAGTTTCACGGCTCAGCTATAGACTAAGACATTTTTTGTTCTTTTTGGTTTCAAAAGACTCAAGTTTTTGAAATGTGGACAATACTCAATGAGGACCTTTTATTTTTATGGTTGGTCAAGTTTCCCATGTGGCTAACCAACCAGACTGATATTCTTGTAATTTTCCATTTTTAATACAATCTGTTGGTTTACAAAAAAATGGCCATGTTTGTTTCATAAGCAAAGATTAGGTTCTCTTGCTCAATGAAGAACCCAATGAATCTCATTCTTTATTTTCAACAATATTGTTAATAGATGTTACTAGATTCTATGAAATATAACCAATATTCTAGTCAAAATTTCTATAAACAAAAGGTATTTTATAAAGATAGATGCAATCCCCGTGAATCTACATGAATTTTTGGGATATTCCTTTGGAAACGACCATAATGTTTTTCATAAAACCCTCCTACATGATAAAATCCCCCTTTTTTCTCTCCCTATTAAGCACTTAAAATTCCACACAAGAAAAAATTCATTTCCTTTGGTCTTATACTAAACCTACAAAGAAATCTTGTGTGAAAATCATTTTCTCATGGGAATATTTTTGCACTATGTTAAAAGAGGAGGTATACATGGTTGGAACCTAATAAGTAAACTTGCAAGCCGAGGAGGGAAGCATCCTCACACAAACTCTATTGTGGCCTAGTGTTTCTAATTTAAGTGGATCGTTTTGACTTTATAGGAAATATGTACATGAGGACCCTATTAAGGACTGCATAAGTAAATGATATGTTGTTTCAAATGAAGATGATTGTTTAAGCTTTTCAAAATCATTACCACATTGAATATGTACCCATTACTTTTGTTAATATTGAAGAGGTACCTAGTTTATGGCATCTCAGAGCTTGGAGGAATTGAGTTAGTTCAATACCTCAAAGGTCCTTTTCATATGTTTCTAAACACATGATGGAATTTTGTTAAACTTGATATCGATTTTGAGATTATTGTTATTGGTGATGCTAGTACCAATGGGACTCAAGAAGTTATGAACAATTGTAGAATGTTTATGGTGAAAGACACATACTTATAAGACTAAGCCAAGTTATACTTGGGAAAGAAAAATTAAGATATTGTGTCATCATTATGGATGCAAATATATCCACCTCCCAAAGTATTTTCTAATCTTCATAACAAATAAAATAAATACTAGTACATTTGTATAGTCATTTACATCTCTACAGTCCTACTAACAAATAGTTACACAATTTTGATCTCGGGTTATGTATAGGAATCTAGTTATATAGGAGGCATAAGATATTGTTCTTTCTTGTGAACTTGGACAAGGATCATACATGAATGTAGATTTACATATTCTATATCATACAAGTAACATACAATGCATATTTTCATCTATTTACTATTAACAAGCCAAGAAGTTGAGTTGAGCCATCACCAATGATGCAAGCCAATCTGATTTCTTGTGGCACAAGAAAATAATGACCCAAACTACAAAAAATGGCACTTTATCCAAATGAAAACAAAGAGTGACTCGAATGATAGCAAATGGCATTGTTAATTAAAAAAAAATGATATACGACACATTTTCAACCAAAAATGTTTTCTAGCAAAAAACATGTTTTCGATCGAAAATGTATTTTCCATGAATGCATTTATAAGAAACAACGAATACAAACTAAGTTACACAAATTTAGAGGCCCTCCATCAAGTTTAACTTTTGGCTTAAAGTTAAATATAATTGTTCATCCAAAAAAAAAAATTCTTCAGATGAAAGTTAAATATAATTGTCTGGCTAAAAAAGTGAGAAATGCAAATTCTCCCACACAATTATCATGAAATATTAACTAAGATTCATGTTTTCACCCAATTAAGGTCCTACCCGACCAATAAAGATAACACTAATATAATATAGAAGTGTAATGTCACAATATCTAGGGCTTAACATGCCCCTCCCCTTCAAACTAGTGTTGTCCTTAACACTTGATTAATTGTGGATGTTTCTACATTAAGAACTCATCTTCCCATGCCACCTCTTCTATTGGAAAGTTCTTCCACTCAAATTTATCTAATGCACTTGGGTCCTCTTATAGTTGTTGAATTATCTTGCATGCCTTCTAATTTTGCTTCCATTCCATCCTTGCTTATTTCACCCAATCAAATACCAAATGTTATGAACCAAATTCCTAAAATATCATAAAAATAGAAAGAAAAAGTAATTACAAGCCTTGAGAATTAAATAAAGAGAATGAATAAGAAGCCTATTTGAGGGGACAACCTACTTTTACAATTTATCAAATGCACAAGATGAGATGATCTCTAAAACTAAGTCTCCTTGTTATATATAGGAGACAAAAGGTACATTTACAATTATAGTCCTAGCCGATCAATAAAGACAATACTAATATAATAATAGAAATGTATTGTCCCAATATCTAGGGTTAACACAACTAACATATCTACACATATGGATTACAACTACTCAAAAGCCCTAAATAAAAGATAAATCCTTCATATATCCCTATGCAAAAGGATTTTTTTATAGTTAAATTTAACCTAACATAAGACAAAGATTCAAACCTCAACTTTAGACATTGGTTTTGGGGAAAAACATGACCATGCATGAAGTTGTGGATTCCAACTTTTGTTCAAGTGTGAGCCTTCCCCACCGCACTATTTTGGGTAAGGATTCCCAACCTTTATTTGTAATTTTGGGAACTTAGTTTATTATTGGGGTTCAAAAATGCCCTAATCAATTTCCATTTCAAGAGTATAGAAACATATGACCACCTATGTCTACATTTTTGTTGTCATGGATTACCAAAAAACATTTCTGGTGGAGATCAAGTTGGTAGATAAATAATACACCTAGGCCCAATATCATGATTACAAAAAGGCTTTCTAAAAGTGTATGGATTGCATCAGAAGTTGACACATTGCATCCCACTATGTCATGAATAAAAACGTTGGCTCAAATTAATAAAATAGGGTCTATAGGGTTTTCCAATAATTTTTTTGCATTCTAGCACCAATATATATTACCTAAGCATAGGGAATCTGTTGATTCTCAACATCGACATGATTCTGAACCATCAAAACATGATGAAAGAGACAAACATATTAAACCTTGTCACTTTTCTATTCCATATTCTCCATTGTGTCTAGAACGACATCCCCTTCATGTCTGTACTCACATTGCAAAATCCTTCATCATTTGGTCTTCATGCCTCTCATGGGAAGTGTCATCATGGTGGAACTGTGTCTAATGTTGAAAATTTTCAATTCTCAGTATATGTATCACCATGATATTATTTTTGTGTCATTGCGTCCATGGAAAAGCGCTCGTCATGCCCATATCTTTTTTCTCTATTTTTGCCTATGTTTGACCGTTCCTCCAATCTTGGAAAGTTTCATCATGTCGGGTACTATACTTCTTGTCGATTGAAATTCACCAATGTTGTGTCCATTAATTAATTCAGTGGTTTCATCTGTTACCAGCGTCGTCACCATGCCTGCATCATGAAGTAAAAAAATTCCCCCCACCTGCCTAAGTCATGCTATCATCATCATCCAAGAAAAAGAAAAAAACTTTTGTAAAGAACTCTCCTTATCATGTACCAATTGAAAAAAAACATATGCATATCCCTTTTATTAATCCCTATTCCCTTTACCATTCATTATATATATATATATATATAACCTTTAAATGTCTAAGTTAAACACAAAGCCTTCTAAGTTAAACACAAAGCCTCCCAAAGAAGAGTATTTTGTAATTCCCCTATTTTGCATGAAAACCCACCTCGCTTTTTGTTGTTTCATAGATTAAAGAGGAAAAGGCTCTTGTTTTGACCCTAATCTAAATCCCTAAAGCTAAAAAAAAACCCTCCTCTGTTCCTAAGCCTAACCTCCCCATCATTATGTTTCATAAGGAAAATATTAAAATCCCTTCCCCCTTTATAAGTCCAAAATATAATTAATAAGGCTTTTTAAATATATTTTTTCTCCCATCGCATAGGCTTTACTCCCTTTGGTTATTAAAAAATAAAGGTTTCCCCTATCTTTCATGTTGCATAATTTCAGACTTTTTTTCATGATCGATTCGACGATGAGAGAGTTAATTATACGAATTCATGAGGAAAGGACACGGGTCAAAAATCACAGCTCAGCATCATTGACCATGAGTCACAACGGAGGAACGTTAGAAGTGCACGATAATATAGCAGCCCCAATACCTCTAATCAATGTTTAATGGAATAGTTATTGAATATTTCAAGTTTTGAGGAAAAAAACGATGTCGCGGACCATGTAAAGACATGGAAACTCATACATTCATTTTGGTTAGAGAGGGTCAAAGTAACATTGAAATTATATTTATATGCAAATATTGTAACCAAACCCAAAGTAAAAGAATTGAACCACACACATTGGACACCATGGAAATCCTCACAAGGCAAAATGAAACAATCCAACATTCAAGCTAGCTATTGAAGATTGTAGTTTTCTTTGTCTGCATTTCATTATGTGTCTAAGGGTGAATGTGGATTTCTTGTGGTTCACCTTCCTCAAACACATGTGAATCATCAAATGACAATGAAAAATGTCAAAACTCCCAAGCATACCAAACACTTTGCCTACCCCATTCACCTCGCTAAATGAAAGACAAAGGAATACATTGAGATCATCACTCACAGTGGGAGGTATGTAGTAGGTACTACTAGGTTCCCAAATTTTTTCTCCCATTCATACTCAATTTTCCAAGAACCTAAGAGTGTTGCAATGGCAGATAAGACGATGTTCAGGTTCATCCACTAGGATGAAGTCAAAGTGTCCTTCCACTAAAGGTATGTTCTATTTTCTTGGATGCTTTTCGAACTTTTGTTTATATTTGTAATACTAATATCTTCATGTGTGCAGGTTACCTTCACAAGAATCTAAGCGAGGAGTACTCCCACTGTCTTGATTTCACTCGAATGAACCCAAACATTGAGAGTGAGATAGAGTCTCATAAACCTCCTATTCTCAGGGGCCAAGACTGATTGTGGCCTATTGTACTTTCACAACTAATAAATTATTATTTTAATAAAAAAACGCTTTTGGGAATACCAAGACTGATTGTGGCCTATTGTACTTTAACAACTAATAAATTATTGTTTTGATAAAAAAACGCTTTTGGGAATACCTACATCCTTGCATCTCTTTTATCATTCAACTTCACTTTTTATACTTTTTTGTTATTTCAGATTTTTGTATAAATTGTAAATATTTCGGACTGTATATATGATTTTTTTTAACTCGTACATAAATGATGAACTTTCATCTTTTAGGCGTTTATCTTTCTCATAAGTTTTTTTGCATAATGAACTAACTCCAATATTAAGTTTTATGTCCTCTACGATATAGTGCAAAATTGTCATATTTAACAGTTTCATTTGCATAAAACATCCAAAGCATGAAGTTATTACCACATAAAGCAATTAATATTTTCATGCACAAAATTAATGAAATAAACTGCATTTAATAAATATGATTTTGGACATGATTGATATTATAACTCTGCATACATAAATAAGCTAATGTATTTAACTTATGCATCATAAAGATCTTTTTTTTCTTTTATCAACTAACACCTTGGGATTAATTTATCTCGAAAATTAATTCATAAAGTTGTTTTTTGGGTAACTACTGCGTGACTAATGTCATTTGGTTTTACTTTATTAGTCAATCGGTTTTTAGATCATTTAATAATTAGCATAGTTATTTTGTAAGTATTTCGTTTATGAATAATGGTTTGAATTTGTAGGTTGGTAGCATATTTAATCGTGTCAATTTAATAACATTTTAATTTATTAATGCAAATAGCTTCATCAACCAACTTAGAAAATCCCATCCATTCAAGGGCTTAAAGTACAATCTGGGTTTCCATCCCCATCTTCCCCTTGACCAACCCTCCAAGGGTGTTTTCAATGTTCTTTCCAAAACCATGCCAATTTGAGCATCAACATAAAATGGTGACTCCATTAGGGACCTTGTGAGTCATAATTTTTCCTTTGACCTTGGTGTATATCTTTATCTCATTGTAAATCCTATAGAATCCAAGGTGGATCTCTTGAGTTTAAACCTCTCATAGCCATTCAAAATAGGAGGGAAGTAGTGTTGCCTTTGGCATTATTGCCAATGCAATGGGTTCCTTGATATCAGTGAGTATATTTAGTTAGCACAATGTCATTGATAACCCCGCTAATCCTTGTAAAGTCATAAAAAATGGGCATTGTCCAATATGAGGTAGATGTTGATCCCACACCATGGTGAGTATATTCAACTATGAATCTAGCTCTGACCACCATTCCTTTACCAAAATTCAAAGACCATGTTCCCAAATTCTTTGGAAATGGTGTTACATTGTTAATGAACATCTTCATGTCTTTTCCAATGCATGTACCAATATCGATGCACATGATAGTGATACTTGTAAGCGCTTATTTGTCAATTCATCAGAAGGAGTGTTGTTGCTAAATTTCTTGACTTACCTAACAAGGTCTTTACTACCTAGCACGAGCTCATGTATCGGTTTAAATATACATTTGGGTGCGCCAAGAACCCAACTATATACCTAAGGAGTTTCAACTTCTTATCTTTAAAGAGAATTGAACCATCGCATCTTTGAACCTTGGATTTACAAAGATTTATAACAAGATTCCCAAAGTTACCCATCCTTCCCAGTAAGCCTCCCTCGTCCAATATTATAACAATCTCCCTCCTTATGATTGACACTGATTAGAAGAGAGTAATGTAAATTGTCTTGGTTAATCTCTATAGATGTGCATTGAATTTGAAGAGAAGAATTGAAGAGGAACTGTCACGTCCCCAGATCACCTTGGTGTCCTTCAAAGGCGATGGGAGTCCTTGATACTCTTTTTTTCTTCCAATGCTTCCATCACGTACCCTTCCCCAAATATTCTCGAGCTCGCAATCCTCATTTGCGTCTTTCTGCAATCCGCAATCCGCATTGCATCTTTCCGCAATCCGCAATCCGCAATACTTCTTTGTGCAATCAGCGATCCACAATTGTGTCTTTTCGCAATCCGCAATCCACATTGTGTCTTTCCACAATCAACGATCCGCAATTGAGTCTTTCCGCGTCTTTCCGCAATCAGTGATCCTCAATTGCACAATCCGAAATCTGCAATCCGCAATGCGAAAGTCAAAATCGCGGGAGCCCAACTTCAATCATCCAAAAAACTTTCCCTTCCGTAATCTGCAATCCGCCTTGCGGAAATCGGAATTGCGAAGCTCCACTTCAACCTTTCGAAAAAATTCCTCTTCCGCAATCCGCAATCCGCATTGCAGAATTCCAACTTCAACCTTCCCAAAAACTTCCCCTTCCGTAATCTGCAATCCACATTGCAGAAGTCGGAATTGCGGAAGGCCAAATTCTCTGCTCCTGCAGCTCACTTATGAAACTTCTGAGAGGCATAGCTTCCTCATCCTAGGTCAATGAGGCAAGGTTGGTACCGTATGAAAGGTCTTGGAGAGATCTATCCAATGGTACAACCCCCTGCCCAGTTGAGGTATCTAACCTCCTCATTTCCTTATCTGAAGTTCTGTCTATAAACCTTCCAAGATACTTCCCAACCCTTAACAGATCTCTACCTATCTCCTACCATAACCCATCTTTCCCCTAGCTCACAGAGAGGGTTAAGAATACCACAAGCCACATAACCATTCCCAAGATTAAGCAAGGTTAAGCAGTACATTTACAAGGTTAAGTATATCATAACAAAATACATATAATAAATGAACTAAGGCTAATGATACATCTAACACATGTAAAATTAGCAATGCATTAAACTCGTGCAACTGTATGAAGCATTCAACCAGTACACAACCTTCCACTCAGGATTACACATGGTATACCTATTGTTCACATTCCTGTAAAATTCATTCAACAACTTAAGTAAAATAGCATAATAATAATGCATCAAATAACATCATTCATTCCACATAACACTTATCTTTGTATCTTGAAGTTGCCCCTGCAACTAGCTAAATGAGTGCAACATTCCACCCAACCTTAGGTCTCTTTCCAACCTATACTCTTTCAGCTGAGAGACCACCCCCTAGCTGGGCTATGTATCCACTAAGGAGGGCTAGGTAGTGTCTCTGATATTCAAGATCCACTCCGGTGCTAAGACAACCTATAGCTGGGTTTATCAAGCAATTTCGGAACACATACTCATGCTAAGCCACCCTACAGTTGGGTTTATCAAGCATACACATTCTAAAGCAACCTGCAGTTGGGTTTATCAAGCATACAGGGTAACATGGAAGATATTGCTAATCCAGTGAGCTCAACCACAGAGCTACATACATCTCAATCACTCAGCAGATAAGGCACCCACATTATCCACCTCACCCAACATAAGGAAGGCCCTCTTCTCTACTACACAGTCCCTCAAGGCCCCTTCCCTTCCAATGCTATTTAGGGTAGGCATAAGAAGGTCCGACCTCTAGTTCTATGAGATCACAGTCTTCACTGGGTTTATCAAGCATTCCAACCTTAAACCCTATCTTTTACATCTACTAAACATGCTGGTTCATTCTAGGGTTGCAGACTAAATTCTATCCCACAACTCGACTCTCTTCCCACGGATTTCGGACTTCACACAGCTTCCTCAAGCTATTCCCGTCCTGTAGTCCTCCTTCGAACTCACCTTTAGGGATCTACCCAAGGATAACACATACGCATGGGATTCCTATGGCATTCCACTTCACTACTTCGGCTCCTTTGAGTTTTTGGGTCTTTCCCCAACCAACAAAAAATGAATAATGCACTGAACAACGAACAAACTGAAGGAACCCCTTACTCAGATCTCAACGTTGTTTTTATCTCTTGCGAATATCCTCTGCCGGATTTCCTTCTCCACGTTCTGTAACTGAATCCGTACCTGTACAGGGAATCAAATCGGTTACTCATGCCCAAGTGGCATGATGGGTCACCATCCCACGACCCCCTCCCTCTCCCTAGTGGATACTTTCGCCCCCTTCTCATTAGCTGCCTCACTTAGCCAGTTTTGGGTTTTTCATTGCAATATCAAACATTTACATCAATTACAAAATTTCATGGCTTAATAGCACATGCATAGTTTCACTGTCAATACTTGCCTATGAAAATAAACCTTAATCATCCACTAGTGGGGCCTTGGCCTTAAGCTCCACACTAGGATCAACACACATTGCACAAACACAATATTTACATTGAGGCTAATAAATACCAAGGCAGGGTAGGGGTATTACAACTCCCTCCTCCTTAGAACAACACCGTCCTCGGTGTTCTCAAAACGGAACAAAAACAGGAATGCCTCTCTCATGGCATCCTCCAGCTCCCAGGTCGCCTCCTCTGGACTAAGGTGCTTTATTGCACCTTTACCTGTCTGATGGCTCGCTTCCGGAGTAAGGTAACCTTCTTGTCGAGGATGCATATAGGTTCCACTTGGAATTCTCCCTCTGGTTCCACCTGTATCACATGCCAATCAATGATGTGATTAGGGTCATGTACATATTTCTTAAGCAAAGAGACATGGAAAACATTATGAGGTTTCATGTTAGAAGGTAATGCAATCCTATATGCAACTAGTCCTATTCTATCAAGGACTTCAAATGGTCCACAATATTTAGGTGCCAACTTGGCACAACTTCCCAACTTCATGGAGCTCTTCCTTGGTCTCACTCTCAAGTAGACATGATCCCCAATATGGAATTCTTTGTGTACCCTCTTCAAATCTGCATAACTCTTCTGTCTTTCCTGAGCTTCCTTCAAATTCTTCCCGATCTTAACAACTTCTTGTTCCATCTCTTCAATCATTTATGGTCCAAGAACTACCCTATTCACAAGGATGTCCCAATTTACTGGGGTTCTGCACCCTCTTCCATACAAAACTTCAAAAGGTCTCATCTTCGATGATTCCTAGTACCCATTGTTGTACGAAAATTCTACCAAGTGTAGGTAGTCCTCCCACTTGGATGGTTTATCCATCACATACATCCTTAGCATGTCTTCAAGAATCTAGTTTACTCTCTCAATATGACCGTATGTTTGAGGATGATAGGCTATACTGAAATTCAACTTAGTCCCCAACTCTTGAAATAACCCTTTCTAAAAGTTAGAAGTGAATTTTGTGTCCCTGTCTGAAATTATTGCCTTGGGAAATCTGTGCAACCTGAATATCTCTCTCGTGAAGATATTTGCAATGTCATTGGCCTTGTGAGTAGACTTAACTGGAATAAAGTGAGCTAGTTTTGATAGCTTGTCCACTACAACCATAATGGAGTCGTGCTTCTTCACAGTCATGGGAAAACCTGTTACAAATTCCATAGAAATCACTTCCCACTTCCATTCGGGAATGGGTAGTGGCTGCAACAATCCTGCTGTATGTTGATGCTCTGCCTTCACAATTTTTACATCTAGCAATATACTCTTCTATGTCCTTCTTCATTCCATGCCAAAATTATTGTTTCCTTGCCACGGTTATAGTTTTATGATACCCTGGGTGACTAGAATATGGCTTTTGGTGTATCTCTCCCAACACAAGCTCCTTCAGTTTTGCACAGTTTGGAATGTACAGTTTGGCATCTTGGTACATAAGGACATCATCTTCTCCAATCTGATATCCTGCACACTTGTTATCCACATTTCCCTGCTGCAACTTGTCTTTGATTTGTAGGTAAGCTTCATCATTAGCTTGAACTTCAATGATCCTTGCTTTCAAATCTGATTTACAAACACTTATTGCTGCAACATGAAATTTCCTATTGAGCGCATCAACAACCTTATTCTCCTTTCCTTTGACATGTTTAATCTCTAAATAAAACTCACAAAGAAATTCCATCCATCTAGTTTGTCTGGCATTTAGATTTGGATGGTCAAATAAATACTTTAAACTCATGTGATCCGTCCTGAGTTCAAATCTTCTTCCCAAAAGGTAATGCCTCCATTTCTTGAGGGCATTCATTATGGATGCTAGCTCTAAATCGTGCATGGCATAGTTCCTTTCATGATCTTTCAACTTCCTTGACTCATAGCCAATTACAAATCCTTCTTGCATGAGTACTCCACCCAATCCTTCCATGCAAGAATCTATGCACACCACGAAGTCTTTATTTGGATTTGCAATCTTTAAAACATGAGCATTGGTAAGTAATTATTTTAACTTCTAGAAAATCCCTTCACACTTCTCAGACCATATAAATTTGACTTCCTTCCTTTGTAATGATGTAATTGGGTGAGTTATCTTGGAGAAACTTTCAATGAATCTTCTGTAGTAACCTGTAAGGCCCATAAAAGATCTTACATCTGCAACATTTCTCGGAGTAGGCTAATCCATTGTGGCCTCAATCTTCTCTGGATCTACTGCAATACCTTCTGCTGAAATAATGTGACCCAAATATTGCACCTTCTCTTGATAGAAGTCACGCTTGCTCAACTTTGCATACAGCTGGTGTTCTCTAAGGACTTGCATTACCATTCTCAAATGTTCAGTATGCTCTTCTTCATTCTTTGAATACACGAGAATGCCATCCAAGAATACAATCACAAACTTATCCAAGTATTTGTTGAAGGCACTGTTCATAAGACACATGAAAGTGGCAGGTGCATTGGTGAGACCAAATGGCACCACAGTGAACTCATAGTGTCCATATCTAGTTCGGAAATCTTTTTTGTGAATGTCTTCATCCTTTATCCTCACTTGATGGTATACAAACCTCAAGTCAATCTTGGAAAATACTTTAGCTTCCTTCATCTGGTCAAACAAGTCATCAATTCTTGGCAATGGATACTTGTTCTTAATTGTTACTTTGTTGAGCTGTCTGTAATCTATACATAGCCTTAAATTCCCATCCTTCTTCTTAACAAGCAACATAGGTGCACCCCAAGGAGATACACTTGGTATGATATACTCCTTGTCCATTAATTCTTGCAGTTGCATCTTCAATTCTATCAGCTCAGGTGTGCTCATTCTATAAGGGGCTTTGGAGCTTGCTGCTACTTTTGGAACAAGGTTAATGGAGAAATCAATGTCTCTCTTGGGCGGTATTCCTGGCACTTCATCTGGAAATACATCCTGGAACTCCTGCAATAGTTGAAAGTCTTCTAACTTTGTCCCTTTATCTTCTGTTGAATCTGATATATGCACAACATATAATTGACAACCCTTTTTATAGAACTTTCTAAGTTGTAAAGATGAAATCTGCCTTACTGAAACTTATTTTGGAATTCCTTTAACCAACCTTGGTCTTCCTTCATCATCAATACAGTCAAGTACCTTCTTGTAGCAGTCAAGCTTAGCTCTATGCTTCTCCAACCAATCCATGCCTATCAAGGCATCCTAATATCCTAAGGGTAGTACATTCAAGTTTACCTTGGTGGGAATTCCATTCAGTTCTATAGGACATTCCACCACTACTTCACTCACCTTTATCTTGGTCCCAGTGGCTAGTTGAACTAACCAAGACTTACTATGTTTCACTTTACCAAGTGAACAAATTTCAACCACTTTAGGGGACACATAACTATGAGTGGATCCTGGATCAACTAAAAAAAAATAGATTTCTTAGTAATCTTACCTTCAACTTCTACCACTATTGATTGGTGGTCTACCTAGTGATCATCCAATGCTGCATAGATTCGAGGTGTGGCTCTGGCCATATCTTCTACTGTGGTTGCTTCTCCCAAGTTGTGCAAGCTTCGGGGATTCCCTCTTTGATTTGGGAAATCTCTAAGCATGTGGTTATCTCCACATCCCCAACACTGAAGTGGTCCTTTTGATGTTTTCTCTGCTGTTATCGTTGGTTTGAATCCACTTCCTGCTGGCTTCCCCTACGGGAATTTTCTGGGTTGATTCTTTAAAGGTGGTTTGAAGCCACTTCTCCTTGGTTCAAATCCTCCTTTGGGATTTCCTTTCCATGCTGGTTGAGTATCCGTCTTCCCTTTATTTTGTTCATAACAAAGCATGGCCATCCTAATGGCTTCATCCAAACTTGGTGGATGGACAAACTCAATTCTATCCCTGTAGTTCTGTGGTAGGATTCCAAGGAAACACTAAATCTTCACCCTTTCATTCTTGATGTAGTCTACATACCTTAGCAATTACAAGAATTTATGAACATGTTCTTCCATGGAATTTTTCCCCAACCCGAGTTCATTGAAATCCTTTCTCTTGTTGTCATAATACCTAGCTGATAGGTATTTCTCCCTAAAGTATCTTTTAAACCATTCCCAGCTGATCCTTCTCTCACTAGTTCTCTTCACTTTCATGATATGTTCCCACCAAATGGAAGCTCCGCCATTCAGATTGTAAATGGCAACTCTAGACTTTTCACTTTTTGAATATTCATGCATTTTGAAGTACTTTTTCATCCCAAGTAGCCATGCCTCTGCATCTTCCTCCAGGCCTGCCTTTCTTTCTCCATCAAAGGTAGGAGCTCTTGCTTTCCTAAATTCTCCCTATGGAATCCCTCTGGACTTCCTTCCTCTCTCAGTCTTGTCGTAAGTGTGCCTTGGACTTCTTTGAGAGTCCCTAGAGTGTTCTGATCTGTTGGAAGGAGATCCCGAAGAGGATGTTCTGTACCTTCTACCCACAGAACCCCTTCTATGGCTTGGAGTCCTTTTCCTAGAACGGCCTCTGGAATGGCTAACCGCATTCCTTTCTTCTTGGCCCATATTACTTGGATTGGACCCCATGTTTACTTTCTGTTGCATGTCAGTGAGTCTTTGCAGAATGGCCGCATTGAGCTGTTGTTGCTCTTCTTGCTCCTTTATAAGCCTCTCATTAAAGCTTACCATGGTCTCAACTAATTCCTAAGGAGTTACCCTCTCCCTTCTTCCATTAGACGTTGTTTCTGTGTGCTCTTCCTGCACGTTCCCCCCCAGCACGTCTTCTTCAGGTTCGTAGGGATCTTGCGCATCATTAACGGTCACTATTATTGCTTTCCGACACACGGTTTCGTTGTTCTATTCAATTGTAACCTGCTGCAATAACTATGCATGATATAATTGTTTATTAGATAGCATACAACTTGAAACATCCATACAATCTGGAAATTAATCATTAAACAATTAATAAATAAGAGTTCTGTTAGGTTAAAACAGTTCCATGGGAATTTCCTTGCATGCGATTTCTTCCACCGTTCGGCCCTAACAGCCCCAGTGTTGTAACTGAAGCTATGATACCACTCTTTCACGTCCCTAGATCACCTCGTTGTCCTTCAGAGGTCATGGGAGTCCCTGATACTCTTTTTTTTCTTCAAATGCTTCCATCACGTACCCTTCCACAAATATTCTCGGGTCTGCAATCCGCAATCTGCATTGTGTCTTTCCGCAATCAGCAATCCGCAATTGCGTCTTTCTACAATATGCAGTCTGCATTATGTCTTTCCACAATCAATGATCCGCAATTGCGTATTTCCGCAATCCACAATCTGCATTGTGTCTTTCCACAATCAGCGATCTGCAATTGCGTCTTTCCGCAATCCGCATCATGACTTTCCACAATCATCGATTTGCAATTGTGCGATTCAAAATCCGCAATCCGCATTGTGGAAGTCGGAATCATGGGAGCCCAACTTCAATCTTCCGAAAAACTTCCCCTTCCACAATCCTCAATGCGCCTTGCGGAAGTCAGAATTGCGGAGCCTTCCAGAAAAATTCTTCTTCTGCAATCCACAATCCACATTGCCGAAGTTGGAATTGCGGAATTCCAACTTCAACCTTCCGAAAAACTTCCCCTTCCGCAATCCGCATTGCGGAAGTCGGAATTGTGGAAGCCCAACTTCTCTGCTCCTGCAGCTCACTAATGCAAACTTCTGAGAGGCATAACTTCGTCATCCTAGGTCCAAATGAGGCAAGGTTGGTACCGTTGGAAAGCTCTTCGAGAGATCTATCCAATAGTTCAACCCCCTACCCAGTTGATGTATATAACCTCCTCATTTACTTATCTTAATTTTTGTCTATAAACCTTCCAAGATACTTCCCAACCCTTAATAGATCTCTACCTGTCTCCTGCCATAACCCATATTTCCTCTAGGTCATAGAGAGGGTTAAGAATACCACAAGCCACATAACCATTCCCAATATTAAGCGAGGTTAAGCAGTAAATTTACAAGGTTAAGTATCTCATAACAAAATACATATAATAAATGAACCAGGCTGACCATACATCTAACACATGTAAAATTAGCAATGCATTAAACTCATGCAACTGAATGAAGCATTCAACCAGTACTCAGCCTTCCACTCAGGATTACACATGGTCTACCTATTGTTCACATTCATATAACATTCATTCAACAACTTAAGTAAAACAACATAATAATAACGCATGAAATAACACCATTCATTCCACAGAACACTTATCTTTGTATCTTGAAGTTTCCCCCGCAACTGGATAAATGAGAGCAACGTTCCACCCAACCTTAGGTCTCTGTCCAGGCTATACTCTTTTAGCTGAGAGACCACCCCCGAGCTGGGCTATGTATCCACTAAGGAGGGACAGGTAGGCTCTCTAACAGTCAAGATCCACTCCAGTGCTAAACACACCTATAGTTGGGTTTATCAAGCAATTTCGGAACACATACTCATGCTAAGCCAACCTACAGTTGGGTTTATCAAGCATACACATGCTAAAGCAACCTGTAGTTGGGTTTATCAAGCGTACAGGGTAATAGGGAGGATATAGCTAAGCCAGTGAGCTCAACCACAAAGCTACAAAAATCTCAATCGCTCAGCAGATAAGGCACCCACATTATCCACCTCACCCAATACAAGGAAGGCCCTCTTCTCTGCTACACAATCCCTTAGGGCCCCTTCCCTTCCAGTTCTATTCAGGGTAGGCATAAGAAGGTCCGACCGCTAGTTCTATGAGATCACAGTCTTCACTGGTTTTATCAAGCATTCCAACCTTAAACCCTATCTTTTACATCTACTAAACACACTGGTTCGTTCTAGGGTTGCAGAATAAACTCTGTCCTGCAACTCGACTCTCTGTCCACGGATTCCGGACTTCACACAACTTCCTCAATCTATTCTTGTCTGTAGTCCACCTTCAAACTCGCCTTCAGGGATCTACCCAAGGATAACGCATACGCATGGGATTCCTATGGCATTCTGCTTCACTACTTCGGCTCCTTTGCATTTTTGGGTCTTTCCCCAACCAACAGAAAATGAATAATGCACTGAACAATGAACAGCCTAAAGGAATCCCTTACTCAGATCTCAATGCCATTTTTATCTCTTGTGAATATCCTCCATCGACTTCCCTTCTCCATGTTCTGTTACTGAATCCGTACGTGTACAAGGAATCAAATCGGTTACTCATGCCCAAGTGGCAGGATGGGTCACCATCCAACGACCCCCTCCCTCTCCCTAGTTGATACCTTCGCCCCCTTCTCATTATCTTCCTCACTTAGCCAGTTTTGGGTATTTCATTTGAATATCAAACATTTACATCAATTACAAAATTTCATGGCTTAATAGCACATGCATAGTTTCACTGTTAATACTTGCCTATGAAAATAAACCTTAATCTTCCACTAGTGGGGCCTTGGCCTTGAGATCCACACTAGTAGCAACACACATTGCACAAACACAATATTTACATTATGGCCAATAAATATCAAGGCAAGGTAGGGGTGTTAAACATGAACATATCGATGAAGTCCATGCTTCCATAATTGTAGTCGAAGAGGAACCTATCGACAAAGTCTATGCTGTCGTAACCAAGTATCAATATTAGTTTAGACCTAAATATTTATCTGATCCCAAAATTTCGACCAATAAGACAAATTCCAATGATAAGATTGAATTATTCCTTCTATCCCTAAGTCAAAACCTTCTTCGATCAATCAATCTAATTATTCTAGTGTCGCATTCCAATCCATGCCTACCTTTCCCAATAGTTATGTGCCTTACATTGTGGACATTGATTTAGAAAACTTGAAGTTTAACATCAACCTCCTATATGCCCTTAGATCACTCAAGAAACAACAAATCTTGAAAAGAACGCTACCCATTTCACATCCATGTCTTATCCCAGGATGACCATGCAAAATATTCATGAGATATTCATTTTTTACAATGATATCTTCTCAGCTAATTCCAAGCAAGATACTCAAATCCCCATTCCTCAGGAAGATGTCATCTTGCCTCATCCTAACACTCCATGTTTCCCCAATCCACAAAATGAATTCTTAATGCAATATGAGGCCTATAATTTTTGATACAATATCTTATTCCATTAAGAGATTACCTTGAAGAATTTCAATCATTAGAAAGGGTAAATTGATCATTGTAAGGAGATGATTCATCATGATCTTGAGAATGTTTGTCATACACTTTGTGACCATAAATTTTTAGACTCGAATGACATTGTGATTGATAATTTTGACAGGTCTCTCATTGTTAGATTAGTCCAACATAACAGAGGTGCTCAGACCTTCTCAGTTGGGGATGAGAACCCTATTTTTCATAATCCTACCCTTGATTTTGAATCTTATGGTTTTGTGGGAAGCCATTAATCGATCCATGATGATTGAATTGATAACTTAATTGATGATTTTTGTTTGCATGATAAAAATATTGAGCTAATAAATCTCCCTTATGCAAATGAGCATATCATTCTTGAAAGCAATGTCTAGTATCAAGTTAATTTGCATCCTATAAATGATCAGTAGCCGGAGCCTTTCCATGAGTGGTGTGTCGACGAGGAAATCAATAATTATGAAGGGGTCAAGTGTCCTTAATCATTGCTAATTCTGAAGAAGAAATTAAATGCATTATCCATGATCGATCAATCTTGAGTAATGAATCAGACATGGAAGTTTTGAGGTTGGTGTTTGAAGATTTTTTGGGATTCACGGGTTAAGAATTTTTTTGATCTCCATAGAACTAACTCAATGTAGTTTGCATTTCATTTTATTTGTTTGGATTAAGACTAACATTTATTTTCATCAATTTACAATCACGCTCCTCTTAATTTTTAGCGTTCAAAGAAAAATCTCATTCAATCCTCATGAGCCAAGAAATTAATAATCATCATAACATTATTGATGAATTTCTCTAGAATAAATGGCACCCTCCATGATCAATTTTTTATCTTTCGTAGAAGTACGAGTAGGCTTGCATTTGAGCCATAGGTAATTTCACTTTCTCATTTCTTCATTTAGTTTTGATTTCATAGCATCCATTTAGGAGTTTTTAATTTTCACAATTGACATTTTCATATGTTTAGCTAGTTACTTTAAGTCATTTACTTCTCATGATTTCCCAAATAAGCACGATGGTCAACCATAGTCAACAATGAGAAAACTTATTTAACCATAGTCAAACCATAGTTAACCATAATCAAACCATGGTCAACAATGGCCAACCATAGTCAAATAGATTCTATAGAATCCCCTTGATACTATAGTTAAGAAGGGATAAATATTCTCATGTATGATCGACAACATTATTTGAGGTGGAAAAATAAATAATAATGCCACTGATCGACATATATCAACCAGATTATTATTAATATGGTTATGCTAGTTGACCCCCAACTTTGGAGCAATAAAGTTATTATTATATTAAAACTTAAATATAAATACAAATAATAAAATAAATTATATTATTTATATAATCATATTGAAAAAATATATAAATAATTATCAAATACTTATTATTATGCTTTAATAATATTAATCTTAAATTTTTTATATTAATTATCATATTAGATATTAAAAATAAATATAGTAATTATAATATGGTTAATAATATAATTTTTTTATGAATAATATGATTCAAGCGTAATAATAAATATTATTATAAAATGATTAATGGTTGACTGTATCAATTGATGGTTGTGTTACACCAAAATCTCGTCATCACCATGATAATGAGGTGTGTATCCTTGGATTAACCATGATCCTTGAAGTGCCAAGTGCCAAATGACTTGGGAAGAGGCTTTGCCTTCTGCTTTCCTAGTTTTGGATCACTGACGCACCTTGTTTGTTGACAACATGCGTCATACATTGGGTGATGCACTCTGCACATTGACAAAGTGCGTCACTGACCATTGTTTCCTTCATTCAACATGCGTCATACCTTAGTGACGTAGGTTTCTCTTTGATAGGGTGTGTCAGTGCTTGTTAAAAGGAAAAAAATAGAAGTTTCGAGATTCTTCTAAAATAAAGCTCTTGTGGAGGCTTATCGCTACAAATCTGCATAGGTGGTAGTCGAACCCTTAGACTTTTGGGATGATCCCCTAACCTTCTCCAAGAGATCCTCAACATGTTCTATCCTCTTTGGCCTATAGATGCAAGCTTACCTTCATGGAATGGAGGAGGAAGAAGAGAGTATCCAAGTGCTGCTGAAATTTCCTTAGAGCTAAGGTTTATTTTCTCTAATAGAAGTAGGGTTGGATCTTTGAGACAAAAGGCTAGTTGGAAGAAGTTGTGACGTCAAGGCATGGTTGTAATCTCTCCCTTTGTACTTGCTTTATTACATTAATATATACTCTTTCTACAAATATTGTTTGTATCAGATCTTTAGAATTAGTTTCCGTGACCACTAGTTTAGATTAATCAATATTGTATATTACTATTGTTTGTGTGTTTCCACTTGTTTATTGTATATTGTTTTGTAGCTGAAGATCAAAGCTACATCAAGCAAGGAGACATTGCTACAGTTGCAAGGTAAGTTATTTCCTTGCTTTCTCTATAATTTTATTAATCTAAGAAAGTTTATATGTAATGTTTGGGTTTTGTTCTAGATCTACACTATTTAGACTAGAGAGATTTTTCCTTGTCCGCATCGACAAAGTTTCTTGAAACAAAATTGGTGACTCCACTGGGGAGAGTCCGTGATATTTGAAGTGTTTGATTTCTGATTGCTATCTCCTTATAGATCCTCTTAGATCTGCTTGGTTTTCCTTGTTTCTTTTTAGATCTGTTTGTTTTATGATTTACTAGCTAGTCCAGTCTCATTTTGGGACCTTTAGCTCACCTAATTACTTGTTCTTACTTCAGGATCTTTACCTTTTTCAACTGTTAATTTCTCCTGACGCACCTGGGTTGTGTTTGACCTACAGCGTTGTCTTGCTGACGCACTCTATTTATAGTCAACCTGCATCACTGACGCACTCTGTAAGTGTGAAAGAGGTGTCACTGACACACTCTGTAAGTGTGAAAGAGGCGTCACTGACGCACTCTTCCTGTTTACAACCCGCGTCACTGAGAAGCAAACACTATGGTGTCTATCATCAAATTGTGTCACCCCTCAAAATTTTTTATTGAGGTTAAAAATCCATGTTTGGAAATTGGATCAGGTATTTCATCTGAGTTTTGTCCTCCGTTCCTGTCAATCTCAGTTCAGACCTGCCATTTACTTCTTCTCCTCGCAATTTTTTTATGAGATTTAAAGCTTTCCTTTGTTTCTTGTTGAGTCCTTATCAGTCAAGTGGTTACTTTCCTTGTCTTGGGTAGGTTTAGTCCCTTGCAGGTGTGACTAGTCTTGTGGACCTATAGAAGCCTCTAGTATGCTCTATTTTAAGTCTTGAAACCTATGAAAGTATGAGTTTGGTTTGAATTGTTGTATGTTTTGAGATTGGTTCCTTGGGTGAGTGCTTTTTATTTCCAAAATTTGTAGAACTCTCTCAAAGTGAGCGAAGTTATATGTGAATTTGATTGAACATAGTGTTAAAAATAATTGAGTTTTCATTCTCTTAATATTTGAAGTATAGTGCTTTGATTTGTTGAGAAGATATATCTTTTGGGTCTTGAATAATTGTTTGAAAAACTTGAAAGATCTAAGAATTGTCGATGTTTTTTTCCTTTCGATCTTTAAAAAGTTTTTGAAAAGAGAAGAATTCTTAGATTGATCATAAAGTTTGCATTTTCAAGCATTTTTTGCAATTAGTGCATTGTTCCAAAGATCTCTAAAATTGTCCTTTTAACTCCTTTGCTTCTTTGTTTGAAATTGAGGTGTTTTGCAAATTAAAAGACTCCATTGTTCTTTTATTTTTTGCATCATCAAATCTCTTTTGAAAAAACAAAAACAAAAATCATTGTTTTGGTGTTATGTTTTGGATTTCTTAGGATCAATCGAAAGAATGTCTTTTCATCCTTTGGTTTGCTTAAGAAGGAAAGTGAAAGGATAATATTGTGTTTAGGGGTAGATTTTAATTGTCTTAGAAAAAGAAGAAATATCTCTCTCCTTTCCCTAGATAGTTTTCATTGAAAAATAAAAGACTCGCACCTCGTTTAGCTTATTCATTCATATTGGGTCAAGTCTACACTTCATAAGTCCACCTAATCATTAAAGATAAAATCAAGCACTAGTCTAAGTTAAAATATTTAGAAACTTGAGTGATAGATTAGAGATGTGTTATAGTGTCTTTAAGCATAGGATCTATCGTTCTTTTCCTACGCTGCATCCGTGGGGCTTATAGTTCTTCCACGTACTATTCGGTATATCGAATGGCCTTTCATGTACCTAACAATATATAGAAATGCACTTCACGCACTTGACAACATATAGGAAGGCTCATGTCAAATGGTTGTGCATTAGACAACACTACTACGGATTGGAGATCCCATGTACCTTGTGTATATTGGGGGATCCCACTAGGATATTGAAACCATATGAGTCAACCATTGTCCATCTTGACATTGCAATACACCAAGAACAACACTCGGGGAGCTGCTACGCACGTACTGTTAGGTATTCAGGTAGTACAGTCCTAATCCTCCCTAGTTAGTGCTTTGAAAGATTGGGCCAAGTATTACTGTTGGACCATGTGGTATATCGTGATTTGCGACACCTTGACACTCATGTGAGGATCCAACTTTTTGTCCCACCTGTCACATAAGCTTGCTTGTGGCTTTAGCTTGAGTAGGACTTGAAATGTGATTTTCTTTAGAAGACTCTTAGGGAGAGACTTTCATTAGTCATTCTGGTTGAGAAACCCTTAAGGAGCTCTCGTAGAATACACAATTTGCCACCTGAATATCCCTCTCACTTAGGGATAATTTTAAGGACCTATACTTATTTAAAAGTGTGTAAACCTTGGCGAATCTTACCAATTCTTAAAATGTCAACTATAAAATAATTGACAATATTTTTTTAAACTTATTTCAATTTCCAAGGATTTTATATAGTTTATATAATAATTTGGCTATTTTTAGAGTGAACAAAGTTTGCCCCATCAAAATTGGGTGAAATGGGGCTCCAAAAAATGCAAATTGGTGAATTTGTTTTTGGAAAAAAACATGGAAAAATATCCCATGGGTTAAATTTCGCCCCTAAAATGATCCTTGCTCTCACCGAGGAAGGAAGCACAGGGGAATATATGGACCAACCCACTACAATTGGTTCACATGAAGAAGGAATTCCAGTTACTGAATCAGGAGGTAATTTTTCTCCTCCTGTAAATCCTCCTATCACCGATCCTATGGGGACATTGGTGGTAGAACAACCTTCTTCACATGACACATCTTTTCACCATTCACTTGAAGGACACCCTAGAGCCATCGATTGGATATTTACTCGACCTCCATATGACCCGATAATGACTTCTTTTGGTCCAACCACTTCATTTTGGGCAACCTCCTTAAGGAAAATTATTTCCGATTGTGGTTCACCATCGACTATAGAGACACCTCCACCTCCGCATCCTACCAGATTCATCTCAAACAAATACTTTTTTGGACCACTTCAAGATACAATATCTTTCTTATGGATACTTGGAGAACAAGTAAGGCATTAGAGTTTTCCTTTACCGTCCACTTCAGAAGTAATGAATCCCGAATACCATTCTCCCACATATTATTTTACTCTTTCTTCACTGGGAATGTCTGTGCCTAACATGAACTCCTACAAACTAGGCCAACCATCTTTTCCACCTGTATCGTACCAAAATCATTTTGGTTGGTTCTAGACCTCTTTTGACCTCAATGACTGGGGGCAGCCTTCAGCCAATGTTAACTTTGTAACTGGAACACAACCTTCGGGACAAAGTATAATCGGAGGCCACCCTCTAGTTAGTGGTCAAAGTATGGCCACGGGGAAACCTATGGTCAATGGTCAAAATATAATTATGGGGCAAACTTCAGTTGGTATTCAAAACCTAACTGGGAAGCAACCTCTAGTTAGTGGAAAAAATTTAACTGGAAGGAAACCTCTAGTTAGTGGACAAAATGTAAGTGGAGGAAAACCTTCGTTTATGACTTATAATATGACTAGCGGTCCACCTCCAACCATGGGAAAAACTTTGTGGGGACATCACACATGGGGACCATATTTATGGTCCCAACCCGGATGGGGTTATACATACCCGGGTAATATGAATATGGAAATGAGTCAAATCTATCAAACTGCTCCGGGAAACCTTTATCCCAGAGTACCTTACTCCGGAAATACAAACTCCCCATGGGGTCAAGAGAACTTTCAGTCGGCCGGACCCCCAGCCGACGGTCCACCCCCTCCCCCACCACCACCCCACCACTTGTCCCACCTCTACCTCCACCACTTATCCCACATCCACCCCCACAATCTAGACATCCCCCCCATTTTGGAGGACTCCCTCAGTCGGGAGGAAACCCACCATCGGGCCCACCTCCTAACATGGGAGGACCCCCACCATATTGCCAACCCTCTATGGGAGGACCTTACGATCAATCAATCTATAGGCCTACTGGTACTCAAATGTCATACCAATATTACCAATATTCGCATCCAAACTGACACTTACCATTTATGGATACATTAGATTTTCTAGACCAGTCACGTTTGACCAACGATCGCATTCAACATGGCATGAATTGGCCACCCATTCCTGTGAATTTTCCATCGGACATACCCAAGTTTGACGAAAAAATCGGTGAGGATCCCCAAAACCAAGTAATGACATATCATTTGTGGTGTTCCTCGAGCTCGTTAATGGATGATTCTATTCGTTTCAGGCTCTTTCAAAGAACCCTCACCGGCATGGCCACCAAATGGTATATTGAACTACCACCACATTCTTTCGCAAACTTTCGATCCTTGGATATGGCCTTTCTTATGCATTTCCAATTACCAATTCATTATGAAATTGGCACAGATCTGTTAACCTCGCTCCGGCAATCTACCTCCACTCATATTTTTGATCATATTCATTAATGGAGGAGAAGACGTCGGCTAATTAAGGATCCCATCCTGGATCAATTATTAGTTGATTGGTTCACCAAATCATTATTTCCTATCATAGCCAAAGATGTCGCTATGGGTGAGGCGATTATGGAGGTACAAGCCATTGCACATGCCCAATACTTAGACTTATTCTATGCTCAATCTAGCACTTTATATGACATCATTCCCAATGCCCTCGCCCCACTCATGACCCAACGAAACCAACTACGGGATTCCATGCTGATGGAATAATTGGTTTCGTTAAAACCCATCCTACCACCTTATTGATCGAATCACAAAGCCACATGGTTTCAAATCCAACTCCATCTCAGGCTAGTAATAACATGAACCATTCACCCAGCCCTACTCCCACCACGAAGGTGAATTTAGTCCAATAGGCTTCATCTTAGAAATCCGGTGGTAAGAAGAAAAATAAAGGCAAATCCAAAAAATATTCTAACCAACAGGAACAAAAAACCAATCAAGAAACCACTGATGCCAAACTGAAACAAAAGGATAAATATCCATGTTTACTCTATAGTAATGACCACTTCATGAAAGAATGCCCACATCCTGAAGAAGTCCAAAAGTTCCTAAAAGGAAACCCTCAACCTATAGTTTTAACATACCACTTCCCCACACAAAAACACCATATGGTTGCACAACAACCAACTCCTTTGCAAGGAGAAACATCCACGACCACTCATGTCCTCATGATGCATAGTGAAATAGTTAACTTATCTACCAGGGAACGTACGTACAATTTTGTTCCAGATAAAGAATCTAATGGAGGTCATGCTGAAAAATCCTCCATATCCGCATCCACTATACCTCCTACACAAGGTCCTTGATCATAGACAAACCTATATCAGATGTAGCATTGCATCCACCTAAGAGCACAATCCGAAAAGTGATTTTCAACCCCAATGCCCAAGCCGCTCAGAACTACAACATTGTGGAAGATCTATCCCATGCACCATGTGCTATGTCGTCCCTTGAAGTCTTACAAAACTGTCCAAATCAGCGTAAGAATATGCTATCTTCTATTGGAGCAGTGGATCTAGAATCATCTAACACTATCATGTTTAGACTGGAATACTTTAAGTCAAGGCTTTCCCGGCAACTTGCATTCCAAATAATTACCAACGTCACTGGGAAAAATATCCATCATATTGGTTTAGATGAAGGAGACTCTACTTCCATAATGTCCTTGTCTTGTTGGAGAACCATTGGCTCTCCTGAACTAAACAATTCTCCTACCACTCTGAAAGCATTTGACGAATGCAGATTCCAGCCACACGGACTTTTACAATCCTTAGCCGTTGAATTAAGAGGCAAGACTATTTCCATTAACGTGGAAGTAGTCGTAGCACCATTGGATTACCACTTATTGCTTGGTCGAAATTTGTTTTACGCTATGAATGTTGTCGCATCTTCTGTCGTCCGCATTGTGTAATTTCCCCATCAAGGGAAAATTGTCACTATCAACCAATTAGATTTTTGTACACCAAACACCAAAAATCATCCCGCAGATAATGTCCCTCTTCTAGGGAACTCTTCGCAAATATATGAGAGTGTGGGGTTAGGAATCCTTAAGGACTCATCCTTGATGGGAGTCTTTCCAACACTTGATCCCCCATCACAAGTTTCCACGGTGAACATGATCTCATCCATGATCCCATCTTCCTCCAACTCAGCAGACCCTTGGCTTGTTATCGATTCTATTGACATTGTTTCGATTGGAGATCAGATGCCTCTTAGCCTAGTTGAGGCTACTTATAATTCCATCCAATCGGTGTATGATTCACCAAATGACCATCACCTTGTGGCATCAGACCCATGTTCTCTACCATCTTGATTGAACTCATCCTCTCCATCGCTGGATCATCTCCTCCATACATTTCCCTCCAATGAATCCATTATGGATATTATGATCTTGGATGAGCTTCCTTGGGAGGACCATCATCATCAATCGTCCTTCCTCCCACCTTTAGACATGGTAGAGAATGATATTCAAACTATTATTTCACCAGATGTCATTTCCAACCCCCAGCCTCCTATTCTCACCCAGGATATGGTAACCAACGAAAATTTGGAAAACATTACGCCTACCACTACTATTGACATCTCGGTGAAACTCGATGTCATAGAGCATATCCATATTGGCCAAACTTATTCTTATAAAGAAATCAAAACTTATACGGCCTTGTTTAAAAAAATTCTACGACATATTCGTATGGGGCTATGAAGAAATGCCCGGTATTGATCCTTCTATCGTTTTCCATGAGATCAAAAATAATCCCGACGCACAACATGTCCGGCAAAAACTCCGTCCAGTACACCCTCGAAATATTATGGTTAGTAAAATGGAAATTGAAAAGCTGTTGAAAGCTAGTTTCATTTAGCACGTCCCCTTGACAGATTGGGTCTCTAATATATTTCCTGTTACAAAAAAGAAAGGAACCATCAAAGTCTGTGTTGATTACTGGGATCTAAATAAGGCTTGTCCTAAGGACAATTACCCTACCCCATTTATCAACCAGATCATAGAAAACTATGATGATAGTGTTATCTTCTCATTTATGGATGGCTTTTTTGGCTACAATCAGATTGAGATCCACCCAGTAGACCAGCACAATACTGCATTCATCTTCCCATGGGGTACATTTGCATATTGGAAATTACCTTTTGGCCTAAAAAATGTAATACTCCTTTCATGATATAAAGGATTTTTTGGATCCCTACCTTGATTATTTTCTATCTCATTCAAATCATCTTGAGTTTCACATCGATCATCTGACATCTATTTTCCTCAGATGTCGACTCTATAACATCCTCCTAAATTCTCACAAGTTCATATTCTTTGTGGAGTCCAGACGTCCCCTTAGCTTCATCGCCTCAAAATATGGTATTCGTATCGATCCCATGAAGATAGAGGCTATTCTATCCCTACCTCCACCCAAAGATATCATTGAACTTCAAAGTTTGCAAGGGAAGGAAAACTACTTGCGTCGTTTCATGTGTAATTTTGCGGAAAAGACACAGGGTTATATGCGGCTGTTAAAAAAGGACGTCACTTTTGTCTAGGATGATTACAACCAATGTGCATTTTACAATCTCAAACACACCATTACCCATGCACCTGTGCTACAACCACCTGATTATACCAAGGATTATATCCTTTATTGCGATGCCTCTACCTTGACTATTGGTATGGTTTTAGTGTAGGAAGATAACAATGCGCAATAACACATGATTTATTATCTTAGCAAGGGTCTCATCTACTCCGAAACTCGCTTTCACATGTTGAGAAGTTGGCTATGGAAACTGTCATCGCCATCCAAAATTTCCATCATTACATTCTGCTCCATACAACTACTATCATCATTGATTCAAACCCTATGTACTACGTTTTACTCGTCAAGTACTAGGGGGGAAATACTCACACTCAATCATAATTCCTCAAGAATTCGATTTACAGTTTGAAAAGGAAAAATCTAAAAAATCATTAGTATTTATGGAGCTAATTTGTGATCTTCTCCGTATTTATAAAGACTCTGAGCCCATTGACTCTCTTCCTGATAAGTCATTGTTCTTAATCAGTACCTCCGATCCATGGTATGGAGATATCACCTTGTATCTTCTAACCTAACGCTTTGAGCCTCACTTATCCCGCGATGAATGTCGTCGTATCCGCCATCATGAAAAATACTATCTAATCATCGACGACACCCTATATCTTCGTGGTATTTATTCGATCTTACGACGATGTTTGAATCATGAGGAAGTCGAGCGTGTTCTGAATGACTGCCACTCAGGGGAATGTGGAAGTCACCTCTTTGGGATGGCTACAACATAGAATATCTTACATGCTAGATCCTTTTGGCCATCCATTTTTAAATATTGCATGGAAGCCGTTAAGAAGTGTTCTCCATGCCATTTTTTTCATTCCAAAAAGCGCACTCATCCTTTCCCTTTACACCTAGTTACTATCGTCGGCCCTTTGCAAAATGGGGCATTGATTTCATTCACTGTAATCCTACCTCGACCGGAGGGAACAACTATGCTATTATAGTTGTTGATTACTTCAAAAAATGGGCTAAGGCTATGCCTACATATAAAAAAGATGGAAAAACTACCACACTCTTTATGTTCAATCATGTCATCGCTAGATTCAGGGTTCCACGAGCCATTGTCATGGACCATGGCTCACATTTCCAAAACCAAATGGTAACTAAATTGAGCTCCAAATTGGGATTTCGCCATGAACACTCAGCCCCCTACTACCGCCAAGCGAATGGTCAAGTAGAGGCCATCAATAAGGTCTTGAAAACCATGATACAATGCATGGTTGGGACCCATAGATCAAATTGGCACTTAATGCTCTTTTCATCCCTTTGGGCATATAGAACCTCCGTTAGAACTACTACTGGATTCACACCTTTTCAATTGGTATACAGACTAGAAGTAGTATTGCCTATAGAGTGTGAGATCCCGTATTTGAAACTAGCCATTGAACTCTTTCTAAACACCACGGTTGAAGATGAATGCTTCCTATATTTATCCAAATTGTACGAAACCCATCGTGATGCTTTTCTCGCTAATGAAGCACATAAGAAATGCATCAAGTCCTAGTATTATAAGTCCGTCGAACCTCGCATCTTTAATGAAGGTGATTTGGTTTTCACATATGACCAAAAGCACGATAAACTGGGGGCAGGTAAGTGTCAAGCACTCTAATTGCAGATAATTAAATATCAACACACAGAGTGTATGAAATTTATTGTCAACCCGAGAAAGTCTTTTTATTTCAAAGGACAAGTGCACAATATATGCTTAAACACAAAACCATTAGAAGTGAATACTTTTATCTTCTATCATCTATGTTCATCCCAAGAATCTATGCAATCCCAATTTCCTTCTAACTGCTATACTACAATTCTTTACTATTATGCATCAAGCAGAATAAATATCAGATCTAATCAACAATTGCAGGAAGGAAATCTCAATTGCATTCTAAAATAATCAACTGTCTAATGAAATCAAGCTAAGAATCATGAAGCATGACCTGAACATTACTCTAGAATTTAATAAAGGAGATTGAAGCAACTGTTCTAAGAAACTGAATTGCAAAATATAAATCAATCAACACATAACAGGAAAGCTAATTCGTAGGAGCTTCTGGGATTACGTTTCAGCTGTAGGATGAGCACAACAGTGTGAACAGAAATTGAATTACATAAAACAAACCTGACTCAGTCGACTGTTATTGATACCATTCACCAACCTCACAAATAAATCATTTACTGAGAAATCCACACGATGAATATTGCTGCTGCGTACAAAGGAAAGATCAAAGCATCACACAACAAGAAAGATGAAATCCTAATTTAACACAGCAATCTCTGTGGAAGACGGGCCCAGTCTTCACACAGAGACGCTGGTTGAACAACACTCTCTTTAACTCAGAAGCAACTCCTTATATTAACAGAAGGATAAGTACACAGTTTCAGCTTGACTGCTAATACAAGATGAATTAATTAATTGCTGTCCAACCCCTCAGTCGAGGTAATTTCCCATATTTATACATACAAATTGCAACATCTAAACCTATAATTGGGCAGCCATGAAGATCTCTGATCTTCAGGTGCCCTAAATAATCTAGCTGTTACAACGTGTGGCAGAACTGAAATATCCAAATATGAGAGAAGTATTAATCGTCCCAAGAGTGACGGTCCTTCCAGCTCACAGCTGGATTCGAGCAGCGACATGCTTAAGATAGTTCTTTGGTTACAGCTGCCCTGCCACGCCTATGCCTTGATTGCCGATTTGAGCCCCAAGGAACCTTCCACAAGCGATGATCGTTCCTTCATGACTTGTTCAGCTCCGATCTTCCTGCAGTCTATTGTCTTACTACCTTCATAAATCGCATCATGTTAGCACAGATTAAGAGATGAACAGCTTTAATCATCACAATCATAAGTATTAACACAATAAAACAATAATCGGCCATACCTTGGTAAATTGGGGAATATATAAGGACAATAAGTTGAATTGCCAAGGTAATTGGTGTAAGACAAGGTAAGGGACAGTGATAAATGATGGTCAAAAAGGGCCAATTCTGGGCTCAACATCTCCCCCCAACTATCCTGTTGCATGTCCTCATGCAACAACCTGCATCTGAATATTGTACTGAACTTTGTCCAGGCAGAAGGAAAGAATGCAGATAAATCAGGCATCCCTTCTATCCCTTTGAAAAATTTCTGTGAGCAACCCGGCATCTTCCAACTTTACTGTTCCCCTTTCCACCGCTACTTGCTAATATCTGCAGTTCTCTTATGCTATGCCTGGGGAAGTTGAAAAGACACACTCAATCTGAATCCAATTCAATAATACCTGTAGGAGGTGGAAGCACTGGTTCTTGTGGGACAGTGTCTTCCAGCGCATCTAATCTTATCAAGGGAGTTGCTGGTTCTTGTGTAACAGCAACATCCCTTAAACCTTCTTCAGCAGCTGCCTTTATTGCTTTTGGAGACACTGGTTCTTGTGTAACAGTGTCTTCTCTGTCAATTGGCTGCTGAGATTGGATATCCTTTTCAATTTGCAGCTCCTCCTCCAAGATTTCAGTGTCACCTGAGCAGGGTGTCTGTACCTGTTCATCATCACTCCATTGTGTATCAGGAATGATCTCTACTCCCGGGTTATCCTCCAACTGCAGTTCAGGGGTTCTTGCTGCAGCATCCAAGGATGTTGGTTCTTGTGTGGCAACATCCTGGCTTACATTTTCATCTTTATTTTGCTGCAGCTCCTCTTCTATGAGTTCTGTATCATGAGAGCTTTCTGGGGTCACCACCCAGAGTTCATCGTTGAATGCCAGAATATCCTCTGTCCCAGCTTCTTCTCCTGTCTGCTCAGTTGGTTGGATGGTCAAATTCAGGATTGCTGGTTCTTGTGTTGCAGCATCCTGTTTCAACTTATCACTGTCCTGCATTTCCGTTTCTTCTTCTAAAATTATTGTGTCCTGGGAACGTTCTGGGGTTACAGCACAATATTCTTCACTATCCTCCAGAGTATCCTTTGGCTCCATGATCTCTGTATCAAGGGAACATTCTGGAGTCTCACCATATTCTTTTATAAGCTCCAAAGCATCCTTCATTTCCTGTTCTTCTCCCATCTGTTCCATGATTTCTGTATCGTGGGAGCAATTTGGGATTGCCATACATTCCTCATAAATTTCCAGGGCATCCTCCACTCCCTGTTCTTCTCCCATCTGTTCTATAACTTCTGCATCATGGGAAGTAGCAGCTGCAGCAAGGATGTTTAAAGGTGCTGGTTCTTGTGTTGCAGCATCCTTTTTCTTCACTGCTTCCCCTTCTGTGGCTACAGGCTGTTGTGCTGAATAAGTGCTAAGTAAAATTTTATGGCCTGCTTCCTCAAAGATCTCCCCACAGGTGGGGCAGAGTATTCGCTCATCCTTTTCTCCAGCTTCAGCAGAAGCTGTTTCCTCCACTTGGTCTGCAGCCTCTATTAATGTATACATCTTTCTTCCACCCTGCTTTTGGCAGATTTCCTTCCATGTTTCCAGCTCCTTTCTAAGTGCTTGGAGGTCCTCTTTCAGCATTGCATTCTCATACAAGAGTCCCTCAACCCCCGGCTCTTCCTCCACTGGCCTTTGTGGAGCATCCCTCGGTTTTGGTGTAAGGATTGGGGGTTCAACCTGTGTCTCTAAGGTTGCCCATTTTGTTCTGGCTGCCTCTGCTGCTGTAATTGACCGAGTTCGCTTCCTTCTAATTGGTGCCACTAAATCAAACTCATTGGTGGCCCTCTTCTTTTTCTGCGGCGTTTTCTTTTGTGACTTCCCTTTCTGTAGTGTTTCTTCTCGTGGAGCTGGAACATAGGGAGGCAAAACTGAAGTCAAAGGAACATTTCCCTGCCCCCCATGCTGTTCTTCTTCAATCACAGCTGCTCCTCCTGCCCATTCCGGTGAAGACTCGATTGTGACCAGCTCAATATCTTCTTCCATTGCTCTGGCTCCGCCATCTTCAGGTTCCATTGTCGCAGCATTTGATGCTGCTCCAATTTCACCTTCTGCTGGCGGAGCTGCCCTGTTGTCTAGGTTTTCCACGAGGGTTTCATCTACATTGTCGCCTGACAGCTCTGTTTGTGCTTCCCCTCGCTCTCCTTCAAATGCAGTGTCATCCCCCACTGGTTCTGCTTGTGCTGGGGATTCATATACTTCAAATGGCTCTGCCTGTGCCTCGGGTTGTTCTTCCTCTGTGGTTTTGTCAACCCCTGATGTCCCTGCCTGTGCCCTCTGTTGCTCTTCTTCCGTTTCATCCCTTCCGGATGGTCCTGCCTGTGCCCTCTGTTGCTGTTCTTCCGTTTCATCCCTCCCCCCAACTTCACTGGAGGAACTCCGGTCCTCCTGTTGTGGCGGAACTGGTATTTGCTGTAATGGAATGACCCTCAAGGGAATAGGTTGCTGTGGCCGGGTAATGAATTGCTCCCATGTTATATTATGTTGGGCCAGGGTTCTTATAATAATTAACTTAATGAGGCCATGGTGGGTGAGGGAGGATAATGGGTGCTTTGCAGATTGAACGAATGTTGCCATATGGCGCAAATCATGCAATAGATAAAATGGAATATTTAACAAAATGCCATGACGGAGATGAGAAAGCAAAGGAAGTTCAGAGTTGTACACAGTTTGGTATCTACCTTCGCAAGTTATGTATTTCTTGAGGAAGATAGCGACCTGGTCCCATGGCTGCGGCAGTGACTTCAATGCAATCCCTCTCCTGGATGCTTCAACTTGCTCCCCTGGAAGTAAAAATTGTTCCCGTGCAACTGTTGCAGGAACTCGACGGTTAAACCAAGGTTTTCCCACCAACGGAATAGCTGTAACCTCGGATATAATGACCTCCGAAACATCTATACACAGCCCCCACACCGTGGAGTGTGTTTTAGTAAGATTCAATGCGAATTGCAGGGCTGCGTCCCGGTCGAATCCATCCAATCGTTCAAAGAACTCGACCCAGCCAGCGGCTTGAAAAATGGCCAGAACCTGCAAATTCCGTCTAAGTTCCCGGGTATTGAAAGGTTCATGGCGAACTGGAATGCCCATGGTCCTGGCTGCAAGATAGAACTGCTGTTCGACAGAGTACAGGATCCAGAATGGAAGTTGCAGCGCGGAGAACGCACGAATCGTTGAGCGGAGACATTGAGCGAATGAACTAATTCGGAAAGTTAAGCGCAGAGAGGAGTTTAAAATTTTCATGCCGAATTGGGGAAGGTGGCAGTTATTAGTATTACGTCGTACGAGGGAAGGGTTCAATCGGATATAAATGGTGGTACGAGTGAAGGTACGGCCAATCTCGTTTACATGATATCAATACTTAATCACGTGATAAATGAAAGCCATACCTCATAAAACTGTGCGTCGGAAGGCTGCGAAAACTGGTGGAGCTTGGAGTTGGTGACGTCATGGAGCCGAACGCGTGCACAATCAGACGTGGAATCATGATGACTCGGATAAGGCACTGATTTCCTTCGCCGGTAAAACACAAGGCGTCGCATCCTCCGGGTTGAAATGATGAGTTCGCCGGCAGGACTGGATTGAATCAGCGTCATAATTAGCAGGTTGAACAATCCTTCTGTTAACACGGGAGTTACCACTGCAAATTGCCAAAGAAATGATCACACGGCCGATGAAAAATCTTGTTGCAGCTGACAAGAAAGAAGTTACAGCCATCGGGAAAGAATTCGTGGCAGCCGAAAAAAGATTCACAATATCCGGGAAAAATTACGGCTGTCACGGGAAAATTTTACAGCGGCGGAAGAGACTTACGGCTGACGGGAAAAGATTTTACGAATATGGGAAATATGTCGCAGCCGCTGGAAAGAAATGACAGCTGTGGTGTGGAAGTGACTTGGTCAATGAGGTGGCGGCCGCCGAGGAATAAGGTGACGGCCGGGAAATGATGTGGCGGCTGCGAGAAAAAGATGTTGCAGCCGCCGAAGTTACAGCTGCCGGGACTGCAGCTGCCGGAGTTGCAGCTGTCGGAAAAGATTTAACGGCGAACGGGAAAAAAAACATTACGGCTACCGGGAAGTGAAATGGCCGTGGCTGGTAAATGGAATGGCAGCTGCGGAAAATGAGGTGGCCATAGCTGGTGAATGAGGTGGCAATAGCTGGTGAATGAGGTGGCAATAGCTGGTGAATGAGGTGGCAACCATGGGGACGATGAGGTGGCAGCCGCGGAAACTGGAGTTGCAGCCGCCGATGTTGCAGCCGCCGATGTTGCAGCCGCTGATGTTGCAGCCGCAAATGTTGCAGCCGCCGATGTTGCAGCCGCAAATGTTGCAGCTGCCGAAATTGCAGCAGTCGAAAAAGATTGACGGCTGACGGAAAGGGCATTATGGCTACCGGGAAATGGAGAATATGGTTGCCGGAAAAGGATATACGGCTGCCGGAAAATATGTTGCAGCCGCCGGAAAATATGTTGCAGCTGCCGGAAAATATGTTGCAGCTGCCGAAATTTTTTTTTTTTTTTTTTTTTTTTTTAAACACAAGGACGGCACAGAGAGATTTTCATTATGGGCCCCAAACTGATCGTTCTCCTGGCGCTTCCCTGAAAAAATTTTCTTAAAAGACAACAGCAAGCAAAGAGATCAAATGCAAAAAGAAAGAAAACGACAACTATACGCTACAGCAAGAAATTATTTATGTACAGCAAATATGATTTTCATTTTAAGATGTGGTAAAGGTAGAAAAATGTTCCTGCTCTGGTGCCAATTGGTAGTTTGGATCAGCAGCAATCTGTGAAATGAATGCATCTTTCGAAATGGGCTTCCGATACAGTCGCAGCCTATGGCCATTAACAAGTAATGGCATACGGTTTTCATCAATGGTGACCAGGCGAACAGTGCCGTTGTCAAATACCCTGTCAACCAAATATGGACCCAGCCATCTTGTGCGTAATTTCCCTTTGAAATCTTTCTTGAATCTAGAGTCGTACAATAGTGCCCAGTCTCCTTCATGGAAGATTTTCTTTTTGATGAATCGGTCATGCCAGTTAGATCTCTGTTGCTGAAGCAGCACAGTATGGTCTACCGCAGCTAACCGTTTCTCATCCAATTCATTCAATTGATTCAATCTTCTTTTCTGGGCTTCTGCTACATCCAGGTTCATTTCAATGGCTGTTTTCAGGGTCTTGATCTCAAATTCAATTGGAAAGATGGCACTCTTACCATACACCAGGTCATAGGGAGAAAAGCCCGTGGTGTTGCGCCAAGTCGTGCGATATGCCCACAGTGCTTCTGGAAGTCTGTCAGCCCAATCCCTTCGATGGCTTTTAACTGTTTTAGTAAGGATTGCTTCGATAACTTTATTAGTGCTTTCCACCTGACCATTGGCCTGGGGATGATAAGGTGAAGCTATCTTGTGCTGCACATGATACTTGCGGAGCAAGGATTCAAATTGGTGTGAAATAAATTGTGGTCCGCCATCGGTAACTACTTCCTTTGGTACTCCAAAACGGGTAAAAACTTCACTGTACAGGAAATCAATCACCGCCTGGTCGTTTGCCTTAGCCAAAGCTACAGCTTCTACCCACTTAGTCATGTAGTCTGTACACACCAAGATGTAAACCTTCTGTTTGGAAGGAGGGTTGATAGGACCAACAAAGTCCAATGCCCATCTATCAAACGGTTCTAGTACCACTTGGGGCTGTAAAGGCATCTGATCTGTCTTATTAGGTTGGCCCATCCTTTGGCAGCTGTCACAGGACTGAACATATTTTTTAGCATCTCTGAACAGTGTCGGCCAATAATAGCCCATCCGCAACGCCTTATGTCCTGTTCTTTTATCTGCAAAGTGACCTCCGCAAGGTTCATCGTGACAGGCCTTTAGTATATGAAAGATCTCATCTTCCCTTACACATCTTCTAATTTCAAGATCAGGTCCTGTGTAAAAGAGATGGCCCTTGAGCCAACAATACCTGGCACTTTGCTGAATAATTTTTCTTTTCTCTCGTTTAGACATATGTGGCGGAAGCTTCCCTGCAGCCAAATAATTAGCAACGTCTGCATACCAGGGTGAATGAGCTGAGAGTGCGAATAAATGTTCATCCGAGAAAGCATCCTCAACAGGTGAACTGTCATCACTGTTAGTAAATCGTGATAAAAAATCAGCAACAACATTTTCTTTTCCAGGTTTATCTATAATAGTAATATCAAATTCCTGTAATAATAAAAGCCACCTGGTTACTCTGGCATTAGTGACAGGTTTATTCATTAAGTACTTAATGGCAGAGTGATCAGTATGCACAAATGTAGGATACCCAGTAATGTAATGCCGAAACTTATTAATAGAATAAACAATAGCAAGAAATTCTTTTTCAGTAACAGTATAATTTAGTTCAGCAGGGGCTAAGTTTTTACTAACATAATAAATAGCATAAGGTACTTGACCATCCTGCTGTCCTAGTACTGCTCCAATGGCGGTATCAGAAGCATCTGAAGAAATGTGGAAAGGTATGGTCCAATTAGGTCCCCTTAAAATAGGGGCTGTGGACAGTTTCTCTTTGAGCTCATCAAATGCTGTATGGCATGCTGTACTCCATACAAACTGTGCGTCCTTCATTAACAATGAAAACAAAGGCGAAGCAAGTTTGGAGAAGTTTTCTATGAATCTTCTGTAATACCCAGCATGTCCCAGAAAACTTCGCACCTCTTTCTGAGTTGAAGGGGTTGGTATATTCTTTATCACCTTAATTTTTGAAGGATCCACTTGAATACCATCAGTAGAGATGAAATGTCCTAATACCACCCCCTCACTCATCATCATGTGGCATTTTTCAGTGCTCAGTGAGAGGCGAGCCTGTTCACAGCGAATTAAAACCTTCTTCAAATTTTCCAACGCTTCATCAAAATCCCTGCCATAAGGAGTGAAATCATCCATAAAAATCTCCATGCTATCATTAACCAACTCAGAAAATATGCCAATCACAGCTCTTTGGAACGTTGCAGGTGCATTGCACAATCCAAAGGGAAGCACCCTGTAGGCGAACGTTCCCCAAGGGCAGGTGAAGGTGGTCTTATCCTGATCCTCTGGAGCAATCTGAATTTGATTGTACCCACTGAATCCGTCCAGGAAGGAGAAGAACTTCTTCCCAGATAGGTTATCAAGTACCTGGTCAATAAAGGGCAGAGGAAAGTGATCCTTTTGTGTAGCCTTGTTCAGCTCCCTATAATCAACAAAGACTCTCCATTTACCGTTTTTCTTGGGTACAATTACAAGTGGGGAAACCCACTCACTGTCTGAAATAGGATAGATGAATCCTGCTTCCAAGAGTTTCTGGATTTCTTCCTTCACTATATCCCTCAGATTGGGGTTCATGCGTCGTTGGGGTTGACATACAGGCCGGGAGTCGTTTTTAATATAAATATGATGAGTACACAGACTAGAAGGAATACCCTTCATGTCTGTATACTCCCAGGCGAATGCCCCCTTACGTTCCTTCAAGAGATTGGTTAGGCGCTTTTGTTCTTCTGAGGAGAGAGCAGGATTGATGTTCAAAGTTCTTCCAGGCTCTACCTCAATAGGAATACTTCTCGAGCTTTTCAATACTGGGATTATATTTGTGTCATTGGCTAGTGCTTCCTCCGTAAGCTGTTCTTGTTCTTCTTTGCCGAGGGTACTGTTCAGAAGTTGATAAACTTCCTTGTCTACAGAAGCAGGTTCGCTAATGAAGTTATTAATGGCATCGTCTTCTGTTTCGTTTTTGAAAGTTAGTGCCTTCCCTATTGTTAGTAATGGTTGAACATCTTCTTCTTCTTCCTGTTCTATCCAGAGGGAGGTTTCAGTTTCTAGACTCGGCCTTGCTGGGGGGTACAGGGTGAGATTTTTGGTTTCCATGCCATCAGATATAGTCATAGATACTGATCGACAGCTGATGCAAGCATCAGCTGTAGCCAACCAGGGTCTCCCTAAAATCAATGGATGTCCCCCCAGCTGTGATTTAGGTTGTAACACCAGAAAATCGGCAGGGTATTCCCATGAGTCTACTGAAATAACAAGGTCGTCCAAAATCCCTTCGGGTCTGATAGTGGATCTGTCTGCCAATTCTAAGATAGTAGGGGTCGGTCTAATATTGGTGAATCCGAGCTTCTTTACAGTCTCCATCGTTATAACATTGATCGCAGCTCCTAAATCTACTAGTACGTTGGGTATCTGCGTTTGTCCTATGTGTACAGTGACAGTAGGATTGCCGGGATCCTCATACTTAGTTACAGGGGTTTTTCCAGTCATTAAAGCGGATAAATTCCCTATAACATGAACAGTAGGAGGATCTCTGGGTTTCCTTCCCGGTCTTTTAGTGCACAGGTCCCGAACAGTTCTAGCGTAGATAGGTACATCTTGAAGAGCTTGTAAAAGGGGAATCTTAACATAAAGGTTCTTCAATTCTCCTAAGAGATTGAACTGAGGTTGCCCCCCTCTTTGTGGCAGCATCAATCTCTCAGGGTAAGGTGGTTGCCTTACCAACTGGGTAGGCTGCGTGTTATCCACTTCATCGTTCAATGTTTCAGCCCTCCCATCTGAGGGATGCTCAGCATCTTCAATGATAGGAACCGGATCAAAAGGATGCTGGGAACTCTCTCCTTTGTCATACACAGTTGGTGGAATATTTTCTGAAGTTACACGTTCTACTATCTTTCCAGACCGTAAGCGAATGTCATTACAAGGTACAGGGGAGAGAGAGTAGGCTGGCATATTGAGAGTTTCCAGTTGCTGGACTGTTTTATTATTTGGGTTAGGGTTAGGTTGGGCAGGCAGCTGAGGCCGTATTGGTATGTTAGGCACAGGATTATTTTGCAGCTGCAGCTGCGACTGCTGAGGTAGGTATTGAGGATATTGCTGAAATTGAGGATATGGAGGATACGGTAACTGTTGAGGTGGAGGTGGTTGAGGAAACTGATTCCCAGGATGGAAGTTCCTCCATCCAGGAGACCATGAAGTAGGTTGATGAGGTGGCTGTGTCCAAGGACTCCATGAATTATAACCTTGCATCGCAGGTTGAGGGGAATTCCACTGAGCATAATTTGAAGGGAATTGTGTATTCACGTTTTGCATATTAGTATTCCAATTATTCAAATTATTCAAAAATGGAAATGAATCGGGAGACATACCTTGATTCCGGGGTTGCCAGGGTTTCTTCTGTGCAATGAAGTAGGCTGAATCCGCCTCTGGAGTTGATGCCTGCAGAACAGCCTTCACTTGGGGCAACGTGGGGCAGTCCTTCATATCATGATTCAGCTCGCACAGCTGACACACTTGTACTTTGTCAAGAGGGCATTCCTTCAGTGGATGAGTCTTTCTACATCGGGGACAAAACACCCCTAGTGTGAGATCCTCCACTACCTGTCTTTGCTTGGCCTTCAAGACGTCAATCTCTGAAGAGATAGAGCTCATCATTTCTGTTTTAAAGTTTTCAAGAAGATTGCCTATCTCTGCACGTGTAGCTCCCCCATTGGATGAATTCTGAGTTCTGTCGAAGACATCACGTTCCAGGTTATTTCGTTTATGCTGCTTATTATGCCTAGAAGATCCCCTGGAATATCTCTTACATAATTCCACAATTGTCTCAAAAGATTCTTTAGAGATATCTCCTTTTCCTAATAAATTTAGCATGTCTAAACAATCGTCCCTGATTCCTCGAAGCAAGATTATCTTCAGCACATCTAGTCCCATGTTCGTCTGTCCAGCTCTCTGCACATTGTACAGCAACCTCTCCACAAAATCCTCCAAACTTTCATCCTCCTTCTGTACCATCTTGAATAACTCCTCCCTTTTGTCCCTGGTGTTGCAATATTCCTGATATTTTTCCAGGAACACTTGCTTCATCTTATTCCAATTAGCAACAGTCCCTCCCCCAAGGCTCATGAACCATCGTAATGCATTATCCTTCAGGGTGGCAGGAAAAAGCTTTAACTTTTGAGCATCTGTGACATAATCATAGCTGCGACAGAGGATATCGAATTCAAAAAGGAATTCATCTGGATCCTCTGCCGCCCTACCATGGAAGCGGGGTAACACCGACGGTGAGTTGTTTTTCATAGGAGCTGTCCCCTCTAGCTGCTGTATTGGAAATTGTAATGTCGCCATGGTCTCTGGCGGGGAATTATCTTCATGATGGTACTGTACCACTGCTTCTTCCTCTTCATTCTCATGTCTATTACTCATATTTTCTTCTGTATCTTCTCCTTCGTTTGTTCCTTTGTTCTTTACCTCAGTTGTAACAGCTGCGTATTCTTCGGTTGTAACAGCTGCGTATTCTTCGGTTGTAACAGCTGCGTATTCTTCGGTTGCAACAGCTGAATCAGCTGTTACTTCTTTAGCAGGAGTATATGCAGGAATCACAGCTGCTCCTGTATCTTCCACTGTAGATCCTGATGCTAACGCTCCAGGATCAGCAGGGCCTCTTTTGATAGGAGTCCCCTGTTGACGAGATCTGACAGCTGAATCAGTTTTGTCAACAAGGTCGTCAATGAATGTTCTTCTGCCCAGCGGTGGACCTCGACCACAACCCGAACCACCTGTACTGTTAGTAATTTGTGGGGTTTTGGGGGTCGGGAGGTGATCGCGTTTTACCCCCCTCGTATTCATGCGAAGCAGATCATTTCAAAAACAACCAAAAGACTGACTAAAAGCAATTATCAGATACAACTAATGACTAGTGTTTAATTTTTATCCTTCCCCGGCAACGGCGCCAAAATGTCAAGCACTCTAATTGCAGATAATTAAATATCAACACACAGAGTGTATGAAATTTATTGTCAACCCGAGAAAGTCTTTTTATTTCAAAGGACAAGTGCACAATATATGCTTAAACACAAAACCATTAGAAGTGAATACTTTTATCTTCTATCATCTATGTTCATCCCAAGAATCTATGCAATCCCAATTGCCTTCTAACTGCTATACTACAATTCTTTACTATTATGCATCAAGCAGAATAAATATCAGATCTAATCAACAATTGCAGGAAGGAAATCTCAATTGCATTCTAAAATAATCAACTGTCTAATGAAATCAAGCTAAGAATCATGAAGCATGACCTGAACATTACTCTAGAATTTAATAAAGGAGATTGAAGCAACTGTTCTAAGAAACTGAATTGCAAAATATAAATCAATCAACACATAACAGGAAAGCTAATTCGTAGGAGCTTCTGGGATTACGTTTCAGCTGTAGGATGAGCACAACAGTGTGAACAGAAATTGAATTACATAAAACAAACCTGACTCAGTCGACTGTTATTGATACCATTCACCAACCTCACAAATAAATCATTTACTGAGAAATCCACACGATGAATATTGCTGCTGCGTACAAAGGAAAGATCAAAGCATCACACAACAAGAAAGATGAAATCCTAATTTAACACAGCAATCTCTGTGGAAGACGGGCCCAGTCTTCACACAGAGACGCTGGTTGAACAACACTCTCTTTAACTCAGAAGCAACTCCTTATATTAACAGAAGGATAAGTACACAGTTTCAGCTTGACTGCTAATACAAGATGAATTAATTAATTGCTGTCCAACCCCTCAGTCGAGGTAATTTCCCATATTTATACATACAAATTGCAACATCTAAACCTATAATTGGGCAGCCATGAAGATCTCTGATCTTCAGGCGCCCTAAATAATCTAGCTGTTACAACGCGTGGCAGAACTGAAATATCCAAATATGAGAGAAGTATTAATCGTCCCAAGAGTGACGGTCCTTCCAGCTCACAGCTGGATTCGAGCAGCGACATGCTTAAGATAGTTCTTTGGTTACAGCTGCCCTGCCACGCCTATGCCTTGATTGCCGATTTGAGCCCCAAGGAAACTTCCACAAGCGATGATCGTTCCTTCATGACTTGTTCAGCTCCGATCTTCCTGCAGTCTATTGTCTTACTACCTTCATAAATCGCATCATGTTAGCACAGATTAAGAGATGAACAGCTTTAATCATCACAATCATAAGTATTAACACAATAAAACAATAATCGGCCATACCTTGGTAAATTGGGGAATATATAAGGACAATAAGTTGAATTGCCAAGGTAATTGGTGTAAGACAAGGTAAGGGACAGTGATAAATGATGGTCAAAAAGGGCCAATTCTGGGCTCAACAGTAAGTTCGAGTCCATGTGGCATGGGCCCTACATCATGAAACATGTATTAGAAAAAGGGGCCTACGAGTTAGTCAATTATGATGCCTACGAGTTAGTCAATTATGATGGGATACCTTTGGGGGAGCCTAGAAATGGAATCTACCTCAAGAGGTACTATGATTAGGTAAATCCTGCACAAGTACCTTGTACAATTTGTATTTGATGTATGTTTGATATGGTGTGAAGTTTTTATTTCATAGGTTAGGGTCTCATCTCCATCATGACTGCTTATACCATGTCCTGCTTGAATGCGCAGATGAAAACCTATTCAGTATATGCAAACGATGCTAGTCGGCATCCTTGAAACCTCACCTCACAAACTTGGGTAATATATTCTCCTGCTGATGAACTTATAAGTTCAAGAGGGACTTTCCTAGGTCTTGCAACTAGTAACACCGTTGAATATCACATGGTGATTGGATTGTTAACTGATGCATCTTCCCTTAGTGTGGACCACATTGTCGTCCATTTGGATTCTCAACTAGTGGTCTCCCATTTAAACCGAGTCTAAGATGTTCGCAACCTTACACTACTCTGTATTTTCTGATGAGTACGTATCTTGGAGAGGTCTTTTGAGTTCATTCAATACCAACACATCCCCAGACACATGAATATGGTTTCTGATTCATTAACCAATTTTATTATAAATTGGTATATTTCACATTATTAAACATTTCTTTAGTGGAACGTGTAAATAAACATAACATCTAAATCATTTGTGCATAAATAAACAGTCCCCATGATATTTATATTCACCATAGACACATTGTATATAAAACCGTGGGAATAGTTTTTATATTAATTATGATAAAAGTTTCATGAAAAGTAACGAGGCAAAAATATGAAGCTCATAGATTTTAGTATATCATCATGACAAAATATGAAGCTTGTGGCTTTCAGTACATCACTACATATAAATATTATCACTAGTGGTGCTCATGATAACATATGATGGCTCTTGCCACCCGATGGAGTAGCCGACTGAAACGACCAGAAACCCTAGTTGTACGACGTTGATAGTTATGTGGCAAGTCATCTATAGATATATCAGGAATGTCCACGGTCAGTCGCTGGAGGTTCTCCTCAATCTTGTCAAGATCCTCTATAGACTCTCGGTTAACCGCTTCTATATCCCTAACTACTCCTTGCCTTTCAATAGGAGAAGATCCAATTGGTCTCGAAGGCCCAACATCTGTGAAGAAGTACATGAGTTACAAGTACAACAAAAAAATGAAATATGATAAAATACATAAAAAACTTAAAAAAGAAAAAAATAAGTTCCTTTTTACATAGATCACTTCACTACTCTCCCTATGGGAGTGCTAGATATAGATCTCCCTAGAAATCTGTGCCTATAGACGCGTAGTCTTCCACCATAAGTAGTTGACTGCGAAACCATATGAAAAATGCGGGCCTGTAAGTGATAATGGGTCCACCGCCACCATGGAGAGCCATCACCTCTACCCACCTCAACATACGTGGATCTTGTGGCTTGAGCTCGGTGATATCTATCCGTGGATGAAGGAGAGGTATCCGCTCTAGGAAGAAGGACAATATGATCAATCCATAGCCAAATTTTTTTAGCTCCCCTCTCCTACACTTCGTCAATTGTTCTTTCAATTTTACCAAGACACCCTCACACCAGTTGAAAAATGTGGGAGACATGCATTCGATAGCATAAACCATGTGAGCGCTTGTAGTATGATGAGGGACTCTACTACCCGCTACCCTCTCGATAGTGAACAAAATGGTCCTCAACGGGCGGTCTCGTACATGCTTGATGGAAATATTTCCACCTTGTGTTCAAGTCACATGAGCACAATATTGATCAATGAGTTCATCAATGGTCATCTCACCACCCCTAGGTCCTGAAAGAAAAACGAGAGCCCCTCGTCTTGAATTCCCTGTCATGAAGTATATGTCTTCCACTTACAAGGTAAGGATATGAGTCCCAACTTGGAAATATTGTTGATCAGATCCTGTTGGCCGGATTTTCTCTCCTGAGGCCAACACGGAGAGATAACTCACTCAAATTGCTTAAAACAACTCCTTGAATGTTTACATTAGCTACCTCTCGCAGGAACAAAGGCCCTACTGCCTTATGAGTTTGCTCTTTGAAGAGAGTCTCTCAAAACTAGTTATCTGAATGCCTTAATGCCTTATGTTGAAGAGAAAAATAACCAGCGTGATAAATAGAACTTACGTTCCAGCACAATTCCTGCCAACGATATCGGAAGCCAAACGGGTTGGTATGTTATGGTTTCTCCACGTTGTCTTCTTGAAACTAAAAAACTGTGATGTGATAATGAATTAATATTCGTTTTGTTTCGAGACTGCTGAAATGCATAACCATCCACGAAATTGGTGGCTAATATCTCTCTGCAATTCACTTTGTGCATAATTGGTATTGAAAACATGTCCTTTCCATGTCTTTGGAAATAAAAAGATCTATTTTTTATGATCTGAATGTGAGCTTCGTTCACTTTGACCTTGGTGCATTTAGTTCTTTTGTTAAATTATGTCATCAATCGTATTGAGGACTCAAACATGTGACGGACAAATAACAAAATTTTAAAATTTATGAATGTTTGAATGATTTGTATGTCACGAAATTCAACGATAAGACTTCATTATGTAAAGCAATCTCATATACGAAAAATAAAGTCTTTGTTTTAGTTTGAATGTACCAACCAGAAAACGATTTAAAATGTTGATGATAACCTTTATTCAAAAGATATATAAAATGAAAAATAATAAAAGGTATTTATCATTTTGATTTCTGTAACTTAATTAATGTCTTTTTTGGAAATCAAATGATCTTCATACACTCAAAGTTTAGTCTTCCATAATTAATGATAAAGTTTCAGGATTAGCTCTTATGCACAAAGATACGAATAATTTATGGAATGTCATTTAAATTATTTGTTTTTATTTGGCATATTGAAAATGAATAATAAAATTTGTTTGGTCATACATTTAAATGGAAAACAATTAGAATTTAAAGTTAAATAAATAATAATAAAAGAACTTTTATTAAAATATTTCTTTTGTATTTTAAAGCTTTTTTAGAAATTTTGACTCATAATTATATTAACACAAATTTTAAATGAGTCAAAGATTTATTTATTTATTTTCTCAATTGAAAATAATAATCTAATTTGTGACCACATCATTAAGATAATGCCAAAAATAACAACTTAATAAAATTCGATGTTTCGCTTCACACCTTTGATCTCTAAAGCATGAATTGAAATACTTGAAATTGAATGTTTAGTCAAATTATTCCGGTATGCCAAGATGTCATTTTAACTCATTGATACAATGCAGATAAGAAATTGACAATATCTTCGAAGAAATATGTTGGTTAAATGAAAGTAAACCAAATCATTAAATTGTTAAAAGCAACCAAGAAGTGAGAAGTCACGCATAAATCAAACCAATGCATCCCTATATCAAAATAATCGGGACAAAGAAATGGAAGCGCATAAAGATAAAAGCTATAGTGAAGGAGATCATTAATCAGCTAACTAAATCAGAGCAAGATAAAATGAAAGAAAACCAAAAACTAGGTATTTATAAAATTCTAATGGGGCCCCTTTATTTGCAAATTCAAGGGGAGTTGTTGGAGTGCCAACAAATAGCGACATACCTGGGCGAACCAGTTATCTCGGCAAATGTACTTGAAAATGATAAAGATAAGCAACAAAAAGCTACTTCTTGAAGTGTCAGATTTGATATCACTTGACCCACTTAACTCACTAGCCTGTATAGTAAGAATGGAACTTAAAATGTTGTTGCAACCAAATAAATCACCCTAAACATTATATTTGAAACTTTACAAAAATGAATGCATTTTAATATACACATAGTAAGAAAACTTCAAGAAGAAAGAATCCCTCAGTGATTAAATATAGTCAAGCAAGCATTAGCATAAAAATATGACTTCCACATTTTCAAAGAAGGTATCTGAAAAATTCGACTCATCCATTAGTGACTAATTATTCAATTTTGGATTTTCACTTGTTTTTTTTTTTAATATGAACAAGAAGACATTAACTAAGGAATACTACCCTAGCATGGTAATTAGATGATGGTAGCATCATTCACAAGTACTACCAGAAATTGAGCAGGTTGGCTCGTGATGATACCCCCGTCTCTTGATTATAAAACCAAGAGCCAATGCCTTAGCTTGGTAACTAAATATGGCAAAGTCAATCCAATAGGACTCATGATCATAAGAGGACCGGCTCGTGATGAGACCTTCCTTTCCTTAGTTAACATCTTTTATTGTTAATATTTATTTACATAAAACAACATGATGATTAATTAGAACTTTGGTTTAAGACTATTGTCTTGGCATGGTAACCAAATATTGACAACATCATTCATGAGAACTGTTGAAGATGAACATGCCGGCTCATGATGAGACCTCCCGTCCCTTGATCTTATGACCAAGAGCCATCACCCTAGTGATTAGAAATGATGTCATCCTCGACAGGGATGATGACTCATGATAGTCGGCTCTAAGGAGAGACCTCCTATTCTTCAACGAAAGTTTATTTATTTACAAATTCATTTTAATGGATGAGAAAAATCATTCAAATTGCATGATTATGTGGATAACCTAGTGATGGCCAATGCTATTGACTGTTGTAAATTTTTTGAAGAACATTCTTCAAAAAGTAAGCTTGCTATGGTAAGGTCATCATTCAAAAGATAAAAGTTTGAGAATAATGCTCAGGGATTTAATAGGCTACTTAGCTAAGTACAACAAATTTTTTCAAGGCTAGGAGTAGTTTGGCCATAAATAATGAAATCTGATAAGACAAGAAGATCGCTCAAAATGATTTCTTCAAAAGATGACAGGTTTAATAAATAAGAAACATATTAATGCCAGGTAATGCATTGTCACGGTGTTATTTATATACATGATCCCTTTAAATAAAACAAAATCAAACTAAATATAAAATAAAAAGGAAAATCAAACCCTATTTACATATGAACAAATGCAAAAATAACTTAGCCTTGAATAAATTAACATCTTACATGGAGAAAAATGAAACAGCTATATCACAAATGAAATGAAAAGAGAGAATTAGTTTTTATAAGATGAAAAATGTGTCTTTTTTTTTTTTTTTTAATTATAATTTATGACATAAGAATTTATTTTAAAAATAAGCAAGATGTTTTAATAAGTTAGGCCATCTTATTAATAAGCAAAAGAAAACAAACAAACAAAAAGAAATTTAAACTAAATCTTAATTACATATGCAGTTACAACTCAAAAGATTTTGGTATTGACGTGCAACATCATTCTTCATTTTCTTAAAAGTTCTTGCTTATGATCATAAGAATGTATAAAACATTTTAGGGCATCATATCCCAATGGTAGGACATTTAATTCCACATGTGTGAGAAGTCCATTCAATTCTATAGGACACTCCTTCACTACTTCACTTACCTTTCTCTTGGTACTGGTGGCTAATTGAACTAGCCAAGCCTCATCATGCTTTACTTTACCAAGAGAACAACTTTCAACTACCTTAGGAGATACATAACTATGAATAGACCTTGGATCAATCGAAATAGAAATAGGTTGCTCAACAATCTTACCTGCAACCTCCACCACTGCTGATTGATGGTTTGCTTGATGATCATCCAGTGCTGCATAAATCCTAGGTGTTTCTCTTTCCATGTTCCCTATTGTAGCTGCTCCTTTAACGTTGTGCAAGATCTTGGGGTTCTTCCTTGCAGTCAGGAAATATCTGAGCATGTGGTTTTCCCCACAACCCCAACACTGAAGTGGCCCCTTTGATGTTCTATCTGCTGCTACAGATGGATTGAATTCTCTTCTTGCTTGTTGGCCTTGTGGAAATCTTCTGGGATGATTTCTGAATGGTGGTTTGAATTCACCTTTCTTTTGATCAAACCTTCCCTTGGGTTTACCTTTCCACGATGGTTGCACCTCTGCTTTACCTTTACCCTGCTCATAGAAATGCTCTACCATTCTAATGGCTTCATCCAAGCTTGGTGGATTCACAAACTCTATTCTATCTCTGTAGCTCTGTGGTAGACTACCAAGGAAGAATTGGATCTTCACTCTTTCATCCTTGATGTAGTCCACATACCTCAGCAGCTCCAGAAACTTATGGACATGCACATCCATAGTGTTATGTCCTAGTCTGAGTTCATTGAACTATTTCCTTTTTCTATCATAATACCTAGTTGATAGGTACTTATCCTGGAATTATCTTTTAAACCTTTCCCAGTTAACTCTTCTTTCGTTAATTCCCTTCACTTGCATGAGGTGTTCCCACCAGATTGAAGCTCTTCCACTAGGTTTATATATGGAAACCCTAGCCTTTTCATTCTTTGAATACTCATGCATTCTGAAGTACTTCTATATTCCAAGAATCCATGCCTATGCTTCTTGACCTTCTTTGCTTTCACCATCAAAAGTGAGAGGCCTTTCCTTCCTAAATTCTCCCTGTGGGATCATACCTCTGTGCTTATTTCTACCATTTATCTTACTGGTAGTACGTCTTGGGATCCCCTAAGAACCCTTAGAATCATCTGATCGACTAGAAGAAAACCTAGGAGATGGTGTCATGTGCCTTCTGCTCACAGAACCTCTTCTAAGGATCAAAGTTCTTCTCTTAGAAAGCCCCCTAGACTGAATTTCTGCATTTCTTTCCTCTTGGATTTCGTGGCTTGGGTTAGGCCCACCATTTATTCTTTGTTATATGTCTATAAGACTCTGCAAAATGGCCATATTGAGTTGATGTTGTTCCTCTTGTGCTTTCATCATCTGCTCATTAAAGCTTACCATGGTCTCAACCAAAATTGGGGGCGTTACTTGCTCCCTTCTTCCATCAGACTCGGCCACTATATGTGCTTCTTGCAGATTTCTAGCTAGCACCTCGTCTTCTGCTTCAAATGGATCCTGCGCATTGTTTAGAGTGACCATTCTTACGTCTTTTTGTGCACTGTCCTGTGATACAATTAGTCTCACAATTGATGTTATCACTGTGCATATCAAAGCATCTATTAGACATCAAAAGCATGCAATTAAACTCCATTATACCCGTTCAAACCTGGATCTATTCATTTGAACAATCAATCAAATAAGTTCATCAAAATCACACCATGGGAGCATTTCTTAACCACAAGTTCATGCATGATCTAGACCAAATAGCTCCTAGTGTTGCAACCAAAGCTCTGATACCACTCTGTCATGTCCCCACTGACCCCCTTAGGCCATGAGAGACCCTGATACTTTTTTTTTTTCTAAATCCGACCGAGTACATACACACAGTCGAAATAGCTCGGATCCGCAATCTGCAATCCATAATTGCGGATGTAGAAGTGTGAAACTTCACCACCGGAAACTTACCTTTCCGTAATCTGCAATGGCGGATCCATAATCTGCAACTGCAGATGTGGAAGAGCAAAAATCCACAACCAGAAACTTACCTTTCCGCAATCCGCAATCAACAATGGCGGATTTGCAATCCGAAATCCAAAATCCACAACTACGGATGCAAAATTCCAAAATGTAACTTTGAAACTTTTACGTTTCCACAATCCGCAATTGAGGACGCGGGCATGCAGAAACACACCCCTGCAAGGTAACTCTCCACATAATCTTCTGAGGGGCATAACTTCTTCATCCTTGTTCCAAATGAGACAAGGTTGGTACCGTTGGAAAGCTCTTGGAGATCTCTATCCAATGGTAGAATCCCTTCCCCATCTAAGTACTCATACCATGTTAAATTTCCCACTGAATTTATGTCCATAATTCGACTTAAAAAGGACTTAAACCTTCTTCCTGCCATGAATTTCCTTCCACCTGACCCATAGAGGGGTTATGAAACATTCCAGGGTCTTCCCCTCCTTCCCAAGGATCAAATGTGGTCATACATCTTATTCACAAGGTTAATCAAACATATCATGACATGTAAAGTGCATAAACTTAGATCTAACAATTATATCTATCACATGCGAGACTTATAATGCATTAAACTCATGTAATACAATGATATACATAACAATAATGCAACCTTCTACTAAGGCCTACACATAACCTTCCTGTCAATCAAATTGATACAAACATACATCCATAACTGAGCATAAGCAACCATATTATAACAATGGAACATCATAATTCATCATAACAAGGAAGTACTTATCTTTTAACTTCTGAAGCTGCCAAGAAACTGGCTAACTGAGAGCAACGTTCCACCCAACCTTATATCTCTATCAAGCCTGTACTCTTTCAACTGATAGATCACCCCTGAGCTGGACTGTGTATCCACTAAGGAGGGCTATCAGGTTCTCTCACAATCAAGGTTCCATCCCAATGCTAAGCCAATATGTAGTTGGGTTTATTAAGCATTCCAGGGAACCTACCCATGCTCAACCAACCTATAGTGGGCTTATCAATCATTTAGGGACATACTGGTCATGCTAATCCAACTTCGAGTTGGGTTTATCAAGCATACCATATAGGGTCATGCCAAGCCAGCCTACAGTTGGGTTTATCAAGCATACCATACTAGATGATCATGCTAAGCCAAACTTAGTGGGTTTATCAAGCATACCAAGCAATACTATCATGCCAAGCCAGCATACAGTTGGGTTTATCAAGCATACCAGACAAGCTGATCATGCTAAGCCAATCTGCAGTGAGTATATCAGGCATACAGGGACAACAAGGGAGGTGTTTCTAAGCCAGTGAGTTCAACCACAGAGCTATAGGAATCTCCACACTTAGCTGACCTGGAACCCACATTACCTACCATATCCAACACAAGGAAGACCCCCTTCTCTATTGCATAGTCCCTTAAGGCCTCTTCCCTTCCAGTGTTATTCCGGTATGGGCATAGAAAGGCCCAGTTGCTAGTTCTATGAGATTTCAACCTTTACTGGGTTTATCAAGAAACCCAACCTTCTTCCATAGTTCAACAAGATGACTCATTTCAGACTTGTGGATAGGGGTCTATTATGTGATCTACCTTCTGCGATCCAATCTCATATTCTCACGGTTTCTCTACACTGTTCAATCTTCCAGTTTCCTCACGGGTTCTTCCAACTCTGTCACTGGTAGACTGGGTTCTCACACACAGTTTTCATGACTAACAACTCTCTGGTATTTTCTATTACACAGGGAAACACAATTATCTTCAGGCTTCCACCCGGTTGGCTCTACGTATGCAGGAATGTATGAGCAAGCTCTCTCCTGACGGGTCGATGGATCATGAAAGTTTGAGGGAGTGAATGGTTTGTGTATGCCTGAATGTTTTCTTCCCCCAATCGGTATTAAAACCAGTTTTGTGAGTTTTTCAGGCGTTGTGTGCCTTCCAGGACAAGAAACTAGAGCCATGCCTTGCCATACGAAATCACACGCATGCTCCATACTCCATCGGATTCAGCAACAGGGTTCTCAACAACCCTTTGCAACTGAATTAATTTAAGTAGGGATTTCAAAAGGGTTCACAGTCGGACATGTGGCAACATGGGTACCAATCCCATAACCCCCTCACCTCTCCCTAGTGGATACACGTGACCCCTTCTGATTAGTGTCCTCCTTAGCTAGCTTATTGGTTATTTTATTCATTAATAATAATTACATCATTTACATTTCTTCATGGCTTAAACAACCAATGGATAATCAAACTATCAAATACTTGCCTATGCAATAACCTTAAACATCCACTAGTGGGGCCTTGGCCTTGAGATCCACACTAGGGAGAATACACACACTGCATGTACACAGTATTTACATTGAATCCAGTAAACATTAAGGGAAAAATGGGGTATAACAATGGTATCCTTGATTCTCTTCTCCATTGATTCCAAGTCCTCTTTGTTGCATTTCCCCTCTAGGTTTTGCCGAAGCTATGCTATCCGCTTTTCTAACTTCTACAGTCTTCGGCTGTATGCATCAATTCCGCTAGTCCTTCCAACATGGTTGCGACTGCTACCTTCCACCATTATATAACAAGGAGCTAGGCCTGAATAAATACTATTACAAAGATTTGTAAATTTTCTACGATAGACTGCAAAACTTCAATGAGACATTCTATCAAACACTTGGCTGAAACACTTGACTTTGCATTCAACTGAGTTATTTAATGAACCAACTACACTACATGCATTTAATGAATTGGAATCAAATTGAAACTGAAATGAAAGCACCAATAAACCAAGTAGATACTACTGTAAGCAGTTGACACAAGAAATTAGGCTTAAGCTAGGGAAAATCCTCACAGAATGTGAGGCAACCCAAAGATAGAGAAATTCGTATTATTTCAAGCACAAATTACAATCATTCAAACTATACTTATCTCATCATTTGACCAGCATAAACTTTAGAAACTGTACGAACTATTACTTATCCCTTTCTATCAATTCCGTACACTGTACTGACTATCCATATCTGCAATAAATGTACAGAAATCTATCTAGAAATGTGTGCAGTCAATTTGAAACTGTACGGACATCATTAAGGGCTGTAATACCCTCGATTTATGTGCTAGAACTTACTGTACAACTCAGAAATAATAAATGTTCCCTCTCAATTGTGTAAAAGATAGCATGGCCTATAAATTAATGCTCATGTTGCACATACTTCTCTCTTGGAAACCGTGCTTGAAATCTGCTCTTACTCTATCTTTCTTCAATGCATCAATTTCTCTTGCTCTTCAATTAATGACAATGTGACTTCAATAATTTTTTCTCTCCTTCCCTAGATTTTTTTTTATATTTTTCTTTTCCCAAAACCCTAACTAATTAACCTCAACTAACTCATCAATGGATGAGATCAATTATATCTAAAGGATCACATTAAATGCTCACAAATATTTTGGGATCCACAAATTAACTTTTCACTTAAATCATTTAAAAAATATAAAGTCATTTTTATATTATAAAACATCATAGGAAAGTTAAACAAATGGTTCCCACCATGTAAACATTACAAAATCATGATGGGACCTCCTGATTTACATTTCTAACAAGCTTCCTATACGAGAGCTCACCGCCACTAAGCAGAACACTGGTCAGAATCTAGTGTCTGACCATTTCTGAAACTTCAACAACCAAACGATGAGGAGGGCCAGTGGAGGGAGAAACCGCCGAAGACAGATCTAAGTTAGACAACATTTTCAGAAAACACCAAGGAACGGGGGCAAATCCGATTTAAAGGAGCGAAAATGAACAAAAAACCTGAACACAGATCGGAAGAAATCTCCACAACCGTCAAAATTAAATATCAAACTACTTGAAAGAGGGTTATGTGACATTACGAGTCAGAGACCTTACGCGATACCTTACCCTAAGCGACCTTTGGATTAACTAATGGGGCAGACTGAATGCTAGGGTTCGCCGATATAATCAAGGGTTGAAATATGGTTATATGACATTGCGAGTCAGAGACCTTACCCTGACCAACCTTTGGATTAATTGATGGGACAGATTGACTGCTAGGGTTCGCAAATATTAATAATATATATATATATATATATAATAGTTAATATATTATATATATATTATCATAATTGTATATATATAATATATATATATTAGTATGGTATAGAATATTGTATGTATAATATATATAAAATTATATATATTATATATATAATCAAGGGTAGTCTCCCATTTCACTTTGAAGGGCTATGAGATATTGAACCTTATGCTGAAATATAAAAATAAATCATTCTTTTCATTCGAAAATGTAATAGTACATCAAAATTTCATTATAGCTTTTACAAATTTCTTAATATAGTGACAATATTTACATTGTTCCTCTCTATAAACTTTAATAAGCAATGTTATATTAATATGGGCTAGTTAAATAACCCAAGAATCCATATAGAATAAATTTAGAAAACATAAAGACAAAAATGCTAACAATATGAAGAAATCACTTGTTTGATCAATTATCCCAATTCTAGACATTGTTTGTAGAAGATCTAGTGTAACATGGGAAAAAGTCGATGAAGAAGAGGGAGAGATGACCATAAGAGATAAGAGAATTCTAAACAACAAGATAAATATTCCAAGATGGCATTGAGATGAAACATAATTAGGAAAAGAATGAGAGATAACATGCTGTAGGAATAACATCTAAGGTTGGTGTTAATTTTTTACACAACCCATTTCATATTATCAACATAATTATACCGTTCAAGGTTTGGAAATTGCAAAAAATGGCAGTGAGGTTATACAACCTGGGCAGTGGGATTTTTTGTTGGTTCATTAGTGTGGGTCATTCACATGGGGGATTCACTAGAAGACAATATATTATCGCGTTCATTCATATTGGGGGTATTAAATAATCATGAAAACCAAAAAGTTATATTGCTTATATATTAAGGGGAAAATGGGACTTTTTATTTAAAATAACAATACACAAATACTTTGGGGTATTTTTTATATGGGCGGGCTGACAAATATCTATGAAATGGCAATGAGGCAAGGCTTAGGCTTACCATAGTTATAGGGAAATCGCATCTTGAGGTGTGCTTGAGGCCAGGGTTTTGTGGTGAAGAGGCTAGGGTTGGAAAGGGCCCTTGGAGGCGTGTTGGAGGCCCAATACGCTAAGAAATCATGCAAGGCCATGGTTTTCCACGACATCAAGGTGAGTGGATCTCTCATTTCATTTTGATTGAACCAAAGGGTTTTGTGGTGAAGAGGCAAGGGATGGATAGGGCCCTTGGAGGCATTGTAGGCATGTTGGAGGCCCAATACGCAGAGAAATCGCGCGAGGCCAGGGTTTTCCATGACATCCAAGTGAGCAGATACCTTATTTGCATTTTGATTGAGCCAAAGGGTTTTGTGGTGAAGAGGAAAGGGATGGCAAGGGCTCTTGGAGGCGTGTTGGAGGCCCAGTCCACAGAGAAATTGCGCGAGGCCAGGGTTTTCCACGGCATCCAGGTGAGCAAATCTCTCATTTGAATTTTGATTAAGCCGAAGGGTTTTGTGGTGAAGAGGAAAGGGCTGGCAAGGGGCCTTGGAGGCATGTTGGAGGCCCAGTACATAGAGAAATCGCACGAGGCCAGGGTTTTCCATGACATCTAGATGAGCGAATCTCTCATTTGCATTTTGATTGAGCCAAATTGCTTTCTCCTGGACTAATTAATGTGATGTTGCTTTCAATATACTGAATGATAAATTGGTAAGCTCCCCCATTCTAGTGTTTCCTAACGGGGATGCTTAATTTTGGGTACATGTTGCTCCATTGGGTTGGTTTTGTGGTGAAGAGGCAAGGGACCAGTATGCAGAGAAATCGTGGAGAAATTGCGCGTTGAGGAGGAGTTTCGGCATGGTTTCGGTTTCGTGGTGAAGAGGCAATGGTTTCCAAGGTTTTCCATGCTTTGATGTGGCTCTGATACTCTTTGGTTAGTATTTTTTGTGCTCTGATATGCTTCTTTTGCAAAATCATTTCCATAATTTAGTCTGGATCTATTAGTAGGGATGTTACCGAAGCTGTCGTGTATGGATTGACTCAATTTCGATCTCAAACTATTGATAATAGAACCATAATACTCATCATCAATCTTGATGATCAATACCATGGACTTAGGGTTATCAAATTCCTAAATGGTCTTTAATTCTGTTTGGAACTAAAATCCTCCAACTCTTGAAGCAATAGGTTAATATGGGTGGGAATGGAGGGCACTGCTACCACCAAACTAACACAAGCCCTATGGGATTGGTCTATGATGGTTGTTGAATGGGATGATTGATGGCCTTGGTGGGAATCATGCTCAAAATGTAACCACCTGCAATTGCTTGGGAGTGTTATCGTGCAAGAAACGAATGACCGAATCCAACCAATCTTTTAGGTCCTTACCCAAAAAAAGCAATCATGTTAGGAATAGGAGTTGTGAGTACAACTAACAGTTCCAAGATTACTAAGGCTTAACCAACCTCGATTTTGGAACCAGACTCTGAAGTAGCATGTCCTTTTCCCACAATGTGTTTTTTGAAAACATCTTCCTTCTTTACTACATTTTTGGACCTAGTAGCTCAAGCAATGATCTTAGGTAGAGTGTAGGTGGTTTCATGCACCGTCTTGGACTTCTTAACCCCCATCCACAAGCAAAATTCCTTGGAAAATACATGCTTTTTCAAATAGTAGGGCATGGCCATGGAATGGAATTTCTCCAGGTCTATTGCACATCGTTGCACAGAGGTGTTATCCTTGTTCATACTGAACGAAATCTTTCCTATGTGCGCATCTAGGAGCACCTATGGGATTCTCAAAATAGGGGTGGTGACCACAATTAGTTGTTCATACCACTTGTTGAAAGTGGCATCACTAAAAATGTTGTTTTATGGATCCTTCCAACTTTTCCAAGTGTCGAATTAGAGTGCAATGACTCGTTGGTTGGGTTTTGGATGGAGCTCTCGACCTTGTGAAGGATTTCATTTCCAAGTAGCAAAGGAAACCAACAAATGGCAAAAAACAAAGTATGTCGATGAGGTGTGAACATCAACACAGGCTTGCAAAAACTTGTCCATCAAAACTTGCACAAGTTTGACTTAACCCATTGCACATAGAATTCAACCATGGATAGGGTCTCAAGGGTACACTCTTCATTAGTGTATATGCAGATGAGGTGGATAATGATCAACTGAAATGAACAATGAAATCTATGGTTAGTTATTAAATATATTATGGTTTCTTGGCCCCCTTTCTTGGTTCCATGCCTATCATATAAGTTGGGCTCATCATTCTTCTGCACATGCTCCCTTGATACTAATTGAAATGCTTTGGAGAGATATCCCCCTTCCATAGACACCCCTGTTAACAAGTGGAGATCATGTATATGAATAGGGTAAGTGTGTTCAATCCATAGACTATGGCCATGCACCCTACTGATAATAAATTTAGTGCAGTAGGTTACTTCCCCAATTGTGTCAAAGACTAGTAGGATGCGTGGGACTGTCAAAGTAGATTCCAAAGTGGCATGAATGTTAGTTTCCAAACTGTGGCAATATTTCCTGACTAAAATGGGAAATGTTCTAAGAATACCTATAGTTCCATATTACAAAAGAGATCACCATTAGTAAAATCATTGTCAACTGATTGGGTCTGCTTGACTTTCCCTTGCAAATCTTGCATCACCTCAACCTGTGGGTCAAAAAACATTGTTGGGATGACTTCTTTTGACCTTGGATAAGTGTTTGAATCTGTAGCCTTATTGTTTGATGATTTACCCATGGTTGTAACCCTTCCTTGATACATAAATTGAAATGTAAATCGTGGCATGAAACTTTTAAAAATATGCTTGACAACTGTAGGGTCTCTTATGGCTCTAGGGTGATCGATAACTATCACATAAAAATCATACTGAGAAGTGAAATAAATTTGGGGTCATTTAATGACTCTTTCTACATCAATGAATTGAATTTACCACTACATTTAACCAAATGTGTGAAGGATTCTATGCTAACAAACATTTAAGTGCTATCCACCCAAATGCTTGACAACTCATCAACTTTTTGTTCATATTTGGTAATGTTGGCAGCCTGTTGGGTTTTGTCTATTTTTCCATGTTTCTAATGTCCTAAGGTCAAGAGCCTCAGTGGTATTTTTCCCATGTCGATGTTTTCAACATTGTTTCTAATTTCTTAGTTTAGTTTATTTGGAAGCCTCTTTGTCAGAGCTTCCTAGTACAGTTCTATCCAAGCATGTTCAAAATCATTTTTCTCAATACAGAGATTTGCAATTGGCTATTATCAGCCCTTACAATCCTTATTCTGATTCCATGCCTGTTTGAAATGAACACTTTCTAATTACTTTGTGACGATTCGTAATTCATTTTGCACAATTGTGGAGCTTCCCCGTATATCCAATCTCACAGTAAAAGTGTACAATGCACTGCCAAAACATAATGCATATTGGCCTTTTCACATTAATAAAAATGTTGCAACTTCCCACTACAAAAACATTAACATCAACTAGAATTCCGTCCAATCTTGGATTTGATAAAAAAATGATTATCCTCCTCTAGAATCAAACATGCACATAATATTTTGCCTCAAAAATACATGGACTGTATGCATACCCCTAAATGTACATGCAAAATTAGGAACACTATCTACAAAGATTATTTTTAAACTTGATAATAGATATCAACCAACTCCTACAACTAATAACCATAAGACATTCAGAACTGTGATTATCATAAAGTTAAAATCATAGCCCCATTAAAAGTGAAATAGATTACAGTCCGAGTATTGGGGTCATGATTGGAGGACAAGGGAAAATTTACTGCTTTGCTAATAGGCCAAGAAACTACGAGACCAACAAAAATTGCACATACAAGCATGCTATCCCCAGTTATAATAGATTCATCAATTGATAGGGAATTTCCAGTAATAAGAGTGCCATCTGCAAGGACCTGAAAAAGAAATATGCATCTTTTAGAAGATAGTTATTCAATTTTAATAAGAAGCAAGGCATTGATGCTATTATTACAAATGGAATTGGAATATACCTGATCGACTATATTTGAGGGTACAACATCACCAACAACAAGATCAAATATGGAAACTTTACATCTTGTTCCACCTCTGATCACCTAAAAAGGCAATGCAAAAATAGTGTCAAAACATAATACTCATTACCAAATCTCAAGAAATCCGCATATGTGTAGAGACACATGTATTTACAACAAACTTAAATGACACAGATAGTTTGTGATAGGAATATGCACCTGAAGTTGAATGTTTCGCTTCTCTTCATTTAGATTTTGAAACTGGAGATATTGTTTGTAATCATTGATTGCTGCAAATTAAGAGGCATAATTAGATATTTTTAGACATATGACAAATATTTTCAATTCCTAGATGATGATTATTTTCCAGACATATTATTGTTTCAAAATATTAATAAGAGTTTATCACATGTTGTATTATATTCTAGGGCCATAACAATAGTCTTTTTCCTCCTTTTTCAACAATAAAAAATCTACTATGACTGAAGATAACATCAAAATGTGGGCTATGATTCATAATCCAACTAGCTGGCTATGATTCACAATCCAACTAGCTGAATGTAGAGTTTTTGCAAAACAAGGACATAATAGACATCCCTAAATACCTACCACATACCTTCATCTGAATTTTCACGCTTCCCTTTCCTGCAACTCTCTATTCTTCTTTGCCTCAAAAGATAACAAAATCAATGTTGGATATGTCCTCTACAAAATCAATATACCAATTTTTTTCAATTAGTAAAATGATGTTATGCACCCAAGTCAATGTACCAAACTGTCTTGTTCCCATTGGCCCTTTATTTCTTGTCACAAAAACATAATTTCTTGTCTTTATTTTCGATTGAATTGGATTATTTCTTCCAAGATTGATCTTCAAAAAGAGGTCCTTGGTTTTGTTTTTCATTCCATCACCTTTTCTGACAAAAATTGGCCTTATACTCTTTCTTACAACAATAAAACATATTATACCTTTCCTAGTATTTTGAGTATATGATTCAGCACATTTGTTGCCATCTTCATGCCCATATTATACTTGCCTTTGAACTGTGTTTTTAAGGCCACCTTTGATTCTCTATTCACACTACTACTATAAATTTTCTTTGACCTCCTTTCATTTTGAAAAAGTTTGTTTCTCAATTTCTCAAATGTCATATCAACCTCTTCAAAGGTTGTATTCAAAATTTCAATGTTTCAACAAAATTTTCATATGAATGCAGTAGGTTTCCCAACATAATTATCACCATATGCTCATCAGCTTATCTATCAATTGCTTTCAAGTTTCAACTGATCTAAAATATCTTTGATTTTGAATTAATGATCCTGAAGAGAATCATATTCCTCCTTTATATGGCATTTCATGCATGTTTCTCAAATGTCTCCAAATCCTGAGAGTTTCATCACTGTCGTGCACATTAGGCACCATCACATCACTAACTGAGAGCTTGATAAATATCACAACCACCCTATTTATTGTATTATACTCAATGTTGTATCATACTCAATGCGAGCCTCCTTATCTATTGCACTTTGTGCTTTCTTTCCCAATATAATTATGTCCAAGCCCCTGTACTAAAAAATCAAAACCATCCTTTGTTTCTAAGTGTGAATTTTTTTTATGTCAACCTCTAAGGGAGAGTTTATATGTTTTTTCATCTCTTGCTTTGATCACCTTTTGATCTTCTGTAGGTACGTTGAATTTGACTCTTCAGTTTGGGGATGGATATTTGAATAAGCCACAGACAATACATTTTGTTTCAAGGTGTTTCATCCCGATAGTAAGATCTCTTCATCCTTTTTAGAGATTTGAATTGAAAGTGCATACCTTGCTTCCTAACACTTTCTTTTATTAATGAACTAATATGCATGTGTAAATTTGAAATACTTTTTTTTTCATTTATTTATGGATGCACTCACCTCATTTCATAGCCATACTATACCCAAACTTTTGAAAAAATTGTTATAATTTTATTCATTTCTTAACCAACTAAAGGGTGCACATGGATGGAAATGCAGATGGATCCAAGTGATGTTGTGAACTTTGCAATTTTTATTGGTGAAGAGAATTGTGTCCTTGGCACAGTTCAGTGTCGAAAAGGTTGTACATATGTCCATATGCATTGTGAAATTGTGGATGATGAAATCATCGAATATCCTTTTGATTTTATTGGCCCAATTGGACATCCTTTAAATACAAAGCAAGATCAAAAGAGGAAACCTACAACAACAAATATAGGCATTAAGAGGAAAGTAGACACAATGGTTGTTGAATCATTGCAATCACATGTATTGGAAGGAACGCCAATATCTGAAAACATTGAAGGGAATGTGGAGGAACCTATGCATAAACAACCAAGAGTTGATCATGTCTCCAAGTCAGTGGAACAAGTTGTAGTGGTTGATCATGTGTTCGAGTCAGTGGAACAAGTTGTAGTGGTTGATCCTAATGTATTGGCATCTTGGGAACAGAAAGTGAATAGTTTAATGGAAGAGTTTGTCAAGGAGAAGCTAACACTCAAGGTATATTCAGAAAATGGAAAACCTAATATAAAGATCCATTGTGAAATTTGTGGCATTGATTATGGAGTGGGGGAAGTATCCTTGGCAACACGAATGGTTCGTAACTTCAAAAACAATCATATGAAAAAAGGATCCCATCAATGTCACATTTCAATGTTGGGAATTAATGAAATTCCTTCATGTAATAGAGCAAAGCAGAAAACAGTGGCTAGAGATCAACTTGAGATTGATCAAGCAATCAAAATTCTAGATGATTTCAACCAAATGCAAGAGCCTAATTTGTTCAAGGTGGTGGAAGAAATCAAACTTATAGATGATTTCAACCAAATGCAAGAGCCTAATTTGTTCAAGGTGGTTCTCTTTGGGGTCGGAAAGTGGTAATATTGTTAGTTCTCTAAGTGAACACATGAAATCAAAGAAGCACACTACTACTACAAATGAGGCTTCGCATGATACCATTGTGTTGAGGAGTGGAACAACTGGGAGACCGAAGAAGCATACCAATGTTAAGCCCCAACAAAGTTTGACTAAGTTCTTGATCCCATCACTACCATCACCATTACATGGGGTTTCTACAAGTTCACATGCTTCTACTTCAGGTGTGTTAATTACCCAAGTTTTAATTTAATTTGAATTTGAATTTTCACATTACTTTATTTGTTATTACTTGTTAGTAGCAGTTAGTAGATCATTTTCTAATGTGTTTTTTCATCTTATTCTAGGACAATTGCCTCCCTCGATATTACTATGTTGGGGGTATTGGGATCCCTATATTTATAGAAGAGGGGAGATATTGGACACAAAGGTTCTAATGGATGACCAACATGGTGGAAAATTGTGGGCCATAGAGAAACATACCAAGAGAACACTATGTTATTATGGTGTTGAATGCCGTATTAATCATACATAGAGACATATTCATTGCAAGAGGGTTTTTGAAACATGAATCCCTTTTGATTCATTGACATGAAATTTTTGTAATTTGATACCTAATTGTGATGACTTTCGGATGCGTTTATATCGTGAATCAAGGAGCAACATCAAAAGACATGGGAGAGATACATGGAAAGGGAGAAGGTTGGACCATTTGACTCAAACTGAACTCAAAATTGTTGCAAGAGATGCAAATGCTACACATAGATTAACAATGCGATCTCTTTGGTGGGGGAGGAAAAAGGTTGCTACATTGTCTATTAGAATGAGGTCTCTAAGGGAAAAGTTGTTCAAATCTATAGGAAGGAAGGATGTGTTCAGGTTTTGCAAGGATGTGTGTGAGGCTCATAAGAAAGGAAAATTACAAGGTAAAGATGCAGTTTGGGAATTTGTTCAAGATATATTTCACACCCTAGTTCGTTCAAAGTTAGGGAGAAGATATAGTGCATCCAATAAATCCATTTATGAGATGATTAAGTTATGGGGAGGTCCTAGATTACATAGCTTTATTAGCTTGAATATGGATGGCCTTTCGATATCTACGACTTTAAGGCAAGTTAGAAAATCATTGACATATATCCCAGGGGAGCAAGAGTACATTTTTTAGGCAATCAGAAAATTTTGTGCTTCTTATAAATCCAAACATGGTATAGAGGGCCCAATTCCGATATGCCTTGCTGAAGATGAAACTGTTGTGAAAAAATATGTCAGGTGGGTAGCAAAAAGTGATACATTGGTGGGTTTTTGTGGTAAGAAAGAAGAACATAAGTGTCAATCACATTTCTTGGTGACAGTTGGTGAGGGTGCTGCAGGCTATGAGATTATTACAGATGCCTTCAAGAATTGTGTGATTGGCCATTATGCATGTGTTATTATTGCAAACCCTTTACATAAGAAGATTATTCATTTGGTTGTGGTTGTGTTAAGTTTAGCCCAATTTCACAAGCAAGATCACTGAAAGAAACACAATCACAAGATAGACAAAGATTTACCCTGGGAAACCCTCATGGGGTAGAAAACCCAGCAAAGCTTTCCTCAATATAGATAATCAACCAATACAAAGATGTAGTCCCAAACAAGAGCTCCTTCTCCTCCTATGCATATCTCTCTCTCTCCTATGCGCCAATCACAAATGAGTGAATGAATGAGATCAATGAGGAACACACCTCCTCTATTTATACTCAACTCCTAACTGAATTTTCACCCTAACAGGGACGACTTCTTCTAGGAGAGTCTAATAACCCTTAAACAACTAACTCAGGGCCAACCCCACAGGGGAGATCTAATAACCCTAGTTACCACACTCTCTCGGAGGAATAAACATCTCTGGATATACAATAGGGTCTCTTCAGAGGAATGAAACATCTCCGGAATAATAAAGTACAAATATAATATTCTTAGAAGTTACAATATTTCAACACTCCCCCTTAACGAGAAGGATATTATAACAACATCTGCAGGAGAAAGGAGTCATCAACTACATAATACATGATACATCTATAAATCATTGGAAGCTTTCTTCATACATCATTAGTAACTCAAATAGTTACTGGAACATCTTCAAGATATTCAATACTGGAACATCAACATCTTCAGTATCGAGTCTTCATCTTCTGCAGCACTTGAACAACTATAGTAACATCATCATCTGGATCCTCTTGATCAACAGTATCATCATTTGGATCTTCTCGATAAACAATATCATCATCTGTATCCTCTCGATCAACAGTATCAACATCTAGATCCTATTCGATCAACAGTATCATCATCTGGATCCTCTCGATCAACAATATCATCATCTGGATCCTATCGATCAACAGTATCATAGCAACATACCCTGCAACACACATGATCCATTTACAGGATGATCAATTCCTATCCATTTAAGACACCATATCATGTCTAGGGACGATTCAGTCCACTCGTCAACTTAGACAATGTCTAAGGACCCCTTTTTCGAAGACATATGTCTACAGATCAATTCAAGGACAGGAGTCTGGGGATGATACAATCCCCTCTCGTCCACTAGGGACCACTTCTCAGAGACATCTGTCTATGGATCAATTCAGGGACTAAAGTCCAGGGATGATACAATCCTCTCATCCACTAGGTACCACTTCTCGAAGACATCTGTCTAAGGATCTATTCAGGGACCAAAGTCCAGGGATGATACAATCCTCTAGTCCACTAGGGACCACTTCTCGGAGACATTTGTCTACGGATCTATTCAGGGACCAAAGTCCAGGGATGATACAATCCTCTCGTCCATTAGGGACCACTTCTCGGAGATATCTATCTACGGATCTATTGAGGGACCAAATTCCAGGGATGATACAATCCTCTCATCCACTAGGGACCACTTCTCAGAGACATCTATCTATGGATCAATTCAGGGACCAAAGTCCAGGGATGATACAATCCCTCCTCGTCCACTTAGACAAAGTCTAAGGACCATGCATCAACCTCATCATCGAGCTCATCGTCGGAATAGGTAACCTCATCATCGACACTAGTATCCTCATCATCGATACAAGTATCCACATCATCGATACAGTATCCTCATCATCGATACAGTATCCTAATCATCAATACAGTATCCTCATCATCGATACAAGTATCCTCATCATCGATACAGTATCCTCATCATTAATACAGTATGCTCATCAATACATGTATCCTCATCATCGACCTTATCGTCGATATAGGAAATCTTATCATCGATACCAATATCCAAATATCATCATCGACCATATCACTCCCCCTTTCGAGGAGGGTCCTTCTGAACTACACCAATCTTGTCTCGAAAATACTCAAACTTTACTCGAGAGAGAGGTTTGGTCAACACATCAGCAAATTGTTCGTCAGTGCTCACATACTCGACCTTGATAGCTCCTTTCTGCACCATATCCCATATATAGAAATATCGGATCTCTATGCGCATTGACTTATCATGGAACACTAGATTCTTTGTCATCTTGATACAACTCTGGTTGTCACACAGGATCATAGTGGGGTCCATCTCTAATTCAAACAATCCTGATAACAACTTCCGAAGCCATATCGCTTCACAACTAGCAAAGCAAGTAGCTATATATTCTGCTTCAGTTGTGCTGAGAGCCACACTAGATTGCTTCCTGCTAAACCACGAGATCATGGCAGATCCCAGACAATAACATCCACCGGATGTGCTCTTCCTGTTTGATACACTTCCTGCCCAATCATCATCTGTGTAGCTATACAATCTGAAGTCATGATCTCCAAGATAACATAGACCAAAATCTATCGTACACTTTAGGTACCTCATCACATGCTTTGCAGCTATCAGGTGAACTCATCTAGGTTCCACTAGATACTGACTCAAGGTGTTCACCGCAAAGCATATATTTGGCCCAGTATTCGTTAGATACATTAATGACCCAATAATCTGTTTGTACAGAGTCACATCCACTAACTCTGAAGAGTCACTAGCTAACAGCTTCAAGTTGGAATCCATGGGAGTGGCCATGGCTTTACATTCCAACATATCAAATCTTTTCAAGATTTCCACAGAATACTTTCCCTGGTTGATAAATATTCCTTCTCGGCCTTGCCATACTTCCAGACCTAGGAAGTAATGCATCAATCTGAGATCTTTCATCTCAAAGTCTGAAGAGAGCTTCTTCTTGCACTCGACAATCTGTTTCTCATTTCTAGTCAGAAATAGATCATCCACATATAGCAACAATATGACAGGTTCATCATCCATAACCTTGAGATAAAGCTTAGGATCATCTTTACTTTTGGTAAAGCCCAAGCTTGTCAAGAAACTGTCAATTCTTCCATACCAAGCTCTGGGAGCTTGCTTCAACCCATACAAAGCCTTCTTCAGTTTGCATATGTGGGTTCTTCTATATTCAACCTCAAATCCTTGTGGTTGTTCTATGTACACTTCTTCTTCAATCACACCATTCAGGAAGGCTGTCTTCACATTCATCTGGTGTAATTCCCACTTCATCATGGATGCAAGTGCCATGATGGTTCTAATGGAAGTGTACCTTTCAACTGTTGCAAATGTCTCTTCATAGTAAATTCCCTCTTTCTGAGAGAATCCTCTAGCCACAAATCTTGCCTTATACTTTTCAATTCTACGATCCGCAACATGCTTTATCTTGTATATCCATTTGGAGGATACCACACTCTTGTCCTTTGGTTTGGGAACTACATTCCAAACATGATTCTTCATTATTGACTGGTATTCCTCCGTCATTGCCTCCACCCACTCTTTCTTATGAACTGCCTCTTCATAACTAGTAGGTTCTTGGTTTACAAGATCACACATCAAAGCCACATACTTGGAGAATGGATTTGGTTTCTTGCTCACTCTAGTGGAGCCTTCAGGAGCTACATACTTTTTTGCTCCTAGGATAATGTCTCTTGTTCATGCTGGCTTTCTCTTTCTTGATATGTTTATGGTAGGGGGTTTTTGTGGTTCTATCATGTCATGGTCTTCAGGTGTTACATCTTCAAGGGTGGGTACAACCTTTGCAATTCTGGGAGGTGCATCTTCTTCATATACTTCTTCACACTGGCACTTCCTAGATTTCTTGAGAGCTGCCTCCTCATCAAATTTCACATCCCTACTAATATCCATATGGTGGAATCTTGGGATATATATTCTGAATGCTTTGGATGCTTCACAATATCCAACTATTATTCCCTTCTTCCCAGAAGGATCTAGCTTGGTTCTCTTTTCTTTTGGAACATGAATATATACTAGGCATCCAAATATCTTGAGATGACTTACCTCAGGCTTCTTCCCTGTGAACACTTCTTCTGGGGTCTTGAATTTAAGAGCACTATGAGATAGTCTATTCTGCACATAGACTGTTGTCCTAGTTGCTTCATCCCATAGATACATAGGTAGGTCTTGATCATGTATCATTTTCTTTACTGCTTCCATAACGGTTCTATTCTTTCTCTCCGCAACACCATTTTGTTGAGGATTGTAGGCAGTGGTTAGTTCCCTCTTGATTCCAGCTTCTTTACAAAAGACTTCAAAATTCTTTGAAGTATATTCTCCACCATTATCTGTCCCGAGTATTTTGATCTTCTTTTCTGAATGATTTTCTATCAAGGCTTTGAACTCCTTGAACTTTCCAAAGACTTCATTCTTTCCTTTTAGGAAATATATCCAAGTCTTTCTTGAATAGTCATCAATAAATGTAAGGTAGTATTCATATCCACTCAAGGATGTGGAGGGAATTGGTCCACATACATCTGAATGAATCAATTCCAAAATACTTTTAGTCTTTGTTTCACTCTTTGGAAATGGGTTCTTGATATTCTTCCCTTCTGCCCATCCTTTGCATGTGCCATCATGATCAATCTTCAAATCTGGTAGTCCTATGACTACTTTGCTCACATGAGGTAGTGCTTTGTAGTTAATGTGAGCAAGCCTCCTATTCCATAGCTCACTTGGGCTAGTGGCTTCATGAATAAGGGTAGCTTCTGGATGGCCCTTGAGTTTGTATAGACCTCCTTCCTCTTCACCAATAACAATTGCATCCTCAATTGATTTTCCTTTGGACAACATGAGTATGTGTCCATCTATGAATGCAACCCTATAACCTTTTTTATCTAAAGCTGAGATAGAAAGTAAGTTCTTCTTCAAACCTGGTACATATAATATTTCCTTCATCTTCAATGGAGTTCGAGAATCAAGCTTGTAGCTTGCTTCACCAATTCCCTTGATGGGATATTGATAATCATCTCCTAAAGATACTTTCTGTGGTGAAGTCTTCTCTTCAAGTTTTGAAAGAGTTTTCTTTTGACCTGTCATGTGCTTTGAAGCACCACTATCAATAAGCCATGTATCTTCTCCAGGTGTTATAGACCCAAAGATTGCAGAGAATAGAACATACTCTTCTGCATCTTCTTCTTCTATTCTAGCTCTTTTCTTTTGAGGCCTTTCCTCTTCTTCTTCTTCTTCACTATCATCTTTTTCTAGATGTGTTTGATGTATTCTATGGTGGAAACCCTTCTTCTTCTTCTTTGAAGGACAATCTCTAGCAAGGTGTCCTATTTTATGACAATTTAAACATTGGAATGAGGAGTAATCTCTTCCTTGATTAGTTCCTCTTTTCTTCTGAAATATTTGTGGAGGTTGAGACTCCTTGTGACTATCCTTCTTGAAGTAGGATTGATTCCTTCTTCTCTTGGTGTGGCTGGCCAAAGCTTGGTCATCTTATTTGAGCAAGGCTTCTCTGTTGGAAACCCTAGCTTCTTCTTGAATGCAATCCTCCCATACCACATCAAACTTCATACTTTCTTTTCTAGCACACATAGTTTGGTTGAATGACTCCCAAGGTCTAGTGAGACCATTTAGAGCAGTCATTACTAGTTCATCTCATCAAGGGTATATCCAATGGCATCTAGTTGTTCCTTGAACTGGGAAACCCTTGAGAAATAATCTTGAATAGATTCTCCTTGATTCATCTTAGTGCTCTTCAATTGAGCTCTTAGGTTCATCTTCCCATTGATGTTCTTTCCTTCATACATTTTGGAAAGGGCATCATACATTTCCTTTGGGGTCTTCTTGGATGCCACTTGAGGAATCAAGTGTTCTTTGATAGAATCAATAATGATTCTCTTTTCCCTAATCAAGTCCTTCTTATGCTTATCTTTAGCTTCATCTTCCGCAGGTTCTGCAACCTCATCTTTGATATATTGGACAAGATCATTCTATTCAAGAATGAGACCAATCCTATATTTCCATGCCCGAAATTCTCTATACCCTCTAGCTTGTCTTCAAGCTTAGTGCTTGGAGCCATCTTATCCAGAAGGTCACAGAAATTGAAGTTTCTCAAAAGATAGAATAAGACTTACCAAGAGATGTTCTTGATTGAACTGAGATGACAGGTGAACTCTACTTCCGGAAACTTCAACTTTTCACCCTTCAAATCTGATCAGCAACTTTCAGATCTGCAACAGTATTTCTGGTTTTTTGGTTTGCACTTTTTCTGGTTTACTGGTACACAGGTGTACAGTTTTTCTGGTTTACTGGTTTTCTGGTCCAGAAGTCAAACTAGGGTTTGACAAAGACCGGGGTTCTACCCACTCAAAAATTTTGATCTAGGGCTCAAAAGTTCGATTTTGAGGAGAGCTATCCAGCCATGCAATCAGATTCCAAAAATTCCAACTTTTGCAAAAACCCTAATTTTCACCAAAGGAGGAGAGAGAGGTATTTTCACCTTGTGAAAGATGTCCTATTCAGGCTAGCTCTGATACCATGTTAAGTTTATCCCAATTTCACAAGCAAGATCACTAAAAGAAACACAATCACAAGATAGACAAAGATTTACCCTATGGAACCCTCATGGGGTAGAAAACCCAGCAAAGCTTTCCTCAACATAGATAATCAGCCAATACAAAGACGTAGTCCCAAACAAGAGCTCCTTCTCCTCCTATGCAGATCTCTCTCTCTGCTATGTTCCAATCACAAGTGGGTGAATGAATGAGATAAATGAGGAGCACACCTCCTCTATTTATACTCAACTCCTAACTGACTTTTCACCATAACAGGGCCGACTTCTCCTAGGAGAGTCTAATAACCCCTAAACAACTAACTCAAGGCCGACCCCACAAGGGAGATATAATAACCCTGGTTACCACACTCTCTTGAAGGAATAAACATCTCTGGATATACAATAGGGTCTCTACGGAGGAATGAAACATCTCCAGAATAATAAAGTACAAATATAATATTCTTAGAAGTGACAATATTTCAACAGGTTGTTCATCCAACGTGCAACAAATTTGATGCAAATTTTGTCCGTCGACAATGGGAAAAAATAGAAGACCTATGGAAGAAACATGTGGAACATTTTTTAGGACCTATTATTGGTCATTCCTCAGATGGGGATAGTAGGAGAAGAATGCTTATGTTGAAGGATTATTACTCAACGACAGGCATGAGATATCAAATTCCCTGGGAAGGGTGGAGGCTAACTGGGTTGTATGATGGCTTTAAAGTAACGGGACTTCATGACCAGGATTATATCCACAATGGAAAAAAGCTAGTGAATCCTTTGTTTAGTGGTCAACGATATTTGATTGTTGGAGAAGAGTTGATTATTTTTAACCATGTAAGAATGGTTTAAAGTGGATGACCACAAGCTTAAAATTGAGGATATAGAGAGGATTGATCGCCAAAACTGGGGTTCAGCACAACACATTGCTTCAAGGAATTTCCATAGGTGCTTGAAGGAAATGAGAAGTACAAGTGGTAGGACAGAGAGGAGATCGGGTACAGAGACCTATCCAGCAATCGTTGCAGACTATATTGATATTGTTTTGTCTCCTAGTTTGACTCTTTGCGAAAGGGTACAAAATTCTTCAAGATTCCATCATTTCTTCACGTTATGGCTATGCTGGGTCAGGGAACAAGCAAATACTAATGTCAACATTAACTTCATTATCAAAGAGGCATATCAAGATGTGAAAATTTCTTGCCACTTTGTGATTTTGTTGATGAGATTATTTCGTGATCAATACTCTAACTTGCCATGTGCATTGCACCTGACTTGGTCAGATGTATGTGAGAAATTCTTTAGAAAAGTCGGTGGCATGGTCGGAGTAGAGAGGGCATATGATTTCACTGACTTACTTCATGCTATTGGAACAATTAATAGAGTTGTTGAAGAAGAATCCCCAAGGGCTTCGTTTCAATAAATCTCATGTTGAGATATTGTAACTTATAAGAATATTATATTTGTACTTTATTATTCTGGAGATGTTTCATTCCTCCGTGGAGACCCTATTGTATATCTGAAGATGTTTTATTCCTCCATGGAGAATGTGGTAACTTGGGTTATTAGAATTCCCTAATGGGGTCGGCGCTGTATGAGTCATGTGGGTTAAAGGGTTATTAGACCACCCTAGTGGGGTCGGTCCTGTCACATTATGTTAAGTGGTTAAGTTGGGGCCGACCTAGTTAGTGTAAAAGTCAAGTCGGAGATGTGTATAAATAGAGGAGGTGTGTTCCTCATTTAACACAGATTCACTCACTTGTGATTGGCGCATAGGTGAGAGAAAGATCTGCTATGGAGGAGAAGGATCTCATGTTTGAGGATTACATCTTTGTATTTGCTGGTCATCTATATTGAGCAAGCTTTACTGGGTTTTCTACTCCATGAGGGTTTCCCAGGATAAATCTGTGTCTCTTTTGTTTATGTTGTGCTTGTTGTTCTTTCAGTGATCTTGTATATGCTATTGTTGTGAAATGGAATGTAATAATGATATTTTCTATCTTAGCATATTGAATCTTAACATGGTATCAGAGCTGGCCTAAAGGAAGGCAATGTATGGCACTTACGACACTTGTCTCACTTGCGACAATTTGCAAGTTAGGGTTTTGTATAGAAAAACCTAGTCATCATGGCACTTTCGCTATAAATCCATTTTGGAGAATTTTTAGGATATGAAACTTCTACAGGCCGAATATAACATCCCCTTGTACCTTGTAGCCAAAGGACAGCCTCAAATTCATTGTACTTTGTGAGATATGATCAGTTCAAGTTAGGGTTTCTACCTCTTCCAGAATGCAGTCCTAAACAGGTGAGCTAGGAAAAAAGGTCATATCTAGGGCTAGGAAGCTCAAAATGAAATTTCAGAAAAAGTGACAGGTAGGGCACGGACTTTAGTTTCTCAGGTCATATTTTCAAAGGCTGAAGTTGAAACAATGACACGTGGCACTCCGTACAAGTTCACTCTGTTGTTTCATCCTATAAACAGGTCATGTTGTGACACTTGGCATAACTCTCTCTCAGAGAATCCATTAAATATCAGACCTATGGGGTTGGAAATATGACAGGTCATTCTACCACATGCCGAAGTTTCAGACCCTGCAGATCCGAAATTGCAGAGATACACCAGAAACAATATGGCACATTTAAATTGGCTCAACGAAGGAAATCTAAGAAGAGGAGGAAGAAGCTCTCACTAAGGGTTTTTCAGTGTTTAGGTCTGGAAGGACCTGATACAATATTGGAGACACCTGATACAACATTGGAAGATTTGATAATGGATTTGGAATCCATTCATCATATATATTAATCCTCCATCAAAATATTGTGGGAGGAAGGAGATTGAAAATTAGGGTTTCCAAGTAAGAAGAAACCCCAACAAAGTTGGGAGACTCATAGGGAAGTGATGAAGAAGGTTTAAATGGCACTGATATCGTATCATCCTAGCACCATGAACATACACAATATGTTTACAAGTGATCTACCTTGGATGGTTAGGGTTTTACAGTTATAGAGAAGACTACTCAATAGGTATGACTTGAGAAGACATAGGTATGTCTTGAAATCTGATTCTTGATTAAGTTCATAATATGTTTGTCTTCATGTCATTGAGGTTAGTATAATTATCATTGTTTGATAATGAATGCATGTGAGTGATAGAAGACATTCATTGATTAGGTTTATGACACTTATGATTGTACTAATGCACCTGTGGTGTTGTATGAGGATGATGTTATATGCTAACAAGATACATGTACATCAAGAAAGACAAATCAAGTTCTATGACCATGATGACATGAAGACAAAGACTCATCCATAATCCTTGATCACATAGTAACTCTACTTACGAGGTATGTATGACTTTGTTCTACTATGCTTAACTTATGAGATATGCAGGTTCTAGCACAAGGTCTCTAAATCATTGAAGAGAACAAAGAAGATATTGTTTGGGTATGTTAAGACATAACCAAGCTTGATAATCCAGGTGTGTTTTCCTATATCAAGTTAGAATCCTACTTTGTTAGGATCTTAGGTAAGTATACCTATGTATGAAATGATCATGACCATACATACTTAAGATTATTTAGAATCATAATGTTTTGATAGTATTGAGACTATACTAATGAATGTATGATTATGTATGAGATCATGAGGATGACACTAGTGCACACTTGAGCATGCATAATGGTCCAGGATGGATAGAAGTTCAAAGACTTATAATCATGATGCTATCATAGAGATCAAGCGGGAGCAAACCACACAAACATAAAAGATAAGTATTTGAGTTGTTATTTGAATCTCTGAATAATTAATGATATTGCTCGCAATAGTCGTATGCATATTTGTATTCCTAGAATATATCATGCATAGTATAGCATTGAACAATATACTACTAATATGCATATGATGGGTAAGTTGCACAAACATTCCATTGTCACTTGTCTAGAATGAAACCTCTTTGCTGACATGCTGAGAGCTATGCACACTCTTGATAGCATGTTCTGGCAGAGATGGAAGGCATCTAGATAACCACTGTATGCATACAGGATATGGGAAAGTGTTGTGCCAAAGTATTGGTCAATATAGTTGCATAACTATGTGAATCATATCTGTATGCATTATAGGTTATCATGTCAACATGATTTGATGATTATGAAGTATTACTAATCATGTAATTAACTTTGATTTGTAGGAAAGATCATGTGATATGATCTACAAAAGAAGGATGATGAACACCAAACAAGTGATGGATGTCAAACAAGAAGACTTACAAATCAAACGTAATATAGAAGGCTCGTGACTAAAAGATTCTCTTAGAAAGAGGAAGAGGATCATGAAGAGATGTTTGCTCCAAGTGGCTAGATAAGACCATTCTCTTAATGGTGTAATTGAAGAAAGCTTTGTACGGGTACCCAGGATCGATAATCATTTGATGAGCTTGATGATTACCATGGGTGATGCGGATTTCAACCTTTTCTACAAGGTTGAAGATGGTGTCTATATATAGATGACATTCTTCTCTTAGATGGATGCAAGAAGGAACTCACCACAAAGTTTGAATGATCTTGAGGCTCATATCAGTAGACCCATCTGACGAGAGATGGCACAGATAGATATGCAGAAGATCACTCAATGCAGAGTGTGAATGATGTTCAATCACAGAGGGAGAATTGATAGCTTCTTGACAAGCTTGGGCTTTACCAAAAGTAAAGCTGATCCTAACCTTTATCTTAAGATTATGGATGATGAACCTATCATACTATTACTATATGTGGATGATCTCTTTTTGACAGGGAATGAGAAACAGATCATGGAAAGAAATAAGAAGCTAGCTACAGAATTTGAGATGAAAGATCTCGGATTGATGCATTACTTCCTAGGTCTGGAAGTATAGCAAGGCCCAGAAGAAATCTTTCTCAACCAGGGAAAGTATTTGATATGTTGGAATGAAAAATCCATGGCCACTCCCATGGATTCCAACTTGAATCTGTTAGTTGATGACTCATTAGAGTTAGTGGATGTGACTCTGTACACAGATTATTGGGTCATTAATGTATGTGACGAATACCAGGCCAGATATATGCTTTGCTGTGAACACCTTGAGTTAGTATCTAGTAGAACCTAAACGTGTTCACCTGATTGCTGCAAAGCATGTCATGAGGTACCTAAAGGGTACGATAGATTTTGGTCTATGTTATTTTGGAGATCATGACTTCAAATTGTATGGCTACACAGATATTGATTGGGAAGGAAGTGTATCAGACAAGGAAGAGCACATCAAGCAGATGTTATTGTCTGGGATCTGCCATGATCTCGTGGTTTAGCACAAAGCAGTCTAATGTGGCTCTCAACACAGTTGAAGCGGAATATATAGCTGCTTGCTCTGCTAGTTGTGAAGCGATATGGCTTCGGAAGTTGTTATCATGATTGTTTGACTTAGAGATGGAACCCACTATGATCTTGTGTGACAACCAGAGTTGTATCAAGATGACAGAAAATCCAGTGTTCCATGATAAGTCAAAGCACATAGAGATCCGATATTTCTATATACGGGATATGGTGCAGAAAGGAGCTATAAAGCTCGAGTATGTGAGCACTGACGAACAAGTTTCTTATGTATTGACCAAACCTCTGTCTCGAGTAAAGTTTAAGTATTTCCAAGACAAACTTGGTGTAGTTTAGAAGGACCCTCCTCGAAAGGGGGAGTGATATGGTCGCTGATGATGAGATTTCCTGCATCGATGGTAAGGTCGATGATGAGGATACCTGTATTGATGATGTGGATACTTGTATCGATGATGAGGATACTTGTATCGATGATGAGGATACTTGTATCGATGATGTGGATACTTGTATCAATGGTGAGGATACTTGTATCGATGATGAGGATCCATGTATCGATGATGAGGTTACCTGTTCTGACGATGAGGTCGATGATGAGGTTACCTGTCCCGATGATGAGGTCAATGATATCAATGATAAGGTTGATAAGTGGTCCTAAGACTTGGCCTAAGTTGACGAGAGGGATTGTATCATCCTTGGAATTTGATCCCTGAATTGATCCATAGACATATGTCTCCAAGAAGTGGTCCCTAGTGGATGAGAGGGATTGTATCATCCTTGGACTTCGGTCCCTGAATTGATCCGTAGACATATGTCTCTGAAAACTGGTCCTTAGACTTTGTCTAAGTAGACGTGATAGGACTGCATCGTCCTTGAACAGTTGGTTCAAAATGTACGTGATAGGATTGCATCGTCCTTGAGCAGTTGGTTCAAAATGTACGTGATAGGACTGCATCGTTCCTGAACATTTGTTTCAAAATGTATGTGATAGGACTGCATTGTCTTTGAACTTTTGGTTCAAAATGTACGTGATAGGACTTCATCGTCCCTGAACATTTGGTTCAAAATGTACATGATAGGATTGCATCGTCCCTGAACATTTGGTTCAAAATGTACGTGATAGGACTGCATCGTCCCTAAACATTTGGTTCAAAATGTACGTGATAGGATTGTATCATCCCTAGACATGAGACTTGTCTTAAAAGGATCATGGATTGTATCGTCCCTAGACATGAGACTTTTCTTAAAAGGATCACGGATTGTATCGTCTCTAGACATGAGACTTGTCTTAAAAGGATCACGGATTGTATCATCCCTAGACATGAGACTTGTCTTAAAAGGATCATGGATTGTATCGTCCCTAGACATGAGACTTGTCTTATAAGGATCATAGACTGCATCGTCCCCAGACATGAGACTTGCCTTAAATGGATCACAGATTGCATTGTCCCTAGACATGATACTTGTCTTAAAAGGATCACGGAATGCATCGTCCCTAGACATGAGACTTGTCTTAAACGGATCAAGGATTGCATCATCCTTAGACATGAGACTTGTCTTAAAAGGATCAGTATTGATCATCCTGTAAAATAGATCTGGATTGCATCATCCATAGACATGAGAGGTGTCTAAAATTGAGAGGGATTGATTATCCCGTAATTGAATCATGTTTATTGTAGAGTATGCTAATACTGTTGATCGAGATGATCTAGATGATGTTGTTGATCGGGAGATCCAGACATTGATGTTGTTGATCGAGAGGATCCAGATGTTGATGCTATTGATCGGGAGATCCATATGTTGATGCTGTTGATCGGGAGATCCAGATGTTGATGCTGTTGATCGAGAGGATCCAGATGTTGTTGCTATTGATCGAGAGGATCCATATGTTGATCCAGATGTTGATGCTGTTGATCGAGAGGATCAATATCTTGATGATGTTGATCAAGAGATCCAGATGATGATGTTACTGTAGCTGTTCAAGTGCTGCAAAAGATGAAGACTCAATACTGAAGATGTTGATGTTCCAGTATTGAAGATCTTGAAGATGTTCCAGTAATTGTTTGAGTTACTGATGATGTATGAAGAAAGCTTCCAATGATTTATAGATGTATCATGTATCATGTAGTTGATGACTACTTGCTCCTGCAGATGTTGTTATAATATCCTTCTCATTAAGGGGGAGTGTTGAGATATTGTAACTTATAAGAATATTATATTTGTACTTTATTATTCTGGAGATGTTTCATTCCTCCGTGGAACCCTATTGTATATCCGGAGATGTTTTATTCCTCCATGGAGAATGTGGTAACTTGGGTTATTATACTTCCCTAGTGGGGTCGGCCCTGTCACATTATGTTAAGTGGTTAAGTTGGGGCTAACCCAGTTAGTGTAAAATTCAAGTTAGAGTTGTGTATAAATAGAGGAGGTGTGTTCCTCATTTAACACACATTCACTCACTTGTGATTGGCGCATAGGAGAGAGAAAGATCTGCTATGGAGGAGAAGGAGCTCATGTTTGAGGATTACATCTTTGTATTTGCTGGTCATCTATATTGAGGAAGCTTTGCTGGGTTTTCTACCCCATGAGGGTTTCCCAGGATAAATCTGTGTCTCTTGTGTTTATGATGTGCTTGTTGTTCTTTCAGTGATCCTGTATATGCTATTGCTGTGAAATGGAATGTAATACTGATATTTTCTATCTTATCATATTGAATCTTAACATCTCATAAGAAACAAAATTGCATCAACAAACAATAGAGGAAGGTGATGTCTTGTCACAATATGATTCAATATCCACAGATAATAAAATTATAGAAGCTCTCAAGATAGGATTGGAGGATGCACAGGGAATTTTACTAGGTCTTGGCATGCAACCAAAAAGACACATAAAGGATTCTTGGTGGTTTAAACCATGGATAGAGGATCACAATTATTCAACATTTGAAGTTGTGGATGAAGTAGTTGATAATTCTCCACCGGGTCATTCTACATCCATATTCCAATCTTCATCTTTTATGGTACTCAATGATAGTGAATTACAAACAATGGAAAGTGAGTGGAGGCACGAGTTTGATGGAACTTTAGATTTTGTTGATGAGAATGTAAACATAACTACCAAACCAGTGGTGGAGCTCGATGGCAAGGACATGCACAAATCTTGTTTGGTTATTCAATTGAATGGAAACCCGACATTATCGAAATATAGATTGACTAAAGTGAGGAATGGAGTATACTTAAGGCGAGATAAGAGGACCCCCAAAAAGGGTGTTTCAATTGGTTTTGAAATTGGATCAGATTGTGCAGTGTTGTTTGAGAGCGAGTCTATAGCTGTAGTTGAATGTACTACAAGAAAAGGTGTATCTCAAAGTACAAAGCATGACGTTTCTTGTGGGACTTGATACATTGGAAGAGTTCAAAGAATAAGAAAGAAGGATGGTAATAGGGTGTTTGATTACCATAATGACATTGATCTTTTGGATAGGCCTAAAGGTGTTGAGCTTCAATGTTGTTGGTACAATAGAATAAAGGGGCAACACATGTACAAGTATGATTCGACAGATCATCTATTCATACAAATTGAATCTGTTATAGCAACGACAAACCTATCATACAATATCAAGAATGACACATACAAGTTAGAAGAAAGAGACCACATAATTTATGTGGATTTCATCTAAAATTTAAATATGGTGAAGTTTTCAAAACCTTCTAATTTATCTTATCTTTTATACTACTATCTTATAACTTATTTATAAAGTATTATTTTTTGTATTATTGCTGATTTGTTTGTATCAATTTCATACTCATTTTATACTCATTTTAATTTCTCTTATATTCAGGTGCTGTGAATGGTTCGGATGCTGAACGGTTGGGATAACTCAATGTGAAGTTATCAATCGTCAAATATTTCTTTATACGTTCTTGAAGCATGGTTCTTGAACTGTTGGCTAGTTCAACAATTATGTTTAATATTACTTTTAAAAGGATGAAACAAGTTTTTGTTTGTCAAATTTTGGTGCCCATGCCCATGTTAGAGTTTTCATATACTTTCTTTTGCTACTTCAATACTTAAATGGAATATTACTTAATGTGTGTTTCTTGAAATGCGTTTTCTAAATGTTTTCTTAAATGGAATATCATCAATAGTAAATAACATATGTACATATAAATAACAACAGTAGTAACAAAAGTAGTAAATATCAATAGTAGTAAATATCAGATAGGATTGATGATCATCAGGCCTGTAAAATGGATAGTCCTCAAGGCCACTTTACTTTGCCTCAACTTCCAACAACTACTCAAGTCTTTTTTAACAAGTATTCATTTAATGGCATGTTTCGTTTTGCCAAAAATTCTACAAGCAAGGTAATTAATTCTCTTTTTCCTATTTTTGCAGGAATTCCATGCTACACTTTCCTTGCAAGAGAATTAAAGCATATACATGATCTAATTGTAGCAAGAGTTATAGCAAAGGTAATTTCAAAACTTTTGTAGGCCTCTCAATGAAAGTGTTTATTATTTCTTTCCAAGTTACATATTATATCTGTTACATCTTATTGTTCACACTGAAGGTCACATGCCATAACTGTGACACGGTTTTACACCTCTTAATAAGTGCTAGATGTTTGGTAGTCAAAGTGTTAGAAAGCATGTTGCAATACTTCCATAATTATATGAACTGTCTATGGGTCTATGTGCTAGATTTGCATTTGTATTAAAATTGGTTAGGTTTGTGTGCTTGCATTGGTATTAAATGGGTTTGTGTGGATTTTGCTTGAATTCGGTTCCTATCAAATTGATTAGGGTTGTGTGTGTTAAATTATAGCATAAATGCACAAGCAAGATCATTGAAAGAAACACAATCACAAGATAGACACAGATATACCCTAGGAAACCCTCATGGGGTAGAAAACCCAGCAAAGCTTTCCTCAATATAGATAATCAACCCAATACAAGATAGTAGACCACAACAAGAGCTCCTTCTCCTCCTATGCAGAACTCTCTCTCTCCTATGCGCACAATAGAAGTGTGAGAACAAGTGAGTTAAGTGAGGAACAACCTCCTCTACTTATACTTGTTTTCCAACTGACTTTTTACCCTATGAGGCCGACTTGTCAAATTGAGTCTAATAACCTCCGATAAAATAACTTCGGGCCAATCCCCACATAGGAGATCTAATAACCCTAGTTCTCATAATCCAATGGAGGAATAAACATCTCCGGATATAAAATAGAGTCCCATCGGAGGACTAAAACATCTCCGGAATAATACAAAAATAATATTCTTTGAAGTTACAATATTTCAACACTCCCCCTTAACGAGAAGGATATTATAACAACAACTGCAGGAGCAAGGAGTCATCGACTACATGATACATGATACATCTATAAATCATTGGAATCTTTCTTTATACATCATCAGTAACTCAAGCAGTTACTGGAACATCTTCAAGATCTTCAATACTGGAACATCAACATCTTCAGTACTGAATCTTCATCTTCTGTAGCACTCGAACAGCTACATCATCATCACACGATCATCAGCATCGTCATCACATGATCATCAGCATCGTCATCACATGATCATCAACATTGTCATCACACAATCATCAGCATCATCATCAACTGGATCCACTCGATCATCAGTACAACAACAACATATCCTGCAATACACATGATCCAATTACGGGATGATCAATCCCTCTCACTTTAGGGCATAGGTCCAAGGATGATACAATCTTGATCCACTTATGGGATGATCAATCCCTCTCACTTTAAGACATCTCTCATGTCTATGGATGATGCAATCTAGATCAACTTACAGGATGATCAATCCTTCTCACTTTAAGACACCTCACCATGTCTAGGGACGATGCAATCCCAATCTATTTATAGGATGATTAGTCCTTATCACTTTAAGACACCTCACCATGTCTAGGGACGATGTAATCCCAATCTACTTACAGTATGATTAGTCCTTATCACTTTAAGACACCTCACCATGTCTAGGGACGATGCAATCCCAATCTATTTACAGGATGATTAGTCCTTATCACTTTAAGACACCTCACCACGTCTAGGGACAATGCAATCCCAATCTATTTACAGGATGATTAGTCCTTAACACTTTAAGACACCTCACCATGTATAGGGATGATGCAATCCCAATCTACTTACAGGATGATTAGTCCTTATCACTTTAGGACATAAGTCCAAGGATGATGCAATCCTGATCCACTTACGGGATGATCAATCCCTATCACTTTAGGACATAAGCCCAAGGATGATGCAATCCTGTCATGTACATTTTGAACCAAACGCTCAGGGACGATGCAGTCCTATATACGTCCACTAAGGACCATATTCTCGGAGACATCTGTCTACGGATCACTTTAGGACTGCAGTCCAGGGATGATACAATCCTCATCGTTCGCTAGGAATCGCATTCTCGAAGACATTTGTCTACAGATCACTTTAGGACTGAAGTCCAAGGATGATACAATCCTCCATCAACCTCATCATCGGAACAGGGAACCTCATCTTCAACCTTATCGTTGAAATAGGTAGGCACATCATCGATATAGTATCCTCATCAATATAGGTATCATTAGTATGTATCATCAATACAAGTATCCTCATCAATACAAGTATACACATCATCAATACAAGTATCCTCATCAATACAAGTATACACATCATCAATACAAGTATCCTCATCAATACAAGTATACATATCATCAATACAAGTATCCTCATCAATACAAGTATACACATCATCAATACAAGTATCCTCATCAATACAAGTACATATGCAAGTATTCTCATCAATATAAGCAAACATAACATAGATGCAAGTATCTTTATCAATACAAGCAAACAAAACATAGATGCAAGTATCCTCATCAATACAAGCAAACATATAATCTAGATAAGCAATCTCATCATCAATATAGGTATCCACATCGATACCAGTACCCAAAGATATCTTCATATATCATATCACTCCCCCTTTCGAGGAGAGTCCTTTTGAACTACACAAGCTTGTCTCGGAAATGCTCAAAATTTACACGAGACAGAGCTTTGGTTAGTATATCGGCAACTTGCTCGTCCGTGCTCACATATTCGAGCTTGATAGCTCCTTTTTGCACCATATCCCATATATAGAAATAACGGATCTCTATGTGTTTTGACTTATCATGAAATACTAGATTCTCAGTCATCTTGATACAACTCTGGTTATCACACAGAATAATATTGGGTTCCATCTCTAAGTCAAACAGTCCTGATAATAACTTACGAAGCCATACTACTTCACAACTGGCAGAGCAAGCCGCTATGTATTCTGCTTCAGCTGTGCTAAGAGCCACACTAGACTGCTTCCTGCTATACCACGAGATCATAGCAGATCCCAGACAATAACATCCTCCCGATGTACTCTTCCTGTCTGATACACTTCCTTCCCAATCAGCATCAGTGTAGCCATGCAAATTGAAATCATGATCTCCACTATAGTAAAGACCAAAATCTATCGTACCTTTTAAGTACCTCATCACATGTTTTGCAGCTATCATGTGAACTCTTCTAGGTTCCACCAGATACTGACTCAAGGTATTCACAGCAAAACATATGTCTGGTCTAGTGTTAGTCAAATACATTAATGATCCAATAATCTGTCTATACAGAGTTATGTCCACTAACTCTTATGAGTTATCTACTAATAACTTCAAGTTGGAGTCCATGGGAGTGGCCATGGCTTTACAGTCCAACATATCGAATATTTTCAAAATCTCCACAGCATACTTACCCTGATTTAGAAAGATTCCTTTTGGGTCTTGCCATACTTCCAGGGCTAAGAAGTAGTGCATCAATCCGAGATCTTTCATCTCAAATTCTGAAGAGAGCTTCTTCTTGCACTCGATAATCTGTCTCTCATTTCTAGTCAGAAATAGATCATCTACATACAATAATAATATAACAGGTTCATCATTCATAACTTTGAGATAAAGGTTAGTATCAGCTTTACTCTTGGTAAAGCCCATGCTTGTCAAGAAACTGTCAATCCTTCCGTACCAAGCTCTAGGAGCTTGCTTCAACCCATACAAAGCCTTCTTCAGTTTGCATACATGAGTTCTTCCATCTTCTACCTCAAATCCAAGTGGTTCTTCTATGTACACTTCTTCTTCAATTACACCATTCAGGAAGGATGTCTTAACATCCATCAGGTGTAGTTTCCATTTCATCATCGATGCAAGTGCCATGATAGCTCGAATGGAAGTGTACCTAGCAACTGGTGCAAATGTTTCTTCATAGTCAATTCCCTCTTTTTGAGAGAATCCTCTGGCTACAAATCTTGCCTTATATTTTTCAATGCTACCATCCGCAGCATGTTTTATCTTGAATATCCATTTGGAGGACACTACACTTTTATCTTTTGGTTTGGGAACTATATCCCAAACATCATTTTTCATTATTGACTGGTATTCTTCTATCATTGCTTCTATCCATTCTTTCTTCTGAATTGCTTCTTCATAGCTAATAGGTTCCTGATCCACTAGATTACACATCAAAGCCATATAGTTGGATACTAGCTTTGGTTTCTTCCTTTCTCTAGTGGAGCCTTCAGGAGCTCCATACTTTTCAGCTCCTTGAATAATGTCTCTGGCCCATGCTGGCCTTCTTTTTCTTGATAAGTTTGTAATGGGGGGTTCTTGTGGTTCTAGCAAGTCATGGTCTTCAGGTGTAGTTTCTTCAGGAATGGGTGCAGCCTCTGTGATCCTGGAAGGTGTGTCTTCTTCATAGATTTCTTCATGTTGGCACTTCCTAGATCTCTTGAGAGCTGCTTCTTCATCAAAGGTCACATCCCTACTAATTTCCATATGATGAAAACCTGGGATGTAAATTCTGAATGCTTTGGATGATTCACAATATCCAACAAATATTCCCTTCTTTCCAGAAGGATCCAACTTGGTTCTCTTTTCTTTTGGAATGTGAATGTATACAGGACATCCAAATATTTTAAGATGACTTACCTCAGGCTTCTTTCCTGTGAACACTTCTTCTGGAGTTTTGAAATCAAGAGCACTATGGGATAGTCTATTTTGTACATAGAATGTTGTTCTAGCTACTTCAGCCCATAAATACATAGGTAGGTCTTGATCATGTATCATTGTCTTTACAGCTTCCATGATGGTTCTATTCTTTCCTTCTGCAACAACATTTTGTTGGGAATTGTAGGGAGTAGTTAGCTCTCTCTTGATTTCAGCTTCTTTACAGAAATATTCAAAATCTTTTGAAGTATATTCTCTGCCATTATCTGTTCTGAGTATTTTAATTTTCTTTTCTGAATGATTTTCTATCAATGCTTTGAACTCTTTGAACTTTCCAAAAACTTCATTCTTCCCTTTTAAGAAGTATATCCAAGTCTTCCTTGACTAGTCATCAATAAATGTGAGATAGTATTCATATCCACTTAAAGATGTGGAAGGAATTGGTCAACATACATCTGAATGGATCAATTCCAAAATGCTTTTGGTCTTTGTTTCACTCTTTGGAAATGGGTTTTTGATGTTCTTCCCTTTTGCACATCCTTTGCATGTGCCATCATGGTCAACCTTTAAGTCTGGTAGACCTACAACTACCTTGCTTACATGAGGTAGTGCCTTGTAGTTAATGTGAGCAAGTCTCCTATGCCATAGCTCATTTGGGCTAGTGACTTCATGTACAAGGGCAGCTTCTGGATGACCCTTGAGCTTGTACAAACCTCCTTCCTCTTCACCAATGACAATTGCATCCTTAATAGATTTACCTTTGGACCACATTAATACTTGTCCATCAATGAATGCAACTCTATAGCCTTTCTTGTCCAATGCTAAGATGGAAAGCAAGTTCTTCTTCAATCCTGGAACATACAAAACTTCCTTCATCTTCATGGGGGTTCCAAAATCAAGTTTGTAGTTTGCTTCACCAATTCTCTTGATGGGATATTGATAGTTATCTCCTAGAGATACCTTTTGTGGGGAGGTCTTTTCTTCAAGTTTTTATAAAGCCTTATTTTGTCCTGTCATGTGCTTTGAAGCACCACTATCGATAACCCATGTACCTTCTCCAGGTGTTATAGATCTAGAGAGTGCGGAGAATAGAACATACTCTTCTACATCTTCTTCTTCACTTCTTCTAGATCTTTTCTTGAAGAATGTCCTTTCTTCATCTTCTTCTTCTCTTCTAGGTCTTTTCTTGTGAGGCCTTTCTTCCTCTTCAACTTCTTCTTCACTACCATCTTCTGGAAGATGTGATTGATGTCTTTTGTGGTGAGTACCCTTTTTCTTCTTCAGAGGACAGTCCTTAGCAATGTGTCCTATTTTGTGACAAGTAAAACATTGGAATGAGGAGTAATCTCTTCTTTGATTAGATCCTCTTTTCTTTTGAAATCTTTGTGGAGGATGAGACTCCTTGTGACTATCCTTCTTAAAGTAGGATTGATTCCTTCTTCTGTTGGTGTGGGTCGCCAAGGCCTGGTCATATTCCTTGAGCAATGCTTCTCTGTTAGCAACCCTGGCTTCTTCTTGAATGCAATCCTCCCAAACCACATCAAACTTCATACTTTCTTTTCTGGCACACATGGTTTGGATGAATGACTCCCAAGGTCTAGTGAGACCATTTAGAGCAATTATGAATAGTTCATCTTCATCAAGAGTATCTCCAATAGCATCTAGTTGTTCTTTGAACTGAGAAACCCTTGAGAAATAGTCTTGAATAGATTCTCCTTTATTCATCTTGGTGTTCTTCAATTGAGCTCTCAGGTTCATCTTCCTGTTGATGTTCTTTCCCTCATACATTCTGGAGAGAGCATCATACATTTCCTTTGGGGTATTTTTGGATGCCTGAAGGACCCCTCCTTTAGGGTCCCCCCGAACCGAACCTGAAACTTTAACAACTTCATACAAACAAATTAGCCATCATAGTTATTGGAAAAATAAAATAAAAAGTGTGAATAACTTAACAAAAATAAGCAAAACCTTAACCTGTCAACCCGATCCAACTAGCCCATTGTCATCCACATCTTTCATAGGATCCCTCCAGAAAAAGCTCGTATAACCATAGGCGAAGCAACTGTTAGCTCCGCCACCCAACCATAGGCTCATGCTTTCAGTCGCATGGCCTCCCCCAAGCTTCGGGTTGTAGAGTTCACACACATTTTTCAGAAATCCAGCTTGGGTTTCCCCTTCCCCCAAGGATTTCTTAGCCAAACCCTTTAAATAACAACAAGTCTTTGAGGCTCTCAAAAATTACGACAATCGTCCAAATTATGGGCCCCTTTCCCCTTCCCAATGTCTTCCTTATAAAGGAAAACCTCTTGCGACACATGTCGCTTCATGCACAATTATATAATTATTTTTAAATTTTAAAAGAAAACATTCATCCATCCAAGTGTCAGCTTTTCTAGGAGATGCACCTAAATCCCTAGGTTTCCTCAAGTCTGTCCCCCAGATACTTTAGTTAACTCCTAGCTTTTAGTTGACTAGGTGTCTAATATTAGGATTCTATTTTGCTCCTAAATAATGATTTCTATTATTTTAAATACTCAACAAAAATAACTATTCATGTGCAAATGCCTAAAATATTTTTATGCATTTGCTAAGTAATAATCTAGAGTTAATCTTATAAGTTTTTATGCAGTTAAATTTAACAATCAAACTCACTAGGATCACGGTGCCGCGCCATTGGGCACCTGGTTCCTTAATTTTAATTCCCTGACATGGCACCACTCCTTCGGGTCCAGTAATCCATGGTTTCCATTCCTTGGCATGGTACCGCATCATTGGGTCCTTGCGTCCATTCTTTCCGTTCTCGACAGGGTACTGCATCGTCGAGCCCTTCTACCACCATCTTTCTGTTTTGACTTGCGGGAACTCCTGTAGGTATTTTAGGAATCGTTACCATCCATCCTCCGTCTACATGCTATCTAGGGACTAATGGCGCTGAGGAGTGAGTCCGTTCTCACTGCGCGCCCCTCAACTCGTACGTGACCAGCTCCGTCGTGGCCTACCTCGTACGCCCTCACGCATTCCTCTTGAGCAAGCGGATCAGTGCTTATCTGCTCATGCATGGTATTCTTGTCGGAAGTCGACATCATCGTCGCTCCCCCTGTGTGTGATTTACCCATACTCTACAACCCTTCATATTCCTTTGTGTGTCCTTCGGTGAACCGTTTCACCTGTTGCTACACACATTTCTCACAAACATATGTCATTATTTTATTGATTTACAATCAATTGTAATCATAAATATACTCAAAATAAAATCAAAGGATTATTTTATTAATGTTTCAAACAGTCGGGTCACTAAGCAAGTGCCCTCAATGTCTACAGTAGTCTAGGGGCACTACAATGCCACTTGGGGAATCAAGTGGTCCTTAATAGAATCAACAATGATTCTCTTTTCCCTAATCAAATCTTTCCTGTACTTCTCTTTAGCTTCATCTTCTGTAGGTTCTGCAATCTCATCTTTGATATAATGGGCAAGATCATTCTCTTCAAGAATGATACCAATTCTATATTTCCATGCTCGGAAATTCTCTATACCCTCTAGCTTGTCTTCAAGCTTAGTACTTGGGGCCATCTTGCCCATGAGGTCACTAAAAAATTGAAAATTCTAAAAATGAAAAACTGACCTTACCAGGAGATTGGCTTGACTGAGGCGAGGTGACTGATGTACTTACTTTCTGTCAACTTCAATTTTTCAGTCTCCAAACTTGACCAGCAAACTTCGGATCTACTATAGAATTTTGGTTCTGGTTTTCTGGTTTTTTGGTTTTATCGCACTTTTGTCAAACTAGGGTTTGAATTTCCCGGAGTTCTACCCAACCAAAAAGTTTGATCTAGGGCTCAAAAGATTGGTTTTGAGAAGGGATATCCAGCCATGTAATCAGAATTCAACAATACCAACTTTTTGTAGAAACCCTAATTTTCACCGGAGAGAGAGATAGAGATATTTTCACCTTGTGAAAGATGTCCTATTCAAGCTAGCTCTGATACCATGTTAAATTCTAGCATAAATGCACAAGCAGGATCACTGAAAGAAACACAATCACAAGATAGACACAAATATACCCTAGGAAACCCTCATGGGGTAGGAAACCCAGCAAAGCTTTCCTCAATATAGATAATCAACCCAATACAAGATAGTAGACCACAACAAGAGCTCCTTCTACTCCTATGCAGAACTCTCTCTCTCCTATGCACACAATAGAAGTGTAAGAACAAGTGAGTTAAGTGAGGAACAACCTCCTCTACTTATACTTGTTTTCCAACTGACTTTTTACCCTATGAGGCCGACTTGTCAAATTGAGTCTAATAACCTCTGATAAAATAACTTCGGGCTGATCCCCACATAGGAGATCTAATAACCCTAGTTCTCATAATCCAATGGAGGAATAAACATCTCCGGATATACAATAGAGTCTCGTCGGAGGACTAAAACATCTCTGGAATAATACAAAAATAATATTCTTTGAAGTTACAATATTTCAACAGTGTGCTTCGTTGATTTCAATCTATAGCTATATCAAATATGTTTTGGTTTTCACATGGTATTGGTCTGTCAGCAACACCCAATATTGTGTGTACAATTAGTTTTCATATGGTATTTCAATCTACAGCTATATCAAATATGTTTTTTATGAGCTTGAATTAAATGTCTCACTTTTTAGTGTGAATCTGAAGCTAATATTTCGTGTGCAATTAGATCTGAAATTCTGTGCCAAATAGCAAAACAAGTCATTTGATTCTCTTAGATATATTGAATGTTGCTTGATGAAATCCCTTACAGCATCCCTTGTTTTAAATCCTTATGAATCTACTTCCTAACAAAAGAAGTTATAGCTCAATTTGAGCTTCTTAGACTAGTTTCCAACAAGAAAAAGATCATCTCAATTTGACTTTACAATAGAAATTTATAGCTTCTACAATTGACATTTTTCTACCAAATACATTTAAAACTTGCTCTGATAGCTCCTTCAATGTCCCTCTAACCAAAATGGACACTACCACAACTACAAATATTGATAGTAACAGAAATAAAGAGGAAAAATAAAAGTGTTGGGGATAGTTTCACCTAAGTTGGGATGCACCTGCAATTCCTGAAATATTGATGAAAAGATGGAGGAAGACATCTCCAAAATGGTACTCAACTGATTAACAACTTCAATTCATGATAGAATTATATCATGAAATATATTACATTCATTTTAAAAAGTTTTTTTCACATAGATAATGGACACATGATTCAGTCAATATTCCTGTGCCAGGACACGTTATATATGGTTTTGGAAATGTATCCCTAGTTACGAATCTTTTTTTTCCATCTCACAGCTTTAGTTGAATCATTATTCTAAGAAGAATTCTCCAAATTTCTAGCATTGTCAGGTGAGGGGATTTAATTCTAGAAAATGAAAATGCTTTATTGTGTAGCTTCAAAGATTTTTAACATCTGATCAAAATATGTATATTGTTGGTTGTAGTAGCTTGATTGTAACTTTTGGTTCATCCCATTCAGATCTGTTGTGTTCTGTGTTTACATTATAGTATTCTTTGTATGTATTACATATCCTAATGCAGACTCCAATTCTTCTCAAAATTATTTGTCTCTATTTGGTCCAATTCAACTGCTGGTATTAGGGGCTGAGTGTTGTTTATTTCTTGGTTACGGGCCTTCACTTTTGGTTTTATAATGCATTGATTTATATAAATTAAAATTATGTAGCTAGAAATGTATTTATAATGCAAGGCAAGTGAACTATGGATTTATATTGTTTATGTGGGATTTATTGAGCACAAATCCAAACAATGTTTGAACTAAGGATACTTGTTTATGTTTTTGCAACTATGATCTACTAGGTCTCGAAGGAATTGCTCAAGCTCTATGCATATTTATTGGAAAAGATGATGTTCCTAACTATAAATTTTTGGACCTGCCAATCAATTCTATGTTGAAGATGCATGTAAAGCCTGAGGTATGAAGATGCATTTTCTAATACCCCATTCTGACTCTTAGGATGTATTAACATTTAATGTAAATAATTTGAACATGTGATGAATGTTTTCTTAGCATGGAGCTCAAGGCCAAGGCCCTGCTAGTGAAAGCCTGAATTTTGATTAAAAGGCAAGCATTGATATTTTGGTGCCCATGTGCTCTTAAGCCATGGAAATTGTAAAAAGGATGTAAATAAACATCATGCAATATAAATACCAAAACTGGCTACGGAGGCAACGAATGAGAAGGGGCCACGTGTATCCACTAGGGAGTGGTGAGGGGGTTGTGGGATTGAACCATAGGCTGCCATATGTCACCTTGAGAACCCATTTGACTTACCTTGCTGACATTTATTTCTGTTGTAAGGAAGTGGTTGAGGATTTCAGTCCATGGCTTCAATGGAGCATGGGCAGCCTAGAAATTCGTATGGCAGAGTATGGGCTCTGTTTTCTTGTACCACAAGTCACTCAAATGTTAAATTTTCAGAATTTACTTCAATCTGATCTAGGATCTTAACTGAGAGAACAACATGTACAGCATATCTACAGCATATCAATCATGGAGACAATAATGCAAGCACACAAGAGACACAAAGATTTACTTGGGGAAAACCATAAAGGTGAAAAACCCCAATAACTTCCTCAGAGATAGATAGAGCAATGATACAACCAACCAATAGAGATAGCCATAACCTAGCAGCAATCCTCCTCCTCCATAAGTGCGCCTCTCCTCCTTGAGAGCATGTGTGAGAAGTGAGTGAGTAAATAGAGTGCCTCCCGCACTCTATTTATACTTGACTTGACTTGCCTTTTTACCTAACTCATGTCGGCTCGAACTTAACCACATAACATAATGCTGAGTGGGCCGACCCCCAATAGGGTGGTCTAATAACCCTTTGACCCACATGGCCGACCCCCAATAGGGTGGTCTAATAACCCTTTGACCCACATGACTTATACAGGGCCGACCCCAAATAAGGTGGTCTAATAACCCATCAAGTATAAGTTACGACACTTACAATATAAATGACGACACTTCCTTATAGAGGAATAATACCATCTCTATAGGAATACAATATACATATATGTGAAATACATTCCGAAGTTACATATACATCAACACTCCCTCTTAACTAGGAAGGTATTTCTCAGCACAGTTCTTCTAGCACAAGTCATCTTCTCTGGATAATCGTCATCGAGTCATCATCATCGTCACTGCTGCTGCTATCTCAATCAATCTCTGAATCTACTCGTCATAGGAAGTTCTACAGAGCCAGTCCTTTTTCATACTGGATGTAGGCCCACCACCTGTAGGTCTTCGTCATCACTGGCCATACTGTGGAATCCTCAGGACTTATTACGTGCATCACAAAACCTCGAAAGAGCATCCCAGGATGTTACGGGTACACAACTCCGACCTGTAGGATCTCCCAGGGCGCTATTACATGTGACCCCACCACAAAACCTCGCAAGAGCATCTCAGGATGTTACGGGTACACAACTCCGACCTGAAATCTCCCAGGGCACAAATTACATGTGGTCCACCACAAAACCTCGCAAGAGCATCTCAGGATGTTACGGGTACACAACTCCGACCTGAAATCTCCCAGGGCAACGAATTACATGTGGTCATGGAAAAACCTCGCAAGAGCATCCCAGGACTGATTACGGGCACACAGCCCAACCTATCGGATCTCCCAGGGAAACGAATTACATGCCATAGGACAAAACCTCGCAAGAGCATCTGCCAGATATCCCAGGGCGTTATTATATGCCATAGGCAAAACCTCGAAAGACTATCTGCAGATCTCCCAGGGCAACGAATTACATGTCCTCCCAGAGCAAAACCTCGAAAGAGCATTTGCCAGATGTCCCAGGGCACCGAATTACATGCCATAGGCAAAACCTCGAAAGACCATCTGCAAATCTCCCAGGGCAACGAATTACATGCTCATCTGCACAACCTGATCCACGGCCATAGAGTATCAACCTGATACTCACCATACATCATCCTGATGTATCCATGATCATCCTGATCATCACTGCAACATCCTGCTGCATGATCCACCTGATCATCAATGCATCTACCTGATGCATACCAAGTATCATACATGATCCTCCTGATCATCAATGTATCCACCTGATACAAATACATGATACATATCATCATACATGATCCTCCTGATCATCAATGCATCTACCTGATGCATACCAAGTATCATACATGATCCTCCTGATCATCAATGTATCCACCTGATACAAATACATGATACATATCATCATACATGATCCTCCTGATCATCAATGCATCTACCTGATGCATACCAAGTATCATACATGATCCTCCTGATCATCAATGTATCCACCTGATACAAATACATGATACATATCATCATACATGATCCTCCTGATCATCAATGCATCTACCTGATGCATACCAAGTATCTACCTGATACATATCATCATACATGATCCTCCTGATCATCAATGTATCCACCTGATACAAATACAAATACATGATACATATCACCATACATGATCCACCTGATCATACAATGTATCCACCTGATACATATACAGATACATGGTCCAAGCATCCAACATGATGCATACATACATACATAAAATGATCCAACTGATCATATCCAAGCAGAAACCAGAACATCATCCTGATGCTCATCATCCAGCGCTTACATCCACAGCCATGTGAAGGATCCTCCTTCCAACATGCTTGGAATGGCTTCAGAAAATGTGTCCATCACTTCTTCCTCGAAGTATCCTTGATCTGAAGCACGCCAAGCCTCTCTCTGAAGTACTCAAACTTCACCCTGGCTAGTGGCTTCGTCAGCACATCTGCAATCTGCTCGTCCATCGCAACATACAGGAGCTTCACAGCTCCTCTTTGCACCATATCCCTGATATAGTGATATTTGATCTCTATGTGTTTCGACCTGTCATGAAACACTGGGTTCTGGGACAGCTTCACACAACTCTGGTTATCACAGAAGATACCAGTAGCCTCCAACGGGAGATCAAATAACTCAGACAGTAGCTTCCGTAGCCATACTGCCTCACAACTAGCTGAACAGGCTGCAACATACTCTGCCTCAGCTGTACTCAATGCTACACAGGACTGCTTCCTACTAAACCAAGAGATCACACCTGATCCCATACTGAAGCAACACCCAGATGTGCTCTTCCTATCTGCAGCACTGCCAGCCCAATCTGAATCAACATAACCCTGCAGGTTAAACTTTTGATTCGCCTCATATCTGAGCCCATAATCCACTGTACCCTTCAGGTACCTCAGAACATGCTTTACAGCAACCAGGTGAACACTCCTCGGATCCGTCAGGAATTGGCTCAATGTGTTCACAGCAAAGCAAATATCTGGTCTCGTGTTCGTCAGGTACATCAAGGACCCAATAATCTGACGATACATAGAGACATCAACTGACTCAGATGAAGCATCACATAGAAGCTTCAGATTTGATGCCATAGGTGTGGCCATGGCCTTGCAATCCATCATCCCGAACCTCTTTGGGATCTCTACTGCATACTTCCCTTGTCCAAGGAAGATTCTATCTGCACTTTGCCACACCTCCATGCCAAAAACAAATAGTGCATCATCCCCAAGTTCTTCATCTCGAACTCGGTAGTAAGCTTCCGCTGCGTGTCGGCAATCAATCTATCTTCACCATATCAAGTTCTGGGAGCTTGCTTCAAGCCATACAAGGCTTTCTTCAATCTGCATACATATGACTCCCTGTCAGGTCTTGGGACTGCATCCCAAACATCTTCTTCATGATCTACGGATCATGGCATTCCATTTCTTCATCCTAGATCCTGGGAACTTCAATATCTTCAATAGATATCTTTCTTGCTGGAACAAATGTTGTAGTCCTTTTGTAGGAGATGGCATATGATCTTTCCTACACAACAAGTTAAATTGCATGATTAGAAAACATCTTATAGTTTTCAGAACAAATTCTTACACATAAAGAAATATGCCATACAGTCATGCAATTATCTTAGCCAATGCTTCAATACAACATTTATCCATATCCCGTAACTTTCTAGATGCCTTCCAATCTCTACCAGAACATTGTTAAGAGTGTGCACAACTCCCAACATGTCAGCAAAGAGGTTTCATTCTAGATAAGTAGCAATGGAATGTTGTACAGTGCCATAGGCTACTTACCCATGCATATTAGTAGTATACTGTTCATCAATGCAATTATTCTAATATGCATAATACACAACCTAATTCTAGGAACATCAGTATATACATTATTGAACAGTATTATTTAAGAAATGACAATTCAAATACTTATCTTTGTTTGTTCGTTGGGTGGACTCCCTCTGAGTCTTTGCTTCCTTGCAGGAGCTGCTGGCGTCCTAATCTGAGGTAGCTTCTTCTACACCTTTCTATTGTGAAATGTAGAGAGATGATCAACTCCCTCTGAATATCTGCATCCTTGCAGAAACTACTGAAGTGTGCTCCTTTGCTTTCTTGCAGGAACAACTAGAGTGTGCTCCTTTGCTTTCTGGCAGGAGCAACTGGAGTGTGCTCCCTCTTGATCTTTGCTTCCTGAATTACCTGTTATTGAACTCATATTCATCCTTGGTCCCTATGCATGCTTATTAGTATCATGAATGTGTTATCCTTGTGATCTCATATAAAATCATACATTCATTAGTATACTATTAAAACACAATAATCTCAAGCATGTATAGTCATGATCATTTCAAACAGAAATAATAAGCATGAGCATTCAAGGATTCTTATGGTTAGTCAAATCATAAGAAACATAACATGTCTAAACCTGTAATTACTCAAGCCTATGACTCTTCAGGTTAGTTGAATCATCAATCAAGATAAGAGATATAAAATGCATAAAACCTGTGATTAGTCAAGCCTATACTTTCATGATTCTTCTAGTTAGTCATATCATCAATTATAATAATATACATCCAACCATGATTATTCAAACCTATGACTTCATGAATAATTATTATCAACAACAGTATAAGATCCTAACACAAGGTAGGATTTTAGCTTGATATAGGAAAAACATACCTGGATTAGCATGCTAGCTATTTATGTCTAACATACCCGCATAATGTCTTCTGGTTCTCTTTAGTGACTTGTGCTAGTAACCTGCATGTCTCATAAGTTAACCATTATAAAACTAAGTTATACATACCTCGAGAATGGATCTTCTATGAGATCCATGGCAATGGATGAATCTTTGTCCTCATGATCATATGTTCTTGAACTAGAACATGATTTGTCTTCTTGGTGTACCTTTCATGTTAGTAGACAACATAAAACTCATACAACATCACAATGTGTTAGTACAAACATAAGTTTCATACTCCTAATAAATGAATGACTTCTATCATGCATTCATAATTTTATTAAGGTGATATGACAAGTCTAAAATCAAGATTGTACTAACCGTGATAATATGAAGACAAGCATACCATAAACTTAATTATGAACAAATCTCAAAACATACCTCGATGAGTCATACCTGTCGAGATCACTTGTAATCTTCTTATGTAAAGCCTTAGCCTCATCTCCCTCTGAAACAGGAACTTCTTCACTTATGCAAGTGACCAATCCATCTTCTTCTAGGATTAACCCAATCCACTTGATTTGCAAGAACTGGACCTTGAGCTGGATATGGGTTTGTCAGAGAAACCCCAAAAATTCAAACTTTGAATTTCAAACTTCTGATAGGATAGAAATATGTGCCTTGATGAGCTGATCAAGTTGGTATATTCAGAATTTGAAAACTGCAAAGTTTCACTCCTCAATTTTGCCTTTGAAACTTCTAGATTCACTAGATGTGACCCTGAACTGGGGTTTGATGAAGCCCACTCTTTTGCCCCATCAAAATGTTTGATCCAAAGCTCTAAGCTTCTATTTTTCTGAGGAGCTTCCAGCCGTGGTCACAGATTTCAAAAATTCCCATTTTTACAGAAGCCCTAATTTTCCACTTTTCTGATCAAAGTCCCGAACTAGGGTCTAATCAAGCCCGGCCTTCTACCCAACCAAAAATTATGATCTTGGTCTCTAAATTTCTATTTTGATGAGTAGCATCCAGCCGTGGTCTCCGATTACAAAAATTCCAACTTTCTCCAAAGCCCTAAATTCCGGAAGCCATGAATGAAGGTACCAAAAAATAATTCTGTTTTGATAGAAATATGTACCTGATTGTTTCTGGTGTAACTCCGAAATTTTTGATCCACAGGGTCTGAAAAAGTTTCCTGAGATAGCCTGACCTGGTATCTTTCCATCCTGATAGGTCTGACCTCAATTGGATTCTCTGAGAGAGAGTTATGCCAAATGTCGCAACGTGACCTGTTTTGGGATAAAACAGGAGAGCGAACTTGTACGGAGTGCCACGTGTCACTGTTTTAACTTCGGCCTCTGAAAATGTTTTCTGAGATAGCTCGGCCTGTTACCTTTCCATCCTGACAGGTCTGACCTCAATTGGACTCTCTGAGAGAGAGTTATGCCAAATGTCGTAACGTGACCTATTTATGGGATAATACAGGAGAGCGAACTTGTACGGCGTTCCACGTGTCACTGGTTCAACTTCGGCCTATGAAAATTTTTTTCTGAGATAGTATAGACTGTGTACTACCTGTCACTTTTTACGAAATTTCATTTGGAGCTTCCTAGCCCAAGATATGACCTTTTTCCCAAGGTCACCTGATTTTGACTCAGATCTGGAAGAGGCAGAAACCCTATATTGTACAGCTCATAAATCACAAAGTACAACGAATTAGAGGTTGTCCTTTGGACACAAGATACCTGGAGATCTTATCTTCGGCCTGTAACAATTTTAGATCCGAAAACTTCGCCAAAAAGGATTTATAGCTAAAGTGCTACGATGACTGGTTTTTTCTATATCAAGCCCTAGCATCGTAAGTGCAACAAGTGTCATACATGCCATATCATGCCTTCTTTCAGGCTAGCTCTGATACCATGTTAAATTTTCAGAATTTACTTCAATCTGATCTAGGATCTTAACTGAGAGAACAACATGTACAGCATATCTACAGCATATCAATCATGGAGACAATAATGCAAGCACACAAGAGACACAAAGATTTACTTGGGGAAAACCATAAAGGTGAAAAACCCCAATAACTTCCTCAGAGATAGATAGAGCAATGATACAACCAACCAATAGAGATAGCCATAACCTAGCAGCAATCCTCCTCCTCCATAAGTGCGCCTCTCCTCCTTGAGAGCATGTGTGAGAAGTGAGTGAGTAAATAGAGTGCCTCCCGCACTCTATTTATACTTGACTTGACTTGCCTTTTTTACCTAACTCATGTCGGCTCGAACTTAACCACATAACATAATGCTGAGTGGGCCGACCCCCAATAGGGTGGTCTAATAACCCTTTGACCCACATGGCCGACCCCCAATAGGGTGGTCTAATAACCCTTTGACCCACATGACTTATACAGGGCCGACCCCAAATAAGGTGGTCTAATAACCCATCAAGTATAAGTTACGACACTTACAATATAAATGACGACACTTCCTTATAGAGGAATAATACCATCTCTATAGGAATACAATATACATATATGTGAAATACATTCCGAAGTTACATATACATCAACATCAAACTCATGGGAGGTTGCTTCTTCCTCATCCCCATTCCATTGTGGGAGTTACCAGCACCATTTTCCATCCAAAAACGAATTGCCAGCAGAGTGAAAAACCAGAAATCGCGACTTTGAAAGAACCCACGTTTTGAAGAGCAAAAAACGCCCAGATTTGGCATTGGATAGTGAAATCCAATTGGGGATCCATTGGTATGAACCTTGCGGCAAATTTGGGAGCATTAGCTATCCCGAAATCCATAGGAATACCCAGTTTTAACTTCCCAGAAAATCAGTGACGGATTGGGGGTTATTTGTGACAGAGTTGTGAGAAATCCAAGAGTGGATGTATGAACAGAGGATGGGATTGCTGAGTCCAGCTTGAAGTGTATGTGGCTTTGGGATTGAGCTCAGGGTACTAGCATCCTCCTCCACCTCCTATTGCATGCTTAAAAAATCCAACTGTGTGTTGGCTTAGCATGGCTGTTTGAGTGAAACCCTGACTGTGAGTGAGCCATCTAGTTCCTCCTTAGTGGATACACAGCCCAGCTCGGGGGTGATCTCTCAGCTGAAAGAATACAGGCTAGACAGAGATCTATGGTTGGGTGGAACGTTGCTCTCACGTAGCCAGTCGTTGGAAATTTGTGTTAAAAGATAAGTATTCTTGTGAATTAATTTATATACATTCTGAGTTTTGTATAGTGATAAATCTGAATGTTATTTATTTATGAGATTGAAATTGAAATGAAGTCTGTGCATAGCATAAGAATGGGATTGAATCCTGCATATGGAATCATCTTCTGTTTGTGCTAGATGTGTTGAAGCATTGCTGTTGGTGTGCGTGCAAATGTGTTTTAATTTCGCTGTGCTTATATTGAAGCTTGAATTTGCACACAGAAGTTTTTAATTGTCATGAATTTTTGAAGTAATGTAATATTGGGGCTAAGTCTGCCAAAAGCCCGGTGTGTTGTTAATGTTTCCTTCCCTGCATATTCTAAGGAGAAGGGGACATTACAGAGTGCTATCAGAGCTCTAGGTTCGACACTACGGCTGTTGGGCCCTTCACAGAGATATAAATCATTGTGTGTACATGCATTTTGTATTTGGAACTAAAATGCATTAAAGAAACCTCAAGATCGCATGGCTTCTATTTGTTGGAATGGGAAATCATTTCCATGACTGTTTGGGGATTTTTGCGAGCTGCTTGCATTGATTGCATTCTATGAAATAGAGGAAGGAGGGAGAAAATTCGTTTTTAGGTTGAATGCTTGCTCTAATTGTCCCCAATGCTGTAGCATTCAGTTTTGTATTTGTTTGTTTGCCTCCATGGAGGAGAGAGAGGAGGGGCAACCTCTGCCATCTTATACTGTTTTTGTTGTTTCATGCTTAACATGAAGAGGTGCAATTTTCTTTTCTTGAAATACTGTTTTTGTTGCAAATATGATTTCTGTTTATTAAATTCCTGAGTAAAAGCATGAACAGTCAGCTGTTACAGCCCCATATCTCGATGATGATTTTCACTTACAATGAACCCACATTGTGTGTCTGATTGATGGTTTTCGGAAGTGATGAAAGCCTGCGAATTACGCCCTTATACTCATGAGTTTCCTTGCCCATGCTTGTTGGCTGCTTGGAGATTAATTGTGAATCCATTGGTTGGATTGTTGAATGTGAAATGAAAAGAAAATCACTTATTAGAGATGCAAGTTCTTTCCATTCTCTTACTGTTTTTATGCAAGTTTTTATGCAAGTTTGATCTGTAGTAGTTCACCTCTGTAAGGGGACGAAAGGGCACATTCCAGAAAATTTTCTAAACTATTGTGAAAAGTTGCAGTTGCAAGCAAGAGACAGAATGGTTTTGATGTGGAATTGGGAAGTTGGGGGTAGAATTTTGATTTGGAAAAATGGTAGGATCATATTTCTCAGATGTAGCAGAGGATCACACCATTGCATAGAGCTATCCAAGAGCTTTCCAACGGTACCAAACTTTCCTTATTTGGTTAAGGGATGAGGGAGATATGAACCCCACAAGCATGCAGGTCACGCACAGATTGCGCGTGGATTGCGCGCAGATTGCGTGCGGGTTGCGCGCGAATTGCGTGTGGGTTGCGCACAGATTGCGCGCATATTGCGTGCAGGTTGCGCGTGGATAGTGCGCAGATTGCGTGCGGGTTGCGCGCGGATTGCGCACGGGTCGCGCACAGATTGCGCGCATATTGCGTGCGGGTTGCGCGCGGATTGCGCACAGATTGCGTGCGGGTTGCGCGCGGATTGTGCGCAGGTCGCGCACAGATTGCGCGCATATTGTGTGCAGGTTGCGCGCGGATAGTGCGCGGATTGCGCGCGGATTGCATGCAGGTTGCGCACGGATTGCGCGTGGATTGCACGCGGATTACATGCAGGTTGCGCGTGAATTGCGCGCGGATAGTGTGCGGATTGCGCGCAAGCTGAGCATAGGTTGTGCGCAGGTGGCACACAAGTGAAGCACAGGTTTCAAAGGGAGTTAAAAAGGAAAAGTAGTTAAACCCAGAATTTTATAAAAGATGAATGGTGCATCGAAATTGAGATCCGCGAAGTGTTGAGTGTTCCTTGTTATATGGACTAACTTCGCCCGATATAAAAGTTTTTGTGATTCTTCATAGATTTTCTTCCACAGGTGGCTGAAGTTGGCATTCTGGACCAAATACAACTGTGTAAAATGTGCAGAATTATTGGTAAGAGTTGTCATTTTTGAAACAATGTTGTTTCCACACCCGATGTCGGAATGGAGCATGAAGATAGGCATTGGAAAGCTTGTCCAGCAGGGAACAATGGTGCATGACCAGAGTTTGAATGAGGTCTACATATATCCTAGATATTTAATGCAGAAGAGTGCCAGCGGCTGTTTTGACAAACAAATTTTGTTGTCAATGTGGGCAATTTCTCCACCTGCATGATGTGAAAGAGGAAGTTCATGCAAGGATGAGGGATTGGAAAGGGAGAATTTCTTAACCCCTGTCTTGCTAATTGTATTTATGTTTTATAAGCTTTATGTGCATAAAATTATGGCATAAAAATGTTAAAAACGTAAGGGATTACATAGATATATATATGCACTAGATGGCATCTTAACAAACATTGCATAGTGCATATGGAAATGCTTGTGCATAAATGGGATATTGCATATTGGTAGAATAATGAAGTCTGCATATGCAATGAACCACTAATGGAGAATATTGTGGTTGATAATCACTATTGATGTTAGTATTGGTTGTAGGACCAAAGATAACAAAGAGCATGGCTAAATGTGTTGAGGATGTTATTGCATGAAGCCAACAACCTTATGTAGAAAGGATAGTGCAACAAATCTATGATCATAAAGATGGAAAAAGGACTGAGCAACCTTGGTAAGAGGCCAGCTGATCAGGTAACATCAGGCGATGTTTGTGGTAACCACGCAGGTAATGATTATTGGTGCCAAATTGCATGAATGTTGAAAGAGGATTTGGTAAGATCTCTTCAACTATGTTTGAGCTATGTTGAGTTAGTTTGCATGTGATATTGAATACCGATTGGGACTGTTAACCTACCAAGCTTGGTGAGGTGTGGGTAAGTGAAGGAAATGATCCTTACACCCTATGACTGTTTAGAAATCTCAATGCATTCATATGAATTTATATCATGCCATGTGTATGTTGGTTATGTGCTTAATAACCAAAGCAAGTGAGGACCGGTGGTCCTGAATATGGTAATGCATGTTGTATGAGATAGACATGATTAAGTCATAATATGCTTGAAGGCATAGTACTCATGAAACAATTCAAGGTAGCATTGAGTAGATGTGCATTAAGAGGTTTTATAAATATTGTAGTTAAGCATTGAGAGAATGCATATGAAAAACTTGAGTAAATGTTATGAATATGCATGCATGTGGGTACCTACACCTGAGGAGATGTATTGTGTGCATGCATGATTGTGATATATGTATATGTCTCATTATAATTGAGCAATAGATTAGATGATGAACTAATGATAATTCTGAGATCATTTCATGAGATGCTATGAATGCAGGGGAAGAAATTGCATGAAGGTAGTCATGATTGACATACTTCTAGAGTGCTCTGTTGGAGTGATGGAGTTGTATAAATGATATGGATATGAATCAATGAGCATTTAAAAGCTTTAAGTTAATTGCATAAATGATGTGACTGTACCTTGCAATTTTAGTATGATAATGATTTACGTGAAATAAATGAGTTTGGTGATATGGATATGTTAACAGCTAGAAGTGTTTGAATTATGGAATGTTATAATTCTGGAAATGATTCAGTGACTGTTGCAGCAATGAAATATTATATGCATGGGGACTCACAACATGTTTGACTGATTGAAAGTTTCGGACTCCAGGTATAAATGTCTTGCGTATGGAAATGGGGATAAGACCATAGTAAAGACTGAACTCTACCATGTGCAAAGGCCAAAGGTTATGAGAAGGTTCTCATGGTTGTGGAATTTAATTTATGCATGAAACAGATCTGAAAATGTTCTGATTTAAGTTTATGAGAATAATATCATGGCTGCAAGTCTAATTCTGTAGGGAGCAGATTTGCAAATTCGATTTAGAGCTTATGAGAAGGAATCTCATGATTGAGAGCTCTAAGTTCTGTTAGTAAGAACAGTTGTAAATCTCAGATTTGTAAATGTTTCGGATTTGAAATTTTGCTAATAATTGCTAATGACTGTTTGGCTTATATGAAAATGTGTCAGGAGGACATGCTGTAAGTGGATGCTCATGTATGGCAGCGGGCATAAGACCATAACGGGCAGAGTGGTGTCACTTACAAGAGCCAAACAATATGAGGATAGCCTCATGGATAAAAAAACCAATTTCTGTAGTAGACAGAGTTGCAAATTCATACTGAATTTAATTATTAGTGCCATGGATTGGTTATGGAACAATCAGATTTGAATGGTATTGTTAAATGTTGCTGACTGTTTGGCTGTTTAATAAGTGTGCCAGGGAGACACATTGCAGTAAGACCAAGAAAGAGAGGTCCTGCAGAAGCCAAACTTCATGGGAAGGGATTCCATGATTTGAAAATGGGTTTCAGGTGAAACGCCATAAGACATTATTAATGTCTCATCTGCACTACATGATTGGTAAACAATATGAGTGAGATGGTGAAGATTATGTCAGTGAGACATGTGAGAGGCATGTAACGTCAAAAGGAATTGGGATGGCAAACCGAGGGACTGTCAACTCAGAGAAGGAGCCCCCATTCCTCATTAAAGAAGAGAAATAACATCTGCAAATGGATAAGTGTTCCATAAACCCTGATTGATATATATATGTATACATACATGCATGTCTAATTATTAGAATTAATATGCAGAGCATGTTTTGATTTTACTTCCATTATGGCATACTGCTTGAAGTATGATTAGGACCTTCATAGTTCACATCAGTAAGGAGTGCACGCCTTTCTGGTGCTGAGTTATGTTAGGGATGCCAATATTGACTACGCCTTAAGGGAATGGATGCATTCCTGGTGTTTCAAGGTTGGATAGTGAATGTTATGAAATATGTTTACAGTTTAGGGCAGCAATACTAATGAACTTGCTTATCCATCTTGTGTTGACAGCCTAAACAGATTGTAATTGATGTTACACACTAAAGAATCTAAATAAAAGGATGTTGTGAGGGGTTGTGGTGGAAGGGTTAATATAAATAAAAGTATGTTGTGGAGGTTGTGGGGATTTTGATGAAGGGTTGTGAAGTATTGATGAAAGAGCTATTATGTGCCTATGGCTCCATAGTAGAGCCTTGACCTAGAAATGGTCGTAGTGAAGTTCCCTTCCAGTCGGCGTGAAGGTGTACTAGTAAGGTGTTGATTATTTGATGATTTGGAGCAGCCTGCGTGCTGGCCAAACATCCCAGTCCGCAGGAGGATCCCAAGGCTTACAAAGTAAAAGCAGGACCTTGTGGACCAGAGAGGAAATGAACAATACAGATAAGTATTCAATTTCATTCATTTCTTATTTGGAATAATGAAGGTTTCAAGTATAAATCTTGTAACAGTGAGCTAATGCATTATTGTTTCTTTGTTGGAAACCTTGGTCAATGCAGGAAGCAAGAACCGTGAAGCATCTTAAGGATGCATGTGGACATGTAACCACCCTAAAGAGCTCAGCATGAGCAGTAATGAAAGATGGGGCTAGTGGAACTGTGTGAGTCCTAGCAGCCAAGAGTTAGACCAACCAAGTGGAGGAACTCCATGGTTGAGAGATCTGGAATAGACCATAGACACTACGTGTCATAGCCAAGAAGGGCAGGTCGAGCATTCACGTGAAGTGAAAGAGGACAAGAGCATGAAAACCACAGTGGTGGTGTGGGTTCCAGAATGAAACAAGACTAAGAGGAGAAAACTCTTACTGCTCTCTCTCTTTCCTTTTTATTGATGCATTTATAGAATTAGACAATTGTTGAATGCATGCATGACTGAAATTAAAAGTGTGTTTATTTGATTAAAGTGAATTGTGAATGCCAATTAATGAATTTCCTGTGAATGGATGAACATGAAGGAATTCATGTGTATGTTGGGCAAGCATAAAAAGTGTGGAAGTCTCACGAGTAAAGCATGGACTATCCATGTCAACTGGGGGAAAAACCATTGACTGATTTTTTTTATAATGTTTGGGTTATGCTTGGCCTAACGAGAATTGTAATGATGAATTTCACAGGTGAAAATTGAATCAATTAGTTGCAGCCGGTGTAGGCAAGTGTTGCTAGTGAGCAAAGTGTGGTCAGTTGTTTCCATTGACCATGGCGGAAAACCAAGGGCTATTAGAATTGGCTGGAAGTCTTCTTCAAACAATTGCCAAGACCCAAGAAAATCTTGGAGAGATGCTCAAGATGCAAAAGCAGCAGAACGAGATGAACCACAAGGTCTTGCAGGACTCTATTCGTCTGCAGAAAGAGGTAAAAAGCATTATGAAAGCAATCAGCAAGGGAAAGAAAAGTGGATCAATGAAGAAGCATTCATCCAATCATCCGATTAAGAAACACTCCAGGTGGGAAGACTCAAAGAAAATTGAGCAGGTAAAGATGAAGCAGCCAGTGAAGTGTTGGAAATGTGGAGGGGATCATTGCCTCCGCAACTACCCAACAAGAGAACCTCAAGAGGGTAGCAGCCATAAAGTTTTCAGACTTATGGATGAGCTGGAAGATCCGAATCAGCAGGAGCAGCTCGTGAAGGTCAAAGGACTTGGTCCTGAAAGTTTAAAGTAAAGAACAGAATGCAGGGCAGATCTGCAAAGTTTTTGAAGTTTTGGACATGTGTAAATTGTATATGTATGCCTAAGTCTTGGAACACCGAGGACGGTGTTATTCTAAGGGGGAGGGGATTGTAATACCCCATTCTGACTCTTAGGATGTATTAGCATTTAATGTAAATAATGTGTACATGTGATGAATGTTTTCTTAGTGTGGATCTCAAGGCCAAGGCCCCACTAGTGAAAGCCTGAATTTTGATTAAAAGGCAAGCATTGATATTTTGGTGCCCATGTGCTCTTAAGCCATGGAAATTGTAAAAAGGATGTAAATAAACATCATGCAATATAAATACCAAAACTGGCTATGGAGGCAACGAATGAGAAGGGGCCACGTGTATCCACTAGGGAGTGGTGAGGGGGTTGTGGGATTGAACCATAGGCTGCCATATGTCACCTTAAGAACCCATTTGACTTACCTTGCTGACATTTATTTCTGTTGTAAGGAAGTGGTTGAGGATTTCAGTCCATGGCTTCAATGGAGCATGGGCAGCCCAGAAATTCGTATGGCAGAGTATGGGCTCTGTTTTCTTGTACCACAAGTCACTCAAACTCATGGGAGGTTGCTTCTTCCTCATCCCCATTCCATTGTGGGATTTACCAACACCATTTGCCATCCAAAAACGAATTGCCAGCAGAGTGAAAAACCAGAAATCGCGACTTTGAAAGAACCCACGTTTTGAAGAGCCAAAAACGCCCAGATTTGGCATTGGATAGTGAAATCCAATGGGGGATCCATTGGTATGAACCTTGGGGCAAATTTGGGAGCATTAGCTATCCCGAAATCCATAGGAATACCCAGTTTTAACTGCCCAGAAAATCAGTGACGGATTGGGGGTTATTTGTGACAGAGTTGTGAGAAATCCAAGAGTGGATGTATGAACAGAGGATGGGATTGCTGAGTCCAACTTGAAGTGTATGTGGCTCTGGGATTGAGCTCAAGGGACTAGCATCCTCCTCCACCTCCTATTGCATGCTTGAAAAATCCAACTGTGTGTTATCTTAGCATGGCTGTTTGAGTGAAACCCTGACTGTGAGTGAGCCATCTAGTTCCTCCTTAGTGGATACACAGCCCAGCTCGGGGGTGATCTCTCAGCTGAAAGAATACAGGCTGGACAGAGATCTATGGTTGGGTGGAACGTTGCTCTCACGTAGCCAGTCGTTGGACATTTGTGTTAAAAGATAAGTATTCTTGTGAATTAATTTATATACATTCTGAGTTCTGTATAGTGATAAATCTGAATGTTATTTATTTATGAGATTGAAATTGAAATGAAGTCTGTGCATAGCATAAGAATGGGATTGAATCCCTGCATATGGAATCATCTTCTGTTTGTGCTAGATGTGTTGAAGCATTGCTGTTGGTGTGCGTGCAAATGTGTTTTAATTCCGCTGTGCTCATATTGAAGCTCGAATCTGCACACATAAGTTTTTAATTGTCATGAATTTTTGAAGTAATGTAATATTGGGGCTAAGTCTGCCAAAAGCCCGGTGTGTTGTTAATGTTTCCTTCCCTGCATATTCTAAGGAGAAGGGGACATTACACATTTCCAAAATATTGAACAAGCATTGGGATACTCCGACTTAATGTGCTCGTTATTTACACGTTATTTAACATGCCTTACAGTTTTGATTCACTTTTGCTTAAGCTTTTAAAGCTTATTAGCTGACTATGTGTTATTAGCTCACGGAAGCTGCATAGCACAGTCCAAGTTTTGTATGGTTACTAAAAGAAAAGGTATCTCTTTTCACTCTCTTTTTCAGTCTCATGCTGTACAGGAATTGGAAAAAATGTATTTTCATATATTATTGGCAACAATGTTGATGGTAATAGTTCAGTAGTTGACAACAAAGTTGAGAAATCAGAGAAATTTTCAAGTTTAAATCTTGATAGTCCATTCGATGCTTATGGTTTCAGGTCTTAAAATTTTCCAGTGGAAGTGTTCTTTAATTTCGTCATGTTTGTGTGGAGTGCATATTAACTCATTAGAAAATTGTGATTGTTGTTGATTCGAAAGATGGCTAGGGTGTGGAAATATCTTGTTATAAAACTCATTGTTTTGCACATGTTGTGGTATGGAGTGGGTATGGATGTTGTATGGACCTTCCTTATGCGTTGATGATAAAACGTACTATTGTGGTTTGGCACACTTATAAGTTATGGACTATATACCTTGGTGATACCTTGAGAGAGAATATAACAGTTTGACCATGAGTTTGACACCTTCATCTTCTTGACCCCTCTTGTTGACTCTTGATCTTATGTTGACCCACAGCACAGTTTGAGCTTGGAACCCCAATGCTCCAACATGGCTGAGCTACTAGGTCCAAAAATGTAGTAAAGAAGGAAGATGTTTTCAAAAAACACGTTGTGGGAAAAGGAAATGCTACTTCAGAGTCTGATTCTGAAATCGAGGTTAGTTAAGCCTTAGTAATCTCGAAACTGTTAGTTGTACTCACAACTCCTATTCCTAACATGATTTTTTTTTTGGGTAAGGACCAGAAAGAATGGTTGGATTCGGTTAGTAGTTTCTTGCACAACAACACTCCCAAGCAACTGTAGGTGGTTACATTTTGAGCATGACTCCCACCAAGGCCATCAATCATCCCATTCAACAACCATCATTGATTATTGATGATGGGATGATTGATGAAGGATATATATTTTAGAATTAGCATGCATGCTTTTGATATAAAATAAACATCCTAGATTTGTTTGAGTATGTTTCTGTCCCAAATATTTCGAGGAATTGTCTAATATATGTAAACTGGGACATTGATTCAACTTGGACAAACCAAAATCCTTGCAAGTCCTTATCCTCATATGACAAGGCTAGTAATTCTGGAAAATATAATTTAGAGACTCAATATCTAATGTTTTAAAGACTAATATGATCATCTTGGATTGCAGATTCATGTAGTTGCATTTGCTTTGCCACCATTTGTTAAGAAGGCATTGTAGTCCCTTCTTGTGCTCGAGTCGCGGGCCTTTAGAGGATCCCAATCATCAGAAGGCTTCACAATTTCATAGTGGACATGGATATCTAGGTTCCCATCGATGTTGTCTGAAGCTTGCTTTCAATTTTTGAGTAGGACAATTTTTTTCCTAACATCCCTGCCCCTTTTCTTTGCAAAATTTGTTTGTTCGTGATGTTTCGATTATATTTTTGGGAGCTAGTTTATTTGTTTTTCATCGGGCTTCTTCTGGATTGATGTATAGACCATAGTTTTTTGTCAGCTTCATTATGCGTCATTCACGAGATGAATAAAAGGGTACTTGTTAATCATGAGAGTATGAATATTTATTGTTTTCCCGTGCAAAGTATGGTCTTGTTGATGGGGTTTGTGATGGCTCTAGGGGATTGATCTCGTGGCCACATATTAGAAAATGGTTCCTACTAAATACTCTTTAGTGCCCAGTTCACCTAGTTATAATGGGTGAAACGCATTTACTGGTGAATCAAATATGATAGGAAATTGCAAACAAAAGATCTCAATTATTTTCATATCCTTCATTTAGAGGAACCATGATCAATAACACTCATATTCTTCTTCTCCTTGTATTCCTATTTCTAATTTGCTTGCTTCCACTCAGACTAGGAAGGCATATTGGAATGTAATAATATTCTAGTATCAATATTTAGGAATTTCATTTATAAACTTCTCTAGCTCAAGGAGTTTTTGTGTGGTTGATAGTTTCTGAAGACAGCTGTAATTGGTTATCATGCACTGCCAATTTATATCATTATATATGGGGCATTGAAAAAGTCGGTCTTGGGATCCTGATATAATTTGTTGTTAGTGTTTGGATATTTTTAATTTTGATCTATAAAATCATAGATGAGGCATTGCAGAAGTGGGCTTTTGGGCATGTTAAACTCTACTCAGAGTGATGAGATGTTTTTTTTTTTTTAGCTGGTGAACCTTAGGGCTCAAATGTAATTTAGTTCTTATTAGGAATTCACGTTCTCACTATGCCTTGACTTGCGAGGTCCACACTGGACACTTGTGAATTTTGTATCATCGTTGTTTATCCATCTATGATATGGGTGCTTCGGTCGACATGTTTTGTATATTTTTCTTGGCCAAAGAAGAGATTCTACCTAAAGCAACTCATTATTCTACCTAGCTAGTTTCACTGAGACACAGATGATCAGCCACTCTCTAGGTAATAATAAGTCGACTGAGACATGACCTGGAACTTTTAGATGGGCCCATTACCCTTGAAATCCTAAGGTTACTTTCAAGTTTCTTCTACCCTGTCAACCTGGCATGAGAATGCCAGAATTTAACTGCCTGAATTAAAATATTTAATAGAATAACTCCATAGCAAGAACTAAGCGGAAGATCCCCTTTGATTGTTGAACTGAAACATGGTGTCACCTACCCAAATTCTGAAAATATTATTTTATTGGCAAAATACTTTATGTTAAATTTTAAATTACAAATTTTTGCAATTATGACCAATTTTGGTCAAGGATGAATGCAATTACTGATTATTATTATTTAATAAATTAAAGTAGGAGACAAACACCCAAGGGAACTGTTAAATGAGTGTTCATTGACCCACTAGGAGGAATGGAAGCTGTTAGAAGGCATGGGACAGATGGCAGCAATTGCACTTCACCACTAGCTGTTGGTTATGGGACAACTACCCCTAAAATGTGCCATTATCCCCCAGGTGGTGGGAGTGAGTAGGAAACTCATTTAATGACCATTTAACAACTGAAAGGCCTAGGCAGCCTACATAAGGTAAATTCGAATTGAGCAGGAAACTCCTCTGATGATATTTCTGCAGAAATATTCCTCAAGTACATTAGGTGATCATTGAGAGATTCGAATAGGGAGGCTATGTGAGAGTGCAACTGTAAGTTTGCAAATTATTCTAAGAAGGAGAACCAGAGGTGCTGGTGTAGGTCCCCTTGACTGCTAAGTCTTTAAGACTGGATAACTATTGCTACTGCAAGTTGAGGTCCTAAACTTCTAAGTTTCTTCCTCCTGGTGGTTCAGTGAACAGGCTCGGGGGTCCTAAGCCAAGTAACTTGGCTATCTTCAGGAATTGGTTGGGTGGAACAGGCTCCTTGGGTTGTTTGTTTCCCTACAGTTAACCAGTTTTTGATATTCCTATTTTTTTTACAATTCAATTTTTCTGTTTAGTAGAATTATCAATCTCTGTTTTGTAAAAGAATTTATTTTATTTTCTGAACTATGTTTAATTTTGAATGATAAAGCTTTGTTACTGATCTGATTAGATAACCATCTCTATATTTTTCCACATACTGTTATTTGCATCGTACTCCAGTATAGAGAAGTGATTTAAGAAAGATAAGTGATAGGCAGAACGCCATTGATTGAAAAGATGAATGCAATAGTGTTCTTGTTAAATTTCTACATAATTATAAACATAGTGAACATTGCAGTGTTGATGTATATGTAACTTCGGAATGTATTTCATATATGTATATTGTACTCCTATAGAGATGGTATTATTCCTCTATACCGAAGTGTTTGTATTCCTATAGAGATGTTATTATTCCTCTATACGGAAGTGTCATCATTTATATTGTAAGTGTCGTAACTTATACTTGATGGGTTATTAGACCACCTTGTTGGGGTCGGCCCTGTATAAGTCATGTGGGTCGAAGGGTTATTGGACCACCCTATTGGGGGTCGGCCATGTGGGTCAAAGGGTTATTAGACCACCCTATTGGGTGTCGGCCTAGTCATCTTTGTGTTATGTGGTTAAGTTGAGGCCGAACTAGTAAAGGTTATTAGGCAAGTCAAGTCAAGTATAAATAGAGTGTGGGAGGCACTCTATTTGATCATTCTATTCTCTCACACACTCTTTGGAGAGTGGCGCACTTGTGGAGGAGGAGAAGCTGCTACTACGAGATGTCTATCTCTTATGCTTGGGTTGTATCATTGCTCTATCTATCTCTGAGGAAGTTATTGGGGTTTTTCACCTTTATGGTTTTCCCCAAGTAAACTCTGTGTCTCTTGTGTGCTTGCATTATTGTGTCCATGACTGATATGCTGTAGATATGTTGTACATGTTGTTCTCTCAGTTAAGATCCTAGATCATATTGAAGTAATTTCTGAAAAACTAACATGGTATCAAAGCTAGCCTGAAAGAAGGCATGGTATGGCATGTATGACACTTGTTGCACTTGCGATGTTAGGGCTTGATATAGCAAAAACCAGGCATCGTAACACTTTCGCTATAAATCCATTTTGGGGAAGTTTTCAGATATGAAACTTTTACAAGTCGAATATCAGATCTCCATGTACCTTGTGTCCAAAGGACAACTTCTAATTCGTTGTACTTTGTGTTTTATGATCTGTACAATCTAGGACTTCTGCCTCTTCCAGATCTGAGTCATAAACAAGTGACCTAGGAAAAAAGGTCATAAATTGGGATAGGAAGCTCCAAATGAAATTTCCTAAAAAGTGACAAGTAGTGCACGGACTGTATTTTCTCAGGGAACCTTTTTAAAGGCCGAAACTGAACCAGTGACACGTGGCATGCTGTACAAGGTCGCTCTCCTATTTTATCCCATAAACAGGTCACGTTGCAACACTTGGCATAACTCTCTCTCAGAGAATCCAATTGAGGTCAGACCTATGGGGTTGGAAATATGACCGGTCGGAATACCATAGGTAGAAGTTTCAGACCCTGTGTATCGAAAAGTTCAGAGTTGCACTAGAAACAATTAGGTACATGTTTCTGTCAAAATAGAATTATTTTTTGAGCACCTTCAGTCATGGTTTCGGGAATTTAGGGTTTCGGATAAAGATGGAAATTTTGTAATCAGAGACCACGGCTGAATGCTACTCATCAAAATCAAAATTTAGAGACCAAGATCATAATTTTTGGTTGGGCAGAAGGCCGAGCTTGATCAGACCCTAGTTCGGGACTTTGATTAGAAAAGTGGAAAATTAGGGCTTCTACAAAAATGGGAATTTTTGAAATCTGTGACCACGGCTGGAAGCTCCTTAGAAAAATAGAAGCTTAGAGATTTGGAGCGAACCTTTTGATTGGGCAGAAGGGTGGGCTTTATCAAACCCTAGTTCGGGGTCATGTCCAGTGAATCCGGAAGTTTCAAAGGCAAATTTGAGGGGTGAAACTTTGCGGTTTTCAAATTCTGAGTATACCGGCTTGATCAGCTCATCAAGGCGCATCTTTCTATCTTTTTAGAAGTTTGAAATTCAAAGTTTGAATTTTTATGGTTTCTCTGACAAACCCTAATCCAGCTCCAGATCCAGTTCCTACAAATCAAGTGGATTGGGTTAATCCTAGAAGAGAATGTATTGGTCACCTGCATAAGTGAAGAAGTTCCTGTTTCAGAGGGAGATGAGGCTAAGGCCTTACATAAGAAGATTACAAGCAATCTTGACAGGTATGACTTACAGGTATGTTTCGAATTATGTTCATGGTTAAGTTTATGATATATTTGTCTTCATATCATTACGATTAGTACAATCTTGATTAATTACTAGACTTCTCGTATCACCTTAATAAAATTATGAATACATGATAGAATATATTCATTGATTAAAGTTTTGACACTTATGATTGTACTAATGCATTGTGATGTTGTATGAGGTTTATGTTGTTCGCTAACATGGAAGGTACATCAAGAAAGACAAATCATGTTCTAGTTCAAGAACATATGACCATGGTGACATGAAGACAAAGGTTCATCCATTGCCATGGATCACATAGAAGATCTACTTACAAGGTATGTATAACTTGGTTAACCTATGAGATATGCAGGTTACTAGCACAAGTCACTTAAGAGAACAAGAAGATATCATGTGGGTATGTTAGACAATAACCAACTAACATATTAATCTAGGTATGTTTTTCCTATATCAAGTTAGAATCCTACCTTGTATAAAGTATATATGGCATGATTGATAATGATTATTCATAGGTTTGAATAATCATGGGTGTACGCATATTATGTCTCTTACCTTGATTGATGATATGACTAACCAAAAAGTCTTTTCGTCAAATATGAATATGCATGAGTAAGAGAAGTCTTCCTTAAAACATTGCATGCTAATGCTTATTATCTGTGTTTGAAATGATCATGACTATACATGTTTAAGATTATTGTGTTTTGATAGTATTGAGAATATACTAATAAATGTATGATTATGTATGAGATCTCGAGGATATCACAATAATGATGCTTGTAAGCGTGCATACTGATCGAGGATGGATATAAGTTCAAGTATAGGTAATCCAGGAAGCAAAGATCAAGAGGGAGCACACTCCAGTAGTTTCTGCAAGGAAGCAGATATTTAGAGGGAGTCGACCACTTCTCACAATCCACATCAGAATGGAGTTGCAAAGATTTAGAGGGAGTCCACCCAACAACCAAACAAAGATAAGTATTTGAATTGTCATTTCTTACATATTTGTTTGTTTAAATAATGTTGTTCAATAATGTATATGCTTATGTTCCTAGACTTAGGTTGTGTATTATGCATATTATAATAATTGCATTAATGAACAGTATGCTACTAATATGCATGTGATGGGTAAGTGGCCTATGGCATTGTACAACATTCCATTGCTACTTATCTAGAATGAAACCTTTTTGCTGACATGTTGGGAGTAGTGCAAACTCTTAACAATGTTCTGGTAGAGATTGGAAGGCATCTAGAAAGTTATAGGATATGGATGAATGTTGTATTGAAGCATTGGATAAAATAATTGCATGACTATATGACATATTTCTTTATGTGTAAGAATTTGTTCTGAAAACTATGAGATGTTTCTAATCATGCAATTTAACTTGTTTTGTAGGAAAGATCGTATATCATCACCTACAAAAGAAGTACTACAACATTTGTTTTAGCAACAAAGTTATCTATTGAAGATATTGAATATATTGAAGTTCCCAGGATTCGGGAAGAATGCCATGATCGAGGAGTACCAGTCGATCATGAAGAATGATGTTTGGGATGCAGTCCCAAGACCTGAAGGGAAGTCTGTTGTAACTTCCAAATGGATCTATAAGAACAAGCATGCTACAGGTGGCAGTATAGAGACTTTTGCTCCTGTAGCCAGATCCACTTCCATCAGATCAGTACTTGCTCTGGCTGCAGTGATGAAATGGAAGATACCCCAGATGGATGTCAAGACAGCTTTCTTGAATGGTGTAGTCAAAGAGGAAGTGTATGTGGAGCAACCCCTTGGTTTTGAGACACATGACGGGAAGTCATAGATGTGCAGAACTTGGTATGGTAGGAAAGACAACTTTCTATCCAGTTTGGGCTTTACCAAGAGTAAAGCAGATTCCAACCTTTACTACAAGGTTGAGGAAGGCAATCCAATGATACTACCTTTGAATGTGGATGACCTGTTTATTACAGGTGAGGACAGATTGATTGCCGACATGCAGCGGAAGCTTGCTTTCGAGTTCGAGATGAAGAACTTAGGGATGATGCACTACTTTCTAGGCATGGAGATGTGGCAGAGTGTAGATGGAATCTTCCTTGGACAAGGGAAGTATGCAGTAGAGATCCTGAAGAGGTTCGAGATAATGGACTGTAAGGCCATGGCCACACCTATGGCATCGAACCTGAAGCTTCTGTGTGATGCTTCATCTAATCCGGTTGATGTCACTGTGTATCGTCAGATGATTGGGTCCTTGATGTACCTGACAAACACAAGACCATATATTTTCTTTGCGGTGAACACATTGAGCCAGTTCCTGACGGATCCCAGAGGTGTTCACTTGGTTGCTGTAAAGCATATTCTGAGGTACCTGAAGGGTACAGTTGACTATGGGCTCAAGTATGATGTGAATCAAAAGTTTAACCTGCAGGGTTATGTTGATTCAGATTGGGCAGGCAGTGCTGCAGATAGGAAGAGCACTTTTGGGTGCTGCTTCAGTATGGGATCATGTGTGATCTCTTGGTTTACCAGGAAGCAGTCCTGCGTAGCACTGAGTACAGCTGAGGTAGAGTATGTTACAGCCTGTCCGGCTAGTTGTGAGGCAGTATGGCTGAGGAAGCTACTATCTGAGTTATTTGATCTACCATTGGAGGCTACTGGTATATTTTGTGACAACCAGAGTTGTGTGAAGCTGTCTGAGAACCCGGTGTTCCACGATAGGTTGAAACACATAGAGATCAAATATCACTAGATCAGGGATATGGTGTAGAGGGGAGCAGTGAAGCTCCTATATGTTGCAACGGATGAGTAGATTACAGATGTGTTGACGAAGCCACTAGCCAGAGTGAAGTTTGATTACTTCAGAGAGAGGCTTGGTGTTCTTCAAATCAATGATACTTTGAGGAAGAAGTGATGGAGACATTTGCTGAAGCCATTCCAAGCATGGTGGAAGGAGAATCCTTCACATGGCTATGGATGTAAGCGCTAGATGATGAGCATCAGGATGATGTTCTAGTTTCTGCTCGATATGGTCAGTTGGATCATTTATGTATGTATGCATCATGTTGGATGCTGGATATGATCATTTGGATCATTTATGTATGTATACATCATGTTGGATGCTGTATATGATCAGTCGGATCATTTATGTATGTATGCATCATGTTGGATGCTAGATATGATCAGTTGGATCATTTATGTATGTATGCATAATGTTGGATGTTGGATATGATTAGTTGGATCATTTATATGTATGTATATATGCATCATGTTGGATGCTTGGGCCATGTATATGTATATGTATCAGGTGGATACGATTGTATGATCAGGTAGATCATGTATGTTGATATATATAAGGTGGATACATTGTATGATCAGGTGGATCATGTATCTGTGTATGTATCAGGTAGATACATTATATGATCAGGTGGATCATGTATGATGATATGTATTAGGTAGATACTTGGTATGCATCAGATGGATGCATTATATGAACAGGATGATCATGGATGATGAGCTTCAGGATGTTGCTCCAGATGACATGCATCAGGACGATGCAGTGATGATGATCAGGATGATCATATGTGATGACATGTATCAAGTGGATACATTACATAATCAGTTGGATTATGTGTGATGAGTTTCGAAGACACAGATGCACATGAGATTTTCGGACATGGTTGTAGATGTGTTCTCTCATTGTCATGATGTAATTGCTGGGATTTTTCGACATGGTGGCATATGTGTTCTCCCATGGTTGTGATTTAATTTCCAGGGTCATTCGAGCATGGTTGTAGATGTGTTCTCCCATGGATACGATATAAGAGTTGGGGCCATTCGAGCATGGTTGTAGATGTGTTCTCCCATGGCTGTGATATAAGTGTTGGGGCCATTCGAGCATGGTTGTAGATGTGTTCTCCCATGGATGCGATATAAGTGCTGGGGCCATTTGAGCATGGTTGTAGATGTGTTCTCCCATGGCTGCAATATAAGTGTTGTGCCATTCCGACATGGTGGTAGGTTGGTCCTCCCATGGTCGTTGATGTAAGTGCTGTGAGCCTTTCACGGATGGTGGTAGGTTGGTCCTCCCATGCCAATGAGTGTAAGTGTTGTGTGTGTGCATCTAGATTGTGCTTCGTGATACTCTATGATCGTGGACAGGTTATGCAGTAGCATGTAAAAGGTCCTAGGAGATCCAATAGGTTGAGATGTGTGCTCCTAATCAGTCCTGGGATGCTCTTTCAAGATTTTGTGATGCACATAATAAGTCCTGAGGATTCCATAGTATGGCCAGTGATGATGAAGACCTGAAGGTGGTGGGCCTACATCCAGTATGAAAAAGGACTAGCTCTGTAGAAATTCCTATGACGAGTAGATTCAAAGATTGATTTAGATAGAAGCAGCAGTGACGATGACGCTAATTCGAGGATGATGATTCGTTGATGATGATCCAGAGAAGAAGACTTGTGCTAGAAGACCTGTGTTGAGAAATACCTTCCTAGTTAAGAGGGAGTGTTGATGTATATGTAACTTCGGAATGTATTTCATATATGTATATTGTACTCCTATAGAGATGGTATTATTCCTCTATACGGAAGTGTTTGTATTCCTATAGAGATGTTATTATTCCTCTATACGGAAGTGTCATCATTTATATTGTAAGTGTCGTAACTTATAGTTGATGGGTTATTAGACCACCTTGTTGGGGTCGGCCCTGTATAAGTCATGTGTGTCAAAGGTTTATTAGACCACCCTATTGGGGGTCGGCCATGTGGATCAAAGGGTTATTAGACCACCCTATTGGGTGTCGGCCCAGTTAGCTTTGTGTTATGTGGTTAAGTTGAGGCCGATCTAGTAAAGGTTATTAGGCAAGTCAAGTCAAGTATAAATAGAGTGCGAGAGGCACTCTATTTGATCATTCTATTCTCTCACATATCTATCTATCTTTGAGGAAGTTATTGGGGTTTTTCACCTTTATGGTTTTTCCCAAGTAAACTCTGTGTCTCTTGTGTGCTTGCATTATTGTGTCCATGATTGATATGCTGTAGATATGTTGTACATGTTGTTCTCTCAGTTAAGATCCTAGATCAGATTGAAGTAAATTTTGAAAAACTAACATGTAGTATAGTATAAACAGTTGTATAAAGTTCATATGATTCCTTTGTATTAAAGAAAAACATATTTTGTTTCTGTACAGACCTTTATATATCTTTTCTAACTCTATCTAGTGTAGATAGTAAACGAATGCATTCAATATTATATATGTCATATTTTCAAACAATTATATTTTTAAGGAATATAGCAGCTGCAAAAACTATGTTCTTTACAGAATTGTCATAAGTGCACAACACATTATTTCATCATCATCTATCACTTTTTATTATTAAATACAACTCTTGCATAATAGTGTCAAAACCCTATGTTATTACAAACCCTAACTAACCTTTCCATGACCATACCATCTTTGAAATGTAACGAGATTACTAACATGGCTTTAAACATCATTTAGTATTACTATCTAAAATAGTTCATAACCCTAGCATGAAAACAAACATTGTACCCAAAGTTTCAGATAGGGTTATTTCGTGAATCGAAATAGATCACTGTAGCATAGTCATTCCAAAATATAAACATCAATAACGATAACATTGTATAGGAAATAACTGTTAACAGTTTTCAAAACATTATCTTCTCATTTATCATTTCCCCTTTTAAAACAAAACTTTCTCCACAAAATGAGCCATGGTTTACAGAGATAAACGAGCCCTCGGCTCTTGGTTCCATACTCAATAGAAACAACCAAAAAATCAACAGAATTTACTTTGTGAAACCCTCTAAGTTTCCAACATTGTACAGGAGTCATTTCATTTTACCCAAAACATCAAAACAAGGTCATTTTATCCACAAACTACGTAGGGTTATACCCTTGACATTTAGCAATACAAAAACAAGTGCTAATCTCTTATCAACAACGCAGCTAGGCATCAAAAAGGCCAAGTAGCAACTTAAACATTCGAGGGTTACCCTCTGTACTTTTTGTGTCAACATAAAACCTTAAAAACTCAACAATCGACCATCACCGAAAAACAAGGTCGAACAGTTTCGACTCTCGACAACAGTAATCATCACCAAAACCAAGTCCAAAGGCACCTACGAGGGTTTGAGGACCACCGGAGCTTACCAGAAATTGGATGCATGCATTCCATTCCAAAACCTTTGCCAAACAACCTCATACGAAACCGATGCCTGCAAAAAATACAGTCAAGAAGTTTAAAACAAGAAAAATGTAAGTATGAAAGCTTAAAACACAGCAATACGTTTATAGGTGAGTGCTTTCCTTTAGAATCAACGCTCTGAGTCTTATACATTACACCAGCAAAAACGATGAGCCAGATGGCTTGGACTGAGGATATGAGCTTTTTACAGAAGATTTGCTTCCACTAACTAAAGGAATCGAGCTACAAATTCATCAATCGACAGTAGTAAAACTGAACACAACAAACACTAACTATATCCTATCACCATGGAACCGAGGGTGAACCTACAACTATTAAAATCACCACCTATAGGTCACAGGATCGAAACCTCTGGGTTACTTTGTCTAAACCCTACTTTCCAACAGCCTATCGGCCTCATGACTCAAAAACCAGCATAACAATGAAGACCGAGAACTCTCCATCACCACATACAATGAGATTCTAGGGTTACAAATTCAACGACCCAGATCTAATATAATCAACGAGCAAGAAGGTGCCAGCAAACTACCTTGGAGGTCAAGCAACCATCGTATTTATTGCTTCATAAATTACAACAACCACGACACTGCCAGCATTGCATACCAAGGATCATTACCGTATCCAGATCGAAGGAGAGTCGACGTGGAAATCTTACATAGACAGGTTCATAGTTAAGTTATCCACCACGTTCACGTGGATGGTAGTATGTGGAAGTGACAACAACATTTCCATTACGTAGTTGGTCTGGACCATTAATGCATGGACGGAATGCCATCGTTGCCAAGTTGCAAAGCATGCCAAGTACTGGGCATTAAACTCCTGTCCAAGTCGAATTCAATACAAAGTAGTTTCAATACATATATTTGTATAGTCTTCAAAGTTAGCATTCATGCATCCTATACAATGTTAGTTTCGATATATACATTTTGCATAGTTCAAAGTTAGGATTCTTGCATCGTAACCTTAGAGTTTATGCCATGTCACTTTATAATGTTTATATTGCATTTCTTAGGTTTGTATAGGGTAAGGCTTATACATTTGTATATTAGCCAACCCTTGTCAACTTTTGATAATTGGAGATTATAGGTAGTTAGGAATTTTGTTTATGCAAATTACAATGTTAGATATATTACAAGTAATATATTCTTTATATATATATCATCTATTGTTTTTAAATTGCAAACATTAGAGAAAGAGTAGGATTATGTGTTAAGTTCTCAAGCAAGACTATAATGCTAAATACTAGCATAAACACTATGATCATTTTATATTCTTCACACAATAGTTTTATATTGCAAAGTTTTTGATAAACTAGTAGTACAAATACGATATCTACAACACACAAATAGAATTATCTTAAGACATTGGTAAAGTCATTCAACATGAATGACGATAGTTATGATAATAAACTTAGCATCATAAGAATTAAATAGACGATGCTTTTTCATAAAAGATGGAAGAGTATGCAAGTCAGCACTTGAGCTAGTATTAGAACTATTTATTCATACCTCCAGCAACTGGTTTCGCAAGAAGTTACTTAGCATTTTATTATTACATCGACGTTGGATTGAAAGACACGCGTACTCTTAAATCATGTGGTCGTAGAACTTCTTACCTGGTGTCTGCGCATAGAAACATTTCATTTGCCTTAGCTTTTGCAGCCAAGTAAACTCCAGGGTACCTCGTAGGACACCCTTTGACATCAAGAAAACAAATCGTCAGTGTCTTGACAAGAAGAAAGTTGTTCGCATCATATTTCCAACTTTTCAGTTAACTTGGACAATTATTGTCGTAAGCATGTTTTTCAGAAGTGTGATGTGTCGCTGTCATTTAAATTTTTTTTTACTCAGTCATTAAGTTGTGTTCAGTATTAATGACTTCATTAACCCATGTCATCTTTTTAAGCATTTATTATTTCTGCAAGTGTAGTTATTAACATTTAATGTTGTTTTTACAAGATTTTAAATTTTTATGAAAACTTGGGATGTTACACATGGAGGGGTTTCTCGTCAAGTAGTAAATTCATGCACAGAGAGAGTAAATTTTTTGGTTGAGAAATATTATCTTATAGATGCATTGTTGTGGAAATAGGGAAACCAACAAGATATTTTGAATTGAACCAACACATTCATTCATATGCATCTCTACAAATTGTTAACCATTCACTGATTTCCACTCTTAGGCATTCCAAGTATAACCAATATCAATTCAAAAAACCACATTTGGATTTCCAGTGTATTCTTCTCTACATGTTGAGATCATTAACTTACTTCCCTGATGTTGGGCATTCCAAGTAGGAAAATAAACAAGGTAAATGGAAACATTTCAATATTTATTCCATAATTCCCTACAAAGGTGAGATCAATTAACACTGATTTGCTTTCCATCAAAACACCCAAAAATTTTCAGTCTTATACTGTTAATGCAAACAGGAAGAGATCTCTGCATTTTGTGATGTTTTATTCACAGTATGATCATGCTAAATTTTAAAATTTGAGGCTTAATTGTATGCTTCTAAAATACACCACTCTTTGATATGCAGGATGGGTGCCAGTTTTAAGAGCAATTTCACATCGTTCCTAGTGTGAGCAACCTCTGCATGTACTTAAATATCATGTCCAAGTTATTATATTTTGTTCCATGATGTAAATCTAGTTGATATGTTTCCTTGAATGCATGCTTGCATGTTCAACATTTGGTAAAGCCCATAAAAGCTAGGAAGCAACTCCTTTTATTAAATATAAAATGCCAATACTTGCATTACCCGACATTTAACATTTTTCCAACAAAACAAAACTACCAAAATATATTGTAGATGACTAAAGAGTCAATACTATTCAATCATCAACTATCTTGACTGTCAAGCTCAATGAATACATTTTTTTTTGGTTGGATTCAGGACTCAGTAGTACTCCCCATCTCATGGTCATTCCTGGGCTGTGGAAACAATATTGGGTTTGCAGGTAGCTCTTTCTTTCTTTACTAGGAGATGTTTATCTTCTAAAGTGGCCTTCCATTTTGGCAATCCAACTTTCCACACCAGATTTTTGTTGTCATCCAACCTTGATCTAAATTCTTATGGCATAAGTTTATAATGATGTATGCTCGGAACTACACTTTTCCTGCATGAGTGAAGATTATTTTTTTTCAACTTCCTACAATCTGCATCATAGAGATGCTCTGTTTCTTTCCCATGCAAATAGTCTACTTTGCAGGGATGTCGTGTTCCTAGCGTGTTCTTGGCTTACTCATCCATTTGTACACATCTATGCATGGATGTTTGAACTATACCTCTAATTCTCTTGCCCCTTCCTGACACTTCCAAATTCAAATTTGGAACTTAAATATCTACCTCATGTTTATATGATTACAATGGTAAGATGTCCCATTGCTTGAGAGGGTTATTTCCATAATTGTTTTCATCAAATGAGATGGTTTTTACAGGTTTTCTATGGATCTTGTTCCTCTGTGACATGCTATTTCGAGCATGTTGTGGGTATCCAGTTTTCTTTATGAATATGATGAGGTTGAAGGGAGAATGAATTGAGAGAGTGAGGAGTAGTCTCATTGTCTCAGAGGTACAAATGGAGACACTTTGATCCTTGCTCCATACTCAACTTTGAGAGATAACCTATAAAGTACCTGCCTCCACACCTGATAGGTCTGTTTTGCTGGTGTTTCGGAGTAGCAGGAGTTAGATTGCACCTGAAACAAGAGGGTTTCTAGCTTGTGATAAATTTAGTGAATGAATAAGATAAGGAGGGAACAATGTGCCAATCCACTAGGAAATTCAAGAGAAAATATACCAAACAAGACATTTCTGATCAATAAGACACATCAGGAATACCCTCAGATTAGAGAAGCATTGAAATGGAGGTGTGAGGAAAAATTCCAGTTGAAAGGGCATTTTTCTTGGACTACCCATTTGAAACCCCTTGAGATTCCTTAAGGGGAAATTATGAACTAATAATCGTCTTCCTTGTCACTATCCTCACTATAAGCAATTTGCATGTGCTACTATATAAGTTTTTCCATATTGGTGCTTTATTGCTTCTATCAGTTTCTCTTTTCCCCAAATATTCCTTTGTGAATTCACAAATTGTAGGATCTTATACTATTATCATGGAAATGAAAACTAGTAGCCTTTCCATTGATTTTATTGTCTTTCAAAGTATTTTGATCATGAATGCATCTCTAACCTACCAAAAAACCCAAAAAATGAGGGTTCAAAATTGTTTTTACTAAGTTTTTCACGTGTATATTTTTCTAGAAAGGTCATTTTAATTAATAATATTAACACTCTTGTCAAACATCACTATTCTGTGGAAGTTTTTTTTTTACCAAGGAAAACAGTTACTACTTAGATAAATATTAAATGTCCTGCACCTGTTTCTTGACCTAATTATTTACCTTCATTTATAGTTGCTAAAAATACCACCATTAATGTAGGCTTCATTTATCTACATAGCATCCAAAAATCTAGTCTAGGTGGGCTAAAAATACCACCATTACGTGTTCTATTATTGTGTCTTGTTGACGCTTCTACTATCCACTATCCAATTCCATTGACCTACTTTGGTCACTCATGGACATCAATAAAATTATCTAATATTTTCTGATCAGTTTTACCCACGTTTTACCTGGTATAAATATAGTACTCTGTATTCCATTAATGAATAAAAGCTTCAATTGTATCGCTATACACATTTCATTCATTGTTTACAGTCAATGCATAAGAGAAAACATCATAAGAAGACAGTATTGTGATAGTTTTTGTTCATCAATTAAAAGGATACATTTCAGTCCATATGTTTCACAATTAGGCGTTGAATTATGAAGGATGGCATATATTTTACTCTCAGAACAAGGAGAGAAAACAAGCAATTACTTTCAGTCAAACAACCATGAAGTTTTCTGGTGATTGTATCAGATTTATCCCTTTTTCCTATAGTACAACAAGTTACTTGGATCTTACAAATCAAGTGGAGGAAGTCGATTTTTAAATGCTACATTGCTTGACGAAAGTCGTTTTGTAAGATCTTTGGGGCTTTGATACCCAGCTACTAGTGCCTATTACATGCCTTGGGAGGCTAAGTCATCCTCCTAGTGCTTGCTACAGGCCCTAGGGGCTTGTATAACCATCCCACAAGAGGCTTACTCAATAATTGGGGGCCTACAACATTGAATCTAAATTTTGTACTATGTGCATTGGCTCTAGTGACATACAATAAGTGATCTCCCATCTCTTCATTAGACCATAAGATGCCACAAATCATAATGATATGTGGTTGAGTAATTGAATTGTGGGTGAAGTAATGTGCATCCACAATATACATCGAAAGAAGCAAGGTGCATTGTAGAATGCATGTGGGGTCATAAGAGGGGTATCATGCCAATATACTAGGTAGATATATAAAGGGGTATAAAAAATGTAAATGAAAAAATGGATACATACAATATATAGGGAAAATAGGGTTTTTTTTTTTTAAATTGGGAAGGCATATTGCGAGGGGGTTAAAAAAATGATTTTGGGAGGTATTTTCCAATATTTACTGAAATTAGGGGTATTGTTTCATATGCCATGAACGAACGTGCTATCGTAGAGAGTCATTGAGTGAATCCCCCGTGGTCATTCGAGGCTTTGCCTCCATAGGCTAGTCGCATAATTCATTACAAATTTCAAACAATTTGGTTGTGGAAAGTTAAAACCCTACATCTAACTCTATTCTCCACATACAAAATGCTACACATATTTGAAAATCCAATCCATAGTGGAACATTCTGCACATACCTGTAAATTCACAGCAGCCCAATAATATAAGGATCCCACTAGACAAATCACGAATGAAAATGTTGCAGAAGATGTTTGTAAGGAGCCCGTTGGACGAATAAAAAATGCATTTCATAAAATGAGGTGGAAACAGAAATGGGGATGAATTACCAAGATAAACTCTATTTTAAGTTTCACCCCTACCCAGTTGGAGTTTTGGGCATGGTTGCATCCAATTTATCAAAAAAGCGACAAAATTTGCATTGTTCCACTCTATATCTTTTAATATGAAATGTCTAACCCAAATAAACCAAGAACCCATATAGAGGAAATTTTAGAAACATAAAAAATACCTGACAATATGAAGAAAAAAAATTTGAAAATATTTATAACCATGGAGATTGAATTGACAAGTAATCAAAATTCTAATAGAAAAATCAAGGTTGGATGGAAATGAAATACAATCTATGCAATGTCCAATGAATATAGAGATCGATAAATACAAAATAGGGAGTGAATCGAAAAAAGATGTTCATGAATACAAAAACTATTATATTGAATCAGGGTGAAAACGTGAAGTTGGGTAACACTTTCGTGAGAATCGGGTGCCCGAGAAACATAGCGGAAGCTATTCGGCCGAATAACCATCTTTATTCGGCCGAATAAATATGGTTATTCGGCCGAATAAGCGATAATTTATTCGACCGAATAACTTTTAACGGTGAACCATTTAAAATAACGAAGACCTCGAAATGCGTAACGAAAAACGCTTAACAGTTGTTTTTCGGCCGAATAACTATTGTTATTTTAACGGTTCTGTGACGGAAAACCATTATTCGGCCAAACAATTATTCGGCCGAACAATTATTCCGCCCAATAATTATTCCGCCGAATAATTATTCCGCCGAATAATTATTCGGCTGAATAATCTCTAAGACCTGAACGCTTGATGATTCTGCACAATTTTCAGGTTTCTCCATTTTTAGAAGGTAAAAACAACCTCTTACACTACAAAACAACTGTCGGACTTGATACCATTAGTTTCATCATTGAATCTACTTTACGTAGGTATAGATTTTGTTGTGTATAGATAAGAACTGATATTGTTAATTTTTTTTTCGTAACATGTGTCGAGTTTGGACTCATTTGAATCCCTTTGGCAACTTGAAAGTGGACGACAAAGTGCAAAGGTATTTGGTAAATGACTGCCACAAATTAGAAATTGGGAATTGGTGGTCCCTTATGTACTCTAATGTTATTTCAACATTAGTAATCTTCTCATAAGATATGGGATTCAAGCTTTAAATTGAGTGTGCTTTTAATATTTATCCATATCTCAAGTTGTCTACCATTTCATCACCAATTATGATTCCTTCTAAATAATCAAACTATGCAACATAATCACTCTTTTGAGTTAATATATTGGATTTGTACTCATCCTTCTTATACATATCACCATTCCCATCCCATGGATGAGGTAAACCAAGACTGATGCAATACTTTTCTTTATAAAGACCTTTGAATCTAATAATCTCTTCAACCAATGATTTAGCTTTGTTTTGAGTTCTGGACATCAAGACCTCCTTGGTAATCATTTGGTTGGCTATATTTATCATATGAGTCCTGTTTTCAACCGACAAGTCCTCCAATTGATTCTTAGTTATACTAGTATTCAATAAATTTATTATTTCAGCATCCTACTCAGTCATTTCTCCAAGCTGCTTTTCAACATCTTTGATTTCATTTTGACATGTTTCATACATCTCTAAATCATCTTGTATAAGATCAAAATAATCCCATCTATCTAGCATTCAAATTGATATTTTGTCCCAAAGCGTCTTTCTAGTTCTTATCAACAACTCTTCACCCTGGACATCTCGTTGCATCTTGGTAATTTGAATTTTTAATTCATTTATATCTGACTCTTGATCATTAGTACCTTTGCACTTTGTTGTTGACTTTCAAGTTCACAAAGAAGGCTCAAGAGTTACTCAAGCTAAAGCTAAAGGATCTTAAAGGGTAACCATAAAATATTAAGCTAAATCATGCTCTTAGAGTAGTATAAATAGGAGAGGAAAATTTTCATCTTCATCATCCAAAATTGAAGAGCTCAGATGCAAGAGTAGAGGGTAAAATTTAAGGGAAAGTTTAAGTGAAGAAGGTTGAAATTCTAGTGGAAGATGAAATCTTGCAATGATTTCTACTTGGTTTTTTGTTTTAGTTCATCTTGGAATTTTTAGTATATCTTTGTTTATGGGATTCTCATACCGTGAAATGTTTATGGGATGGAGACATGTCAAGACTTGTGAGTGCCTATGTTAAATATTTCAGATGCTGATTTGCTATAGTTCTGAAGATATGACCTCAGAAAGTTAGGGTTTTTGAATAACCTTCAAACATGTCAATTTGGAATTTTCTTTATAAGTTTTGATCTAGAATGTTTCAGATAGTGCCCTTTGGAGGAGATTCAAAATAGATCTTTAAGAACATATGGTTAAAATTTCAGATCTTGGTTCACTGTATTTTTCAAATATATGAACTTGGGAAGACAGGGCTTTTAAATGACTCAAAAATCATCTTTAAACAAGTTAGTATGGAATTTTCACTATAACTTTTGATCCATGACGTTCCAGAGAACGACCCTTAGAGGATATGTCTTAGAGATATTGAATAATATGTGGTAAAAGTTTCATATCTTTATTCATTACATGTTAAGAGTTATACTTGTTGAATGTTAGGGTTTGTGACAATGACAAAGACAATGAAAATTCAAGAGAAGAAGGTTGACAAAATCTTGCATAACTTTCTCATACGGTATAAAAATCACAAACTTGTTGGCATATTGGATCGGCATACTTAATGATGATATTGGTAATTATATTGGAACATTCTATGATTATGTTGGCATAGATATTATTGGTGACTGTATTGAAATATTCCATGGTAATGTTATTAGCATGAGATCCCTCTAAGCTTTTGGAATGTACTATGAGGTCTATGATGTAAGGGTTTGAAGGTGCAAATAGATGAAGTATATTGGTGATTATTTCTAGGATTTTATTACACTCTTTGGAGGCATCTTTCTAGTCTTGCTATACATTTGAAGTATATATTGGAAGAAGTTTCTAGCATTCTTCGAGGACATATTTGAGGCATGTACATGTTGACATTGTGATAGAGATAGTTATTGTGGCATTGTGACAGAGACAATGATTGTGTCATTGTGACGAACAGGGATTGTAATAGTGACAACAATACAATGATTGTGAAAATGATAGATATAGGTACAGGGACAATGATATATGTACAAGGACATAGATACATGTATAGGTTGATGGAGATAGTGATACAATGGAAGTTGAATATTGTTCCTCTTATTCATATCAGGGTGGCAGGATGGGGCAAGGATAAGAGATTGAAGTCTGCTTTAGGTTGGTGCTTGTGATCTCAGGGAGTTGGGGCTTCCTTCAAGTTGGTGCTAGTAAAACTATTGAGTTGGAGTTTATTGAGGACTGAAGTCCTATCTATATGTTGGAAATTATGAAAACCAAGGGGTTGCAGCCTCCTTCTAGTTGGAGCTTGTAAACCGAGGAGTTGGGATTCCTTCAGGTTGGAGCCTATAAATTAGGGGGTTGGAGCCTCCTTCTAGTTGGTGCAGGTAAATCAAGGAGTTGGAGCTTTCTTCAAGTTGGATATTGTAAAATAGGGGATTGGTGCCTCCTTCCAAGTTGTGTTGGGGTTCTTCCTATGGATGAAATCTTGTTATTTTTATATAATAAAATCATTATGTGGTTTTCACTTGTCTGGGTTTCGGATCCATGTTAAATCTCTTGTGCATTGTGTATGATGTTATGTGTTGGTTTTATGTGATGGTGAATGACAGTGTTAATGGTTAATGTTACATGTTGTACTTAAGGTTAAAATTGTTAAAAAGTGGTAAATACTAATTCACCCCCCTCTTACTATAATTTTCCAACATTCAATTGGTGTTAGAGTCAATTCCTTCAAGATATTCTGATAGCTGGAGCGAAGATCTCTAGAGCACATGGATGAACATGAAAGTCTCTACTCTGCAGATGGGGTTCGACTGTTCTATGGATCAAAAATTGATCATTGGATTATAATAATGAGACTCCATTTACATGCACAAGGTTTTGATATTTGGAAATCTGTTTTAAATGGTTACATCGCTCCAAAAAGACCACAAAAAACTGCAGCCATGAAGGAGTTAAGAAATAATAATGCAATGGAAATGGATATAATCTTGCATGGAATATATGATCATGTGAAAGATAAAGTTGGAAAGTGTTCATCAACTAAATAGATTTTGGACAAGGTACAAAATATCCGCACAAAGGGACCCCATTGTTAGCATTATTTTTGTCCCAAGTACCTAAGAATATCGGGTAAATAGTTCATCAGGTTTGGATTCCAAAGAAGGCTTAAAAAGTATAAGGGAAGTAACCTTGCATTAGGGAGCTTAAAAATTTATGCCAATAGGCCCAAGTGCTTAAAATATTAAGAAAACACGTTAGAGAATCAACTACACAGGATCCTAGCTGATGACCAAGGCATTATGTGGCAGGTGTTGGTTTATCCAGCAATACTGAGAGGTGGGGGGCTGAATCAGTATTTCCTTTTTAAAATATTTTATAAACAATTAGTATTAAGCACAAGTTAAATAATCATAAGTAACATGAATAAGACAATTAACAATTTGAACACGCAGATTTATCGAGGAAACCTCAAAGGTAAAACCAACAAAGATTTCTTATTAATAAGCTAATCTTATACAAAATTGTTTTACAAGCACCAACTTGATGGAGAACTTAATCTCCTATATTATTCTACCACTACAGAAAGGATGCACCTACACCTCTAGTTTTATACCTGTCAATAGACAAGGATGCCCCAATACCCTAATTCTCTAGCCATGACTAGAAGGAGGAAACAACCCCCTTAGCAGGCCTCAACCTACCCCAAGCACCACCCAACAACCCTCTAATTTATAATATTTTTACTTCAATTTTTCAGAACTTCAATGGCAACTCGAGCTTTTGTAATGCTTCATCTATCTCACTGGCCTTTTTATTGCTTCTTATATGCAATTACCAAAACTTTAGAGACACCTCTGGTCCTCTTCATACATTTGACTTGTATGGTTATACATATTTCCAAAGAACTTTATTATTTGAAACATTGTGTCTTTTTAGGAAAATCATGCCTCTTCATAAAAAATATTGTATCCTTTTAATGGCATCGATTCATCATTGATCTTCATAGTCTTTGAATCTTTTTTTTAATTAATAAGGAATTACTATTTTGCATAGTTAACCAATTTTGGCATTCTCCAAAGTTGGCAATTTGGCCAAATTGTTCTCCAAATATACCATTGACAAACCTCCGTTCAACAAAGTGGATGTCAAACCAGTGACCAACTAATATTTACAAATATTTAACGTCTAATCGTTTTAATTAACCCTTGAGCATCTTTCAAAAATGAAATGATTCAATACCATTGGATCTTCATCAATCCACATCAACAGTGGACTTCAACATGCGCTTAGCTAGATTTCGTAAAGATTTCGCACCACATCCTAAGATTTAAACTCTGAACAACTTAACCCAGTGAAATTGTCTTGTACCATTGGATCGCCCCATCCAAGATCGACGGTGGACTTGAAAAGTTTTTGAGCCCAATTAAAACTAGATTTCGGGTCACATTCTTGGGTTTAATTTCATGCATGTTAACCCAACGAAATGCGTGTGATCCATTGGATTTGATTCCTCCGATATCAACGTTGTTATTTGCAAGTCAACTTCATGGGCTTCATGATTGCACACAGCGGATTCAAATGCACGGAGGTGCTTCAAATGACCAAGGGCGGAGATGGAAAAGGCGCTAAACAATTGAACAAATCACACCAAAAGTTGCAAACGTGTAAACCCATGGCGGCTTAATTATGCAGACCCACACAGACACAAATCGACGGTGGAAAGGGGTTTCGGCACTAGAAAGTGCACAATGGTTAAACTTGGAGAGGTGGATCGAAAATTAAACCGCTTACCATAGGGAAAGCATTGGTGGAGTCCACTATGAAAAGTGGTAAAAGTTAAATCGCTCATCGCAAGTTCTGAAACCACCTAAGCATATGTTATATAAAAGGTTTGTTTGAAGTTTAAAGAATGCATTTGTTGATTATTTCCTGGAGGAAAAGAAGTCGCGAGAAACACGTAACTTGTCTTTTTCAACAAGAATAGAAGTCAACAATCTCACTTCATAGGTAGCTCGAAACCTTCGCTTTTCAGAGTTTCTTTCCGAGATGGAGAAAATTGAAGACCTTGTTCCATGCAATGAAAGTTTAGATGAAAACGAGGAGCTTGCAATTGACAGGGAAAGGGATATTTTCGACCTTGTTTTGTTTGTTTGTAGTATTTCATAGTATAAAGAGAAATTAATGGAGTTTAAGTTGCAGGGAAAGGATGTATTTAATGTTTTTGGTTCTTTTCAGTTTTATATTTGTGTCTAACAGACCCTACACTTCCCCAAATTCGTTGGTTGGTGTGCATTGAATTATTCGCAGGCCGAAAGGGTAATCATTAATGTAAATACAACCAAAATTCTATGTCGAGTCAATGCGCAGACTATTCGTGAGGTTCTAGGTTTACTTGAAACATTTCCCGAAGTCCTAAGTCATTTAACGAAGAAAATTTGGTAATTTTTTATAGAAATTGCCATCCATAAGAAAAAGACAATTTTTTATTACAAGTCTTGAAAGATGGCCAGTCGCATGAAAACCTATCATTCCCTTTGATTATTGATTTCTTTCAGCGTGATACCCAGTTATTTTTGTCCTTGTTGAGTCAAATTTTAGGTCTAGATAGTGATAATTCAATCACGGAAGTTATGTTAGGTTTCCTTCTGCAAGTCATTTCACCCAAGTCATAGTCGAGTCCAATGTGTTGTTTTAATTTTGATGAATTCCTAGCTGAAGCGATTCATGTCCAATTGGTGAATTTCCATGACTTGAAGCATTTCAGATATCAGTCATATCTCCTCAACCTGTTCTTGTGTTCAAATATTTCTGAATTGAAGTTTCTTGGTACCCTCTTTTCTCATGACCTTCCTAAACAAATCAATATGTTTGAGTTCACCAATACAATCATGGCAGAAGTTTACAAAATAATTTTTAATGTTGAATTGCCTTGAGCGTTAGAAGAAATGAAAGAAATGTTGTATCCTACACCAGAAGGCCAAACAGATGATTGGTTCTTGTATAAAGAACATACTATAATTAGAGTGTATGTTTTTACTGGAGCACCATATATGTTTCCAACCTTTTTAACACCAAGGGTTTTTTCCTTAGAATTTATTAGACAAAGGTTTCATTCAGAAGAAGAACATTTCGGTGTTTTCAAAAAATCATCAAAATGTGAAATTCCCTCTTAAAGTTGTCCGATTAATCATTAAGATAGGTTCTCCATTTTTTCATGAACTGGTCGATCTCAAAGATTTATCATGTCTTTCGCTAATATGAGTGTTTCGTTGTCGGTGGTAGAGAGAAGTTGTTGAAGCTATGGTTTGATCTTGTCCATTGTTGTCAAACTTACTTGATCTTGTGTGATACATTGATCTTCTTTATTCTCCAGCTATGCTAGCTTACTATGCTCCATATTGATTTGGTCATCAAGAATTTGTGTGAGAGCTTCATTAGTGGTTTTTCATTGTTGTTGTAGGTTGTTAATAAGATCATGGGTTCTCTGCATTTCAACAAACACATTGCCATAATGTGTATACCAGGTGCGTAATACTTCTGTGGTCATAGCAGTGTCTGTGGCATATTGTGCTAACAGATTATGTGCTTCTACGAAGGTTGTCTACTGTTTTTTCATGATGATAGAGGTTTCTTCTGCTTGATCCCATCGTTCCTTAGTCAGTTGTGTTTGGATAGTCGATATGGCCTTTTCGAATAAGGCATATGCTTTGTCTAGTGGTTTTTCGGTGTCAGTTCTCGATGAGAGTGGTATTACTTGTGGTACTATTTGTTGGACTAAGTTTGCTCTATTTGAAGTTTTTCAATGTGCTCTTTGTCTTCGTTTCTTCTTTTCATGCGCTCTTGGTTGATAGCATCTGTAAGTAGATCTTGTTCCTCCTCTTTTTCTTTTCGAGGGTCAAAAGTGGCAATAGGACCCAGCTGATCTAGATGGAAAGTGAGTAGTGACTGCTGTTGAAGATGTTGTTGTTTCTGTTGTTCTTTTTCTTTCTTCTTATTTTCTCTTCGATGCTTTTTCTTTTTCTTTTCTGATTCTTTTTCCTTTGGATTCTGACTTTCTGTTTTTTTTTTTCTGCAGTTTTTCCTTCGTCGGTCACTTCTTTAACTCATGTCGAATGTGTTTCTTCACTTTGTTGTTCTGCTGGTGCTGCAGGAATTGAGTCAACATTAGGCGGGGGTGGTCTTTCGGGTTCGGCTACTAGAGTTGGGTAGTCGATTGTATTTGGTTCATTTGGTGGTGGGGAAGTAGGCGGTAGTGTGGAAGCGGCCGGTGGTGAATTTTGTAGGGTGGTTGTGCCGAGTTCTGGTGGTGGGGAGTGAGGTAGATAATAACTGTCGGTCGAGGTCGGGTTTTCCTGTGAAGGAGGTAATCCTTAGTTACTTGTTGTGGAAGTTTCAGCAAGTGGTGGGGGAGTTTCAAACTTTTTTAGTGGTATCTTAGTGGTATCCAACTGGTCGATGACTTCCTAAACTAAGTGGGTTGGTGATGGAAGTGTAGTGGAATGGTTGACTGGTAGGGGTGTAAAGGTGGAAGTTTGTTGCGATTCAACCTTACTTGTAGGGTCAAGGTTTTCTCTATCATGGTTTCGGTATATCTGATGATGGTTGGAATGGAGGTTGATGGTGGTGGAATTTGTTTATCTATATAGACATCTAATGGAGGTAAGTTCGGTGATGAGTTGTGTTGATGTATATGTAACTTCGGAATGTATTTCATATATGTATGTTGTATGTACTCCTATAGAGATGGCATTATTCCTCTATACGGAAGTGTCGTCATTTATATTGTAAATGTCGTAACTTATACTTGATGGGTTATTAGACCACCTTGTTGGGGTTGGCCCTATATAAGTCATGTGGGTCAAAGGGTTATTAGACCACCCTATTGGGGGTCGGCCCAGTCAGCATTATGTTATGTGGTTAAGTTCGAGCCTACATGATTTATGTAAAAGGCAAGTCAAGTCAAGTATAAATAGAGTGAGGGAGGCACTCTATTTGATGACTCACTTCTCACTCATGGACTCAAGGAGGAGTGGTGCACTTATGGAGGAGGAGGATCTGCTGCTAGGATATGTCTATCTCTCATGTTTGGGTTGTATCATTGCTCTATCTATCTCTGAGGAAGTTATTGGGGTTTTTCACCTTTATAGTTTTCCCCAAGTAAATCTTTGTGTCTCTTGTGTGCTGGCATTATTGTCTCCATGAATGATAAGCTGTAGATTTGCTGTACATGTTGTTCTCTCAGTTAAGATCCTAGATCAGATTGAAGTAAATTCTAAAAATTCAACATGGTATCAGAACTAGCCTGAAAGAAGGCATGATATGGCATGTATGACACTTGTTGCAATTACGATGCTAGGGCTTGATATAGCAAACACCAGTCATTGTAGCACTTTCGCTATAAATCCGTTTTGGTGAAGTTTTCGGATCTGAAACCTTTATAGGTCGAAGATTAAATCTTCATGTACCTTGTTTCCAAAGGAAAACCTCTAATTCGTTGTACTTTGTGATTTATGATCTGTACCATATAGGGTTTCTGCCTCTTCCAGATCTGAGTCAAAATCAGGTGACCTTGGGAAAAAGGTCATAACTTGGGCTAGGAAGTTCCAAATGAAATTTCAAAACAAGTGACAGGTAGTACATAGACTGTACTATCTCAGGAAAAAAATTCAAAGGCCTAATTTGAACCAGTGACACATGGCATGCCGTACAAGTTCGCTCTCCTGTATTATCCCATAAACAGGTCACGTTACGAAACTTGGAATAACTCTCTCTCAGAGAATCCAATTGAGGTCAGACCTGTCGATATGGAAAGATAACAGGTTGGACTATCTCAGAAACAATTTTCAGAGGCCGAAGTTGAAATAGTGACACGTGGCACACCGTACAAGTTCGCTCACCTGTGTTATCCCATATTAGGTCATGTTGCGACACTTGGCATAACTCTCTCTCAGAGAATCCAATTGAGGTCAGACCTATCAGGATGTAAAGATAACAGGTCGGGCTATCTCAAGAAACTTTTTCAAACCCTATGGATCAAAAATTTCGGAGTTACACCAGAAACAATCAGGTACATATTTCTGTCAAAATAGAATTATTTTTGAGTACCTTCATTCATGGCTTCGGAGAAAGTTGGAATTTTTGTAATCGGAGACCACGGCTGGATGCTACTCATCAAAATAGAAATTTAGAGACCAAGATCAGAACTTTTGGTTGGGTAGAAGGTTGGGCTTGATTAGACCCTAGTTCGGGACTTTGATCAGAAAAGTGGAAAATTAGGGCTTCTATAAAAATGGAAATTTTTGAAATCTGTGACCACGGCTGGAAGCTCCTCAGAAAAATAGAAGCTTAGAGCTTTGGATCAAACCTTTTGATTGGGCAGAAGAGTGGGCTTCATCAAACCCTAGTTCAGGGTCACGTCCAGTGAATCTGAAAGTTTCAAAGGCAAAATTGAGGAGTGAAACTTTGCAGTTTTCAAATTCTGAATATACCAGCTTGATCAACTCATCAAGGCGCATATTTCTATCCTTTTGGAAGTTTGAAATTCAAAGTTTGAATTTTTTGGGTTTCTCTGATAAACTCTATTACAGCTCCAGATCCAATTCCTGCAAATCAAGTGGATTGGGTTAATCCTAGAAGAAGATGGATTGGTCACCTGCATAAGTGAAGAAGTTCCCGTCTCAGAGGGAGATGAGGCAAAGGCCTTCCATAAGAAGATTACAAGCAATCTTGACAGGTAAGGCTTACAGGTATGTTTTGAATTCTGTTCATGGTTAAGTTTATGATATGTTTGTCTTCATATCATTACAGTACAATCTTGATTAATTACTAGACTTATCGTATTACCTTATAGAAGATATTCATTGATTAAGGTTTTGACACTTATGATTGTACTAATGCATTATGGTGTTGTATGAGGTTTATGTTGTCTACTAACATGAAAGGTACACCAAGAAAGACAAATCATGTTCTGGTTCAAGAACATATGATCATGATGACATGAGGACAAAGATTCATCCATTGTCATGGATCTCATAGAAGATCCATTTACGAGGTATGTATAACTTGGTTTTATAATGGTTAACCTATGAGATATACAGGTTACTAGCACAAGTCATTGAAGAAGAACAAGAAGACATCATGTGAGTATGTTAGACATAACTAGCTAGCATGCTAATCTAGGTATGTTTTTCCTATATCAAGATAGAATCCTACCTTGTGTTAGGATCTTATACTATTGTTTTGTTGATAATGATTGTTCATGAAGTCATAGGTTTGAATAATCATGGTTGTATGCATATTATGTTTCTTACCATAATTGATGATATTACTAACCAGAAGAATAATGAAGGTATAGGTTTGAATAATCACGGGTTTTATGCATATTATATCACTTCTCTTGATTGATGATTTAACTAACCAGAAGATTCCTATGATCAAATAAAAATATGTATGAATAAAAGAAGACTTCCTTGAAACCTTGAATACTAATGTTTATTATCTGTGTTTGAATTGATCCTGACTATACATGCTTGAGATTATTTTGTTTTGATCATATTAAGATTATACTAATGAATGTTTGATTATGTATGAGACCTAGAGGATAACACAATGATGATACTAACAAGCATGCATAGGGATCGAGAATGAATATAAGTTCAAGGACAAGTAATCCAGGAAGCAAAGATCAAGAGGGAGTACACTCCAGTGGTTTATTCAAGGATGCAGATATTCAGAGGGAGTTGACCATCTTTCTACATTCCACAACAGAAAGGTGTAGAAGAAGCTACTTCAGATTAGGACTCCAACAGCTCCTGCAATGAAGCGAAGACTCAGAGGGAGTCCACCCAACGAACAAACAAAGATAAGTATTTTAATTATCATTTCTTGCATATTTGTTTGTTTAAATAAAATTGTTCAATGATGTATATGCTCATATTCCTAGACTTAGGATATGTATTGTGCATATTAGAATGATTGCATTAATGAACAATATACTACTAATATGCATGTGATGGGTAAGTGGGCTATGGCACTATACAACATTCCATTGCTACTTATCTAGAATGAAACCTCTTTGCTGACATGTTGGGAGTAGTGCAAACTCTTAACAATGCTTTGGTAGAGACTGGAAGGCATCTAGAAAATTGTGGAACATGGATAAATGTTGTATTGAAGCATTGGCTAAGATAACTGCATGACTGCATGACATATTTCTTTATGTGTAAAGAATTTATTTTGAAAATTATGAGATGTTTCTAATCATGCAATTTAACTTGTTTTGTAGGAAAGACCGTATATCTTCACCTACAAAAGGACTACAACATTTGTTCAAGCAACAAAATTATCTATTGAAGATATTGAAGTTCTCAAGATACGGGAAGAATGCCATGATCCGTCAATCATGAAGAATGATGTTTGGGATGCGGTCCCAAGAGCTGAAGGGAAGTCTGTTGTGACTTCCAAATGGAACTATCAGATCAAGCATGCTACAGATGGCAGCATAGAGAAATATAAAAGTGATGAAATAGAAGATACACTAGATGAATTTCAAGACAGCATGGTGTAGTCATATATGTGTGCAGAACTTGGTAAGGTAGGATAGACAGCTTTCTATCCAGTTTGGGCTTTACCAAGAATAAAGTAGATTCCAACCTTTACTACAAGGTTAAGGAAGGCAATCCAATGATACTACTTTTGTATGCGGATAACCTGTTTGTTACAGGTGAAGATAGATTGATTGCCGACACGCAGTGGAAGCTTGCTGTCGAGTTCGAGATGAAGAACTTGGGGATGATGCACTATTTGTTTTTGGCATGGAGGTGTGGCAGAGTGCAGATGGAATCTTCCTTGGACAAGGGAAGTATGCAGTAGAGATCCTGAAGAGTTTCGGGATGATGGATTGCAAGGCCATGGCCACACCTATGGCATGGAATCTGAAGCTTCTTTGTGATGCTTCATCTGAGCCGGTTGATGTCTCTATGTATCATCAGATGATTGGGTCCTTGATGTACCTGACGAACATGAGACCAGATATTTGCTTTGCGGTGAACACATTGAGCCAGTTCCTGACGGATCCGAGGAGTGTTCACCTGGTTGCTATGAAGCATGTTCTGAGGTACCTGAAGGGTACAGTGGATTATGGGCTCAAGTATGAAGCGAATCAAAAGTTTAACCTACAGGGTTATGTTGATTCAGATTGGGCAGGCAGTGCTGTGTTAAATTTTCAGAATTTACTTCAATCTGATCTAGGATCTTAAATGAGAGAACAACATGTACAGCATATCAATCATGGAGACAATAATGCAAGCACACAAGAGACACAAAGATTTACTTGGGGAAAACCATAAAGGTGAAAAACCCCAATAACTTCCTCAAAGATAGATAGAGCAATGATACAACCCAAACATGAGAGATAGACATAACCTAGCAGCAGATCCTCCTCCTCCATAAGTGCGCCACTCCTCCTTGAAGCGAATCAAAAGTTTAACCTACAGCGTTATGTTGATTCAGATTGGGCAGGCAGTGCTGTGTTAAATTTTCAGAATTTACTTCAATCTGATCTAGGATCTTAAATGAGAGAACAACATGTACAGCATATCTACAGCATATCAATCATGGAGACAATAATGCAAGCACACAAGAGACACAAAGATTTACTTGGGGAAAACCATAAAGGTGAAAAACCCCAATAACTTCCTCAGAGACAGATAGAGCAATGATACAACCCAAACATGAGAGATAGACATAACCTAGCAGCAGATCCTCCTCCTCCATAAGTGCGCCACTCCTCCTTGAGTGCATGTGTGAGAAGTGAGTGAGCAAATAGAGTGCCTCCCGCACTCTATTTATACTTGACTTGACTTGCCTTTTTACCTAACTCATGTAGGCTCGAACTTAACCGCATAACATAATGTTGACTGGGCCGACCCCCAATAGGGTGGTCTAATAACCCTTCGACCCACACGACTTATACAAGGCCGACCCCAACAAGGTGGTCTAATAACCCATCAAGTATAAGTTACGACACTTACAATATAAATGACGACACTTCCGTATAGAGGAATAATAACATCTCTATAGGAATACAATATACATATATGTGAAATGCATTCCGAAGTTACATATACATCAACACTCCCTCTTAACTAGGAAGGTATTTCTCAGCACAGTTCTTCTAGCACAAGTCATCTTTTCTGGATCATCGTCATTGGATAATCGTCATCGAGTCATCATCATCGTCATTGCTGCTGCTATCTCAATCAATCTCTGAATCTACTCGTCATAGGAAGTTCTACAGAGCCAGTCCTTTTTCATACTGGATGTAGGCCCACCACCTGTAGGTCTTCATCATCACTGGCCATACTGTGGAATCCTCAGGACTTATTACGTGTGTCACAAAACCTCGAAAGAGCATCCTAAGATATTACGGGTACACAACTCCGACCTGTAGGATCTCCCAGGGCTCTATTACATGTGACCCCACCACAAAACCTCGAAAGAGCATCTCAGGATGTTACGGGTACACAACTCCGACCTGAAATCTCCCAGGGCACAAATTACATGTGGTCCACCACAAAACCTAGCAAGAGCATCTCAGGATGTTACGGGTACACAACTCCGACCTGAAATCTCCCAGGGAACAAATTACATGTGGTCATGGAAAAACCTCGAAAGAGCATCTCAGGATGTTATGGGTACACAACTCCGACCTGAAATATCCCAGGGCCCAAATTACATGCCATAGGACAAAACCTCGCAAGAGAATCTCAGGATGTTAAGGGTACACAAATCCGACCTGAAATCTCCCAGGGCACAAATTACATGTCCTCCCAGAGCAATGTCTCGAAAGAGCATCCCAGGCTGTTACGGGTACACAACTCCGACCTATAGGATCTCCCAGACATGCTCATCTGCACAACCTGATCCACGGCCACAGAGTATCAACCTGATACTCACCATACATCATCCTGATGTACTCATGATCGTCCTGATCATCATCAATGCAACGTCCTACTGCATGTCATCTAGAGCAACATCCTGAAGCTCATCATCCATGATCATCCTGATCATCACTGCAACATCCTGCTGCATGATCCACCTGATCATCAATGCATCCACCTGATGCATACCAAGTATCTACCTGATACATATCATCATACATGATCCTCCTGATCATACAATGTATCCACCTGATACATGATACATATCACCATACATGATCCACCTGATCATACAATGTATCCACCTGATACATATACAGATACATGGTCCAAGCATCCAACATGATGCATATACAAAATACATACACATGATCCAACTGATCATATCCAGCATCCAACATGATGCATACATACATAAATGATCCAACTGATCATATCCAGCATCCAACATGATGCATACATACATACATGATCCAACTGATCATATCCAGCATCCAACATGATGCATACATACATACATGATCCAACTGATCATATCCAGCATCCAACATGATGTGTACATACATACATAAAAATGATCCAACTGATCATATCCAAGCAGAAACCAGAACATCATCCTGATGCCCATTATCCAGCGCTTACATCCACAGCCATGTGAAGGATCCTCCTTCCAACATGCTTGGAATGGCTTCAGCAAATGTGTCCATCACTTCTTCCTCGAAGTGTCCTCGATCTGAAGAACGCCAAGCCTCTCTCTGAAGTACTCGAACTTCACTCTGGCTAGTGGCTTCGTTAGCACATCTGCAATCTGATCGTCCGTCGCAACATATAGAAGCTTCACAGCTCCTCTCTGCACCATATCCCTGATATAGTGATATTTGATCTCTATGTGTTTCGACCTGTCATGAAACACTGGGTTCTCGGACAGCTTCACACAACTTTGGTTATCACAGAAGATACCAGTAGCATCCAACGGGAGATCAAATAACTCAGACAGTAGCTTCCGTAGCCATACTGCCTCACAACTAGCTGAACAGGCTGCAACATACTCTGCCTCAGCTGTACTAAGTGCTACGCAGGACTGCTTCCTGCTAAACCAAGAGATCACACCTGATCCCATACTGAAGCAGCACCCAGATGTGCTCTTCCTATCTGCAGCACTGCTAGCCCAATCTGAATCAACATAACCCTGTAGGTTAAACCTTTGATTCGCCTCATACCTGAGTCCATAATCCACTGTACCCTTCAGGTACCTCAGAACATGCTTTACAGCAACCAGGTGAACATTCCTCAAATCCGTCAGGAACTAGCTCAATGTGTTCACAGCAAAGCAAATGTCTGGTCTCGTGTTCGTCAGGTACATCAAGGACCCAATCATTTGATGATACATAGAGACATCAACCAGCTCAGATGAAGCATCACATAGAAGCTTCAGATTCGATGCCATAGGTGTGGCCATGGCCTTGCAATCCATCATCCCAAACCTTTTCAGGATCTCTACTGCATACTTCCCTTGTCCAAGGAAGATTCCTTCTGCACTCTGCCACACCTCCATGCCAAAAACAAATAGTGTATCATCCCCAAGTTCTTCATCTCGAACTCGATAGTAAGCTTCTGCTGCGTGTCGGAAATCAATCTATCTTCACCATACCAGGTTCTGCACATATATATTATTTCCTATCATGTGTCTCAAAACCAAGTGGCTGCTCCACATACACTTCTTCTTCAACTACACCATTCAAGGAATCTATCTTGAATCCATCTGCTGTATCTTCTATTTCATCACTTTTATATTTCTCTATGCTGCCATCTGCAACATGCTTGATCTGATAGTTCCATTTGGAAGTCACAACAGACTTACCTTCAGCTCTTGGGACCACATCCCAAACATCGTTCTTTATGATCGACGGATCATGGCATTCTTCCTGTATCCTGGGAACTTCAATATCTTCAATAGATATTTTTGTTGTTGGAACAAATGTTGTAGTCCTTTTGTAGGTGAAGATATACGGTCTTTCCTACAAAATAGGTTAAATTGCATGATTAGAAACATCTCATAGTTTTCAGAACAAATTCTTACACATAAAGAAATATGTCATACAGTCATGCAATTATCTTAGCCAATGCTTCAATACAACATTTATCCATATCCCGTAACTTTCTAGATGCCTTCCAATCTCTACCAGAACATTGTTAAGAGTGTGCACAACTCCCATCATGTCAGCAAAGAGGTTTCATTCTAGATAAGTAGCAATGGAATGTTGTACAGTGCCATAGGCCACTTACCCATGTATATTAGTAGTATACTATTCATCAATGCAACTGTTCTAATATGCATAATACACAACCTAATTCTAGGAACATCAGTATATACATTATTGAACAGTATTATTTAAACAAACAAATATGCAAGAAATGATGATTAAAATACTTATCTTTCTTTGTTCGTTGGGTGGACTCCCTCTGAGTCTTTGCTTCCTTGCAGGAGATGTTGGAGTCCTAATCTGAAGTAGCTTCTTCTACACCTTTCTGTTGTGGAATGTAGAAAGATGGTCAACTCCCTCTGAATATTTGCATCCTTGCAGAAACTACTGAAGTGTGCTTTTTTTTTTTCTTGCAGGAACAACTGGAGTGTGCTCCTTTGCTTTCTTGTAGGAACAACTAGAGTGTGCTCCTTTTCTTTCTTGCAGGAGCAACTGGAGTGTGCTCCCTCTTTATCTTTGCTTCCTGAATTACCTGTTCTTGAACTCATATTCATCCTTGGTCCCTATGCATGCTTATTAGAATCATGATTGTGTTATCCTTGTGATCTCATATAAAACCATACATTCATTAGTATACTATTAAAACACAATAATCTCAAGCATGTATAGTCATGATCATTTCAAACAGAAAATAATAAGCATTAGCATTCAAGGTTTATGTAGGATTCTTATGGTTAGTCAAAACATAACATCTCTAAACCTGTAATTACTCAAACCTATGACTCTTCAGGTTAGTTGAATCATCAATCAAGATAAGAGATATAATATGCATAAAACCTGTGATTATTCAAACCTATACCTTCATGATTCTTCTGGTTAGTCATATCATCAATTATGGTAAGAAACATAATATGCATACAACCATGGTTATTCAAACCTATGACTTCATGAATAATCATTATCAACAACCCAACAGTATAAGATCCTAAACCAAGGTAGGATTCTAGCTTGATATAGGAAAAACATACTTGGATTAGCATGCTAGCTAGTTTATGTCTAACATACCCGCATAATGTCTTCTGGTTCTCTTCAGTGACTTGTGCTAGTAGCCTGCATGTCTCATATGTTAACCATTACAAAACCAAGTTATACATACCTCGTAAATGGATCATCTATGAGATCCATGACAATGGATGAATCTTTGTCCTCATGTCATCATGATCGTATGTTCTTGAATTGGAACATGATTTGTCTTTCTTGGTGTACCTTTCATGTTAGTAGACAGCATAAACCTCATACAACACCATAATGCATTAGTACAATCATAAGTGTCAACACCCTAATCAATGAATATTTTCTATAGTGCATTCATAATTTTATTAAGGTGATATGACAGGTCTAAAATTAAGATTGTACTTAACCGTAATAACATGAAGACAAACATACCATAAAATTAATCAAGAACAAATCTCAAAACATACCTCGATGAGTCATACCTGTCGAGATCGCTTGTAATCTTCTTATGTAAAGCCTTAGCCTTATCTCCCTCTGAAACAGGAACTCCTTCACTTATGCAGGTGACCAATCCATCTTCTTCTAGGATTAACCCTATCCACTTGATTTGCAAGAACTGGACCTGGAGCTGGATATGGGTTTGTCAGAGAAACCCCAAAAATTCAAACTTTGAATTTCAAACTTCCGAAAGGATAGAAATATGCGCCTTGATGAGCTAATCAAACTAGTATATTCAGAATTTGAAAACTACAAAGTTTCACTCCTCAATTTTGCCTTTGAAACTTTCGGATTCACTGGACATGACCCTGAACTGGGGTTTGATGAAGCCCACTCTTCTTCCCAATCAAAAGGTTTGATCCAAAGCTCTAAGCTTCTATTTTTCTGAGGAGCTTCCAGCCGTGGTCACAGATTTCAAAAATTCCCATTTTTATAGAAGCCCTAATTTTCCACTTTTCTGATCAAAGTCCCGAACTAGGGTTTAATCAAGCCCGGCCTTCTACCCAACCAAAAATACTGATCTTGGTCTCTAAATTTCTATTTTTATGAGTAGCATCCAGCCGTGGTCTCGGATTACAAAAATTCCAACTTTCTACGAAGCCCTAAATTCTGGAAGCCATGAATGAAGGTACTCAAAATAATTCTGTTTTGATAGAAATATGTACCTGATTGTTTCTGGTGTACCTCTAAATTTTTCGATCCACAGGGTCTGAAAAAGTTTCCTGAGATAGCCTGACCTGTTATCTTTCCATATTGATAGGTCTTACCTCAATTGGATTCTCTGAGAGAGAGTTATGCCAAGTGTCGCAACGTGACCTGTTTTGGGATAATTCAAGAGAGCGAACTTGTACGGCGTGCCACATGTCACTGTTTCAACTTCGGCCTTTGAAAACATTTCTTAAGATAGCTCGCCCTGTTACCTTTCCATCCTGATAGGTCTGACCTCAATTGGACTCTCTGAGAGAGAGTTATGCCAAATGTCGCAACGTGACCTGTTTATGGGATAATACAAGAGAGCGAACTTGTACGGCGTTCCACGTCTCACTGGTTCAACTTCGGCCTCTGAAAACGTTTTCTGAGATAGTACAGTCTGTGTACTACCTGTCACTTTTCACGAAATTTCATTTGGAGCTTCCTAGCCCAAGTTATGACCTTTTTCCCAAGGTCCCCTGATTTTGACTCAGATCTGGAAGAGGCAGAAACCCTATATTGTACAGATCATAAATCACAAAGTACAATGAATTAGAGGTTTTCCTTTGGACACAAGGTACATGGGGATCTTATCTTCTTCCTGTAACAATTTCAGATCCGAAAACTTCGCCAAAATGGATTTATAGCGAAAGTGCTACGATGACTGGTTTTTGCTATATCAAGCCCTAACATCGTAAGTGCAACAAGTGTCATACATGCCATATCATGCCTTCTTTCAGGCTAGCTCTGATACCATGTTAAATTTTCAGAATTTACTTCAATCTGATCTAGGATCTTAACTGAGAGAACAACATGTACAGCATATCTACAGCATATCAATCATGGAGACAATAATGCAAGCACACAAGAGACACAAAGATTTACTTGGGGAAAACCATAAAGGTGAAAAACCCCAATAACTTCCTCAGAGATAGATAGAGCAATGATACAACCCAAACATGAGAGATAGACATAACCTAGCAGCAGATCCTCCTCCTCCATAAGTGCGCCACTCCTCCTTGAGTGCATGTGTGAGAAGTGAGTGAGCAAATAGAGTGCCTCCCGCACTCTATTTATACTTGACTTGACTTGCCTTTTTACCTAACTCATGTAGGCTCGAACTTAACCGCATAATATAATGCTGACTGGGCCGACCCCCAATAGTGTGGTCTAATAACCCTTTGACCCACATGGCCGACCCCCAATAGGGTGGTCTAATAACCCTTCGACCCACATGACTTATACAAGGCCGACCCCAACAAGGTGGTCTAATAACCCATCAAGTATAAGTTACGACACTTACAATATAAATGACGACACTTCCGTATAGAGGAATAATAACATCTCTATAGGAATACAATATACATATATGTGAAATACATTCCGAAGTTACATATACATCAACATGCTGCAGATAGGACGAGCACATCTGGGTGCTACTTCAGTATGGGATCAGGTGTGATCTCTTGGTTTAGCAAGAAGCAGTCCTGCGTAGCACTGAGCACAGCTGAGGCAGAGTATGTTACAGCCTGTTCAGCTAGTTGTGAGGCAGTATGGCTACGGAAGCTACTGTCTGATTTATTTGATCTCCTGTTGGATGCTACTGGTATCTTTTGTGATAACCAGAGTTGTGTGAAGCTGTCCGAGAACCCAGTGTTTCATGATAGGTTGAAACACATAGAGATCAAATATCACTATATCAGGGATATGGTGCAGAGAGGAGCTGTGAAGCTCCTATATGTTGCGATGGACGAGTAGTTTGCAGATGTGCTGACGAAGCCACTAGCTAGGGTGAAGTTCGAGTACTTCAGAGAGAGGCTTGGCGTTCTTTAAATCGAGGACACTTCGAGGAAGAAGTGAAGGACACATTTGTTGAAGCCATTCCAAGCATGTTGGAAGGAGGATCCTTCACATGGCTGTGGATGTAAGCGTTGGATGACGAGCATCAGGATGATGTTCTGGTTTCTGCTTGGATATGATCAGTTGGATCATTTTTATGTATGTATGTATGCATCATGTTGGATGCTGGATATGATCAGTTGGATCATTTATATGTATGTACGCATCATGTTGGATGTTGGATATGATCGGTTGGACCATGTGTATGTATTTTTGTATATGCATCATGTTGGATGCTTCGACCATGTATCTGTATATGTATCAGGTGGATACATTGTATGATCAGGTGGATCATGTATGGTGATATGTATCATGTATTTGTATATGTATCAGGTGGATACATTGTATGATCAGGTGGATCATGTATGATGATATGTATCAGGTATATACTTGGTATGCATCAGGTAGATGCATTGTATGATCAGGATGATCATGGATGACGAGCTTCAGGATGTTGCTCCAGATGACATGCAGCAGGATGTTGCAGTAATGATGATCAGGATGATTATGTGTACATCTGGATGATGTATGGTGAGTATCAGGTTGATACTCTATGGCCGTGGATTAGGTTGTGTAGATGAGCATATAATTCGTTGCCCTGGGAGATTTGCAGATAGTCTTTCGAGGTTTTTCCTATGGCATGTAATTCAGTGCCCTGGGATATCTGGCAAATGCTCTTTTGAGGTTTTGCTCTGGGAGGACATATAATTCGTTTCCCTGGGAGATCTGCAGATAGTCTTATGAGGTTTTTCCTATGGCATGTAATTCGTTGCCCTGGGATATTTGACAGATGCTCTTTCGAGGTTTTGTCCTATGGCATATAATTCGTGTCCCTGGGAGATCCGATAGGTTGGGCTGTGTGCTCGTAATCCATCCCGGGATGCTCTTGCGAGGTTTTTCCATGACCACATGTAATTCGTGCCCTGGGAGATCCTATAGGTAGAGCTGTGTGCTTGTAACAGCCTGGGATGCTCTTGCGAGGTTTTGTGGTGAGGTCACATATAATATGGCCCTGGGAGATCTGCAGATAGTCTTTCGAGGTTTTGCCTATGGCATGTAATTCGTTGCCCTGGGATATCTAGCAGATGCTATTTCGAGGTTTTGTGACGCACATAATAAGTCCTGAGGATTCCACAGTATGGCTAGTGATGATGAAGACCTGCAGGTGGTGGGCCTACATCCAGTATGAAAAAGGACTGGCTCTGTAGAAATTCCTATGACGAGTAGATTCAGAGATTGATTGAGATAGCAGCAGCAGTGATGATGATGATGTATTGATGATGATTATCCAGTGACGATGATCCATAGAAGAAGACTTGTGCTAGAAGACCTGTGCTGAGAAATACCTTCCTAGTTAAGAGGGAGTGTTGATGTATATGTAACTTCAGAATGTATTTCATATATGTATGTTGTATGTACTCCTATAGAGATGGTATTATTCCTCTATACGGAAGTGTCTTCATTTATATTGTAAATGTTGTAACTTATACTTGATGGGTTATTAGACCACCTTGTTGGGGTTGGCCCTGTATAAGTCATGTGGGTCAAAGGGTTATTAGACCACCCTATTGGGGGTCGGCCCAGTTAGCATTATGTTATGTGGTTAAGTTCGAGTCTACATGATTTATGTAAAAGGAAGGTCAAGTCAAGTATAAATAGAGTGAGGGAGGCACTCTATTTGATGACTCACTTCTCACTCATGCACTCAAGGAGGAGTGGTGCACTTATGGAGGAGGAGGATCTGTTGCTAGGATATGTCTATCTCTCATGTTTGGGTTGTATCATTGCTCTATCTATCTCTGAGGAAGTTATTGGGGTTTTTCACCTTTATGGTTTTCCCCAAGTAAATCTTTGTGTCTCTTGTGTGCTTGCATTATTGTCTCCATGAATGATATGCTGTAGATTTGTTGTACATGTTGTTCTCTCAGTTAAGGTCCTAGATCAGATTGAAGTAAATTCTGAAAATTCAACAAGTTGGAGTCAGCTATGACTGGTTTCTTTATGATAAGTCGTTTCCAGTCGGGGAGAATAGTCGATACCTAATCAATAAATTCGTGTAAGTCAAAGTCAGTATGTATTTTTTTTCTAAGGGGAGCGGGGAGCTGTTGTACAAAACTGGGGCTAAAACCTGAAGTAGTAGTGAGTGGTGAGGTGATAACAGTCGAAGAATCTGGTCTGTCTTCTTCCATAATAGTAGTTGGGGATGGCAGTGGTGGACTGTTAGTGAGGTCGACATGTGGTCTGTCTGTGAATTTAACTTTGTTTCTTGGTGGTGCCTGTGCCTGTTGCTGATTTTCTTCTGTAAGGAATTTTCCTAGCTGCTTGTCGACGAATATTTTGTTTTTGGCAGCATCTTCCAATATTTTTTATGCGCAGTCAAAAATTTCAGCGTTGTCTTCTTTTGTGGGTTCCTGGGGTATAAGCTTCCACTTCCCTTTTCCTTGTGTTGTGTTCTTTCTAGTCTATTGTGCCCTGAATATTTCATCAGTTATACGACAGATGTTTTCTTTTGTGAAGGTGTATTCTGAAAGTGGAGTATGGGACTGAGTATTATCATCTGACAAATCAGATGTATTCAATGGCTCCTGATTAGGAGTCATCGCAATCCCTAGAGGATTTATGTCAAAAATTTGCTCAGGCATCATTGTGAATGTGTTGAGGTAGAGTCGGACTTCATAGTATTCTTCTTTCTCAGCATCTGTCAAAGGTTCGACTATTGGTTGGTCGACCAATTTTGCTAGTTGTGATATTTTAATGATAGTATTGGACTTTTGGCATATTTCTTCAAATGTTATTTTGACGGTAGGATAAAATTCGAGTTCCTATGCTGCTCCGGCTACTCCCTGTAGATACCATACCGACATGTAGTCAAGCGCTGGCTAGATGTGTGCGGCCGGAGGTAGACTTCGAAGAACATTTTGTGGGACTCTCCATCTAAGTGTTTAGACTTTTAATGCCTAAAACCAATTTTCAAGCCAAATTTTGGCCATCGTCACACCGAGTCGGCTTTCGCCTTGTTAGAATGCATGGAAGTTCCACATTATTGGCCCTGAGGATGCAATGAACTCTTTTTTTCCTATGGGTCGAAGATGAGACATGGCAATACAAATGATCAGTGAGGGATAACGGATGTTGGATCCCTCCTCTTGAAATTTATGGAATATATGTCGGACAATCTCCGCCAAGTGCTCATCCCATTGGTATATTTTTCTTTTGTTGCTACATTCTGCACGGAATCAAGCATATGGATTTTTAGGTCGGATCCTCAACCAGTACTAGTTAGCACGGTTGACACAATTTTTGACACTATTTTATGTGTGCCATAGATGATTTCATTGACATCTAACCCTATAGAGTTTTTTCCTGCGGAGGTACCTATAAACTCTTGAATTAAGGTAGGGTTTGGTCGAATAGGTACTATATCCCCTTTATTGCATAATCCGGTAATATGCAAGATCGGGTCACCGTTGATCTCGATTGGTTTGTCGAAGTAGAATTTTCCATTGTGGTATTTCCTCACAATGAACTATGCTATCACCTCCTTGATTCCTCCAAATCTATCCACCAAGGGTGCATGCATATAGTTCAATATGGTGCTTGCTCGGATTTTTTGAGCTTCCTCTCGCCATCAGCCATTAGGTTCTTTTACCCATTCCAAAATTTCTTTCCATATTCTTTTCCATTGTTGTTCCACATTTTTTGCATTGCAGACGTTCTAGAGTAGGACTTTTAATGGTGTATATTCTTCTTCCAGTTGTCAAACTTTCAAAGCTGCAGATCATGTGGTTGCTTGATATTTCCTGGGAGCCATATTGTTTGCATAATTTTCTGTTTCGGTGGTCAATTCCATATTTCCGAGAGTATCGATGCTTTCTTGCTCGAATTTTTGGTAGAATAACATCCAAGCTTCTTCTAATTCAATATTTTTATCAAAATTGTGAGGCATGAGTGGGCGGGTAGTGGTTGGTTGTATTAATTGTGAATTTAATGTTGGCAATAAATTCGATTGAAAGTTGGTCGGTACTTCATTCGCTACATACTGATTCATTTTTTATTTATGTTGAGTTTGATGACTTAAATTTTCCCGTTCGTCGGTGCCACGGTTGGAATTGGACGAGAAAAATGCCTGTCATGAAGCATATTTCTTGTCTTTTACGGCCAAAAGAATTTAGTTACCATCATGCTTGACTTCCAAGTTAGATGTTAAAACGTATTTTTGACCGGTTATTAATTTTCGAAAAGGTTATTGTAGGGATATTAACCTGTATAAAATATTTGCAGTTTTTTTTAAACTAATTTTAATTAATTTTCTTAATTCTTTGTTCTTCTCTAAAATTTAACCACTCTTATTTATCGATTATGTTTGGATTTATGGATTCTGTTTCAATTTAAATAAATTTTTGAATTTCTTTTGGATGACAGTTTAAATAACGGAAAACAAATAATTCAAGCCATCAATTCAACATAGTGATTATTTACTAGAGAAAAACTCTTTGAATGTAGAAAAACTCCAAGAGATACATTAATGTTAGGAACCCATGTCTTTACTTTGTTAGTATATTGTTGTTGGACGCATATGCTTTGTAAGTTGTCTCGTAGTATTTGTTGATCCATAGTTTATATTAGCCCATAGTATTGATCCATAGTATTGGATGCATATGCTTTGTAAGTCGTCCCATAGTATTATATGTCCCATGGTTTTGACTCATAGTATTGGCACCTAGACTTAGCCGATGGTTTGTATTGACACATAGTATTGACCCATGGTATTGGAACCTAGACTTAGTATATAAGTGTGTGTTGAGGCCTAAGAAGGCACCATGAAGTTAATTGTATTGAGCTTGCTCAAAGGAGGTTGCCCCCTCGAAGTGGCCCATGATCAATATAAAAGTGATTTTGAGTTCTATTATTTCTGATATCTTGTGTATTTGCATTAATTAATTATTGCAGGTTCATCACATCTAGTATCAAAGCACTTTCTTGGGCTCGTTGGGTGGAATTTCTGCCAAATTTTTTTTCACATCTGTTGCAGCTTCGGAGTTGGGAATAATCCATATCCGCTTAACTGTGGGAAGTACTTGGGCATAAGCCCTAAAACTCATTGTGAGGAGTACCACAGGAACCCCAAAGTAGCTGGCCCATTGAGAGGACCTGCCAGCGAAAAGGACAACGACCCCTACCTGATTGACTAGTTCCCACCCGTGAGGTAAACCAAGAGCTGTCGTTTGTGCCAAAGCGGTTATCAGTTTTACCTGAGCCGTGGAGTGAGGGGTACTACCCCAATACGCAAGCCGTCAGACAGCATTGGTGGCCGATTGAAACACCTGAACTGTTAGGAAGCCGTACATACTTGGGGTCCATATCTATTTTCAGTTGAACTGTTGCCGATCACTTCCGCTCTAGATCTAGACGTTTTAGATGTATTCTGAAAGTCGTTCCAGATCGAGTCACCATTTCAGATCCAGCCGTTTTCGATCCCTTCCACGCCGTTGCAGATCCATCTGTTGTGGATCCCTTCTGCGCCACTGTTGTCGATCCATTTCTGGAAAAAAAAAAAAAAAAAAAAAAAAAAAAAACTGTTTTTCGGCCATATCTCCCTTGTTTCAACTTTGTTTTCCCTGAAACTTCACTGACATCCCTACAATCCCATTCTGCATATTTCATTCCTGAAGACCCTATCCCAAATTCCACTTCCCAAGACCAGAAATCCCACATTTGTCTATTTTTAGGGTTTACCATAACTTCTTCAATTTTCACCCGATTGCCTTCAAATTTTACCATAGAGTTCCCGCTTCTGAAATCCCCATTTTTTGCTTCCCTGTCCCTCAGAAAGTGTCGAAAACCTAGTCAAACCCCAATTAGCCCTCTTAGTTTTTCCCAAATCCAAATTTTTCCTTACTAAATAAGCTTGTGTTTGTGTTTTTCTATCCATTCCCCACCCCACACAAAAAAAAAAAATTATTGGTTATGGTTGTCACTCGCACAGGAGCAAACACCATGGAGGAAGCACTTGCAACCATCCAAACCAAACTCCAAGATCTGGATGAAAAATTTCTTAGCCTCCATCTTCAGCATTTAGCCATGAACAATAACCGATAGCCAAAATCTTTTGCAGCCACCAGGTTCTCTTCTTCCAACAATTTTCGTGGTTTGAAGCTTGATTTTCCTCGCTTCAATGGTACTGATCCGACTGGATGGATATACCGAGCAGAACAATATTTCAGTCTGCATAATACTTTTGATGTCCAGAAAGTTCCACTTGCATCCTTTCATTTGGAACAGGAAGCCCTTCAATGGTACCGTTGGTACATCCAAGCTCATCCGGAGGCAAACTAGACAGATTTTTGCCAACTCCTTTTGCCACGATTTGGTCCTAGTGCTTTTGACAACTCCATAGGAGCACTCACTAAACTTCACCAAACTGGAACAGTGAGAGAGTATCAGATGGAATTTAAGAAACTAGCCAATCACACAGAAGGATTGTCTGATGAATTCTACATGAGTTGTTTTATCAGTGGTCTCAAGGATGAAATCCGCTCAGACATCAAAATGTTTTGTCCCAACACAATGATGGAGGTCCTAGGGTTGGCTAAGTTGGCAGAGGACAAGATCGCAACTCAACAACACTCCAAACCCACCTTTGTTACCTTCAGAAATATGGGTTCCCAACAACCTCCCATCACGCCTGCTCCTCAACCAACTCCTATCAAGCATTTGTCTGAAACAGAGATGTAGGCATGCCGAGAAAAAGGGCTTTGTTATAATTGTGATGAGAAATTCACTCGGGGACATAGATGTGTTCAACAAAAGCTCTATCTCTTAGATGTGGATTCTCCGCCTGCCTCAGAACTTAATGAAGAAGCTCCAGATAGAGTAGATGATCAGGTCAACATTCAACACCTTCCTGTTGACACCCCATCTCAGGACGACCCACCCGAGATCTCTTTGCATGCTGTAACCGGCGTCACCACCCCACAAACAATGTGAGTCAGGGGATACTTCAAGAAGCTCCCTCTTACCATACTCATTGATTCTGGTAGCACTCATAACTTCATTGATCCTCGGATTTCCAAACAGGCTGATTGTTTTGTCCATCCTTGCTCCAACTTTGAAGTCATGGTTGCCAATGGGGGCACCTTACCTTGCAAGGGGAAGTGTCACAATGTGTGTATCTCTATGGACGATTATAACATGCACTCTCACATGTTTGCCTTGTCCTTAGGCGGATGTGATGTGGTTTTGGGCGTTCAATGGTTACGGACACTTGGCCCCATCTTATGGGATTTTGCTGAACTTTGGATGCAGTTTTCAGTCAATGGGGCACAACACAAATTTATGGGCTTATAACTAGGGTCTCTCTGCATCATTAGTTCACATCACCTGGAAAAAATACTTAAGAAGAATTCACATGGTGTCATCGCTCAGCTCCATTCCATTCAACTGCACCCATCAACAGTCTCCACTAATTCCTTGGATAGATATGCAGGTGTCTTTGCTGAACCAATGAGCTTGTTGCCTTCAAGAGACCTTTCCAGTAAGAATTTAGCCGCATCTACCTCTCAGCAGGAAATGATGACTATTTTGCATACAGTACAGAAGTGGCAGCCATCCCTATTGGGGAATTATTTCTGCATCAAGACTGATCTCCAGAGTCTGGAAACTTTCCTGGAACAACGGGTCTCCTCCCCAACACACCTGAAATGGGTTATCCAACTCATGGGTTATGACTATGCGACCACTTACCAAAAGGGTAAGGACAATATGGCAGAAGATGCTCCTCCTCGCACATTTGATGACCCAGTTTCTCTTATAGCTATTTCTCTGCTTGTTCCAAATTGGTTGCAATATGTTCAATGGGGCTATCTCTTCTATGAACTCCATGCTTCTTCATCAGTAGGGCACTCTGGGTTCCTCAAAACGTATGACCAGGAACAATGTAACTTCTTTTGGCAGGGACTCAAAAGGACAATTCAATAGATGGTGGTTGACTGTGATACTTTCCAGGTCAACAAGGGTTAAACGACCCTCCTTTCGGGACTGCTCGAACCCTTTCCCATCCCTCCACAGATTTGGACAACTATTTCTATGGATTTCCTAGAAGCGCTCCAGTGGTATAGTACCACATCTCAAAATACACCATATGAAGCAGTCTCTGGACAGGCACCACCAGTTCTTCTTCCATACACCTTCAGTAGCTCCCCTATTCAGGCAATTGACTCAATTCTTCGAAACCGTGATCAGCTTCTTCTCATTCTGCAGGACAATTTTCACATGGCAAGAATTCGACTGAAACAACAAGCCGATCAACACCATTCTGGGTGCACTTTTCACATCGCTGATATGGTTCTTGTTCGTCTACAGCCTTCCATGCAATCCTCCCTAAAACTCCAAAGGCACCAGTGGCTCGGAATGCAACCCGAGGATGCTATAGGGGACCCACTCCTTCAGATTCTGCATCAATTTCCACATCTAAAGCTTTGAGGACAAAGCTTTTTCTAAGGGAGAGGGGATGTTAGGAACCCATGTCTTTACTTTGTTAGTATATTGTTGTTGGACGTATATGCTTTGTAAGTCGTCTCGTAGTATTTGTTGATCCATAGTTTATATTAGCCCATAGTATTGACCCATAGTATTGGACGCATATGCTTTGTAAGTCGTCCCATAGTATTATATGTCCCATGGTTTTGACTCATAGTATTGGCGCCTAGACTTAGCCCATGGTTTGTATTGACACATAGTATTGACCCATGGTATTGGCGCCTAGACTTAGTATATAAGTGTGTGTTGAGGCCTAAGAAGGCACCGTGAAGTTAATTGTATTGAGCTTGCTCAAAGGAGGTTGCCCCCTCGAAGTGGCCCGTGATCAATATAAAAGTGATTCTGAGTTCTATTATTTCTGATATCTTGTGTATTTGCATTAATTAATTATTGCAGGTTCATCACAATTAATGAAGAGAAACTAATTTAAAGATAGTTTTTGGGTCGTGATACAGGAAAGAAGAATGACATGTTCTATTGGGTTTGCATTGTCCTCTCTACTCATACGACTGTATTTTCCAAAAATTGTTCTTTCCAACTACTTTTGATGAAACTACTGCTAAAAAAGCATGAATTCCCACATGGATTTCATTTTACACGATTTAATAATTATTATTATTTTTTTTTTTTCAGATCGAGTGAGGAACCATCTTTTTCTTGGAAGTGCATTTTAGCTATTTTGTATAGCTCTCAAAATGGAGTTTTGTTGATTTTCCAAGTAATGTTTGTAAATTACCTTACTTTAGTTTGCATAATATACATGATTATCTAAATATGTCTTAATTTTTAATTTTGAAAATTATAATTTTTAATAAAAAATTATCAATAGGATTATTATAAAAAGAGTATTATTGAAGGTTATGTAATTCAATAAAACGTTTTGTGATGGGAAGGAAAAAATACACACGTCAATTTTTTTTAGTAATATGGGTAAAATCGCCACCAAATTCCAACATTGGTCGGTGTTGTTTTGGTCGGATACGTGTCGGTTTGGTCAAGTATTGTGTTCGAGAAATTATTGTTGGCTTGTTTCACTTTAGCTGTAATTTGCGTCTCAGGTTTCATACTTTGGGTGTTGTCTTTTGGTTTCAGGTGCTTTTCTACTTGCGTGACCTTTTGTACTGCTCTTGACATGTCAGAGTTTTCTTTTTTCTTTCTTTGTGTAACCCGCCATCTTGCAACTTGACTTGTGAACGTTTCGACCAAACTCTGAAATCGACCTTGTTCTCCTATATTCTTTGATATTTCCTCGCATGGAATGCAAGTGATTCTCATTCTTTGTATCTCAACAGGAGAATACCTGATGACTCATTTCTTATGAGCGTCAGATACTCTCTGATTTTTCTTTCAAAAATCTTCGGGATGATGGATACAGAGAAACAGTGTTGGATTTTCTTCTTGGGTATAACTTCAATTATTCGACATTCTCGTGCTTGTAGTTCATAATTCTGAATTTGCCAGTCGTAGAGTTTAGCGTGTGAATTATATCCTATTGAAATAGGGTTTCCGAGGTGGATTTATCCTTGTTCATTAGGTTCAGTATAGTCTTCATTGTTTGTTACTTGATATAAATATCGAATTTCCATGTCGTCGTCGATAGGTTCTATCCAAGGCTATCCTTGTGAAGGATGAATGGGAACAATCACTTTCTTCCCATTTCCTTTACGTTTTATTCTATCTTTATCAAGAGAAATTGAATCTTTCATCTTCCTTCCCCATGGTCGGCCTACTAGGGAAAGAAAGGAACTGGAGCCTTCTTTTGGGTCGATAATTTTAAAGTCAACATGGATGTGTAAATATTCCCATGATGGATGTGTTGACATTTTTCCATACCCCATTTGGTTCATTCAGTCCTTGGTCTGATATTTTGAGATAGATTCCCGACTCATGTAGTTGTGGTCGACCAAGATTATCCCAAGTGTCTCTAGTCATGATATTTTCTTCTGAACCGAAGTAGAGGACGACTTGTCGAACATAGTATCCTTCAATTTCTAAATGGAAAAGTGGGTCTCCATCATTTTTATCTCTCTGACTTAGTCGACGGAGATTTCTAATTTGTTTTCCTTCGACAGATTTACCTTTAATGTTGTGTAATAGGTCTATAATTTTTGTGACAACTTCTTCCTTGGTTATTAACTTGAGAATTTCATTAACATGGCTTTGTCAAAATTCATCATTGTTTTCTTGTGATGCTAACTCTTGAAAGATTTTTGCACCATTATTATATAAGTGCTTTTGTGCAATTGGATTAGGATAATCATCTTTACTTTTGATTTTACTAACTTGTGGATTATCAACACCAATTATAGTTCCTTGACGAGTGACAATCTGAATATTCTTAGTTTTAACAATATCAAACTTTGAACACTAGACAAGATGTTAACGTTCTTTTTATTAGTAATTTTCTCAAGTATGGTGGGGAAATCCTCCAAAAAGTGATCACCCACCCCACACTTGTTACAAAATTTAATATCTATCTGATCTTTGAAGGGACAACAAAAATGTGGTGTTCACTCAAACATGTAAAACATTGTAGTCGTGGATGCGGTCAAGTATCTTTATTTTCGATGTTTCATCCACGACCTTGAAATCCCCCCGTCGATGGAAGTTGACATTTCTTCTATCATATCGTCAACCGTCATTTCTGTCGTTTCTATTATTCCTCTAGTCGACAGCATTGTTTTGATAGACTCCGTGATAATTCTGGATGTTCTTTATATTTAAGCTACATTCTGTTGTGGAATGATTTTTGACGTCACATATGGCGTACCATCGAGCTTGCTCATTTTTCATGTTGTAGGGACAGTGTTTCATTGCATGCAAATCATGTTCTTAGCAGATGTCACAGAAAATTTTTGTCTGTACAAACCTAACATCCTGTTGCCGAACATCTTGTCGACTGTAATATTTTGTATGACCGGATGTTGAACATTTTTTGCACCAAATATTAACACCTCGCAAACTAATTTCGCGAATAGATTTTTGGATACTTTCCAACTGTTCTTCAATGCAGTGGTCGAAAAGTGAAATAGGGTAGTCGTCATCCATTTCTATCTGCAATTCTTTTGTCAAAGCATCTTCATATGTATTAAAATAAGTGAAACGGATGTGTACTGTGATTTTCTATATCAATCCAGCCACGAACCATTGGACCAACAAAAATTCTTCAATGTTGTGCTAGATCTGGATCGGCAAATCTTTAAATCGCTTATCATAGTCCCTTATAGTCTCTATCGATTTTTGTGTTGTAGTCTTCAATTTCTTGGCAACAAGATATTTGAAATTGGTTTTCTTGAAGAAAGACATAAATTGATGTTTGATTTGAGATTTTGATGCATTGGGCATCTTCTCTTTAAAAGTAATGTACCACGTGAGTGCTCGTTTCCGAAGGGAACCCGCGAACTGTGCCATTTGTCTATCTTCATTAGAATTAGCATTGACTATCCATATGTATTCACAAATGAATCAATGCCTTCTTGGATCTTCATCGCTTTAATAGAGTGGAAGGTGTGTTGTTATATGTGCCATATTCGCTGCGAATCCGACTTTGAAGCTCACAGGTGGTGATGGTGGATTGTTTACAATGGCAGAACTGCTCATACACTTGTTTTCGACAATTACTATCTCTTGATGTGCACGTTCTTCACTTTCGAAAACAATATTAATGGCTTCAGTTGATTCGTCGTCGGTTGTCAGGGGCTGACTTCTTCCTTCGACAGCTTCTGTCGAAACCCAAGTAAAGTTATGGTTTATCTGGGTTGTACTTCGTTTCATAGATCCTGACTTACTCAATGAATCATTTAATGTTGGAAGTGGCTGGGGGGGTGCTCCCTCACGTTTTGAATAGAGTAGATGAAAACTTCAATTGAAGAACTTGGGTTGAAAAGTAACCCAGTTTCCTTCTTACGGTTGATGAATCAATAATCTATTGACTTCATCACCTTCATTGTTCTTTCAACTCCAAATACCAATTTGGCCAATGTGAATTCCTAATTCTTCTTCGGCAATTTCATGTATCTATGCACTCTAAGTTAGATGTAATGGGGAATTATGAGTGATAGCTTCGGTTATACTCACATGGAGAGCACTTCCATGCTCCATCCATAGATCATCTTCCATCGGTGATAGGTCTTCATTAACGCCCTCATTTTTTCCAGCTCGACTCAATTCTGGCGGATTTCTTTCTGCATCTGTCACTATACCCAACCTGCATTTTTTCTAGAGTGCACTAGCTTGCTCCCTTAACTCCTCCTTCCTCTTCCTCCTCTTCTCTCTTTCAATATTGTGTATATCTGCAGTGATTTTATGATTTACTGATCTATCTTTGTCAATTTTTTGGGATTTTTCACTGTTGGCCATCTTGTGTGTTCTTCTATCGATAGTTATTCATATACTCTATCAAACTATGGTCAGATACCCCCCCATTGTCATCCCGATGTTATTTAGAGAACTCGGGTGGTGCAACAGTCCATTTGTTGAGGAAGTATTCCCACTCTCGTTCTATCACGAATTTTTCCCATTGTTTTTTCTTTTCTTCCCAGTTCGTGTTTCACAGAGGTGGTAACAATAATGGTCGAGGTTTCAATGATATGCACGGCTCCATTGTTGATCAAGAATTTGACTATAAGCATCGGTAGAGAGCAAATAAATTGCTCATCTAGGTCGTTGTAGAACCAATGCTTCACGTTATTGACAGAAACTTGTTCCTTGATCGCGCACTCTTCATAGAACTCGTCAGCAATTTTTTCAAACCATTCAGATAAATTTGTGTGTCCTCCTCTGTTCAGCGTTGTTATTAATTGTCTATCTCTTTCATATACCATATTTTTCATCCAGAAATTTCTTTAATGCGAACAAAACGAACTTGACGAACTTTTCATGTGTTTCTGAAAATAACTTCTCCTTTGCTTGAGCAATAGTCAACTTGTTTCGTCTAGCATAATTTTGCAAGTAGTTTACTCTTTTTCTCTCCCACCATTCCTGTATCTCATGTTTGGTTATCATTTAATCATGATGATTATCGTGCTATGCATGTATCACTTGCACTAGAACCAATTTTATATTCAAGTGGATTGCATAGTTACCAGCGATACATGATATATAATAAACAAGCAATTAGATAGATAGGAACACAAAATAAGTAATGGTGGTAGAGCCAACAAGTCTTTCTATTAACCTGGACCAAGTACAATACAATGTCTTAGTGCCGCCTGTATCTGGCTCTCCAACCTATATATATAGTTTACAAACATTTACATAACTGTCCGTCGGTTCACTAACTGATGTGACTAACGGACTCGACATGTGACGGTCGACACAATGGTTTGACATGTTCTCTGAAGTGGTCGAATGGAGGACCTAGTTAGGCGGTCGACCTACTCTCCTCCAACATGCAGTAAATAGTAGGGATCGAGACATTGGCTAAGTTATAACATATAATAAATATTTATCTCAGATTTTGACAAGAAGGATCAACTGCCCCTTCGTTTAGTAGAGAATTGTGAACACCTATATCCAACAATTCACTTTTATCCAGAATGGTGAACACTAGAAAAATACTGAGCACAAGAAGGGTCGGGTGACCCTTCATTTAAGAGAGAAATGTAAAAATATTTAATATACGAAGGTTGGAACGACATTTCCCGACTTCCAGCTTCCGCAATAAATAGTAGGGATAGGGACACTTGCTAATTTATAACATATAAAAAATATTTATCCCAACTTACGACTTCCGAAAAGAAGGATCGGTCTCCCCTTCATTTAGTAGATAACTATGAACACCAATATCCATCAATTCACCTGTATCTAGAATAGTGAACACAATAAGGATCGACCGACCCTTCTTGCAGTCTAGAAATATTATGAAAATAATACTGGGCAGAAGAAGGGTCGGCCGCCCCTTCATTTATGAGGGAATTATACAAATATTCAACCTACGAAGGGTAGGCTTTCAATTCATGTATATCCAGAATGGTGAACAATTGAAAAATACTGAGCACAATAAAGGTCGTCAACCCTTCATTTAAGAGAGAAATGTAAAACTATTTAATCTACGAAGGCTGGGATGACAATTCCCGACTTCTGAATTCCGCAGTAAATAGTAGGGATTGGGACATTGGCTAAGTTATAACATATAAAAAATATCTATCTCGACTTAAGACAAGAAGGATCTGTCGCCCCTTCATTTAGTAGATAATTGTGAACACCAATATCTAGCAATTCACCTATATCCAAAATGGTGAACACAAGAAGGATCGATCAACCATTTTTGCAATCCAGAACTATTATGAAAAGAATACTGGGAAGAAGAAGGGTCGGTCGCCCCTTCATTTATTACGGAATTGTAAAAATACTCAAACTACAAATTCTAGGCCGTCAATTTATGTATATCTAGAATGGTGAGCACTATAAAAATACTGAGCACAAGAAGGGTCAGTCGACCCTTCATTTAAGATAGAAATGTAAAAATATTTAATCTACGAAGGTTGGGACGACAATTCCTACTTTTCGACTTCCGCAATAAATAGTAGGGATCGGGACATTGGCTAAGTTATAACATATAATAAATATTTATCCTGACTTCTGACTTCCAACAAGAAGGATCGATTGCCCCTTCATTTAGTAGATAATTGTGAACACCTATATCCAACAATTCACCTGTATCCAAAATGGTGAACACAAGAAGGATCGACTTACCCTTCTTGCAGTCAAAAACTATTATGAAAATAATATTGAATACAAAGGCTAGGCCGTCAATTCATGTATATGCAAAATGGAGAACACTAGAATAATACTGAACACAAGAAGGGTCGTTCGACCCTTCATTTGCGAGAGAAATGTAAAAATATTTAATCTACGAAGGCTAGGCTGACAATTCCCGACTTCTAACTTTCGTTGTAAATACTAGGGATTAGGACATTGGCTAAGAAGGATCCCGACTTGCAACAAAAAGGATTGGTTGCCCCTTTGTTTAGTAGATAATTGTGAACACCTATATCTAGCAATTCACCTATATCCAGAATGGTGAACACAGGAAGGATCGACCAAGCCTTCTTGCAGTCTAGAACTATTATGAACAGAATACTGGGCATAAGAAGGGTCGGCAACCCCTTCATTTATGAGGGATTGTAAAAATATTCTACCTACGAAGGCTAGGTTTTCAATTCATGTATATGCAGAATGGTGAACAATGGAAGAATACCGATCACAAGAAGGGTCGGTCGACCATTCATTCACGAGAGAAATGTAAAAATAATTAATCTATGAAGGCTAGGCTGACAATTCCATACTTCTGACTTCTGCAATAAATAGTAGGAATCAGGACATTGGCTAAGTTATAACATATAAAAAATATTTATCCCGACTTCCAACTTCCAACAAGAAGGATCATCCGCCCCTTCGCTGAGTAGATAATTGTGAACACCTATATCCAACAATTCACCTGTATCTAGAATGGTGAACACAAGAAGGATCGACCGATGCTTCTTGTAGTCTAGAACTATTATGAAAATAATACTGGGCAGAAGAAGGGTCGGTCGCCCCAAGGTATTTGTATTAACATTTTCAGATGTCTTATATCATTGTATTTTACTTTTCTTGGTCGGTTATGTTCAATAAATTCTTCACATTCCTATTCTACTATAGCTTCAAATAAATAGCACACTCGGGTATCGTCCAATAAAATTATAGTATCTGATGACGACATTGAATGCGATGGAGAATCCATAAAGAACTACCAAACTAGAGAACAAGATCGACAAGAAGGTAAAAATTTATTTTTCAAAGATTCTGGTTAAATTAACTAAATTATGAATGGGGATAGTGACCTTGAATACTTACAAAAATTTATATAAAATATATGCCTGCAAATTTCCAAGTCCAGATGATTCGATTTCTATTCAACATGTGGATCATTCACAACCAGAGTTGGGATCGACGATGTCCGTGGATATTAGCCAACAAATCACATTGGATAATAATGAACCATGAGAGATCTTGGATAATAATGAATCATGTGAGGGCTTGGTGTCAAAATGCGGTATCTCCAGCAATGTTACTCACCACTCAAATGTTGTCCTGGCATTGACAGGTAAAAGACAAAGATTATTTTCTACTTAAATTGATAAAACAAATTTGTTCTTAAATATACAATGACAAGAAATATTTATGTTATTGATATTAGAAATGGAAGGTTTTCTATTTCGCAAGAAAGTTACTGAAAATGAATCCAAAAGAGAAAGAAAAAAAAAGGCGAATCAAAAAAATACTGTTGAAGGGAAAAAGGTAAAAAACAGGGGAAGAAAGTACTATTGATGAATTTGAATTTAAACACAAAGAAACTTCATATGAGTCACGAACATATGCCATACAATTTTTGGGATTATGTCTTTCCAAATTCAATGTTGGTATTTGGTCATCTAAATGTGGGGTCAATGAGGGGAATTCATTGTTTACAAAAATTTTGAGGGCAGGTAGTGTAGAAAAATCATATGGGGAACAAATTTATTTTTATAGTTTCAAGAGAGATGTACCAACGATAAAGAAGGAAATACACAAAAAAATATGGAGAGTGTGTGGGAGGAGTTCCCAAAGAAGTCTTCACAAATTAATACATCAATGATTGTTTTGGAGGGTGATGATGTGAAATCCCATCCATATGAAAACTGTATTTTGAGTAAGCCCTTTATTTCATCATCTGTTAGGACAGATAGTGAATTTGTACATCGAATCTGGAAGGGTTTTAGTAAAATGCATGAATCAAATGATATTAGAACCTTCAATGCCTTCTTCTAGTTGAGTGACAACCATCAAATGTAACCTATCATTGCCTCTTTCAAGAGAGGGAAACACTAGATGTAACCTATGGATATTTTAAATCATTCAATGTGTTTTCTATTTTTTTCGGTGATGTTGCTATTTTCATCTGGATCTAACATATTATTAGTTCAGTGTGGTTCTTTTATTAAATCATTTGAATCTGTGAAATTTTGGGTGATTTTTTTATTAATATTTGGAAATCAAAATCTTCATTTACAGTTGCATGTGTGTGATCATTAACTTCATGAATGAAGTGTTGTTGTTATGGTTATATATATATATATATATATATAGTCATAGTTTTTGTATGCGGTCCATATAGCACCGCAAAAGAAACTATTGGTCCTGGGAGTAGAGGGATTGCTCTTTGGAATTCAGATGTTATCCAACATTGAATATTTTTCCAAACAACCTCATTTTGTGCATAATTGCTATCATAATTATTCACGAATGTTCAACCCCAAAATTATCAATGTTTCTAGAGAACATTTTGACATTGCTCTGTGGTTTTCCATGCTCGACAACATGGAAATTAAAAAATTCTTTGGTATATTTGAATGGTTGAAGAATGAAGACTTTGTATTTATTTGGGGTCGAGAGCAATGCAAACATAGTACTATTTATAATTACTCAATGTATGTATATTATAATGTTGGTGAAGTACTGCACATATACAAAAATTCGTTCAAGAATGTACTTATCCAATATATATATAAACGGACATGTTGTTTATAGATGAAGGGAAATATCAATCAGCAGATAATAGCAAGGAAAACTGCTTGAAAATTCCAACTAGTTGGATATTTGATGGTTCACAAGAGAGAGAAATAACAATAAGTGACAATGTTGTGTTCTCTGTTGAATTATCTTGGGCTTCATTCAAAAATGGGGCGTTGGTTAAAGACATTCAACTTCAAATGACCGTCATATTATACATACAACAATTCATTTAGTGATTTGTATATTTTTGACAACTTCTACATTTAATTGATGTAAACTTTATTGGACAATTCTCATATTATTTATGGACATTGTATCATGTATCTGGTGAAGTGTTTCAAAAATTGAAGAACATGAAAGCAATATACTTAGAAACATTGAAACATAATATTTTATTGACTGGGTTGTGTGTCTTTTTTTTTGTTTGCAGATACTAGAAGATTTGTTACTAGTAAACCATTGATTATTTTTTTATTTCAATGGAGTTTTGTTACACACAGTTCATAAAAAAAAGAAATTTGTATTGCCATGAACACCGGATATCGAATCAACCACAAAGTATTATTTTATACGTCCAGGATTTAGGGAATTTTTTGAAAAATGCTTTAGTATATTTGAAGTTGGGGTATGGACATATGCACAACAAAAAAACATTGACGACCTTTTGCTAACATTATTACAAATAACATGATTGCAAAGGAAACAATTTAGAGTAATTTTAACACAAGGTTATTAGGGTGATGGAAATCCTTATGTATTTCTCAAGCCTTTAACCAAAGTTTGGGACATTTTGATCCATGGTTGGGATGCTACAAATACAGTGATTGTAGATGACTCGAAAGAAAAACAGGTTTGTAACGAGGAAGGGAACTGTATTATAACAAAAATGTATACTTGTCAAGATGTCAATGACACATTCTTGTTAGATCAATTATGGCCTTGCTTGTTGCACCTGAATGGCATGAATGATGTGAGGCCAATTGTGAATAAAATTAAAGTATTTTGTTAAATAATACACTTGAATGTTTGTTTGTACTAGTAAAGTGTCGAGTTTGGTTTTTGAAAGTGCAAAATCAGAGCTTGAAAGTGCCAAAATCGGTTTTCAAAATTGCAAATTTAAGTATTGAAAGTGTCAAAAGTAGCCTTCCAAAAGGGAAAAATCAGGTTCTAAAAGTGCCATTATCATATTTATCATATCGGAAAAGTGCAAAAACCAATTTCAAAAGTGGCGATATCAAAACTAAAAGTATGCTTTTGGAACCTGGATTTGGCACTTTTGGAACCATATTTTTGCACTTTAGAAACCTTGATTTTGGGGTTTATAAAGATTGTTTTTGACCTGTCTTCAAAGTGACTTGGACTAGAATATGTCCAATTTTAATGAAATAAGTGTTATCCTTGCATCTCTTGTTTATCATTCAACTTTGCTTTTTATATGTTTTTGCTATTTCGTATTTTTGTACAAATTCTATATAATTAGGAATGTATATATTATTTCTTTTCTTTAAATCATGTATAAATGACAAACTTTCATCTTTTAGGCATTTAGCTTTCTGATGAGATTTTTTTGCAAAATAAACTAGCTGCAATATTCATTTTTCTATCTTCTACGATCTAGTGTAAATCATCATATTTAGCAATTTGATTTGCATAAATTGTTCAAATCATGAAGTTATTACCCCATAAAGAAATTAATATTTTCATGCACGGAATTATTGAAAGAAATTGCATTTAATCTATCTGATTTTGGACATGACTGATATTATAACTCCACATACATAAAAGCAACTAATGTATTTAACATATCCATCGGAAATATTTTTATTTTTTTTAGCTTTTATCAACTAACACCTTAGGATTATTTTCTCTTGAAAATTAATTCATATTGTTATTTCTTTGGGTAAATATTTTGTAACTAATGTCATTTAGTTTTACTTCATTAATCAATCATTTGTTTTTAGATCATTTCATAATTAGCATAGTCATTTTGTAAATATTATGTTTATGACTAAATATATTAATTTGTAGGTTGTTAGCTCATCTAATTGTGTCAATTTAATAAAGTTTTAATTCATTAATGCAAATATGTTCATCAACCAACTTAGAAAATCCAATCCATTTGAGGCATTAAATCACAACCTAGGTTTCTATCCCCATATTCTGCTTGACCAACCCTCCAAGGGTGTTTTCAATGTTCTTTACCAAACCATGTCAACTTGAGCATCAACATAAAATGGTGACTTCATTGGGGACATTTAGAGTCGTCATTTTCCTTTAAACTTGGTGTGTGTCATTGTCTCCTTGTAAATCCTATAGAATTCGAGGTGAGTCACCTAAATTTGAATCTCTCACATCCATTCAAAATAGGAGAGAAGTTTGAGAGGATATTATAAATAGCGTAACCCAATCTTCTCTCTGAGTCCTTGACCTTTGTTCATATCTTCCTTCCATAGCCATGGATTTTTCTAGTAGTGTTGGCCTTGGCACTATTTCCACTGCAACGGGTTCCTTGATATTAGGGAGTATGTTTAGTTAGCACAATCACATTGCTAACCTCCCTAATCCTCAAAAGTCATAAAATATGGGCATTTTTGAATATGAGATAGATGTTGATCCCACACCATGGTGCATACATTCGCCTCTAAATTTGGTTTGGACCACCATTCCGTTACCAAAATTTAAAGACCATATTCCCAAATTCTTTGGAAAGAGAATTATGTTAGTTAATGAATACCTTTATTCCTTTTCCAATGCATGTACCAATATAGGTGGATATGATAACCTTATTCTTTTCACTCCCTACCCTTTTGGGGGATGAATTTGAGTGCATGTAGCTGCTTCATGTTTGAATTGTCACCTTCACGTCATGTTGGTTAGTCACTATTAATTCATCATGTGTTTCCATCTTCCTTTTGTTTGTTGTTCGTATGGCTAGATGTCGATTCCCAAGATTGGCATGATTCTGAAGCATGCAAACATGATGCAAGATATTGACATATTAAACTTCATCAGTTTTTTATTCCTTCTTCACCATTGTGTTTAGAACAATGTCCCCTTCGCATTTGTAGTCACTTTCCAAAATCTATCATCATTTGGTCTTCATGCCCCTAATGGGAAGTCTCTTCATATATGTAACTACATCTAGTGTTGAAATTTGTCATTTCTGACAATATATATATCCATGGTATTATTTTTGTGTCACCACGTCAAGGGAAAAGTGCTCGTCATTCCCATATCGTGTTTCACCATTTTTGTCTATGTTTGACTCCTATGCTAGTCTTGTAGAGTTGTCATGTCAGTTAATATATGTCTTGTCGATTGAATTCGCCAATGTTCTGACATTTGATTAATTTCAACAGTTTCTTCCGTTACTAATATCATCATCATGCCTACATCAGAAAAAATTAAAATCCCCCCTTGTGGTTGTGTTGTCATCATTATCCGAGGAAAACAAAACTTTTATAAAGTCCTCTTCTTTCCATGTACCCTTAATTGAAAAGAAAAATATTCATATCCCTTTTATTAATTCCCATTCCCTTTACCATTCATTAAAAAAAAAAAATCTCATTTACCGTGCCCAAGTCAAACACAAAGTCTCCCAAAGAAGACTATTTTTAATTCCCCTCTTTTGCATTAAAACTCACATTGCTTTTCTATTATTTCATAGATTAATGACGGAAAGGATCTTTTTTACACTAATCTAAATACCTAAATCGAAGAAAAAAAATCCCCTCCTTCGCTCCTAAGCCTAACCTTCCCATTGTTATGGTTCATAAACAAAAGATAAAAATCCCTTTTCCCCTCTTTTATAAGTCCAAAATATCATTAATAAGGCCTTTTAAATATATTTTTCTTCCACTGCAAAGGCTTTAATTCCCCTCGGTTATAAATAAATAAAGTTTTTCCCTATCTTTAATTTCGCACGACTTCCAAATTTTGTTCATGATCCATTTGGCAAGGAGAGAGTTAATTACACGAATTCATGAGGAAAGGACGAAGGTAAAAAAAATTAGCTCGGCATCATCGACCACATATCACCACAAAGGAATGTTGGAAGAAAGCCAATATAGCAGGCATTTTTGTAATAAGGAATGTTGGAAGAAAACCAATATAGCAGGCATTTTTGTAATAATTGTTGAGTCACCATCTTGTTCTCTTGATTTTTAACCATTTCACGCTATTTCGTAACCTTGCATTAAGACCATTTTAATGTAACTTTGCATTAAGACCATTTTAATGTTTATATGTGGAATTAGATTTATTATTTTTTAAAGTATTTATTTTAGAATTTTGAGTGAATTTATGATTAAATAATGGAAAAATAACATGTTTTTACTTAATCTTGAAAGTTGGATGAATTTTGTGATATATACATGCATATTTGAAGATTTCAACAAAATCAATATTTACTACTCATCCTCAAATTATAATTTCCTCTTCAACCTCTAAATATTTTAGGAAGATTTAGGATTAACACTCAACCATATTTGATGGAGAAGAATCATGAAAATTTTCTTATTAAATAACTTAGATATTTGTGAGAGGATTTATATAGATAATTATTCTCTAATTATTAGGAAATTGTTGAACCATATGAGATAAAAGTGGATCGAAATTTATTAATTTATTATCTCATTCTCAAAGCAAATTATGTATAAATAAGAGTGCCTCCTCTATTCCAAATGGGGAACTCTTAAAGTATGTGCCTGGATTATGATGGAATAAAGTAAATCCCTTTTTTTATTTCTCTCCATATAGTTTCTCATTCTCTAGTTTTAGTATGTTTTGATTTAGTATAAATAGTGTGTTTTAATTGGGTTTATTTATGTTATAGATTAGCGGCATCATTTATTTTTATGATAGCAAGGGCTCATGACCCACGAACAAAGTGTTGCTTTGTGTATAATTTCTTTTAATTTCATTTATTCATTTTTGCAAGTATGGTGTGATGGTTTAATTTGTTTATGCCTTTACTTTATTTTTCATGCTTTTTAATTTATGCAAGTGTGTTAATGACCACATGTGGTGTGTTTCACAAATCTTAATAAGTTGCTATTATGGGAACTCCATGAAATGAAAGTTAAAGGACTTGAACTAACATATCTGAGACTTTTGGATTTAATTATGTAAGATTTATTTAAATTTGATTTGATTCCTGATAGAGCTACAAAGGTTATTTGAATTGTTGAGTGAATTAAATGAATATAGCCTCAATGTTTAATATTGACTTGTGGAAATTATCTATTAAGCAAGTTGCATTAGTTTAGTTGTCTAGTTCTGCATATATTTTGCTAGAATCTCATAAGTTTACGGACACCCCATATTGATCATTTATATTACTAATTTAAGCAATTAAATTGACCAACATTTTGGCATCGTTTTCAGAGAGATGCTAAGGGATTAGGCAATGGTAATTTGGTTTTAGCTCTTTCATTTTTCCTTTATGTTTTTGCATATGATTTTTGGTTGTGCAAACATTCGAGTTGCAGTGATATAGTGACAGTAATATGGGATGTAAGAACCTACACTTTCACTATTGTGAGTATGCTATCTTGGTGGATTTGAAGAATGTTAGTACAATTTGCTTTATCTTGGTTTGATTCATGGAAAAGTAAAAACTAACTCATGTGAACAAATAACTTGGTGACAATAGGGTCTTAGCAGCATGAAGGCATCTAAATACATGATTAGCTTGGCTTTGAAATTTGCTAAGCAGGGTGTGTTTTCTATATATTTCATTCATTTGAATATTAAGGGTAGAGCAATTTTCAAATATTTCAATTTCATTTGGTGGTGCACTAAGAACCGCCCCATCCACTAACCATTGGCAGGAAAATCTACGAGGGGATGCATATGGAAGAAAAACAAGTAGAGTTTTAGGAGCTAAAAGTATGAGGTTTTCATATGAGGTGAAATTTTTCCTACTATGATTTAAAGTTGTATATTTCAAAATATAGAGAATCACTATATTCATGAGTGTGCTCTCTTCCTTCTCCTAGCTATGATATAATTCTTTATATTAGCTTGTAATTCTCCTACTGGGGTTTTCTGAGAAACTAGATCCATCCACGAAATATGAGTGAATGATATCTCAATGGGACATGTTTATAACGTCTGGTTCTAATGCAATTTGAAGAAGGTGATCAGATTACCCACTACAAGGTATTGATCTCAAAGCCTTGTAATGTCCACATTTATTTGACAATATACAATATTTTGCAACAAATTGCCACAAGCTGTTTAAAAGCAATATTTAAGATCTAGGAGACAAGTATCGGATATTTTTTGGGGGATGGATTCATAAATTCACCATAGACATAGTCACCAATAAGATCACATACCTAGACCATATTTAGGGAGAAAATGGTCATTTTTAAATTTTGTAGCAAATTGACTTTTGAAACCTTTTGAAAACAGATTTGGGACAGTTAATATTTGGGGGAATAAAATTAAGAATTTTTAAAAACCTATTTCTAAGGGAGATATCCCTTGGAATATATTTTCCAAAACAACTTTAATCACCTTATTCCAATGTCAAACAAAAAATTTATGACCAAGTTACTGACTATTGGTCACAAAATCAACATCATGACAAATCTACATCTTTATTGTTCATAAGCAGATATAGTATATCAAATAACCAAATTTTTAAATCCTGTTTATAATGGATAAAGGTATTCAATTCTAGTTTAAGGAACAATTTCAATAACTCAATTTAGACTTTGTATGAAAACATTATTCGCAAAACAGTGACTACCTATCATAAACCAATATAACAAAAACTCTACCTTCGAGGTCTGTTCATTAGAGGTTTTGGTATATCAAATAAAATTCATATTAAAACATGTTCCTAGTGGAGATATATAAATAAATATATTTTAATATCCAAGTGGAATCACATCAATATGACCTTTAATGAAAATTTTATGCTAAAAATAAAGATTGTTGGTCTAGATTGGAAATCAAGTGCTTATTTTCCTTATAGTCCATTCCTCCTTAGATTTGACATATCCACTCTTGATGTTCTTAAAACCTATTTTTACTAAAGGTATACCTATGAATCATATTCATATTGGCTTTTGAATCACTCGAATTAGGAATCAAATGAAGAAGTTATCATCTAAGAACTCCCAAGTAGTCTAAGAGGTCGTCACTCCTCAATAGGTAAAAATGCATTTTTCTTCCTTGCATTTTTTTACAAGCACTATTTTTCATTTTTTTCTTATTCATTGGATGAAAAGAGATCGTTCACCTCTCTTTTTCCACAATCTCATGTTTTATTGCAGGTAAGTGCTAAATTTTTTTGTAGATCATGGGAGGATTCAGAAGGTCATTCTATGGATGAGTGATTTTCAAGGACAGATTTTTTGAGAAGGGAATTCCATCTATACATCCACATAATAAGAATGAAATGAATACCAAGTGCAAACCAGTATCACGGAAAAGTCAAATTCATACCATGCTAAGTCACACTCACCATGCCAAAACTATCAAATGAATCCTTCCATAAGACCCTTATGTCATGGTATGCTTATTCATTTTTATCCTTTGATCTTAATTTTGAAGTCTAAACTTCCATTTGTTTCGGTATTCAAACTTAAAATTTTCATCTTACCACTACTACCAAAGGATGAATTCAACCCATTTTTCCTTCACGAGTTTCCTTACATCCCTGCCCTCCTCTTCATCCACCCCTAGCCCATGAATAATGCCACTTAGTTCACTTGCAACACTAAGTTACCTAATTGTCCTTTTCCTTTTTCCAAATAAAACATGCTTGATAGTGAAAATATTTCATTTGTGGTTCTTCAAATCATTTTGTTTTATGCTCGCATTGGATGATGTAAGATTCCTTAAGGCCCTACTTCCAACAAATCTTGTCGCATCAACTTCAACACATTATCTAGGATCAAGATTAGAGATATGTTATAGTTCCTTGGAGCTTTCATACATCAATGACAGTTTCCTCCCTGGAAATAGTGGGAACGGATAAGGAGTCTGTCATATTTTGCAGGGGACTTGACTTTAGCACATCTATTCGTACCTATCAGAATGCACTAAGATACCTTAACACTCATTTTTATTATCTGTGAGTTGTTTCACATTAGTTAATTAGTTAATAACATTCATTAATGGTCGGTAATCCAATGGAATTTCTCTATGTTCGACTTAAAAAAAAACTATTCAGATAGATAGAATTGTACAGGATCGGTTATGGATGAAGACTATATAGTTTCATAACACTAACAACAACTTGTAGCAGTGTTCCAGTAAATTAAGATTTAGATCCAGAATTTAGCACTGGTAGATTAGTTCCAACAATAAGAAGGTGCATAAGTTTTAGTTTCAGATCTTACCCTCAATTCCTCTAACTAAGTGGGATAAATCACCATCATTTAGATTAGATTGTTTCACTTGAAATTCATGATCTAGCAATAGCAAACAGTAGATCACTCCATTGTAATCAACAATTAAAGATCTTTCATATGCATAGCTCATGGAATTATTAGGTAGGTGAAGGTATGTTATTTTCTAATCTTTAATAATTTATTTCTTGAATACTATAAGAAATGTATTTGGAAAATTTCATATTCCTACATGATCTTTTTAATGTCCTCATATTCCATTTTTAGTTTGTCAAATTTTTCCGAGGATGGAAAACATCTTCAATTGGAGGGAAGAAAGTCATACGTTTTGATCCCATATTCTTATAACATATTTTTTATCCCATTTCATATACTCTCATACTCCATACCTTCACACGATGATGATCAACATGTTTCTACCATATGATAGTTGCTATTCTTGTAAATACCCTCACTGATTTCCTGTAGTCATTGGTTTGCATATGGGAAACTTCAAAAAGTATATATGTCATTGAAAGGATGTTGTACATGTCGAATTCATGCTTTAGTACCTTTCAGATGACAAAAATACCAAATTGTGCACTCAAGGAAAGTTACTACTGGAAATCCAATTTTCAGTAATTACCGGAATTCCTCTAGTCATCAATTTACATATGAGCATACTTTCAAAAATAGATCCACCACTTGAAGGATGTTGCACATGTCTAAGGAATGCTTCAATAACTTTCAAATGTGTTAACCCTTGAGATGTTCTAGGCTAAAATTAAGACATGCTAGGCACCATGAAGTTCAATTAATAGAGATTTAAAGCTTAATCTTTTGAAGTGTGATGTAATTTTGGTTTTCTTTGGAAATTATTTGAAAATATAAAAATATTGGACTAACTTTGATATGATGCTTTATTACAGAGGAATTTAATGGTGTGTATTCAGCTTTTCAGGTGAAAATGATGGTAAATTGAGCATTAGGAACACAAAAGAATAATATAAGGTTCCTCTTGGAAAAATATTACACACTCAAGGTGAAAGAAAATGTGTTGAGATTATAAATAATTTAGCATTCAAACAAAGGGAAAAGCATTCTTGATATCTTGCAGAATAAATTGAATTTACATTCATATGTTTAATAGTAAAATAAACCTTTGATTACACTAAACCAAGAACATCGAAATATAGAATATATGTCATTAGAAATTAAATATCGAATTCAATCTCACTACTCAACATACATTCATATCAATCATACAAATATGATGCAAAGTTTCTTCTCGAAAACTTTTATTACTCTCAAGAAAGTCTACACAGATACAGATTAGATCTGGAATTAACAGTAGGAATTTACAAAGAAGAAAAACATTTGTTGAAACAAATCATAATCTTAATCTCTATATCAATGCATGTATACAAAATTAACACAAAACTCGACTTAGTAGCTCCTTCAGAGGACCTCTTAAAAATATTCCAGCCTTATTTCTAAGCTCAAATATTCCTTATATAGGAGACAAAATGATAACCATTTTATGCTTGCTCTAACTATCTTGCTAGTTGTCTTCACTTCTATCACTGTCATTATGTTGAGACTTTGGATAGGCCTATCTAACTTCCCCTTTTTTCCTTTACTTATTCCTAGTCGAACTCTTTTTAGTGGTACTTGGCTGAGGTGACTGACCACTCCCTTGTCCTCTTGTCTGCATAGCTAGATTCCCTTTTGGTTGGCTAGTTGTCTTCCCTAATATTTGTTGCATCACCTAGATAGTTGTTTTCCTTTACAAATTCCCCATTGGTGGCATAGAATCTTGTTGATTTCTACCTAATCTGCACACTTAGCTTCCCTAGTGGATGCACAATTGTTTCTACAAAAGGATCCCCTTGTGGTGATAGAACAAGCTTATGATAGTTAGAAACTTGGTGCCAATCCTTTCCCATAAGATATTGTTGGTCTTTTATGGAGTCTAAAGATATCTCAACATTTGTGATTTTTTTCATAAGATATAAGGGGTAATATTCTTTAAAAAAAACTCAAGTTTATCCATATTTCAATTTCAACAGTTAATTCCTCTACTGCAACATCTCCTCCTAATGGACCATACAACACATCAAATTATCTTTTTTCATTTTTCTTTTCTATAAGGTAAACTTCCTTCTTATATATATATATATATATATATCTCCATGATTGTCCCATAAGTGGGGTAAACCCTTCACTATAACCTATTTGGATAAACCCTTAAAAAATGCAGCCTCTGGAGTCAAAGATTTTATTATACTCTAGGTTCTATTCAATAGAGTTTGATTTATTAACATTTCGTTGGCCAACTTTATCAAACAAGTTCTATTGGAAATCTATAAATCTCACAACTGTCTTTTAGTATGGTTATTCAAATAGTTGATTACTTTAGTAGTTGTAGTGGCTAGTTCTAATTCATCCTATGTTATTTTTTCCCATAGCACTCTATTGGCTCCTTTTAGGAGACCTTCCCCTTGCAAATATATTACAAGTTTGGAGACTTATTTCTTCAGATCATCTCTCTCACTCTCCAAATAATCAATGAGATCGTATTTTTCACTTATTTCCTCCTAAATCTCTTTTATTATATTGTCCATCTTATCAATCTTCCCAAGTGGGACATATTCATCCATGGCTTCAGTTGGATGTTATGTTGATGTCTGCATGTATTGCTCTTTTGGATCTGGCTCTGCTTCCCCTATGGGCTGAGTGGTCTCCTGAGCTATTGGGGATCCTAATTGGGAATAAACTGAGTGGACAGAGATGTCTAATTTAAATTCATAGCAGAAATTGGTATCTCCAAGTCATCCATTTTCTTCCAATACTCTTCCACTTGGGACCTATACTGCTTCATGTTGTCATAAATCCTATCCTTCTCTTCTGCAACTTTAACAATTCAGGAGTTTGAATAGGCTCTACATTAGGTACTTTTAGCCTCTTCTTTAGATGTGCAATCTCATTATCCTTTTTCTATGAGAGGGATTGGGCATGAGAGGTCTCAGTTAGATTTACCCCTAAACCCACTGCCTTACTTTCTAGATCCTTGATAGTAATATGCTTGGCTTTAATAGTTGTTTTTTGTACTTTAAAAAAAAAATCATGCTTTCACAATTCCATTCTTAAGTTATTTTAATTAGCTGAGGAGTGTAACACATCCTTGAAAAACATATCACTGGCCTGCCTGTAAAAATCAGCGCTATCAAGAGGGATGAAATTCCCAAAGTGTACATTGTACTCATCTACTTTCCAATGATCAAATGATTGGGGGGACATAAATTTTGGTTCCAGAATTGACATTATGAGGAAATCTGCTTTGTGATATATCATAGTTAGTAATCCTTTTGTCCTTGTATCTAACTTACTTTTCAACTCTTTAATTCTTTCCATACTCTGCTTCATTATACCCATATACTTAGTATGTAGGTTTAGTTTGACTTGAGTTGGGCATGCAGAAGATGACCCTTATGTAATTTGGGGTATAGGAAGCACCAATGAAGTGTAGTTCTTGGTAGTGATAGGTGGCACCTCTTTGTTTGTTGGGGATATTTCTAGTAACTCCTCCACTTCACTTGGAAAATTATCAGTTTGAGTATGTTCAACAGTGGCATGTTCTCCCTCTTTTTCAACCTCAACCATGGCTTTCTTGCTTGGTGGTTGCACCTTAGTTCCATCTACATCCATGTCTGTAATGGATTCTTTAGTTGTTCTATTAGCCCCTATTTGTGATTATGTGTGGGTCTTCTTTGGATCATTTCCAGGCATAGCCTGAACCTACTCCTAAATAAATAGGTTTTCCACTTTCTCCAAGTTGAGACAAGACATACATTTGTATGATGAATTTTTGTTTTCAATCCTTTTTCTAGAAATTATTTGGTGAGCGTAATAGGGCCACTTTTATGTCTTCTCCAAATTTAGTTGATTCAATAGATTTTCTATGTAAGATAGGGCATTTTTTATCTTTACTAAGAAAGGTACTATATCTTTGGGTAGCTTGAAAGTGATGGGATTCTTATATTTCACAAAGTGTACTTGATCAAGATAAATATGTCTCTGACATACTACATGGTGAACACTCTTGGATTCAGAAAGAAAGGTAACTTGCAAGGATCCTCTTCAAATCCATATACCCTCAAGACAGTATTATATTCATACAAGAACCAATCCCCAACTCTAGTATCGGGGCTTAGCTGCATTAGCTCCTAATATTTAGGGGAAACTCTAGGGGGAGAGGCACCATGCAATAAGAAGTATGCTATTTTCATAACCTTGTCTATAAATTATTTAAAATTATGATTCCTTGGTCTCCTAAGAATCAAGTCTGTCCATGTGTATACAATAAGTTTTTTCCTTCTTTGTCCCTAAATTTCATCTCTAGCCTTTTAAAATGTTCAAAGTTTTGATATAGAAACATATAAAATAACAATGATGGATATCTAAATCTCTCCAAAGCAAGGTATTCTGCTAGTTGGTTGTGTATTTTCTTAGCTAGATGATTGCAAAGGTCGAATCTAGGAGGCATAACCCCTACTGATGGATTTAGGAGGGATAAGAATCCCAGGATGGCTTCATATACAAATTTGTCATCACCATATCCAAAGATGCTAAAGATCATGGCTATGGCTTCTTTTGATTTATCTGAGAAATCAACAACTGCATAAGGGGGTGGAGCGGTTGGGACAAGGGTGCCTTCTTTTAGATGTTGGGCTAGGATTATATTTATTTGCATATGTTTCAAGTCCTTATAAGACGATGGTAGAGATTCTTCATCCAAAAATTACAGGGATGGTAAGTCCGGGAAACATAGTATTTTAGATAGGGCATCTGAGGATATGATGCACAGGGTCCTAGTTTGATCAAGGGATAAAATGTTCATTTATTGAAGGAGTATCTTATAGAGCACCAATGGATGAATTCTAGGAAAGGTATGTCTTGGGGACAGACTACATAGTTTAATTTTGGTTCTCACAGATGGAATGGGTCACGCTTCACAACAAAGTTAGATTGAGCTTTAAGGATGGTGCTATGGAGGTATGATGCGGTTATGGTTGTGTCGAAGACATCAACCTCATGGTCATATAGATACTCGTTTCCCAATATCATGGGTTTTGGTTGTTTATATTTTAACAAGGAGACCATTGTTAAAATTACTATTTATGTAGAGGTAAAATGATGGAGGTAGAAAAGGAAAATTAGCTAGAGGGTAAAAATATGTTGGTATCCAGCTTCATGCACTGTATAATGATGTTGGCATGGGTGCAAGATCCACGCAGGTGTCATTCTCTTTCCTTCTCAATATATCATAATGAATAATAATTTGAATATTTTCCCTTTTAATGGTCTATCTAATTTTAATTTTTACATATGGCACGCAATTATTGGCCAATTTTGGGATGATGTCATATGATGTAATCAGGCCTACCTAACACATGTCCTTTCTTGAGTGGTACAAATGGATTCCATCTTACCTTTCCTTTCGTCCATGGAGGCCCCTTTATGTTTGTATATATGTAGGTGGAAAATAACCCTTTGGTAAACCAAAGTGGTAACAACTCATGCCTAGATTGGTTTTGGAAAATATTTTGGAGAGCCATTATCAACCACAATTCTCCATGCATCCTAGTTGTTTCAGGCCGACAACTCCTTGGGGAACTCCTATATCCCTCACATATTCATGATGTCTTATTGCTTCTCACCATCGATCTATCGACCCCCTTCATGATCTACTCACTCGTGTTATAGCCCCCCCCTTTTTTAGGCACTCGGTCCCGCTCTCAATCATATGCTCCATTTTCTTTTAGCACCCAGTCTCTATTTATTTTATATCTTAGTATTCAACACCCGGTTCTTTCACTCATCCCCGATCCTTATTTCCATACACTTTGGGACTTCAAGCACTTATACCAACCATCCTCAACCCCTTTGCCTATATTTTTGACACTTTTGTATCCATTTTGGTTTTGGGAAGTTTTGAGTGTTAACATTGGCTCCAACAGGGACAACTCTTTATCTCATAAAAAATGAGAAAGGTAGATTAGTGCCTTCTATGTTGGGTTGTGGAGTCTTTCCCTTTTTAATGGATATGTATACATCAAGCAAACTCTTGAGCTTTGCATATTTTTCGAAAATGCTTCAGAAAATTAAAATTTCAAATTTCAAATGTAATGTAAACATAAATAAAAACAGGAAATAAAATTCTTCTATCCTACTATGATACATAGCTATAGAATTTCATGATCTTTCAATATTGCAGGAAGTGCTTTAAAATCCTTCCATTTACAGCTGCTTCCAAAAATTTACCATCAAGTTGATCAAGAGTATAAGTATTGTTTCCTTGGAAAGGTGAGATTTGGAAATGCCCCATCCAGATATTGTCTAAATTACCATGTTTTCCTTTGTCTTCTCTTCTAGAATCCCATTTTAAAACTAAATCCCTTGGATAAAAATATTCCTAAGTCTCTTTTATCAAAATGTGCCTTCATTTTGTCTTGGTTCAGTTGCATCTTCAAACCAACCTACTCTCTCTCTTGTTGTAGCTCAACTAGCTCATAAATCCTCCTCATCATGTCATTTGGTTCTTCCATTTCATTTTGGATCAATTTCATCACTGGAGTCCCTAAATGGATCGGGAAGATTTTTTTTTTCACATAGACCAATTGAAATAGTGAGGTTCCAATGGACCTCTTTGCGCTTATCTTTTCATCCCATGGTGAAATATACCTCAGGTGAGTGTCCCATGCCTTCTTGTTTTGTGATAGCATCTTCTTAATTATCCAGGCCAAGATTTTATTTGAATATTCTCCCAGTCCATTTCCCTAAGGATAATAAAGGGTGGAATTCCCTCGTTCAATATTGTATTTTTGGTAGAATATAACAATTTGACAAATTTAAATGCATATGCATTGTCAGCTATGACCTTCTTAGGGAATCCAAACCTGGACAAGATATTTTCTTCCAAGAAATAAATGATTTTTGCATCATTTATTGATCTGGTGTGGATGGCATCTACCCATTTTGTGATGTAATCAGTGGCTATTGGAATCCATTTGTGTTTCCCACCATAGTGGGAATTTATCTCTCCAGTGAAACCCAATCCCCACTATTGGAAAGGGGATTCTATTTCAATAGGTTTCAAAGGAAGTGGCTTCATCTTTTTCTTCCCAACAAAAAGTTGACATTCTATGCATGATATTACCAAATTAATGACATCAGAAACTAGTCTTGGACAATAGTATCTTACTCTCAAATTTTTGTAGGGCGTGGCCCTCCATGCATGGTGGCCTCCACAGATTCCATTGGGGGAACTCTGTTATCATACCTTAAGTTCCCTCCTATATTACACAATTCAATAGTATGCCCAAAGGACCCTTCCAGTACAAATACTCATCTAAGATATAGTATTTGATAGCTTGGATATTCAAGGATATAGCTCGAGGCTTACTTAACTCAGTAGTACATTGAAGGTGCACTAGATAAAAAATGATATCATTGTACCATTTGGAATCCACAAATTTTGGATTTACTTTTATAACTGCTTCTTGAGAATTACGTATGCTTGATGCTCTTTCTTCCTCTATCAGCTCAGTCACCAAATTCAGATTTAATGCTTCACAATTTGACTTGGATAGCATATTTTCTAATCCTTGTCCTTTCACTAATTTAGTGGGCTTAAAATATAAGCCATATTCTTGAATCTTATCAATGCAATTTCCTCTTCTTCCCTCACTGTATGTTTCACTACTACAATTTTGAATTTTACGGGGGTTTTCTTCTTCCCCCAAATGTCACTTTTGGGGGTGGTTCTAAACCCCCCCTAAAAGTCCCTCAAGTTGGGAAGCATGGAGGATTTCTTTGAACTCAAGTTGGGAAGCATGACTATGGAATCCAATGAGAAAAGTTTCCTAGAACTCATGAAGTATGTTGGATTCATAAAGGATGAGATAGTGAAGATTCATAGGTTCCTAAGTGACCTACCAACATTCTATAGAGATAATATCCATTATGAGAGACCAAAGTCTCTTAAATATGTCATTTGGAAAGTAAAGCATGTGTATGATTTGAATAAGAGCAAAGCTCCATATCAAAAGGACTGGAGGGATAAGAAATGGGACAAGCAAGAGTAGAGGAAGAAAGGATTCCAACCTCCATCATTCAGAAATAGTAATAACTATTATCAGCAAAGACAAATAGAGACAAACAAAGCCAAATGGGGAGAGCATTCAGACAAAGGGCCAAGACCACCTATTAAATGTTGGATATGTAAGGGGAATCACTATAACATGAAGTGTCCATAGAAGGGAAGCACCATTAATAACATTCAGGAAGCCTCAATTGTTGGTGATGTTGGAAGAACTATTCCAAGACTATATGCATCCTTCGATGGTAGACAAGCTAACCACCAGTCCCCGATGATTAATGTAGTAAGTAAGATTTCTAATAAACTTATATCTATTTTAATTGATTATGGAGCTAGCCATAGTTACATTTCACTTAACATAGTTGAGAGATGTTATTTGAAGAAAAGAAAGCTTGACACAACAAGTATAGTGTATTTGGCTACGGGAACCAAGAGGAAGATCACATAAGCAGCATGGAAGTGTCCTTTGGAAATAAATGGTCTAAAGATCTTTGCGGACTTGAAAATCATACCTTTGGGATTATATGATGTATTGATTGACATGGATTGGTTGGATGCACATCATTCCATGTTTGATTGTCACAACAATACTTATACTTTTCTGGATGAAGAAGTCAATCGAGTGATAGTGGGAGGTATACCTAGACCCATATCTCTGAGATAGATCACAGCTCTACAGTTGAAGAAATATTTTAGGAAAGGTTGTCAGCTGTATGTAGGTCATGTGGAGGAGCCAAGGGAAGGAAAAGAGACAGATCTACAAGACTACCCAGTGCTACAAGAATTTGTAGATATATTCCAAGGATTGCTTGGAATGCCACCTAAGAGAGGCATTGCTTTCTTTATTGATTTGGTGCCAGGTGTAGTTCCCTCATCTAGGGAACCTTATAGAATGATCACTCCAGAATCAAAAGAGTTGTAGATGCAGTTATAAGAGTTACTGAAGAAAGGGTACATAAGTCCTAGTGTGTCACTTTGGGGAACTCTTGTATTGTTTCTAAAGAAGAAGTATGGAACTATAAGACTCTGTATCAATTATAGACAATTGAACAAAGCTACAATCAAAAACAAGTATCATTTGCCAAGGATTGGTGACTTGTTGATCATCTGAGAGGAGCCAATGTATTTTCAAAGATAGATATGAGATCAAGATATCACCAAGTCAAAATCAAAGATGAAGACATCAGTAATACAACATTTAGGACAAGGTACAGTCACTGTGAGTTTACAGTGGTACATTTTGGATTGACAAATGCATCGAAAACATTCATGTGTCTAATCAATGGATTTTTCAGAAAGTATTTGGATAAGTTTGTAAATGTATTCTTGGATGACATCCTTATCTATTCCAATTCAGAAGAAGAAGATGAAGAACATATAAGGTTGGTGATGCAAGTAATCAGTGAGCATCGGTTGTATGCCAAGCTAAGTAAGTGTTCATTCTATCAGATTAGAACCCGCTACTTGGGTCAGATCATATCAAAATAAGGCATCCCAGTGGATCCTGAAAAGATAAGAGCTCTAATGGAATGGTAGACTCCAAGAAATGTATCAGAATTAAGATATTTTATGTGCTTAGCAGGATACTACCGGAGATTCATTGAAGGTTTCTTAAAGTTAGCTCATCCCATCACATCTTTGCAGAAGAAAGGTGTGAAGTTTGAATGGGATTCCAAGTGTGAAGACAATTTTCAAATACGCAAGGAAATGCTTACCGGTGCACCAGTTCTGAATATTATAAACCTCGATGAAATATTTTCAATATGCACAGATGCATGTAAGCAAGGCATTGGTGGAGTGTTGACTCATAATGGCCATAAAATTAGTTATGAATCTAGGAAGCTGAAAAAACATGAACAAAATTATGCCACTCATGATCTAGAGCTTGCAGTTATCATTCATTCCTTGAAGATATGGAGGCACTAATTGATGGGTAAGAAGTTTGAATTAAGGACTGATCATGATGGTTTGAAGTATTTGTTTGAGTGGAATACTCATAATGCAAGACAGAGAAGGTGGATGGAATTGCTATGTGAATATGAATTTGATATCAAGCACATCAAAGGAAAGGAAAATAAGGTAGTTGATGCACTTAGTAGGAAGATACGTGTGATGCATGTAGTAGCTATCAGTACTGGTACATTTGATTTGAAGGATAAAATCATTGAATCCAATGCTACAAATGAGCATTACTAGAAGGTAAGATATGGATTGTGCAGAAACAAAAAGTACCTCGGAAGTTTGATAAATACAATATGGAAGAGAATGGAATCCTCATGCATAAGGATAGAGTTTATGTGCCAAAGTCTAGAGACTTAAGGAATATGGTTCTGAAGGATATGCATAGTGTGCCTTATGTTGGGCATTCAGGATATCAGAAGACAATAGAAACTATGAGGAAACAATACTATTGGCCAGGAATGAAGAATGATGTTGCAGAGTACATAGCCAGATGCATGGAATGATAGAAGGTTATAGTAGATAATCGACATCCAACTGGTTTGTTGCAGCCACTACTAATACCTGAATGGAAGTGGGATGTAGTGACGATAGATTTCATCACAAAGTTTCCAAATACAAGACTACATAATGATGCGATCATGGTAGTGGTGGATAAGTTGACTAAATATACACACTTTATTCCAATGAAAACAACTCATAAGGAAGCTAACATTGCAGACATCTTTATGAAATAGGTTTCAAGACTACATGGAATTCCAAAAGCTATAATGTCAAACAGAGATGCAAAGCTTACTTCTAACTTTTGGAAAGGATTTGGTACAAATCTAAACATGAGTATAACATACCATCCTCAAACAGATGGTTAGACAGAAAGAGTCAATCATGTAATAGAATATATGTTGAGCATATGTGATGGATCATCCATTCAAGTGGGAGGATTATTTACACTTGGTAGAGTTTGCCTATAATAATGGATATCTTGTCTCTTTGAAGATGATTCCTTTTGAGGAATTGTATGGGATAGAGTGCAATAATCCTATCAGTTGGGATAATCCAACAACAGAATCATCATTGGACCTAAAATTTAGAAGGACATGGAAGATCAAATGGTTAGAATCAAACGCAATTTGAAAGCAGCTCAAGATAGACTGAAAAGTTAGGTAGATCATAGCATAACTAACAAACAGTTTAAAGTTGGAGATCATGTATTTTTTAAATTTAGACCCAATAAGAGTTCCTTGAACTTGGGAAACTGTTCCAAGATAGCTACTAGATACTTTGGACCCTTTGATATCCTAGCTAGGATAGGGCACGTTGCATATGAGTTTGCATTTCCTGCTTGCATAAAAGTGCATAATGTTTTTCATGTATCTTTTTTGAAAAAGTATATACTTGATCCTAATCATGTGATTGATTGGAATGTGATTTAGGCGGAATTGGAAGGGGATTTTCTGATGCAACCAGTTTCCATATTGGGAAAAAAATTCAAGTTGCTTTGGAATCGAGAGATCAGGCAGGGAAAGGTCCAATGGACCCATTTCAATCCTAAAGATTCTACTTGGGAGATGGAAGATGCTATGAGGGAGGAATAACCTCATCTTTTTTGAAATTTTATGTTGGATTGTGTATGTAATAATAATGCATTAAGGACGATGCATTGTTTTAATGGGGGGGGGATGTAATACCCCAATGTTTTGTAGCCCCGAACATATTTCATTATTATTTTGTTTTTTTATGGTGGAACAAGGTGCCAAGACAATGGTTTGAGGGATTATTATTATTAATAAATTCATTGGCCCAACATGGACAACAAATGAGAATGGGGGGACATGGTTTCCACATGTGAGGGGAAATGGGGACTAGGAGTTGTTGGTTGCCTAAACTTTGTACTTTGGATCCTATTCTTGATTATTTTGGACCTTGGAGTTACTATTGCACCTTATTCATGGTTATATGGTCCCCACTTGAGAAATGCACCCCTCTTGGATATTTGGTGGGTCCATCTTGGTGAATGCACCCTCCTTGATTGAAATATGCCCTTTTGTAGGCCCCACTTGCACTGGAGCACCCTCTTCCTACTTTATAGGGGTTGTAAGCTAGATTTTAGCTTCCACCTCCTTGATTCTTTCCTCCACCTCCAAAAGTGCACCCCACTCCTCTATTCATCCCTATTTTTGTGCTTCCAGGATATTTATGACCCTATTGGATCCACTCTTTCACTTCATGCGCCCTCCTTGTGCAATTTGCCCTCCACTCCTTGGTTTTTGGTAACTCCTCCTCATGGTGCTAATCCGGGAAAGGGAAACTCCTAATCTAATCCACCACTAAACCAATTCTTTTTAACTCTCCATGATGAAGCCTAACCACACCTCAAACTAATTTGAGTTGGTCTCCTTGGGTTCGAATTTCCCTCCTTGAGATTTATATATATGTGCTATCTCCTTCTTGTGCTAGTTAGTTAGATAGTTGGTTGGGTCAATCTCATTGTGACTCTAGTGTTATGTGTTGGAGAATGATGTTGCAAGAGAGATTTTGATTGTTTAAATTTGTTTCCACATGGACCATTACTTGTCCCTAGTCTAGAATGTAAAGCCATTGGGTGAGGAGGTGATATCCTAAGGGAAGTGTTGAGAGCGTGTAGTCACAAATCACCGGGTAGTGTAGATGAAAGGAAAGTAGATGGTGAGGGAATGAGTTGTGGCTACTTTAGTTGAGAGTACCTCTACTTGTGGGACCATGTCCTTGGCTCAAGGGTGACTATCATGCTGAGAGATGCATGAGCATGGAATTAATATGGCTAGGAGGAACGTGGTCCTATTGAAGCCAGTTGCACATCTTTAGATAAGTATTTGGTTATATGCTTATTCATTGTATTTTATTATGCATATGTGTCGTGGAGACTAACTTGATCTATGTTTATGTTTATGGATGTTGTGTTAGCAATTGAAAGTAGGATCGATGGTCCTCATGCTTATCTATGTTATATGGATTATTATGTTAATAGTTGAATGCAATATGGGTTGCTTTCGTGCATTTGAAAAATCTGACTTGTGATGAAACTTCTCTATCTTCTCTATATTCTCTAACTTCTTTATTCTCTCATGGATAGATGGTTGTAGATGGCAGCCATCATTTTTTTATTTCTCTCATGGTTAGATGGATGTAGATGGAAGCCATCATTTCTAAATTATAATGTGTTTAAATTATTGTAAATGATAGCCATAAAATATGATTTGTATTAGTGATTGATGGCTAAAGGCGGGGGAGCCATGAATATGATTTTTACTAGTGAGTGATGGCTGTAGGGGACATCCATGGGATCTGTTTTGATGGTTGCAGATGGAAGCTTCTGTTTTTGTGTCTCTCATGGTTTATGTGGTTGTATTGTTAATGTTGTTAATACTCACTATCTAACCAAACAAATCAACAAACACATAATCCAATTAGTAAGGCATCTTCATATGAAAGATAAGTGAAAGGAAAATGGGATGATAACAATAACAATTGAGCACTAAAAAACGTCTACAATTGAATACTTGCTTTCATGTTTTCAATAGCATTGCAATTCAATAACTACTATAAAGCACATGAGCTATACATTTGTACTCAACCATTACAAGAATAATGGAAGGATCAATTATCATACTTTTATTCATAAACATTCATTATTTACAAGTACAACATATTTATCTTACATAGCATGTGCTTTAGGAAAGGATATGTTTGCATTACCTTGACTCAGCCTTTCCCTTGGGTTACATGGTGTCTCTGGCCTTGGTTTTGGGGCTGGGCACACCACAATGATAATATGACATATTGGTGATTTTATAGGATAATTAGGGGACGTTTGCCATGTAAACATTATAGTTCCAATGTTCATATGACATATTGTATTTGATTGAAATGCTAGTAAATTTGGATGGTATTGGAACCATTCTTTGGGTCTTATTCTAATCTTACACTATTTTGTAGGTAAATACAAAATAAGCATGATGTGTACATTTTCTTTATCACGGTAGGAGTATGTGCTATTTAAAAAATGTCTTGCAAAATTACTTTTCCATATTTCCAAAGTCGATGCAAGAAAGCTAGATTAGCATATTATTCCTTTTCTGGTACAATGGTTGTATATACTTACCTCTACTTTGCTAGTGAAATTCCCCTCTTTTTACAATGTGACTATGGTACTTGATGTCATATGAAGTGGATACAACTGCTTAAGCATCATCCCTTTGTTCCTTTGACACACCCCTTTTTGGATTGGAGCATCGTTGTTAGGATCTAAACGCTAGCCATCGTGGTGCTAGGAAATCCACTTACTACTAGATCTCATACCAACAAATGTTCATTACCATTAACTAAGTTATATCATGATACAAGTAAACATGTGATGGTCCATATCCAAGGATGTCTATGGAAATATGTATATAAGAGTTGTTGGTTGCATAGATTGTATGGTTGTCTTATTCAACATTCTGGTTGGAAGTGCACTATAAGTATCCACAATAAGTTTGGAAATTTCCTTCTTTGGTATTTTGTCGAAAATATTTGAAAAAAAAACATATTGAAATCATATTTCTTCATGACCTGAGTGACCAATTGCCTCTTTTGAAGCAATTGATTTTGCTCCTTGCATCTTTTTTTTGTGATGTAGCCCACTGACAAGTACACTATAGGTTTGATAATTACGATGGGATTCCTTCGTTATCATTATTTTCTCATAATATCAAAACCATGGTCAACTCTATCTATTTTGATGTCGCCATCAATAAGAGAGGTGTATGTTAGTTGATCATGTTCCAAGCCTTTTACCTCCTTTTTATTTTTTCCAAAAAGGAGTTACACTTCTTCTGATTTATCTTCTTTGCAAATGTCATGGATCAGTGCACTATAGGTGTGAACATATTTGTCAAAATCTTGTGTACCTTTTTCACGAAAGATTTTAAATGCATGTTCCACTACACTTGTTTTGTAGATTCCACCAATTAGGGCTTCCTAATTAAACAAAGTAAGAACCAAATTCCTTTCCTACATGTTCCCAAACGTTTTTTCCCTTTGAATGATAGTTGACTATCCTTGCAAAATCCATCTAACAGTATGTTGTTAGTATGGTCATTTGGCTCGTAGTTATTGTCCTTCACTCGATGCACTACTACAAGAGTAATGTGAGCTTTGCTTCTTTTGCGGTGTCCATCAATCGAGGTGGTATACATTACTTGATTTTGAGTTTGGACTTTGTCATGGATGTTTTAGAATAAATAATAACATTTCTCCAGCTTCCGCTCTTTACAAAGTTCATTAATCAAATTACTAAAAGTGAGTTTCTAGTTGTCATTGAGGAAATCATAATTGACTACATTGGCAATCAATATTTCTTCAAATACTTTCTTGGATGCTTGCTTTGTGTCTTTCAACTTGCTTTATATGCACAATTAATTTCTCAATTTAGTATAGCTAAGAATGTTTAGTTTGGACTCCCTTTGCAACATTTTGTTAACTAGGTCGAACACCTCTTGTCTTCTTTCAGATTTGTTGATTTGAGATTCTATTACATTGAACTAGTTAGTATATAAAATCAAAACTTGCAGGTGGTTTCCTTTAAAACAACTATATCAACTTTTTGAGATGGAAAAAATCAGTGGTTAGCTCTTTTATCCATGAAAAGAAATTGTCACCTTCCTTTCATTTAAAATAATTTACACTTCACATGTACAAGAATATACATGGAAGAGCAATTTTATATTTGTCATATTTGTCTCTATTCTACTAGTTGAATATAACAAAAAATGGTGTTTTTCATATTGCAAAACCCATTTTGCAATGATGTTGATAAGTTTCTTGCCACATACTTAACATAAAGGGAAAAAAAATTGCTCCATTACTAGCATTAAGTTGAATTGTGACATTGTTAGTATTGGATCTAGTTGTCTCTTAAGATACATTGCATGAAATTTTCTATCTCTTCATTTAAGGGGAAAAAAACTATTTGGAAATTCCTCTTTAGCCATAGTCATCGAGTTGCACTAATTTATAGGTACTTCTACTTTCCTAGGAACTACCTTACTTGCTTTATGATTAGTACTAGGTAGTCATATGTGCACTTCTATTTTTCAGTGTTTCCTTGGATTTTTAAATTTTGTCTTGTTCTTCGATTGAATTAACAATTACTTTGTTGCTTGGAAGGGAGCACTTTGATTTGAGAAATTAACACTAGAATATCTTCCCTTGCAATGAAACAATCAACTTTATGCATTTTCCACCATATCCAATGTTCATTCAACTTCCTCATGTGACTTTCTATTTATTTAATGTTCATAACATCTACAATGAGTTAGAAATAACAATCCCTATAGAGTTATTGGTCTTTTACTAATATTTATGCCTAGTGTACTTTTGCAGAACTAGCTAATCCATCTTGCCCGCTTAGAACAAAGCTATCTATGGGAGAGGATGCCTTTTTCTTTCATACGTTATGAGATAATTAGCTATGAAAACAAAGACAAAACCATGAAAAGAAGCATATATACTAAACGTAGAGCAATAGTGTCTGGTATGCAGAGTGAAGTTGATATTCATAGTGTTTCAAAATCGCATGGATTTTTTTGTGTAGCAAATTTTGTGTATCTTGTCAGGGATTTTTTGTTTGAATCTATCGGGATTTTTTGTTTGAATCTATCCATATTCTATTGAACTATGAGAAGGAAAAAATGCATATTTTAGATATTTCTTGGCATTAGGATATCCTAAATTAAAACATAAATGAGTAGAACACAAAAATATTGATGGAGATGCACAATGTTTCTGATCGAACTATTTATTTGGATCACATGTCTAAATCAGCTTCCCCAGCTATAGAATTACAACAACAAGGGTTGTGGGGAGACATCTTCTACATAAAGTGGCCATCGAAGTGCCTTGAAATACCAATACGAGTTTGGTCAAAGACACAAAAGAAGAATTATTTGCATTAAAATTCAAGTTTATATTAGCACATGTATGACATATTGGTTCATGATGAAAATCCACTTAGTGGCCATTTTGAATGTTATTGTGTAAAAGAGAAATTGGAGTAAATGATGGTGTTGGGAAAATCCCTTGTATTTAATAATACGAAAACAAAGATAGTCATTCTATGCAATCAGAGAATAGGATGCTTCAAGAGGGATTTAGACGAGTATCTATTTTCAGAAGCATTTATGGCGAAAGTGCTTTCACAACAATTTCATATTTGACACAAAACAGAAATATGTGCATTGCTTGTGTTGTATTGTAGCACAAATGTTCTGTAATGCACTCAAGAAGAGTGATCCTTTTGGATTTGAATGCATAGAACAATATATTACAACTACCACAAATCAAAACTATTTTAACATAGAAACATGACAAACATTTATTGTGATGTTGGCATTTCCCTATGGGAAAGGTAATTTAGATGGCGGCTTGTTTGTGTTTGTTTGGTTGTGCTACATCTTTAATGTAGATTTGTGCATATGGTCTAGTGAATCGATGGTTGTTCTGCATTGTATATGTTCAAAAAATTCAACATTGCATCATAAATTTGATGGCATACAATATCATTTTGGTAGATCACATCCATACTTTGAGCCATTTCAATGAATGAAATGATTAGTTGATATAAGTACAACCATTTCTTCTAGTGTGATAAATGTAACATAAAAAAAATGTGCTTGCACCAAATCAAAGAAATTATTAGAGGTAACACTATGCTAAAGGATGACATGGCCATACTTGATGCACACATTCCTAGGAAGAGGATGAGAGAAATGGAATATGGCATTGGGAAGAAAGACTAGAATGAGGGAATAGAACTATCCTAAAGGATGAAAAAATGATGCTTTCTACACATGTCCCCAATAAGAGATTGAAAATAACATAAATCCACATTCGAGAAGAAGAAAAAAAATAATGCTATCTATAGATGTCACGTCCCCTTCCATCAATCCAATGCCAGGAATGAAACATGACCAACATACCGGGCTTATTGGCAATCTCAGCCCCATACATTACTAAGAAATTCATTTATAATTAAAACTTCTGTGTATGCATATTCATACTCAAACAAACACAGCGGAATTAAACACACTATATATATATACACACGATTTCATCATGCATATAACAGTCAACAATTATCACATTGCATAAAACAGGCTGCCTTTCATTTCATCAACATGGACAATTATCATTCATAATTAACACATTGCATAACACAAAATGCATATGATTTAAATCACATAGAACACTTATCTTTGGGATGAAGTTGTCCAAACAACTGGCTATGGAAGAGCAACGTTCCACCCAACCATAGATCTTTGTCAAGCCTATATTCTTTCAGCTGAGATATCACCCCCGAGCTGGGTTGTGTATCCACCAAGGAGGAACTAGATGGACTCACTCACATCCATGGATTCACTCAACAACTATGCTAAGCCAACACACAGTTGGGTTTATCAAGCATACAAAAAACAAATGAGGAGGATGCTAAGCCAGTGAGCTCAACCACAAAACTACAGACATCTCAAATGAACTCAACAGTCATGACACCCACAATACCTACCACACCCAACACCAGGAAGGTCCCCTTCTCTGCTGCACAGTCCCTCAGGCATCCCTTCCCTCCAGTGCTCTTCAGGGTGGGCATAGAAAGGTCTAGCTGCTAATTCCTTGAGATTCTAGCCTTCACTGGGTTTATCAAGCAAACCCAACCTCTGCTCAGTCATTAACACTTGGATTTCTCACAATTCTGTCATCAAATAACTCAATCCCGTCACTAGTTTTCTGGGCTATAAAAACTGGGTTTTCCAATGGATTTCGGGGTATCTAATACTCTCAATTTCGCCCCGAGGTTCATATCTATGGATCCCCCATTGGATTTCACTTTCAATATCAAATTCTGGGTGTTTATGGCTCTTCAAAACGTGGGTTCTTGCAAAGTTGCGATTTTTGGTTTTTCTCATTGTTGGGCTTTCGTAATGGATGAAAACTGATGCTGGGATGTTCAACAATGGAATGGGAATGAGGAAGAACCCATTCCCATGAGGTAGAGTGACTTGTGGTATAAGAAAAACAGAGCCCATACCTGTCTTACGAATTTATGGGCTGCCCATGCTCCATTGAAGCCATGGACTGAATTCTTCAACAACTTCCTTACAACAGAATTAAATGTCAGCAAGGAAAGTCAAATGGGTTCTCACAATGACATTTGGCAGCATATGGTTCATCCCCACAACCCCCTCACCACTCCCTAGTGGAATACACATGGCCCCTTCTCATTCATTGCTTTCATAGCCAATTTTGGTATTTTATTGAAATATTAATATTTACATCCATTTACAATATTCCATGGCTTAATAGCACATGGGTAACAAAATATCAAATGCTTCTCCATTCTAAATAAAATCCGAACATACACTAGCAGGGCCTTGTCCTTGAGCCACTAGCAGGGCCTTGTCCTTGAGCTCCACGCTAGGGAAACATACATCGCATGTATACAATATTTACATTAAAAGCCAATATTTCATAAGGGTCAAAATTGGGGTATTACAATAGACACTAATCATTCCAAGCAACCCAAGAGAAAAGAAATAAATTCTCGTTCAAATGTACTTGTTGATGATTATGGCATCATGAAAGAAGAGCCTGGATCTCAAAACATGAGAAAAATAAGTTGCTCATTTCATAGGAAGGAAAAAATAGAACTTTCATCTCTCTCCCTTATTGAGCAAGAATACTACCGATAGATTGAAGACATACCCATTTATGCTTGTACCATATGCAATAAAACTTGGTTTAGAAAATATGTAGTTGAAAGTAGTTTGTTTCAAATAGACTATTTAGTCATGTCCTAAAGGATGACAAAATAAGTAGTTGAAAATATGTATTTGAGAGTATTTAGTCATACACTAACATGGTCATAGATTCAATTAAGAAGTTCCTTCAACACAAGAGTGCATATGTTGTTGGCTGAATATGAGTGCACATAGTCATGAAGGATTTACAATGATTATGCAAAACACCACTTTATAAAATGGAGAAAGCTGTAATAAATGATGCCTAGAAAGAAAACTTTCATGAAGTCTCATTAGAGCTAGATAATGGCACTAATGACCATACTGATGCTGATAATTCTATTGATGATGAACCGATAACGAAAACACTATTGCATGGCTTTATTGATTCCTACAACATTTATGATTTTGAAAACAATTAGATAAACATTGCTCCAGGTGAGGGTTACCTACCATTAGGAATTTTCCAAAATAAATATTTAGAGGAGATGATTTTCCTGTTTTTTTTATGAAGAGAAGAGAGAGTATGAAATTTCATGGAACTTTACTTATCGAAACATTGCTCAATGGGAGGTTTTGCACAAATATCATGACTTTTCTTACCATACAACAAATATTTTTTACAAATCAATACATATAATTCTTAATCAAGTATTCAGATGCATCTCGATTAGAATATGAAAAAGGTTAATTAAAAGGAAGAAATCTAGTGGCTAAGGATGTTAAATAAAAACATAACTTAGATCATATTTTGAAATTGAACATTGGATATATGGATTTGAGAACAATTTGCACATCCCCATACTACCATCAACATTTGCATAAGAACTTGTATGTGATGATACATAAACTAGGGCTGCTAACCTTGTTTGTATCATTCAGTAGTACATAGCATTGTAGTAAGCTATTAATCAAGACACTAAAACAAATTAGAACTGAAAAATTTGTGCCAGTAGATGATGAATTGACTGAGAAATTGGTTAGAAATGATCCAATCACTTGCATACATTATTATATAAAAAGGATGAATGCTTTGTGAAACCTTATTTCTCATGACTACAAGTACTACAATGAAGTTACAAGCCATTTCCTTGTAACATAGTTCCAAAATAGAGGAAGCCAACATGACCACAAGTTATCGTGGATTAAGAATGCATCAATATATGGGAAAAACACAATATTTTTCCACAAATCGAGAGATTTGTGGAAAAATATTTGACTTGTGATTCAATAATTCCTTCAAATTATTTGAAAACACTTCATCAACATCATTTCACAAAAACTTGCAGGAAATAGAAAAATGTGCATTATAGATTCAACTTTCCAATTCCGCCAATTAGAAAAACAAGAATACTTGAACCCATGAAAGTTGAGAATGAAACAACAAAGGAAAATGAAAATGCATATTTAGCACTTTGCAATATGCCACATATGATGATTTTTGCACATTTGATAAATTCTTGGAGAGCCTGGGCTTGACAGAGGATGCCTACATCCATGTAATTCAATATAGCTTAAATAGAGAAATGCTTCTATTGGAAAGGAGACCAATAAACAATCTGGATTAATATATTTTCTGAACATATTCAAGCACTATGGGATGCAAACATAGATTCACAATTTGTTCTTGATGCATATGCTGCAACCACATATTGCAGCTCTTGCATGACAAATCTAGATAAGACAATTACTTTGACATTTAAGCATATATGATATGATAATCAAAGAGAAGATGCAAATGTCAGTCAAACAATTGGAAGGATTGGAAAGGCTTTGTTGAATTTGCAACAAATTTCTACAAAACAAGCTATTTACATTGTCCTTTCCTTGTCGTTTAACAGTTCATTGAGAAAATGCATTTTCATAAACACTTCCCAAAATAACATCAAGCATTTATATTGAAGAGGCCAAAGCAATTGCAACAAGAGACTGATGATTAGAAGACATTCTATGTGAATGAATCATTGACTATTATGCCCATAGTCAACTAAACGCATATGCTTAGCAACGTTTGATTCAAGCTATACAAAAAAGGAAAGGGTAAAAAAAAGTTCCAAACCATGTGTCATAAGAAAGTGTGCAATATAGTGAACTTAGAAAACATTATAACTTCTATAAAGAACAATTGAAGCCATTGATGAACATGAAAATAATCAAGGACCTTTCACACATTATGAAAAAACACTAAATTTTCCATAAAAAGTACTAGTTAAGCGAGATGTTTTGGTTGAACTGTATGCTGGAAACTACAACATAGAAGACGATATTGTAAAAGGTGCAGATGGAACACTAAAAGCGTATACACAAAAATCAAAAGACCTAGATGTTGTCTAAATAGAATTTGTAGCTTCAAACATTGGAAACATGCAAAGAAGAAAACTTCATGAGCTCTATGACAAAGACACTCTATTAAATTAGATACCAATACTACATGTTACAAAACCATTGCCAAATATGAAGAGACGATCTCTTTACATAGTAAGAAGACAATTTCCAATCCAACCAACATGTGCTACAACAATACATAGAGCCCAAGGTTTGGCATTAGATAGGATCACATTTGATCCAACTGGTATACAGAAACATGGATTAGTATACACAACACTATCACGAGTGAAAATAATGGACTCATTATATATTCTCAACAAACTAAGTCAAGACAACATTTGACTTACTAAGAAAGTAGCAGAAGAAATGACATGCCTCTCAACAACTGCATCATGGAAACTAGAACATGTCGATCGATTGATATCATGTACAAATATCTTGTCAGTTGAAACTTTAAATACACAAATATTACAAGAACATGTTGATGAAATCTTGCAAGATAGAGACCTATTGGGAAATGTGATCATCTGTTTGCAAGAAACTCGCACAAATTCTGGACCAAGAAATAATGAGTTTTCAAACTTCCATTTAAATTTCAGCACTATGTTCATGGTGTTCTCCCTTGCATAAAAAAACATTGAAATAATTGGAACAAAAGCCTTCTAGAACAACATAGTGGAGCTTGTTATGTAATATTTGAATTCCCTATGTCCAATTTTTCTAATGAACATATATGTTGATCCATTTGTATGTGTGTCAACACTCACTGAGACAATTGAAGCAACAAAAGCACATTGCATGCATAATAATTGCCTCTTTCTAATCATTGGTGATTCCAATACTGACATTCATGTCAACACCCATAGAAGAAAACAACTCTTAGACTATATGAAAGAATTGCAAGAGATAACACACCATTACAGGCCCAACATGAAATTCGTTATTGACCACATTTGGACAATTTTTTCTCCTTTGCATCAATGTGACGTAAGTACAATAGATGAATATTGGACTAACCATGATGCAATTTATGCATTGTTACATTTCATCTAAGTCTTTACATAATACAACCATATTCATATGAATTTTCAAATTTACCTCTAAACATCTTCTTTCTTAGTTCAGTTTATGGTCAAAAAATGTTCAAAATACATTAAAAAAAACCACATTGCATGCTTCAATTCAAATTCATTGATGAAAAATGTGCACCGTCAGCAAGTACCTTAGCTATTTAGGTCACCTGCCAAAATACAAGTTTTTTTATCAATATCATATGATATTGTGATAAGCGTAATTTGCAATAACATAACAAAAGAGAAAGTGAGAAGGGGGTTTAAGTGGGAGATGACCTATTGCCTTATAATTTAAGTCATTATCATTATTATTCATGTTTACCCTAAGTTTTATAAAGCACTCTTTATTAAAGTGCATTGGCCATAATCTTGAGTTAATTATCATAAGCTTGGTATTGGTTGGGGGGGAGAAGAACGAGAAGAAGAACTACCCATGTATGCCACTTGTCTAGTTCTCATCACCTATGCATGCCACTTGGTTGTTTCTCAACATGCATACAATTATTGAGAAACTAGTTCATTCTATCATTATCCTATCATTCAACCATCATCATTATGTGTATCATATCCAGAGTTGTACCTAAGAAAAATGGGAATTAAAGAGTTGTGAATGCTTTTACCTTGGGATATTGGTGTTGGGAAATTGAGTTCCCTTATGGGAGAACCTATCATGCTGCTAAGTTCCCTAGAGTCCCAACACAGAGAATCCCTAATTGGAATTTGCTAGATCCCTAGAAGGGAATTGGTATTTTCCCAACGGGGTTGTTAACTTAGAGAAGGGAACCCATTCCTTAGGTTGTGTAGGATGATGGGAGAGGAGTGCTATCATATTGGGAAAGATGTGGAGGGGGTTTGGCACTTGTGAGTTTCCTAAGGTATTGGGATAATTTTTTGCTTCTTGTGGATTTATAGCCCAAGTTCAGGGGTGGCCTCTGTTATAGAGAAAACTGGTATAACAGAGTGCCTACGACTGGAAGGAACATCCTTAGTCTACAACTAGTTGGAGGGTATTTTAAGATGAGTATCCAAATATGTATGAAATGACATGTATATATTTGTGGTATGCATATTATCTAATTTTTTCTTATGTGAATATCTAATTGCATGGATTTCCTAGCATGGTATCGGTGCATTCATGCTATAATTTACTTTTAATGTTTTAGTATATGCATATGTTTAATTTGGGTGACCATACATTTAATTTTTCGTCGTGATTTGAAAATTATGAAAAATGTATTTGGTAAGGTATTGGAGTACCTCATGGCCTTGGAGGCATAGTGAGGTCACTGGGTATGTGGCATTCATCATCATCATCATCATAATTATCATCATAATCATCCTTATAACTACAACTATCACATATTAAATATAACCCTTACAAATCTCATCCCCAACTCTTGTAACTTCTAATCCCTATAACCCTTACAAATCTTAGTCTTTGTAATCCCTAATCATAGGAATTTTCTCCCCACATACATAATACTTATAACCACTAACCTCAAAGTGCTGATACCTAATACTTAAATCCTAATATATAATAACCACAATACCTAATACTTATAACCCCTAACCTCAAACTGCTAATCATTAACACATATAACCTCAAACCGCTAATCATTAACACATATAACCTCAATTCGCTAATCAATCATGTAAAAATTAAATCCTAAACTATATATCTACTACTAATAAATCCCATCACTTGTTAGGGGGTTAAGGAATTAATGGTTTGGGGGTCTATGGGTTAAGGGATTAGGGGTTAGGGGGTCTAGGGTTTAAGTGCTTAGGGTTAAATAGGATTAAGATATTAAGGGTTTATAATGACTCAAGGGTAAAGAGGTTAGGGGTTTTAGGAGTTTAGTATTTAGGGGTTTTATGATTTTACGAGTTAGGGGGTTTAGGGGTTAGGGGATTTAGGGGTAAAGGGGTTAGGAGGTTTAATATTTTAGGGGTTAGGGGGTTTAGGGGTTAGGGAATTTAGGAGTTAGGGGGTTAAGGGGTTAGGGGGTTAATGGATTAAGGGTTAGAGGATAATGGGTTTAGGGGTTAGGAGTTAATGGCTTAGGGGTTAGGGGTTTTAAGTGTTAGGGGTAAAAGGGGGTTAAGAGATTAAGGGTTATAAGGGGATAGGGGATAGTTGACCTAATTTAATAATATTAATGATAAAATTATTAATAGATACTACTTAGGCATTTGAGAAATTTTTATGGGACCTAACTATAATACTTAATACTCATAACCCCTAACCTCAAACTGCTCATCATTAACACATATAACCTCAAACTACTCGTCAATCATGTAAAATTTAAATCCTAAACTATATATCTAGTAATAATAAATCTCATCCCTTGTTAGGAGGTTAAGGGATTAGGGGTTAGGAGCTTTAGTAGATAGGGGGTTAAGGGATTTGGGGTAAAGGGGGTTAAAGGCTTAGTGGTTAGGGGTTTATAAGGGCTCGGAGGTAAATGGGTTAGGGGTATATTGGTTTATAGTTTAGGGACTTTAGGAGTTAGGAGTTAAGGATTTAAGGGCTTAAGGGTAAAGGGGGTAAAGGGATTAGTATTTTTGGGTTTTAGGGGCTAGGTGTTTATAAGGGCTCAAGGGTCAAGGGGTTGGGGGGTTTTAGGATTTAGGGGTTAGGGGATTTAGGAGTCATGTGTTAATGGCTTAAGGTTTAAGGGGTTTATTGGTCAGAGGGTCAAGGGATTATGCATTGAGGGATTAGTGGTTAGGGGTTAAGGGGTTTAAGGGTTAGGGGTTGATGGCTTATGATGCAGAAGCATCGGGACCTAGGCAGAACAGTCGAAGTTAAGAAACATGAGCAGTCTACCAAGGGTATGCCGACGACCACTGGTGCGAATGAATATTGGCTGTCGAAGTCAATAAGTCGAGCAGGAGCAGTCGATATGTAATCGACACGAAGATGCGAAAGGTCGAAAGTTGATATGTCAAAGGTCGACAGATGAAAGACTGTAGCGAAAGAAGTTGAGGGTCAGGTTGTCGAACCGTGAAATCGTCAGGTTTTATGCGGAATCCAAGCAAGGAGGAAGGGGCGGAATGGCAGATCCTTAGATGCGAATTGAATCCGACGGGTAAGTCAAAGCCGATGGGAGACAGTATGATCGATGCAGTGAAAAGACTAACTACTATAGCAGAGTCAGAAGGATGCGCAAGAAGTCAGGCAGAGTACTTGGTAGCCGTTTGGGGTTACTAAGGAAGTTATGAGCAGTTATTGAAGGTGGTTGGGATCTTGAAAGATGTCACCACAGGAAGAGGTTGTGCAACACGACAGAGGCACTGACAACTGCAGGTCTGCAGGATCGGAGAGGATTCGGCGGACAGAGGAAGCGTGTCTCGGGGGTCGGAGTGATCTCGGGAATAGAAGCAGAGCACCAACAGGGTAGAATACTAGTGCGCAGGCACAGGGTGAGGCAGTTGAGTTAGCTAGAGACAGAGTTAGTTCCATTTTTGGGAGTTAGCGGAGTTGGAGTTCGTCATTTGATCTATATATTGGAGATAATAGTCACACATCAACCGAATGCAGGGAAAATCGGATCTATAGCTCAGCGAGCGCTTGCATTCAGCAGAGGTTGTGAGAGGGTGAAGGTCGACACACACAGAGAGCACACATTTACTTTTGTATTGTAAAGGCTGAGGCTGACCATTTATTTGTTTCATTTCCTTGCATTTTGCATTGTAACCTTTGATTTGATTGAAGTAATAGAAGCCAGCTTCTGGCATCCTATTTTACACCAAGTCTGTGTAATTGTCGTGTGTAATTGTTAAGCAAGAACCCCCACGGGTGACCTTGCATAAAGTGGTATCAGAGCGAAAGAGAATCCTGTGAGCAGGAAGGGTGGCGATACCAACCTGACTTGCGTCAATGGTGTCAGTATTGGTTGTGAATCCAGTGTGCAATTGTGTTAACAGCTCTAGCTGCGGTTGGGTAGAGTTGTACACGACTTGTGGAAGTCTGGTTATGATTGGACGAGTGGGAGTTTCAACTACAGTTGAAAATGGCTCACATAGGCGTTAATGTCTGAGGAGTTGGACGAAGAGCACGTGGCACTACAGTCATGGTTTATCGTGAAATGTTTGACGAGTGCATGCGAACAATGCGAATTTTGACTAGTGAAGTCACAGAGATCAAAGAAATCCAAAGGCATGGATGTGTTCCTAATGCGCTAGACCACAGCGATGAGGAGGTCAAAGAGGTGGAACCACGGGAAGCAGCAGGAGAAGAACCAAAAGACAAACTCATCAAGCTTATAACGGAGATGAGAGGTCGGACAAATATGGACGTACGTACCTACTCAGGAAGTCTGGATCCAGAAGACTTGATCGACTAGTTCAAAGAGATGGAGAAATACTTCGACATAGAGCAGATCGAGGACCCCAAAAGGGTTAAGAATACATGTCTAAGGTTGAAAGGTCATGCCTCATTGTGGTGGGACAATGTGCAGGATGACAGAGTCAAGAAAGGCAAGGAGAAAATCAAGTCTTGGGACAGGATGGTCGCTAAGCTGAAAGGGAAGTTCTTTCCAGGAGACTATGTGATTTCCTTGGTCCGAAACTTACATAACTTTCGACAAAAAGAGATGACCGTGAAGGAGTACACAGAAGAGTTCTACAGATTTTCGATAAGGTAGGGGCAGATTGACGAAGGAGAAGAAGTTGTCGCTAGATACGTGAATGGCTTGAAGTATGCCATACAGGATGAGTTGATATTGTCAAGGTTCAAAGCGGTCGGTGACACCTACCAATTAGCTCTGAAGGAAGAAGAGAAACTGTCGAGGAAATCCGCATCGACCAGAGTTAGGAGGACTGGTCGAGGTGCGAAGACTGTTTCCACGAAAGGCCAAAGTAGCGGAACCAGGAGAGAAGCTGTCGAAGACAACCGACATGTGGAAGGGACATCAACTAAAGAGAAGACGCAAGAAAATCGACGCGATGGTCGAGAGAACCGTGGTTGAGGTGCGTATGGTCGAAGTAGTCCATATGATAGAAAAGGAGCTGACAGGCTAGCTGTGGTTTGTTACAAGTGTTGAGGATTCGGACACAAGGCATATGAATTCCCAGAGAACCTACATGTTGCAGAGGAGTCAAAACCCAAACTTCAAAGAGATGAGCCATTCGACGAGAGGGTGGAGTCGACATCTGACAGCAGTGAAGGTGGGAAGAGAAAGAGTTGCACCATGACGACTAGGAGGACATTGCTTCAGGACGACCAACGCGAGGAGAAAGAGCCTACATAGCGAAAGGCTATCTTTCAAACCAGAGTGTGAATCAGTGACTGGTATTGCAATACCATAGTTGATGGTGGTAGTACAGAGAATCTTGCGTCGACAAAGGTCATCGAAAAAGCAGGGTTGAAGTGTCGAGAACACCCACACCCATACAAGATCTCATGGTTGCAGAAAGGATACCATATGAAGGTAACCAGACAGTTCCTGATTAACTTCAAGGTTGGTAAGTTTGAGGATAACGTACTTTGTGACATAATCCCAATGGACGCATGTCATCTGTTGTTAGGGAGACCATGGAAATATGATCGGAAGATGATCTATGATGGACGAGCCAACACAGTCATAGTGTGGAAAAATGGCATGCGGAGGACTCTGAAGCCAAAATAGGAGGATCAAGCCAACTGTAGGCATGGTGAGAGAAACTATTGGGATAAGCGAGTGTTGATGTGTTCAACGAAAGAATTCATCGCGGAAGAGGAGAAGCAGTTAGGATTTTTCGCCATCATTCTTAAGGGACCATGTGTTGAGAGGTCGACAATGGAGAAGATTTTGGTCGAAGTCGAAAAGATGCTCAATGAGTTCAGGAGCATAGTAGTTGATGAAGCACTGACGGGATTGCCAACGACACGAAGCATATCCCATCAGATCAACTTGATTCTAGGGTCGAGTTTTCCAAACAAGGAACCCCATAGAATGAATCTTCCAGAAGTTCAGGAACTCAATCGACATGTCCAAGAGTTGTTGGACAGAGGATTGATCAGAGAGAGTCTGAGTCCATGCGCGGTACTAGCAGTATTAGCGCCTGTTGGCTTGGTTTTGCAACCAAACTTAGTTCTATGGGCACCTGCTAACTAGTAGCAGCAGTTTCAATATTAAGCAAAAACAATAAACTAAATCTAAATCTAAACTAAACTAGCATGTGCATATCATAATAAACTTTTGAATTAAAAAATAAGAACAAGAAATAGAAAAAATAAATTTGTATTGAAAATGGGGGCAAGCAAATGCTTGGAATAATAATACCTCCAAGTGATGAAGATAGTTGAGAAGCTCCAAGGGTGAGCAGCTCCAAACTCCAAAGGGTCCTTTCTCCAAGGTAGCTACAATGGCCAAAAACCTCAAGGGAGATTTTGGCAGCATGAGGATAGGAAGATGGATGGATGTGAAATGAGGAGCCCCTACCACCTTTTTATAGGTTTTGGTGGTGGGGAATACCATTGTGGTTTTGAGGAAACCAATGGTATTGACCAACATGGTTTAGGTACCTTTCCCTCCTTTTTCCTTTTTTGAATATTTTTAATATTTTTATTCCCTTTTTAATATTTTGGGAATTTTGGACCCTTTTTGAGGGTTTTTTATGCTTTTTTAGGAAAAATACTCATTTTGAGTGGAAAAAGGGGTGTATTAAGGCCTTTTGGTGACCTTTTGTTGGCTTCAGAGGCTCAAATGGTGAAAAAGTGGACAAATGGGTCATGTGAATAGGGAAATGAGCTAGTGAGCACTTTTTGGGTGTTAACAGATTGCCCCCTGATGTGTGAGGGAAGGAGCTCATCGTATGGCCGATAGACATCATAGTTCTTTTGTCTTTTTTCTGGGGTTTGGAGAGGAGAAGAGACCGATTGGAGACTGGATCCACGGCCCTTGGAAGCTGCAAAAATAAACAAATGTTACATGGCCTCAATATGAATGAGGAATAATATCTGATAATGGACGAGGCGGGCATACCCATGCTCGTATCAAGACATATACATAACAATTAGTCCCAAGAAGGGGGACCCGAGAAAATACATAAAAAAAAAAAAAAAAAAATCTACCGGTACATCATAATGGTCCAGAGGGGACATCATTTTTGGGATATACTCATGATCATATCATGACTGATCTCAATAACTGATACACTGGAATAACTGATGAACTGTTGAAACTGAAGGTGTCCAACATCTATAGGGACTCAAAGACTGTGATTCATCTCTGAGAATTAATGTAACTGTATACTCAAGGGAGTATGAAGCCGGGGTACATTTGAATACTATCGCCATGCGCAACCCGGATATCTATAGGAAAAGTGTAACTGGTTGTATCCAAAGGTAGACTCTCAAATGTGGAGGAGTCAGATGGTATCTGGGGTCTTCGACTAATAACTGAACGGACCAATGCCCTGTGCGAGTCTCAACGATGCGATCAAGGTGTTGAAGTCGAGCATGTGAGAAACAACCATTTGGAGAGGCACTGAGGACTCTTCTCGAAATGATTCATAGGCACTCATCATAAATGGTGATGAGTCCAAGACACAGGGACCTCTAGGTCTATCCTCTGGAATAAATTTGGTTGTCGTCGACAGAGGGAGACCAGCAACTAACAAGGCAATGATGTTTCCTTGATAGGAGCGCGAGGTGTAGAACTGAAGTGTGGTAGTACTGATGGTAGGACTGACATACTTGTGGGGATGGGAAGTAACTGGGGTCATGTAGTGGGTAGACTCAAACTTCCTTTGTTCAGAGCATGATGACATGGTTGACCTGGAAGCATAGGGAACTGACTTGTAGGTGTGGGTATCATTGCTTTTTAGGGACTGAAGGGTATGTATCGACTATGGGGGGGTCAAGCTGATGGGTGCTGTCGAGGGATTCTCAGGGTGACATACTGCAGAATACTCTTAACAAAGGCGACCAAAATGGGGAAGCTGCTATATGAGTAGACGTGATCTGTTGTGGCACCGAGAAGCACCATTGGGTCCTTCTTCGTAGTTTTAATGATCTCTAAGAAGGGATAAAAGTGTGCTCTGAAATGGTACTGTCCTGTGGATTTTGTGAGCCCAGGACTGTGCGTGCTCATTGGTGCTTTCATTTTTAAGGAGTTTGAAAAACAATAAGAAGACTCTGTAGTGGTTATGACTACTGTCCTGTTGGTTTTACGAGCCCAGGATGGTGATTGCTCGTGGTTGCTTTCATGTTTAGAGAGTCTGAAAGCGGTAAGTGGACTCCATTGGTGTTCTTTTTCGTAAGTTAGTCTCCAAGGCCCGAAAAAGCATAAAATGATGCAAATGGAGAACTCTTCTAGCCGATGTGACTAGAGTATTCCTTTTTCGTAATTAGTCTACAAGGTCCGGAAAAGGGGTAAACTTATACCAGGTAGACTCCCTTTCAGATACGTTTAGCGAGCATGAAAGGAAGCAAGGTTGCTCGGCGATCTTTTCATTGTTTTAAGAGTCAGAAAAGAGTTTAACAGAAACTCCCTAAGTGCCTTTTTCGTAAAAGGGATTGCTCGGCCCGAAAAAGGGATAAAATTATACCGAACAACAAGGGATTGATGGGAGCGAGAAAAGGTCTCAAGCATCATCATGAGTGTGGAAAACTGGATCCGGTGACATAAATATTGTCAAAAGGGGGCTGCAGCCAATGTGGCATGCAAACCGAGGCAATGAGAGGGAATTTTGAAAAATTCCCAAAAAATCTGGGCGTGAGAGCGAGAAATGATCTCAAGCATCATCACGAGCGCGGAAATATGAATCCGGCGGTGCAAATGGTGCGAAAAACGGAGGTCATAAGGACTCCGGAATGGTCAAAGCAAATAACTAGGTTTAAAAAATGGCTACAAATAAAGGTGAGCCCACCAAGCCAAGGATGCAGTGGTGGGGAGAAATGATGACCCGCGGGGGGAGAATACTAGGTGTATCAAATCAAATAGAATATACAAGTGATATGTGACCTCAAAAAATGGTTGAGATCACGCATGTGAAGAAGTTAGCAGGGTTAATGACTTGCCCCCATGCTATGTGCATGGGGTTTGTGATTGTGGATCACATATGTGTTGGATTGAACGATGGGTTCATTGAGGTGTTGAGATAGAGATGATGGGGAAGGTTCAAAATGATTGATCATGCCCCCTATCCCGGGGTCGAGGTAATCTATTATGCCCCCTAACTCGGAGGTGTCAATGTGGTGCAGATGTTGTCTCAGAGAGAGATCAATAGGGCATTGAGCAACTGCTGGCGGGGTGTTATACCATGAGGCTGTGGGCTGTGGTGGCATACTGAAGTGATAATATGATGATGGGGGATTCCCTTTGTGGTGTGGATGCCCCCAGTATCTCCGACGAGAATCACGATGATGATGAGTAGGCAAGGTTTTGGGCCTACCCCCATGTTGTGGACATGTGGTTTCCTCGTCGATTTGAAAGGGTTGAACATGTGTGTCAAAGGGATCAATGGAAGGGGTCGACCAGACAGAGGGGTATCCAGTGGAAATCATGTAAATGGTGTTAATTTCTTCCGAGGAGGAAGATGGTGGGGGATGAATTTCCTCAATGAGAAGAGGGGATATCTCGAGGTCGACGTTATTCATCTCGTACAAGGCTTCTCTGTAATCTGGGAGATCGGGGCAGTGATGTGAATAATGGCCGTAGATTCCGCATATTGCACAAGGATTGTTTGTGCGCAATGATTTATCACGAGGCTTAGGGGTTGGATCTAGTTCGACAACCGGGATGTTGGGGTCGTCGTCAAGCATTTGCATGTGTTCCTGTAATGCGGGTAATTGTGGACACTGATGAGTTGGATGGCCTAACTCATCACACAACGAGCATTTGGGAGGAGCACGAAACACGGGAGGAGGTTTAATTGCTTTGGGAGGAGGTACGGCAGTGTATGGTTGTGGGCCTCTGCCCCTAGTGGGCCTGATGAGAGGAGGGGGATTCGTAGATGACGAAGGAGTAGTGATACCGGGAGGTGGTTGGGTAGAAGTGACAATGGGTTGCACCGGTTGCAGGATGACATTTGGTGTCGGCGACGGAACGTGAGGCGAAATATACCACACGGGTAATCCCAATGTTAACCTGGGGAGACTAAGGGTAGCCATAACCGGAGCGCTTACTACACCTGAGGGAGGAAATAGAAAGGGGATTGTGTGGATGGGTGTAACACCAATGTGACTAGGGACCAATGGTGGTTTAGGTAACAAGGATGGTTGATTGTTGGTTGTTTGTGTATTGTGGGAGAGAGTACAGAGGTCAGCGACGTGGGTCTCCGGTGATGGTGGTGGAATGGACTGGAATGCAGAAGTCATCGATGCGTCGGAGTAAAGTCCGGGTTCCACTGAGGAAACAAAGGAGGTAGTTGCACCACAAATAGGTTGTTCAACCATGGGGAGAACATTTTCAGGTGCAGCGGGGGCCTTGGGATCGTAATAGGTGAGTTGGTCGACCTTGACCACGCGTCCCTCATGGGGAAACATCATGGTACGAAAAAAGGATGAGGCAACCACCCGCATGGCATACATGTAGCTGCGACCAAGTAAGAGGTTATAATCGAGTTGGGCATTGATGACCTCAATGTCAATGAGTACGGTTTTACCCGCCAGCTGCACGGGGACATTAGCTAAGAGACCTTGAGGTTGAGCCGAACGGCCGTCGTAGGCTCGCAACGCAGTGGTGGACTGCTGGAGAGTAGGGGATCCCAACTTCTGCCAAACGAATGTGGACATAACGCATGTAGAGGCCCCTTCATCGATAATGCACCGATGGATGACAAGATTCCGAACGGAAACAGAAACTTGGAATGCTAAAGTGGAAGGCAAGCGAGGTTCGGACTGGTCTGAATCGAATGCCATCAGTTGTGAATCATTGGGGTCAATAGCGCCAATGGCAGAGAGAAGAGTCTTGCGCTGTGAAGGACAGTTTTTTAAGACTTCTAAAGCAGACATGGTTGCAGGAGACTGGGCTAAGTCATCTACAATGTTGTAGTTCGACGAAGCACGAGCATTGGGATTATTGTTGATGCGACGAAGTGGGAAGCGAGGTGCTTTAGAAGCGCCATCAAGTGTAGCCGGGAGTATACGTAACTTCTGATTTGTGGGATGAACGTTAGTGTTCTTATCGACGGGAGGGGCTTCAGGGGTGGAGCCATATTGGTTCCGGCGGGTTTGGAGGTTGGCATCTGTGGATGACATCATCAACAAGTGGTGGGTATCTGAATCAAACATGGGTTGATCAGGAGCGGCATAAGTGATTTGTTGTGGTGGCGTGTTTCCTTAAGGGGGTGCTAACGGCTGAGTGTTCACTATGCCTTGGTTTGGAAAGGGGTTTTGCAACACCAAGGGTTGATGTTGAGGTGGTGGAGGGTTGGGTGGCGGCTGAGGAGCTGCTTGTCCTTGACGATGGGAATCGTCAGTCCAGAGTTGCCGAGCTCACTCCAAATGTGGGAAAGCGTGTGTGTAATGGCCATAGACCCCGCAAATAGAACAAGGATGGTTTGTTCTTATATTATTGTTTTTGGGCTTCCTGGGATTACGATCCGGATTCCGGTTGGGAGGAGCAGCATTGTTATTTTGCAGAGGATTGGGAGGTCGAGGACCTTGATGTTGTTGTTGGTTGTTACTGCGGTTACATCCTCTTCCACGGTTTTTTTTCCCACCCTGGTTGTGCTGGTTGTTTTGGTGCTGGGGCTGGTTGTGCTGTGTGTACACTTGCCCTTGAGCAATGGGAGGATTTTGGTTCGCCGCAGGTGCGGGAGCGGGTTGTGGTGGATAATAAGCCGGTGGGGCTGGAGGTGGACCAGTTACCTGCTGGGGTTGTTGGTAACCCTGAGCTATTGGAGGTGTTGGGCTAGCTGTCGCAGCTTGCTGTGGGTAATACATTGGTTGAGGTGCAGCTGGGGGGGCGTATGCAGGTGGTGCATGACCAAAGCACTGAGGTGGACATGAGGGTCCGTGGGTATGGTGGTGATGTGCCATGGGAGCATATGAATTGGTTGCTCCAGTTTGAGATGTAGCCCGCGAAAGGTCGGGGCCATGGCTAGGATGTGCAATGGAAAAGGGTTGGGGATGCTGGGTAATATGACCAATGATGCCATTTACGGCATGGGATGCCCCCGGCGCATCTTGTTGGGATGAATCGCCCCAAGGGGAGTCTGGTATAATGGTATACAGGTAACTCGACTGGGCGTAAATGAGGTCAAATTGTTGGGCTTTGAGGATGGCCTCTTCTTCAGACTGGGGTCTTTTGGATGCCACATCCTTGGCAATGAGAGGGAGGAGGGATTTTAGAAACCAATCTAAGAAGATACGGTCATCTAACTTTTTTTTGCAGAGGCTTCGGCGTCGACGCCACTCATGAATGTGGTCAGTGATGTGGGTGGCCGTGTTCTGTCTGCAAGACAGTAGGATCTTGACTCCCGCATCATAGCGGACAGGTAACTGAAAGAACTGCAGGAAGGTCGAGGCAAGGGAGGTAAAGGTGGCATGGGTCCCATGGGGCTGCTCGATATACCACTTAGCTGCAGAGCCAGTGAAGGTGCGTTGTAGCAGACGGAGGCGGACCGAGTCGTCCACTATGGAGTTGGAGGAACACCATAGATGGAAGGACATAATATGGTTCTGGGGGTCCTCACCTGCTTTGCCCTCAAACTTAGGGATGTCGGAGGGCAGTTTGGTGGGCATGTGAGGCCACGCAGGGTCGTGTCTGATAGGATCATTGGTGAGCCTGGCTAAGTCTGGTAAGTTCAGACTCGCCATGTATGGTAAGCTAGCAGATGAATGTGGCATAGTGACTGGGACATGACTAGTCATGGTGGTATGATGTGGGGGTCCGGTAGCGCCTAAGGGTATGCTAGGTATTGAAGGTATGTGTCCTCCAATAGCTATGGTCTAGTATGGTCCAGCGGTTCCAAGTGCAACATGGGTTACACCAGGGTTAGGGATAGTAGTAGGGATTCCTGGGATATGGTTTGTGGAAATGAGAGGGGGTGTGACCCCTGTGTTTGGCATACCCGTAATAGGAGGTGGTCCTGTGTTGGGTATCCCTAAAAATGGAGTGTCCCCCATATTAGGCATACCTAGGGGGGTGGTTGTTGCCATGGATGGCACCACAGTAGAAGGGTCTGTGGATGTATCTCCTATGGTGCTGGTAAACAGTGGGTCGAATGGTGTTCCAACCATAAGGTTGGTTGGGAATAACGCAGTAGGGTTTTCGGATTCTGCCTCAGAATCAGATGTGAAGTGAGGCGTGTCAGAATCGGATGACCGTCTGTTTGACCGACGATGTGTCGAGTCAAGGGATAAGGCTTGACGTCGGTGACGTGGAGAGAAAAGTAGACTGAACTCTGGTGGTTCACCCTGAAGACGATGAGAGCATCTAAAATTCTCAATGGTGAGAAATAAGTTGTTTGTGTAAAAATCGTCTGTGTAAGATGGTAATGTATAAAAAACTCAAAACCCTAATGCAACCAAGGGTGCTAGAAGGGGAGTGAAAATGAAGGCTCTCAGGCCAAAAAATCAACCTCAAAAAGCACTTATTATAGCAGCTGTGCTATAATAAGTGGAGGGATGCAAAAAATGGTCAGAGTACCAACAGGCAAACAGCTTCTAGAAAAAAGAGGTGCTACTAGACCAAAGGTGGATTGTATCATGCAAACACCTAACTAAAAGTATTGTGAATCAACAAACAATATTCTCTGCAAGGTGATGAAATCCAAGTCAGACAATATTGAGTGTTGAATCAACGACTAGATATCCTCCTACCGGGAGGGACACCGAGTAATCAATCCTAAAGAATGGCAACTAGGATACTCCGTTCATGACACGTCCAGAAAAGGTAAATCTTTCATTTGGTCCTTTTACCGCAATACCCCCATACAGGGATATCCCGCGAACTACGAATGGTAGCCCTTCGATTACTGAATGGATTTCGGTATTCCACTCAGGCTTCCAGAACCATCCTCGCGACTTCAACCCTCCTAGGGGAGAGGCCTTCCGATAAACTGGTTATGACCGTGCCAAAAAATACTAGGATATTTTGGTTCCCTAATGGACAACAGCTATGTCTCAAATGTAATAACTGAGGGGTGTTATTGGAACACCTATCCCCTCAATACTACCTAGCTACAAAGTTCTTTTAAGTGCTCCCCAAGTGGGGTTAAAAGTTGGTTGAAGTTAGGGTTAATTTTAAGTCTCAGTTTAAATTATGTGTTTGAGTGGGTGCACGTGTGGTATTTTAAACTGAAATTGAAAAAGTAAATGCTTTGCAGAAAATATTCAAAAAACAAAGGATCTTTTGAAATAGGAAAGCAAATAATATGACTTTTTCAAGAAATAAATGGAAATTAAATGCTTTGCAAAAAACTATTCAAAAAACAAAGGATCTTTTGAAAATAGGAAAGCAAATAATATGACTTCTTCAAGAAATAAATGGATTTCTTTTAAAATTCTGCTATGGGCAAAATATCAAAGAAGTAAACAGTAAAAAAATTTATCTAGATAAAATGCAAATAAATTCTTCTTTCAATTTCTGAAAATTTTAAAAAAGACTTTTTTTAAATGTGCATTCTAAATAGTAAAAATATTAAATGGTTGTAATAATGCAAGAATTTTTTGATACTGTAAAATAGCTAATTGGGCAGAAAATACAGTAAAAAATTAATTTTTTAAACAGATTGGCCGAATGGAAAAAATGGCATCGCGGGTTTGGATAGAACAGCCGCGATGGACCGCGCGGGTTTCTATCGCACAGTCGCGATGGGCAGCGCGGGTTTCAGCCGCGAAGCCGCGATGTGCAGCACGGGATTTTGTCACACAGTCGCGATGTGCAGCGCGGAAAATGTCCGCGAAGCCGCGATGTGCAGCGCGCAAATTGGTCGCGAAGCCGTGGTGAGCCGCGCGGAAAAGAGCCGCGCGACTGTTGGGCAAAAAGCCGCGAGGCGAAAGCCGTACGCCGATGCCGAAAAACGAACCCGAAAATGACGATTTCGGGCTGTTAATGGCAATAAAAAGGGGCAAAATCCAGAGCAGCAATAGATCTGCTGTCTAGAATGGCAGACCTATGATTTAAACTGACTAAAATGAACAAAAATTAAGATCTAAAGCAAAAATAAAATTTTGAGATCTAAAGATTCAAGCCAGCGGAATCGCCAAAAACTGTTGGCTTGGTTTTGCAACCAAGCTTAGTGCTATGGGCACCTGCTAACTAGTAGCAGCAGTTTCAATATTAAGCAAAAACAATAAACTAAATCTAAATCTAAACTAAACTAGCATGTGCATATCATAATAAACTTTTGAATTAAAAAACAAGAACAAGAAATAGAAAAAATAAATTTGTATTGAAAATGGGGGCAAGCAAGTGCTTGCAATAATAATACCTCCAAGTGATGAAGATAGTTGAGAAGCTCCAAGGGTGAGCAACTCCAAACTCCAAAGGGTCCTTTCTCCAAGGTAGCTACAATGACCAAAAAACTCAAGGGAGATTTTGGCAGCATGAGGATAGGAAGATGGATGGATGTGAAATGAGGAGCCCCTACCACCTTTTTATAGGTTTTGGTACCTTTTCCCTCCTTTTTCCTTTTTTGAATATTTTTAATATTTTTATTCCTTTTTTAATATTTTGGGAATATTTGACCCTTTTTTAGGGTTTTTTATGCTTTTTTAGGAAAAATACTCATTTTGAGTGGAAAAAGGGGTGTATTAAGGCCTTTTGGTGACCTTTTGTTGGCTTCAGAGGCTCAAATGGTGAAAAAGTGGACAAATGGGTCATGTGAATAGGGAAATGAGCTAGTGAGCACTTTTTGGGTGTTAACAGCGCCAAAGAAGGGTGGATAATGGAGGATGTGTACAGACTCCAGAGCCATCAACAGGATCATGATCAATTATCGATTTCCATTGCCGAGAATGGACGACTTGATGGATTGTTTGAGTGGAGCGAAGTACTTCACAAAGATTGACATGCAGAGCGGTTATCACCAGATTCGGGTTAAAGAAGGCGATGAATGGAAGACATCATTCAAGACGAAAGAAGGGCTATATGAGTGGTTAGACATGCCATTCAGATTGACTAATGCACCTAGTACATTCATGCGGTTGATGAATGAGGTACATAATCCATTCTTCATAAATTTCATCGTAGTGTACCTAAACGACGTCTTGATATTTAGTCGAACCAAGATGGAACACTTGGGCATATTCGATAAGTAATGCAGAAGTTGTAGGAAGAGAAGCTAATGGTGAATCTATGAAAGTGTTTCTTCATGAAGGAAGAATTGGTGTACTTTGGATTTGTAATCTCGGTTAAAGGGTTAGTGATGGACCCAGAGAAGGTGAAAGAAATGTTAGATTGGCCAGAACTGACAAGTGCGACTGGAGTAAGGAGTTTCCATGGAATTTCCAGTTTCTACAGGAATTTCATCAGGGGATTCAGTCGGATTTGTGCACCTTTGACAGAGTGCATGAAGAAAGGGGAGTTTAAGTGGACAAAAGTTGCCCATAGATCTTTCGACAAGTTGAAGGAAAAGGTCACTGAGATCCCAGTGTTAGCGCTCCCATATTTTGACAAATTTTTCCAAGTTGATTGCGACACGAGTGGAATGGAAATTGGAGCAGTGTTGAGCCAGGAGGGTCGACCAATTGCATTCTTCAGCGATAATTTGGATGATGCGAAGTGGAAATAGTTGATCTATGACTAGGACTTCTATGCTATTGTCCAAGAATTGAAGAAGTGGAGGCATTATTTATTTCCCAAGGAATTTTTGTTATACGCAGATCACCAAGCATTGAGGTATTTGAATACTCAGTTGAATTTGAATCAACGGAACATGAAATGGTTCGAGTTCCTGCAGGGATATACTTTCGTGTTGTGACATAATTCAGGCAAGTCGAACAAGGTTTTCGATGTGCTAAGTCGAAGAGTTACATTGATGAACGACGACAGTTCAGGAAACACGAATAGATTCCGTGAAGACAGAGTATGCGACCGATGAGGATTTTGCAAAGGCATGGGAGGCTTGTCATGAACCATGGAGTGTTGACAGAACTCCATACTTGGAATATTTCATCCAAGAAGGATACCTATTCAAGGGACAACAATTATGTATTCCCAGAGGATTCGTAAGGGAGAACCTAATCTGAGAGTTGCACAACGGCGGATTAGCAAGTCATTTTGGCATCAACAAGACCACAACATTGGTCAAAGAGAAGTACTATTGGCTAGGAATGACGACAGATGTCGGTAAGTGGGTACGACAATGTCACATTTTCCAGTTGGAAAAAGGAAGAAGTCAGAATACGGGGTTGTATACACCATTTCCTGTACCGAATACCCCATGGGAGAACCTAAGCATGGATTGTGTGCTAGGATTGCTGAAGACACAGCAAGGAAGTGACTCAATCTTTGTTGTAGTCGACATATTTTTGAATATGGCACACTTTATTCTGTGTCGAAAGACAAGTGATGCCACGAGCATTGTTGTACTATTCTTCAAGGAGATAGTTAGATTGCATGGGTTACCGAAGAGCATAATGTTGGCAGAGATACCAAGTTTATGGAAAATTTCTGGAGAACCCTATGGAAGAAACTAGACACAAGGTTTTAGTTTAGCTCGGCATATCATCCGCAGACAGACGGACAGACCGAGGTGGTGAACAAAAGTTTGGGAAACCTTCTGAGGTGCTTGACGACCGACAGACCCAAGCAGTGGGAGAACGTATTGGCGCAAGCAGAGTTCGCATACAACAATTCTGTGAATCGGTCGACAGGTTTGAGCCCATTCCATATTGTTCAAGGATGAATCCCACATGGAGTGGTAGATTTTGTCGAGTTACTGACATAAATCAGGAAAAGCGCGGATGCAGAATCATTCATAGAGAACATGAAAGAAGTGCATGAAGATGTGTGAAAGCGCATAAAGAAGAGTAATGCGGCATACAAGTTGAGAGCAGACATGAAGAAGAGGCTACAGTCATTCAGCGAAGGAGACTTAGTCTATGCTCACTTGCGGAAGGAGAGATTTCCGATCGGAACATATAACAAGATGAAGCTGAAGAAGATTCGACCATGTAAGATCCTGAAGAAGATTTCGAACAATACTTATTTGTTGGAGCTTCCGAAAGACTTGAGAATTTCACCAACGTTCAATGTATCAGATCTGTAGAAATTTAAAGAGGGTTCAAGCAGCGGAAGCGTAGAAGTGTCGAACATCAGCTGGGAAGTGCAGATTCCAGATCGACGAAAAGAAGAAATCGTCGAAGTAATAGAGGAACGCAAAGTCGGTTGTACGCACAGTTCGTGAAAGAAGGAATACTTAGTGCGATGGAAAGACGATGAGTTGCAGGAGGCGACATGGATTTCCGAAGAAGAGTTCAGGAGACTGATGGATCAGTCGAGTTATTTTTCACCTAGGGATTCTGATGCAGGAGCATCAGGACCTAGGAAGAACAGTCAAATTTAAGAAACATGAGCAGTCGACCAAGGGGAGTTCCGACGACCACTAGTGCGAATGAAGGTTGGTTTTCGAAGTCAATAAGTTGAGCAAGAGAAGTCGATATGCGATCAACAAGAAGATGCAAAAGGTCGTGAGTCGACATGTCATAGGTCGATAGACGACAGAGTGTAGCAAAATAAGTCGAGGTTCGACAGGTTGTCGAACAACGACATCGTCAGGTTTTAGGTGGAATCCAAGTGAGGAGCAAGGGGCGGACTGGCAAAGCCTTATATGCGAAGTGAAGCCGACGGGTAAGTTGAAGCTGATGGGAGATAGTATGTTCGACCTAGTGACAAGACCGACTACGGTAGCAAAGTCATAAGGGTGTTCAGGAAGTCAGATAGAGTACTTGGTAGCCATACAGGGTTGCTAAGGAAGTTATGAGTAGTTATTGAAGGTGGTTGGGATCTTGACAGATGTCACCACAGGGATAGGTTGTGCAGAATGGCAGAGGCACTTACAACTACAGGTCTGCAGGATCGGGGAGGATTTGACGGATGGAGGAAGTGTGTCTCAGGGTTTGGAGTGATCTTGGGAACAGCTAAAGAGAACCAGTAGGGTAGAAGACTAGTGCGCAGGCATAGGGTGAGGTGGTTGAGTTATCTCGAGAGAGATTTAGTTCCCTTTTTGGGAGTTAGAGGAGTTGGAGTTCAGGAGTTGATCTGTAGATTGGAGAGAACAATCACACATCAATTGAATGCAGGGAAGATCGGATCCATAGCTCAGTGAGCGCTTGCATTCAGTAGAGGTCGTGAGAGGGTGAAGGTCGACACACATAGAGAGCACACATTTACTTATGTATTGTAAAGGCTGAGGCCGACCATTTAGTTGTTTTATTTCCTTGCATTTTGCATTATAACCTTTGATTCGATTGAAGTAATAGAAGACAGCTTCTGGCATCCTGTTTTACACCAAGTATGTGTAATTGTTAAGCAAGAACCCCCACGGGTGACCTTGCGTCAACTTAGGGGTTAAGGAGTTTAGGGTTTAGGGGGTTGAGGGTTAGGGGTAAATTAGGGTAAGGGATTATGGATTATGGGTTTAAGGGATTAAGGATTATAAGGGGTTACATGATAGTTGACCTAACATAATAAATACAAATACTTATTGATAGAAAATGATTATTCCTTTTAGAAATTTGTATGGAACCTATAACTATAATACTTAATACTTATAACCCCTAACCTCAAACCGCTAACACTTAACACATATAACCTCAAACTACTAATCAATTATGTTAAATTTAAATCCTAAACTATATATCTACTAATAATAAATCCCATTCCTTCTTAGGGGGTTGAAGGATTATGGGTTAGGGTTAATATGAGCATGAGAAGAATTGTGCCACCCCTAAATATAAAGCTTCTTAAAGAACTCATATGAAAGCCTCACATTCTATATTGGGGTTAGTATGTCTAAATTTTAGACAAAAGAAGAAGTGGATGCTTGTCCATAAAGTATGCTATGGCCAACCCTCATGTCAAACTCATTTGTAAAATGTGGTTGCATCAAATTTGATGGTCCAAGTAGAAATTATGCACTTACTCACTACCATGGTTGTGCATAGTGTTTTATATAGTAACAATATAATATGTTAAGTATCAAATGTCATATGCACTAGTAGTAAAGCATATTATATAGCTTTCACTACCTCTTATGCACTACCACTTATGCACTACGATGAGTGTGCATGTTGTTATATATACTAATTGTATAAGAGTTTAAGTAACAAGTGTCATATGCATTAGCACTAAATAATCTTGTATAGCATGCACTACAACTACTCTTATAAGATAAGCATGAGAATAATTGTGCCACCCCTAAGTCTAAATATTCTTAAAGACATCGTATGAAAGCATCACATACTACGATGGGAATGGTAGGTCTAAATTTCAAACAAAAGAGGTTGTGGATGCTTTACCATCAAGGATAGTATTTCCAACCTCTATGTAAAATTCATTTCTTAATGTGGTTACATCAAATTTTATGGTCCAAGTGGCACTTATGCAATACCATGCGTGTGCATATTTTTATATATACTAATTGTATAAGATGTTAAGTAATAAGTGTCATATGCACTAGAACTAAAGCATCTTGTATAGCATGCACTACCTCTTATGAACTACCACTTATGCACTTATGCACTACCATGGGTGTGCATATTGTTATACATACATATGTATAAGATGTTAATTAAAAGGTGTCATATGCACTAGCATGAAAGAATCTTGTATAGCATGAATTACATCTTATGCACAACTACTTATGCACTTATGCACTACCATCGGTGTGCTTATTGTGTTATATACTAATTGTATAAGATGTTAAGTAACAAATGTCATATGCACTAACACTAAAGAATCTTGTATAGCATGCACTACCACTTATGCACTTATATAGGTATAGTAGTGGATTCCAATAAAGTCTCTGTTGTAGATAAGGTATGTTCATGTCTATTAAAGGTAACTCTTTCGAACAATGAGTCAATATGAAGAACTACATACGCAAGAACATACTTTCCATTACAAAGAAATATAATAACCATGGATAGAACATATTGTCTATTTCATACAATGATTTCATATGAAGAATTATATAGGAAAGAACATAATTTCTATCACAAAGAGATTGCATTGTACATGTAAAACACGATAAAAATGGGTGTTCTATTGGAGTCTAGCAATTATTTTTGAACTTAAATAAATTTATGGTTTTCCGTAGAGTTATTTTATCCATATTTGGTATTCTCTAACCACCAATTTAATTCAACAATGACATAATGTCAAATTAACATCAACATTGAATAGGATGATATTGGAACCAAATTCTATATTTTGAGTTTTTTTAAGCATGGTGAACTTAGCATGAGATATGATTTTTCTGCTTTATATGGTTAGGAAAAAAAAGATGACATAAAGGTAGTAAAAAACATAGACAATGTAGGGTCTTTAATAGACAAAATTGGCCCCAATAGGTTGATTGTAAGTTTAAAAGCCTCACATTCTATGATGGGGACAATATGCCTAAATTTCAAACAAAATAGGAAGTGGATGCTTGTCCATCAAGGTTAGTATGGCTAAAATCAAATCCAAACCCATTTCTAAATGTGGTTGCCTCAAATTTGATGGTCCAAGTGGCACTTATGCAATTATGCACTACCATTGGTGTGTATATTTATATATATACTAATTGTATAAGATGTTAAGTAACAAGTCTCATATTCACTAGCACTAAAGCATCTTGTATAGCATGCACTACCTCTTTTTCACTTATGCACCACCATCAGTATTCACATTGTGATATATACTGTTAGTATAAGAGGTTAAGTAACAAGTTTCATATGCATTAGCACTAAAGAATATTGTATAGCATGCAATACAACTTATGCATTTATAGAGGTATAGTAGTGGAATCCAACAAACTCTCATTTGTAGATAAGGGTTGTTCATGTCTATTAGAGGTAACTCTTTGGAACAATGCGTAACTATGAATAACTACATAGGTAAGAACATACTTTCCATTACAAAGAGACATACTAACCAAGGACATAACATATTGAATTCTTAATACAATAATTGGATATGAAGAACTAGATAGGAAAGAACATACTTTCCATCACAAAGAGATTGCATTGTGACATGTATATAATGAGAATAATGGGTGTTCTACTGAATTTTAGAATTGTTTTTTTAAAGTGAATAAATTTATGGTATTCCATGGAGTTATTTGATCCATATATGGTGTTCTCGGAGCACCAATTTAGTTAAATATTGAATAATGTCAAAGAAAAATTAACAATGAAAAGGATGATATTGGAAACAAATTGTCACTTTTAGTTTGTTTAAGCAAGGTGTGTGAAAATATGATCACAGGCTGATCTATGCACACAAAAAATTCCTCACACAATTGCTAAGAAAAGATTGCATAATTACACTGAAAATTGAGACAGAATTGATGCACACAATAAAAATCTATTGATTAATTGTACATCATCCAAACCTTGGAAATAAAGTGGTTGTCCAAATATATACATAAGGATGAAATTCGAATGGCTATGGAGGCATTCAAACAACTCACAAAAATCAAGCTTACAACTGATGAAAATCCTCATCAGTGGCAACATCAGCTTTCCAACTCAGTCATCAGGCCCACAAATTGGAAAACTCAGATATGGCATCCCATGTGTGATGAAAAAGAAGAAAGATTATGGATTTAGAAGAGAAAATCAAGGAGTATTTGTTGGCCAAAAAGATATCAACTTTCTATGTCCATGAAGGAACCCTTGCTTTATCCTTATCCAACTCAAAAGTAGAGCATGTTGCTTTATGATCAGAAAAAGTAGGACAAAGCTTCTAAAAGTAGGATATGTGCTCTTACTATTCAGAACAATCATAAAAGCAGGCAGAAAGCTAAAGAGGGCGTACAAGTGGATAACTATGGCAATTAGTGGGCTTACAAGGAATAATGGGGCCAACAACCTAGGCTAACACCTAGGAAAGTATTAAAAGCATATAATAACTTATATCCTGTCTAGATGGGGTGAATTTATTCCAACACCCCCCCTTAAGCCTAATTGTATGTGAATACAAAATCAGAAAATATAGTTCCCATAAACTATGGATTTGGTTTCCCTTTTACATTTATTTTGTCCAAAAAGTAAGGAAAGAAGGAAAACCTTTTGGGAAAAATATCCCCTCTAAACTGGACACAAACAAAACTGTAAAAAAATTATTTTTCAGTCTTTCTTCACCATATCTTGAGCCACTCCAAGAACTGTTTGAGATGGCTAAAAGTATTATCTTTGAATGCTTTGTTGAAGATATCTGTAGCTTTCTCAGAAGTAGGACAATACTGTAGAGATATTATTTGATCATGCACTAGCCCTTGAATGTAATGCATGTGAATTTGTATATGTTTGGTTCTCTGTATTTTCACTGGGTCAGTTGATATTTTAATGGTACTTTGATTGTCACACCAAATGACTGTAAGTGTGAAGAATTCAATCTCAAACTATGAATTCATACCTTGCAACAAGACACCCTGAATGGTTGCATTTACAACTCCTTTGTATTCAAACTCTATAGATGAAAGTGCAATGACACTTTGATTTTTACTTGACCAGCATATTAGACCCCATACAAGCATGAAAACATATCTGGAAGTTTATTTCTAGTCTGATTTGTCTCCAGCCCAATCAGAATCTAAAAAACCATAAACATCCAATGAAGAATTTGTAGCATAGTAAATACCAAATGACTTGGTTCCTTGCACATAATGGCAAGATCCTTTTGGCATCCCTCCAGTGGAGCTCATGAGGCTCCTTCATATACCTTGACACAACGCTACCTACAAGATATATATCAAGATTAGAGTGTATAAGGTACATCAAACTCCCAACCAACTTCCTATACAAAGTGTTGTTCACCAACGGGGAAGAGTCACCATCTTCAAGTCTTACTCTAGAGAGAAAGGAAGTATTTGTTGGCTTACATTCTTGTATTCTGAAATTTGTGAGAAAATATGATGCATATTTTGACTGAGATACCTTTATTCATGAAGTGGACTGAGTGATCTCAAATCCCATAAATTGTCTAAGCAATCCCAAGTCGGTCATCGAAAATGCATGATGCAAAGGAGATTTTATTGAAGCAATCTCATCAATATAAATTCTAGTGATTAGAATATCATCAAAATATAAGACTATGAGTAAAATTGAACCATTAAAATTCTTCAAATACACATTTGGTTCATATTTGCATCTGTTGAAACCTTGTGACAGAAGAAAACTATCCATTTTGGCATATTAGGCTATGGGAGCCTTCTTGAGACCATACAAAGACCTTCAATATGCACGCAAGAGAGGGGTAATTCACATAAACTTATAGTTGCTGCATATAAATTTCATCCTCAAGGTATCCATGGAGGAATGCACTTTTTACATCCATGTGATGCACTTCCCACTGCTTGGATGCTGCAATTGCTAGAACTAGCTTGATTGAATCCATTTTGGCTACCGGTGCAAAAGTCTCATTGTAGTGAATGCATTGGACTTGGGATAATCCCTTAGCCACTAGCCTTGATTTTTAATTCACTTCTACACCATCATAATCTACCTTTTTCCAAAAGATCCACTTACACTGGACCAATTTCCTGTTAGGTGGCAAAGAAACTAGTCCCCAAGTTTGGTTATTTTGAAGAGAGTGAAACTCTTCATCCATGGTTGCTTTCCATATAGGATATTTGGAATCCTAAACATATTATATAGGATCATATCCAATCATTAGATAACATCTTTCAGGAAAACAAGATTAACTGACAGAAAATGCACAGTGTGCATCGTCAATTGAGACCTAGTCTTCCTAGTATCTTGAGGGTCACCTGCAAGTTCCCCTATTGCTTCAATTTGTTTTTTCAACCCACTTAGGTCTTGTAGGTGGATTTGGATATGAAATAAAATGCTCGTATTCATCATCATCAAACTCAGATTCGGAATTTTCACTTGAGGCATAATTTACTTCATCAAGTGGTGGATGTGAACACTCTCCTTCTTCCAATTGCATTGTATGCAAGGGTTCTTCTTTGGATTGCAAAATCCTTTCAATGAAGGCCTTTTGAGTGGTAAAATTGAGAAATTGTTAACCCTTTGAATGTCCTAAATAGCCAAAAAAATGTAGTGTTGTCTTTGGGGCTGCAAAGCCCTTCTCTTCTCAGGAGGTATTCTAGCCCATGTGTCGTTGAGCCAAAAATTCTAAAATGGGACACATATGGCTTGTGTCCACTCCAAGCTTCAAAAGGAGTCATACCTTTCAACTAGAGAATATAGTCTTGTGAGGAACTCTATTATTAATATAGGCTTCACAATTAATGGCTTCAGCCCAGAGTCTTGGACACAAATACTTGGACTCTAGCATGCAGGTGGCCATCTCCTTCAGGGATCTATTCTTCCACTCTACCATACCATTTTTTTGAGGTGTGTAGGGAATAATATGTTGCATTTGAATGCTAGAATCAACACAAAGTTGCTGCAAATCATGTTGATGTATATGTAACTTCGGAATGTATTTCACATATATGTATATTGTATTTCTATAAGATGGTATTATTCCTCTATAAGGAAGTGTCGTCATTTATATTGTAAATGTCGTAACTTATTATTGATGGGTTATTAGACCACCTTGTTGGGGTCGGCCCTGTATAAGTCATGTGGGTCAAAGGGTTATTAGACCACCCTATTGGGGGTCGGCCCACTCAGCATTATGTTATGTGGTTAAGTTCGAGCCTACATGAGTTAGGTAAAAAGGCAAGTCAAGTCAAGTATAAATAGAGTGCGGGAGGCACTCTATTTTCTCACTCACTTCTCACACATTCACTCAAGGAGGAGTGGCGCACTTATGGAGGAGGAGGATCTGCTGCTAGGTTATGGCTATATCTCTTGGTTGGTTGTATCATTGCTCTATCTATCTCTGAGGAAGTTATTGGGGTTTTTCACCTTTATGGTTTTCCCCAAGTAAATCTTTGTGTCTCTTGTGTGCTTGCATTATTGTCTCCATGATTGATATGCTGTAGATATGCTGTACATGTTGTTCTCTCAGTTAAGATCCTAGATCAGATTGAAGTAAATTCTGAAAATTTAACATGGTATCAGAGCTAGCCTGAAAGAAGGCATGATATGGCATGTATGACATTTGTTGCACTTACGATGCTAGGGCTTGATATAGCAAAATCCAGTCATCGTAGAACTTTCGCTATAAATCCGTTTTGGAAAAGTTTTCGGATCTGAAATTGTTACAGGACGAATATTAAACCTCCAGGTACCTTGTTTCCAAAGGACAACCTCTACTTCGTTGTACTTTGTGATTTATGATCTGTACAATATAGGGTTTCTGCCTCTTCCAGATCTGAGTCAAAATCAGGTGACCTTGGGAAAAAGCTCATATCTTGGGATAGGAAACTCCAAATGCAATTTCGTAAAAAGTGACAGGTAGTACACAGTCTGTACTATCTCAGAAAACTTTTTCAGAGGCCGAAGTTGAAACAGTAACACGTGGAATTCCGTACAAGTTCTCTCTCCTGTTTTATCCCAAAGCAGGTCATGTTGCGACACTTGGCATAACTCTCTCTCAGAGAGTCCAATTGAGGTCAGACCTGTCAGGATGGAAAGGTAACAGGCCGAGATATCTCAGGAAACGTTTTCAGAGGCCGAAGTTAAAACAGTGACACGTGGCACGCCGTACAAGTTTGCTCTCCTGTTTTATCCCAAAACAGGTCACGTTGCGACATTTGACATAAATCTCTCTCAGAGAATCCAATTGAGGTCAGACCTGTCAGGATGGAAAGATAACAGGTCAGGATATCTCAAGAAACTTTTTCAGACCCTGTGGATTCAAAAGTTTGGAGTTACACCAGAAACAATCAGGTACATATTTCTGTCAAAACAGAATTATTTTTGAGTACCTTCATTCATGGCTTCCGGAATTTAGGGCTTTGAAGAAAGTTGAAATTTTTGTAATCCGAGACCACGGCTGGATGCTACTCATAAAAATAGAAATTTAGAGACCAAGATCATAATTTTTGGTTGGGCATAAGGATGGGCTTGATTAGACCCTAGTTCGGGACTTTGATCAAAAAAGTGGAAAATTAGGGCTTCTGTAAAAATGGGAATTTTTGAAATCTGTGACCACGGCTGGAAGCTCCTCAGAAAAATAGAAGCTTAGAGCTTTGGATCAAACATTTTGATTGGGAAGAAGAGTGGGCTTCATCAAACCCCAGTTCAGGGTCACGTCCAGTGAATCCGGAAGTTTCAAAGGCAAAATTGAGGAGTGAAACTTTGCAGTTTTAAAATTTTGAATATACCAGCTTGATCAGCTCATCAAGACACATATTTCTATCCTGCCAGAAGGTTGAAATTCAAAGTTTGAATTTTTGGGGTTTCTCTGACAAACCCATATCCAGCTCGAAGTCCAGTTCTTGCAAATGAAGTGGATTGGGTTAATCCTAGAAGAAGATGGATTGGTCACCTGCATAAGTGAAGGAGTTCCTGTTTCAGAGGGAGATAAGGCTAAGGCTTTACATAAGAAGATTACAAGCGATCTCGACAGGTATGACTCATCGAGGTATGTTTTGACATTTGTTGTTGATTAAGTTTATGGTATGTTTGTCTTCATGTTATTACGGTTAGTTCAATTTTGATTTTAGATTTGTCGTATCACCTTAACAAAATTATGAATGCATGATAGAAGATATTCATTGGTTAGGGTGTTGACACTTATGATTGTACTAATGAATTATGGTGTTGTATGAGGTTTATGTTGTCTACTAACATGAAAGGTACACCAAGAAATACAAATCATGTTTTGGTTCAAGAACATATGATCATGATGACATGAGGACAAAGATTCATCCATTGTCATGGATCTCATAGAAGATCCATTTACGAGGTATGTATAACTTGGTTTTGTAATGGTTAACCTATGAGATATACAGGTTACTAGCACAAGTCATTGAAGAAGAACAAGAAGACATCATGTGAGTATATTAGACATAAATAGCTAGCATGCTAATCCAGGTATGTTTTTCCTATATCAAGCTAGAATCCTACCTTGTGTTAGGATCTTATACTGTTGTGTTGTTGATAATGATTATTCATGAAGTCATAAGTTTGAATAATCATGGGTATATGCATTAATGATATGACTAACTCGAAGAGTCATATGTTTGAGTATTTATAGGTTTAGACATGTTATGTTTCTTATGATTTGACCAACCAGAAGAATCATGAAGGCATAAGTTTGAATAATCATGGGCATATGCATATTATGTGTCTTACCTTAATTAATAATATGACTAACCAGAAGAGTCATAGGCTTGAGTAATTACAGGTTTAGACATGTTATGTTTCTTATGATATGACTAACCATAAGGGTCCTATATATAAACCTTGAATGCTAATGCTTATTATTTCTGTTTGAAATGATCATGACTATACGTGCTTGAGATTATTGTGTTTTAATAGTATACTAATGAATGTATGATTTTATATGAGATCACAAGGATAACACAATCATGATACTAATAAGCATGCATAGGGACCAAGGATGAATATGATTTCAAGAATAGGTAATCCAGGAAGCAAAGATCAAGAGGGAGCACACTCCCGTTGTTCCTGCAAGAAAGCAAAGGAACACACTTCAGTAGTTTCTGCAAGGATGCAGATATTCAGAGGGAGTTGACCATCTTTCCACAACAGAAAGGTGTAGAAGAAGCTACTTCAAATTAGGACTCCAACAGATCCTGTAAGGAAGCAAAGACTCAAAGGGAGTCCACCCAACGAACAAACAAAGATAAGTATTTTAATTTCTTGCATATTTGTCTGTTTAAATAAAATTGTTCAATGATGTATATGCTCATGTTCCCAGACTTAGGATATGTATTGTGCTTATTAGAATAGTTGCATTGATGAATAGTATACTACTAATATACATGGGTAAGTGGCCTATGGCACTGTACAACATTCCATTGCTACTTATCTAGAATGAAACCTCTTTGCTGACATGTTGGGAGTTGTGCACACTCTTAACAATGTTCTGGTAGAGATTGGAAGGCATCTAGAAAGTTACGGGATATGGATAAATGTTGTATTGAAGCATTGGCAAAGATAATTGCATGACTGTATGACATATTTCTTTGTGTGTAAGAATTTGTTCTGAAAACTATGAGATGTTTTCTAATCATGCAATTTAACTTGTTGTGTAGGAAAGATCGTATGCCATCACCGACAAAAGAAGAACTACAACATTTGTTCAGCAACAAAATTATCTACTGAAGATATTGAAGTTCCCAGGATATGGGAAGAATGCCATGATCTGTCGATCATGAAGAATGATGTTTGGGATGTAGTCCCAAGACCTGAAGGGAAGTTTGTTATGACTTCCATATGGAACTATCAGATCAAGCATGTTGCAGATGGCAGAATAGAGAAATATAAAAGTGATGAAATAGAAGATACACCAGATGGATTCAAGACATCTTTCTTGAATGGTGTAGTTCAAGAAGAAGTGTATGTGGAGCAGCCACTTGGTTCTGAGACACATGATAGGAAATCATATATGTGCAGAACTTGGTATGGTGAAGATAGATTGATTGCCGACACGCAGCGGAAGATTACTATAGAGTTCGAGATGAAGAACTTGGGGATGATGCACTATTTGTTTTTGGCATGGAGGTGTGGCAGAGTGCAGAAGGAATCTTCCTTGGACAAGGGAAGTATGCAGTAGAGATCCTGAAGAGGTTCAGGATGATGGCTTGCAAGGCCATGGCCACACCTATGGCATCAAATCTGAAGCTTCTATGTGATGCTTCATCTGAGCCGATTGATGTCTCTATGTATCGCCAGATGATTGGGTCCTTGATGTACCTGACGAACATGAGACCAGACATTTGCTTTGCTGTGAACACATTGAGCCAGTTCCTGACGGATCCGAGGAGTGCTCACCTGGTTTCTGTAAAGCGTGTTCTGAGGTACCTGAAGGGTACAGTGGATTATGGGCTCAAGTATGAGGTGAATCAAAAGTTTAACCTGCAGGGTTATGTTGATTCATATTGGGCTAGCAGTGCTGCAGATAGGAAGAGCACATCTGGGTGCTGCTTCAGTATGGGATCAGGTGTGATCTCTTGGTTTAGCAGGAAGCAGTCCTGCGTAGCACTGAGTACAACTGAGGCAGAGTATGTTGCAGCCTATTCAGCTAGTTGTGAGGTAGTATGGCTACGGAAGCTACTGTCTGAGCTATTTGATCTCCCATTGGAGGCTACTGGTATCTTCTGTGGTAACCAGATCTGTGTGAAGCTGTCCGAGAACCCTGTGTTTCATGACAGGTCGAAACACATAGAGATCAAATATCACTATATCAGGGATATGGTGCAGAGAGGAGCTGTGAAGCTCCTATATGTTGCGACGGACGAGCAGATTGCAGATGTGCTGACGAAGCCACTAGCCAGAGTGAAGTTCGAGTACTTCAGAGAGAGGCTTGGCGTTCTTCAGATCAAGGACACTTCGAGGAAGAAGTGATGGACACATTTGCTGAAGCCATTCCAAGCATGTTGGAAGGAGGATCCTTCACATGGCTGTGGATGTAAGCGCTGGATGATGAGCATCAGGATGATGTTCTGGCTTCTGCTTGATATGATCAGTTGGATCATTTTTATGTATGTATGTACGCATCATGTTGGATGCTGGATATGATCAGTTGGATCATTTTTATGTATGTATGTACGCATCATGTTGGATGCTGGATATGATCAGTTGGATCATTTATGTATGTATGCATCATGTTGGATGCTGGATATGATCAGTTGGATCATATGTACGTATTTTGTATATGCATCATGTTGGATGCTTGGACCATGTATCTGTATATGTATCAGGTGGATACATTGTATGATCAGGTGGATCATGTATGGTGATATGTATCATGTATTTGTATTTGTATCAGGTGGATACATTGATGATCAGGAGGATCATGTATGATGATATGTATCAGGTAGATACTTGGTATGCATCAGGTAGATGCATTGATGATCAGGAGGATCATGTATGATGATATGTATCATGTATTTGTATCAGGTGGATACATTGATGATCAGGAGGATCATGTATGATGATATGTATCAGGTAGATACTTGGTACGCATCAGGTAGATGCATTGATGATCAGGATGATCATAGATGACGAGCTTCAGGATGTTGCTCCAGATGACATGCAGCAGGATGTTGCAGTGATGATCAGGATGATCATAGATGACGAGCTTCAGGATGTTGCTCCAGATGACATGCAGCAGGATGTTGCAGTGATGATGATCAGGATGATCATGGATACATCAGGATGATGTATGGTGAGTATCAGGTTGATACTCTGTGGCCGTGGATCAGGTTGTGCAGATGAGCATGTAATTCGGTGCCCTGGGAGATTTGCAGATGGTCTTTCGAGGTTTTTCCTATGGCATGTAATTCGGTGCCCTGGGACATCTGGCAAATGCTCTTTCGAGGTTTTGCTCTGGGAGGACATGTAATTCAGTGCCCTAGGAGATCTGCAGATAGTCTTTCGAGGTTTTTCCTATGGCATGTAATTCGGTTCCCTGGGATATCTGGCAGATGCTCTTTTGAGGTTTTGTCCTATGGCATGTAATAGCGCCCTGGGAGATTTCAGGTCGGAGTTGTGTACCCGTAACATCCTGAGATGCTCTTTCGAGGTTTTGCCATGACCACATGTAATAGCGCCCTGGGAGATTTCAGGTCGGATTTGTGTACCCGTAACATCCTGAGATGCTCTTGCGAGGTTTTGTGGTGGACCACATGTAATTTGTGCCCTGGGAGATTTCAGGTCGGAGTTGTGTACCCGTAACATCCTGAGATGCTCTTTCGAGGTTTTGTGGTGGGGTCACTTGTAATAGAGCCCTGGGAGATCCTACAGGTCGGAGTTGTGTACCCGTAACATCCTGGGATGCTCTTTCGAGGTTTTGTGACGCACGTAATAAGTCCTGAGGATTCCACAGTATGGCCAGTGATGATGAAGACCTGCAGGTGGTGGGCCTACATCTAGTATGAAAAAGGACTGGCTCTGTAGAACTTCCTATGACGAGTAGATTCAGAGATTGATTGAGATAGCAGCAGCAGTGATGATGATGATGACTCGATGACGATTATCCAGTGACGATGATCCAGAGAAGATGACTTGTGCTAGAAGAACTGTGCTGAGAAATACCTTCCTAGTTAAGAGGGAGTGTTGATGTATATGTAACTTCGGAATGTATTTCACATATATGTATATTGTATTCCTATAAGATGGTATTATTCCTCTATAAGGAAGTGTCGTCATTTATATTGTAAATGTCGTAACTTATTATTGATGGGTTATTAGACCACCTTGTTGGGGTCGTCCCTGTATAAGTCATGTGGGTCAAAGGGTTATTAGACCACCCTATTGGGGGTCGGCCCACTCAGCATTATGTTATGTGGTTAAGTTCGAGCCTACATGAGTTAGGTAAAAAGGAAAGTCAAGGCAAGTATAAATAGAGTGTGGGAGGCACTCTATTTGCTCACTCACTTCTCACACATGCACTCAAGGAGGAGTGGCGCACTTATGGAGGAGGAGGATCTGCTGCTAGGTTATGGCTATATCTCTTGGCTGGTTGTATCATTGCTCTATCTATCTCTGAGGAAGTTATTGGGGTTTTTCACCTTTATGGTTTTCCCCAAGTAAATATTTGTGTCTCTTGTGTGCTTGCATTATTGTTTCCATGATTGATATGTTGTAGATATGTTGTACATGTTGTTCTCTCAGTTAAGATCCTAGATCAAATTGAAGTAAATTCTGAAAATTTAACAAATCAAAATTGACATATTCCCCCCCATTGTCTATTTGAAAGGATTTAATTTTCCTATTAGACGGATTCTCCACTAAGGCTTTAAAAATAGTGAAAAAAACAAAGACTTCTGACTTGCATTGGAAGGAAGTAAACTCAATAGTATCTTGAGTAGTCATCAATGAAAATGAGCACATAATTTTCATTGTTCAAGGACATGGTAGGGAAAGGACGTAATACATCACTATGGATCAAATCAAGGTGTTGTGAAGTTCTCTATGTTCTACCTCTCTCATACTTGCGCTCATGGTGTTTGCCAAGAATGAAACCCTGACAAATTCCTTTTGAAAAATTAATATTGGGAATCCCATCAACCATAGAAAACTTGTGCAAATCATGAAAATATTTATAGTTAAGGTGTCCAAATATCTCATGCCACAGCTTACTGGTTTCATTGGCATGAGTGAGGAGTGCATTTGGGTGATGAGTGTTAAGTTTAGCCTAAAATTCACAAAAAGAGCACAATAAGGATCACTGAAAGAAACACAATCACAATATAGACACAGATTTATCCTGGGAAGCCCTCATGGGGTAGAAAACCCAGCAAAGCTTCCTCAATATAGATGACCAACAAATACAAAGATGTAATCCCCAAACATTGAGCTCCTTCTCCTCCTCCGCGGATATCTCTCTCTCCTATGTGCAATTCAAAAGTGAGTGAGTTTGTTAAATGAGGAACACACCTCCTCTAATTATACTTTACTTCACTTGAATTTTACCCCTAACTGGGCCGACTTCTCCTAGGAGAGTCTAATAACCCCTAAACACTTAACTCAAGGACGAACCCACTAGGGAAGTCTAATAACCCTAGTTACAATATCCCAACGGAGGAATAAACATCTCAGGATATATAATAAAGTCCTAACGGAGGAATGAAACATCTCCGTATAATAAAGTACAAATAGAATATTATTAGAAGTTATAATACTTCAACACTCCCCCTTAACGAGAAGGATATTCTAACAACATCTACAGGAGCAAGGAGTCATCAACAACATGATACATGATACATCTATAAATCATTGGAAGCTTTCTTCAAGCATCATCAGTAACTCAAACATTTACTGGAACATAATCAATACTGGAACATCAACATCTTCAATACTGATTCTTCATCTTCTGCAGCACTTGATCAACTACAGCATCATCATCATCTGGATCTTTCGATCAACAGCATCATTTGGATCTCTCAATCAACAACATCATCATATGGATCTCTCGATCAACAACCTCATCATCTGGATCTCTCGATCAACAACATCATAATCTGCAACACACATGATCCAATTACGGGATGATCAATCCCTCTCACTTTAAGACACCATATCATGTCTAGGGACGATGTAATCCCAACCACAGTGCCAGTCCTTTTTCATACTAGATGTGACCTACCACAGAGCTAGTCCTTTTTCATACTGGATGTGACCTACCATAGAGCTAGTCCTTTTTCATACTGGATGTGACCTACCACAGAGCCAGTCCTTTTTCATACTGGTTTTGACCTAGATCAAATCTAGGATTTACAACCACAGAGCCAGTCCTTTTTCATATTGGTTGTGACCTAGATCAAATCTAGGATTTACAACCACAGAGCCAGTCCTTTTTCATACTGGTTATGACCTAGATCAAATCTAGGATTTACAACCACAGAGCCAGTCCTTTTTCACACTAGTTATGACCTAGATCAAATCGAGGATTTACAACCATAGAGCCAGTCCTTTTTCATACTAGTTATGACCTAGATCAAATCTAGGATTTACAACCACATAGCCAGTCCTTTTTCATACTGGTTGTGACCTAAATCAAATCTAGGATTTAAAACCACAGAGCTAGTCCTTTTTCATACCGGTTGTGACCTAAATCAAATCTAGGATTTATAACCACAGAGCCAGTCCTTTTTCATACTGGTTGTGACCTAGATCAAATCTAGGATTTACAACATCTTTCTCAGAGACAAGAGTCTACGGATCTCTTTAGGACATGTTTCCAGTGATGATACAATCCACTCATCAACTTAGACCAAGTCTAAGGACCACACATCGAACTCATCGTAGGTACAGGTATCCTCATCATCGACCTCATTGTCGGTACAGGTATCCTCATTATCGACCTCATTGTCGGTACACATATCCTCATCATCGACCTCATCATCAGAACATGTAACCTCATCATCGACCTTACCATCGATATAGGCAATCTCATCATCGATACAGGTATCCACATCGATACCAGTATCCAAATATCATCATCGACCACATCAATCCCCCTTTCGAGGAGGGTCCTTCTGAACTACACCAAGCTTGTCTCAGAAATACTCAAACTTTATTCGAGACAGAGGTTTGGTCAATACATCAGCAACTTGTTCATCAGTGCTCACATACTCGAGCTTTATAGCTCCTTTCTGCACCATATCCCGTATATAGAAATATCGGATTTCTATGTGCTTTGACTTATCATGGAACACTGGATTCTTCATCATCTTGATACAACTCTGTTGTCACACAGGATCATAGTCGAGTCCATCTCTAAGTCAAATAGTCCTGATAACAGCTTCCGAAGCAATATGGCTTCACAACTAGCAAAGCAAGCTGCTATATATTTCACTTCAGCTGTGCTGAGAGCCACACTGGACTGCTTCCTGCTAAACCAGGAGATCATAGAAGATCCCAGACAATAACATCCACCTGATGTGCTCTTTCTGTCTGAGACACTTCCATCCCAATCTGCATCTGTATAACCATACAATTTGAATTCATGATCTCCAAGATAACATAGACCAAAGTCTATCGTACCTTTTAGGTACCTCATCACATGCTTTGCAGCTATCAAGTGAACACATCTAGGCTCAACTAGATATTGACTCAAGGTGTTCACAACAAAGCATATATCTGGCCTGGTATTCGTCAGATACATCAGCGACCCAATAATCTGTCTGTACTAAGTCATATCCACTAATTCTGACGATTCATCAACCAACAACTTTAAGTTGGTATCCATGGGAGTGGCCATGGATTTACATTCCAACATATCAAATCTTTTGAAGATTTCCACAGCATACTTTCCTTGGTTGAGAAAGATTCCTTCTGGTCCTTGCCATACTTCCAGACCTAGGAAGTAATGCATCAATCCGAGATCTTTCATCTCAAATTCTGTAGCTAGCTTCTTCTTGTTTTCCATGATCTGTTTCTCATTTCCTGTCAGAAAGAGATCATCCACATACAACAATAGTATGAAAGGTTCATCATCCATAACCTTAAGGTAAAGGTTAGGATCAGCTTTACTTTTGGTAAAACCCAAGCTTGTCAAGAAGCTATCAATTCTTCTGTACCAAGCTCTAAGAGCTTGTTTCAACCCGTACAGAGCTTTCTTCAAATTAAATACATGAGTTATTTTGGCTTCAACCTCAAATCCTTGTGGTTGTTCTATGTACACTTCTTCCTCAATCACACCATTCAGGAAGGTTGTCTTCACATCCATCTAGTGCAATCTCCACTTCATCATGGATGCAAGTGCCATGATGGTTCTAATGGAAGTGTACCTTGCAACTGGTGCAAATGTTTCTTCATAGTCAATACCCCCTTTCTGAGAGAATCCTCTGGCCACAAACCTTACCTTATACTTTTCAATGCTACCATCCACAACATGCTTTATCTTGTATATCCATTTGGAGGATACCACACTCTTGTCTTTTGGTTTGGGAACTACATCCCAAACATCATTCTTCATTATTGACTGGTATTCCTCCGTCATTGCTTCTACCCATTCTTTCTTATGAACTGCTTCTTCATAACTGGTAGGTTCTTGATCTACAAGATCACACATCAAAGCCACATAGCTGGAAAATGGCTTTGGTTTCTTGCTTGCTCTAGTGGAGCCGTCTGGAGCTCCATATCTTTCTGCTTCTTGTATAATTTCTCTTGCCCATGCTGGCTTTCTCTTCCATTATATGTTCATAGGTGGGGATTCTTGAGGTTCTATCATATCATGGTCTCTTGGTGTTTCTTCTTCAGGGAAGGAAACAGCTTCTGTATTTCTAGCAGGTATATCTTCTTCATATACTTCTTCATACTGGCTCTTTCTGGATATTTTGAGAGCAGCTTCTTCATCAAATGTTACATCTCTACTAATTTCCATGTAATGGAATCCTGGGATGTATATTCTGAATGCTTTGGATGTTTCACAATACCCAACAAATATTCCCTTCTTTCCGGAAGGGTCCAACTTAGTTCTCTTCTCTTTTGGTATGTGAACATATACAAGGCACCCAAATATCTTGAGGTGACTTACCTCAGGCTTCTTCCCTGTGAACATTTCTTCTGGGGTCTTGAATCCAAGGGCACTATGAGACAATCTATTTTGGACATAGACTGTCGTCCTTGCTGCTTCAACCCATAGATGCATAGGAAGATCTTGATCATGTATCATTGTTTTCACTGCTTCCATAATGGTCCTATTCTTTCTTTCCGCAACACCATTTTGTTGAGGATTGTATGGAGTGGTTAATTCCCTCTTGATTCCAGCTTCTTTACAAAAGACTTCAAAATCCTTTGACATGTATTCACCACCATTATCTATCCTGAGTGTCTTGATTTTCTTTTCTGAGTGATTTTATATCAAGGCTTTGAATTCCTTGAATTTTCCAAAGACTTCATCTTTTCCTTTTAGGAAATATATCCAAGTCTTTCTTGAATAGTCATCAATAAATGTAAGGTAGTATTCATATCCACTCAAGGATGTGGAGGGCATTAGACCACATACATCTGAATGAATCAATTCCAAAGTACTTTTAGTCTTTGTTTCACTCTTTGGAAATGGATTCTTGATATTTTTCCCTTTTGCACATCCTTTGCAAGTGCCTTCATGATCAACCTTCAAATATGGTAATCATGTTACTACTTTGCTCACATAGGGTAGTGCTTTGTAGTTGATGTGAGAAAACCTTCAATGCCATAGCTCACTTGGGCTAGTGGCTTCATGGACAAGGGTTGCTTCTGAATGTCCCTTGAGTTTATATAGTCCTCCTTCTTCTTCACCAATGACAACTGCATCTTCAATTGACTTTCCTTTGGGCCACATGAGTACTTGTCCATCTCTAAATGCAACCCTATAACCTTTCTTATCTAATGCTGAGATAGAAAGTAGGTTCTTCTTCAAACCTGGTACATATAAAATGTCCTTCATCTTCATGGGGGTTCCAGAATCAATCTTGTAGCTTGCTTCACCAATTCCTTTGATAGGATATTTATAGTCAACTCCTAATGATACTTTCCCTAGAGAGGTCTTCTCTTCAAGTCTTGAAAGAGTTTTATTTTGTCCTGTCATGTGCTTTGAAGCACCACTATCAATAAGCCATGTGTCTTCTCCAGGTGTTACAGACCCAGAGAGTGCAGAGAATAGATCGAACATACTCTTCTGCATCTTCTTCTTCTACTTTATCTCTTTCCTTTGAAGTCTTTCCTCCTCTTCATCTTCATTATCATATTCTGCTAGATGTCCTTGACGTCTTCTATGGTGGAAACCCTTCTTCTTCTTTGAAGGACAATTTCTAGCAATGTGTCCTATTTTGTGACAAATGTAACATTGGTATGAGGAGTGATCTCTTTCTGAATTATCTCGTCTTTTCTTTTGAAAACTTTGTGGAGGTTGAGACTCCTTGTGGATTCCCTTCTTGAAGTTGGGTTGACTTCTTCTTCTCTTGGTATGGGTAGCTAATGCTTGATTATCTTCTTTGAGTAGGGCTTCTCTATTGGCTACCATAGCCTCTTCTTCAATTCAATCCTCCCATACAATATCAAACTTCATGATTTCTTTTCTGGAACACATGGTTTGGATGAATGCATCCCAAGGTCTAGTGAGACCATTGAGAGCAGTCATGACTAGTTCATATTCATAAAGGGTGTCTCCAATGGCTTCTAGTTGTTCCTTGAATTGGGAGACCCTTGTAAAGTAATCTTGAATAGATTCTCCTTGATTGGCATCTTAGTGCTCTTTAATTGAGCTCTTAGGCTCATCTTCCTATTGATGTTCCTCCCTTCATACATTATAGCTAGGACATCATACATTTCCTTAAGGGTCTTCTTGGATGACACTTGAGGGATCAAGTGATATTTGATAGAATCAACAATTATTCTCTTTGCCCTAATCATATCCTTCTTGTACTTCTCTTTAGCTTCATCTTCCGCAGGTTCTGCAACCTCATCTTTGATGTATTGGGCAAGATCATTCTCTTCAAGAATGAGACCAATCCTATATTTCCATGCTTGGAAATTCTCTATACCCTATAGCTTGTCCTTAAGCTTAGTGCTTGGAGCCATCTTATCCAGGAGGTCATCAAAAATTGAAAATTCTTAAAATGAAAAACTAACCTTACCAGGAGATGTGCTTGACTGAGTTGAGTTGACTAGTGTACTTGATTTCTGAAAACTTCAACTTTTCACCCTTCAAGCTTGACCAGCGAAATTCGGATCTGCAACAGATTTTCTAGTTTTACTGGTTCACTGGTTCACTGGTGCGCAGCTTTTCTGGTTCACTGGTGCACAGGTTCGCAGTTTTTCTGCTTTACTAGTTTTCTGGTTTTCTGGTCTAGAAGTCAAAATAGGGTTTGACTTTCCTGGAGATCTACCCACTCAAAAAGTTCAATCTAGGGCTCAAAATTTCACTTTTGAGGAGGAGCATCCAGCCATGCAATCAGATTCCAAAAATTCCAACTTTTGCAGAAACCTTAATTTTCACCAGAGGAGGAGAGAGAGGTATTTCCACCTTGTGAAAGATGTCTTATTCAGGCTATCTCTAATACCATCTTAAGTTTAGCATAAAATTCACAACAGCAGCATAATAAGGATCACTGAAAGAAACACAATCACAAGATATACACATATTTATCCTGGGAAACTCTCATGGGGTAGAAAACCCAACAAAGCTTCCTCAATATAGATGACGAACAAATACAAAGATGTAATCCCCAAACAAGAGCTCCTTATCCTCCTTCGCAGATCTCTCTCTCTCTCCTACGCGCAATTCACAAGTGAGTGAATGAGTGTGTTAAATGAGGAACACACCTCCTCTATTTATACTTTACTTCACTTGACTTTTACCCCTAACTGGTCCAACTTCTCCTAGGAGAGTCTAATAACCCCTAAACACTTAACTCAGGGCCGACCCCACTAGGGATGTCTAATAACCCTAGTTACAATATCCCGATGGAGGAATAAACATCTCCGAATATATAATAAAGTACCGAGGGAGGAATGAAACTTCTTTGGATAATAAAGTATAAATAGAATATTCTTAGAAGTTACAATACTTCACAATGATTAGGGAAGAAAATGAGAAAACTTGTAAACATTTGAGTCATGGTCTGTAGCACCTAAGGCAAAAACTCTACTAGTGGAAATTTCAAAAATATCCACTTCACTGGGGGTGAAGGTGACTTTATTAGGAGACCCAGTATGTGTCATATGATACATAGAAAGGAGGTTGGAAGCCATACCAGGGACATACAAAACATTTTTTAAAGAACCATGTTCTAGATCAATACTACCCTTACCTTTTGAAGCAGTCTCAAATTCATATCCCAACAAGATTGAAGGACCACCCATGGATTCAAACTGAGAGAAAGACTCCCCTTGTGGAAACCAAATTCCCGGAAGCTCCAAAATTAATTATGAATGAAGAAGACTTTAATGTGCTAGCCATGAGAGCATGACATCTTTATTTCATTTCTGAAGTTGAACCTCCATATTTATTCCTTACACCTTCAGGAACTAGAATATTGTTCTTCTCGAGATGTTGAGCCATCATGTCTATGGTTTTCTTCATACATGCACTTTCAAGGTGCCAACCCTTATGGAAGTATGTGCACTTTGTCTTCTCCTTCTTCTTCTGCTTCTATTTCTTTGAACTCGAACCCTCTTCAAGTGATATGGTCTTCTCCTCCCTTTGATCAAAAGGATTTTTATCGTTGGCCTTCTTCTTCCCTTTGGAACCCTTGGAATATCCAGTTTCCAAATCATGGCCTTTTGATTGCTTGACGGCACCCATTTGGACTAACTTGTCTTGCTCTTGAGTTAGTTATTGCATGAACTCTGTCAGGGAGGACATCTTCCAGTTTCAAACTATGAGCTTGGTGGCATGGAAGGTAGAAACAAAAACTGAGTACTTTGGACCCAATTTCTAAAGTATGGACAAGATCAGCTGCTCATCTTTCTTTTCAATCCCACATTATTTGAACTAAAGAATCAGAGACTTAAACTTAGTGAAGAATTCTTGCAGAGTATCAAAACTATTGGGACTTAGAGAAATCAAATCATTCATCAAGTGATGGCCTCTTAATTCATCTATCTTACCAAAAAAAGATTCAAGTTTGACCCAAACTTCCTTTGGTGTGGATAAACCATCTAGATGGAACAAGAGATCCCTTGAAGTACCAAGACACAAGAAACCATATGCTTCATCTCCTCTACTATGACATTTTTCCTTCTCTACAACTAATGTAGGTTCGACCCCAGTTCCCATAGTAACTCTGTAGAGGCCCTTGCTCCTCATTAGAATAACCATCTCAGCCTTCCAGCCAAAGTAATTGAATGGAGTTAAGATGATGGACTGATACTGCTTCATGATCAACTATTGCGCTCTGGTGAGACTGTATCTGTAACCTGCAAAATTACAAAACAACACTCAAGAGGAAGGTTTGTTATCACAATCAATCTCTACTTTGACATTGAGCACATTCGGGAGTGCGTCACGCATGGGTAGAATCCAAAGGATTGCTCCAATGGCTTCAAGACAATAGCCCTAGGATTTGTGTGGAAACACCATTGTTTCGAGTGCTCGAAGGAAAGTATCAGAGAGAACCTAGAAGAAAATTGCGCTCTGATACCATGTGAAAATCTGATCATAGGATGATCTATGTACACAAGAACTTCCTCGCACAATTTCTAAGCAAATATTTTAGAATTTCACTGAAAATTGAGACAGAATTGATGCACACAATAAAACTCTATTGATTAATTGTACATCATCCAAACTTTGACAATGAAGATGCTTTCCAAATATACATAAGGTTGAAATTCGAATGGCTAAGGAGACATTTGAACAACTCAATAAAATCAGGCTTACAACTCATGAAAATCCCCACCAGTGGCAACATCATCTTTCCAACTCAGTCAAGAGACTCACGAATTGGAAAAATCATATATGGCAGCCCATGTGTGATGAAAAAGAAGAAATATTATGGCTTTAGAAGAGAAAATCAGGGAGGATTTGTTGACCAAAAATATATCAACTTGCTAAGTCCATGAAGGCTCCCTTTATTTAACCTTATCCAACTCAAAAGCAGAGGATGATGCTTTATGAGTAGAAAAAAACATGACAAAGATTCTAAAACTAGGATATGTGCTCTTACTATTCATAACAATCATAAAATTAGGAAGGCAACTAAAGAGGGAACATAAATGGATAACTATGGCAAGTAGTGGGCCTAGAAGGCATAATGGGTCCAACAGCCTAGTCTAACACCTAGGAAAGTATTAAAAACATATAACAACTTATATCCTAAGTCTAGATGGGGTAAATTTATTCCAACAAGGTGAAGGAGTATGAGATATGATTTTTCTACTTTATAGGGTTAGGAAATAAAAGATGACAGAAAGGTACTGCAATACCTAGACAATGTAGGGTCTTCAATATCCCAAATTGACTTCACTAGGTTGGTTGCAAATTTAAAAATATCACATTCTATGGTGGGGATAGTATCTCTAAATTTCAAACAAAAGAGGAATTGGATGTTTATCCATCAAGGATAGTATCGTCAACCTCGACATCAAACCCATTTCTAAATGTTGTTGCATCATATTTGATGGTCTAAGTGGCACTTATGCACTTATGCACTACCATCGGTGTGCACTAGCACTAAAGCATCTTGCATAGCATGCACTACCACCACACTTGGAAGATAATGTTATAATCATGTGCCTCTTACCACTACAGTATGTGGCATTACCATTGCCACTACAATAGCAATGTGTGCAACCTCAAATAATGCACCACCTTGGATAAAGTGATAACCATCTTCCCCATTTATAAATATTGTATCATAACTCATTTGTATATCACATATAAAAAAATCCTCCTCTTCTTGATCATGTAAATAACTTACAATTTCATGTTCACATTATTCAATTTTGTTATAAGGTTTAAAATTGTTATAGGTTACAAACTTAAGAAAAAATCAAACATAACTATTATCATTATGCACATTATTCATAAAATAATATGTGTTATAATGATATTTAATACCTCTTATGGAGAAGTCCTAAGTGGACATCAAGACACCTTTTACATAATAAATTGACTTCAAAATAGTGAAATTCATAGAGAATTTGAATCTACTCGATACCTTTCCCTAGGGAAAGGGGTGACTGGTCACTATATCCATCCCTAAAATCCTGACCATGAGTCAATAAGGTTGGTATATTGGACCTATAAATCATGACCAAGGTTTTCGATGTTAAACTTTGAGCATTAATTCACAATACTCTAGGATCTTTACTGAGAAAATAACATGTACAGTATATCAATGCATATCAATCATAACAAGCATGTCAATCATCACAAGAATCAAAAGCATGAGAGACAAGAGACACAGAGTTTCCGTGGGGAAAACCCTAAGGTGAAAAACCCCACAACTTCCTCAGAGAGAGAGAGAGTAATGGCTCAACCAAAATACACAGAGATAGTCTCCTAGTAGTAGATGATCCTCCTCCTCACTAGTGCACCACTTTCTGAGTGAGAGAAGTGTGAGTTTCTGAATGATGCAAATAGAGATCTCCCGATCTCTATTTATACTTAACCTGTTTGCCCAATATCCTTATGGGGCTGACTTGTCTAGTTAGGTACATCAATTACATATTACATAAAATAGGTCCGACCCCACACATGGTGGTCTAATAACCCATCGACAAGTTCACACACTTGCGACACTTGTCAATACACATGACGACACTTCCTTATAGAGGAATAACACATCTCTTATAAGGGTACAATAAATATAGATGAAATACATTCCGAAGTTACATATATATCAACACTCCCTCTTAACTAGGAAGGTATTTCTCGACACATATCTGCTAGCACAAGTCTTCTTCTCTGGATCATCGTCATCGATGCATCATCCTCGAATCATCATCATCATCACTGATGTTTCTATCTCAAACAATCTATGCATCTACTCGACATAGGAAGTTCTACAGAGCCAATCCTTTTTCATACTGGATGTAGGCCCACCACCTGCAGGTCTTCATCATCACTGGCCATACTGTGGAATCCTCAGGACTTATTACGTGCGTCGCAAAACCTTAAAAGAGTATCTTGACTAGCAAGAACCCTAAAGAGCATCTGAGGCCTTTTTCATCCTATCCAGATCTCCAGGACTTATTACATGTGACTGTCACAAAACCTTAAAAGAGTGTCCCAAGAACGTTTATGTGCATAGCATGACTGGCAAGAACTCTAAAGAGCATCCCAGGAACATTTATGTGCCTAAGCACGACCGGCAAGATCTCCAGGACTGATTACATGTGACCTCTGCTACAAACTCTCGAATGAGCATCCCAGGACTCATTACGGGCACACAGCCCAACCTATCGGATCTCCCAGGTCTTACATGTAGCAGCCCACCACAAACCCTTGAAAGAGCATCCCCGGACTTATTACGGGCACACAGCCCAATCTATCATATCTCCCAGGTCTTACATGTGGTCCACTATCACAAACCCTCGAAAGAGCATCACTGGCTATTACGGGTACACAACTTCGACCTATAGGATCTCCCAGGTCTTACATGTGATACACAGTGCCAGTCCTTTTTCATACTGGATGTGACCTAGAACAAATCTAGGATTTCCTTTGCACAACCTATCCACGGCCACGGAGTATCAACCTGATACTCAACATACATCATCCTGATGTACACATGATCATCCTGATCATCACTGCATCCACCTGATGCATACCAAGTATCTACCTGATACATATCATCATACATGATCCACCTGATGATACAATGTATCCACCTGATACATACATAGATACATGATCCACACAATGCATCTAACTGACATATATCAACATACATGATCTACTTGATCATACACAGTATCCACCTAATACATATACAGATACATGGTCCAAGCATCCAACATGATGCATATACAAAATACATATAAATGATCCAACTGATCATACACAACAAAAACTCGAACATCGTCCTGATGCTCATCATCTAGCGCTTACATCCACAACCATGTGAAGGATTCTCCTTCCAACATGCTTGGAATGGCTTCAGCAAATGTGTCCATCACTTCTTCCTTGAAGTGTCGTCGATCTGAAGAACACCAAGCCTCTCTCTAAAGTACTCGAACTTCACTCTGGCTAGTGGCTTCGTCAGCACATCTGCAATCTGCTCATCCGTCGCAACATACAGGAGCTTCACCGCTCCTCTCTGCACCATATCCCTGATATAGTGATATTTGATCTCTATGTGTTTGGACCTGTCGTGGAACACCGGGTTCTCAGACAACTTCACACAACTCTGGTTGTCACAAAAGATACCAGTAGCCTATAGCGGGAGATCAAATAACTCAGACAGTAGCTTCCAGAGCCATACTGCCTCACAACTAGCTGAACAGGCTGCAACATACTCTGCCTCAGCTGTACTCAGTGCTACGCAGGACTGCTTCCTGCTAAACCAAGAGATCACACCTGATCCCATACTGAAGCAGCACCCAGATGTGCTCTTCCTATCTGTAGCACTGCCTGCCCAATCTGAATCAACATAACCTTGCAGGTTAAACTTTTGATTTGCTTCATACTTGATCCCATAATCAACTATACCCTTCAGGTACCTTAGAATATGCTTTACAGAAACCAAGTGAACACTCCTCGGATCCGTCAAGAACTGGCTCAATGTGTTCACCGCAAAGCAAATATCTGATCTTGTATTCGTCAGGTACATCAAGGACCCAATCATCTGACGATACATAGAGACATCAACCGGCTCAGATGAAGCATCACATGGAAGCTTTAAATTCGTTGCCATAGGTGTGGCCATGGCCTTGCAATCCATCATCCCGAACCTCTTCAGGATATCTACAGTGTACTTCCCTTGTCCAAGGAAGATCCCATCTGTACTCTTCCACACCTCCATACCTAGGAAATAGTGCATCATCCCCAAGTCTTTCATATCAAATTTGGCAGCAAGCTTCCTCTTTGTATCTGCAATCAATCTGTCATCTCCTGTTACAAACAGGTCATCCACATATAGGAGTAGAACCACAGGATTCCCTTCCTCAACCTTGTAGTAAAGGTTGGAATCTGCTTTACTCTTGGTAAATCCCAAACTAGATAGGAAACTGTCCATCCTACCATACCAAGTTCTGGGAGCTTGCTTCAAGCCATACAAGGCTTTCTTCAATCTGCACACATATGACTCCCTGTCATGTGTTTCGAAACCAAGTGGCTGCTCCACATATACTTCCTCTTCAACTACACCATTCAAGAAAGCAGTCTTGACATCCATCTGGTGTGTTTTCCATTTCATCGCTGCAGCCAGGGCAAGTACTGTTCTAATGGAAGTATACCTGGCTACAGGTGAAAAAGTTTCTTCATAATCTATTCCCTCTTTCTGAGAGAAGCCACGAGCTACGAATCTTTCCTTGTATTTTTCTACGTTGCCATCCTTAGCATGCTTGATTTTGTAGATCCATTTGGAAGTCACAACAGACTTCTCTTTAGGTCTTGGGACAACATCCCAAACATCATTCTTCATTATTGATTGGTATTCCTCGACCATGGCATCCTTCCATTCTTTCTTTTTCGTTGCTTCTTCATAACTTGAAGGTTCTTTATTCATGATGTCACAGAGTAAAGCAACATAGCCAGTATGTGATCTGGTTCTCTTCTTTGCTCTGTGTTCTTCTTCTGGAATGCCAAATCTTTCTGCATCTTGAATGAGCTCTCTAGCCCATGCAGCTTTCCTCTTGTGAGAGTTATCCTCACGGGTGGATCTACAGGTTCTTGTGGATCTTCAAACTCACAAACAACTTCTGGAATTGCTTCAGTCATGGTAGTGTCTTGAAGTCTAGTTTCCTTAGGTTCTTCATAAACTTCAATAGGTGCCTTCCTTGATTTGATGAATGCTGAGTTTTCATCAAATGTTACATCCCTGCTGACATCAATCTTCTTGAACCCTGGAAAGTATATTCTGTAAGCCTTCGAGCTTTCACTGTAACCCACAAAGATACCCTTCTTTCTAGAAGGATCTAGTTTGGTCCTCTTTTCCTTTGGGACATGAGTGTATACTGGACAACCAAATATTCTGAGATGGCTGACTTCAGGTTTCTTACCAGAAAATACCTCTTTTGGTGTCTTGTTTTCCAATATCTTGTGGGGTGTTCTGTTCTGCACATACACAGCTGTTCTAGCTGCTTCTACCCATAGATGCATAGGTAGATCCTGGTCATGCAGCATTGCCCTTGCTTCTTCCATGATTGTTCTGTTCTTCCTTTCTGCAACTCCATTCTGTTGTGGATTGCAAGGAGCAGTCAACTCCCTCTTAATCCCTGAATCACTGCAAAGCTTCTTGAAGTCACCTGAGGTGAATTCTCCACCATTGTCGGATCTGAATGTTTTTATCTTCTTATCAGTTTGATTCTCCATCAAGGTTTTGAATTCCTTGAACTTATCAAACACCTCATCTTTGTTCTTCAAGAAGTAAACCCAAGTCTTCCTGGAGAAGTCATCAATGAAAGAGACATAGTAAACATACCCACTTAGAGAACTGGATGACATAGGACCATATACATCTGAGTGGATGATTTCCAAGATGCCTTTTGCCTTGCTTTCACTGCTTGGAAATTCCTTCTTAATGTTCTTTCCTTTTGCGCATCCTTTGCAAACACCTTCATGCTTGGTCTTGATTTCAGGAAGACCTTCTACAGCCTTACTTGCAATTGGTAATGCTCTGTAGTGCATATGTGCAAGTCTTCTGTGCCAAAGTTCACTTGGATCCATGGAGTCATGCATCATGGCATGTTCAGGTTGTCCCTTCAATTTATAGAATCCTCCCTCTTGCTCTCCAATCACTATTGCATCATCGATTGTTTTACCCTTTGGCCACATTAGGACTTGGCCATCCACAAATGCAACCCTCATACCTTTTGCATCCAATGCAGAGATGGAGAGAAGATTCTTCTTGAGCCCAGGTACATAAAGAACTTCTTTCATCTTCAAATATTTTCCAAAATCTAGGTTGTAGGAGGCTTCACCACTTCCTTTGATGGGGTATTGATAATCATCCCCAAGTTTTACTTTATGGGGTGATTCATGTTCAGACAGATTTACAAAAGATTCTTTAAAACCAGTCATGTGTTTAGAAGCCCCACTGTCAATTAACCAATCATTACAACCATGGGAGATAGTACCTATGAGAGTAGAGATTAGAACATACTCTTCTTCACTTGATGAGTCATCATCACTTTCTGTCCTAGCTTTCTTCTTTGGAGGTTCATCATCTTCGGCAGCATGAGCATGGTACCTTCTTTTGTTACCCTTCTTCTTCTTGCTAGAGTTGTTGTTGTTGTGGTTATCCCTTTTGTTCTTGGGACATTCTGAAGCAAAGTGACCCTTCTCATTGCATGTGAAGCATTTAAGATTTTTCTTATCCTTACGAGAATGGTGATGTGAATATCCCCTGAAGTGGGATGGCTCTCTTTTAGATTTTCCTTTCTTGGTGTGTGATGTGAGAGCTTGATCTTCATTCCCCATCTTTTCTTCTCTTGCCACAAGCCTTGCTTCTTCTTGAGAACATTCCTCCCACAGTCTACTGAAGGAGATTAATTTATTTCTTGCACATATCCCTTGGATAAAAGAGTCCCATGACCTAGGTAGGCCATTCAAAGTGGTCATAACAATTTCACCATTCTCCACCATTTCATCTACAACTTCAAGTTGTTCCTTGATCTGAGAGACCTTGGAGAAATAGGATTGAATGGTTTCTCCATTTGACATCTTGACCCCTTTTAATTGATTCCGCAGGGTCATCTTCCGATTTATGTTCTTCCCTTCAAATAGCTTGGTCAAAGAGTCAAACATAGCCTTGGGTGTTTTTAGAGATGACACATGTGGAATAAGATGGTCCTTGATAGAATCAACAATGATTCTCTTTTCCTTGACCAAGTTCTTCTTATGTAATATTTTAGCCTCTTCATCCTCTGGGATAGGGATGTCTTCTTTTACATATGAGTCCAACTCATTCTCTTCCAAGATTAACCCAATCCTATACTTCCAGGCTCAGAAGTTATCAGCCCCTTCAAGCTTATCCTCAAGCTTGGTGTGGTGAGACATCTTAAAGAGTACTTCAAATGGAAATAGAAAATATTTAGGTCTTACCACTTGAATTGCTGAAAACTGGAATTGGTCTTGGATTAGGGTTTGTCGGAAAAACCCTAAAAATTTAAAATGTGAATTTCAACTTTCTAAAAGGATAGAAAGATGCGCCTTGATGAGTTGATCAACCTGGTGTATTCAGAATTTGAGATCTGCAAAGCTACACCCTTCAAAACTGCCTTTTTGTCTTCCCGGATTCACTAAGGAGAGCCCTGAATTAGGGTTTGAGTTTCCCGGAGATCTACCCAGCCAAAAATCTCGATCCAAAGCTCTAAACTTCGATTTTTGCAAGGAGCTTCCAGCTATGTTTTTAGATTCCATAAATTCCTATTTTTGTGGAAACCCTAATTTTTAGGGCCAAATCTGAAAAAGCTCAGAATTGAATTCTGATTGGACGGATAGATTCTCCTTGATGAGTAGATTCAGTCTACTATACTGCATTTCCAAAATCTGTGGAGAGAAACCCAATAAACAAGAAACCCTAGTTTCCGTCACTGCACAATGTCTTCTTCTCAGGTTAGCTCTGATACCATGTTAAATTTTGAGCATTAATTCACAATACTCTAGGATCTTTAATTAGAGAATAACATGTATAGTATATCAATGCATATCAATCATAACAAGCATGTCAATCATCACAAGAATCAAAAGCATGAGAGACAAGAGACACAGAGTTTCTGTGGGGAAAACCCTAAGGTGAAAAACCCCACAACTTCCTCAGAGATAGAGAGAGCAATGGCTCAACCAAAGTACAACCAAAATACACAGAGATAGTCTCCTAGTAGCAGATGATCCTCCTCCTCACTAGTGCGCCACTTTCTGAGTGAGAGAAGTGTGAGTTTCCAAATGATGCAGATAGAGATCTCCCGATCTCTATCTATACTTAACCTGTTTGCCCAATATCCTTATGGGGCCGACTTGTCTAGTTAGGTACATCAATTACATATTACATAAATAGGGCCGACCCCACACATGGTGGTCTAATAACCCATCGGCAAGTTCACACACTTGCGACACTTGTCAATACACATGACGACACTTCCTTATAGAGGAATAACACATCTCTTATAAGGGTACAATAAATATATATGAAATACATAGATGAAATACATTCCGAAGTTACATATACATCAACATTCGAATGGGAAAAAGTAGCACTAAAAATGCGCACTAAAATAAACAAAGGTTCAAGTCCGCATGGAGGTGACTTGTAATGCATGCAAAGCATGCACTTGGTAATCATCACCTAGTTTAGACCTAATCCAAAGTTATAAAATAGGCCTATGGGGTGAATATGAAAGAGGTTATATAGAGGTTGAAGAGAATTATTATATTAGAGAGTAGGACACTTCCGTTGTTCGAATATTTTTCATAGAGGCTAAGGGGAAAAGAGGGGACTCAAACTCTAGATAAAGGAGTATAAAAAGAAAGGTCAAGGGTTGTAACTACTATGTTCCTCTTCAGTAGTTAAGACAAATCAATCCACTCCCCCACCCCTCCACCCCCAAAAATATGTGTGTTATGTGTTTCGTATTGGTGATGTATAAGTTAGTTTCTTTATGCATGTTTATCATTATTTACTAGTTGGAAGAATCAGGAATGTGTGGTGTTTTCTTATGTGCAGGATCGTTCTCACAACTTAGGAGCAGGGATTGATATTCAAGGACTCATCTTCGAAACGTTCTGGGAAAATGATGATAGTAAAGTACACATCCCTCTTCCTTCTTTTCAAAAGTTTGGTTCACATGCATGTTGAATATAGGGAATAGTAGAGTGGTTGTTTTGTTTATGTGTTGATGAGCCTAACCCACTCACTAGGGAAAGCACATATCTTGTTAGCTCTATGATGCTTTCCCTTACAACATAATTGGCCACAATACTAGGGAAATTTAATTGAACTTTATTTAAATCAAGTTGTTTTGCTCTATTATTTTCTCTTTAAAATCCTTTGTATAAGTTGTCTTACCTTAGTGGTAAGTCTTGGAAAGTTTGGGAGAGATATGAACAATTTAGTTAAACATTTGAATCAATTTTCTCTCTCTCAGTCTTCTTGGTCATTTTTGTTTAACTAAAAATAGTGATTGATCACCCTTTTAAGGCCTAAAGTAGCAACCAAACCCTTTTTGTCACTCTTTTTCAGCCAACAGTAGTTATCATTAGTGAAAAGAGTTAGTTTTAGGCTTGATTTCTTCATCTTTTTATCTTTTTTATCTTTCTGGTTGTGTTTCACTCTAACGTAATACTCAAGAGAAATTGATGAATTTATTTTATTGCTTGGATGTCTCCATGAAACTTAAGAGATCTTGTTTTCAAAGTCAACCCACATTTTTGTCATTTTCAATTTAGTAGTTTAATAACCCTTACTTCTTTTATCCCAAGACCTTTGTTGATATTACCAAAAGAAAACATCAACATGCAGTGATTGCATTGTTTGTTGTAAATTGTTCTTTATCAACCATAAAGTTTTTGTTGGATTTAAAAAGTATCACAAATTTATTTATTTTTCATTTTAAAAGGCCTTTCTCGGTGTACCCAACTCTATGCTCTTTTCATCAAAAGAAACTTAAAAGTTGCAATGATTGCATGTTTAAAATTCTTCTTTATCAACCACTAGAGTTTTTTTTCATCAAGTATTTCATAGTTTTTCTATTGTTGCATTCAATTAAATAGGAAAAAAAGGAACGTATTTTCTCAATTTTAGATTACAAGTTATTGATCAAAAGGAAAGAACTTGATATTGGCATATATTGCATTCATTGGTTCTTCACTTTGATTCAATAACATCCTCAACAAGTTTCACGCCATTCCTTTGAGTTAAACAACAAATATTAAAACCAACGATTAAATGAAAATAAATCAGCAGAATCATCTTAGATTAAGTAGCACGGGCTTGGTTTAGGGTTGGAGGGTAAACATATCCAAGGTCACCAAACATGAAACTAGGAAATCGATTAATGAGAGAAAATCTATTATTAGTAAAAATAGTTTTCCAAGAAAGAGCATCTAAAACATGCCTCAAGCACTTTGGTCAAGCTAGGCAAGTAGGCCAAATATCCCCTCCTCACTTGTTTAGTGGGATTAATGCATGCACAAGCTTAATTATTTTTATTTATATGAAATAAAATTATATAAATAAATCGATTAATTAAAAATAATATTAGTATATATTAGTATCTATTAGAATAATTGATGTAATTATATTAATAAACATTTTGGCTAGGTTGAAACAAAAATACACTTACAAAATTAAATAAAAGTTTAATATTTATGTTTTTATATAAAAAAAATAGTATTAATAAATTACATCTTAGGATAGGCTAATCTTTATCTATGACACAAAAACATTTGACACAAAAACATTTGGAGGCTTTGCATTCAGAAGAGTTTAGTTTTCTACTTAGACTTGACTTGTTGAATCTTGTTTGAATGACCCTAAAAAAATGCTTGGAACAAACCCATTTGTAAGCATAAGCATGCTTATATTTTCTACTTAGAATTGACTTGTTGAAGCTTTTTTAGATTACCCTAAAGGAAATGCTTGGAACAAAGCCATTTGTAATAAAAAACATGCTTATACTTCATAATTGATGTAGGGCGGTTCCATTTCCATTTTCACTACCACACAAACCATGATTATAAGCATAACTTGAGGAAGTGGGCATGTAGAATCATGGTTTGAACTTGTTCTAAAATAATGGTATCAAGATTGGCCACTTTGATCTTGAAATTGGGCTTTGGCCATGAAATCCAGCCACGGTATTTTTTAAGGATTCTAATATTATACTTAATTATAGTATTCTAGGCGATTATTTTGGATTGAAAACAAATTATATATAGATAGATAGGCAAATATTAAATATGAAACATACAATTTACTATTAAAACTTGTAAATTTTGGAAACATATTTTATGTATATATAGGCAACATTAAAGACTAAAAATGACCAAATAGCCAATTTATTTTTTGAAAAAATGCCCAAAAATAACCAATTGGCAAAATTTAGCCCCTAAAAATTACCTCGAATCCAACCCCTTGTTTGATTATTAAACAAAGCATTGATTATTTAAATATCCATTTTGAAGAATGGAAAGATAAATAACTAATAAACTTCAATTGAAATTTTGTCTTTTTTATACTCTAAATTACAATGATGATGCCAATGATTTGAACCCAACAAAAGTAATAATTAATATTTTAAAAAATATTTTTTAACATTTTTTTCTATTCATTTCAAATGGCATAACCTATATCCAAAATAATATGAAATCAATTATAAATTAGTTCAAAAGAAATTTGTTACATCCATTCAAGATAAATTTAAAGAAAAAAATCTCATTTTAGAAAATAATATATAAATTTATTTCAAATTTTAATTAAAAATATAAATATATCTTACCATAATTCAAGAATATAAAATTATGCGATCACAATATATATCATCAAATGTGATTGGAAATAAGAAGAAATTCATTTTATGAATTAGTTGGAAAATTAGAAATTTTGTTTAGAGGGTGGTTGGAAATAAGAAGAAATTCATTTTATGAATTAGTTGGAAAATTAGAAATTTTGTTTAGAAGGTGGTTGGAAATAAGAAGAAATTCATTTTATGAATTAGTTGGAAAATTAGAAATTATTTTTAGACGGTGGTTGGAAATAAGAAGAAATTCATTTTATGAATTAGTTGGAAAATTAGAAATTATTTTTAGAAGGTGGTTGGAAATAAGAAGAGTGGATATAAATAAGAAGAAAATCATTTTATGAATTAGTTGGAAAATTAGAAATTATTTTTAGAAAGTGGTTGGAAATAAGAAAAAATTCATGTGATGAATTAGTTCGAAAATTAGAAATTATTTTTAGAAGTGCAAAAATAAAGGAAAAACAACAATCAACATAAAAACTTTTGAAATCATTGAGACCTTTAATTATAAGCAAAATTTAAAATATTATAGCACATAGTGACATAAAATAGATGTTTCACCTAACTATACCATAAAAAGTAAATAAATAAATAGGTATTGGACATTTACAAAATTGTTTTTCTTTTAAGATGATTAAAACATTTATATAAAAAGTGATAAAATCTATGAGATGAAATAATAAATGAAAGAGGCTAAACGCGCTACGTTTTTGCTTTTCCCACGTTTTTTGGTCGGATTTGACAACACTCTAAAAAACTATTGGGCACCACACGTCGCCTATTTAAACTACTCTATAATCAATTTGGGAAAAGAGGTAAGACATTCAAACACCCTATCTACAATCTACCTACAATATGAATAAAATAAAAAAGGCACCCTCAATGAATATGAAATTTTATTTTACTAATTGGCCCCTATATAAATAAGATACATCAAACTCTATGTTTTAAAGATTTCATATTCCCACCAAATTCCCATCAAATCTTTGGTGGGATTTTAATAGTGTTTATCATGAATGGATCTAAGCTATATCTTATATATACATTTATGTATCTCCAATAGATATGGGAAATTGATTTATGAGATTTTAATACCTTGTTTCGTGTGATTTAGATCTTGGACATGAGTTGAAGGGTTTCTCATGGTTATGGATACTCATCATTATGCATCCAAATTTTTCCATTTGTTTTTTGTTTTATATTGAACATCGCTTGTTTTATTTCCTTATCAAAACTAAGTATTATACATCATTTCCCCTACATTCTAAAGACAAATCAAATGATCTTTTCTTAAATGTTATATATTGCATTATCATTATGCAATATATATCTAGATAAATCTTGATTTTTCTTCCTACCATTTCCACTATATTTTCCTAACTTCATTGAGCCTATAGTACTTTTATTCTACAAAGACTTAGAGAAACGAAAATAGTTGGAGATTACCCTGAAAAAATTCCAATGAATCAATAAGTTTTGAACTCTAGACTCACGTCGTTCAATCCTCAACATAAATTTAAAAAACAACATTAACCTCTTCAGTTTTCGTTGAAGACAAATGCTAGTTAAATAATATTGTCATTTCTATTTATAAATTTAGAAAACAACATTTCACACCACTTATTGTTTTGTTGGTTCGTGTTGATGCCAAATTCAATTATGGATTTCAATCATACATTTAATTATCCCTCTTGAATGACTCCTACCAAATATTGATTATAACACAAAATGACATAAAATAGATGTTTCACCAAACTATACGATAAAAAGTAAATAAATAAATAGGCATTGGACATTTGCAAAATTGTTTTTCCTTTAAGATGATTTAAACACTTGCTCTCGGAATTAAACAAATGTACATATAAAAAGTGACCAAATCTATGAAATGAAATAATAAATGAAGGAGTCTAAACACATGATGTTTTTTCCTTTCCCACGGTTTTTGGCCGGAATCCAATGATTTTTTTCTTTGAATTTGATTTTTTCTGCAATTCAAATTATTATTTTGAGTGCAAAAATAGATTTAGCACTCTCAAAAACCCCTGGGGCACCTGAATTTTGCAAGTTTGACAGTTCTTATATGGAATTCCCAAAATCCATTGCTGGATTTAGTCAAAAAATGGTCGGAAAAAAGAAAAAAATAGTGGAAAAAACACTGCTTGTTTAGACTACTCTATAATAAATTTGAGAAGAAAGGTAAGACATTCAAACACCCTACCTAAAATATTAATAAAATAAAAAAGCACCCTCAATGAATATGAAACTTTATTTTACTAATTGGCATCCATGTATTAATAAGATACATCAAATTCTATGTTTTAAGTTTTAAGTTTTTATTTTATAAATCTATTTTTAATTACTTGTCATAATATTTTATTTTATGAACCAACATGGATTTTTTTTTAAATACTTTCCATAATTTTTTATTTTATGAGCCGACATGAATTTTTTAAAGTTTTTTTAATTATTTTGTTACAACATCTCCCCCATACTGGACTGTAGAACACCGAGTGACAATAAAAAAAATAACACTGTAGAAATATAACATAAAAATATGAGACTGTAGAGAGTAAAATGAGAGGCATGTGTGTAACCTTCATCAATTTTTCAATATACAAGCACATAGAATTGGAAATTCCACGCCTCTGATCCTTTTTTTTTAAATGAAAAAGTACTTACTATTAATACCATTAATAGTAGGAAAGAATGTACAAAGCACATGCTCAAATAGAAGTGTCCACACAGACCCAAAGAAGCAAAAAGAAGTGTCCACACAGACCCAAAGAAGCAGCCCAGGCCTGCTCTATTAAGTCTGATATGATTGTGTCTAAAACCGTAGACTGAAAAATAATTAAAACAGCTCCAGAATTTATTAAACATGATCGAAAAACACAGTTCACATCTGGATTGACAATAAACGGCGGACTACAGGTTTCCATTTAGGGTTTGTTAAGCCCCGGGCATTATACCTGCAGAACTTTCTGCATTTGTTCTCCACTCAGACACTGCAGCGGCCATGGCCGTGTGTGAACTTCCTCCTTCCTCCAACGCAGTCATGGCCTTCTCCTGCAATTCTCTCGCTCTCGCTCTTACTCTCCTGCCCCCTTCTCCTTCCATCAATTCCCTAACCGCTCTCTCTACTTCCTCTCTCCGTATGAATCCGTCGCTTTCCATCTTCGCTTCAATCGCAACCTTACACTCATTAACCAGTAGAAACCTATTCATCTTTTGCTCGGCGAAAAGAGGCCAAGCGATCATCGGCACTCCATGTGAGATGCTCTCTAGAGTGGAATTCCAACCGCAGTGACAAAGGAACCCGCCGGTGGATGGATGAGAAAGAACAGGAATCTGGGGCGCCCAGGAAGGAACAACAAGTCCTTGGTCTCTGGTTCGACTTTCGAATCCATCAGGTAAGAGTTGAGAAAACTCTGTTTCCTTGCTGGATTGAGAAGTACTCCGCAGCACCCACAGGAAGGGATGTCGACTGGCTTCAAGCCCCAGCGCGAGTTCGGTAACCTGTGCGTTGGGCAGGGCGCCTCCGCTCCCGAAGGAAATGAACAGAACCGACGAAGGCGATTGGTTGTCTAACCAGTTGAGGCAATCCACCCGCTGGTCTTGGACAAGTTTGTCACGGGATTCAAGCGGCAACGACGATATCAGTGGCCCAACTGGATAAACGCGGGGTACTCGATGAGCATCAGTGGGATTAAATATATTTCCTTCCACTAGGGCTTTGATCGGTTCAGTCTCCAGCTCCTCGAAGGTGTTTAGCAAAAGCCCATTTATTTCCCGAAGGCGCGAGAAATGATGAACGAACCAGAAAAAGGCTTCATCCGACCTGTCCTGCAGAGGAGTCGGCAGATCCCTGCTCGAGATCGGCGATAGGCCCGGTACCTTTACTGGAAAATCGGCGTCCTTGAATGAAATTGGAATCTGCGAGACGAGCTTCGGAATTGATAACATGAGAGAGAGCAGAGAAGCAGGCGAAGTGAAGAAAACGTAGGTGGGTATGCAGAGCTTGGCTGTCACATCGAACATGGCGGAGCAGAAATAATCAGTGATGAAAGCAGAGACGGGCGAGGCCGAATCGAGGAGGGATCTGAGACCAATTTCTACCGATCCTTTCGATTTCTCCATAATCTTAGATAATCGAGTTTCGAGTTTCATACGCTCTGCGCCTTCGATCTCCACCTCGGCCGGCGGCAACTGAATGAATGTGATGTCCAGAGACTTGGACGCCATGCTCTCCGAGAAAGCAGCGATGACATGAGAGGAGAACATCCAGTGGCATGTCATGAAGGTAACAGACAGTCCATGGCGTTCCGAAAGGCATTTCGCGAGCTCAGCCAAGGGAATGAGATGTCCAATTCCTGCGCTGGGAAAAATGACTACACGAGGCTTTGGGCTTCCCATGGCAGCTGAATCTAGCTGAGAAGCAATTCTGAGCAATACGGATGAAGTTGGGTTCTTTATGTGTGAAAAGAAATAATTGGGCCCTTTAGCATTCGTACTAACAGAATGAAATTTTACTTATTCAATAAAATGGCCAAGATGTAGAATCTATGTTTAACCATCATTTAGGAGGGTTACTAGGACTTGGGTCTCTATATTGGGTAGAGTTTCAAGAGTTTGGTTTTGGGTCTCTATCTTGGGTAGAGTTTCAAGAGGTTTGGTTTTGGTACAATTATATGCAGACGTGTAAATTAATATAAAAGAATCCATAACTTTGAAATTTAAAAAAATTGAACAAATCAAGCTAGCTAGAACTTTAAATTGTTGAAATTTTTTAATTTTTATTTTATTTTTCAATCTCCTTAAGCTATCTAAAATGGTAAAAATTATCCATCCCTTAAAACTTTACTTGAAATATTACCTGTAAATGTATGAAGTTTTTTACCTAAAACCTGTCATATAAAATTTGTGAAGGCTCTATAATGCATAAGGGCTGGTGCAATGTAATGATACCCACTTATGAAGTATTATAGGTACCTACAAAACTTTTAGAATTAGGTGTAAAAAGATGAAACTTAGATATATAACTTTAAGATTGGTATGTTATTTTTTCTCTAAAACATAGTGCATATGTTCGCTTGGCCCATCGATACGGATCTTGTGCAGGGCTATTTTCCCAAAATTTTAAAAGCTATTTTTATAGAGATCTATTCAAAAAATATACAATATATAGTTAAAATATGCAAGGGGAATTTGAGGTCAAAAATAGGTCTCATAAGAGATATATTAAAAAACTATGAACTAGGATTTTTATGGGGAAGGTATACTTGACAACTCACCTTTCCACTACAATCAATGTAAAATCTAGATAACCATGGTTGAGTTACAAACTAGAGATAAAAATAATATAAATTGTTCTCTTGAAGTGACTAAAACTCAATTTGAATTTCCCAAAAATGTGTGGTACTTAAATGCATTCATTTCCTTGAACTTTGAGATCACTTTTAATAATAAAATATAGAAACAATGAAAATACAACCAAATCTTATTTAATAATAAAATATAGACACAATGAAAAGACAATCAAATAACTTTTAATTAAAATATTGACAAAATGAAAATGCAATCAAATCTTTTCTCTAATAACATATTGAAAATTGATATTTAAGATAAAACTTATATGCATTTTCTTCATTTTTTTTAAATTTATTTTCTTTTACTTATTTAACATGATTTATTTATTTTTATGATATACTTGATTTAGTGTTTGAAAATTAAAATTTAAGATAGCATATGTATTTTCTTAATTTTTTAATTATAATTTACATGTTTTGGTTTTTAACATAATTGATGTATTTTTATGATATGATTAATTTAGTGTTTGATAATTCCCTTTGATGTTGTTGTCTTTTTATTTATTATAATTATAGTTATCAATAACGAATAATGAATAAATATGTGTCTTATATGAGATTTATAATTGTTATGATTTTTTTTATAAAAAAATTGAAATTTATTATAGAATTTGACATTTTTTATGTTTCATAATTTTATTTTTTCATAAATTAAAACAAAACACTAATTTTTTTTTTTTTAATTAAAAATATAAATCAAATATATTTTAAAATTTTATTTTTCACAATTATAAATCAAATCAAATATATTTTAGAATTTACTCTAAACGTATAATGCTTCATTATCCAAAATCAAAGTAAATCACACATATTTATATTTATTTTTAAGACAAATCCAAAATAGTGAATTATCAAAAAATCAAGCTTACATCAAAATTCAATACATTTATTGTTACAAACTGTGGATGTTTCATCTTGTTCATGAGCTAATAAAAGGGAACACATAGAGGCAAAACATCGACCTTGGTGATTTCGAGGACAAAGATGTCCCTAAAGAATTGATTGCATCAATTTCAAATTAGAGAGATTTAGTCCCATTTGAATCCAATGATAGGTACACTAAGGATATACACTTCCAAATAAAACCCAACAAATTATAAAATTCGAAATTGGACAAGAATCTCACTCTTCTAATTTGCTCAAAAACATTGTGATTGCATCATTTTTCTTCTTTTTGAAGGAAAACTAGTGAGTGCTAGCTTTCCTACCAGTAAAAAACAATTCTAGAGCTGAAAACAATATCATATTTGAATACAGTCATTGTTCTACCACTGTGGATATTCTTAGCATCTTCCAAAACCAATGAAAGAACACACACAAAGAAAAAACTTGACAATGGTGATTTTTAACACAAATTTATTCCTAGAACATTGATTGTATCTTTTTTTATTGTGCCAAACGAAAGCAAAACACTACTAGATTTATAAGCATTACTATTTTAGACATACTTTCATAATTGTGTTATAAATTTAATTATAAAAAATTAATGATCAAAATGACAAAGATGAAAGAATGTGAAATTAAAATATTCTATGCAACTCACGGAACTAAAATAAATCATATCGGAATAATATTTACAATTTAAAAACATTTCACTTCTCAAATATTAATATAAGAGTATAAATGTACAGGAGAGAATAATAATAATATTTACAATTTAAAAACATTTCACATCTCAAATATTATTATAAGAGTATAAATGTACAGGAGAGAATAATAGATAAGGAATATTAATCTTTAAAAGTGCAAATTAAAGTAATAAAGAAATTATATAATACAAATTTGTTTAGTGTAAATGTACATGGAAGAATAATAGATATAATGAAAGATTAAGATTCTAAATAAATAAAAATTTAAAATATATAAATTTATATACATAAATCATTATCTTGACACGTGGATGGTTAATATATTATGAAAGGTGAAATGAGAGATACAGAACATTCCGTAATGAGCGTTTAGACTTTGAATATTTAATATGGTTATGCTTTTTAATCAAGTTTACATGGTAAGGGAATACAGTTTATGGCTTTAAGGGATTAAGGGTTACATGATAGTTGACTTAACATAATAGATACAAATATTTATTGATAGAAATTGATTATTCCTTTTAGAAATGTTTATGGAGCCTATAATTATAATACTTAATATTTATAATCTTTAATTTTAAATTGCTAATATTTAATATATATAACCTTAAACTACTAATCAATCATGTTAAATTTAAATCCTAAATTATATATCTACTAATAATAAATCTCATTCCGTCTTAGGGGGTTAAAGGATTATGGGTTAGGGTTAATATGAGCATGAGAAGAATTGTGCCACGCCTAAATATAAAGTTTCTTAAAAAACTCGTATGAAAGCCTCACATTCTATAGTGGGGGTAGTATGTCTAAATTTCAGACAAAAGAGGAAGTGGATTCTTTTCCATGAAGTCTACTATGACCAACCCTCATGTCAAACTCATTTGTAAATGTGGTTGCATCAAATTTGATGGTCCAAGTAGAAATTATGCACGTATTCACTACCATGGGTGTGCATAGTGTTATATATAGTAATGATATAAGATTTTAAGTATCAAATGTCGTATGCGCTAGTAGTAAAGCATCTTATATAGCTTGCACTACCTCTTGTGCACTAACACTTATGCACTACAATCAGTGTGTATGTTGTTATATATACTAATTGTATAAGAGTTTAAGTAACAAGTGTCATATGCACTAGCACTAAATAATCTTGTATAGCATGCACTACAACTGCTCTTAGAAGATAAGCATGAGAAGAATTGTGTCACCCCTAAGTCTAAATCTTCTTGAATACATCGTATGAAAGCATCACATACTATGATGGGAATGGTAGGTCTAAATTTCAAACAAAAGAGGTTGTGGATGCTTTACCATCAAGGCTAGTATTTCCAACCTCTATGTCAAATTCATTTTTGAATGTGGTTACATCAAATTTTATGGTCCAAGTGGCACTTATGCAATACCATGCCTGTGCATATTGTTATATATACTAATTGTATAAGATGTTAAGTAATAAGTTCATATGCACTAGAACTAAAGCATCTTGTATAGCATGCACTACCTCTTATGAACTACCACTTATGCACTTATGCACTACCGTGGGTGTGCATATTGTTATACATACTCATGTATAAGATGTTAATTAAAAGGTTTCATATGCACTAGCATGAAAGAGTCTTGTATAGCACAAATTACATCTTATGCACAACTACTTATGCACTTATGCACTACCATCGATGTGCATATTGTGATATATACTAATTGTATAAGATGTTAAGTAACAAATGTCATATGCACTAACACTAAAGAATCGTGTATAGCATGCACTACCTCTTATGCACTAACACTAAAGAATCGTGTATAGCATGCACTACCTCTTATGCACTACCACTTATGCACTTATATAGGTATAGTAGTGGAGTCCGATAAAGTCTCATATGTAGATAAGGTATGTTCATGTCTATCAAAGGTAACTCTTTCGAACAATAAGTCAATATGAAGAACTACATACGCAAGAACATACTTTCCATTACAAAGAAATATAATAACCATGGATAGAACATATTGTCTATTTCATACTATTGTCTATTTCATACAATGATTTCATATGAAGAATTATATAGGAAAGAACATAATTTCTATCACAAAGAGATTGCATTGTACATGTATAACACGATAAAAATGGGTGTTCTATTGGAGTCTAGCAATTCTTTTTGAACTTAAATAAAGTTATGGTCTTCCGTAGAGTTATTTGATCCATATATGGTATTTTCTAACCGCCAATTTAGTTCAACAATGACATAATGTCAAATTAACATCAACATTGAATAGGATGATATTGGAACCAAATTGTCTATTTTGAGTTTTTTTAAGCAAGGTGAACTCAGCTTGAGATATGATTTTTTTGCTTTATATGGTTAGGAAAAAAAGATGACATAAAGATACAAAAAACCTAGACAATGTAGGGTCTTTAATAGACAAAATTGGCCCTAATAGGTTGATTGTAAGTTTAAAAGCCTCCCATTCTACGATGGGGATAATATTCCTAAATTTCAAACAAAATAGGAAGTGGATGCTTGTCCATCAAGGTTAGCATGGCTAACCTCAAAGCCAAACCCATTTCTAAATGTGGTTGCATCAAATTTGATGGTCCAAGTGGCACTTATGCAATTATGCACTACCATTGGTGTGTATATTTATATATATACTAATTTTATAAGATGTTCAGTAACTGTAGTCCCATATTCGCTAGCACTAAAGCATCTTGTATAGCATGCACTACCTCTTTTGCACTTATGCACCACCATTAGTATGCACATTGTGATATATACTATTAGTATAAGAGGTTAAGTAACAATTTTCATATGCACTAACACTAAAGCATCTTGTATAGTATGCAATACAACTTATGCATTTATAGAGGTATAGTAGTGGAGTCCAACAAACTGTCATTTGTAGATAAGGGTTGTTCATGTCTATTAGAGGAAACTCTTTGGAACAATGAGTAACTATGAATAACTACATAGGGAAGAACATGCTTTCCATTACAAAGAGACATACTAACCAAGGACATAACATATTGAATGCTTAATATAATGATTGGATATGAAGAACTAGATAGGAAAGAACATACTTTCCATCACAAAGAGATTGCACTGTGACATGTATATAATGAGAATAATGGGTGTTCTACTGAATTTTAGAAATTATTTTTGAACGTGAATAAATTTATGGTCTTCCATAGAGTTATTCGATCCATATATGGTGTTCTCTAAGCACCAATTTAGTTAAATATTGAATAATGTCAAAGAAACATCAATAATGAAGAGGATGATATTGGAATCAAATTATCGCTTTTTAGTTTGTTTAAGCAAGGTGTGTGAAAATATGATCACAGGCTGATCTATGCACACAAAAAATTCCTCACACAATTGCTAAGAAAAGATTGCATAATTACACTGACAATTGAGACAAAATTGATGCACACAATAAAACTCTATTGATTAATTGTACATCAGCCAAACCTCGGCAATAAAGTGGTTGTCCAAATATATACATAAGGCTGAAATTCAAATGGATAAGGAGGCAATTGAACAACTCACAAAAATCAGGCTTACAACTGATGAAAATCCTCATCAATGGCAACATCAGCTTTCCAACTCAGTCAAGAGGCTCACGAATTGGAAAAATCAGATATGGCAGCCCATGTGTGATGAAAAAGAGGAAAGGTGATGGCTTTAGAAGATAAAATCAGGGAGGATGTGTTGGCCAAAAACATATCAACTTGCTAATTCCATGAAGGAACCCTTGCCTTATCCTTATCCAACTCAAACGTAGAGCATGTTGCTTTATGATCAGAAAAAGTAGGACACAGATTCTAAAAGCAAGATATGTGCTCTTACTATTCAGAACGGTCATAAAAGCAGGCAGAAAGCTAAAGAGGGCGCACAAGTGGATAACTATGACAAGTAGTGGGCCTACAAGGAATAATGGGGACAACAACCTAGTCTAACCCCTAGGAATGTATTAAAAGCATATAATAACTTATATCCTAAGTATAGATGGGGTGAATTTATTCCAACACCCCCCTTAAGCCTAACTGTATGTGAGTACAAAATCAAAAAATATAGGGCCCATCAACTATGGATTTGGTCACCCTTTTACATTTATTTTGTCCAAAAAGCAAGGAAAGAAGGAAAACCTCTTGGGTTAAATATCCCCTCTAAACTGGACACAAACAAAACTAGAAAAGCTTTCTTTTCAATCTTTCTTCACCATATCTTCAGCAACTCCAAGAACTGTTATGAGATGGCTAAAAGTCTTCTCTTTGAATGCTTTGATGAAGATATCTGCAACTTGCACAAAAGTAGGACAATACTGTAGAGATATGATTTGATGATGCACTAGTCCTCTGATGTATTGCATGTGAATTTGTATATGCTTGTTTCTTTGTCTTTGCACTCGGTCAGTTTATATTTTAATGGTACTTTGATTGTCACACCAAATGAATGTAGGTGTGCAGAATTCAATCTCAAACTCTAAAAGCATACCTTGCAACCAAACACCCTGAGTGGCTGCATTTACAACTCCTCTGTATTCAGCCTTGTAATGTCCCCAGTTTGGCCCCATGGCATTAACATTATAAATGATGTAATCTTGTTATGGAAGCATGGTGAGGAGCTCAAGGCCAAGGCCCCACCATCGATTTCGTGATGCATATGGTTTGCGTGCTAGCAATGCACAGTGGAAATTCAAATATCATGTAATATGCATTTTAATAAAAATACCCACAACTAGCTATGCAATGCAACAAAGAGATGGGGGCATGATTTCACAAGGAATTGGGAGGGAAAAACATTCAAACCCTTGAGCCACTAGAGTCAAGCCAAGTGTCAATAAGAGAACCCATCAAACCCTCAACCACCCATTTTGACTTTTGTACCCAACCATTGATTTCTCCCAAGAGTGGGTTGAGGTAGTTAATGCCTTGAGAATGGAGAGGTATGGTTGTCCAAAATCGGGTATGGGCAAGCCACCCTTCATGGAAAAACGTGTGGGTCTCCTTGGGCAGAAATAGAGCCACGAAATTGCTCCCTATGCCATTATTCACCATGGCCTTGCTCTCTCACGCAGCTCTAGCTGCCTGGGCGTTTTCCTCCCTTGATTTTCTGTGTTTCCCTTCATCTTTTAGTTGGGAAGGGGCGTTTTTGTGTTGGTTACCAGTGGGGAAAGAGAGCAGAACCTTTTGGGCCTTCCTGGAGGTCGTTTAGGCCATTGGTAAGGATCCTAACCAGTGGAGAGAAATCGGTTTTGCTCCCTGGGGTTGAAATCGAAATTCCACAGTTCGTTTGGGTGAACCACGAGTTGGGAGAACCAATGTGGACCCTGTTTTGGGAACATCCCTGTTGTAAATGTGTAACCCTGTCAATAATCGTTTTGTTGTGAGAAGAAATAGTATGTTGGGGTATGGGTCATAGGTAATCCATTGTTCTGGCTTGAGCTTGAGAATGAGCATCCATTGTTCCATTGTAGTCTGATAAACCCAGTTGGACTGGCTCGGCTGAGATAAAATGGTTAGTGGGCTGTGGGTGAACCGGAATGTTCCCTTTCCCTTGTGAGAATCATGCCCAGCTCGGGGGTGGCCTTCGGATGGACTCAGTATAAGCTTTCGAAGAGCCTATGGCTGGGTGGAACGTTGCAGCGACATAGCTAGTTGCTTGGGACAATTGAAATGAAGATAAGTGTTTTTGTCTATGTATTTACTTTTGAAATGCTTCATTAATGACTGAAATTGATATGTTGAATGCATATGAAGTGTGTGTGGATGTTGTTTCCGCTGTGCATAATTGATTGTTTTGCATCTGCACACCCACTTATTGTTATATGAATCTAACAATCGACCAAGATCATGTGAAATCCCTGAGTTTGGTATCATGTTTCCCGCCTTGCATTGGGTCAGCAGGTGGGTACATGACAAGCCTCTTTAGATGAAAGTGCAATGACACTTTGATTTTTACTTGACCAGCATATTGGACCCTCTCCAAGCATGAAAGCATATCTGGAAGTTGACTTCGGGTCTGAGTTGTCTCCATCCCAATCAGAATCTAAAAAACCATAAAGATCCAATGAATAATTTGTAGCATAGTAAATACCAAATTACTTGGTTCCTTGCACATAATGCAAGATCCTTTTGGAAGCCCTCCAGTGGAGCTCATGAGGCTCCTGCATATACCTTGACACGACACTAACTAAAATATATATATTAGGATGAGAGTGTTTAAGGTACAACAAACTTCCAACCAGCTGTCTATTCAAACTGTTGTTCACCAACAGGGAAGAGTCACCATCTTCAAGTCTTACTCTAGAGAGAAAGGGAGTCTTTGTTGGCTTACATTCTTGTATTATGAACTTTGTGAGAAAATATGATGCATATTTTGACTGATATACCTTTATTCATGAAGTGAACTGACTGATCTCAAGTCTAAGAAATTGTCTAAGCAATCCCAAGTCAGTCATAGAAAATGCATGATGCAAAGCAGATTTTATTGAAGCAATCTCATCAGTAGAAATTCCAGTGATTAGAAGATCATCAAAATATAATACAATGAGTAAAATTGAACCATTAACATGCTTCAAATACACATTTGGTTCATATTTGCATCTGTTGAAACCTTGTGACAGAAGAAAATTGTCCATTTTGGCATACTAAGCCCTGGGAGCCTGCTTGAGACCATACAAAGACCTTTTCAATCTGCACACAAGAGAGGGGTCATTCACATAAACTTCTTTCTTCTTCATATAAATTTCCTCCTCAAGGTATCCATGGAGGAATACACTTTTCACATCCATGTGGTGCGCTTCCCACTGCTTGGATGTTGCAATTGCCAGAACTAGATTGATTGAATCCATTTTGGCTACCAGTGCAAAAGTCTCATTGTAGTCAAGGCATTTGAGTTGGGAGAATACCTTATCCACTAGACTTGCTTTGTAATTCAATTCTACACCATCATAAGCCACCTTTTTACCAAAGATCCACTTACATTGTACCAATTTCCTTCCAAGTGGCAAAGAAACTAGTTCCCAAGTTTTGTTATTTTGAAGAGAGTGAAACTCTTAATCCATGGTTGATTTCCATATAGGATCTTTGGAAGCCTCGGCATATGATATAGGATCATATCCAATCATTATATAACATCTTTTAGGAAAAAAAGAGTTACTGGCATAAAATGCACAGTGTGCATCATTATATTGAGACCTAGTCTTCCAAGTATCTTGAGGGTCACCTGCAAGTTCCCCTACTGCTCGAATGTTTTTTGAAACCCACTTAGGTCTTGTAGGTGGACTTTTATATACAATCAAATTCTCTTCTCCATCATCATCAGAATCATATTCTGAATTTTCACTTGAGACATAAGTTACTTCATCAAGTGGTGGATGTTAACATTCTCCTTCTTCTAATTGCACTGTCTGCAAGGGTTCTTCTTTGGATTGCACTCCTTTCAATGAAGGTCTTTTGAGTGGTCAAATTGAGAAATTTTTAACCCTTTGAATCTTCTATATAGCCAACAAATATGCAGGGTTGTCTTTGGGGCTACAAATCCCTTCTCTTCTCAATAGGTATTCTAGCCCATGTCGTTGAGCCAAAAATTCAAAAATGTGACACATATGGCTTGTGTCCACTCCAAGCTTCAAAAGGAGTCATACCTTTAAAATGGAGAATAGAGGCTTGTGAGGCACTCTATTATGAATATAGGCTTCAGCCCATATTCTTGGAGACAAAGACTTGGACTCTAGCATGCAGGTGGCCATCTCCTTCGGGGATCTATTCTATCGCTCTATCATACCATTTTGTTGAGGTGTGTAGGGAACAATATCTTGCATTTGAATGCTAGAATCAACACAAATTTGCTGCAAATCAAACTTGAAATATTCCCCCCCATTGTCTATTTGAAAGGATTTAATTTTCCTACCAGATAGATTCTCCACTAAGGCTTTAAAAACAGTGAAAAAACCAAAGACTTATGACTTGTATTGGAGGGAGTAAACCCAATAGTATCTTGAGTAGTCATCAATGAAAATGAGCACATACTTTGAATTGTTCAATGACATGGTAGGGGAATTACCTAAGAAATAACTATGGATCAGCTCAAGGGGTTGTGAAGTTCTCTCTCTGCTCTACCTCTCTCATACTTGCGCTCATGGAGTTTGCCAAGGATGCAACCCTGACAAATTCCTTTTGAAAATTTAGTATTGGGAAGCCCATCAACCATAGAAAACTTGTGCAAATCATGAAAATGCTTATATTTAAGGTGTCCAAATATCTCATGCCACAAATTGTTGGTTTCATTGGCATGAGTGAGGATTTCATTGGGTGATGAGTAGGGCAGAAAATGAGAAAACCTGTAAACATTTGAGTCATGGTCTGCGGCACCTAAGGAAACAATTCTACCAGTGGAAATTTCAGAAATCTCCACTTCATTTGAGGTGAAGGTGACTTTATTAGGAGACCCAGTATGTGTCATATGATACACAGAAAGGAAGTTGGTATCCAGACTAGGGACATACAAAACATTTTTTAAAGAACCATGGTCTAGATCAATACTACCCTTACCTTTTGAAGTAGTCTCTGAGTCATCTTCCAACAATATTGAAGGACCACCCATGGATTCAAACTAAGAGAAAGACTCCCTTGTGGAAACCAAATGCCTAGAAGCTCTAGAATCAATTATGAATGAAGAAGATTTTAATGTGCCAGCCATGAGAGCATGACATCTTTCTTTCCTTTCTAAATTTGAACCTCCATATTTCTTCCTTACACCTTCAGGAACTAGAATATTTTTCTTCTCTAGATGTTGAGCGATCATGTATATGGTTTTCTTCATACATGCACTTTCAAGGTGCCAACCCTTATGGCAGTATGTGCACTTTGACTTCTCCTTCTTCTTCTGATTCTCTTTCTTTGAACTCGAACCCTCTTCAGGTGATATGATCTTCTCCTCCCTTTGATCTGAAGGATTTTTATCTTTGGCCTTCTTCTTCCCTTTGGAACCATTGGAATCTCCAACTTCCAAAGCATGGCCTTTTGATTGCTTGGTGGCACCCATTTGGACTAACTTGTCTTGCTCTTGAGTTAGTGATTGCATGAAATCGTCCAGGGAGGGCATCTTCCAGTTTCAAACTGTGAGCTTGGTGGCATGGAAGGTAGAAAAAAAAACTGAGTACTTTGGACCCAATTTCGAAAGTATGGACAAGATCAGTTGTTCATCTTTCTTTTCAATCCCACGTTATTTTATCTAAAGAACCAGAGAATTAAACTTAGTGAAGAATTCTTGTAGTGTCTCAGAACTATTGGGACTTAGAGAAATCAAAACATTCTCCATTTGATGGCCTCTTAATTCATCTATCTTGCTAAACAAAGATTCAAGTTTGGCCCAAACTTCATTCAGTGTGGATAAACCATCCAGATGGAACAAGAGATCCCTTGAAGTACCGAGACACAACAGACCAAATGATTCATCTCTTCTATTATGAAATTTGTCCTTCTCTACAACTGATGTAGGTTCGACGTCAGTGCCCATAGTAGCTCTGTAGAGGCCCTTGCTCCTCAATAGAATAACCATCTCGGCCTTCCAATCAAAGTAATTGAATGGAGTTAAGATGATGGACTGATATTGCTCCATGATCAATTGTTGCACTCTGGTGAGACTGTATCTGTAACCTACAAAATTACAAAACAACACTTAGGAGGAAGGTTTGTTAGAATAGTCAATATCTACTTTGACATGGAGCACATTCGGGAGTGCATCACACCTAGGTAGATTCCGAAGGATTGCTCCAATGGCTTCAAGACAATAGCCCCTGGATTTGGGTGGAAACTCCATTGTTTCGGGTGCTCGAATGAAAGGATTGGAGATAGAATGGAAGAAAATTGTGCTCTGAAACCATGTGAAAATCCGATCATACGATGATCTATGCACACAAGAAATTCCTCACAAATTGCTAAGCAAAGATTTCACAATTACACTTAAAATTGAGACAGAATTGCTGCACACAATAAAACTCTATTGATTAATTGTACATCAGAAAAAATTAGGCAATGAAGTGGAAATCCAAATATACATAAGGTTGAAATTCGAATGGATAAGGAGACATTCAAACAATTCACAAAAATCAGGATTACAACTCATGAAAATCCCCATTAGTGGCAGCATCATCTTTCCAACTCAATCAAGAGGCTCACGAATTGGAAAAATCAGATATGGCAGCCCATGTGTGATGAAAAAGAAGAAAGATGATGGCTTTAGAAGAGAAAATCAGGGAGGATTTGTTGGCCAAATATATATCAACTTTCGTCCATGAAGGCGCCCTTTCTTTATCCTTATCCAACTCAAAAGCAGAGCATGTTGCTTTATGAGCAGAAAAAGCATGACAAAGCTTCTAAAAGTAGGATATGCGCTCTTACTTAATTCAAAATAGTCATAAAAGCAGGTAGAAAGCGAAAGAGGGCACATAAATGGATAACTATGGCAAGTAGTGGTCCTTCAAGGCATAATGGGGCCAACAACCTAGTCTAACACCTAGGAAAATATTAAAAACATATAACAACTTATATCCTAAGTCTAGATGGGGTAAATTTATTCCAACAAGGTGAAGGAGTATGAGATATGATTTTTCTACTTTATAGGGTTAGGAAATAAAATATGACAGAAAGGTACTGCAATACCTAGCCAATGTAGGGTCTTCAATATCCCAAATTGACTTCACTAGGTTGGTTTCAAATTTAAAAACATCACATTCTATGATGGGGATAGTATCTCTAAATTTAAAACAAAAGAGGAATTGGATGTTTATCCATCAAGGATAGTATGGTCAACCTCGACATCAAACCCATTTCTAAATGTGGTTGCATCATATTTGATGGTCCAAGTGGCACTTATGCACTTATGCACTACCATCGGTGTGCACTAGCACAAGCATATTGCATAGTATTCACTACCACCACACTTGGAAGATAATGTTATAATCATGTGCCTCTTACCACTACAATAATGCACCACCTTGGACAAAGTGATAACCATCTCCCCCATTTATAAATATTGTATAATAAATCATTTGTATATCACATATTTTTAGCACGGGGTTAAAGTGCATAAAGTGCGGAAGTCGACAGTGACAAAAGGGGGCATTCGCAGAAAAAATGACCATTCGCGAAGAAGGATCCAACAAAAGAGCAAGCTATGGTTTAGTTAGTTAGAATGGGTCATTTGGACCGTTTGTAACAACTTTAGTTGTCTATAAATAGAACCATGATTGTAAGCCTATGGGTATCGATTGTAGACAGTGATATCTCGCATCTATGTTTGGCTCTGCCTTCGGCAATTTTTGTTCTGTTTGTATGGATTCGCAATAAGTCGCTTGGAACTGTTCCTGTGAAGGTTGTACCATAGGTGTTGGGATGAGTTAATGCATGAAGATGTCTGGTTATGTCTCTTTTTTGAGTTTCTATTTATGTTGAATGATGAATGCTATCCCAATGATACAATGTCTTTAAGGTTTTGTTACTCTGTCGATTAATCTATAATGTTGGTTGATGTGAATGACAATAATATAATGCTGATGCGAATGTTGATTATATGTTGATAATGCGGATGTCAAATATGTACAAGAACTGTTAAGCATGATGCGAGGACAAATATTTGGTTTTATAGAGACTGAGTGATAGTAGACGCATGTCCTCCCTCCATTGCGAAAACTTGGTTCCTGCCGCCCCCTTAATCATCTTGGGTGAGACTTCACTCGCTCCGCGGGTGTTGATGGAAAGGGTAAAACCTTTATGGGCCGATGCTTAAGGGTGTTTGGTTGATGTTTGTTGATAGCAGTGCGAAGTGAACCACTGTCGACAGAACTGTGTCAACAAATGGTTCCGTTGTTGGGACCCTGAAGAAGAAATAAGAGGACATGATGTGGCATCCGACGAAAGCGGAGATTCATGACTTGTTCGATAAAAAGATACAAGAGTTCATGGAAGGAGAAAGTAGGAACCCTGGGCAAACAACAAGCGATTGGTTGCGAAAGTATATTTATTCTGATATCCAAGAGGTATTTTTATGCGAATTTCCGATATTGCTGCACGAGTGGTTCGCGCAACTAACTTTCCAGAAGAAAAATATCCAAGGAGGTGAACCTGACCATTGGACTCCATAATTGATCCAATAGCTAAATCGGGTTGACAATAGAGCATTGAGGGCTGTCGAATTCTGGGTAGAAATTATTCTAGAGGGATACATTACTAAGTTTGTCATCGACACGATCAAGTCATACAATGACGCAGAAAGAAAAAATTTCAAAGGACCCAGAGGGAGATTTTTACTATCGTTGAAGGTGTAGATTAAGATGCTCATCTGCGAAAAGGGTATACTGAAGATGAATTCTGACGAGTAGAGATCGGTGTGAATAGGTTGCAGGTACCACGTGAATGCGGGTCTGATAGAAAGATGCGGGGTAGATGGACATGAGCGACGAAGAATTTCTAAGGGAGGTTGAGGAAGATTGTGGTACCCCGCGAAGTGGGGTGAGGTTCCGGTGGCCAGAGATGAAGAGGAGGACTAATATTGAGAGAGAGTCTCCTGAGGCGACCGAAATGGAGAAATGCAAAACAGGACCACAAGGGACGAAGCGACCTTATTGCGACAAAGAAACCAGGCTACCCATGAATCTGAAAAGGGACGGACCCAAATCTACAACGTACCCTCAGCTCCGCGCACTACTCAGAGATTTGTAGGAAGAAATACAAGTTATTCGCAGGGCTGTCCTACGTGCTAGAATAGCGACAAGAGTATCGGATCAGTAAATACTAACAGGAGACCAAGAATGGCAGGAGATGACGTAAAAATGCTGATTTTTCAAGGGAACGGGACCGAACAATCTCAAACAGTGTTGGTTCTTATACGAAGCGGTATGGACTGTCAAACATGTCCAAGACGATGACATCAAAAAGGGACAACTGGCGACAACCTTCAGGGGCCATGTGCTAGACTGGTTTATGAAATTTACTAAGGTACCGGCAGGGAGTCCAGATAAAACACTGCCACAGATCAAGGCGGGATTGATTGATGAATTTAGAAAACCGAAATCTGAGTCACAGTACATCATAGAGATGAAAGAAATCAAGCAGTTTCCAAATGAATTAGTATGGGAATTCGACCAGAGATATAAAACTCTAATGGCAAAGGTAAGTTCTGGAATGAGTGACATGCAACATAAAGAGTGTTTCATTGCAGGATTGGTGCCACACATTCGTGGTCCATTGATGCAACAGAAAATAGCATCCCAGGAAGAAGCACTAGAGATTGCAATGAAGTTGGAGGCTTCACCAGTCAGTGAAATTGGCATAGGCATGAACCAAATACAAGCACTACTGGAAAACTTGACGATCCAGCTACAATATATTAAGAATGGAAAAGAAGTATACGAAGACATATGGTGCAGTAGATGCAAAACCGAAGGATGTCACAAGGACCAGTGCCCAAAATTCCGAGAATATTTACAATCAGGTGCACCGAATCCACTCAGTCAGGGAGGAATGTCGTGGTGTAACATTTTTCAAACGAGAGGACATCGACCAGAAGAATGTGTATACCTACAGAAGATGGTGTCAAATCCAGTTAATCTGTATTGCAAATTATGTCGATCGGTTGGCCATGAAGAAAAATATTGTAGGGCGTATGACCTACTCCAAGAAAGGATTGCGGATACATTTTCATTAAGGGAGAGGAGCAACCACTGGTACAGCAGCAACAATAGTACAATCAGTAGCAAACTCACTATAATCATCAACCGCAATATGATCAACCGCAGTATGGGAAACCAAAGTATGGTCAACCGTAGTATGTATAAATCTGATTTTTAATGAACAAATGGTGTCATTTCCCACTATCTTGATGTATAGCAATGAAATATTGATGTATTCAAATGGAAGAGCACTTATATGATGTATTTATGATTAATGGAATTTAATTAATTATCTTCACAAGTTTCATGTTCAATACTTAAGCATTTGGATTCATCTTGCTCAGTTTCATACTATTTGAAGAAGATTTACTGCCATTTCCCCCAAGGTCGAAACTAGTGATTTTGTAGCTGTTGGGAGAGGATTATAATAGACTTCACAAATTGAATAATGATGCACATGAGACCTTAATATTGTCCCTTATACATCCCCTTCCTCTTTTCATAAATTCGAGTGGGTTTGGAAGCATTTGGAGAGCCATACTTAGCATTTACCCTGGGGGGATTTGAACCCCAAATTGCTAGTAAAATTCCATACATTGGCTAGAATATTAAAGGAGTTTGAAAAAGTTTTTTTATGGTACTAAACCATCCCTGAACATCATAATCAAGTACTAATATCATTCATACACCTTCTCTGAATATTTGGGAGCATTTGGAGCAATTTGGAGACCTAGTCATCAAAACTAGTCAAAGGTCGAACTAGGGAAAAAAGTTGAAAATTTCACTATTTTAATAAATTTCAAAAAAGGGACATTACAAGTGGTATCAAAGAATGATCTTGGAACCTGATGGTCTTGAAAAGGAGCCAAATAAATAAGCTACCACCCTTAGAACCTGAAGTTGAAGAGGAAGTAGTAGGAGAAGAAGAGTATATTGTTGAAACCATGACTACGAATGGAAAGGAAACCTCAGAACATGAGGAGGAATTTATTACAATCATAAAACCTTTTTTTGAAGACCTTTCAAGTGGTATCAGAGACATGAACAAATAGATTATGAAAGGATTCGAATTGATGGCTAGCCAACTTGGAGGCAAAGGAGTAAAGGGAGGCAGCAATAGTTCACATTCAGAAGAAAAGAAGACAATGGGTGGGCATATTTTCTCAAGCACATGACCCCATAATAGACCTAATGAATTTCATAGCACACCAAGGCCTACTGCACCTAAATTTCTTGTGCCTTAAGAAGATCCTAACACCTGATTTGACATGGATGAATTGGTAAAAGAATGGGAAAAGTTGAGTAAGGATTGTAAAAGGACTCTACCATTTGACCAATACTTTACTGTCTCAAAAAAAATCAAGAAGAGGGAGGATAATAGGGCTCTATTCTGAAACAAAGAATTAAATTGTGCTATTGGTAAAATGCCACTTCCTACTTTGGATGGTTCCTCTCAAAGTTCTGCTAACAATTAAGTGCAAAAACTAGATGTGTACTTTCAGCTGAATCCAATGGTGGAAGAGGATGCTTTAAAAATGGCTATTTTGCATCTAGAAGGAGATGCCAATGAATGGTGCTTCCATGGTCTGAAAAATTTGGGACATGATCAGTTTTCTACCTATGGAGAATTTGGTGACAGGGTATTTAGAGAGATTTGAACAAAAAGATCCATAATTGCCTTTCAAAGAACGAGCCCAATTGAAGCAAGTTGGAACCCATACTGAGTATATGATGGAATTTCAAAAATTATCAGTCAAGGTGGCTGATATATCTATGGTAAGATTAGTATTGTTGTTCATTGAAGTTTTGGCTGAACCCTTAAAAGGTTTAGTTAAGGCCCACAAACCCAAGTCATTCAAGGATGCTATGAGTTTGACAAGAGATCTACAAAATGTATTGCCTAGGACAAGGTTTCCTCCCAAGCCCAACTTACCTCCCCAATTCAGATCTAAAAAGAAGCCATGGCAAGAAGATGAATGTGGAAAGGATAAGAAAGAGGAACTAAGTAGGGAAGAGCTCAGAAGGAATAAATTGTGTTACTCATGCTTCCAACCATGGGCACCGAGACATAAATGTGCTAAGGGAAAGGCCCAATTCATTGAAGTATTTTGTGATGATGGGTATGAAGGGGGCATGGAGGAAGAAGGACATACTTCAGCCCAAGAAGAAGGGAAACAAGAGGGAAATCATCCCTCACCTACCAAGGTAAGAATGGCAGTACTTTCAGCAGTGCCTAGTTATCACACTATTCGATGCAAGGGTGTGGTACTAGGACAAAAGACCTCAGTTTTGGTAGATGGAGGAGACACACATAAATTCATTGAGTGCAAAACATGGGTTCCAAAGCTGCAAATCACCATAGGTAACTATACTTTTTTTGATATCCTTTATGTGGTTGATGTTGCTGATACTAATTTAGTTTTGGGAGTGCAATGGTTGTACTCTATAGGGGAACATACAATGAACTATCAAATTCCTGAAATGAAATTCCAAGATTCGGAAGGAATACTAAGGGCCGTGAGAGGGAAACACACCTATCTGAATCAGTTAGTGTCCTCCCATAGTATGAAACACAAGAATGGAAAGTTGTTGGGAGAAAATCCTCATGGAAGGCCACCTGATAGAGGGGGAACAAGTTTGCAGCATGATAAATAGATATTTCTTGAGGGAAAGCAATCTTGGGTGGGGAGGACTATAATGTCCCCATTCAATTAAATTCATGACAGGGAAATTCCACCAATCCTACTAGTTCCCTAGGTTGGATGGAGACATTGGAATTTGGAATAAGCGGGCTAATAAATTATGTTTGGACATTAGGAAAGCATAAATATTTAATAAAGGAGATAAATAAATAAATACAAGGGAAAATCAAGTGGCAATTGATCATGAAGACACATGGAGGTTGTGGGGCCCACACAAGCTAGAATTTTTGTGCCACATGGCATCCTCCTCTTACAATTTCGAATCCATGGGAAGCCTAATGTTCTTGGGATGAGTTAGAAGGCTCATACACTTGACCATATGCATCACAGGTCGATTTGGATAGAAGTGTAACTTACATGGGAAAGGAAGAGTCAAATGGGAGGTTCTTGGACACTTGGGCTAGATTCCCTAACATCTATGACACCAATGATGAATATGATATGACATCTATGACAAATTGAAGACCCGAGGGCTGAAATATGACCATTATGACATGTCAGACCTAAAAATAGCATCTAGGTGAGCGCCCAATGGATTTAGAGAAGGCCAAGAGATGCCTACTCGAATTTGTGGAAGGTGGAAGACTAGGAAGTGAGAGACATGTGGCAATACTTAAATCACTCCCTAATTCAAATTGGATTGGATACTATGGGTGTAATTGGAACCTTAGAAGGATAATTATGTTTATAAAATACAGGAATGAAGTAAGAGAAGGTCTTTTGACCATTTTGAGAATTTGCATTTGTGAAGAGAGCTAGTGGAAAACTAGTCTACTTGCCTTAGCCAATTTCGAGGGTGAAAGATTCCCATCCTAGTTGTTGTTTGAAAAGGCCACTCAGACCTTTAATGGGAGATTTAATGGGGTCTTTATTTGCAGGTGTAAGCTACAGGGAATCTCGTGGTTTCTTCTAATGCATCTCACTCCTTCAACCATTTCCAGTTTTCATTGCATATTCTTGATCCTTGAGGAGAGGCGCTTTTGGTGAGCTATTGTACTCTTTTGTGGGATCTTAAAATGCCCCATTTATTTTTTAATATGAATTAAATGATATTTTATTCATATTCATAAATTTTCAGTTCGATATTCCAATTGGAAATGTATAAATCTTATTTTTAATGAACAAATGGTGCCATTTCCCACTATCTTGATGTATAGCAATGAAATATTGATGTATTCGAATGGAAGAGAAATTATATGATGTATTTATGATTAGTGGACTATCATTAATTATATGAACAAGTTTCATATTTAGTTCTTAAGAATTTGGAGTCATCTTGCTTAGTTTTATACTATTTGAAGAAGATTTAATGCCATTTCCCCCAAGGTCGAAACTAGTGATTTTGTAGATGTTGGGAGAGGATTATAACAGACTTCACAAACTGAATAATGATGAAAATGAGACCTTAATATTTTCCCTTAGAAATCCCCTGCCTCTGTTCATAAATTCGAGTGGGTTTGTAAGCATTTGGAGAGCCATATTCAACATTTACCCTGGGGGGATTTGAACCCCAAATTGCTAGTAAAATTCCATACATTGGCCAGAATATTAAAGGAGTTTGAAGAAGTATTTTTATGGTCCTAAAACATCCTTGAACATCATAATAAAGTCCTAATATCATTCATACACCTTATCTGAATATTTGGGAGCATTTGGATCAATTTGGAGACCTAGTCATCAAAACTAGTCAAAGGTCGAACTAGGGAAAAAAGTTGAAAATTTCACTATTTTAATAAATTTCAAAAAAGGGACATTACAAATATTCGATACAACAAACCCAAAAAATCCATCAGGAAGGATCAATATATTGAGGGATTTCCTGGAAATTTGTTTGGCTCTAGCAAGAGATGAGGATGCACTAGAAGAAATATCCATCATGTAACATCGACAGGAGGGTGCACGATAGGATCAAACGGTCAATCGAGTACACAATAGGAAGACAAGAAGAGAAATGAGGATGTACGCACAAATCAAAGCATTTGACGTCGACTCCATCATTCTAGACTTGGGATCAGATGTAAACATTTTGACGAAAGAGACCTGGGAGACAATGGGGAAACCACAGTTGACATGGTCCCCAATAAAACTGCGAATAGCAAATCAAAGTAAGGTCACCCCGATTGGTCGATTATGCCAAATCCCAGTCAAAATAGAAGGATTGAAAACATACGCAGACTTTGATGTGATAGAAATCGTCGACATGAAGACAAGCCCCTATCCAATGCTGTTAGGGATAGACTAGACGATGGAGAATCAGGCCATCATCAACTTTAAGAAAAGAACCATGTCGTTCGAGAACCGTGAGATGAGGGTAGTCGCACCTCCCGATCCAACAGAAGGGCAGAGGTATGTCGAGCCGATGAGTGATGAATTCACTAAAGGGTGGGACAATGTCTAAAACATATCAGAAGACTACATCAATCCTACCGCAGATGGAGAGTTGGGATGACGGAGCGTCAGTTCGACATCGTTGGATTCAGATGAAGCACTTGAGAATTGGCAGAACCAACTACAAGAAGTATCATTCAGACGGTGCACACGAATCACCCAGTCATTGAGATGGGTGGCGACAGAAGTGCGGGAACTTCCAACATATGAGGGGTTTTCCAATTCGTTGTTATTTATCCTGGATTTTGAAGAAAAAGTAGAAGAACCACAACGACTGTTGGCAGTGGAGGAGGCACTGAAGGCTACGCCAGCGCGATGGTGGGAAGGGAACAAGTCGACAATAATGAACTGGCCATTATGTCGACACCTAATGGAGGTTAGGTTTGGAGACACTGAAGGATATTGCGGAGACCCAAGGAAGCACCTGAATGAATGTCAAAGTAAATGGGGAACAAGACCAAAACAGGAATGGGTCCATGCATTCATTCACACATTGGATGAGGTACCATGAAGCTGGTATATCGCAGCAGAACTGCGATGCAGAAAAACTACCTGGGAAGAGATGAATATTATATTTAGCTAAAATTTCAGTTTCTCGGATTAAAACCCCTTCATCCACAGTGCGTTATAGGAGGTCCGTGAGAAATTACTCGAAGTAGTTCCAACAAACAAACCAATGGGATTATAGTGGACGGCGACACCATAAATGATGATGGAATGCTACAACGTGACAGGAGAATCTGACGATGAGGATGATCCGCGAGCTACTTATATACCAGAGTCAATAGGAAGTAGGAAAGTCGAGGCACCAAATATTCCCGTCGACAAATTCTAGCAACCGTTGTGAATCAAGAAAGTGAATATTGGGTCGGAGGAAAATCCCAAGTTCGCAAGCATGAGAGATTATTGGGATGACTCGACCATTTCCAAGATGACTGAAGGTTTCCATAATACGCAGGGAAATTTTTTATGTAATCTGGAACTGCGTTTGAAAAGTACAAGACTGTGCTCGATGTTTCGATCTCTCCTCTTAGATCATCTTCAGGAGACTTTGAGAGCCTGAGATGTAATGGATGTGGAAAACTTCATTTAAATACTAAAACATTGCTCTTCATTGACCATTAGATTAATATCTTTTTCATGCAGGTCAGCTTATTTTAATTATTTGTTGTTAGTTTTGGGTTTTTATTCTTTGCAAAGAGTGTAGTAGCGGGGTCCATGTATCGCTCAGTTTTTTCCCATCATCCCTGTTCATGCATGCTGGTTTTAACCTAATTTCTATCTTCTCCCTTACCTTTCGTTTAATTAGATCTTCCTCTTTTGCGATTATTGTGGCTTTTTCCATGCATATATGATGTTTGGTTAAGTGTGCATGTTCAGCTAAGGTGGATGACTGGCCTATTACACGAGTTTCAGGACTTGTTCCAAACAAAATTATTGGAGATGAAACACATTTCTAGGGACCTAGGTGAGATGAAGATCCCACTGAAACCTTATGTGAAGCTAGTAAAGCAGCGACCTTACAGATTGAATCTGAGGTACAAGGAGTGCGTGAATGCTGAAATCGAGAGAATGATGGACGTAGGAATCATAGAACCTGTGGAGGAATTTGAGTGGATCATCCCAATGGTGGTACAAGATAAGAAGACTAGTGAAATCAGGACTTGTGTCGACCTAAGAAAACTGAACGGTGCATGTTTACACGATCCATTCCCTACATCGTTCACTGATGAAGTACTAGAAGGCGTTGGAGGTCAGGAGATATACTCGTTTACAGATGGATTCTCAAGATACCACCAGATAAAAATTGCAAAAGAGGATCGACACAAGACAACGTTAGTCATAGAATGGGTTGTTTTCAATATACAGTGATGCCATTCGGCCTGAAAAATGCAGCAATGATCTTTTCAAGACTGGCTGTCGCTGCATTCAAGGATTTCATTCATAAATTCCTCGCAGTGTACATGGATGATTGGACAGTATATGGCTTGGTTAAGGATCATGTTGTGAATCCGAGGTTGATGTTAGAAAGATGTCGACAACACTAGATTTCGCTAAACCTGAAGAAGTGCATCTTCTGTGCTCCATTTGGGATTTTGCTGGGACACATTGTATGCAGGGAAGGGATGATGGTTGACCCTGTGAAGATCACGATCATCGTCGAATTGCCACCACCGAAGACAATAAATCAACTAAGCCCGACGTTGGGACATACTAGATACTACAGAAATTTTATCAGAATATATGCATCAATCACGACGTCGATGGAAAAACTGTTAAAAAAGGATGCCAAGTTCAAATGGAATGAAGAATGTCAGAAGAGCCTCGATATCTTGAAAGAAAAGATGGCCGTAGCACCAATACTAGTGTTTCCTGATTGGATGAAAGAATTCCATGTTCATGTTGATGCATCATCAGTCGCACTAGGATTAATATTGGGTCAACCAGGAGAAGGACCGTTCAACCATCCCATCGCATTCGCAAGCAGGAAGCTGTCCACTGTGTAGAAGAACTACACGATGACGGAAAGGGAATTTTTGGCAATGGTCTATGCCTTACAAAATTTTCGACATTATCTGTTAGGAATCCATTTAAAAATGTTCACTGATCATTCAACACTCAAATACGTAGTGAATAATCCTGTGTTGGGGGGGGGAATCTGTCAATGGCTATTACTCTTCCAAGAATTTGATTTTGAGATAATTGTGAAGCCTGGGAGACTGAATGCAAGACTGGATCATCTGTAGAGGATATAATCAGGAGAAGAACCAAGGAATATTGACGAAGGACTTCCCGATGCTCATTTATTCAGGATTGAAATGGTTGACATCCACTATGAACAAATTGTTCAATTACTGGAAATAGGGAAGGAACCAGAGGAATTTAATACTAACCAAAAGAAACAACTAGTTTTCAGAGCTGCGGATTTCCAACTGATCGTGGGACAACAATACAAAATGGGCCCAAACGAAATAATTCGACGATACATTCTTCTGCATGAACACGGAAGAATCCTAGCCTCACGATGGGATCGCAAGAGGACACTATGGTGGGCACGCCACTGCTAGGAAGATACTTCGAGCTGGACTATGGTGGCCGATGATGCATGGAGATGCTGCAGACTATGCAAAAAGCTGCGACGTATGCCAAAGAACAGGGAAACCATCGCGAAGGTATGAAATTCCGCTAGTACCTCAATTAACACTACAGGCATTCGAAAAATGGGAGGTCGACTTTGTAGGACCTATCAACCCACCAGGAAAACGAACAGGGTCGCGATACATCATTATTGCGATTGATTATTTGACACGATGGGAAGAATCCACACTAGTAAAGGATTGCACAGCTGCGACTGCAGCAATATTTCTCTTCGATAATGTGGTCGCTAGGTTTGGATGCCCAAAGATACTGATGAGTGAATAGGGTACTCATTTTTTCAATCAAACGATCAGAGCGATGACAAAGGGGTTTCAAATACAACATAGGAAGAGTACTCCATAGCACCCGCAAGCTAATGGCACAGTTGAAGCATTCAACAAAATATTGGAGCATGCGCTCACAAAGCTGTGCAACACAAACTGCGATGACTGGGACTTGAATATTCCAGCGATACTGTGGGACTACAGAACAACTTGCAAACGATTGACAAGACATAATTCATTCAAGTTATTTTATGGACAAGAAGTGGTATTTCCAATGGAATATATTGTCCCAAGTCTGCGCATCGCAGCAGCCATAGGAATGAGCGATGACGGAGCAATTGAAGAACGGTTGGCAGAGTTGGTATAGCTAGACGAGGATCAGTTTACTGCGGGATTCCATCAGAAGGTAGAAAAGGATCAATAGAAGGCCTGGCATGATCACCACATCAAAGCAAAGCACTTCCAACGAGGAGATATGGTCCTATTATATGACAGTAAGTTTGTGAAGCATCCAGGTACGCTGCGAATGCATTGGTTGGGTCCCTATATCATATATTTTGTTACTGACGGAGGTGTGGTGCAGTTACAAAGGCTAGATGGGACATTGTTGACAAATCTAGTGAATTAAAATTGAATGAAACCCTATCGCCATAATTAGGCGCATAGCAGCTAAAAAACGAGTCACACAGTGAAAAAAAAAAATAAAAAAAATAATGATGATGACAAAAAACATTGGAGACATGGTAAGGCTAGTCACTTGTCGACATTTAGCATGCGGGAGTCCAGTCAGAGCATAATCACAACAGCTAAGCATCGACGGAGGTTCATGATGACACACTCGACGACAAAATTTGGTAAATAAGTAAAAGATTCGGTGAATGACTTAATAATCATTGATCAAGGGTAGAAGGAACAAGTGAGTTAATCTATAAAGCATATGGATAGGCTTATGCGAATTACATGTGAGATCCATTGAGACTAATGCGCGGTTCTAAGGAAGTTGCAAAATGAGGAAGTAATATTAGAGGATTGCAATGGTGCATTTTGTTTCCAGTGGAATCACCCAAGGTGTGCTAAGGGAAAGGATGACAAGTGTTCATGAGAAACCGGTAGATACAGAGGTACCAAGTACTAGGAATAACAGAGATGAGGTCTCCCACGAGATATCTAAGCGAGATTCAGTTGTTAGAGAAAAGCGGTCCCTTTGACGACAGAATTACCAAGGGAAAGGGAGCGTCGGTCCCAGCGAAGGATGATCAAATGTGCAAAACAGATGTACCGGACCGCTATGCCCTTTTCACAATTTGGTGTTATCTATGAAATTTTGTCTAGTCGAAAGCTAGGGTCGAGAGCAACAGACGGCCGCAAAGGGATAGATGATGAAGGTTCCAAGGGACTGGAGGATGAGTTTGAGAAGTACATGACGGTGATCAAGAGACAAGAAGATGAGTTCAAGAAGTACATGAAAACGTTCAAGAGATGGGAAAATGAGTTCGAGAAGTACATGACATCGATCAAGAGACGGGAATATGAGTTCAAGAAGTACATGAAAGCGATCAAGAGACTGGAGCATGAGTTTGAGAAGCACATACCAACGAAGGATGAGAACAATTTCAATAGGGTCCAGCCATGGTGGATCGAGGGCGAGCCACAAGTTTGTGTCGGGGGCCTGTTGGCACTGGGTTAGAGTGCATAAAGTGCGGAAGCCGACAGTGACAAAAGGGAGCATTTGCGGAAAAAAGGACCATTCACGAAGAACAAGGAGCCGATGAAAGCACAAGTTATGGTTTAGTTAGTTAGAATGGGTCATTTGGACTGTTTGTAACAACTTTAGTTGTCTATAAATAGAACCACGATTGTAAGACTAAGGGCATTGATTGTAGACGGTGATATCTCACATCTATGTTTTGCTCTGCCTTCGGAAAGTTTTGTTTTGTTCGTATAGATTCACGATAAGTCACTTGGAACTGTTCCTGCGAAGGTTATACCACAGATGTTGGGATGAGTTAATGCATGAAGACATTCGGTTATGTCTCTTTTTTGAGTTTCTAGTTATGTTGAATGATGAATGTTATCCCAATGATACATTGTGTTTAAGGTTTTGTTACTCTGTCAATTAATCTATAATGTTGGTTGATGTGAATGAAAATAATATAATGCTGATGCGAATGTTGATTATATGTTGATAATGTGGATATCAACACATATAAAAAAAATCTCCTCTTCTTCATCGTGTAAATACCTTACAATTTCATGTTCACATTATTCAATTTTGTTATAAGGGTTAAAATAGTGATAGCTTACAAACTTAATAAAAACTCAAACATATCTATTATCATTATGCACATTATTCATAAAATAATATGTGTTATAATGATATTTAACACCTCTGATGGAAAAGGCCTAAGTGGACATCAAGACACCTTTTACATAAGAAATTGACTTCAAAATAGTGAAATTCATAGAGAATTTCAATCTACTCGATACCTTTCCCTAGGGAAAGGGGTTACTGGTCACTATATCCATCCTTAAAACCATGACCACCTCAATAAGTTTTCTATATTGGACCTATAAATCATGACCAAGGTTTTAGATTGGACAAAAGTAGCACTAAAAATGCGCACTCAAGTAAACAAAGGTTCAAGTTCGCATGGAGGTGACTTGTAATGCATGCAAAACATGGACTTGGTAATCATCACCTAATTTAGACCTAATCCAAATTTATAAAATAAACCTATGGGGTGAATATGAAAGAGGTTAGATAGAGGTTGAAGAGAATTATTATATTAGAGAGTAGGACACTTCTGTTGTTCGAATAGTTTTCATTGAGGCTAAGGGAAAAAGAGAGGACTCAAACTCTAGAGAAAGGAGTATAGGAAGCAAGGTCAAGGGTTGTAGCTACTATGTTCCTCTTCAGGGTTAATACAAATCAATTCACTCCCGCACCGCTCCACCCGAAAAAATATACGTGTTATGTGTTTCGGATTGGTGATGTATAAGTTAGTTTCTCTATGCATGTTTATCATTATTTACTAGTTGCAAGAATTAGGAAGGTGTGGTGTTTTCTTATGTCCAGGATTGTTCTCACAACTTAGGAGTGGGGATTGAAATTCAAGTATTCATCTTGGAAATTTTTTGGGCAAATGATGATACTAAAGTACACATCCCTCGTCCTTCTTTTCAAACGTTTGGTTCACATGAATGAATTGAATCTAGGGAATAGTAGAGTAGTTGTTTTGTTTATGTGTTGATGAGCCTAACCCACTGACTGGGGAAAGCACATAGCTTGTTATATCTGTGATGCTTTCCCTTACAACAGAATTGGCCACCATACTAGGGAAATTTCATTGAACTTTATTTAAATCAAGTTGTTTTGCTCTATTATTTTCTCTTTAAAATCCATTGTATAATTTTTCTTACCTTAGTGGTAAGTATTGGAAAGTTTGGGAGAGATATGAGGAGTTTTGTTCAACATTATTATCAATTTTCTCTCTCAGACTTCTTGGTCATTCTTGTTTAACTAAAAATAGCGGCTGGTCACCCTTTTTAGGCCTAAAGTAGCAACCAAACCCTTTTTGTCACTCTTTTTGAGCCAACAGTAGTGATCATTAGTGAAAAGAATTAGTTTTAGGCTTTGATTTCTTCATCTTTTTGTCTTTTTTATCTCCCTGGTTGTGTTTCACTCTAACGTAATACTCAGGAGCAATTGATGAATTTATTTTATTGCTTGGATGTTGTATTTACCAAAAAAAGGTCAAGTTTTTTTTTACAATATATTTTGATATTTGTTGCATGCACAAACTACACCTTTCATTAGTGAATCGCATGTCTCCATGAAACTTAAGAGATATTGTTTTCAAAGTCAACACACATTTTTGTCATTTTCAATTTAGTAGTTTAATAAAGAAAACCTTACTTATTTTATCCCAAGACTTTTGTTGATATTACCAAAAGAAAACATGAACATGCAGTGATTGCATTGTTTGTTGTAAATTGTTCGTTATAAACCATAAAGTCTTTGTTGGATTTAAAAAGTATCACAAATTTATTTATTTTTCATTTTAAAAGGCCTTTCTCGTTGTACCCAACTCAACGAGAAAATAAGAAGAAATCTCTCATACATAAGAAGAAATATTTTTAGAAGGTGGTTGGAAATAAGAAGAGTAGTTGGAAATAAGAAGAAATTCATTTTATGAATTAGTTGGAAAATTAGAAATTATTTTTAGAAGGTGGTTGGAAATAAGAAGAAATTCATTTTATGAATTAGTTGAAAAATTAGAAATGATTTTTAGAAGTGAAAAAATAAAATAAAAACAACAATCAACATAAACACATTTGAAATCATTGAGACCTTTAACTATATGCAAAATTTCAAATATTATAGCACACAATGACATAAAATAGATGTTTCACCAAACTATACCATAAAAAGTAAATAAATAAATAGGTATTGGACATTTACAAAATTGTTTTTCTTTTAAGATGATTAAAACATTTATAAAAAAGTGACAAAATCTATGAGATGAAATAATAAATGGAGGAAAAACGCACGACGTTTTTTCTTTTCCCACGTTTTCTTGTCGAAATTTGACAATTTTTTTCTTTGAATTCTTTTTTTTTGCAACTCAAATTGTTATTTTAAGTGCAAATATAGATTCAACACTCTCTAAAACCCTTAGGGAACCTGAATTTTGCAAGTTTGACAACTCTTATATGGAATTCCCAAAATCCATTGTTGGATTTAGTCATAAAATGGTCGGAAAAAAGAAAAAAACATTGGTGACAGCATCGCCTGTTTAGACTACTCTATAATAAATTTGGGAAGAGAGGTAAGACATTCAAACACCCTACCTACAATATTAATAAAATAAAAAATCACCCTCAATGAATATGAAACTTTATTTTACTAATTGGCCCCTATATAAATAAGATACATCAAACTCTATGTTTTAAATATTTCATATTCCTACCAAATTCCCATCAAATCTGAAATCTTTGGTGGGATTTTAATAGTGTTTATCCTGAATGGATCTGAGCTAGATCCTATATATACATTTATGTAATTCTTCAATAGATATGGGAAATTGATTTATGAGCTTTTAATACCTTGTTTCGTAAAGGGATGTGTGATTTCTAGATCTTGGACATGAGTTGAAGGGTTTCTCATGGTTATGGATACTCATCATTATGCATCCAAACTTTTCCCTTTGTTTTTGTTTTTATATTAAACTTTACTTGTTTTATTTCCTTATCAAAACTAAGTATTATATATCAATTCCCCTACATTCCAAGGACACATCAAATGATCTTTTCTTAAATGTTATATATTGCATTATCATTATGGAATATATATATATAGATAAATCTTGATTTTTCTTCCTACCATTTCCACTATATTTTCCTAACTTCATTGATCCTAAAGTGCTTTTATTCTACAAAGAATTAGAAAAACAAAAATAGTTGGAGATTACTTGTGCTCATGGTGATTGCCAAGGATGCAACCCTGACAAATTCCTTTTGAAAATTTAATATTGGGAAGCACATCAACTATAGAAAATTTGTGCAAATCATGCAAATACTTATAGTTAAGGTGTCCAAATCTCTCATGCCACATATTATTGGTTCCATTGGCATGAGTGAGGAGTGCATTGGGTGATGAGTAGGGAAAAAAAGGAGAAAACTTGTAAACATTTGAGTCATGGTTTACAGCACCTAAGGCAACAATTCTAGCAGTGGAAATTTCAGAAATCTCCACTTCATTGGGGGTGAAGGTGACTTTATTAGGATACCCAGTATGTGTCATATGATACACAGAAAGGAGGTTGGTAGCCAGACCAGGGACATACAAAACATTTTTTAAATAGCTGTCTAGATCAATACTACCCTTACCTTTTGAATCAGTCTTAGAGTCATCTCCCAACAAGATTGATGGACCACCCATGGATTCAAACTGAGAGAAAGAATCCCTTGTGGAAACCAAATTCCTGGAAGCTCCAGAATCAATTATGAATGAAGAATATTTTAATGTGCCAGCCATGAGAGCATGACATCTTTCTTTCCTTTTTGAATTTGAACCTCCATCTTTCTACCTTACACCTTCAAGAACTAGAATATTGTTCTTCTCTAGATGTTGAGCCATCATGTCTATGGTTTTCTTCATACATGCACTTTCAGGGTGCCAACCCTTATGGAAGTATGTGCACTTTGTCTTCTCCTTCTTCTGTTTCTTCTCTTTCTTTGAACTCGAACCCTCTTCAGGTGATATGGTCTTCTCCTCCCTTTGATCAGAAGGATTTTTATCTTTGGCCTTCTTCTTCCCTTTGGAACCCTTGGAATCTCCATCTTCCAAAGCATGGCCTTTTGATTGCTTGGTGGCACCCATTTGGACTAACTTGTCTTGCTCTTGAGTTAGTGATTGCATGAACTCTTCCAGGGAGGGCATATTCCAGGTTCAAACTGTGATCTTGGTGGCATGGAAGGTAGAAACAAAAACTGAGTACTTTGGACCCAATTTCGAAAGAATGGACATGATCAGCTGCTCATCTTTCTTTTCAATCCCACATTATTTGAGCTAAAGAACCAGATACTTAACCTTAGTGAAGAATTCTTCCAGAGTCTCAAAACTATTGGGACTTAGAGAAATCAAATCATTCTCTATTTGATGGCCTCTTAATTCTTCTATCTTTCCAAACAAAGATTCAAGTTTCACCCAAACTTCATTTGGTGTGTATAAACCATCCAGATGGAACAAGAGATCCCTTGAAGTATCGAGACACAACAGACCAAATGCTTCATCTCTTATGTTATGACATTTGTCCTTCTCTACAACTGATGTAGGTTCGACCTCAGTTCCCTTAGTAACTCTGTAGAGGCCCTTTATCCTCAACAGAATAACCATCTCGGCCTTCTAGGAAAATTAATTGAATGGAGTTAAGATGATGGACTGATACTGCTCCATGATCAACTGTTGCACTCTGGTGAGACTGTATCTGTAACCTACAAAATTACAAAACAACACTTAGGAGGAAGGTTTGTTAGCATAGTCAATCTCTACTTTTAAATTGAGCAAATTCGGGAGTGCATCACGCCTGGGTAGACTCCAAAGGATTGCTCCAATGGCTTCAAGACAATAGCCCCAGGATCTGTGTGGAAAATCCATTGTTTCAGGTGCTCGAATGAAAGTATCAGAGAGAGATTGGAAGAAAATTGTGCTCTGATACCATGTGAAAATCCGAGCATAGGATGATCTATGCACACAAGAAATTCCTCACACAATTTATAAGCAAAGATTAACCAATTACAATGAAAATTGAGACAGAATTGATGCACACAATAAAACTCTATTGATTAATTGTACATCAACAAAAATTCAGCAATGAAGTGGTAATCCAGATATACATAAGGTTGAAATTTGAATGGATAAGGAGACATTCGAACAACTCACAAAAATCAGGCTTACAACTCATGAAAATCCCCACCAGTGGCAACATCAACTTTCCAACTCAGTTAAGAGGCTCATGAATTGGAATAATCGGATATGGCAGCCCATGTGTGATGAAAAAGAAGAAAGATGATTGCTTTAGAAGAGAAAATCAGGGAGGATGTGTTGGCCAGAAATATATCAACTTGCTAATTCCATGAAGGTGCCCTTTCTTTATCCTTATCCAACTCAAAAGCAGAGCATGCTTCTTTATGAGCAGAAAAAGCATGGCAAAGCTTCTAAAAGTAGGATATGTTCTCTTACTTAATTCAGAACAGTCATAAAAGAAGGAAGAAATCTAAAGAGGGCACATAAATGGATAACTATGGCAAGTTGTGGGCCTACAAGGCATAATGGGCCCAACAACCTAGTCTAACACCTAGGAAAATATTAAAAACATATAATAAGTTATATCCTAAGTCTAGATGGGGTAAATTTATTCCAACAAGGTGAAGGAGTTTGAGATATGATTTTTCTACTTTATAGGGTTAGGAAATAAAAGATGGCAGAAAGGTACTGCAAAACCTAGCCAATGTAGGGTCTTCAATATCCCAAATTGACTTCACTAGGTTGGTTGCAAATTTAAAAACATCACATTATATCTCTAAATTTCAAACAAAAGAGGAATCGGATGTTTATCCATCAAGGATAGTATGGTCAACCTCGACATCAAACCCATTTCTAAATGCGGTTGCATCATATTTGATGGTCCAAGTGGCACTTATGCACTACCATCGGTGTGCACTAGCACTAAAGCATATTTCATAGCATGCACTACCACCACACTTGGAAGATAATGTTATAATCATGTGCCTCTTACCACTACAATATGTGGAATTACGATTGCCACTACAATAGCAATGTGTGAAACCTCAAATAATGCACCACCTTGGATAAAGTGATAACCATCTTCCCCATTTATAAATATTGTATCATAACTCATTTGTATATCACATATAAAAAAAATCTCCTCTTCTTCATCATGTAAATACCTTACAATTTCATGTTCACATTATTCAATTTTGCTATAAGGTTTAAAATAGTGATAGCTTACAAACTTAAAAAAAAATCAAACATATCTATTATCATTATGCACATTATTCATAAAATAATATGTGTTATAATGGTATTTAACACCTCTGATGGAGAAGGCCTAAGTGGACATCAAGACACCTTTTACATAAGAAATTGACTTCAAAATAGTGAAATTCATAGAGAATTTGAATCTACTGGATACCTTTCCCTAGGGAGAGGGGTGACTGGTCACTATATCCATCCTTAAAACCGTGACCACCTCAATATGGTTTCTATATTGGACCTATAAATCATGACCAAGGTTTTAGATTGGACAAAAGTAGCACTAAAAATGTGCACTTAAGTAAACAAAGGATCAAGTTCGCATGGAGGTGACTTGTATTGCATGCAAAACATGGACTTGGTAATCATCACCTAGTTTAGACCTAATCCAAAGTTATAAAATAGTCCTATGGGGTGAATATGAAAGAGGTTAGATAGAGGTTGAAGAGAATTATTATATTAGAGAGTAGGACACTTCCGTTGTTCGAATATTTTTCATTGAGGCTAAGGGGAAAAGAGGGGACTCAAAATCTAGAGAAAGGAGTATAGGAAGCAAGTTCAAGGGTTGTAACTACTATGTTCCTCTTCAGTGGTTAATACAAATCAATTCACTCCCTCACCCCTCTACCCCAAAACATATATGTGTTATGTGTTTCGGATTGGTGATGTATAAGTCAGTTTCTTTATGCGTGTTTATCATTATTTAATAGTTGGAAGAATCAGGAAGGTGTGGTGTTTTCTTATGTCTAGGATTGTTCTCACAACTTAGGAGAAGGGATTGAAATTCAAGGACTCATCTTGGAAAATTTTTGGGCAAATGATGATACTAAAGTACACATCCCTCTTCCTTCTTTTCAAAATTTTGGTTCACATGCATGTTGAATCTAGGGAATAGAAGAGTAGTTGTTTTGTTTATGTGTTGATGATCCTAATTGATGGGGCGTCGGGTAGACCTCAGCCAACTCAACCCTCAACCTTCCAGGACATGGAGTGATTCGATCAAATCAATCCCTGACTCGGCCAGAAACCAACCCAGTCCTTCTGCCACGTAGGCTTGATCTTCAAAACAAGATTTCTGCAACCTTCTGGGGTTTCCACCCTTTGGAAATGGCTTCCCAAAATTTCTTGCGGGGTTACCCTTTTTCTGCAACTACAGCATTCTTTCCATAATTGCCTTCTCCGAAACAGTGTTTCCGCAACTTTGCGGGTTTGGGTTTCGGGCACACTTCTTGTGTCCTCCGAAAAATATTTCCGCAGCTCCTTCCCGAACGCTTCCTTCCGTAATGCCTTTTCCGCAACTTGCAGGTTTCGGGTTTCGGGGTGTTCACTGACTTACTCGAAAAGTCCTCCCAAAAAACCTTTCCGCAAAACTTTCCCGAAACATTGTTTCCGCAACACTTCGTCGTTAACGACTGCGCTGCTTCTCTTTTGTGGGCGCTGTCTCCACCATCAATCTTTGCGGGTTTGATCACAACCGTTGATCTGGAATCAAGGCGGGATCCTTCACTTTGGCTTGCAGGAATGATAACTCCCATGCAACTTCACTTTGGGTGATCTTTCCCTGTCGTCGATCTTCTGCTCGGCTTCGATCTTAGCCGTTCGATGCTGCTAAACCAAATCTACTTGGTTTCTTCACGAAATCTCGGTCGATTGATCATGGAACGATCAATACCGCTTCGATCCTCGTCTTAATGCTTGGGAAAATCAAACATACACAAGAATCTTACTTAACAATTCACAGGTGATTAGCCTGCAAACACATTGGGGTTCCTTTCTGCATACTAAAATCAAATGAACACAATACAGAAATTCTTTCACACAGAAATCAAGTCAACAACGCACACAGCTCGACCTGACAGAAACTCAAAGCATTCTTGATTCAATTACACAGAAAGATGTCTTCAACACACAGTTCTTATAACTTTACTTACAGAAATATGAAAGCTACATTCTTGATAGAATGACCCCTAATACAAAGCCGACCAACCAACCCTGCATCAACTAACCAACACTTAACTCATTCTATGTCACCCTACTTATGCATCCGGCTCTCTAACAGAATTTCGAGCCACTCAAGCAACCTAACAGCCTAACAGAATCCACAACGGTGGGTCTGCATCATCTCTTAGCCGACTTCCTAAACTGGCCTGATCTCCACGCAAGGAGTATCAGCTCGCCGCTAATCCTATCATACCAAAGATAGACAACGCATCAATTTACAGCATGCGTGAATCCACAGGATAACATAAAACAGGTTATCACGAAACAGCTCAGACTGTCCACATCAGAACAGTTCGTCCTCAGCTAGTCACAACATATGGCCATGTAGTCACATTGTTGACTCAACAACGATGCTCCTGCATCAGACTCCCAAGGTTAAAACAACTGAACCCCTGTTCAGTAAGTCTGTTATTGAGAAACCCTTGGTTTCCAATTCTTTAGCATCCATCCATGTAGAATCCTCCACAGGATGTCCTTTCCACTTGATCAGGCACTCCATGTAGTCCCCCTGTCTGGTACTTCTTGTAACTCTAGTCTCCAAGATATGCTTAGCTTCTAAAGGCTGGGCCATAGGCATCTATTTCAGACATTGAATATCTTCCACCTCTGACACTTGTCCTGTATCATTTGTCACGTAAGCATACAGGCCTGCAACATTAAAAATAGGTGATATGCCAATTCCTGTTGGCATTTCCGATTCATAAGCATTTGCTGAAAATTTTCTAAGTATCCTGCAAGGTCCAATATTCTTCATCTTTAGCTTGTTGTACGCTACTTTTGGAAACCTCTCTTTCCTCAGATGTGCTAAGACTAAGTCTCCCACTTCATATTTTTTCTCTCTTCTTTTGACATCTGCTCTGGCCTTGTACCCACTGTTACTCTACTGCAATCTTGCCTTCACTTGCTCTTGCAGTTCACTGATCATTGCTGCAAAATATTCTCCATATGCACTCCTTTTTTCTAATTGACCTAAATCTTGAAGTTCACATGCTCCTCTTGGATGCATTCCATAAAGAATTTGGAATGGACTCATCCCTGTACTCTTGTTTGGTGAATCATTGTATGCAAACTGAGCTTGGCTCAATACCTTATCCCATTGCTTGGTACTTTATCCAATTAGACTTCTCAACATGTTACCTAGACTTCTGTTTACTACTTCATTATGGCCATTAGACTGTGGATGATATGCTGAACTAAAGTTCAACTTAGTACCCAATTTCTTCCACAAGGTCCTCCAGAAATGACCTGTGAACTTCACATCCCTGTCAGACACAATACTCTTAGGTAAACCATGTAGCTTCACAACTTCATCAAAAAACAAGTTAGCAATGTGTGTGGCATCACTAGTCTTATAACATGGAACAAAATGTTCCATTTTAGTGAATCTATCCACCACCACAAAAATAAAATCATACCCGTTCTGATTTTTTGGCAAACCCAAAACAAAATCCATACTCACAGAATCCCAAGGCCTAGTTGGAATAGGCAATGGTGTGTATAATCCTGTGTTTTGGCTTCTTCCTTTGGCATCCTGACATACCTTACATCTGCTCACAAAATTTTCAACTCCAGATCTCATCTTTGGCCAAAAGTAAAAATGACTTAACTGACCAAAAGTTTTATCACTTCCAAAGTGTCCTGCCATTCCTCCATTGTGTTTCTCCTATATCAAGTTCTCTCTCATGGAACATTTGGGAATACAAAGCTTACTATTCTTAAAGAGTAAACCATCTTGTAACATATACTCAATCCACGCCTCTCCATCTGTCTCTACAGGATTTCTACAAGCTCTATATGCTTTCTGAAAATCAATGTCAGTCTCATACAAATCTCTTAAATGTTCAAATCCTAAAACTTGGATCTGATTCTCTTGCACCATCAACTGCCTTCTGCTTAAAGCATCAGCTACTTGATTTGACCTCCCACTTATGTGCTTTATCACAAAGGTAAATTTTTGCATGAAGTCAACCCACTTGACATGTTTCTGGTTCAACTTAGGTTGCTGCATGATATACTGCAATGCATGATTATCTGAAAACAAAACAAACTCACTAGGCATCAAATAATGTCTCCAATGTTTTAATGCTTGGACAATAGCATAAAATTCCTTATCATACGAGGAATACTTATGTTTAGCCTCATTCATATTTTCACTGAAATATGCTACAGGTCTGTCTTCCTGACTGAGTATAGCTCCAATTGCTACTCCACTGGCATCACACTTCACTTGGAAAGGGTGCTTGAAATCTGGTAATTTCAATACTGGTTGTTCAGTAATCTTCTTCTTCAAGAACTGAAAGCTCCTTTCAACCTTTGCTGTCCATTGGAATGGTTGTTGATCTTTCCTGATGGTTTCAATAATAGGTGCACAAACACCACTGAAATTATTTATAAACTTCTTATAAAAACTTGCCAATCCATGGAAACTTCTTACCTCAAAAATACCCTGAGGTGAAGGCCAATCAATGATTTCCTACACTTTCTCTGGATCCATCTTCAATCCCTCACTTGAGATAACAAAACCCAAGTATACTAGCTCTGACTTCAGGAATGTAAACTTCTTCACATTCACTAGTAACTTTTCATGTTGCAGTCTTTCCAAGACATATCTCAGATGCTTCAAATGCTCTCTTTTTTATCGACTGAAAATCAAAATATCATCAAGGTAAACTATTACAAACTTACCTATGAAATCTCTCAAGACTTCATTCATCAACCTCATGAATGTGCTTGGTGCATTGAACAACCCAACTGGCATCACCAACCACTCATACAATCCCTCATTTGTCTTGAAGGCTGTCTTCCACTCATCTCCTTCTCGAATTCGAATCTGATGATATCCACTCTTCAAGTCCAGTTTTGAAAAGCATGTTTCCCCACTAAGGGAGTCCATCATGTCATCTATCCTTGGTAATGGAAATCTGTATCTGATGGTAATCTTGTTAATTGCTCTGGAGTTAGTACACATCCTCCACTCACCATCCTTCTTTGGTGTCAGTACTGCTGGTACTGTGCATGGACTCAGACTCTTCTGAAAGAATCCCTTGTCTACCAACCTAGCTTGTACCTATCTCTTGACTTCTTCATTCTCTTGAGGTGTCAGTCTGTATGATGCCTTGTTTGGTAAACTTGCTCCAGGAATAAAATCAATGTGGTGACTTATATCCCTCTTCGGTGGTAACTCATTGGGAAAATCATCTACCACAATGTCACTAAACTCTCCTAGCATCTCCTAAATCTCCTCAGGTAGATCTATAATGTTAGTCTTCATTACTACCACTCTGGGCTTACATACTACAACATAACTCAGTTCCTTCTCATCAATCTATTGTAAGTACTCTTTTCCTGTCAACATCGGCACTTTAGATACCTGTTGCTCTGTTGAACTCTCCTCTTGTAAAGGATGAATAATATGTTTTACCCCATCTTGGATAAAACTATGACAGTTACTCCTACCATCATGTACTACCTTTTTATCAAATTGCCAGGGTATTCCTAGAAGAATATGGCAAACATCCATGGGCATAACATCACATACAATCTTATCTTTATACATTCCTATTTGAAATTCAACTTCACATTGTTCACTTACCAGAATTTGATGTCCTTTATGCAACCATGATACTTTGTATGGAACAGGGTGTCTGGTTCTCTTTAGTCCCAGTTTGTCCACCATATCTGTGGAAACAAGGTTGTCAGTGCTCCCACTATCAATCACTATCTTACAACACTTTCCTTTTGCTTTACACATGGTTTTGAATAAAGCCTTCCTTTGGACAGGTCCACTTCCTCCTTTTCAGGTTTCAGTAAGGTCTTGTTCATCACTAGAGACTCTCCCTTTTCTGGCATGTTCTCATCTATTGGTTCATGTTCCTACTGCTTCTCTTTCTGAGCTACATAGGTTCCTCTTTGTCCTACATCTTCCCTCTCTGGGCATTCAAAAGATATGTGTCCCAACTTGTTAACTTGTAACATATATAGACATTCTCTCTGCCTCTTCCTCTACCTCTACCTCTATGGTAAGGTCCTCTGTCTCTAGAGTTACTTCCTCTATCTTGGTTCTCATGCTGGTGTGAATTACTGGGTTCTTCTCTCTGGGATGTAAACCTTCCTCTTCCAGTTGTTTGTGCCCTCCCTTGGGTTGAACCTCTGCCTCTCTTGAAGCTCTGTTTTCTCAACAACTTCTCTTCTGCACTCAAGGCACATTGGTATGCCTCATCCATCGTCCTAGGTGATATCATACTGATCTCATCCTTACTTTCCATTCTAAGTCCATTGACATATCTAGAAGTCTTCTCTGCTGACTCCTCTACATAGCATGCCCTTAGGTTTACTTTGTAAAACTCTTCTGTGTATTCTCTTACAGTTAATAATATTTGCCTAAGGTTTTGCATATGTTTATACAATGCCAACTAGTAATCCTTTGGTAAGAACTTTGCTCTCAACTTAACCACCATTCTATCCCAGTTCTTTATAATCAGTTTGTTCTTTCTTTTTCTTTCAGCTTGTACACTATCCCACCATAAGGATGCATGTCCTTTTAGTCTGGTCACTACAAATCTGACTTTCTTGTTCTCTTCAACTTCATCATACTCAAAGTATTTATCCAACTCATTAATCCAATCAATGAGGTGTTCTGCAGTGAGACTCCCTTCATAGGTAGGAAACTTAGGTTTCGGCCTCGAAGTTGCTCCAAGAATTGACCGAAAGTATCTCAAATTTGGTGTTTCTTGCATAGGTGCTGCTTCCTCTTGTTCTTCTTCTTCAAGATCACTTATATCCCCAGCTTTTGGATCTCTACGCTGACCCATCTCCATAGCTTCCATACGTGCTCGCATTTCTCTCATTTCCTCCAGGACTTCGGCATTTGTCGCCAATCTTCCTCTGCCACACATTCTTGCGCCTCTCATGTGTGCAGCCATTTCTTTGCTCTGTCACACAAACAATCCATTCTCCTCTGCTACTGGATTCTGCTTCTTGCTCTGATACCAATCTGATGGGGCGTCGGGTCGACCTCAACCAACTCAACCCTCAACCTTCCAGGATATGGGGTGATTCGCTCGAATCAGTCCCTGACTTGGCCAGAAACCAGCCTAGTCCTTCTTCCACGTAGGCCTGACCTTCAAAATAGGCTTTCTGCAACCTTCTGGGGTTTCCACCCTTCAGAAATGGCTTCCCGAAATTTCTTGCGGGGTTACCCTTTTTCCGCAACTACAGCGTTCTTTCCGCAATTGCCTGCTCCGAAACAATCTTTCCTCAACTTTGCGGGTTTCGGGTTTCGGGCACGCTTCTTGTGTCCTCCAGAAAATATTTCTGCAGCTCCTTCCCAAACGCTTCCTTCCGCAATGCCTTTTCCGCAACTTGCGGGTTTCGGGTTTTGGGGTGTTCACTGACTTACTCGAAAAGTCCTCCCGAAAAACCTTTACGCAAAACTTTCCCGAAACGTTGTTTCCGCAACACTTCAGCGTTAACGACTGCGCTGCTTCGCTTTTGTGGGCGTTGTCTCCACCGTCGATCTTTGCGGGTTTGATCATAGCCGTTGATCTGGAATCAAGGCGGGATCCTTCACTTTGTCCTGTGGGAATGATAACTCCCACGCAACTTCACTTCAAGTGATCTTTCCCCGTCGTCGATCTTCTGCTTGGCTTCGATCTTAGCCGTTCGACGCTGCTAAACCGAATCTACTTGGTTTCTTCACGAAATCTCGGTCGATTGATCATGGAACGATCAATACCGCTTTGATCCTCGTCTGAATGCTTGGGAAAATCAAACATACACAAGAATCCTACTTAACAATTCACAGGTGATTAGCCTGCAAACACATTGGGGTTCTTTTCTGCATACTGAAATCAAATGAACACAATACATAGATTCTTTCACACAGAAATCAAGTCAACAACGCACACAGCTCGACCTGACAGAAACTCAAAGCATTCTTGATTCAATTACACAGAAATATGTCTTCAACACACAGTTCTTCTAACTTTACTTACAGAAATATGAAAGCTGCATTCCTGATAGAATGACCCCTAATACAGAGCCGACCAACCAACCCTGCATAAACTAACCAACACTTAACTCATTCTATGCTTCCCTACTTATGCATTCGGCTCTCTAACAGAATTTCGAGCCACTCAAACAACCTAACAGCCTAACAGACTCCACAACGGCGGGTCTGCATCATCTCTTAGCCAACTTCCTAAACTGGCCTGATCTCCACGCAGGGAGTATCAGCTCGCCGCTAATCTTATCATACCAAAAATAGACAACGCATCAATTTACAGCATGCGTGAATCCACAGGATAACAGAAAACATGTTATCACGAAACAGCTCAGTTGTCCACCTCATAACAGTTTGTCCTCAGCTAGTCACAACATGTGGCCACGTAGTCACATTGCTGACTTAGCAACGATGCTCATGCATCACTAACCCACTCACTGGGGAAAGCACATAGCTTGTTAGCTCTGTGATGCTTTCCCTTACAACAAAATTGGCCACCATACTAGGGAAATTTAATTGAACTTTATTTAAATCAAGTTGTTTTGCTCTATTATTTTCTCTTTAAAATCCATTGTATAATTTGTCTTACCTTAGTGGTAAGCCTTGGAAAGTTTGGGAGAGATATGAGCATTTTTGTTCCACATTTGAATCAATTTTCTCTCTCTCATACTTCTTGGTCATTCTTGTTTAACTAAAAATAGCAACCGATCACCCTTTTTATGCCTAAAGTAGCAACCAAACCCTTTTTGTCATTCTTTTTCAGCCAACAGTAGTGATCATTAATGAAAAGAGTTAGTTTTAGGGTTTGATTTCTTCATCTTTTTGTCCTTTTTATCTCCTTGGTTGTGTTTCACTCTAAGGTAATACTCAGGAGAAATTGATGAATTTATTTTATTGCTTGGATGTTGTATTTACAAAAAAAAGTCAAGATTTTTTTCACAATATCTTTTGATATTTGTTGCATGCACAAATTACACCTTTCATTAACGAGTCGCATGTCTCCATGAAACTTAAGAGATCTTGTTTTCAAAGTCAACACACATTTTTGTCATTTTCAATTCAGTAGTTTAATAAAGAAAACCTTACTTCTTTTATCCCAAGACCTTTGTTGATATTACCAAAAGAAAACATCAACATGCAGTGATTGCATTGTTTGTTGTAAATTGTTCTTTATAACCATAAATTTTTTGTTGGATTTAAAAAGTACCACAAATTTATTTATTTTTCATTTTAAAAGGCCTTTCTCGTTGTACCCAACTCTATGCTCTTTTCATCAAAAGAAATTTAAAAGTTTCAATGACTGCATGTTTAAAAGTCTTCTTTATCAACCGCTAAAGTTTGTTTGCATCGAGTCTTTCATAGTTTGTCTATTGTCGCATTCAATTGAATAGGAAAAAAAGGAACCTATTTTCTCTATTTTAGATTACAAGTTATCGATCAAAAGGAAAGAACTTGATATTGGAATATATTGCATTCTTTGGTTCTTCACTTTGATTCAATAACATCCTCAACAAGTTTCACGCCATTCCTTTGAGTTAAATAACAAATATTAAAACCAACGGTTAAATGAAAATAAATCAGAATTTGTTTTATAGAAAAATCATTTTAGGTTAAGTAGCACGGGCTTGGTTTAGGGTTGGAGGGTAAACATATTAAAGGTCACCAAACATGAAACTAGGAGATCGATTAATGAGAGAAAATCTATTATTAGCAAAAAGCGTTTTCCAAGAAAGAGCATCTAAAACATAGCTGAAGCACTTTGGTCAAGCTAGGCAAGTAGGCCAAATATCCCCTCCTCACTTGTTTAGTGGGATTAATGCATGCACGAGCTTAATTATTTTTATTTATATGAAATAAAATTATATAAATAAATCGATTAATTAAAAATAATCTTAATATATATTAGTATCTATTAGAATAATTGATGTAATTATATTAATAAACATTTTGGCTAGGTTGAAACAAAAATACACCTACAAAATTAAATAAAAATTTAATATTTATTTTTTTATATAAACAAATAGTATTAATAAATTACATCTTAAGATAGGCTAATCTTTATCTATGACACAAAAACATTTGGAGGCTCTGCATTTAGAAGAGTTTAGTTTTCTACTTAGGCTTGACTTGTTGAATCTTGTTTGGATGACTCTAAAAAAAATGCTTGGAACAAACCCATTTGTAATCACAAGCATGCTTATATTTTCTACTTAGACTTTGACTTGTTGAAGCTTTTTTAGATTACGCTAAAGGAAATGCTTGGAACAAAGCCATTTGTAATAAAAAACATGCTTATATTTCATAACTGATCTAGGGCGGCCCCATTTCCATTGTCACTACCACACAAACCATGATTATAAGCATAACTTGAGGAAGCAGGCATCTAGAATCATGGTTTGAACTTGTTCTAAAATAGTGGTATCAAGATTGGTCATTTTGATTTTGAAATTGGGCTTTGGTCATGAAATCCAACCAGGGTAATTTTTAACGATTCTAATATTATACTTAATTATGGTATTCTAGGAGATTGTTTTGGATTGAAAAAAACATATACATAGATAGATATGCGATTATTAAATATGAAACATACAATTTACTATTGAAACTTGTAAATTTTGGCAAATATTATGAAATTATAAAACATATTTTATGTATATATAGGCGATATTAGAGACTAAAAGTGACCAAATAGCGAATTTATTTTTTGAAAAAATACCCAAAAAATAGCTGGCAAAATTTCACCCCTAAAAATTACCTTGAATCCAACCCCTTGTTTGATTATTAAGAAAAACATTGATTGTTTGAATATCCATTTTGAAGAATGGAAAAATAAATAACTAATAAACTTCATTTAAAATTTTGTCTTTTTTATACTCTAAATTACAATAATGATGCCAATTATTTGAACCCAACAAAAGTAATAATTAGTGATTAAAAAATAATATTTTTAACCATTTTTTCTATTCATTTCAAATGGCATAACCTATATCCAAAATAATATGAAATCAATTATAAATTAGTTCAAAATAAATTTGTTACATCCATTAAATTTAAAGAAAAAAAATCCCAATTTTGGAAAATAATATATAAATTTATTTCAATTTTTAATTAAAAATATAAATATATATTACCATAATTCAAGAATATAAAAATATACGATCACAATATACATCATCAAAGGTGGTTGGAAATAAGAAGAAATTCATTTTATGAATTTGTTGGAAAAATAGAAATTATTTTTAGAAGGTGGTTGGAAATAAGAAGAGTGGTTGGGAATAAGAAGAAATTAGTTTTATAAATTAGTTGGAAAACTAGAAATTATTTTTAGAATGTGGATGGAAATAAGAAGAGTGGTTGGAAATAAGAAGAAATTCATTTTATGAATTAGTTGGAAAATTAGAAATTACTTTTAAAAGGTGGTTGGAAATAAGAAGAAATGCATTTTATGAATTAGTTGGAAAATTAGAAATTATTTTTAGAAGTGAAAAAATAAAAGAAAAACAATAATCAACATAAAAACATTTGAAATCGTTGTGACCTTTAATTATAACCAAAATTTCTAAATATTATAGCACACAATGACATAAAATAGATGTTTCACCAAACTATACCATAAAAAGTAAATAAATAAATAGGTATTGGACATTTACAAAATTGTTTTTCTTTTAAGATGATTAAAACATTTATATAAAAAAGTGACAAAATCTATGAGATGAAACAATAAATGAAGGAGGCTAAACGCGCGACGTTTTTTCTTTTCCCACGTTTTTTGGTTGGAATCTGACAATTTTTTTCTTTGAATTATTTTTTTTTGCAACTCAAATCATTATTTTACGTGCAAAAATAGATTCAACACTCTTAAAAACCCTTGGGGCACCTCAATTTTGCAAGTTTGACAACTCTTATATGGAATTCCCAAAATCATTGTTGGATTTAGTCATAAAATGGTCGAAAAAAAGAAAAAAACAGTGGCGACAACGTCGCCTGTTTAGAATACTCTATAATAAATTTGGGAAGAGAGGTAAGGCATTCAAACACCCTACCTACAATATGAATAAAATAAAAAAGCACCCTCAATGAATATGAAACTTTATTTTACTAATTGGCGCCTATATAAATAAGATACATCAAACTCCATGTTTTAAATATTTCATATTCCCACCAAATTCCCATCAAATCTGAAATATTTGGTGGGATTTTAATAGTGTTTATCCTGAATGGATCTGAGCTAGATCCTATATATATGTATTTATATAATTCTTCAATAGATATGGGAAATTGATTTATGAGCTTTTAATACCTTGTTTCGTAAAAGGGTGTGTGATTTAGATCTTGGACATGAGTTGAAGGGTTTCTCATGGTTATGGATACTCATCATTATGCATCCAAACTTTTCCCTTTGTTTTTGTTTTATATTGAACACTGCTGGTTTTCTTTCCTTATCAAAACTAAGTATTATAAATCAATTCCCCTACATTCCAAGGACACATCAAATGATCTTTTCTTAAATGTTATATATCGCATTAGCATTATGGAATATATATCTAGATAAATCTTGATTTTTCTTCCTACCATTTCCACTATATTTTCCTAACTTCATTGATCCTAAAGTACTTTTATTCTACAAAGACTTAGAAAAAAAAATAGTTGGAGATTACCCTGAAAAAATTCCAATGAATCAATAAGTTTTGTACTCTAGACTCACACCGTTCAATCCTTAACATAAATTTTAAAAACAACATTTCAACCTCTTCAGTTTCCGTTGAAGACAAATGCTAGTTAAATAATATGGTCATTTCTATTAATAAATTTAAAAAACAACATTTCAACCTCTTTAATTTCCGTTGAAAACAAATGCTAGTTAAATAATATTGTCATTTCTATTAATATCAATAGGTAATAATGCTATCCCAACTCCTCACACCACTTATTGTTTTGTTGGTTCATGTTGATGCCACCTACAATTATGGATGTCAATCATACATTTAATTATCCCTCTTGAATGACTCCTACCATATATTGATTATAACACAAAATGACATAAAATAGATGTTTCACCAAACTATACCATAAAAAGTAAATAAATAAATATGCATTCGACATTTGCAAAATTGTTTTTCCTTTAAGATGATTGAATCTCTTGCTCTCTGAATTAAACAAATGTACATATAAAAAGTGACCAAATCTATGAGATGAAATAATAAATGAAGGAGTCTAAACACGCGATGTTTTTTCCTTTCCCACGGTTTTTGGCTAGAATTTGATTAATTTTTTTCTTTGAATTCGATTTTTTCTGCAACTCAAATCATTATTTTGAGCACAAAAATAGATTCATCACTCTCAAAAACCCTTGAAGCACCCTGTTGATGCCCCGAATATCGCAGCATCAAGCAGAAAGGGATTCTCCCTAGTAAGCAATCCCAATTAGATCGCTCACCATTTGGTGTGGGGAATCCGTCCGGTTAACGGTTCCAGCTACCGTAATTTTTTTAAAGATTTGTTGGTTTTACTGGTTGCGGCCCAATCCACCGGTTATGTATTTTGTATTTAAAATGATGTGCATGTGCCCTAGACTAAATGCATGTAGTAAACAAATCTATATTAATCTAAACAAGTCTAATCTAGCTATCCTTATAAGGAGCAGAGTTAAAGAATGGGTAAAATACTATAAAATACACAAAAACAATTCACAGTTAGCTGTTAAATTGAAAGAGGCATTTACAGCAGCAAAGAAAGATTATCTAAGGTAACTCAGATAAATATAAACATTCCATTACCCATTTAACACAGAAATTTTACATAAGAATATGAAACCATCCACAACAAAGAATTAATTCATAAAAGCCAAGAAAGATCTCACAGGAAATGTATGAGAAATTTGCAGAAATAGTTCAGCAGCTTAATCAACAAGACTCCATGTAAAATGACGTGCTAGCTTTCACAGGCCAAAACAATTTCCATTCATGTAGCAGAAATAGTTCCTTTACAAAATAGCAAAAGAGTTTCACCTCCCAAAAGCCCTTTGCTTCTCTTCTTATTAGCTATATATAGCTTTACAAAATGTGCCCAGAATTGACACCTATACCCTAACCGTTTAGATTCCTCTATTTTGTCTTGTAGTGCTTGATATTACATAAGAGAAATATTCTAAATGCTTTACAAAATGGGAGTTACAAAATTACAAATGTTTTATCGTTCCAAACATAAGTACAAAAATGCACATCCACGTGGCACGCTGAATAGCATGAGCTATCCCTGACTTGGCTCCTTTGGCAGCTCAGGCGCCTCTAGGATTGTTGGGGTTTCCTCTTGCATCACTGCAATGGTTGGGCCAATCTCTGATGTAGTAGCTTGACTAGCTGCCAGTGCTTTCTCCACTTCTGCTATGTGAATTCCCCAGTGATTAGTGTCTTTCATAATATTTGTTCCAATCAAGGGGCTCATGAATATGAGGGATATCTTTTGTTTGACCAACTCTTCTTCTAAGGTGGTCACTTTAGCTGCAGTAATCCGGAGGCTTTCTTCCAGGCTATGTTGATGAACAGCAGCTTGGCTGATAAACTGGCGTAGATCCTCTGCTGTCAATGTATCCAGCTTCTGCACATATTCACTTTCTTCCAGGAACTCTATACTCAGATTAGCTAAATACTGAGCCTTATCCGGGAAGTCTTCTATCCTTCGAGGCATGGCTATTCTGCAGTTTTCCTATGTGGTCCGGGTCCAAGAATATACAGTCTTGCACTGTTCATAAGTTTCTGCAGTCACGGAGGCCAATTTTACTCCACAGTCTCTGGAATACTCTAGGGTGCATGTATCTGCCTTGTATTTAGCAACAGTCTTAAGGGGAAGGGTTGATGGGAACCCTGACTTTCCTTCTCTCCATTCGATATGCCTTCTAATCTCCTCACTGATGCGTGAGTGCTTCCTTCTGATCCTGGTGGCTTCAACATTTACTTGCTTGACCTTGGCCATGACTGATTTTAGTCTATATATTTCTTCTGCAATGAGTTCTCTGACTCAATAGGTCTCTTTTAGGATTCCACTGGCCTACTCATGGAAGGGTCTGATATCTCCCATTTTGTTGTTTGCTAACTCCAATTGCTGCTCCAGTGATTCATTCTCTCCTTGTAATTTTTCAATGCTCTCTTTCAGGTCTTCTATCTCCTCAAGGTTGTCGAATTTATCTGATTCGAGCTTCAAATTCTTCCCTTTAAGCTCTGCATTTTCATCTTCTAATGTCCTTACTTGCATTGACAGAGCTCTCCTATCTGCCTCTAATCGTTGGATTGTTCTTTGCAAGTCTTCCTTTTGGGATGTGAGGGCATTATTCTTCTTGATCATCAGGTTTGCATAGTTCTGCTCTTTGACCAACGCTTCCTGAAGCTGTTGTGCCTTCTCCTTTTCTTCATGTAACTTGTCTCCCAACATAAAAACATTGTCTGCGGTTGCTGTGACCGTGGCTACAGAGATGGATGCTAGGTGCCTAGCTGCTTCTTTAGTGTTCTTCATGACCGTGGTCTCATGCGTGGTGATGATGTCTGGCCGAAAAGGTCTTTTCAGTATGGACCCTGTCTCTTTGACAATGGTCTTCCTCTTCTTATTGTAAGCAAAATTCTGCCAGTTAAAAACTATGCTGCCTTTATAGGGTGTGAAGGGGACAATAGGTAGATCCCTTATAGGAGAGCCCATATCCAAGTTCTGCAAGTCTGGGATTTTGGGGTCGATCTCTTCTTTGGACTTCTTTTCTTCCTCCTCTTTCCTCTTTGCTTCTGCTTCTTGCTCCTTCTTTCTTATGTCTTCTTCTTCCAGCTTAGCATTGGTTTCCAGCCTAATTCTGTCTTCCTCTTCTTTCCTTTTCGCCTCTGCTCCAGCTTCGGCTGCTTGGATTTTCAAATTCTCTTCTTCTCTTAATTTATCTTCTAGGGTCTTCTTTGCGTGTTTCGAGAGCCTCAGTTCTTCTTTAGAGAGAGCCTGGGAACTTGACCTGGCTCCTCCTTTGCTTACCTGACAGATCTGCAGCTCGACCATATTACTGGTTCCCCTATATGGTTCTTCCTGAGGATCATAAAAATTGGCATATTCACAAGGAGTAGAGTGCTCTTTGCAATGCTGTGCGACTTTTCCTTGTCGATCGTTCCTGTGGAAAATCTTTTCTCCAAAGTGGAAGCTTTTCAATTCTGCAACAAACTCTTTTACAGTTGTGATTCCTGCAAACTTGTAGGCTCCAATATAAAAGGGTAAGGGGGGAAAGGTGGCCTTCTTGGCTTTGTACAAGGCGTTACCCATTCCATCAATGAAGACTTTCCTGACCATTTCCTTATGGACTATGTAATCTATGGCATACTTCGGAAGAATATAGGGTGCTTTAGAGCCTCCATACATTCTTATGTAGGTACCTTCCAGAGAAAAATAGAAATCACCATACTTTTCCAAGGCCTCCATGGCGTTCTCCGACAAACAATTTGGTTCTTCATGGAAAATCATTTCATAAAGCGACATGATAAACTCCTCACAGATGAGCTTGTAGTCTCTCTTATAATTCTGCGCCCAAAAGATTTTATAGGAAAGGAATACTGGACCTTCGGCCGGACTCCACACGCACCCCAACTTGGGAAAAAGACACTTTTCCACAATGCAGTCTATGAGATATGAAGCCATATAGAATTCTTCATTTCTTTCCTCCAGCCCTTCTTTAGCTATTGTTACTGCTGATGCCAGGCTGTCTGAGAGAATGTCAGCCCAATTGAAGATTGTGCCTTTGAAAGCGACAAAATGTATGATAGGGAGCCACTGTAGCATGTCCCGTCAGGCCTCCCGAAGATCCTGCTTAGCATTAGAGCAATTAGTATAAAGGGAGGCCTTAAATATTGGACTTCATATTCCTCACTGTCTCTTCTTCTAAATTGCTTGCCTGTGATTAACATCCTCCTTGCTATGTCTAGATTATCCATATTGACCTCCTGCAACCATGCATCATCTAGTCGTTGTTGTGCTTTGGGTAGTTTGTAAGATGTTGCAATGTAAGATGGGTGGAATGAGGCAAAGGAATTACCCATGCTGTCTGCTATGACTCTGGTTTCAGGGTTGGCATGCTGCAACACCCACCCGATTACTTCTGAGCACGGGAAGGTTTCTGGGCGTGTGGATGCTTTGGATATACATGAATTCCTGATATTTTGATATAAGCATTCCTCTTCAAGGAGAGCTTCAGGAAAGTCTAGATCCCTTATCATACGATAGATATCACCCCAATTTACTTCCGGAGGCACGTTTTTAGTGCATCTAGTGTCCTGAAATGTTGTCTCCAGTCTGGAATTTTCCTCGATTGTTTTCGTCCTTCTCTTGCTACCTTTGGCCATAATGGGAATCCTGTACAATAATTGACGTGAATAAGCATGCATGACATAGTGTTTTACAAAACTAAGCTGATACCTGTAGATGGTCTTAAAAAGAATATGTTTCTTTCTCATATACATGCAAAGAAAGAAAACATGAAGACATTAATCAGGCTATCCCCGTGGCTTTCTATGCTGGTTAGGGGAACTAACGGCTACAAGATCAAGGTAGGTCTAGGTACTCTAGTCCCTCGGATACTGTCCAATGCCCGGGGTGGGAAAATTCAACATACTATAGCCGAGACGTCTGTTGATTAGGTGCGGAAAGGCGAACAGGTTCAGCGGTAGCAATGAAAAGACGCAGTTTTCAAAAGCGAGAGTCTCGCGACCTCTTACGCCTAAGTTTAGGGTTGCTTAATGCACGTCTTCTTAAGGTCAAACTGTTAACCGGGGCCGTGATCGAGGTGGTGATACCGGGCAACGTGATACTCTACGGTAGCTGCAGGAAGGTTGATAAAGTTCCGGGAAAACTTCGTAATAAAGAGCATCCCAATGAAGCAAAGAAACAATACTTCAAGCAAGCATATACGTCCTATTAAACAGGAAAATGCACTTACTTGTAAACGAAAGGCGTGACGCTGACGATACTCTAATAGCCAGTGAATCTAAGCCTTGAGACAACAGTGAATGCACTTGGTTGTTCAAACAGGACGGGTAAGTCCTTTGAGTGATTAAAACAATATGAAATGCCAACGGGGTTTCACCCCTATATATTTGAGTTGGTACGTGTGGGCCATCAATTCGGTGGGTGAAAGTCATTAAACAGTTATTGAATCTGCGTACGGTCGGGTCACGTCGAAACCTTTTCAATAAATGCGACCGTCAAACGCGGGAGGCTCATGTTAAAACTTCCGACACACGCAGAAAGAAAATCTAAAAACGTTCCGCCGTTGCGGAAGAGTTGAGTGAGCGTTTCCGCGAGAGAGCTATGTGCCGCGGGAGACTTAAATGAAAGCTTTCGCTTTCGCAGGAAAGTTATCCAAACCTTTCCGAAAGCTTCAAGGCTTGTTGGTACGGGAAAAGGTGAGTTTTTCGAAAAGGAAGAGTTGAAGAGTTTTCGGTGCTCGCGAAAGAGTTATGCGAAAGCTTCCGCTGTAGCAGAAGGTTTTGACGAGCTTGTTCCGCTGCGGTCCTATTTGATTAAACGTTCCATCCCTTCGAATATTTTAAGTCATCTCTTCCGCCAGCACTTAACTTTGGTTCTTCTTCCGCGGTTCCGGACGACTTAAGCCAACTCTTCCGCCATTTCGGGAGAGTTAGCTGAAAGCTTCCACCATTGCGGGTCAAAAGGCTAATTTTTTCTTGGTTAAAAGGAAAAAACTCTAAGGCAAACTTAAGACTGAAGCTAAGTAACAGGATGTCCAAATGGTGCAGAAAACATTTAAAGGAAATCATGAAAAGAAGGAGGGTCCCCGATATTTTTTCAAAATCCAAGGGGAGGTTTTGTCCTAACAACAAATGGCGATTCGCTGGTGAACACAGATCTCTGAAACAAACTCACCTAAAATCTGAAAACTCTCAAAGTGTCGATTGCATGAGAAGCTGAAGGTCTTCATAGTTCAGTTCCGGAAGATGCATTGATAGCTCTTTTTTTTTTATGAAAGTGATAAAGGGGAAAGGTAACTTTGACTCAACTTCCTTTAAAACTCTCTTAGGGCCGAACTGGTGATTTTTTAGAAAAGGTCGTCTTTCAGAAGCTTCAAAGTATATGACTCCACCGGGTAGTGGCAAGATCTCGCAGGGACATTCATTTGTTCCTCATTCCCATGCTCTCACATCATTTAGATTTTTCTTTAATTCCTGGCTTTAGCCATTTCGAGTCTTCCAGAAATATATTTATTCTACTGTCGAGGTTTAGATATAAGTTCTTCAATCCATAATGTCCTTTTGTGTGAATAGAAGCTTTAATTTCATGATTCACGGACGGAGAATAACTTTGCTAGGCTGTTTTGTTAGACAGCTTTCTTTGGTTTACTCAAGCTTACTGTTATTTTCTCGGCCATGCTTCAATTGAGGCGAGAATTTCTGGAAACCAGACTCTTTGATATGTGTATTTGGGCTTTACTTGGAGCATGGGATCATTTTAAATACCATGTATCTGTGAGACATGCTTCCTCTCCATGGGTCCAACCATAGTCAACTTCTTGAGACCATCATTATTATTAGAGTGAGTAAGCCCTGAGATAGTAAAAATGGAAACATTGGATCTTAGTTATTTGACAAGGGTTACTTCGACCAATCAGAAGGGAGAACTAATGCATTCCAGGATACTGACCAATGAAGGTGAGGCTACGAATATGCATTCCACTTATTTGTGAGCTTCTAATGATGTCTGAGTTTTCTGGAGTCTCATTCATCTAGCTACACCATGATGAAGTTTTGGATTTATTGAAAGCAAAATGAGCAAAAAATAAACTGACTAGTGACTGAAGGCAACTTAAAGAAAACTAGATCAAAGCAAAAGCAGCGAAGACAAACCAAAATAAAGAAAACGTGTTTTATTTATGTACACAACCTACAGAGGTTTATGCAAAGTACTGCTTTAGAGAAAGGCTGTTGAGAGGAAGGTTTAGTTCCTCTCCTTGTAGGTTTTTCACTTTATAGTTTGATGGGCCTAGCTTCTCAGAAATTTGATAAGGACTGAGCCATAGGTGTTGAAATTTTGTGTGCATTCCCTTACCATCGTGTTGGTGATCCCACTTGAGGACTAAGTCCCCTACATCGAAAGTTCTCTTCCTGGATTTTCTTTTATCAAACCATCGCTTAACAATGTCTTGGTGATGATGAAAACGTTCTTTGGCCCTTTCCCTTGACTCTTCCAGTTTTATCAGAGTATCAATTCTAGAATGTAACGCTTGGCTGCTGGTCCCTCGAGAGGATTGGGATAACTTCAAGGAGGGGAGTAATACGTTCGGTGGGAGAATGGCTTCTTTCCATAGACCAGATTGAAAGGAGAGGCTCCTAAGGCATCTTTAGGTGTTACCCTATCAGCCCATAGAGCATCAGGGAGGGCTGTGTGCCAGCTCCTTTGATTTTCAATCATGGTTTTTTTTAAGATACGGATGAAGTTTTTATTGGTTGATTCGGCAAAATCGTTTCCCCGAGGGTAGTAATTGGCTGAATAATGTAATTTGATTCCCCTTTCAAAAGCAAATTCATTAATCTTTATTGATGAAAAATAAGGTGCATTATCAAAAACCAGGGAAATTGGAACCCCAAACCTAGTTATGATATTCTCCTCCAAGAAGTTGATGACCGTGTCTTCATTAGATTTCTTTAGGGGGATAGCTTCCACCCATCTCGTGAAATAATCTGTAGCGGTCAGAATATACCGATGCTGCAGTGAAGAGTTGGGATTTATTTCCCCAATTATGTCTATGCCCCATTGCTTGAATGGTTCAGTAATGATGACTGGCTGTAGAGGCCCTGCTACTTTGGGTAGCTTTCTAGTGCTCCTTTGGCATACATCACAATTTCTCGCATAGGCATGGGCATTTTTGAAGAGAGTAGGCCAATAATATCCTGCTCTTAGGATTTTGTGAGCTGTAGTATCCCCTAAATAATTTCCTCCAGCAGGTCCGTCATGCAGTTCTTTGACCACGCTAATAGCATCTTCCTTTTATAAACATCTGAGATAAATGCCATCATAATTTTTTCTGAAGAGTACTCCTTCAATTATTTGGTAGGCTACTGATTTAAGACGGAGGACTCTTCTTTGTTTCGGGCTCCAGTGTTCTGGTAAGTACCCTAACTGTAAGTAATGCAACAGATCCCTATACCAAGACTTTGGAGCTGTGAAGATTGAACACACGTCTATCATGTTCAGTTCTGCTTCATTCCTCCAATCCAGCTCTTCGTCAGTTGGGTTTTGAGTGAGTAACTTACACAGGCCTTGACCTTTAATAATGCTAGTGAGCTTGAATTCTAAGTCATATTCCTGGAGGGCGGTGACCCAATTCCCTCTTCATTCTCCCAATTCCTTTTGAACGAAAAGAGTTCTGACAGCGGGATGAGAGACTATAACCCTTGTCCTATTTTTTAGAATATATGGCCTGAACTATTTTACTGCTTTGAAGACTGCATATGCTTGTTTGTCTACCACGGGATAGTTTAGCTCGGCACCTTGCAGACCAACGCTCATAAAAAGAGATTGGATATTCATCTCCCGTTTCTGTCTTCTAAGTTAGGACAGCTACGAGAGAATCATCAGAGGCAAACGTATACATTATAAAATATCTGTCAAAGTTTGGGCTTCTTAAAGAAGGTGCCTTGGCTATTGCTGCTTTGATCTCTTTGAATGCAACCTTTTCCAAGTCTGTCCATTTAAATTGTACATCCTGCTTAACCATTTGCTGCAATGGTTTAACTATCTGGGCGAAATCCGGGACGAATCTTCGGACAAAATTTATGGTGCCCATGAATGATTGCATAGATTTCTTGCTGTGAGGAATGGGGATCTTATTGATAACCTGGACCCTCTCTTGATCTATTGAGATTCCTTCCTTAGAGATGATATGACCGAGAAGTTTTCCTTCAAGAACCGCAAAAATGCCCTTCTTAGGGTTCAGGGATATACCATACTTCCTGCAACGGTCGAAGATATGCTTTAGGTGAGAAACGTAATCTTCTCTTCTTTTGGAAAAGACCGTGACGTCATCCAAGTATACTACTACGCATCGACCGCTCAATCGTTGGAAGGCAATATCCATGGCTCGCTGAAAAGTGGCTCCTGCATTAATTAAACCAAAAGGCATTCTCCGGTATGCAAAATTTCCCCACTTAGTGCGAAAAGTAGTCTTGAGTCGGTCTTCTTCTGATACTAGCACTTGATTGTAACCAGAGAAACCATCCAGTAAGGAGAACAGTTCGGATCCTGATACCAACTGCAATATCTGATCCATCGGGGGAACCGGGTAATTGTCTTTATTGGAAGCCCAATTCAAGTTCCGAAAATCTACGCACAGCTTGATTTCTCCTGATTTCTTCCGCACAGGGACTAGATTAGCCACCCATTCAGAATGCTGAACTTTGAAAATGATTTTGGCGTCCAGTAACTTTTTTAATTCTTTCTGGATTAGAGGCTCAAGTGTTGGATGCATTCTCCTTAACTGTTGTTGGAAATGCTTGACTCCTTCTTTCATAGGTATTACGTGTTGAATGATACGGGTGTCATATGTTTTTCAGATCATCATAGGTCCAAGCGAAGACATCTTTATATTGCTAGAAAGGTTTAATGAGCCTACTTCTTTCTGTCGGCATACACCATTTTCCCAAATTGACATACTTTGGTTCAGCTTCTGTTCCTAAGTTGATCAACTCATATTGCATGGTCGAACTATGGGTCTTGGCATTCGCTGGATTCCTAAATTTGTTTTGCAAGTCGAAGAGGGCCTCTAGCGTTCTCACACCTTTGGGCATAAAGTTGCCTTGCACTGCGTCTTTATTTCGTAGATCTGAGTCGTGCTTCTCTTCCTCTATAACGGCTTCTTGAAACGCATCTTCATTGGTTAGGAAACTGATGATCTGTTCGTCATCGTCAAATACTCTAAAATTTGTGATATTGTCTGGCACTAAAGGCCTGAAAAATCAATTCAATAGAATATTTGTTATTAGTGGGTACCAATCTGGAAGCGGAAGTAGCTAACAGATCAGCTGCAACGTTTTGTAATCTTGGGACAGCATTAATATTAAAAGCGTCAAAGCAAGAAATTAAATTCCAGACTTTTGCTTGATAACCTTTTAAATGAGGTGAAAGATAATGAATCGTATTTCTTACTTGTCTAACCACAATTTCAGAATCACCAATGACTGTAAAAAATTTAACCTTTAGATCAATGTCCTTTTTCAAACCTTGAATGAGAGCTTTGTATTCTGCGGTATTATTAGTACATTCAAAGTCTAACCTACATGACAAAAAATATTTATTTTTATTAGGATCGATTAAAATGCAACCAGCTCCGGATCCTTCCTGTGCTTTGGAGCCATCAAAGTAAAGCGTCCAAAAGACATTTTCTTTTCTAACTAAGTTAGTTTGACTATTGTCTAAGTTAGTGGCTAAGTCTACTATGTTACAATCAATGTCATCAACCTGGGAAAACTGAAGGAGATTAGGCTGTCTATCTGAAATATGGCTAACTTCTTCTGACTTGTAGTTTCCAGGTTCAATTTCCAAAAAGTAATTTCCTAAAACTGAAGACGAAAAGGCCACTGCTTCATTTTTTCCATCCAGCTATGTAACATTTTGTTTTATATGTGGTTCCCTCAATATCTTAATCTGATTTTGATGATTTTGATACGGCAACCATAGATGGGACCAATCTGTTGCAAAATATCCATTAAGTTTCACAGACCAGTCCCTACTCAAGATTAGACCGTATGCCTCGGGAATATTGACCACCATTATATCAATAAACTGACATACTCTGGTATCGGATGACAATCTAATGAGTACATCTTTCATCTCCCCGATAACCTTAACAGCAGTCCTATCTAATTGGATGATTTGAGACGGGATGGGATAGGCTGTCCATTAATTTTTTTGCAAATTGACAAAGGCATGACATTTGAGCTGGCTCATGAGTCTACCAAACAGTTGTGGACATTATGATTAAATATTTCAAAGGTCAATAGAAAAGGAAGGGTCTGAGATTTTGATTTTCCGCCAATACTTGCTTCATTTATCTCTGGGTTTTCCTTAGTGTCTTCTTCTGGGACAGTTATTTGCAGATCTAGTGCTTCCATCAGTTTCTTCTTCTGTTGTGTTAAACTACACATATAAAAAATGGAGACGTTTGCTTTCATTATTTTAATATCCTCGATTATATCATAGCTCATGTCACAACCTTTCGAAATCTTTAATTGATTTTATGTTTTGTTCAAAGGAGCTTGTGGCTATTTAGTCATTTCAGAGTTAGGTTCCTTTGTCACTGTAGGAATAGCGACCGTGTTTATTTTGGGTTGGGGAGGTATGACAGTTATGTGCCGCCTTGGTATTTGGTTAGACTTTGTCTTGGGTAGTTCAATTGATGTTTCGGTCACCGGGCCTTTACTCCTGGTACCAATGTTAACAGATGTTGTGTGCACTTCATCTGTGAGCTCTTCACAAGACAGTTCTTGGGAAGGGGTCCAATCCCAAAGGATCATCGTAGTGTCAGGGTTTGGTTCTTCACTGTCAAGAATTTTCTCTTGTTGGGGACTTGTTTGCTCGGGTGTTTGTGCATCTAACATTTGGTTCATCACCAAGCTCATCGAGTTAATCCATTGTGGACAACTTTTATCCAAATGTTGTTCTTGGTGAAAAGTACAAAAGTGATCCATCCCTATTTCATTAAGATTTAAAACAGCAGAATTATTCACTGGTGGGGTTGGCTGCCCATTGTCTTCTTTCCGTTTGTAGAATGGTTTGAATGGGGTCTGGAAGAACTTATTGCTTTATCCTTTTCTAAATCCATGATTTTATTGGAGAGTTTCTGCATCATTTTTATGACACCTTCTATATCTGATGTGGGTTCTTCTTTATCCCTAGTCAACAAAAAGGGTTTCTTAACAGCTGCTGGTTTTCCTTCTAAATCCAAAGCATGTTTAGCAATACTATCATGTTCTTCTTCTACCTTCTTGGCTTCCTCAAAATTTTCTGTCAAGGTGGGTTTTTTCGTTCTTTTGACGAAGATTGCGAGTGGAGATTTAAGGGCTGTTGTGTAATATTCTTCTAGGCATTCCTCCGCCGGCTTGGTTGCATCACTGAAATTATTTAACAATGTTGTGAATCTCTAATTGAACTCTTGAACTTTTTCATTCTTCTCCATTCTCATGGACAGTAATTCTTTCATGAGAGTAGCTATGGTTTTCTGATTACCGTATTTTTTAAGAAAGCATTTCTCAAAGTCTTCCCAACTTGTTATTGAACCATCCTACAAACTAAAGTACCAAGAAGATACTTTGGGTTCGAAAGTATACGAAAAGAGACGACAAATCACATCTTTGTGTTCCACGTTCAAAAGGTTTATAACTAAATAGAAACTTTTGAGGTGATCTTTAGCAGAGACTCCTTTACTCGGGTCATACTTAGGCAAAACCTTTTCTGGGTTCTTGGGCAAATCGTGGAATGGTCCGACCATGTTCAATGCCCCTCTGGCTCTCCATGCGGGTACGGCCATGAATCTCGGAGGAGAGCGTGGTGGTGAGTGCGGTGGTGAGTTAAGAGGAGTGTCTCCTGGAGGTTGATCTCCCGAGCCTGTAGGGGTCTCTGATCTAACTTCGTCGGAAGGTTCGGTGATCTCTTCTAGAGATAAATCTAACAATTCTTCTAAGCTTTGAACAAGGATAGAATCTCTTGTGCACTGGGGATTTTTTCAAGGAGCTCTAGTTCTGGGTAATAGAGGAACTGTGGTTAATCCTCCAAGACTTCTCACGTATGAGCAAGTATGTCTCCTGAATTGATTTACTTCTTCAAAAGGGACAGCATACACTACTTCTGACTGTTCTGTTCCAGGGTTAGAATCTTCTTGATTTCTGGATTCCAAATCTGGAAATTTTGGAAAAACTGTTGTGGATGGGTTTTCAATGGAAATTTTACTAACAAAAGAATATTTTCCGCTAGCCATGCACTGATGGCCCTCCTTCTAGCGCCAAAAACTGTTGATGCCCCGAATATCGCAACATCAAGAAAAAAGGGATTCTCCCCAGTAAGCAATCCCAATTAGATCGCTCACTATTTGGTGTGGGAAATCCATCCGATTAACGGTTCCAGCTATCGTAAGTTTTTTAAAGATTTGTTGGTTTTACCGGTTGCGGCCCAATCCACCGGTTATGTATTTTGTATTTACAATGATGTGCATGTTCCCTAGGCTAAATGCATGCGGTAAACAAATCTGTATTAATCTAAACTAGCCTAATCTACCTATCCTTATAAGGAGCAGAGTTAAAGAATGGGTAAAATACTATAAAATACACCAAAACAATTCATAGTTAGATGTTAAATTAAAAGGGGCATTTACAGCAGAAAAGAAAGATTATCTAAGGTAACTCAGATATATATAAACATTCCATTACCCATTTAACACAGAAATTTTACATAAGAATATGAAACCATCCACAGCAAAGAATTAATTCATAAAAGCCAGGATGTTAGGAACCCATGTCTTTACTTTGTTAGTATATTGTTGTTGGATGCATATGCTTTGTAAGTCGTCCCGTAGTATTTTTTGATCCATAGTTTGTGTTATTGTTGTTGGCGCATATGCTTTGTAAGTCGCCCATAGTTTTGTTGATCCATAGTTTGTATTGGCCCATGTTTTTGACCCGTAATAATTGTTGATCTATATTTTGTATTGGCCCATTGTTTGTATTGACACATGGTATTGACCCATGGTATTGGCACCTAGACTTAGTATATAAGTGTGTGTTGAGGCCTATGAAGGCACCGTGAAGTTAATTGTATTGAGCTTGCTCAAAGGAGGTTTCCCCCTTGAAGTGGCCCGTGATCAATATAAAAGTGATTCTGATTTCTATTATTTCTGATATCTCGTGTATTTGCATTAATTAATTATTGCAAGTTCATCACATCTGGTATCAGAGCACTTTCTTGGGCTCGTTGGGTGGAATTTTTGCCAAATTTTTTTTTCGCATCTGTTGCAGCTTCGGATTTGGGAATAATCCCTATCCGCTTAACTGTGGGAAGTACTTGGGCATAAGCCCTAAAACTCATTGTGAGGAGTACCACAGGAACCCCAAAGTAGCTAGCCCATTGAGAGGACCTACCAGCGAAAAGGGCAACGACCCCTACCTGATTGACTAGTTCCCACCCGTGAGGTAAACCAAGAGCTGTCGTTTGTGGCAAAGCGGTTATCAGTTTTACCTGAGCCGTGGAGTGAGGGGTATTGCCCCAATACGCAAGCCGTCAGACAGCATTGGTAGCCGAGTGAAACACCTGCACTGTTAGGAAGCCTACATATCTGGGGTCCATATCTATTTTCAGCTGAACTGTTGTCGATCACTTCCGCTCCAGATCCAGCCGTTTAAGATCTATTCTGAAAGTCGTTCCAGATCCAGTCGCTATTTCAAATCCAGCTATTTTCGATCCCTTCCGCGTCGTTGCAGATCCATCTGTTGCGGATCCCTTCCGCGCCGCTATTGCCGATCCATCTGTTGCGGATAAAATTCTGTTTTTCGGCCATATCTCCCTTGTTTCAACTCTGTTTTCCCTGAAACTTCACTGACATCCCTGCAATCCCATTATGCATATTTCATTCCTGAAGACCCTATCCCAAATTCCACTTCCCAAGACCAGAAATCCCATATTTGTCTATTTTTAGGGTTTTCCATAACTTCTTCAATTTTCACCCGATTTTCTTCAAATATTATCATAGAGTTCCCGCTTCTGAAATCCCCATTTTTTGCTTCCGTGTCCCTTAGAAAGTGTCGAAAACCTAGTCAAACCCTGATTGCCCCTCCGAGTTTTTCCCAAATCCAAATTTCCCCTTACTAAATAAGCTTATGTTTGTGTTTTTCTATCCATTCCCCCCCCCACCAAAAAAAAAAAAAATCCTGGTTATGGTTGTCACTCGCACAAGAGCAAAAACCATGGAGGAAGCACTTGCAGCCATCCAAACCAAACTCCAAGATCTGGATGAAAAATTTCTCAGCCTCCATCTTCAGCATTCAGCCATGAACAATAACCGACAACCAGAATCTTCTGCAGCCACTGGGTTCTCTTCTTCCAGCAATTTTCGTGGGCCGAAGCTTGATTTTCCTTGCTTCAATGGTACTGATCCGACTGGATGGATATACCGAGCAGAACAATATTTCAGTCTACATAATACTTTTGATGTCCAAAAAGTTCCACTTGCATCCTTTCATTTGGAACAGGAAGCCCTTCAATGGTACCGTTGGTACATCAAAGCTCATCCCGAGCCAAACTGGACAGATTTTTGCCAACTCCTTTTGCCACGATTTGGTCCTAGTGCTTTTGATGAATTCACAGGAGCACTCACTAAACTTCACCAAATTGGCACAATGAGAGAGTATCAGACAAAATTTGAGAAACTGGCCAATAACATAGAAGGATTGTCTGATGAATTTTACAGGAGTTGTTTTATCAGTGGTCTCAAGGATGAAATCCGCTCAGAATTCAAAATGTTCTGTCCCAACACAATGATGGAAGCCTTAGGGTTGGCTAAGTTGGCAAAGGACAAGATCGCAACTCAACAACTCTCCAAACCCACCTTTGTTCCCTTCAGAAATATGGGTTCCCAACGACCTCCCATCACGCCTGCTCCTCGAACAACTCCTATCAAGCATTTGTCTGAAACAGAGATGCAGGCACGCTGAGAAAAAGGGCTTTGTTATAATTGTGATGAGAAATTCACTCAGAGACATAGATGTGTTCAACAAAAGCTCTATCTCTTGGATGTGGATTCTCCGCCTGCCTCAGAACTTGGTGAAGAAGCTCCAGATACAGTAGATGTCCAGGTCGACATTTAGCACCCGCCTGTTGACACCCCATCTCAAGACGACCCACTCGAGATCTCTCTCCATACTGTAACTGGCGTCACCACCCCACAAACAATGCGGGTCAGGGGATACTTCAAGAAGCTCCCTCTTACCATACTCATTGATTCTGGTAGCACTCATAACTTCATTAACCCTTAGATTTCAAAACAGGTTGATTGTTTTGTCCATCCTTGTTCCAACTTTGAAGTCATGTTTGCCAATGGGGGCACCTTACCTTGCAAGGGGAAGTGTCATAATGTGCGTATCTCTATGGAAGATTATAACCTGCACTCTGACATGTTTGCCTTGTCCTTAAGTGGATGTGATGTAGTTTTGGGCATTCAATTGTTACGCACACTTGGGCCCATCTTATGGGATTTTGATGAACTTTGGATGCAGTTTTCAGTCAATGGGACACAACACGAATTTATGGGCTTACAACCAGGGTCTCTCTGCATCATCAGTTCACATCGCTTGGAAAAGATCCTTAAGAAGAATTCACATGGTGTCATTGCTCAGCTCCATTCCCTTCAAATGCACCCACCAACGGTCTCCACTACTTCCTGGGATAGATATGCAGGTGTCTTTGTTGCACCAGTGGGCTTGTCGCCTTCACGAGACCTTTCCAGTAAGCATTTTGCCGCATCTACATCTCAGCAGTACATGATGGCTATTTTGCATGCAGTACAGGAGTGGTAGCCATCCCTATTGGGGAATTATTTCTGCATCAAGACTGATCTCCAAAGTTTGGAAACTTTCCTGGAACAACGGGTCTCCTCCCCAGCACACCTGAAATGGGTTCTCCAACTCATGGCTTATGACTATGCGACCACTTACCAGAAGGGTAAGGACAATATGGTGGCAGATGCTCCTTCTCGCACATTTGATGACCCAGTTTCTCTTACAACTATTTCTCTGCTTGTTCCAAATTGGTTGCAATCTGTTCAACTGGGCTATCTCTTCTATGAACTCCATGCTTCTTCATCAGCAGGGCACTCTGGGTTCCTCAAAACATACGACCAAGAACAATGTAACTTCTTTTGGCAGGGATTGAAAATGACAATTCAACGGATGGTGGTTAACTGTGATACTTTTCAGGTCAACAAGGGTGAAACGACCCTCCTTTCGGGACTGCTCGAACCCTTGCCCATCCCTACACAAATTTCGACAACTATTTCTATGGATTTCCTAGAAGGGCTCCAGTGGTATAGTACCACATCTAAAAGGACACCATATGAAGCAGTCTTTGGATAGGCACCGCCAGTTCTTCTTCCATACACCTTCAGCAACTCCCCAGTTCAGGCAATTGACTCAATTCTTCGAAACCGCGATTAGCTTCTTCTCATTCTGCAGGACAATCTTCACATGGAAAGAATTCTACTGAAACAACAAGCCGATCAGCACCGTTCTGCGTGCACTTTTCACATCGCTGATATGGTTCTTCTTCGTCTACAGCCTTCCATGCAATCCTCCCTGAAACTCAAAAGGCACCAGTGGCCTGGAATGCAACCCGAGGATGCTACAGGGGACCCACTCCTTCAGATTCTGCATCAATTTCCACATCTAAAGCTTTGAGGACAAAGCTTTTTCTAAGGGCGAGGGGATGTTAGGAACCCATGTCTTTACTTTGTTAGTATATTGTTGTTGGACACATATGCTTTGTAAGTCGTCCCGTAGTATTTTTTGATCCATAGTTTGTGTTATTGTTGTTGGCGCATATGCTTTGTAAGTCGCCCATAGTTTTGTTGATCCATAGTTTGTATTGGCCCATGGTTTGTATTGACACATGGTATTGGCACCTAGACTTAGTATATAAGTGTGTGTGGAGGCCTATGAAGGCACCGTGAAGTTAATTGTATTGAGCTTGCTCAAAGGAGGTTGCCCCCTTGAAGTGGCCCATGATCAATATAAAAGTGATTCTGAGTTCTATTATTTATGATATCTCGTGTATTTGCATTAATTAATTATTGCAGGTTCATCAAATAGGAAAGATCTCATAGGAAATGTATGAGAAATTTGCAAAAATAGTTCAGCAGCTTAATCAACAAGACTCCATGTAAAATGACATGCTAGCTTTCACAGGCCAAAATGATTTCCATTCATGTAGCAGAAATAGTTCCTTTACAAAATAGCAAAAGAGTTTCACCTCCCAAAAGCCCTTTGCTCCTCTTCTTATTAGCTATATATAGCTTTACAAAATGTGCCCAGAATTGACACCTATACCCTAACCGTTTAGATTCCTCTATTTTGTCTTGTAGTGCTTGATATTACATAAGAGAAATATTCTAAATGCTTTACAAAATGGGAGTTACAAAATTACAAATGTTTTATCGTTCCAAACATAAGTACAAAAAATGCACATCCACGTGGCACGCTGAATAGCACGAGCTATCCCTAACTTGGCTCCTTTGGCAGCTCAGGCGCCTCTGGGATTGTTGGGGTTTCCTCTTGCATCACTGCAATGCTTGGGCCAATCTCTGATGTAGTAGCTTGACTAGTTGCCAGTGCTTTCTCAACTTCTACTATGTGAATTCCCCAGTGATTAGTGTCTTTCACAATATTCTTTCCAATCAAGGGGCTCATGAATCTGAGGGATATCTTTTGTTTGACCAACTCTTCTTCTAAGGTGGTCACTTCAGCTGCAATAATCTAGAGGATTTCTTCCAGGCTATGTTGATGAACAGCAGCTTGGCTGATCAACTGGCGTAGATCCTCTGCTGTCAATGTATCCAGCTTCTGCACATATTCACTTTCTTCCTGGAACTCTATACTCAGATTAGCTAAATACTGAGCCTTATCCGGGAAGTCTTCTATCCTTCGAGGCATGGCTATTCTGCAGTTTTCCTATGTGGTCCGGGTCCGGGAATATACAGTATTGCACTGTTCATAAGTTTCTGCAGTCACAGAGGCCAATTTTACTTCGCAGTCTCTGGAATACTCTAGGGTGCATATATCTGCCTTGTATTAAGCAACAGTCTTAAGGGGAAGGGTTGCTGGGAACCCTGACTTTCCTTCTCTTCATTCGATATGCCTTCTAATCTCCTCACTGATGCGTGAGTGCTTCCTTTTGATCCTAGTGGCTTCAACATTTACTTGCTTGACCTTGGCCATGACTGATTTTAGTCTATATATTTCTTCTGCTATGAGTTCTCTGACTCCATAGGTCTCTTTTAGGATTCCACTGGCCTGCTCATGGAAGGGTCTGATATCTCCCATTTTGTTGTTTGCTAACTCCAATTGCTGCTCCAGTGATTCATTCTCTCCTTGTAATTTTTCAATGCTCTCTTTCAGGTCTTCTATCTCCTCAAGGTTGTCGAATTTATTTGATTCGAGCTTCAAATTCTTCCCTTTAAGCTCTGCATTTTCATCTTCTAATGTCCTTACTTGCATTGATAGAGCTCTCCTATCTGCCTCTAATCATTGGATTGCTCTTTGCAAGTCTTCCTTTGGGGATGTGAGGGCATTATTCTTCTCGATCATCAGGTTTGCATAGTTCTACTCTTTGACCAAGGCTTCCTAAAGCTGTTGTGCCTTCTCCTTTTCTTCATGCAACTTGTCTCCCAACATAAAAACATTGTCTGCGATTGCTATGACCGTGGCTACAGAGATGGATGCTAGGTGCCTAGCTGCTTCTTCAGTGTTCTTCATGACCATGGTCTCATGCATGGTGATGATGTCTGGTTGAAAAGGTCTTTTCAGTATGGACCCTGTCTCTTTGACAATGGTCTTCCTCTTCTTATTGTAAGCAAAATTCTGCCAGTTAGAAACTGTGCTGCCTTTATAGGGTGTGAAGGGGACAATAGGTAGATCCCTTATAGGAGAGCCCATATCCAAGTTCTGCAAGTCTGGGCTTTTGGGGTCGATCTCTTCTTTGGACTTCTTTTCTTCCTCCTCTTTCCTCTTTTCTTTTGCTTCTTGCTCCTTCTTTCTTCTGTCTTCTTCTTCCAGCTTAGCATTGGTTTCTAGCCTAATTCTTTCTTCCTCTTATTTCCTTTTCGCCTCTGCTTCAACTTCGGCTGCTTGGATTTTCAAATTCTCTTCTTCTCTTAATTTATCTTCTTGGGTCTTCTTTGCATGTTCCGAGAGCCTCAGTTCTTCTTCAGAGAGAGCCTGGGAACTTGAGTTGGCTCCTCCTTTGCTTACCTAACAGATCTGCAGCTCAGCCATATTACTGATTCCCCTATATGGTTCTTCCTGAGGATCATAAAAATTGGCATATTCACAGGGAATAGAGTGCTCTTTGCAATGCTGCACGACTTTGCCTTGTCGATCGTTCCTGTGGAAAATCTTTTCTCCAAAGTGGAAGATTTTCAATTCTGCAACAAACTCTTTTACAGTTGTGATTCCTACGAACTTGTAGGCTCCAATATAAAAGGGTAAGGGGGGGGAGGTGGCCTTCTTGGCTTTGTACAAGGTGTTACCCATTCCATCAATGAAGACTTACCTGACCATTTCCTTATGGACTATATAATCTGTGGCATACTTCGGAAGAATATAGGGTGCTTTAGAACCTCCATACATTCTTATGTAGGTACCTTCCGGAGAAAAATAGAAATCACCATACTTTTCCAAGGCCTCCATGGCATTCTCCGACAAACAATTTGGTTCTTCATGGAAAATCATTTCATAAAGTGGCATGATAAACTCCTCGCAGATGAGCTTGTAGTCTCTCTTATAATTATGCGCCCAGAATATTTTATAGGCAAGGAATACTGGACCTTCGGTCGGACTCCACATGCATCCCAACTTGGGAAAAAGACACTTTGCCACAATGCAGTCTACTAGATACGAAGCCATATAGATTTCTGCCTTTATTTCCTCCAGCCCTTCTTTAGCTATTCTTACTGCTGATGCTAGGCTGTCTGAGAGAATGTCAGCCCAATTGAAGATTGTGCCTTTGAAAGCGATAAAATGTATGATAGGGACCCACTGCAGCATGAACATCGTCCCGTCAGGCCTCCCGAAGATCCTACTTAGCATTAGAGCAATTAGTTTAAAGGGAGGCCTTAAATATTGGACTTCATATTCCTCACTGTCTCTTCTTCTAAATTGCTTTCCTGTGATTAACATCCTCCTTGCTATGTCTAGATTATCCATATTGACCTCCTGCAACCATGCATCATCTAGTCGTTGTTGTGCTTTGGGTAGTTTGTAAGCTGTTGCAATGTAAGATGGGTGGAATGAGGCGAAGGCATTACCCGTGCTGTCTGCTATGACTCGTGTTTCAGGGTTGGCATGCTGCAGCACCCACCCGATTACTTTTGAGCACAGGAAGGTTTCTGGGCGTGTGGATGCTTTGGATATACATGAATTCCTGATATTTTGATATAAGCATTCCTCTTCAAGGAGAGATTCAGGAAAGTCTAGATCCCTTATCATACGATAGATATCACCCCAATTTACTTTCGGAGGCACGTTTGTAGTGCATCTGGTGTCCTGAAATGTTGTCTCCAGTCTAGAATTTTCCTTGATTGCTTTCGTCCTTCTATTGTCACCTTTGGCCATAATGGGAATCCTGTACAATAATTGACGTGAATAAGCATGCATGACATAGTGTTTTACAAAACTAAACTGATACCTGTAGATGGTCTTAAAAAGAATATGTTTCTTTCTCATATACATGCAAAGAAAGAAAACATGAAGACATTAATCAGGTTATCCCCGTGGCTTTCTATGCTGGTTAGGGGAACTAACGGCTACAAGATCAAGGTAGGTCTAGGTACTCTAGTCCCTCGGATACTGTCCAATTCCCGGGGTGGGAAAAGTCAACATACTATAGCCGAGACGTCTGTTGATTAGGTGCGGAAAGGCGGACAGGTTCAGCGGTAGCAATGAAAAGACGCAATTTTCAAAAGCGAGAGTCTCGGGACCTCTTACGCCTAAGTTTAGGGTTTCTTAACGCACGTCTTCTTAAGGTCAAACTGTTAACCGGGGCCGTGATCGAGGTGGTGATACCGGGCAACGTGATACTCTACGGTAGCTGCAGGAAGGTTGACAAAGTTCCGGGAAAAATTCGTAATAAAGAGCATCCCAATGAAGCAAAGAAACAATACTTCAAGCAAGCATATACGTCCTATTAAACAGGTGAATGCACTTACTTGTAAACGAAAGGCATGACACCGACGATACTCTAGCAGCCGGTGAATCTAAGCCTTGAGACAGCAGTGAACGCACTTGGTTCTTCAAACGGGACGGGCAAGTCCTTTGAGCGATTAAAACAATATGAAATGCCAACGGGGTTTCACCCCTATATATTTGAGTTGGTACGTGTGGGCCATCAATTCGGTGGGTGAAAGTCATTAAACAGGTATTGAATCCGCGTACGACCGGGTCACGTCGAAACCTTTTCAATAAATGCGACCGTCAAACGCGGGAGGCTCATGTTAAAACTTTCGACACACCTGGAAAGAAAAGCTAAAAACGTTCTGCCGTTGCGGAAGAGTTGAGCGAGCGTTTCCGCAAGAGAGCTATGTGCCGCGGGAGACTTAAATGAAAGCTTTCGCTTCCGCGGGAAAGTTATCCAAACCTTTCTGAAAGCTTCAAGGCTTGTTGGTACGGGAAAAGGCGAGTTTTTCGAAAAGGAAGAGTTGAAGAGTTTCCGGCGCTCGCGGAAGAGTTATGCAAAAGCTTCTGCTGTAGCGAAAGGTTTTGATGAGCTTGTTCCGCTGTGGTCCTATTTGATTAAACGTTCCGTCCCTTCAAAGATTTTAAGTCATCTCTTCCGCCGGCGCTTAACTTTGGTTCTTCTTCCGCGGTTCCGGATGACTTAAGCCAACTCTTCCGCCATTTTGGGAGAGTTAGCTGAAAGCTTCCGCCATTGCGGGTCAAAAGGCTAAGTTTTGCTTGGTTAAAAGGAAAAAACTCTAAGGCAAACTTAAGACTGAAGCTAAGTAACAGGATGTCCAAAAGGTGCAGAAAACATTTAAAGGCAATCATGAAAAGAAGGAGGGTCCCCAATATTTTTTCAAAATCCAAGGGGAGGTGTTGTCCTAACAACACACCCGAATTTTGCAAGTTTGACATCTCTTATATGGAATTCCCAAAATCCATTGTCGGATTTAGTCAAAAAAGAGAAAAAAATAGTGGAAAAAACACCGCTTGTTTAGACTACTCTATAATAAATTTGAGAAGAAAGGTAAGACATTCAAACACCCTACCTAAAATATTAATAAAATAAAAAAGCACCCTCAATGAATATGAAACTTTATTTTACTAATTGGCGTCCATGTATTAATAAGATACATCAAACTCTATGTTTTAAAGACTTCATATTCCCATCAAATTCGCACCAAATCTGAAATCTTTGGTGGGAATTTAATAGTGTTTATCCTTAATGGGTCTGAGCTAGATTGGGGTATAAGTTCTATAACATCTATGGATTTGAAGGAGGAGTTCAAGAAGGTATTTGTAAATTTAAGTGATGGATTTAGAGTGCCCATTCAGTGTTTATCACATCTAATTTGGTGGAGGTTTTTCCACAACCACTTCTTTGGTCTGCTCCACTACACTCCACACCTCTTATAGAAGGTACAAAATTTTGCTCATATACATTGCCTATATATACATTAAGAGAACTCAAATCCATTGCCTATATATACATTAAGAGAACTCAAATCCATTGCCTATATATACATTTATGTAATTGTCCAATAGATATGGGAAATTGATTATGAGCTTTTAATACCTTGTTTTGTAAAATGGTTTATGATTTAGATCTTGGACATGAGTTGAAGGGTTTCTCATGGTTATGGCTACTCATCATTATGCATCCAAACTTTTCCCTTTGTTTTTGTTTTATATTCAACACTGCTTGTTCTCTTTCCGTATCAAAACTAAGTATTATACATCAATTCCCCTACATTTCAAGGACAAATCAAATGATCTTTTCCTAAATGTTATATATTACATTATCATTATGCAATATATATCTAGATAAAGCTTGATATATCTTCCTACCATTCCATTACAGTTTCCTAACTTAGTGAGTCTAAAGTGCTTTTATTCTACTAGCAAAACAAATATGGTTGGAAATCACCCTAAAAAAATCCAATAAATCAATAAGTTTTGAAATCTAGACTCACACCATTCAATACTAAACATAAATTTAAAAGCAACATTTCGGTTGAAGACAAATGCTAATTAAATAATATTGCTATCAATGTCAAGTAATAATGCTAGTGATGTCCCAACTCCACCACTTATTGTTTTGTTGGTTCATGTTGATGCCAACTAAATTAAGGATGTCAATCATACATTTAATTTCAACCTAACAACTTCATGAGAATTATCTCACTTGAATGACTCCTAACATATATTGATTATAATTCTTGAAAATAATTTTTTTTAATAACTATCTAGGTTATAGCTTGTGTTAAGTATTTATGAGACTATAACTCGTACATATTAGTAATTACCCAGCCATTGTGTTAGGCCCACCCTCTTCATTACTATATTCTAATATGTGCTACTTTGCTCGTTCTTTTTTATTAAAATATTTAGTTTTAAACCCATGAATTATTAAAATTATAGAGAATGTGCAAACATTTTGAAATATTATGTTTCTTTTTCTGTTTGATTGCTCGTCACTAGGTAGCAATGAACCATTGGTTAAGAACAACAACCTAAGGGCATCTAATCAGTCAAAGCCACCAGGGGATGGCACTCTGGGTCACACCAACCCTTATGATGGTTGGATTTTTGGGCATGGAATAACTTGCACTCAAATCGCCCCGCTTTTCCGGCGCTTTGTTCCCTAGATTCGGTTATAAAAACCGGCGGAATCGTAGTTCCACCCCATTTACTGCGGAACTATGCCATGGAAGTATGCCCCTAAGGGTTTTGGCCCATTTTAAGACGACCCAGATCGTCGAAATTCCAAAAAAATAACGAGAAGAGGTGGAACTGTGCCTCACCGGAAAATTTCCCGTCGCCGACAGGGGGCGATTTGAGTGCCAATTATCACACCGGATTTTTGGGTCTCCTCCCAACTAGCTCACCCCTAAGAGGAATTGAGACCCACACCTTAATGGAATAAGTTAGCAAAAATTGACTTGAAATATTATGTTTCAAACTTATAAACTAGAATTATTAAAATTATAAAATTATAGCTAATGTGCAAACATTTTTTAGTTATAAATATATATATATATAACATCAAACCATTGAAATTATAAAAAATGTGTAAACATTTTTTTTAATGCAAGATCGTGGTATAATAAACCGTGATATTTCGCCCAAAATCAGGATCTGTTTACCCCAAACCTGTGAAACTTAACTGCCGCACAGAACCGTTAGGCCAAACCGGCCTAAACATTTTCTAGTTATAAGTGCATATAACATCAAAAAAAAATGACACGGTAGAAATATAACATAAAAAAAATGACACTGTAGAAAGTAAAATGAGAACCCTGTGCCGTTGGCCATCCTTTCTGCTCGTATTACTGGCTATTTCAGAACTTACCAACCTTCTGCCAGGTGACTGTGCGTAGGACTGTCCAGCATGCGGAGAGCGATTACCGTTTCCCTGTTGGATATTTTGATGGTGTGGTTCAGGATGGTGTTTGTGGTTAGGGTGGTATTTTAAAAGTTAATCAGCATGTGCATTATTTTTTCCAGTTTGGTGTTGGTAGGGATAGCAATACTCGGGCAGAGCTGTTAACCCTTTGGGGCTTGCTGTTTTTGGTAAGTTCCTTGGGTCTTTCTAATCTGTGTATCTTTAGTGATTCTCAGGTTATTATTTCTTGGACTAAAGGGGATCGGGGTCTCTCTTCCTTAGTGCTGTGTGGGTGGATGAGACGCGTCACTGCTCTCACATTTACTCATATCTATTATGAATTAATGTGGAGGCTGACAAGCTTTCTAAGCTTGCTTTGGAGGATATGACAGGTTCCATTTTGATTCAGAAGTTCTGTGATGGGGTCCTTACCGAGACATATAATCTTGATATTGTTTAGTGACCGGCTTTTGGGCGTTTTTTATGCTGTTAGGACTGAAAACTTGACGCTTTGTTCCAGGAACTTTGTAATTTGCTTTATGTTGGTTGTTTCCGATTATGTTTTGAGCTCTTTTGGTTGTTTTTTCGCATGAAAAAAAAATGAGAGACATCAAATGTGAATAACCTTCATCAAATTTTCAATATACGGACACAGAGAATTGGAAATTCCAGGCTTGTTTTTTTTTTTTTCAATTGAAAAAGTGCTTACTATTAATACGAAAGTGCTTACTATTAGTAACAGTAGGAAAGAGTGTACAGAGCACATGCTCAAAAAAAGTGTCCACACAGGCCCAAAGAAGCAGCCCAATTCCAGGCCTGCTCTATTAAGTCTGATATGATTGTGTCTAAAACCGTAGAATGAAAAATAATTAAAACAGCTCCACAATTTATAAAACATAATCGAAAAACACAGTTCACATCTGGATTGACAATAAACGGCGGACTACAGGTTTCCATTTAGGGTTTGTTAAGCCCCGGGCATTATACCTGCAGAACTTTCTGCATTTGTTCTCCACTCAGACACTGCAGCGGCCATGGCCATGTGTGAACTTCCTCCTTCCTCCAACGCAGTCATGGCCTTCTCCTGCAATTCTCTCGCTCTCGCTCTTACTCTCCTGCCCCCTTCTCCTTCCATCAATTCCCTAACCGCTCTCTCTACTTCTTCTCTCCGTATGAATCCGTCGCTTTCCATCTTCGCTTCAATCGCAACCTTACACTCATTAACCAGTAGAAACCTATTCATCTTTTGCTCGGCGAAAAGAGGCCAAGCGATCATCGGCACTCCATGTGCGACGCTCTCTAGAGTGGAATTCCAACCGCAGTGACAAAGGAACCCGCCGGTGGATGGATGAGAAAGAACAGGAATCTGGGGCGCCCAGGAAGGAACAACAAGTCCTTGGTCTCTGGTTCGACTTTCGAATCCATCAGGTAAGAGTTGAGAAAACTCTGTTTCCTTGCTGGATTGAGAAGTACTCCGCAGCACCCAAAGGAAGGGATGTCGACTGGCTTCAAGCCCCAGCGCGAGTTCGGTAACCTGTGCGTTGGGCAGGGCGCCTCCGCTCCCGAAGGAAATGAACAGAACCGACGAAGGCGATTGGTTGTCTAACCAGTTGAGGCAATCCACCCGCTGGTCTTGGACAAGTTTGTCACGGGATTCAAGCGGCAACGACGATATCAGTGGCCCAACTGGATAAACGCGGGGTACTCGATGAGCATCAGTGGGATTAAATATATTTCCTTCCACTAGGGCTTTGATCGGTTCAGTCTCCAGCTCCTCGAAGGTGTTTAGCAAAAGCCCCTTTATTTCCCGAAGGCGCGAGAAATGATGAACGAACCAGAAAAAGGCTTCATCCGACCTGTCCTGCAGAGGAGTCGGCAGATCCCTGCTCGAGATCGGCGATAGGCCCGGTACCTTTACTGGAAAATCGGCGTCCTTGAATGAAATTGGAATCTGCGAGACGAGCTTCGGAATTGATAACATGAGAGAGAGCAGAGAAGCAGGCGAAGTGAAGAAAACGTAGGTGGGTATGCAGAGCTTGGCTGTCACATCGAACATGGCGGAGCAGAAATAATCAGTGATGAAAGCAGAGACGGGCGAGGCCGAATCGAGGAGGGATCTGAGACCAATTTCTACCGATCCTTTCGATTTCTCCATAATCTTAGATAATCGAGTTTCGAGTTTCATACGCTCTGCGCCTTCGATCTCCACCTCGGCCGGCGGCAACTGGATGAATGTGATGTCCAGAGACTTGGACGCCATGCTCTCCGAGAAAGCAGCGATGACATGAGAGGAGAACATCCACTGGCATGTCATGAAGGTAACAGACAGTCCATGGCGTTCCGAAAGGCACTTCGCGAGCTCAACCAAGGGAATGAGATGTCCAATTCCCGCGCTGGGAAAAATGACTACACTAGGCTTTGGGCTTCCCATGGCAGCTCAATCTAGCTGAGAAGCAATTCTGAGCAATACGGTGAGAAAGATAGCAGGTTCAGCTTGAGATTACCGGCTCCACGCGTCCATAAAAATAGGGACTTTCCCTTCTATATGAAGTGTGAAAAAAAAATGAGCCAAATGGCCAAGATGTAGAATGTATGTTTAACCATCGTTTAGCAGGGTTACTAGGACTTGGGTCTTTATCTTGGGTAGAGTTTCAAGACTTTGATTTTGGGTCTCTATCTTGGGCACAGGACTTGGGTCTTTATCTTGGGTAGAGTTTCAAGACTTTGATTTTGGGTCTCTATCTTGGGCACAGGACTTGGGTCTTTATCTTGGGTAGAGTTTCAAGACTTTGATTTTGGGTCTCTATCTTGGGCACAGTTTCAAGAGTTTTGTTTACTTTGGTTTCTATCTTGGGTAGAGTTTCAAGTGTTTGATTTTGTGGTTGTTTTGGGTCTCTATCTTGGGTAGAGTTTCAAGAGTTTGGTTTTGGGTTTCTATCTTGGGTAGAGTTTCAAGTGTTTGATTTGGTGGTTTTGGGTCTCTGTCTTGCGCAAAGTTTCAAGTGTTTGATTTCGTGGTTTTTTTCCCCGCAAAAAAAAGCATACTATTGATATTTAGTGTTGAATCAAATAGTACATGATATAATCTGTCAAGTCTGTCTTACCCAAGACGCCCCATATCAACAAAGCTCTGCAATAACCCCCCAGAATACACAAAAACAAAATTTACAAGTTTCTTCCGAAAACATCAAGTGTTCAAAAAAGGAAATAATCCGGAAAATACATATTTCCAGAATCTACAAGCTGGTTTTCCACCAGTTCTTCCCACTGCAAGTAGCCAATCTCACCATCCAATGTTGCTTTAGACAACTAATCAGCCTGTGTATTAAATTCACGGTATATGTGTTCTACCTTGTAAGTGTAGAAAGTGTTGAGTTCAAATTTCATTCTATTGCACCAATATACTAGATCCAGAACCTGCAAATCAAACTCTCCTTTAGCCCATTTGATTGTGACTCTTGAGTCACCAAAAATCTTCACCTGTCTCAGACCAAAATTATTTGCAACCCGAGCAACACACCATAAGGCCACAAGCTTTGCCTTCATGTTAGTACCTCTTCCATAATTCATACGAAGGGTAAAATAATAGTCCTTACTTAGGAAAATGACCCCTCCAACTCCACAAACTCCTAGACTGGATCATCTATTGTATAATTAAAATCCCCTAAATTGTGCATGGCAGGAATCTTCTTTACACTCTGATATTTCAAATAAAGACAAAGTGCCGAGTTGTAAGTAGCATCCACATTAGGAGAAATATCTTCAAATAAAGCTTTATTCTGTGTCCTCCAAATCAACCAATAGACAAAGATAGGTAGTGTAGAGTGAGCTTTGCACGTTCTCAGCCAAATTTTCAGTGAGGTTTCCACATTGCTGTCTCCCCAACATACCAAAATACCAAGTATCTGATAGAATTTATCCCACAGACAGCGGGTAAATGTACATTGCACAAAGAGATGAAAAGTGGATTCCGAGCAGCATCTACACAGAGTACATCTATTAGGACCCACCCATCCAATGCTAGCTAGATTGTCCCAGGTTTTTAGCCGATCTTGTAACAGAAACCAAATAAAACACTTTAGCTTGAGAGGGATATCCCAATGCCAAATAACCTTGTACCACCAATGATTAGGATATATGCATCTACGCTTGATAATGCATCTGTACACAGAGCTCGCTGTGATCATCCCTTTACTCTCATTTCCAACCCAAACCATTTCATCTTCAACAGAGGAAATACGAACCCTAGCCTCATTTAGTGCATGAGTGTATGAGTCCCATTCAGTAGCAACTTCATGGGGCAAGTGCAGATCCATCGAATTAGACCCATATACGAACAGATTATTTTTAATAATAGAGTTTAGGGTAATCAGACCCGCACCCCTCAACACAGACAGTAGCTCCTCAGAAAGTTTGTAATCACTATTCAGTCCCATTATGGGGTCCAAACCAATAGCCACCTCTCGACCATTCCCAAATTTCCAACAAACATCCAATGCAAGTTGTTGTGAAGCTTGTGAATAAAAATGTGGGATTTAATTACCTCTCGTGTATGAAGATTGGCTGGAGGTGCACCCCTGGAAAGCAAAGCACGGACGAGCCACATGGAGCGAAACTTGATTTTTAAGGATGTGGCTGAGGGAATGCTTGGCCTAAGGTTTTGGCAGGGTTTGCGTCAAGTTAGTTTACGAGGGCTTTCATGGACCAAACTTTTAAGAGTAAAGTTTTATAGTTAAAGTTCCGATGGATTTATGGCATGTCCCTGCAGTTGGTATTTGGAGCATAGTTTATTGCATAAGAGGAAATGATCTAGAGATGTGCCTATTGTCAGGTCCATGCCTACTGTTTGTCAAGAGATGGAAATAATTTGTTAACAAATACAAATGGATATAATTATAAGTGGAATATATATGTTTCTTGTCACAATTAGGCTGGGGATTTCATATCCCTTATGCTTGTCACATGAATATTTGGTGACCTTTTTGGAATTTTTCATGTTTTTCATTTTAAGTTTTATACAAATTTGTGAGTGTCAATGTCAATTTTTTGTGTTCCTATATGCTAATTTTACCATTATAATTTTTCATCTTTTCTAAATTTTAGCCATATAATTTAACCATACACATTACAATTTTTCATCTTCTCTAAATTTTAGTCATATAATTTAACCATACACTTTTCTACTATAAATAAATAAATAACGAAAAATAGAACTGGGGGCCTACCCATTATTCCCCTCCAGCTTGGTGTGAATTATGATAAGCCTCTCTACCCTTTCTAACACTCAAAGACTTCCTCTAATTGTTAAACACTGCATCTACCCGATTGCAGCTACCCCACTCGTCTCCGACGGGTCTCTCTTTGGTTATTCAGAGAAAATTCGTGGACAACCCCATTTCTTTTAGGTGAAAATTTAGTCACCAAATTGAAATTTTATTTAGACTACCACTCGGATCCAATAGAATTTTAGCTGTACAATTATATACAGAAGTTTAAATCAATATAAAAGAATTCATAACTTTGAAATTTAAAAAAATGAACAAATTAAACTAGCTAGAACTTTAAATTGCTGACATTTTTGAATTTTTATTTTATTTTTCAATCTCCTTAAGCTACAGAAAATAGTAAAAATTATCCATCCCTTAAAATTTTACCTAAAATATTAAATCACAAATTTCCTGCTAAAAATCTTGTAAATGTATGAATTTTTTTACCCAACTGACCTGTCATGTAAAATTTGTGAAGGCTACATAATGCATAAGGGCTGGTGCAAGGTAATGATACCCACTTATGAAGTGTTAGTTGCAATGGCATGCTGGAAAAACAGAAATCTGATCATTAAAATGAATTATTAGAGGTACCTACAAAACTTTTAGAATTAGGTGTAAAAAGATGAAACGTAGAAAATCGGATCACCTTCCGGAATATATATCTTTTATTGCGCCGAGAGGCGCTCTACATCCCAGATGTTGTGAGTCGAGTGTTTGTCGATATTGTCGGTTGTTAATATGGGGGAGATGTTGTGAGTCGATTGTTTGTCGATATTGTCGGTCATACAAAATTAATAATTATGTCGGCGAATAATTAAAATTAATGAAAAGACGTGTACATGGATAAAACTCAATATCCATGTATCCTTGCGGCAGCGCGGAGGGAAGAACCCGGAGGAAGGGCTTGGGGGGTGCAATGTGGAGGTCACGAAGGAAGGCAGGGTGGCAAGAAGAGATGGGGGCAGCGGAAGAGATGGAAGGGCAGCGGCGGATGGTGGTGGTAGGGAGGGCGGTCGACGAAGGAGATGGCGGCAGGAAGAGATGGAAGGGCGTGGAAGGAGGAAGAGATGGGGGTAGTGGCGAACGGTGGTGGTAGGGAGGGCAGTCGGTGAAGGAGTGAGGCTTGGCAGGTAAGGAACTAACGGGGAGGAAGAGATGGCGGCAAGGATCAGTGGATGAGATGGTGGAAGGAAGAGATGGAAGGGCGTGGAGGGAGGAAGAGATGGGGGCAACGACGGATGGTGGTGGTAGGGAGGGTAGCCGGCGAAGGAGTGAGGCCTGCGGGAAAGGAGCTAACGGGGAGGCCGAGATGGGGCAGTGGCGGAAGGTGGTAGGGAGGGATGGCGCGAGCAAAGCTCGGGGAAGGCAGGGCGGCAGATGGATGAGGGCAGATGGTGGCGCGAAATGGTGGAGGTAGGCTGGATGGAAGGGGAGTCGGAGGGGGTTGTGCAGAGAAGGAGAGGAGGTGAAGGGAAGGTGGAGGAGAAGCACACAAGGAGGAGCACGGGGATGGAGGGGAGGCCGAAGGATAGCTGCGGATGACGCGCAGGGAGGATTGCAACAGCGTGGGAAGTAGAGTGGAGGGTTGGCGGCGAGCAGGGAAGGGTAGTCGACGAAGGAGAGGCTGAAGCTAAAAAAATTCTAATCAATAAACTACTAATTAATGTATTTAATTTATTTAATAAAAAAATTATGATACATATTTTTATTTGAGTTGTAAGTGGCTTAAAAAAACCATTACTAAACCTATAACATAATTTGGAAAAACTTGTATTGACTTTTTACTTTATAACACTGTTGGTATTAGGATTCCTCAAAGTAAACTAGGTGAGATACAAAGTGGCCACATGTAAATAAATCAAAACTTTTTAATGATATCAATCCATATTAATCTATTTAATCAAAACTTTTTTATAATATCATTGTATATTCTACATATTTTGATTAGAGTTGTAAGTTGCTAAAAAAACCATTATTAAACCTATTTTGGGAAAATTTGTAATGACTTTTTACTCTAGAAGTATAAAATATCATTGTATATTCTACATATTTTGATTAGAGTTGTAAGTTGCTAAAAAACCATTATTAAACCTATTTTTGGAAAGGGCAGCCGGGGGAGGAGAGGTTGGGCGAAGCGCGGGAGAGATAGAAGAAATGGGGAGTGGATTAATTTTAATTTAAAATTATAAGGTACATTGTAAGGTTTTTGATAACATTCTTAATGTAACGCTCTAAAGTTGTATATTTGGTAGCATTTAAAATGTAAATATTACTTAAAAACCAAGAATTAACATTTTAACCATTCAAATTCAACAACTCTTAAGTTGTTATAATATTTTATTTCAAACACTATTTATATTTACAATGAAAGTTAATTATTTTCTAATAATTATTTTATTATTTAAACTCCATGAAATTATATTTAAAATTAAATTAACATTTAATTTAAATTAAAATATATATTAATATTATATATAGATATATAAGTTCTTTATTATGAATAATAAGAACTACATGTGGTGTAGTGGTAAGGGTGTTGGGATAATGGGCGCGAGGTCCAAGGTTCAATCCTCCTAGATCATCTACTTTTTTCTTTTAAAATATAGAATTTCGTAAATATATTGAATTTCATTATCATGTAAAGTGAGTTTTATAAGTTTGCATATATTTCAGTGTATGGGGTTTTTTTAATTGCATATTTTTCAGTGTAGATGTTATTCTGTGGACGCATTGATTTCAATGTATGGACGCATAGATTTCAGTGTATGGGGTTTTTTATTGCATATTTTTCAGTGTAGATGTTATTTCGTGGATGCATTGATTTCAGTGTATCGACGCATAGATTTCAGTGTATGGGGTTTTTTATTGCATAATTTTCTGTGTAGAAGTCGCAAGAGAACCATGTGTGTTGATACGCCGCCGGTGAAGTTGAGCTGAGGAGAGGAGTCACAGTCAAGGAGACACTGTCTGCTTCCAGTACAACCTGCAAGCATATGTCAGTGTAGATGTTATTCTGGGGACGCATTGATTTCAATGTATGGATGCATAGATTTCAGTGTATGGGATTTTTTATTGCATATTTTTCAGTGTAGATGTTATTCTGTGGATGCATTGATTTCAGTGTATGGACGCATAGATTTCAGTGTATGGGGTTTTTTATTGCATAATTTTCAGTGTAGCTGTTATACCATGGACGCATTGATTTCAGTGTAGATTTCTTGGATGCATAAATCTAAGTGTGGATTTCATCGATGCATAAATTTCAATGTATATGTTAATGTTTGACATTTTTGATATAGAGTTTAAACTAGAAATGGAAGATCTGCATGCGGAATATGCTATGAGACAAACTGGCGAAGAACCAAAAAATACAGAACGCCGAACATCGTAAAGCATATCAAGGAAGAAAATCTTATGAAATGACAACAAAAGAACGAGAAGAAGACTTGAAACGGAAAGCAGAAGAACAAAAAGAATTTTGAAAAAGGAAGTTGGATGAAATGACAGCAGAAGAATGAGAAGAACGAAGAAAACAAAATGCAGATCGACAAAAACAATATCGAAAAAGAAAGTTAGACGAATTGATAGCAGAAGAATGAGAGGAACAAAGAAAACGAAACGTTGATCGACAAAGAGTGTATTGAGAAAGAAAGTTGAAGCAGCTGGAAGAACAAAGAAATCAAGTTGCAGAACAACAAATAAATCAAAATGTACAAAATGACGAAATGACGACCGAAAAAGGAGAAGAACGAACAAAAAAAACGCAGTTCAACAAAAAGAAAATTGAAAAAAAAAGTTAGGCGAATTGACAGCAGAAGAAGGAGAAGAACAAAGAAAACAAAACGTTGATCGACAAACAACATATCGAGAGAGAAAGTTGAAGCAATTGGAAGAACAAAAGAAATCAGTTTGTAGAACAACAAATAAATCAAAATGTACGAAATGACGGCATAAGAAGGAGAAGAACAAACAAAACAAAAAGCAGATCAACCAAAAGAGAATCGAAAAAAAAAGTTAGGCGAATTTTCTCTATTTTCCAGTTTAACAATTTACTCAATCCTAAATACTTATTACTTACATTATGATAATCCTCATAAATGTATCTGTGTTTTGAACCTAACCTGTTCCTTACAATGCTGATCAAACTGCAATTTTGTGTCACCGCCCACAACTGAAACCAGCCTAGATCCAAATCCTAGGCTCTATCAAGCGCCGAGAGGGATCAAATCTCCCGAGGTGCAAACCTCTTCTCAGGTATTGCACTCAAGGAGTTTTTCGAGGAGAGGTTTGCACCTCGGGAGATTTGATCCCTCTCGGCGTTTGATAGAGCCTAGGATTTGGATCTAGGCTGGTTTATGGAAAAGTGGTATAACCACCCCAAAATGTCATTATTTTAAGATTGGTGTTTATTTTTCTCTAAAACACAATGCATATGTTTGCGTTTGTCCACCGGTTTGTTATGTAAATTGTCAAATTATGAGAAAAAAATATGTAGAGGCGTAGGCAACAAACGGATCTTGTGCAGGGCTATTTTTCCAAAATTTTAAAAGCTAATTTTATATATTTTTTAAATTACGAATGTCAGTGAAGCCCTAAAACGACATGATCGAGCGTTGGTCCACCATATCATGGTCTTAACTACTCTTGTGCGGGTTCTTTTCCATTTTCGAAATATGTAAGCCAATCAAAAGTTATAGTCCAAATAAACGACCTATGTTTTTTACAAATTTGACATGAGTGCAGTTAAAAATGAATTAAAAATAGAAAACAATAACAGATCTATTCAACCCCGGATGCAGGTGATGGGACGGTCTTGGACACACGTGAACCCAGTCACGTGAAACTTAGACACATGGACGGGCTTCGTGGCATTAATGAGAAGGGCGACTTGAGGAGACGGCCGCCTCAAGGCCTGGCTCATTAAACACCCCCACTGGATATGTCCCCTCGACCTGGTTGGCCTCGACTTCGGCGTACCACCTCCAGGTGGTTCCTTCGTGCAGCTTTAAGGAGCGCAGGAAACCGTCATCTCGACTCGTTGATTATCATGCACCTCCGGCCCAGGCGCGTCATTGCAATGCTCTCCATCCTCAACAGGTCTGCGAACTGGGCTCATCCCGCACTCGGGTTCCTATTGTTCGCAGCCATCCACTTGCTTGCTTCCCTCACGAGCTGGCTTCTGCTTCATGCGGGCATCCTACAACTGACGTTTCTTGTTTTCTCTTGGGATCCCTCCATATGGTCTTCTAATATGGGCCGGTCGAAAAGTTGCAGGGGGAGAAGGAAGAAAAGCGACACCCACAAAGATGCATAAGACATGGAAAAAGGGTATGGGGAGGAGGTCACCATCCCTGTTCGTCTGCTAATCGACAATTAGGAATCCAGACTAATGGCATACTGCCTCTCCTCTGGATGCCCTGGTAAGCAAATTTCTCCTTATTGGCTTGTTAAGAACATGCTTGGGTTTCTTATGGAGGACATGCTAGCCAACTGGGCTACTACCAAAAATGCCACCCAGACCTTGAGGCCTCCCTGCCCAACATGGAAGCTATTCTGGGAAGTCTAGAGGGCACCTTCAATTGGCAGTCTTATGCTCCTAGCAGTCATCCTCAACACAACAACATCGGAAGGGGTGGTCACAGGGACCTCTCCACCGCGGCAGGTTGAAGCGGGCCAGTTCAAGCGAGCCTGTCCAAGGGTAAGGCACCACTGACCTTCCTAATTCCCACCACTACAGGCCTTGTTCTATACAAGCGAGTCCGCAGCGATCAGGGGTTCACTATCTTCAGAAAGACCATGCATTTTCCCGACAAACGACCGATGAAAGCCTCGGTCGTGGAGGAGTACCCTCCCTGTCCCATCTTGGAAGAGAATTCACCCGAAGCAGTTGCACCCGAAGCAAATGCACCTACAAATACTCGCAGCTAAGAAGGCTCTGGTCACTCCCTGTGTTTTCCAGCTTTTCTTTTTTAATCTGTTTAGAAGTTTAATAGCTTACAATTTAATAGGTTTATACAGACAACCTAGTTTTATAGCAACACCCTGGACTTAGGTTTTATGTAATTTTGATTAGCGCCATTTTAATCCCTTCAAGTTTTTGGGTTGGTGGCTACTCTGTCTCAGGACATCGCAGACTGTAACATATCATGTATTATGGACCTTTTTTTATTAATAGAATTTTGTAGCTTTTACAAAAAAAAAATAATAGACCTATTCAAAAAATATATAGTTAGAATCTGCACACAGAGCTTAACAAGTGTGTGCAATCATATTAGGGGAATTTTGAGGCAAAATATGGGTCTCATAAGAGATACATTAAAAAATTATGAACTAGGCTTTTTATGGGGAAGGTATACTTGACAACTCACATTTCCACTACAATCAATGTACAATCTAGATAACCATGGTTGAGTTACATACTAGAGATAAAAATAATAATAAAATGTTCTCTTGAAGTGACTAAAAGTCAATTTTAATTTCCAAAAAATGTGTGATACTTAAATGCATTCATATCCTTGAACTTGTAGATCACTTTTAATAATAAATAATAGAGACAATGAAAATAAGCCAAATCTTATTTAATATTAAAATATAGACACAATGAAAAGACAATCAAATAACTTTTAATAAAAATATTGACAAAATGAAAATGCAATCAAATCTTTTCTCTAACAACATATTGAAATTTGATATTTAAGATAAAACTTAGGGGAGGGATGCCAGTAAGTGAGCGTTTTTTTATTGGTAGTGGTGCAGCTTAATTCTCCATGTTCCCGAGCTTGTTTTTTCTCCAAATTTTTATAATATATACTTTTTCGTGTTCTCTATCTAACCATATTGGTTTTGAGGTGTGACTAATCCAAAATGATGCCATGTGAGCCACAAAGTTCCAAGTTCTCTAGTCTTAGTGTGCCTTAGTGTATTTTTGATTGGGACCAATGCTTGAACATTGATGTGACTTAAAATGATTTTCCAATTTCAAATATTCATTTTATTTCAAAATGTAGTTCAATTTTTTTTTATAAATATTTTTAAAAACATGAAAATATTGAGAATTACTTGTACATAAAGTGCTTTTATGAACCACTTATAGTAGATAGTTTTTTCAAAACTGAGGTCAACCAACACCATTACTATTTCCACTACTGATCACCCTATCTCAACTACTGGTCTTCCTGCTCCACCATTGGCTCCTCTCCCCTATATGCATTTTCTTAATTTTTTTTAAATTTATCTTCTTTTGTTTTTTAACATAATTTATTTATTTTTATGATATGCTTGATTTAGTGTTTGAAAATTAAAATTTAAAATAGCATATATATTTTCTTAATTTTTTATTATAACTTACATGTTTTAGTTTTTAACATAATTTATGTATTTTTATGATATGATTAATTTAGAGTTTGATAATTCCCTTTGTTGTTGTTGTCTTTTTATTTATTATAATTATAGTTATCAATAATGAATAAATGTGTGTCTTATATGAGATTTAAAAGTATCTTTAACAACAATTATATTGAACATAATTGTTATGATTTCTTTTTATAAAAAATGAAATTTATTACAGAAATTAACATTTTTTATGTTTTATAATTTTATTTTTTCATAAATTAAAACAAAACACTATTTTTTAAAAAAAATTAAAAATATAAATCAAATATATTTTAAAATTTTATTTTTCACAATTATAAATCAAATCAAATATATTTTAGAATTTACGCTAAACGTATAATGCCTCATTATCCAAAATCAAAGTAAATCACCCTTATTTATATTTATTTTTAAAACAAATCCACAATAGTGAATTATCAAAGAATCAAGCTTACATCAAATTTGAATACATTTATTGTTACAAATTGTGGATGTTTCATCTTGTTCATGAGCTATTAAATGGGGACACATAGAGGCAAAACATCGACCTTGGTGATTTCTAGGACAAAGATGCCCCTAAAGAATTGATTGCATCAATTTCGAATTAGAGAGACTTAGTCCCATTTGAATCCAATGATAGGTACACTAAAGATATACACTTCCAAATAAAAACCCAACAAATTATGAATTCGAAATTGGACAAGAATCCCACTTTTCTAATTTGCTCAAAAACTTTGTGATTGCGTCATTTTGCTTCTTCTTGAAGGAAAACTAGTGAAAGCTACCTTTCCTACCAGTAAAAAAACAATTGTAGAGCCAAAAACAACATCATATTTGAATACACTAATTGTTCTATCATTGTGGATCTTCTTAGCATCTTCCAAAGCCAATAAAAGAGCACACACAAAGGAAAAACTTGACAATGGTGTTTTTTAGGACAAAGTTATCCCTAGAGCATTGATTGCATTTTTTTTATTGTGCCAAAAGAAAGCTAGAGACTACTAAATTTATAGGCATTACTATTTTAGACATTTTAATAATTGTGTTATAAATTTAATTATAAAAAAATTAATGACAAAAAGAAAAGAATATGGAAGTAAAATATTCTATGCAACTCACAAAGTAAAATAAATTATATCGGAATAATATTTACAATTTAAAAACATTTCACATCTGAAAAGTGAAATATTAATATAAGAGTATAAATGTACAAGAGAGAATAATAAAAAGAAAAGAATATGGAAGTAAAATATTCTATGCAACTCACAAAGTAAAATAAATTATATCGGAATAATATTTACAATTTAAAAACATTTCACATCTGAAAAGTGAAATATTAATATAAGAGTATAAATGTACAAGAGAGAATAATAGATAAGAAGTATTAATCTTTAAAAGTGCAAATTAAAGTAATAAATAAATTATATAATACAAATGTTTGAGTGTACTTGTACATGGAAGAATAATAGATATAATGAAAGAGTAAGATTCTAAATATATAAAAATTTAAAATATAAAAAATTATATACATAAATTAGAATAATTTTATATTAAATTTAAAATATTTTATGATTAATATAAAACCAAAACATATGGTTAGATCAGATTTTTAAGTCATTATCTTGACACGTGGATGGTTGATATATTATGAAAGGTGAAATGAGAGATACAAACTACTCCGTAATGAGAGTTTAGACTTTGAATATTTAATATGGTTATGCTTTTTTATCAAGTTTACATGGTAAGGGAATAGGGATTATGGATTTAAGGGATTAAGGGTTATAATGGGTTATATGATAGTTGATCTAACATAATAAATAGAAATATTTATGGATAGAAATTGATTATTTTTTTTTAGAGAAATGATAGTTGATTTAATATAATAAATACAAATATTTATGGATAAAAATTGATTATTTTTTTTAGAAATGTTTATGAAACCTATAACTATAATACTTCATATTTATAATTATTAACCTCAAATGGCTAATACTTAACACATATAACCTCAAACTACTAATCAATTATGTTAAATTTAAATCCTAAACTATATATTTACTAATAATAAGTCTCATTCCTTCTTAGGGGGTTGAAGGATTATGGGTTAGGGTTAATATGAGCATGAGAAGAATTGTGTCACTCCTAAATATAAAGCTTCTTAAAGAACTTGTATGAAAGCCTCACATTCTATATTGGGGGTAGTATGTCTAAATTTTAGACAAAAGAGGAAGTGGATGCTTGTCCATAAAGTCTACTATGGCCAACCCTCATGTCAAACTCATTTGTAAATGTGGTTGCATCAAATTTGATGGTCCAAGTAGAAATTATGCACTTATTCACTACCATGGGTGTGCATAGTGTTATATATAGTAACGATATAAGATGTTAAGTATCAAATGTCGTATGCACTAGTAGTAAAGCATCTTATATAGCTTGCACTACGTCTTATGCACTACGATCAGTGTACATGTTGTTATATATACTAATTGTATAAGAGTTTAAGTAACAAGTGTCATATGCACTAGCACTAAATAATCTTGTATAGCATGCACTACAATTGCTCTTAGAAGATAAGCATGAGAAGAATTGTGCCACCCCTAAGTCTAAATATTCTTGAAGACATCATATGAAAGCATCACATACTACGATGGGAATGGCAGGTCTAAATTTCAAACAAAAGAGGTTGTGAATGCTTTACCATCAAGGCTAGTATTTCCAACCTCTATGTCAAATTCATTTCTGAATGTGGTTACATCAAATTTTATGGTCCAAGTGGCACTTATGCAATACCATGTGTGTGCATATTGTTTAATATACTAATGGTATAAGATGTTAATTAATAATTTCATATGCACTAGAACTAAAGCATCTTGTATAGCATGCACTACCTCTTGAGAACTACCACTTATGCACTACCATGGGTGTGCATATTGTTATACATACTCATGTATAAGATGTTAATTAAAAGGTGTCATATGCACTAGCATGAAAGAGTCTTGTATAGCACGAATTACATCTTATGCACAACTACTTAGCACTTATGCACTACCATCGGTGTGCATATTGTGATATATACTAATTGTATAAGATGTTAAGTAACAAATGTCATATGCACTAACACTAAAGAATCTTGTATAGCATGCACTACCTCTTATGCACTACCACTTATGCACTTATATAGGTATAGTAGTGGAGTCTAATAAAGTCTCATTTGTAGATAAGGTATGTTCATGTCTATTAAAGGTAACTCTTTCGAACAATGAGTCAATATGAAGAACTACATACGCAAGAACATACTTTCCATTACAAAGCAATATAATAACCATGGATAGAACATATTGTCTATTTAATACAATGATTTCATATGAAGAATTATATAGGAAAGAACATAATTTCTACCACAAAGAAATTGCATTGTACATGTATAACACGATAAAAATGGGTGTTCTATTGGAGTCTAGCAATTCTTTTTTAACTTAAATAAAGTTATGGTCTTCAATAGAGTTATTTTATCCATATATGGTATTCTCTAACCACCAATTTAGTTCAACAATGACATAATGTCAAATTAACATCAACATTGAATAGGATGATATTGGAACCAAATTGTCTATTTTGAGATTTTTAAGCAAGGTGAACTTAGCATGAGATATGATTTTTATGATTTATATGGTTAGGACAAACAAGATGACATAAAGATACTAAAAAACCTAGACAATGTAGGGCCTTTAATAGACAAAATTGGCCCTAATAGGTTGATTGTAAGTTTAAAAGCCTCACATTCTATGATGGGGATAATATTCCTAAATTTCAAACAAAATAGGAAGTGGATGCTTGTCCATCAAGGTTAGTATGGATAACCTCAAATCCAAACCCATTTCTAAATGTGGTTGCATCAAATTTGATGGTCCAAGTGGCACTTATGCAATTATGCACTACCATTGGTGTGTATATTTATATATATACTAATTGTATAAGATGTTAAGTAACAAGTCTCATATTCGCTAGCACTAAAGCATCTTGTATAGCATGCACTACCACTTTTGCACTTATGCACCACCATCAATATGCACATTGTGATATATACTGTTAGTATAAGAGGTTAAGTAACAAGTTTCATATGCACTAACACTAAAGCATCTTGTATAGCATGCAATACAACTTATGCATTTATAGAGGTATAGTAGTGGAGTCCAACAAACTCTCATTTGTAGATAAGGGTTGTTCATGTCTATTAGAGGTAACTCTTTGGAACAATGAGCAGCTATGAATCACTACATAGGGAAGAACATGCTTTCCATTACAAAGAGACATACTAACCAAGGACATAACATATTGAATGCTAAATACAATAATTGGATATGAAGAACTAGATAGGAAAGAACATACTTTCCATCACAAAGAGATTGAACTGTGACATGTATATAATGAGAATAATGGGTGTTCTACTGAACTTTAGAAATTCTTTTTGAATGTGAATAAATTTATGGTCTTCCATAGAGTTATTCGATCTATATATGGTGTTCTCTAAGCACCAATTTGGTTAAATATTGAATAATGTCAAGGAAACATCAACAATGAAGAGGATAATATTGGAATCAAATTGTCACTTTTTAGTTTGTTTAATCAAGGTGTGTGAAAATATGATCATAGGCTGATCTATGCACACAAAAAATTCCTCACACAATTGCCAAGAAAAGATTGCATAATTTCACTGAAAATTAAGACAAAATTGATGCACACAATAAAACTCTATTGATTAATTGTACATCAGCCAAACCTCGGCAATAAAGTGGCTGTCCAAATATATACATAAGGATGAAATTTGAATGGCTAAGGAGGCATTCAAACAACTCACAAAATTCAGGCTTACAACTGATGAAATTCCTCATTAGTGGCAACATCAGCTTTCCAACTCATTCAAGAGGCTCACGAATTGGAAAAATCAGATATGGCAGCCCATCTGTGATGAAAAAGAAGAAAGTTGATGGCTTTAGAAGAGAAAATTAGGGAGGATGTGTTGGCCAAAATTATATCAACTTGATAAGTCCATGAAGGCACCCTTGCTTTATCCTTATTCAACTCAAAAGTAGAGCATGTTGCTTTATGATCATAAAAAGTATGACAAAGCTTCTAAAAGTAGGATATGTGCTCTTACTATTCAGAATAGTCATAAAAGTAGGTATAAATCTAAAGAGGGAACACACGTGGATAACTATGGCAAGTAGTGGGCTTACAAGGAATAATGGGGCCAACAACCTAGTCTAACACCTAGGAAAGTATTAAAAGCATATAATAACTTATATCCTAAGTCTAGATGGGGTGAATTTATTCCAACACCCCCCTTAAGGCTGACTATATGTGAGTACAAAATCAGAAAATATAGGGCCATCAACTTGTAAGAATCTGCAAGAGATCTAGCAACTGTAGCAACTCACAATCAAACTATCAAGTATGTTGCAAAGGAGAAGAGAAGGAGACACTCAATGATCACTCATAAACACAGAAGAATAGACAATATATCAGTATCATACAATGAATAAGAATGTAAGTGAATGAGTACAATAGCTATGATGATGGCATCATATAGGATTTGAATTAGCCAAGTAGGGCATTCGAATCTGATCTCTAGTCTAGCTTGGATAACTATGGAGACATCATCCAGTCGGTAGTATCAGTCATGAGTGGTAAGAGTCAATCAAGTGTGTCTAACTGAGTCTAACAGAACCATCTAGTCATAAATCAAGGAATGGAGACTCCAAGGAGGGTGCATGAGGCTGTCAAATAGTCAAGTGGAACTCCAGAACTAGCTAACTAGAAGCTACAAGCAGTCATCATGAGCAATCAGTGGAAGAACTACTCAATCAATGCACTAACTGAATGATAACTCTCAGTAGGTGAGATAAGGTGCCCCAACTGAGTGATAACTGGTGGTAGGTGAGTAAGTGCACTCTAACTGACAGTGGTAGGTGAGAAAGGCGCACTAGCTAGCAGATAAGTCAAGGAGGGCACATTAGGTAGTTAGGAGGCCAAATGAGGGCTGAACACAGCTCTGGAGAGATAGAAGCAAGATCTAGGTGCTGGGGAGACAACCATGATGATGACTGGATGCATGCAGTGGCATGCAAATGCATGCAGCATGCAGTTTTTCATGCAGGCAAAGAAGAGCTAGAAACAAGCTCTAGGTGCTGGGGAGACCACCATGATGATGACTGGATGCATGCAGTTGCATGCAAAATACAAAAATGATGGTGTGAATATTCCAACAAAACTATGGCTTTGGTCACCCTTTTACATTTATTTTGTCCAAAAAGCAAGGAAAGAAGGAAAACCCCTTGGGAAAATTATCCCCTCTAAACTGGACACAAACAAAACTGTAACAACTTTCTTTTCAATATTTCTTCACCATATCTTCAGCCACTCCAAGAACTGGTTCTGAGATGGATGAAAGTCTTCTATTTGAATGCTTTGGTGAAGATATATGCAGCTTGCGCAGAAGTAGGACAATACTGTAGAGATATGACTTGATCATGCACTAGTCCTCGGATGTAATGCATGCAAATTTGTATATACTTGGTTCTCCGTCCTTGCACCGGGTCAGTTGATATTTTAATGGTACTTTGTTTGTCACACCAAATGACTGTAGGTGTGCAGAATTTAATCTCAAAATCTAAAATCATACCTTGCAACCAGACACCCTGAGTGGCTGCATTTACAACTCCTCTGTATTCATCCTCTATAGATGAAAGTGCAATGACACTTTGATTTTTACTTGACCAACATATTGGACCCCCTCCAAGCATGAAAACATATATGGAAGTCATCTTCTGGTCTAAGTTATCTCCATCCCAATTAGAATCTAAAAAACCCTAAATATCTAATGAAGAATTTGTAGCATATTAAATACCAAATGACTTGGTTCCTTGTACATAATGCAAGATCCTTTTGGTATCCCTCCAGTGGAGCTCATGAGGCTCCTGCATATACCTTGACAAAACACTAACTACAAAATATATATCAGACTGAGACTGTGTAAGGTACAACAAACTCCCAACCAGCTGCATATACAAAGTGTTGTTCACCAATAGGGAAGAGTCACCATCTTCAAGTCTTACTCTAGAGAGAAAGGGAGTCTTTATTGGATTAAATTATTGTATTATGAACTTTGTGAGAAAATATGATGCATATTTTGACTGAGATATTTTTATTCATGAAGTGAATTGAGTGATCTCAAGTCCCAAAAATTGTCTAAGCAATCCCAAGTCAATCATAGAAAATGCATGATGCAAAGCAGATTTTATTGAAGCAATCTCATTAGTAGAAATTTCAGTGATTAGAAGATCATCAAAATATAATACTATGAGTAAATATGAACCATTAACATGCTTCAAATACACATTTGGCTCATATTTGCATCTGTTGAAACCTCGTGATAGAAGAAAATTGTCCATTTTAGCATACTAGGCTCTGAGATCCTGCTTGAGACCATACAAAGACCTTTTCAATCTGCACACAAGAGAGGGGTCATTGACACAACCTTCTTGATGCTGCATATAAATTTCCTCCTCAAGGTCTCCATGGAATAATACACTTTTTACATCCATGTGGTGCACTTCCCACTGCTTGGATGTTGCAATTTCCAGAACTAGCTTGATTGAATCCATTTTGGCTACCAGTTAAAAAGTCTCATTGTAGTCAAGGCCTTGGACTTGGGAGAATACCTTAGCCACAATACTTGCTTTGTAATTCACTTCTACACCATCATAAGCCACCTTTTCCCAAAAGATCCACTTACATTGGACCATTTCCTACCAGGTGGAAAAGAAACTAGTTCCCAAGTTTGGTTATTTTGAAGAGAGTGAAACTCTTCATCCATGGTTGATTTCCATATAGGATATTTGGAAGCCTCAGCATATGATATAGGATCATATCAAATCATTAGATAATATATTTTAGTAAAACAAGAGTCACTGGCAGAAAATGCACAGTGTGCATCGTCAAATTGAGACCTAGTCTTCCTAGTATCTTGAGGGTCACCTGCAAGTTCCCCTATTGCTTCAATGGTTTTTTAAGCCCACGTTGGTCTTGTAGGTGGATTTGGATATGAAATCAAATTCTCTTCTTCATCATCATCAGACTCAGATTTTGAATTTCACTTGAGGCATAAGTTACTTCATCAAGTGGTGGATGTGAACATTCTCCTTCTTCCAATTGCATTGTCTGCAAGGGTTACTCTTTGGATTGCACACTCCTTTCAATGAATATCTTTTGAGTGGTCAAATTGAGAAATTTTTAACCCTTTGAATCTTCTATATAGCCAACAAATATGCAGTGTTGTCTTTGGGGCTGCAAATCCATTTTCTTCTCAGGAGGTATTCTATCCCATGTCGTTGAGCCAAAAATTCTAAAATGTGACACATTTGTCTTGTGTCCACTCCAAGCTTCAAAAGGAGTCATACCTTTAAATTGGAGAATATAGGATTGTGAGGCACTCTATTATGAATACAGGCTTCACAATTAATGTCTTCAGCCCATATTCTTGGAGACAAAGACTTGGACTCTAGCATGCAGGTGGCCATCTCCTTCAGGGATCTATTCTTTCGCTCTAACATACCATTTTGTTGAGGTGTGAAGGGAACAGTATGTTGCATTTGAATTCTAGAATCAACACAAAGTTGCTGCAAATCAAACTTGACATATTCCCCCCCATTGTCTATTTGAAAGGATTTAATTTTCCTACCAGACAGATTCTCCACTAAGGCTTTAAAAACAATGAAAAAACCAAAGACTTCTGACTTGTATTGGAGGGAGTAAACCCAATAGTATATTGAGTAGTCATCAATGAAAATGAGCACATACTTTGCATTGTCTAAGGAAATGGTAGGGAAAGGACCTAAGACATCACTATGGATCAACTCAAGGGGTTGTGAAGTTATCTCTCTGCTCTACCTCTCTCATACTTGTGCTCATGGTGTTTACCAAGGATGCAACCCTGACAAATTCCTTTTGAAAATTTAATATTGGGCGGCCCATCAACCATAGAAAAATTGTGCAATTCATGCAAACACTTATAGTTAAGGTGTCCAAATATCTCATGCCACAACTTGCTGGTTTCTTTAGCATGAGTGAGGAGTGCATTGGGTGATGAGTAGGGAAGAAAATGAGAAAACTTGTAAACATTTGAGTCAGGGTCTGCAACACCTAAGGCAACAATTCTACCAGTAGAAATTTCATAAATATCCACTTCATTGGGGGTGAAGGTGACTTTATTAGCAGACCAATTATGTGTCATATGATACACAGAAAGGAGGTTGGTAGCCAGACCAGGGACATACAAAACATTTCTTAAAGAACCATGGTCTAGATCAATATTACCCTTACCTTTTGAAGCAGTCTCTGAGTCATCTCCAAACAAGATTGAAGGACCACCCATGGATTCAAACTGAGAGAAATAATCCCTTGTGGAAACCAAATGCCTGGAAGATCCAGAATCAATTACGAGGGAAGAATATTTTAATGTGCCATCCATGAGAGCATGACATCCTTCTTTCCTTTCTGATTTTGAACCTCCATATTTCTTCCTTACACCTTCAGGAACTAGAATGTTGTTCTTCTCTATATGTTGGGCCATCATGTCTATGGTTTTATTCATACATGCACTTTCAGGGTGCCAACCCTTATGGAAGTATGTGCACTTTGTCTTCTCCTTCTTCTTCTGCTTCTCTTTCTTTGAACTTGAACCCTCTTCAGGTGATATGGTCTTCTCCTCCATTTGATCAGAAGGATTTTTATCTTTGGACTTCTTATTCCCTTTGGAACCCTTGGAATCTCCAGCTGCCAAAGCATGGCCTTTTCCTTGGTGGCACCCATTTGGACTAACTTGTCTTGCTCTTGAGTTAGTCATTGCATGAACTCTACCAGGGAGGGCATTTCCAGTTTAAAACTGTGAGCTTGGTGGCATGGAAGGTAGAAACAAAAACTGAGTACTTTGGACCCAATTTCGAAAGTATGGACAAGATCAACTGCTCATCTTTATTTTCAATCCCACATTATTTGACATAAAGAAATAGAGACTTAAACTTAGTGAAGAATTCTTATAGAGTCTCAAAACTATTGGGACTTAGAGATATCAAATCATTCTCTATTTGATGGCCTCTTAATTCATCTATATTTCCAAACAAATATTCAAGTTTGACCCAAACTTCATTCGGTGTGGATAAACCATCCAGTTGGAACAAGAGATCCCTTGAAGTACCGAGACACAACATACCAAATGATTCATCTCTTCTGTTATGACATTTTTCCTTATCTACAACTAATGTAGGTTATACCTCAATGCCCATAGAAACTCTATAGAGGCCATTGCTCCTCACCATAATAACCATCTCGTCCTTCCAGTCAAAGTAATTGAATGGAGTTAAGATGATGGACTGATACTGCTCCATGATCACCTATTGCACTCTGGTGAGTCTGTATCTGTAACCTGCAAAATTACAAAACAACACTCAAGAGGAAGGTTTGTTAACACGTTCAATCCCTACTTTGACATTGAGCACATTCAAGAGTGCGTCATGCCTGGGTAGACTCCAAAGGATTGCTCCAATGGCTTCAAGACAATAGCCCCAGGATTTGTGTGGAAAATCCATTGTTTCGGGTGCTCGAATGAAAGTATCAAGGAGAGACTAGAAGAAAATTGTGCTCTGATACCATGTGAAAATCCAATCATAGGCTGATATATGCACACAAGAAATTCCTCACACAATTGCTAAGCAAAGATTTCACAATTACACTGAAAATTGAGACAGAATTAATGCACACAATAAAATTCTATTGATTAATTGTACATCAGCAAAAATTCGGCAATGAAGTGGCAATCCAAATATACATAAGGTTTAAATTTGAATGGATAAGGAGATATTCGAAAAACTCACAAAAATCAGGCTTACAACTCAGGAAAATCCCCACCAGTGGCAACATCATCTTTCCAACTTAGTCAAGAGGCTCACGATTTGGAAAAATCAGATAGGGCAGCCCATGTGTGATGAAAAAGAAGAAAGATGATGGCTTTAGAAGAGAAAATCAGGGAGGATGTGTTGGCCAAAAATATATCAATTTGCTAAGTCCATAAAGGCGCCCTTTCTTTATCCTTATCCAACTTAAAATTAGAGCATGCTTCTTTATGAGCAGAAAAAGCATGACAAAGCTTCTAAAAGTAGGATATGCGCTCTTATTATTCAGAACAGTCATAAAAGCAGGAAGAAAGCTACAGAGGGCACATAAATGGATAAATATGGCAAGTCGTGGGCCTACAAGGCATAATGGGGCCAACAACCTAGTCTAACACCTAGGAAAATATTAAAAACATATAACAACTTATATCCTAAGTCTAGATGGGGTAAATTTATTGCAACAAGGTGAAGGAGTATGAGATATGATTTTTCTACTTTATAGGGTTAGGAAATAAAAGATGACAAAAAGCTACTGCAATACCTAGCCAATGTAGGGTCTTCAATATCCCAAATTGACTTCATTAGGTTGGTTGCAAATTTAAAAACATCGCATTCTATGATGGGGATAGTATCTCTAAATTTCACACAAAAGAGGAATTGGATGTTTATCCATCAAGGATAGTTTGGTCAACCTCGACATCAGACCCATTCCTAAATGTGGTTGCATCATATTTGATGGTCCAAGTGACACTTATGCACTACCATCGGTGTGCACTAGCACTAAAGCATATTGCATAGCATGCACTACCACCACACTTGGAAGATAATGTTATAATCATGTGCCTCTTACTACTACAATATGTGGCATTACCATTTCCACTGCAATAGAAATGTGTGCAACCTCAAATAATGCACCACCTTGGATAAAGTGATAACCATCTTCCCCATTTATAAATATTGTATCATAACTCATTTGTATATCACATATAAAAAAATCTCCTCTTCTTCATCGTGTAAATACCTTACAATTTCATGTTCACATTATTCAATTTTGTTATAAGGTTTAAAATAGTGATAGCTTACAAACTTAAGAAAAAATCAAACATATCTATTATCATTATGCACATTATTCATAAAATAATATGTGTTATAATGATATTTAACACCTTTGAAGGAGAAGGCCTAAGTGGACATCAAGACACCTTTTACATAAGAAAATTGACTTCAAAATAGTGAAATTCATAGAGAATTTGAATCTACTCGATACCTTTCCCTAGGGAAAGGGGTGACTGGTCACTATATCCATCCTTAAAACCGTGACCACCTCAATATGGTTTTTATATTGGACCTATAAATCATGACCAAGGTTTTAGATTGGACAAAACTAGCACTAAAAATGCGCACTCAACTAAACAAAGGTTCAAGTTCACATGGAGGTGACTTGTAATGCATGCAAAACATGGACTTGGTAATCATCACCTAGTTTAGACCTAATCCAAAGTTATAAAATAGACCTATGGGGTGAATATTAAAGATGTTAGATAGAGGTTGAAGAGAATTTTTATATTAGAGAGTAGGACACTTCCGTTGTTCGAATATTTTCATTTAGGCTAAGGGAAAAAGAGGGGACTCAAACTCTAGAGAAAGGAGTATAGGAAGCAAGGTCAAGGGTTGTAACTACTATGTTTCTCTTCAGTGGTTAATACAAATCAATTCACCCCCCAACCCCTCCACCCCTCCACTCCAAAAATATACGTGTTATGTGTTTCGGATTGGTGATGTATAAGTTAGTTTCTTTATTCATGTTTATCATTATTTACTAGCTGGAAGAATCAGGAAGGTGTGGTGTTTTATTATGTCCAGGATTGTTCTCACAACTTAGGAGCAGGGATTGAAATTCAAGGACTCAGCTTGGAAATGTTTTGGGAAAATGAAGATACTAAAGCACACATCCCTCTTCCTTATTTTCAAAAGTTTGGTTCACATGCATGTTGAATCTAGGGAATAGTAGAGTAATTGTTTTGATTATGTGTTGACGAGCCTAACCCACTCACTAGGGAAAACACATAGATTGTTAGATCTATGATGCTTTCCCTTACAACAAAATTGGACACCATACTAGAGAAATTTAATTGAACTTCATTTAAATCAAGTGTTTTTGCTCTATTATTTTCTCTTTAAAATCCATTGTATAATTTGTCTTACCTTAGTGGTAAGTCTTGGAAAGTTTGGGAGAGTGTTGTGGCCACAACAGATCCCATGCTTAAATGAAGCACGGGAGCCCCATTTTTTATACGCAAAGGTATTTGGGTGAGTTGTCTTGTAAATATTAGGTTTTGGTTTCTACCTCTAAGATCCTTCACCCATGCTTTTGGTCTGCCTGTTTGCCAAGCTTTAGATTATTTTTTCCAAGTGTTTTGGTCTGGAGAAAGCTAAAATTCTAATTATTTTGTTGTCTGCTTTCGTCAACCCGAAACCCGACATTTTGGGAACTCGAAACCCGCAACCTGACAGTTTCGGGTTGCGAGATTGTTGTTTTTAGTTTTCGGTTTTTGGTAAACCCGAAACCCTCAACTCGACAGTTGTGGGTTGCGGGTTTTGTTGTTAATAAATTTGGGAAACCTCCATCCCGAAACCCGCAACCGGAGACCCGCAATTGTGGATTTCGGATTGCGGGAACTTTTTTTTTAAGAATTACGTTGTGTGTTCCCACAACCCGCAACCCAAAAATGTTAGGTTGCGGGAAGAGCTTTTTATTTTTGCGATTGCTTCTGTTTCCGAAACCCGCAAGCCGCAAATTTCGGGTTGCGGCTTTCGAAACTTGTTTTTTGTTTGTTGTGTTGGCAGTTTGCAATCCTGAAACCCGCAACACGCAAGTTTCAGGTTGCGGCCTTCGGGAATCACGAATAAACGTTGTGAGCAACAACTCGACCCCGCAGCCTCGAGATTCAATCGTAACCGTCGATCTGTCTTAATCCTACCGATGAGATTGCACTGCGTGATTTGGATATTTATTTGGGTTGTTTCCATTTTTACTTATTTGCTTTTGATTCATTTGAGTTGGTTTTTATCATTTGATTTGGTTCCATGATCTTGGTGGTTAATTTATTATGTTGTTCCTCACATTCCCCACCTGGATTTTGTCTTCACTGCATCAGCTGATTATTCGAGATGATGGCTGGTTGATTATCTTCATTTTGGGATTTTGATTGATCTTATGGTTTCTTCTTTCATGATTTTGGATATTGCATTAGTATGATATTTTAGTTTGATGGAGTTTTATTTAACTTTTGCATGCCTAGAATCATAATGTAAATATTGTAAATAATCTTAGTCTTTGGGTTTGTTTGCCTATGTTAGTTTAATATTTTTTAATCTTTAAATTAAGCTTATTGAAATCTTTTAAATATTCATGGTCATGCTTTGACTTTCATTAATTTAATTTGTGTATTTTATTAAATCCATATACTAAACTTATACACAATTTGATGTTATGAGAATTAAAAGAACACATGTTTTAGTTTGTTGGAGTTCTAATTTCCCTAATTTCTATGAGATTTGGTTTTATGATTATTTGGAAATTAGTGGGATTAGAATTCAACATTCACGAATGTAAAGTAGTTTGATCATGGATAAGTCATTCATTCTCAATAAACTAGTTTGATTTTGAAAATATAACTTCTATTTTTCCATTTTACAATTTAGGAGAATTTCCATTTAATTATTGTGCAGAAGGAAACATTATTATTATTTTCTTGCTTTTCTATTATGGAAAATGATATGTTAGAAACCTATTTATGGAATTCATTAACTCTCCTATATTATATGAGTGATTATTTTCCTATATACGTAACTTGTTTCCAACATTTATTTTCTTAAGAATTAACTTGTAAATGGTTATTATTTTTACTTCTAGGTTTAGGGTTTTCATATATTGCATTTTTTCGTTCATGTTGTAAATATTTCTAGATTTTCTTAATATTTTATCCATTGTTATTTCCTTACTCCATTCATTATTCAAAAAATAAAAATAAGATTTGCATTTTTCCAAACTTTTCTAATAATTTTTATGCATTTTTATGCGCTTGCGGAACCTTTAATTTTCAACCTTCCCGCAACCCGAAACCCGAAATTTCAGGATGCGGAACCTTTGATTTTAATTATTGACATTTCCATGTTCCCGCAATGCGGGAGGTTGAATTTTCTCTTTTTATTAAAAAATGTTTCCGCAACTCGAACCCGAATCACATTTTGGCTTTTTCACTTGTCCCCCATGCATTTTTCGGACCCTAAGTTTTTCTTAGGTGATATTTTAATGTAATTTCGGGTCCATAATTTTTGGTAACTTAATTTTTCACTTAGGGTTTTAATTTGGTTTTAATTTTGGGTTTTTGATTTTGTTTTTTCGATTTTGATTTGATTAAATAGATTTTTCTAATTCAAATTTTCCTTCCCGACATGTGATTTCAGATTTGGTTGGAATATGGTTTTTGGATTATCGTTTTTGTTTTATTCATTTGGAGAATAATTAATATGAATAATGGATTTCTATTATTAAATCAACGGTCACAATTCATTCCGAAATGAAATCAAGGGCTGCTGAGTGTTATCTTCCAAGAGCAATATCTTGAGATTTATGAGTCCAAATCAAGCCCGTGATAGCCCATTGGAAAGATGGAAGGATGAGGAACGATTTGGGAAGATTATATTTTCCATTTGAATAGCTTAAACACCCTGAAAATCTGTCTGAACAGTCAATTTCGGATTTGCATAAGATTTGTCTATTTTCATTATTTGATTTGCAAATGAATTGTTATTTGTTTTATATTTATGTTATTAGATTTGGAATGATATTTTAATGTCTGTTTTGGATTGTACAGGTGTGGATTTGGATTTGGAGCAATCAAGATTAAGAATTACATCCCAAGTTTGGAATGATAAAAAACATGCCAAGTGGAAAGCAGTGATCTTTGGACGCGATTTCTGGAGTGATGGAGATGAATCTGGAAAATCCGAGACATGGGTTTTGTACAGAAGGTGCCCAATTAGTTTGTCAATTTGCAGAACCCTAAAAAATTTCTTCATTTGGGAGATACGACTGGTTCTTCAAAATGGATTTTCTCAGATTTGTCTCATGGATAGATCTGGCAAATGAAACAACTTAGCTAGTTAGCTGAGGAATTTGGGGAATGGTTCTTATCTTTCTCTGTATAAATACCTAACTTCAATGATCTGGAGTGGGGGAAGTGATCAACAGAGCTGGAAGATTTCTCTTTCAGAACTGAGGAGACTCTGCCAAGGTTGATGATGAATTGAGAGCTCGAATCAGCAAGGAGCAATTGGACATGCCCTGTTTTGCAGACACTATAATTTCTTACAGTTGTGTTAAATACAGTAAAGTTTCTCCATATGTCTTCTTGTTTACTTATCAAGTTTATTTGATTAGTTTGATGATGCTCTGAGTCAATTATCAATTACTGTTTATTAATTTGCAATCAATTAACAATTCTGAATCTGGAGTTTTGGTTTATCATGATTCACGATCTAGATTTACAAATGTGTTGAATAAGTTTATTTATGCAACATGTTTATTTATTTTTGCGAATAATTTACAGTCACTATTAAGTTCATGCTAATTTTTAAATTGGCAAAAGAACAACAGGATATTCTTAGATGCGCTCAAATCTTTAAATTGTTATCAGCAATTTTCATTGTTTGATCATACTTTGAAGTAATAGGTTAATAATCTGGTTTTACATTTCTGTTAAGCTGATGAAATAACTTATTAAAACACAAACCAAGTTACCCTATGCATAAACAAGCTTTCATCTTAGAATATGACTAACTTAGATTAGTTTCCTCTTCTGAAATAGGTTAGGTTAGCTTAGCTTTACCATTTTCACACATTTTGTTTTCCTTGATTGAAAAATTGATCCAAGTGATCAAACCATCAACTCTTAGAGTGCCTGCGGAGGCCGAATATCCGTGGAGGATCACCATACCAAACAGGTTGGGGATAGAACTTCCCTTGCGTAGGGTCTTTCAAATCCTTTCAACTTGGGTTTTCTTCCTCTGTTGGGAGCCTTGGAACCATTCCAACACCTTTGCATCTAACCTGCACAACCGAGGCATCAACAGAGAGATATGAGCAGTTTTTTTCAACATTTGAATCAATTTTCTCTCTCTCAGACTTCTTGGTCATTCTTTTTAAACTAAAAATAGCGTCTAATCACCCTTTTTAGGCCTAAAGTATCAACCAAACCCTTTTTTTCACTCTTTTTCAGCCAACAGTAGTGATCATTAGTGAAAAGAGTTAGTTTTAGGCTTTGATTTCTTCATCTTTTTATCTTTTTTATCTTTCTGGTTGTGTTTCACTCTAACGTAATACTCAGGAGCAATTGTGTTAGGAACCCATGTCAGCCCTTCTATTTACTTTGTTAGTATATTGTTGTTGGACGCATATGCTTTGTAAGTTGTCCCGTAGTATTTGTTGATCCATAGTTTGTATTATTGTTGTTGGACGCATATGCTTTGTAAGTCGTCTCGTAGTAATTGTTGATCCATATTTTGTATTGGCCCATGGTTTGTATTGACACATGGTATTGGTGCCTAGACTTAGTATATAAGTTTGTGTTGAGACCAATGAAGGTACCGTGAAGTTATTTGTACTGAGCTTTCTCAAAGGAGGTTGCCTCCTCGAAGCGACCTACGATCAATATAAAAGTGATTTTGGTTCTGTTATTTCTGCTATTTCGTGTGTTTTCATTAATTAATTATTGCAGGTTTTTCCCAGTTGGTATCAGAGCACTTTCTTGGGCTCGCTGGGTGAAATTTCTGCCAAATTTTTTTTTCGCATCCGTCGCAGCTTCGGATCTGGGAATAATCCCTATCCACTTAACTGTGGGAAGTACTTGGGCATAAGCCCTAAAACTCATTGTGAGGAGTACCATAGGAACCCCGAAGTAGTTGGCCCATTGAGAGGACCTGCTTGCGAAAAGGGCAACGACCCTTACCTGATTGATTAGTTCCCACCCGTGAGGTAAACCAAGAGCTATCGTTTGTGGCAAAGCGGTTATCAGTTTTACCTGAGCCGTGGAGTGAGGGGTACTGTTAACACCCAAAAAGTGCTCACTAGCTCATTTCCCTATTCACATGACCCATTTATCCACTTTTTCACCATCAGAGCCTCTGAAACCAACAAAAGGTCACCAAAAGACCTTAGTACACCCCTTTTTCCATTAAAAAAGATTATTTTTCCCAAAAAAGCATAAAAAACCCTCAAAAAGGGTCCAAATTCCCAAAAATATTAAAAAGGGAATTAAAATATTATTTTTATTCAAAAAAGGAAAAAGGAGGGAAAAGTACCTAAACCATGTTGGTCAATACCATTTGGTTTCCACAAAACCACAAATGGTATTTCCCACCACCAAAACCTATAAAAAGGTGGTAGGGGCTCCTCATTTCAGATCCATCCATTATCTCATCCTTATGCTGCTGAAATCTCCCTTGAGCATTTTAGCCATTGCAAACGACATTGGAGAAGAGACCATTGGAGATTGGAGTTGCTCATCCTTGGAGCTATTCAACCTCACCATTAGAGGTATTGATTTCGCAAGCACTTGCTTGCCCCAATTCTTTCAATACAAATTCATTATTTTACATTATCTTGTTCTTGATCTTAAATTATTTTTGTTATTTGCTTAATATCTTTGCATAGATCCATGGTTAGTCTTGTTTAATTAGTTTATTGTTATTTATTTCCATTGAAACTGCTGCTACTAGTTAGCAGGTGCCCATAGCACTAAGCCTGGTTGCAAAACCGGGCCAACAGTTTTTGGCGACTCCGCTGGGTTTGAACAATAGATCTCTAGTTTTACCCTTTTAATCTTAGTTTTTATTAGTTTTTAACCTTTAGATCCATAGATCTGCCATCTTAGACAGCAGATCCATTGCTGCTCTGAGTTTTGGCCCCATTAATAGCCCGAAATTCTTGATTTCCGGGTTCGTTTTTCGGCTTCCGTGCACGGCTCTCGCCTCGCAGTTTTTAGCCTGACAGTCGCGCGGTCCATCGTGGCTTTCGGCCCTTTTTCCGCGCGGTCCATCGCGGCCTTTGCCCTTTTTTCCGCGCGGTTCACCGCGGCTTTACTGCCGATTTCCGCGCTGCACATCGCGGCATCGCGGTCATTTACCGCGCTGTACATCGCGACTGCGCGGACCTTTTCCGCGCGGTTCACCGCGGCTTCGCGGCCTATTTGCGCGCTGTACATCGCGGCTTCGCGGACTTTTTCCGCGCTGCACATCGCGACTGTGTGCCCAAATCCCGCGCGGTCCATCGCGACTGTGCGACAGAAACCCGCGCGGTCCATCACGACTTTTCTGTCAGAACCCGCGCGGCTGAATTTTTCATTCGTCCATTTCGACTTTAAAAATTAATTTTTACTGTACTTTCTGCCCATAGCACATTTTTTATAGTATTAAATTCTGCATATTTTACAGCCTTGAAATTTTTTTTACTATTTAAAATGCATATCTAGAAATCTTTTTAAAAATTTTCAAGAAAGTGAAAGAAAGACTCATTTTGCATTTTTATCTAGATAGAAATTTTTCCTGTTTACTTCTTTGAAATCTTGCCCTTAGCAATTTACTTGGAAAAAGAAATCCATTTCTTTCTTTTTAAGAAGTTTATTATTTGCTTTCAGAATTCAAAAGATTCATTGTTTTTTTGAGTTGATATTTGCAAAGCGATTTATTTGAAAAAGTCATAAATATTTGTTTTTGTTATTTTCAAGAAGCTCCTTTGTTTTCTGAAAATTTCCTATAAAGCATTTCCCTTTTTCAAAGTTCAGTTTCAATACCTCACGTGCACTCACTCGATCACTTAATTGAACTAAGCCTTAAAACGGACCATAATCTCAACACACTTTTAACCCCACTTGGGGAACACTAAAATTCTTGTAGCTAGGTAGTATTGGGGGGATAGGTGTTCCAATAACACCCCTCAATTATTACATCTGAGACATAGAAGTTGTCCAATTAGGGAGCTAAAATCTCTTAGTACTTTTTGGCGCGGTCACAACCGGTTTGTGGGAAGGCCTCTCCCTTAGGAGGGTTGAAGTCGCGAGGATGGTTCCGGAAGCCTGAGTGGAATACCAAAATCCATTCAGTAACCGAAGGGCTACCATTCGCAGTTCTCGGGATATCCCTGTATTGGGATATTGCGATCAAAGGACCAAACGGCAGATTTACCTTTTCTCGACGCCTCATGAACGGAGTATCCTAGTAGCCTGTCTTTAGGATTGATTACCCGGTGTCCCTCCCGGTAGGGGGATATCTAGCCGTTGTCTCAGCACTCATATTGTCTGACTTGGATTTCATCACCTTGCAGAGGATATCGTTTGTTTGAGTCACAATACTCTTAGTTAGGTGTTTGCATGATTTCAACCCACCTGTGGTCTAGTTACACCTATTTTTTCTAGGAGCTGTTTGCATGTTGGTATTCTGACCAAGTTGTTGCATTCCTCCACTTATTATAGCACAGCTGCTAGAATAAGTGCCTTTTTTGAGGATTGATTTTTTTTGGCCTGAGAGCCTTTTTTTTTTTTTTTCACTCCCCTTATTTGCACCCTTGGTTGCATTAGGGTTTTGAGTCTTTTATATATATATCACCACCTGATACTTAAACAAATTTTTTAAACAAAAACATAATTCTCACCATTGAGAATTTCAGACGCTCTCGTCGTCTGCAGGGCGAACTCCCAGAGTTTAGTCCACTTGGCTCTCCACGTCACAGACGCAGAGCCCTATCCCTTGATTCGACACATCGTCAATCAACTAGACAGTCATCCGATTCTGACACACCTCCCTTCACTTTTGATTTGGAGGTAGAATCCGAAAACCCCACAAAGTTACCACCAACCACCATTATGGCTGGAACACCATTTGATCCATTGTTTACCAGCACCATAGGTAAGACATCCACAGACCCTTCGGCGGTGGTGCCATCCATGGCGACTACCACCCCCCTGGGTATGCCCAACATGGGTAACACTCCACATTTAGGAATGCCCAACACAGGGCCACCACCTGTTATGGGTGTACCCACCATAGCGGTCACACCCCCTCTGGTTTCCACAAACCCTATCCCAGGAATCCCCACTGCTATTCCTAACCCAAGTGTAACCCATGTTGCACTTGGAGGCGCTGGACCATACCAGACTATACCTATTGGAGGGCACATACCCTCCATACCTAGCATACCTTTAGGCGCTACTGGACCCCTACACCATACCACAATGGCTAGGCATGTACCAGTTCCAGTCACCACATCTACTAGCTTACCATACATGGCGAGTCTGAACCTGCCAGACTTAGCTAGGCTCACAAATGACCCCATCAGACACGATCCTGCGTGGCCTCACATGCCCACCAAACTCCCCTCTGACATCCCTAAGTTTGAGGGCAAGGCAGGGGAAGACCCCCAGAACCATATCATGTCCTTCCATTTATGGTGTTCCTCCAACTCCATAGTGGACGACTCAATCCGCCTCCGGCTTTTACAGCGCACCTTCACTGGCTCTGCAGCCAAGTGGTATATCGAGCAGCCCCATGGGACGCATGCTAAATTTACCTCCCTTGCCTCGACTTTCCTGCAATTCTTCCAGTTACCTGTCCGCTACGATGCGGGCGTCGAGATCCTACTGTCTTGCAAACAGAATACGACCACCCACATCACTGACCACATTCATGAGTGGCGTCGCCGCCGAAGCCTCTGCAAAATCAAATTAGACGACCGTATCTTCTTAGATTGGTTCCTAAAATCCCTCCTCCCTCTCATTGCGAAGGATGTGGCATCTGAAAGACCCCAGTCTGAAGAAGAGGCCATCCTCAAAGCCCAACAGTTTGATCTCATCTACGCCCAGTCGGGTTATCTATACACAATCATACCTGACGCCCCACGAGGTGACTCTTCACGAGGTGACGTACCAGGGGCATCACATGCCGCTGATGGCATCATTGGCCGAATCACCCCCCCAACCTAAACCTTTCAGCATGGTGAGCACCATGCCCGCCCCAGACCTATCTAGGGCTACATCCAGTTCCGGAGCAACAACTTCTTATGCTCCAACAAACCAGACCCATCACATTCATGGACCCTCTTGTCCATAACATTGTTATGGGCAAGTGCCATCAGCATATGTACCTCCTACATACTATGCTCAACCTACTGCACAGACCCCCATGCAGTTCCCACAACAACAGATGCATTACCCACAACCAGCTGCACCAGCTAACCTCACACCTCCCACAGCTCAGGGGTACCAACAACCCCAACAGGCAGCTGGACCACCTCCAGCTCCGCCTGCATACTACCCACCGCAGCCTTCTCCCGCACCTGCGGCTCCCCAGAATCCCCCCAATGCTCAAGGGCATGTGTACGCACAACAACACTAGCCCCAATACCAAAATAACCAACGCAACCAGGGTGGAAACCGAGGAAGAGGACGTAACCGTGGAAACAACCAAAACCATAACCAAGCTCCACAACCTACCCATCCTCCGCAAAACAATAACGCGGCGCCCGCTCATCAGAATCCTGATCGGCCACCTAAGCAGGCCAAAAATTCTAATTTACGAACAAACCATCCTTGTTCTATTTGCAGTGTCTATGGCCACTATACCCACGCTTGCCCACATCTGGAGCGAGCTCGACAACTATGGACAGATGACACCCATCGTCAAGGGCAGGCGGCTCCTCAGCCGCCACCCAACCCTCCACCACCTCAACAACAACCTTTGGTGCTACAAAACCCTTTTCCAACACAAGGGGTGGTAAACACTCAGCCGTTAGCCCCCCCACAGGGCAACGTGCAACCACAACAAATCACTTACGTCGCTCCTGATCAACCCATGTTTGATTCAGGCACCCACCACTTATTGATGATGTCCACTGCCGACGTCAATATCCAAACCCGTCGGAACCAGTATGGCCCTACCTCCGAAGCCCCCCCCGCCGACAAGGATACTAACGCTCATCCCACCGATCAGACATTACGGATACCACCTCTTCCACTCGATGGCGCATCTAAAGCGCCTCGTTTCCCACTCCGCCGTATCAACAACAACCCCAATGCACGGGCTGCGTCAAATTACAACATCGTAGATGACCTAGCTCAATCTCCCGCAGCCATGTCTGCGTTAGAAGTCTTAAAAAAATGTCCTACGCAGCGCAAGACTTTGCTTTCCGCCATTGGGGCGATTGACCCAAATGATTCGAAATTGATGACCTTTGATTTGGACCAGTCCGAACCACGTCTGCCTTCCACCATCGCAGTCCAAGTTTCTGTTTCTATTCGGAATCTTGTCATCCATCGATGTATCATCGACGAGGGTGCATCCACATGCGTCATGTCCACATTTGTTTGGCAGAAGTTGGGATCCCCTACTCTCCAACAATCCACCACTGCGTTGCGGGCCTACGACGGTCGGTCAGCTCAACCTCAAGGTCTACTACCCAAGGTCCCCGTCCAGTTGGGTGGGAAAACTGTGCTCATCGACATTGAGGTCATTAATGCCCAACTCGATTATAACCTTTTACTTGGCCGCAATTACATGTACGCCATGAAAGCGGTCGCCTCATCCGTTTTTCGCACCATGATGTTCCCTCACGAGGGACGCGTGGTCAAAATCGACCAACTCACATACTATGATCCCAATGCCCCTGCAGCACCCGAAAACGTTCTTCCCATGATTGAACAACCAGCTTCTAGTGCAATTACCTCCTTAGTTTCTTCTGTGGGACCCGGACTTTACTCAGATACACCAATGACCTCTACATTCCAGGCCATTCCACCACCGTCACCAGAGACCCATGTCGCAAACCTCTGTACTCTGTCACAGAATACACAAACACCCGGTAGTAAACCACCATTGGTACCGAGTCACATCGGTGTTACACCCATCCACACCATCCCCTTTCTATTTCCTCCTTCGGGGGTAGTAAGCGCCCCGGTTATGGCTACCCGTAGTCTACCCGGGTTAACATTGGGATTACCAGTGTGGTATATTTCGCCACCCGTTCCACCGCCGACACCAAACGTCATCCTCCAACCGGTACAACCTATTGTTACCACAAATCAACCTCCTCCTGGTGTCGCAATCCCTTCGTCGTCAACGAAACCTCCTCCTAGTCTCAATATCCCTTCGTCGTCAATGAATCCTCCCCCTCCTATCAAGCCCACTGGGGGGAGAGGTCCACAACCATACACTGCTATACCACCTCCTAAGGCAGTTAAACCCCCACCGGTGTTTCGAGCCCCCCCTAAATGTTCGTTGTGTGATGAGATAGGCCATCCAACTCATCAATGCCCACAGCTACCAGCACTCCAAGAACATATGAATATGTTGGACGATGATACCGGCATCCCAGTCATTAGACTTGAGCCACCTCCTCAGCCTCGCGACAGATCACTGCGCACCAACCATCCTTGTGCCATATGCAGTGTTTACGGCCACTACTCTCACCATTGTCCCGATCTCCCTGACTATAGAGTAGCATTGTACAAGTTAAACAATGTCGATTTGGAGATATCTCCTACCCTAATCGAAGAGATCCACCCCCCGCCATCATCCTCGTCGGAAGAAGTCAATACAATATATATGATTTCAACAACTTTCAAACCAGAACCCCTTGATTTATGGTCTGACTACTTCAATAATGATGAGCAAATTTTGGAGACACTCACTGCACCCGACTACCCTTGGGATGATATGCATCATCGCTCGTACTTCCTCCCGGAAGCATCTACATCCTCCGCATCCGACCAGCTATCGGTCGAATCGAAATATTTCATACCCACTAAGGTCGATTGGTTAAAGGACCCCATCCCAGCACCGGATGCCTTTGAAGAAGGGAACATGTCCAACATTTCCCCCACTATACAGATAGACATTTCCACAACACCAGGGAAACCTGAGCTCATCTCGCTGGGCGCATCTTGCACTCAAGCAGAAACTCAGGCGTACAAAAAGCTCTTTCAAGAGTTCCGTGATGTCTTTGCGCGGTCCTATACTGAGATGCCTGGTCTCGACCCCGCCATTATTGAACACCACATTGATACATGGCCTGAAGTACCCCCTGTTCGTCAGAAACAGCGACCCATTCATCCTTACAAGCTCCCCGCTGTTAAAGCTGAGGTCGAAAAACTTCGCAAAGCAGGATTCATTTACCCTATTCCGTACACCACCTGGGTGTCGAACCCCGTTCCCGTCAACAAAAAGCAAGGCACCCTTAGAGTATGCACTGACTTCCACGATTTAAACCACGCTTGTCCAAAAGACAATTTCCCCACGCCATTCATTGACCAACTCATTGATGAGTGTGCGGGCCATGAAGTCCTATCCTTCATGGACGGGTTTTCCGGATATAACCAGATTCACATCCGCAAAGAGGATCAGTACAAGACTGCCTTCACCACCCCCTGGGGCACTTTTGCCTATCGCGTCATGCCATTTGGCCTTAAAAATACTGGTGCCACTTTCCAGCGAGCCATGACCTATTGCTTTCACGACTTGGTCCATATCCTGCGAGTCTATCTTGACGACCTCACAGCTCGTTCCCGAAAACGATCAGACCACCTTAACGACCTCCGGCAAGTTTTCTTGCGTTGTCGCAAATATAAAATCCACTTGAATCCACACAAGTGTGTCTTTTGCGTCCCGGCAGGCCGCTTATTGGGTTTCATTGTTTCCCAAGACGGAATCACTGTCGATCCCCTGAAAGTCAAAGCCATCTTAGAACTTCCGCCTCCTCACACGCTTCGGCAGCTCCAAAGTCTACAAGGGCGGTCCAATTTCCTCAGGCGCTTCGTTCCTGATTATGCCACCAAAGTCCACGGGTTCTTACGCTTACTTCGCACCCACATACCCTTTGTTTGGGATGAGCAAGCAGACACGGCATTCGAAGCCCTCAAGAAATCCCTCACACAAGCCCCCTTAATATCCCCACTGGATTTCTCTCAAGACTTCATCCTTTATGTCTCGGCATCTGAATATACTGTATCTGGAGTTTTGGTCCAAGAAGATGCCTCCCACCAAGAGCATGTGATTTATTACATCAGCCAGACCTTGTCTGGCCCACCTCTGCGTTACCCATACGAGGAAAGATTATCCCTAGCTGTAGTCTTTTCCGTGCAAAAATTGCGACACTACATTCTGCTCAGTCATACCACAGTCGTGGCCGACTCCAACCCCATGGTCTATCTCCTAACCCGGCGGCTCTTGCAAGGTCGTGTTGCTAAATGGGTCATTATCCTCCAGGAATATGACCTCACTTTCAGAACTCCCAAAAGCACTAAAGCCCTCGCGCTTGCTCACCTCATCACTGACCTTCCATCCTCTTCAACATCACCCGTTATCCAAATGGACCTGATTGACGAGCAGATCTTCATCATTTCGTCTGACGACCCTTGGTATGGAGACATTTTGACTTACCTTCGTACGCAAAAATTTCGACCACACATCGATCGTGATGGACGCCGTCGCATACGACACCACGCCCCCGATACCTCTTGTTAGGGGATGTACTTTACCGACGCAGCGTTGATACCATTTTACGCCGCTGCCTATCCCATAGTGAGGCAGAACAAGTCCTCAATGATTGTCATAGCGGTGCTTGCGGAGGCCATTTCTCCGGCATGGCCACCACCCAGAAAATCATTCGGGCCGGTTATTTTTGGCCATCATTGTTTACAGATTGCATCACCACAGTCAAGCATTGCCAGAACTGCCAATTATTTACCCCCAAAGCAAGAACCCCCCCTGCCCCCCTTCATCCAGTCATCACTGTTGGACCATTCTGCAAATGGGCCATAGACTTCCTCGACTGCAACCCCCCGTCAGCCGGCGGTCACAAACACATCATTGTGGCTGTAGATTATTTCACCAAGTGGGCAGAAGCCATGCCGACCTATAATTGCAAAGCCGACACTGCAGCACGGTTTTTCTTCAACCATGTTATCGCTCGTTTCGGAGTACCACAGCAACTAGTCTCTGACCACGGCTCTCACTTCGAAGATGCCACCTGGAAAGAATTATCAACCATGTTGAAATTTGAACACCATTTCTCTTCCGCTTACTATCCTCAAGGAAACGGCCAAGTCGAAGCGATCAATAAAATTTTGAAGACCATTCTCCAACGTACTGTAGACAAGCACAAATCCAATTGGCACCACATGCTCTTCCCGGCACTATGGGCCTACCGCACCTCAACCAAAACCGCCACCGATTTTACCCCTTTCCATTTAGTTCACGGTGTTGAATCCGTCCTCCCTATTGAGTGCTAGATCCCAGCCTTACATATCGCCGTTGAACTCCTACCGGACACATCCCCGATCGAGCAACGTTTACTACACCTAGAGCAGGCCGATGAAGATCGGCGCACAACCATTCAAAACATGGAAGCAGCTAAACAACGATCGAAACTAAGTTACGACAAACACGTCCACCCAAGAACCTTTTCTGAGGGAGACCTTGTCCTCGCTTACGATCAAGCTCATGATAAAACCGGAAAAGGAAAGTTCGTGTCTATGTGGCAAGGCCCCTACATCATACACACCTGCCTCGGGCAGGGGGCATACATTCTGACCGATTCAGAAGGCAATCCCCTGCGCAACCCACGCAACGGGTTGTACCTTAAACGATTTTACCCATAGAAAATCTGATGGACACCATCGTCCATTTTAGTATAGGAAATTTCTTTGTTCACAAAAAATTCAAAAAACCTAAATATTTTTTTTTCTCTGCATGACCACAGATGGAGCCTCTTCCACTCTGCCATGTCGGTTTCGCTGATGGTGCAAGCCGTTGGTCTCCCAATCTCGCCTCCGCAGCTTGGGTAATATACTCCCCTTCACATGAGTTAATTCACATTGACGGAGTATGTTTAGGTGCCGCTACCAATAATCAAGCTGAATACGATGCCGTGACCGGTCTCCTGGCCGCTGCTCTCCAAATGAGCATCCATCACCTCAACGTTTTCTTGGACTCACAACTCCTAGTCTCCCAGCTCAACAATGATTACCAGGTACGCGATACCTGTCTTTTCAGAAAATTCCTGTGCACTAAACAAATGGTTAGACAGTTTGAATCCATTTCATTCACATATGTCCCAAGACACCTCAATAGTGTAGCAGATAATATGGCCAACAATGTCCTCGACTGGCACACCAATCACATCATGTCATATCCATAAACAAAATGCATCCACGTGCATAACATGTTCCTCCACAGGCATATACAAAAACAATATTGCATCCACGTGCATAACATGTGCCTCCACGGGCATAAAACAAATAACCAAATAATGCATCCACATGCATAACATCTGCCTCCACGGGCATACATACATAAACAACATACTACAACCAAGTACATAACATGTGCCTCCACGGCATATACAAAAGACAAAGGTGCATCCACGTGCATACACGACAATATATCCAAATATATATCCACATATATATATAAGCCAAATAGTCAACATGTCATAGGTGCCCTCAGCACCCAATATACAAAAAATACATCTGTCATACAAAAATGATTCCCCATATGCTCATCAGCATTTGGGGGCAGATACAATATCTCTACTCATCGGGATCCCTAGGATCCTACGGCTCCTCCTCAGGCTCCTCCTCAGGCTCCTCCTCCGGCTCCTCCTCCGCTGGCCCCCGCCGGGGTCATGGCGAGCCCGAACTCTCCGCTCTGCCGGCCCCGCTGGATCGTCCCGCAGACATATCCTCCCCTCATCCATCCCTGCCGGATCAGCTCGTCTACCATCCCTGTGCCTCGCCACGAACACCGCTGTCCTCAATAGGAGCGACTGCCACTCAGGCGGTGCACCGAAACAACCCTGCAAAATATCCCGATCCAGGTCTCTCCAACCATCCTCGGGGAGTCCAGCTAGGATCCGGGAAAAAGTCTGTCGGACACCATCTATGGTGTCATCACCAGGGCCAACCCCTCGCCCACGAGCTGCAAATCCTCCACCACGTGGAGGAGGTACAGGTACAGGTGGATGGGCGACCACCATCGCCCGCCCCTGACGAGCCACGTAGTCAGGTGGTGGCACTGGACCCACATCTGCACAAAGCAAATAAGCCATCAGATACTATACAAAGGAATCATCAATGATAAACCAAACAACATATGATATAATATCAAATAAAACACAAAACATACCATCCAAACTCCAGGCCTGTCCTGGGGCACGAGGCATCTCTGGGTCACCTCGGTAGTCCATGCCGGCGTAGGGGTAGTCCTCAATCACCAGAGGCATCTGCTCCCACTGCTGATAGAAATCCTCCGTGAAGTAGCCACGGACACCACCGCCGCCACGAGGCATCATCTGCCCCCATCTCATCATACGAGGCTCACTTGGAAGACCAGCACGAACGGGTACCCGTGGCCGCAAGGTCGGCACCCCGCTCGAAGAAAAAACAGCATAAAAACGAGGCATAACAAAACTCGCCTCCCTCTCTAATGGCCTTGTCCAGATCTCTCCGGACACCAGCCAGGAACATCTGCGCCCATGCATAATAATTACCCTGAAGAACGGAATCCACCATCATCGTCTGCCCCCCAGACATACGATGTGGTGCAGCAGCACCCAATATCCGTAGAACGCAGGCACCAACAGCTCGCATATCCCACTCACGTAGGGATCTCAGACTGATAGAGCTGTTTACCAAAATAGCATCATCAACACAGAAAGTCTGTAATAGGTCCTCCATATCTACACCAGGAGGCAACCTCGGCAAGATATCACCCACCTCACCCAAGCGAGGCAACCCAGTCAAAAAATAAACATCCGTGAGAGTGATATCTAACCTCTCACCCCCAATAATGAATGCACCCTCCGCCGGCACCCCACCACTGCACAAGCTTGTTCAGGAGTCGTCTCACTGAACGTATAGGCGGGATCTGAGCGAACTTTAAAAGTCCGCTCATAGCAAGAGTCTGTCTCACCCCCTGCATCAGCCAGAATCCTCTCCATAATATCACCATCGATCTCTCGCTCCCGCCACGAGGACTGTGGTCTCCTCAACATCCTGCCAGGAAAACAGAAGAAATTTTTAGCCCCAGCATAAAATTTTTAAAAAAAAAAACCCATCGCGGCTTTTACACAAAAAGCCGTGATGCCCATCGCGGGATCCATGCAAAAACCCGCGATGAACATCGCGGGTTTTGGCCGGACAGTCGCGATGAACATCGCGGCTATCCCCCATGAACTCGCGATGAACATCGCGGGTTCCAACCTCACAGTTGCGATGAACATCGTGACTGTGAGCCTAAAACCCGCGCGGTTCCACGTTGGAGAGTCAACGTGGAATTTCGCGGCCTTCGGGGGCCCGCCACCAAACAAAAAAGACATAATTGACAAGGCTAAGGCAAATAGAGTTACCTGCAACTCGCTGAATCGAAAACCAACGGTGAAATCTCCCAGAAATCGAGAAATAGCTCTGACAGCTCTATCAAACTCGCACGTAACAATGACATGTCATTTGGGCCTAGAAATTCCACCAATTTTCAAACAACAATTGCGGGATCATACGAAGTCCATTTCTCAAACCGTTGGTACCGTTGGAATCAGCACAGTGAGAAACTTCATGTAGTTTCCTTCATTTTCCCATTTTTACGGGGGTCCATTTTTTGGCCTCTCGCGGCCTTCGGTTTGCGTGCCACATCGGCCGTTCTCCGTTTTGGACGTGCCATATATCACCGGATTCAGTTTTCCGCGCTTGTGATGATGCTTTGAGATCATTTCTCGCTGCCCACGTCCCGATTTTCAGGGCATTTTTTTTTCCATACCCCCTCGTCACCTCGGTTTGCGTGCCACATCGGTCGTTCTCCGTTTTCGACGTGCCTTATATCGCTGGATTCAGTTTTTCGCGCTCGTGATGATGCTTGAGATCATTTCTCGCTCTCACCTCCCAATTTTCAGGGCATTTTTCATGCCCCCCACATAGCCTCGGTTTACGTGCCACATCGGCCGTTCTCCATTTTTGACAATCCTTATGTCACCCGGATCCAGTTTTACGCACTGATGACGATGCTTGAGACCTTTTCTTGCCCTCATCAATTCATTTTTGTTTCGGTATAATTTTATCCCTTTTTCGGGCCGAGCAATCCCTTTTACGAAAAAGGCACTTAGGGAGTTTCTGTTAAGCTCTTTTCTGACTCCTAAAACAATGAAAAGATCACCGAGCAATCTTGTTTCCTTTCATGCTCGCTAAAACGTATCTGAAAGGGAGTCTACCTGGTATAAGTTTATCCCTTTTCCGGACCTTGTAGACTAATTACGAAAAAAGGTATACTCTAGTCACATCGGCTAGAAGAGTTCTCCATCCGCATCATTTTATGCTTTTTCGGGCCTTGGAGACTAAACTTACGAAAAAGAAACACCAATAGAGTCCACTTACCGTTTTCAGACTCTCTAAATATGACAGCAACCATGAGCATGAACCGTCCTGGGCTCACAAAATCCACAGGACCGTACCATTTCAGAGCACACTTTTATCCCTTCTTGGAGCTCATCAAAACTACGAAGAAGGAATCAATAGTGCCTCTTGGCGCCACAACACATCATGTCTACTCACATAGCAGCTTCCCCATTCTGGTCGCCTTTGTTCAGAGTATTCTGCAGTATGTCACTCTAAAACTCCCTCGACAGCTACCATCAGCTTCAACCCCCCCCGGAGTCAGTACATACCCTTCAGTCCCTAAAAAAGCTATGATCCCATGCACCTACTAGTCAGTTCCATACGCTGCCAGAGGTCAACCATGTCGTCATGCTCTGAACAAAGGAAGTTTGAGTCTACCCATTTTTTGACCCAGTTATTTCCCATTCTGACAAGTATGTCAGTCCTACCCATCAGTACTACAACACTTCAGTTCTACACCCTCGCGCTCCTATCAAGGAAAACATCATTGCCTTGTTAGTTGTCGGTTTCCCTCTGTCGACGACAACCACATTGATTCCAGAGGATAGACCTAGAGGTCCCTGTGTCTTGGACTCATCACCATTTTATGATGAGTGCCTACGAATCATTTCGAGAAGAGTCCTCAGTGCCTCTCCAAATGATTGTTTCTCACATGCTCGACTTCAACACCTTGATCGCATCATTGAGACTCGCACAGGGCATTGGTCCGCTCAGTTATTAGTCGAAGACCCCGGATACCTTCTGACTCCTCCACATTCGAGAGTCTTCCTATGGATAAAACCAGTTACACTTTTTCTATAGATATCCGGGTTGCGCATGGCGACAGGAATTCAGATGTACCCCAATTTCCTACTCCATTGAGCATACAATTATATTATTTCTCAGAGATGACTCATCGTCTTTGAGTCCCTACAGATGTTGGACACCTTCAGTTTCAGCAGTTCACCAGTTATTCCAGTGTATCAGTTATTGAGATCAGTCATGATCATGAGTATGTCCCACAATAATGTCCCCCTCTGGACAATTATGATGTACCACTATATTTCTTTACGTATTAGATCCCCCTTCTTGGGACTAATTGTTTTGTATATGTCTTGATACGAGCATGGGAATGCCCGCCTCGTCCTTTATCAGAGATTATACCTCATTCATATTGAGGCCATGTAATATTTTTTGTTTTTGCAGCTTCCAAGGGCCGTGGCTCCAGTCTCCAACCGGTCTCTTCTCTCCCCTAAAACCCCAGAAAAAGACAAATGAACTATGATGTCTATCGGCCATACGATGAGCTCCTGCCCTCACACATCAGGGGGCAATCTGTTAACACCCAAAAAGTGCTCACTAGCTCATTTCCCTATTCACATGACCCATTTATCCACTTTTTCACCATCAGAGCCTCTGAAACCAACAAAAGGTCACCAAAAGACCTTAGTACAACCCCTTTTTCCATTAAAAAAGATTATTTTTCCCAAAAAAGCATAAAAAACCCTCAAAAAGGGTCCAAATTCCCAAAAATATTAAAAAGGAAATTAAAATATTATTTTTATTCAAAAAAAGAAAAAGGAGGGAAAAGTACCTAAACCATGTTGGTCAATACCATTTGGTTTCCACAAAACCACAAATGGTATTTCCCACCACCAAAACCTATAAAAAGGTGGTAGGGGCTCCTCATTTCAGATCCATCCATTATCTCATCCTTATGCTGCTGAAATCTCCCTTGAGCATTTTAGCCATTGCAAACGACATTGGAGAAGAGACCATTGGAGATTGGAGTTGCTCATCCTTGGAGCTATTCAACCTCACCATTAGAGGTATTGATTCCGCAAGCACTTGCTTGCCCCAATTCTTTCAATACAAATTCATTATTTTACATTATCTTGTTCTTGATCTTAAATTATTTTTGTTATTTGCTTAATATCTTTGCATAGATCCATGGTTAGTCTTGTTTAATTAGTTTATTGTTATTTATTTCCATTGAAACTGCTGCTACTAGTTAGCAGGTGCCCATAGCACTAAGCCTGGTTGCAAAACCGGGCCAACATGTACTGCCCCAATACGCAAGTCGTCATACAACATTGGTGGCCGAGTGAATCCCCTAAACCAATAGGAAGCCGCACATACCTGGGGTCCATATCTATTTTCAGCTGAACTGTTGCCGATCACTTCTGCACCGTTTTAGATCCATTCTGAGCCATTTCAGATCCATTTCGAGCCATTTCAGATCCATTCCGAGCCATTTTCGATCCAGCCGTTTCAGATCCAGTCGTTTTTTATCCATTTGGCGTCGTTTCAGATCCATCTATTGCCAATCCCTTCCGTGCCATTGCAGATCTATCTGTTTCTGATCCCTTCCACGCCGTTGTAGATCCATTCCATTTTTTCACCATATCTCCCTTGTTTTAACTCTGTTTCCCTTGAAACTTCCCGGACACCCCTGCAATCCCATTCTGCATATTTTATTCCTGAGAAACCTATCCCAAATTCTACTTCTCAAAGCCAAAAATTTCACATTTGTTTATTTTTAGGGTTTGCCATAACTTCTTCAATTTTCACCCACTCGCCTCCAAATTTTGCCACCGTGTTCATTCCTTATTTTTCTTCTTTGTCCATCTTTGACAATTTTTCTCATTCTTTCACCCCGCTTCTGAAATCCCCATTTTTTGCTTCCCTGTCCATTAGAAAGTGTTCAAAACCTAGTCAAACCCCAATTACCCATCCGATTTTTTCCCAAATCCAAATTTCCCTTTTCTAAATAAGCTTTTGTTTGTGTTTTTTCTATCCATTCCCCCCCCCCCCCCCCCAAAAAAAAACTCCTGGTTATGGTTGTCACCCGCGCAGGCGCAAAAACCATGGAGGAATCACTTGCAGCCATCCAAACCAAACTCCAAGATCTAGATGAAAAATTTCTCAGCCTCCATCTTCAACATTCAGCCATGAACAATAACCGACAGTAAGAATCTTCTGCAGCCAATGGGTTATCTTCTTCCAACACTTTCCATGGTCCGAAGCTTGAATTTCCTCGCTTCAATGGTACTAATCCGACTGGATGGATATATCGTGCCGAACAGTATTTCAGTCTACATAATACTTTTGATGTCAAAAAAGTTCCACTTGCATCCTTTCATTTGGAACAGGAAGCCCTTCAATGGTACCGTTGGTACATCAAGGCTCATGACGAGCCAAAATGGACAGATTTTTGCCAACTCCTTTTGCAACAATTTGGTCCTAGTGCTTTTGATGTCTTCACCGGAGCACTCACTAAATTTCGTCAAATTGGCACTGTGAGAGAGTATCAGACAGAATTTGAGAAACTAGCCAACCACACAGAAGGATTGTCTGATGACTTCTACAGGAGTTGTTTTATCAGTGGTCTTAAGGATGAAATCCGCCCAGAGGTCAAAATGTTCTGTCCCAACACAATGATGGAAGCCCTGGGGTTGGCTAAGTTGGCAGAAGACAAGATTGTTGCCCAACAACGCTCCAAACCCACTTTTGTTCCCTTCCGAAATATGGGTTCTCAAGGACCTCCCATCCCGCCCGCTCCTCGACCAACTCCTATCAAGCATTTGTCCAAAACATAGATGCAGGCACGTAGAGAAAAATGGCTTTGTTATAATTGTGATGAAAAATTCACTCGGGGACATAGATGTGTTCAACAAAAGCTCTATCTCTTGGATGTGGATTCTCCGCCCACCTCTAAGTTGGTGAAGAAGATCCAATTACACTGGATGATCAGGTCGACATTCAAGAGCCTCCTATTGACTTCCCATCTCAGGAATACCACCCAGAGATATCTCTCCATGCTTTATCCAACGTCACCACCCGCCAAACAATGCGGGTCAGGGGTTACTTCAAGAAGCTTCCTCTTACAATACTCATTGATTCTGGGAGCACTCATAACTTCATTGACCCTCAGATCGCCAAACATGCTGATTGTTTTGTCCATCCTTGCTTCAACTTTGAAGTCATGGTTGCCAATAGGGGCACCTTACCTTGCAAGGGAAAGTGTCACAATGTGCGTATCTCTCTGGAAGATTATAACCTGTGCTCTGACATGTTTGCCTTGTCCTTAGGCGGATGTGATGTGGTTTTGGGCGTTCAATGGTTATGCATACTTGGCCCCATCTTATGGGATTTTGATGAACTTTGGATGCAGTTTTCAGTCAATGGGACACAACACAAATTTATGGGCTTACAACCAGGGTCTCTCTGCATCATCAGTTCACATTGCCTGGAAAAGATCCTTAAGAAGAATTCACATGGTGTCATCGCTCAGCTCCATTCCATTCAGATGCACCCACCAACGGTCTCCACTACTTCCTTGGATAGATATGCAGGTGTCTTTGTTGCACCAGTGGGATTTCCGCCTTCAAGAGACCTTTCCGGTAAGCATTTAGCCGCATCTACATCTCAGCAGGAAATGATGGCTATTTTGCATGCAGTACAGAAGTGGCAGCAATCCCTATTAGGAAATTATTTTTGCATCAAGATTGATCTCCAGAGACTGGAACATTTTTTGGAACAACGGGTCTCCTCACTAGCACACTAGAAATGGGTTATCCAACTCATGGGTTATGACTATGCGATCACATACAAGAAGGGTAAGGATAATATGGTGGCAGATGCTCCTTCTCGCCAATTTGATGACCCAGTTTCTCTTACAGCTATTTCTCTGCTTGTTCCAAATTGGTTGCAATTTGTTCAATAGGGCTATCTCTTCTATGAACTCCATGCTTTTTCATCGACAGGGTACTCTGGGTTCCTCAAAACCTATGACTAGGAACAATGTAACTTCTTTTGGCAGGGACTGAAAATGAAAATTCACCAGATGGTGGTTGAGTGTGATACTTTCCAGGTCAACAAGGGTGAAACGACACTCCTTTCGGGACTGCTCGAACCCTTGTCCATCCCTACACATATGTGGACAACTATTTCTATGAATTTTCTAGAAGCGCTCCAGTGGTATAATACCACATCTAAAAGGACACCATATGAAGCAGTTTATGGACAGGCACCGCCAGTTCTTCTTCCATACACGCTCAGCAGCTCCCCAGTTCAAGCAATTGACTCGGTTCTTTGAAACCGCGATCAGATTCTTCTTATTCTGCAGGACAATCTTCACATGGCAAGAATTCGACTGACACAACAAGCCGATCAACACCGTTCTAAGCGCACTTTTCAGGCAACTGATATGGTCCTTCTTCATCTATAGCCTTCCAAGCAATCCTCCCTGAAACTCAAAAGGCGTTAGTGGGTCGGAATGCAACCCGAGGATGCTACAGGAGAACCACTCCTTCAGATTCTGCATCAATTTCCACATCTAAAGCTTTGAGGACAAATGTTTTTCTAAGGGAAAGGGAATGTTAGGAACCCATGTCAGCCTTTTTATTTACTTTGTTAGTATATTGTTGTTGGACGCATATGCTTTGTAAGTCGTCCCGTAGTATTTGTTGATCCATAGTTTGTATTATTGTTATTGGACGCATATGCTTTGTAAGTCGTCCCGTAGTAATTGTTGATCCATATTTTGTATTGTCCCATGGTTTGTATTGACACATGGTATTGACCCATGGTATTGGTGCCTAGACTTAGTATATAAGTTTGTGTTGAGACAAATGAAGGTATTGTGAAGTTATTTGTATTGAGCTTGCTCAAAGGAGGTTGCCCCCTCGAAGTGGCTTGCGATCAATATAAAAGTGATTCTGGTTCTGTTATTTCTGCTATTTCGTGTGTTTTCATTAATTAATTATTACAGGTTCTTCACAAATTGATAAATTTATTTTATTACTTGGATGTTATATTTACCAAAAAAAAATCAAGTTTTTTTTTACAATATCTTTTGATATTTGTTACATGCACAAATTACACTTTCATTAGTGAATCACATGTCTCCATGAAACTTAAAAGATCTTGTTTTCAAAGTCAACACACATTTTTGTCATTTTCAATTTAGTAGTTTAATAAAGAAATCCTTACTTCTCTTACCCAATACCTTTGTTAATATTATCAAAATAAAACATCATTTTCAATTTAGTAGTTTACTAAAGAAAACCTTACTTCTTTTACCTCAATACCTTTGTTAATATTACCAAAATAAAACATCAACATGTAGTGATTGCATTGTTTGCTGTAAATTGTTCTTTTTTCCAGCAGTCTGTAAATTGTTCTTTATAATCCATAAATTTTTTGTTGTATTTAAAAATATCACAAATTTATTTATTTTTCATTTTAAAAGGTCTTTCTCGTTGTACCCAACTCTATGATTTTTTCATCGAAAAGAAACTTAAAAGTTACAATGATTGCATGTTTAAAAGTCTTCTTTATCAACCACTAAAGTTTGTTTGCATCGAGTATTTCAGAGTTTCTCTATTGTTGCATTCAATTGAATAGGAAAAAAAGGAACCTATTTTCTCTATTTTAGATTACAAGTCATTGATCAAAAGGAAAGAACTTGATATTGGCATATATTGCATTCTTTGGTTCTTCACTTTGATTCAATAACATACTCAACAAGTTTCACGCCATTCCTTTGAGTTAAATAACAAATATTAAAAACCACGATTAAATAAAAATAAATCAGAATTTGTTTTATAGCAAAATCATTTTAGATTAAGTAACACGAGCTTGGTTTAGGGTTGGAGGGTAAACATATCCGAGGTCACCAAACATGAAACTAGGAAATAGATTAATGAGAAAATCTATTATTAGCAAAAAGCCTTTTCCAAGAAAAAGCATCTAAAACATGCCTCAAGCACTTTGGTCAAGCTAGGAAAGTAGGCCAAATATCCCCTCCTCACTTGTTTAGGGGAATTATTGCATACACGAGCTTAATTATTTGTATTTATATGAAATCAAATTATATAAATAAATCGATTAATTAAAAATAATATTAATATATATTAGTATCTATTAGAATAATTGATGTAATTATATTAATAAACATTTTGGCTAGGTTGAAATAAAAATACACCAACAAAATTAAATATTTATTTGTTTATATATACAAATAGTATTAATAAATTACATCTTAAAATAGGCTAATCTTTATCTATGACAAAAACATTTGGAGGCTTTACATTTAGAAGAGTTTTGTTTTTTACTTAAGCTTGACTTGTTGAATCTGGTTTGAATGACCCTAAAAAAATGCTTGGAACAAACCCATTTGTAATCACAAGCATGCTTATATTTTCTATTTAGACTTGACTTGTTGAAACTTTTTTATATTATCCTAAAGGAAATGCTTGGAAAAAAGCCATTTGTAATAAAAAACATCCTTATATTTCATAATTGTTGTAAGGCGGCCCCATTTCCATTGTCATTACCACACAAACCATGATTATAAGCATAACTTGAACTTCTAAAATAGTGGTATCAAGATTGGCCATTTTGATCTTGAAATTGGGCTTTGGTAATGAAATCCAGGATCCAATCCCTTGTTTGACTATTAAGCAAAACATTGATTGTTTGAATATCCATTTTGAAGAATGGAAAGATAAATAACTAATAAACTTCAAATAAAATTTTGCATTTTTTATACTCTAAATTACAATGATGATTCCAATGATTTGAACTTAACAAAAGTAATAATTAGTGTTTAAGAGAATATTTTGAACATTTTTTTCTATTCATTTCAAATGGCATAACCTATATCCAAAATAATATGAAATCAATTATAAATTAGTTCAAAATAAATTTGTTACATCCATTCAAGATAAATTTAAAGAAAAAAATCCCATTCTAGAAAATAATATATAAATTTATTTCAAATTTTAATTAAAAATCTAAATATATCTTACCATAATTCAAGAATATAAAATTATACAATCACAATATACATCATCAAAGGTGGTTGGAAATAAGAAGAAATTCATTTTATGAATTAGTTGGAAAATTATAAATTATTTTTAGAAGGTGGTTGGAAATAAGAAGAAATTCATTTTATGAATTAGTTGGAAAATTATAAATTATTTTTAGAAGATGGTTGGAAATAAGAAGAAATTCATTTTATGAATTAGTTGGAAAATTAGAAATTATTTTTAGAAGTGAAAAAATAAAATAAAAACAACAATCAACATAGAAACATTTGAAATCATTGAGACCTTTAATTATAAGCAAAATTTCAAATATTATAGCACAAAATGACATAAAATAGATGTTTCACCAAACTATACCATAAAAAGTAAATAAATAAATAGGTATTGGATATTTACAAAATTGTTTTTCTTTTAAGATGATTAAAACATTTATATAAAAAGTGATAAAATCTATGAGATGAAACAATAAATGAAGGAGACTAAACACGCGACGTTTTTGCTTTTCCCACATTTTTTGGTCGGAATTTGACAATTTTTTGTTGAATTCTTTTTTTTTCAACTCAAATTGTTATTTTAAGTGCAAAAATAGATTCAAAACTCTCAAAAACCCTTGGGGCACCTGAATTTTGCAAGTTTGACAGCTCTTATATGGAATCCCCAAAATCCATTGTTGGATTTAGTCATAAAATGGTCGGAAAAAAGAAAAAAACTGTGGCGACAGCGTCGCCTGTTTAGACTACTCTATAATAAATTTGGGAAGAGAGGTAAGACATTCAAACACCCTACCTACAATATGAATAAAATAAAAAAATACCTTCAATGAATATGAAACTTTATTTTACTAATTGGCCCTTATATAAATAAGATACATCAAACTCTATGTTTTAAAGATTTCATATTCCCACCAAATTCCCATCAAATCTGAAATCTTTGGTGGGATTTTAATAGTGTTTATCATGAATAGATTTGAGATAGATCTTATATATACATTTATGTAATTCTTCAATAGATATGGGAAATTGATTTATGAGCTTTTATTTCGTAAAAGGGTGTGTGATTTAGATCTTGGACATGAGTTGAAGGGTTTCTCATGGTTATGGATACTCATCATTATGCATCCAAACTTTTCCCTTTGTTATTGTTTTATATTGAATACTTCTTGTTTTCTTTCCTTATCAAAACTAAGTATTATACATTAATTCCCCTACATTCCAAGGACAAATCAAATGATCTTTTCTTAAATGTTATATATCGCATTATTATTATGCAATATTTATCTAGATAAATATTTATTTTTATTCCTACCATTTCCACTATATTTCCCTAACTTCATTGATCCTAAAGTACTTTTATTCTACAAAGACTTAGAAAAACAAAAATAGTTGGAGATTACCCTGAAAAAATTCCAGAATCAATAAGTTGTGAACTCTAGACTCATGCCGTTCAATCCTCAACATAAATTAAAAAAAAACATTTCAACCTCTTCAGTTTCCATTGAAGGAAAATGCTAGTTAAATAATATTGTCATTTCTATTAATAAATTTAAAAAACAACATCTCAACCTCTTCAGTTTCTGTTGAAAACAAATGGTAGTTAAATAATATTGTCATTTCTATTAATATCAATGTTAGGTAATAATGCTATCCCAACTCCTAACACCACTTATTGTTTTGTTGGTTCATGTTGATGCCACCTACAATTACGGATCTCAATCATAAATTTAATTATCCCTCTTGAATGACTCCTACCATATATTGATTATAACACAAAATGACAAAAAATAGATGTTTCACCAAACTATACCATAAAAAGTAAATAAATAAATAGGCATTGGACATTTGCAAAATTGTTTTCCTTTAAGATGATTGAAACACTTGCTCTCGAAATTAAACAAATGTACATATAAAAAGTGACCAAATCTATGAGATGAAATAATAAATGAAGGAGTCTAAACACATGATGTTTTTCCCTTTCCCATGGTTTTTGGCCAAAATCCGATGAATTTTTTTCTTTGAATTCGATTTTTTTTTGCAACTCAAATCGTTATTTTGACTGCAAAAATAGATTCAACACTCTCAAAAACCCCTGGGCACCCGAATTTTGCAAGTTTGACAGCTCTTATATGGAATTCCCAAAATCCATTGCCGGATTTAGTCAAAAAATGGTAGGAAAAAAGAAAAAAATAGTGGAAAAAACACCGCATAGTGGAAAAATGATGTTGTTGACCCCCTTGTGGTGTGCATACGTCATCTAGGACACATTATCCACTTGATGTGACATGTATGCATGAATTTAGGCCATGCAAAGTCATTTCCCTACATTTTAGGAGCTAACTCAATGATCTGGTTCAGTCCACCTAAGCTCATGACTCTAGTGGGGGGTTTGAGGTTTGATTGCAACTAACTGTGATAAAATGAGCTCTCTCTAGCCTGATTTGCATGCCAAAATCACTAAAGCGCCCTTCATGCTCAGTTAACTAATAGTAGCTTCAATTCATTGACAATCAGTTGAGTTTGGAAACTCTGGAGCACTGTAGTGCTAATATTTTCTATGCTAGATGGACATGGATTCGAATTCCTCCTGGATAATCGAATTCTCTCAATTGTACTATATTTTTTTACTATACATATTAATCAAATATGAGACCAGTTATTATGCACATCTAAGTTTCTTTGCATGTTTGATTTTATTGCCCAATTCTTGCTAGTTTTCACTGCAATTCTTCTCCCTTGCTAATTCTTTCACCTTGATATTTTCTCAGGCTCAATGATCTGTTTTGTTACAGAATTTCACAATCATGTGCTAGTTTTTTGTTTTAGGGAAGAGACTACTATCAAAAATGCCTAACTGACTCCTAAAGCATAAGAGTAAACTCACTTCTCTTGTACTTCCTAACTATCCCCATTACAACATTGGATAGTTACCTTTGATTTCCTCATCAAATTTTAAACACACGCACCTTTTAGGGATTGATTCCAAGGGGAGGGCTTGCATTGGCTAGCCATTCTTCTCCCACCTTTCAACGGAAAAGAGAATCTTTCCATACTAAAATAGACTACAAAGGCATGTCATAATTGTCTCTCAAAATTGAGATTGTAGATCATAGGTCAATAGACATTACAAATTTTTAAACGTTCCTAACTGTCGACGACTTCAAGTTATTCCATAAGCCAGTGCCTATATTATTTTTGCTATCTAAGAGTAAATTTATTTTGAATCCCAAAACAAAGTTGAGCCTCCTGAAGCTCCGAGAGAACTCTTAGCAATTCCAAAAGCATTTTTTCCAATTTTTTGAAAATTTTGAATTGCCTCGATGTCTTAAATTTTTATTGCCAGGTTGTAATTAAAGTTTATCATGTACTAGTTTATTTTTGTCAAATGTGTATTGAAATTTTTCATGTGCTAGTTATTTTGTTTTAGGGAAGGTACTACTATCAACAATGCCTAACTGATTCCTAAAGCATAAGAGTAAACTCACTTCTCTTGTACTCCCTAATTATCCCCATTACAACATTGGCTAGTTACCTTTGAATTCCTCACCAATTTTAAACACACGCACCTAAGTTTAACAACAAACCATGGGATTTCTCTTGGTTATATATTCTTTGATTTGAATCAGTGATTGTGCCTTAGTTCGTGATTCCAAGTGGAAGGGTTGCCTGTAATACTCCAATCTGGGTGTTGAATTCCTCTACTATCTATAGGCCATACAACCCTACCTATATAATTGGGTAGGAGTGGCACCATGAAGGAATTAGGCCTCCATCTGCTAGGCATCCGTAAAATTGTGGAAGAGTAGCATTCAATCTGCTAATCCGAAGGGCGGGAAAAATCAACATTTGAACCATGAATTAATTAGAGTATCATTGTTGCTTTAAATACTCTCATCAATGTTAATCGGTGAGATATCTTCCTGCAACTTACTTGCAACAACCCTTGAAGGTAGTAACCAGCCTAGACACAAGTTCTGCAACACAACAATAAAAATTCAATCAAGTTTGTTCAATGTTGCCAATCTATCTACCAAAGGTTCAAAGGAGAAACAATCTCTTTCATCGTGCGTTTTGAGGTGCTTTCTCCATTCGATGTTCCAAATAAAAGGAACTAGAGTTCTTAGACATCTCTAGATCTACAATACAAATTGAAATGAAGTTGCACACGAATATTTGGTTATTCATGTAAACAATAATTCATTTCTTCCATTTCACAGAAGAGATCAAATTAGAGGGAAAATTCACATGTAATTGCTTTTACTTTTCATAGATGGACTTGGAAACTATTGGAGTTATACTTGATAGTATTGATTGAGTTTTTGAGTTGTACAAGCACAATAAGTGTTTGAAAAAATAAAATCCAAATTTGGAAATGAAGTTACATCAAAAACATAAAAATATGACTTGATTTGCAAAAATGTTATTTTGGAGAATCCTCTAATTGTTGAATATTTCATCATTATTATTCTAGATATATTTTTAAATAAAATGAAATGAGTATTGGAATTTGCATTTTATTTTATTTTTTTGTTTTTATAAGATTAAATATTAATATCGACTAATATGAAGGTGAATTATAAATAATAAATATCAATATATATAATAATAATAATAATAACAACAACAACATTAAGAATATAAATTGAACATCATTTAAATAAATGAATGAATAATAAATTTATAATATATATTTTATTATTTAACAAATTTATTGATATTTAAATTTATAGGAAAAAAAGTAGTTATGACTGGTGTCATGTGTGTTCACAAGGGAGATCTGGAAAATTGTGTGTTCATAATTGAATATCACTCAGGTTTGGGGTTTGGACAATTTTGATCAATGCTTCCTTAATTGGTTTAGAGATTGTAAAAAACATTATATGTTTCCGGTCATTATCTCATGGGTTATATGGTCTACCAGGAACAAGGTAGTATTTGAAGATAAGAAGCCATGTGTTCAGAAGTCGATTGGTCAAATATTCTATATATACAATTCTATCTATAGTAGTCAGGAGCCAAATATTGTTAAGAGAATTGGTTCCTTTGATCAAATATACAATCGCCCAACTCTTTTCTTTGACGATGCAACTCAAAATGGCTTGTGTGCAGCTGGAGGTGCTATCTATTTAAATGAATCACATTTCTTTACTGTGTGGCTCAATTGTGGGAATGGAACAAATATGAAAGCGGAGCTACTTTCATTATGGTGCATTTTGAAGGTGGCTAGCATCTTTGGCATTGATGATCTGAAGATCTTTGGTGACTCAAGGGTTACTATTAAATGGGCGCTTGGCGAATGTGAACTAAAGGTGTTATCTTTGGTTCATTGTGTTCTTGGATCAAATTAGCTATGCAAAAGTTCAGGAATATTTCTATGGAGCACATTTATCGTCAACATAATCAGCTGGCAGACAAACTCTTAAAACAAGCTTTAAGTGGAGAATTTGGTATCTTGATCTGGGAAGAATTCTTCCAGTCCTAGGTTTTGAATCAGGGTTTACTTAAGTTCTTTCAGTAATTGTTTGTCAGTTTGTGGAAGTGGGCATGTTTAAATTGATATAACGTTCTAAGCTATTATGATGTATAATTTTTGGGATCAACTATTTTTTAGTGTTTATGCTGTTTCTTTTTTGGAAATTGATGGCATATCACTGTCCCAGTAAAACACAGTCTTCTTCAAGACTTGTCAATCATGTACCTTTTGATTCCTATGAAAAACATTGGTACGCTTTTTTTCGCTAGAAAAGACTAGAGGGATGGTATAAAGATATATATATCAAACATTAAAAAAAAAAGTCAAGCATGGTTATTGTTGTGATTGTGTTGATGTTGATTAGCGTAGTCCTTTCGTGGTTTTGTCTAAATACATCCAACAAGGCACTGAAGATGTATTTAGATGAAACCAAAAAATATCTTGAGTGGGCATATAATTAGTCACAAAATATCTCACACCTCCCCCATATAACCATGATTGACAAAATATCTCACAACTTGGACCCCAAAATTACTTGACTAACGATCTCCACCAAATAACACCTTTCAATTTTCCTTCGATTTTCGTCTATATATTTAAAATGCATTAGATTTTGAAGAGCGAATATGATTGCAATCGAATTTTAAAAAGTTGCAAATATGTAGGTGTGATTGAATGTATGATACTTTATAAATATGTACGTGGGTGTAAGATACTTTATATTTTATAATTGTAATTTTTCAACAGTAAAATCAAATTAGAAAATTTTATTTAATATTTTTTATCAAGCTTAAAATTATTAAGATTTTAAAAGTAAATAAAATTAAAAATTATTAAAATTTTAAAAGATAAATAAAATAATTACATCGATAGGTATTTAAATATTATGGACTTCTTCGAGTGGATCAATAAGATTAACCCGAGTGTAACAAGTGTACCGTGGGGTAAGAGCTTCGAAAACACGTGAAAGGTAAAAAACTAAATATGCAATGAACACTGCCGATGCCTACAAGAATCTACAATCGGGATAAGCTCAGCGACAGAAAAAAGGCTTCATCCAACCTGTCATGTATAGGATTCGGAAGATCTCTGCTTGAGATCGGAGAAAGGCCCGGTACCTCTACAGGAAAATCAACGTCCTTAAACGAAATTGGAATCTCCGAGATGAGCTTCGGAATAGAAAACATGAGAGGGAGAAGAGAAGCAGATGAAGTTAAGAAAACATAGGTGGGTATGCAGAGCTTGGTTGTCACATCGAACATGGCGGAGCAGGAATAATCAGTGATGAAAGCAAAGACGGGCTGCGAGGCAGAATCGAGGAGGGATCCGAGAGCAGTTTCTACCGATCCTTTGGAATTCTCCATAAACTTAGATATTCGAGTTTCAGTCCTCATGCGTTCTGCGCCTTCTATCTCCACCTCTGTTGTGGGGAAAAATGCACCTATAGTTAAGGGGAGAAACTACCAACTTACGGTGATAAAGATAGACTTACAAGCATTCTACAAGTACAACAAATAAAAGAAGAGATTAGGGTTTAGAGATGTAGGCACCTTATTCAGAAGGTTGATCCTAGCTTTGCTTCCCTCGCTCTTCAATGCTTATCCAGTGTCGTAATGCCCAGACCTGCAAAACAACTTGATACCTTTCTCAAATACATTTGACTACATAAACAAGATTGATATTCATAATAGAAGAAGACATCAAACTATAATCAAATCTAAGACACATTAATAGGTCATATTTGGAAAGAGAAGAACATCTGATCTTTATTAATGAATGAAAGCAAGTACATAAAGTTATACCTTCCTTCAAGCTTGGCACTTCACGAAACCTAGATTCAAGGTCTCCTGCTTCTGTTCTCCAAGGATCCCAGCCTCTAAACAACTGTACTAGGGTTTATCAAAACTGAAGCACAGAGAGGGGGATGAGGGTCTCCATTCCTCCAGCATAACTTTGTAAATGGGCTTGGTCCCTCCACATGACCCTTCTACCCTCCTTATATAGTCAATGAGGAAGAGGAAAAGAAGTTATAACCACTCAAGAGGTTTCCCAACCAACTTAACTTACTCGAATTTCGAGATTTTGACCAAAACAGGGGTGTACGCTACTCTATAGTAGACAAAGTCGAGTACACATGGCAATGGGCACTACTTTAAATGAGACAAAGTTGCGTACACACGCTACTATTATAAAAGTGGAGTCGCGCTCATGTTGAAAAATGGCCAAAAACAGGCTTTTCTGTTCATTTTCAGGAGATGGTTTGGTCTGGAAAAATGTTCCTAAGGGTCATATACATCAAATGGGTCAAGAATGAGGTAATTTCAACCATTTTTAGTGTCCCAAATGACTCCTCCATCCACAAATGTCCTGTTGTGTGACTGAACTTGATCTCAAGAAGTGTCGTCATGCGACCAAGGGAAGCAAGTGTCGTCACGGACGGAGAAGTGTCATTTCAAGCTATAACAGATGCCCCCTAATGTATGAGGTCAGAGGGAGTATGGGAAACGATGGCCGAAATACATTATAAATAAAAAAGAGTTGAATCATGGAGGAACGGAGAAACCAAGAATCATAGGCTCAAATGAATTACCTGAAAGCAAAGGCAAAGGCAGACAAACTTATCCATGGGGTAACTTTCCATGTTCAAATGGTGGAACATGATCTCCAAGAGGATACAATAACGATCCCAATATTGATGCATATATCATGGCCACTAAAATACAAGCGTGGATCCATGAAGAACATAAGTGTAAACATAGCCACATAAATACAAGGTGGATCTATGTCAAAACTGGAGAACATAGCCATAGAGAACAAGCTGGATCTATGTCTCATCAAGAGTCCAAAAAGAGTGTGGCTCAGTCTTGCGCAACTTGGGCGATAACATAAATGAGGTGATGCTATCAAGGATCCCAAGGTCTTCATCCAAAAACAACCCAAGGTACAAACCTATCCATGCGAATAAATGAGTTGTTGTCGAACATGGGAGGTATCGTTTGATTACCGGTCATTGATGTATACCGTTAACAAAGGCGAGGGTGTCCACCAATAATGAAAATGGAACCCAAGGTACCTAGTACATTCACGCAAGTGCGAATAAGTGGTCTTGCCGTCGAACACTTGAAGAATCCATCGGATAGGAGACATTGATGTATTCCCATCTATCCAATAGTGAGGGAAATTGCCACTAATGACTGCAATCCCCTAGGTACTAACCGAAACTCTAAACTTCATTCCCAGAGCACAATGAGTTGAAGTCGATGGGAAGAAGCTCATTGGAAGGGAGGCCTTAATGCATCCTCCATCATCCAACACGAGGGACACTCAATAGGTATGAGCTGATTTGGAGTAGGACTAAACACATGATGAAACATACTGACACCAAGGAATGGCCGACACATGAGGTCAAGGCAATTGCAGAATGGCCGACACAGGTTATATCCTTGAACAGTGAGCACGACACAAGAGTGACTTAGGCAGCTTTGAACACAAAGGGACCACGACACAAGTCTGCAATGTAGGAGACATTAACAGATTCTCCATATGATTGTAAGACTAACCAAATAGAGGAGTAAGAACTCTGAGATCAGGTTTATCCTAAGGCCAACACTAGAACCCAACTTGTTTGATAGACTCAAAACAGGTGCTTTGTTCAAGGAGATAGTTGACTTGCTGCCATCATATTGAAAGATATTTTAACATTCTTCCCTTCCCTTTCCTTTTTCGTTTTTTAACGAGCTCGACAAAAAACTAAAGCATGCTCAATGGTATTTTCATATTTAAGGATTCTGAAAAACCTAGAAGAAAACTCCATACACCTATCCGTGGATTTTATATCGAGCCCGGATTGGTCTGTGCTCGGTAGTGTTTTCTTGCTTATAGAGTTGAAAAACTTAAACAGTCCTCTATACACCTATCCGTGGATTTTATGTCGAGCCCAGATTGGTATGTGCTCGCTTGGTGTTTTCACATTTTGAGAGTCTGAAAACCCTAAAGACGACTCCAAAGGTCCTTTTTCGTAAAGTTAGTCTCCTTCCCCGAAAAAGTGTAAAATGATGGAAAAAGAACTCTTCTAGCGCATACAATAGTATACCTAGAGTATACCTTTTCCGTAAATTATCCACCAAGGCCCGGAAAATGGGTAATTCTATACCTAAGTGGATGTCAGTTCAGTTATTTTAACAAGCCCAAAAAGACAACTATGCTCGGCAAACTTTTCCTATTTAAGGAGTCTGAAAAGGGCTTAAAAGAACTCCATAGGGATCTTTTCCGTAAAGGTTTAACGAGTCCGAAAAAGTAAACTCATGACCTCCTTACTGTTTTTAATGAGCTCAAAGGAGATATAGAAAATGCTCATAACTTCCTTACTGTTTTTAACGAGCTCGAAGTGAAGATGAAAGAAATGCTCATAGCCTCCTTACTGTTTTTAATGAGCTCGAAGGAAGGGTGGAAGACTGCTCATAACCTACTTACTATTTTTAACGAGCTCGAAGTAAAAGAAGAATGCTCGAAACCTACTTACTGTTTTTAACGAGCTCGAAGTAAAAGAAGAATGCTCGAAACCTACTTACTGTTTTTAACGAGCTCAAAGTAAAAGAAGAATGCTCAAAACCTACTTACTGTTTTTAATGAGCTTGAAGTAAAAGAAGAATGCTCGCTTTGGGAGGAGACAAGTGTCAGGGACATGCAAAACTAGCTCCAAGTGCATGGAACAAAGCTATGCCTAATGCAAGGAACATGAGCAAGATAAGTACACTCAGGGTGTGTCTCCTCCAGGTAAAAGGTGTCAAATTGTGAGGGAAAAATGATACAGGGCTTAGCGGAAACAAGATCAAAGATGGAGGCTTATACAACGGGCTAAAAGCGTGGAAGCCGGCTTCAGGCTCATTAGCGCAAGCGGGATCATAATAGATGCATATGCAATTTGAACACAAAGATGGGAGCCTTATCAGGGATGGCCAGAAATATATGAGGAAGAAAGATATGAGGCTTCTTCTCAAAGTCATGGTAAATCTAAAAAGGCTCCCGAACCTATGAGAAAAACTCAGCATGGGCACCAGAATGGCATAAGGGTGCTGAATAGGGTGACCCATGTTAGGTAGTCTCTGCTGTCGGACTGGTGCACAATGCATAAAGAGATGGCTAACACACCAATATCCAACAGGTTCGACCCTATGGCGAATTCGGATGGCAAAAGGTTCAAATGCAACATAACAACGGGGAAGCCTAAACCTATATGCAAGGTTCCGAATATACCTGACATGGTTGCACAAGGTGTCGAAAAGGACCAGTAAGCAAGTATACATCCAGCTAAGAATCCTGTCTCCAAGAAACAGTAGTACCAGGATCATATCTAAAACATATGTAAGGAAAGACCCGATACAAGTCACTGTGGTAGAAATACTTTAAACTTCACTATCATCAACAACAGGCATAAACAAGGCAGAGTTTTCAAATGAAGACTCTATGGTACCCAAGCCCGAGGACTTACAATCAACAAGATAAACTTCAGGATGAAGATCAAAGTTGAAGGACATGATGGAATCTGCAGAAACAAATTCATCATCACGGGAGTTGAAAATTCTAGAAGCAGAATCAAACTCAGCAGGAACACCGATTTGCGGATCTATAGGAGAGTCCAAAGACTCAACAGTAGGAAGATCAGACTTTAAGGTCAAACCGGGGTTGGACATTACTGCGACTGGATCAACATCCAAATGAATGGTAGACTGTACTATGTACTCTAGGAAAACTTCATCAGAAGTAAGTATATCATCCCAGATAGAACACATATCTAAACATTCAGATGGAGGTGTCACTTGGTCAAAAGCTGGGACCAAGTCCCGAGAAGGTAAGCATGAATTCAGAGACTTCTTTTTAGTAGCATTTGAACTCAAGGAACAATATGCCACAACATTCCCATGTGACATAGTAGTGCTTAATGACGAGGGATCAGACTGGTCTACAGTTGGGTAATAAGGAGGATCAACGAATGCAAGCTGATCGATGGTGACAATGTTTTCGTTATGAGGGAAATGCATCACACGAAAAAACGTCGACACCACAGCATGCATAGCATAAACGTAATCACGCCCAAGGATCATATCAAAGTCCATAGGGTCCTTTAAAACCATAAAATCAACTAAGACTGTTTTTCCACCCAAAGTAACAGGTGCCTGACGGAGGAATCCAAACGGTTCACTAGGTCTTCTATCGAAGGTCAACGGCCAATTAGCAGCTGGAATAACATTAGGGAAACCCAAATCTCTCCAAGCATAAGCGGATAAGATACTAACATAAGCACCTTCATCAACAATGCATCGGTCAACCGTATGGTTCCCGATATCAACCTTTATCTGGAAAGGTGTCGAAGAAGGAAGACGAGGCTCGGCTAGACTATTCCAATCAAAGGAAACAATCCTAGGGCTTGGTAGGGGTTCACATGGCATAGATGAAGTGCCCCCATTTTTCAGGAATATCCAAACTGGTAATGCAGAAGACTTCAGTAGTAGGTGCATCAATCTCCGAAGGACTGATGGGATCGGTCAAAGATTGCATCGATTCGATCACTTCACTCTCCGAAGGAAGAGTGGGGTCGACCAAAGATTGCATTGGTTCAACCACTTTATCAACCAAAGGTTGATCTGACTGTAGGGAATCTATAGACAACTCAGGAACAGAGGTTCCTTCAGACATGGACCACACTCTTCGTGCCTCTGGAATGGCAAGGCATCGGTGAGTAAGGTGATCTCCCTTACAAAGTTTACAAGGGAACTTTGGTTTCCGTCCTATAGGTTTAGACTCCTTTACAACGTTAGTACCCTCAGCATGACTAGCATTGGCTGATAGCTTGCCCCCAGCATGATTCACAGAGCCTGGTTGCTCAGAAGCAGAAGACTTTTGAACTAAGGACCACACTTTTTGCACTTCTGGAAGTATAGGGCACACGTAAGTAAGGTGATCTCCCTCGCAAAACTTACAAGGGAACTTAAGCTTATGTTTGTTTGGTTTGTCGACAATGTCAACTCCCTCAGCATGACTTGCAGTGGCTGATCTGGTGTCTCCAGTATGACTCACAGGAACTGGTGACTTGTCATTAATATGACTAGTAGTGATCAATGACGTGTCCTCAACATGACTAACAGTGGTTGAAGACAAACTTTCAGTATGATTTTCAGTGACTAAAAGTTTTCTCCCAGCATGACCTCCAGAGGTTGGGTAGGTGCCCCCTGCTTGACTTGCAGAGGAAGGGTGTTTGCCCCCACCATGACTTGTAGAGGCTGGGTTGCTGCCCCCTTGTTTTGGCATCTTCTTCCTATTCTTCCTCCGTCTATTCCTTTTAGACTGCTGGCTACTAGTATTGCTACTTTCGCCACATGAGGTAGAAGGAGGAGGAGAAGATGTTACTGGCAAGGGAGGCACAGGGTTCTGATGCTCTTGATTTGAGGTGCTCACAAAAGAAGCGTTGGGAGCATGCAAGGCATTTGGAGTGGAAAACAACCAAACCGACAGCCCTATAGTGAATCCTGGAAGATTCAAAGTAGCCATTAAGGGAGTACCAATGTTTCCAATGAATGGAACAGCACAAGGATCCCCCGGAACAGGGGTACCTTGATTGGCACTCGCCGGAATGCTAGACATAGTTTCCTGCTCAAATGAACAAGAAGTTCTCTAAGGAAAACTAAAACAAGTAGCACAAAGAGCACACCATTAAAAAAGGTCCTAGGTAAATCAAACCAGGCAAACAGATGCCTTCCGGAGAAGAGTCTGGGATGATGAGGGCCCAGAACAGATCAACGAAGGAAGAAAGACAGTTACCTGGGGTCCACAATACAATGACTAAGGGTGCAAGTGCTGGAATCACCCAACCGCCCTCCCAAAGACCTGCAAGGGATTTCCTCCCACGTCTGTCTTAGGTACAGCAGATGTACCCTTTGCTATCACCTGTGTATGAACCTAGAGTCAGATACTAAGGATACCACAACACCGAAAACTCCTGGGGGAACAGTCACCGGTCGAATCAGAAAGCGTGGGCAGGGTAGCTAAGCCCGAAACTCGAAAGAGTCCCCAATACGCAATCCGATCCTGGCGTATGCTCGAACAGAAAGTAGGAGGAGTATTCCCAACAATCTGATCTCGCAATGACCTACTGCATAGATCCTAGGCAAGTTTTGAGTGAGGTGGGTTTACCCGTGATAGTCTCACTACGATTTTTGCGTAATGTGTGATCTTGGGTGGTTTAAGGTGTTTTAAACCCAAGATCTTAACCAAAACTAGTTGGTGTAGTGTAACCTAGAAAAGAAAATGTTACTAGTACATTTTATTAGGGTTCATTTTAAAGGTTACTTGATTACTCAAAAAGGTAGTGGGTGTGTGAGAGTGGTTATAATAGAGATAGAGTACTGAAAATGAAATATTTACCACCAAACAAATCTTTTCTTTTCAATGCAAGTCTTAAAATTCTGATCTAGAATGCATGTGCAAATGCAATTTTTAATATTTCGAATGCAAAAAAGGGTAAAAATAAAGTCTAAATGTACAAAATTAAACTCAAAACCTAAGAATGCAGCTACTCAAGGAACTAGGTATGCAAAAGAAAACTTGTTCTTTTTGATGCAAAGCACTCTAAAATCCTTTAAGCCACTTGCAAGGTACTCTATTCAGAAGATAAATCAAAATTCTTTATGCTTTCCAAAGGTAAGAAACAAAACTGAAACTAACCTACTATCAAAGCAAAGCAAAGAAACTTTCAGGTTCTCTTTATGAAACAGTAAAAGCTACCAAATATGACTTTCAAATTCTTATTGATGTAAGCATGCCAACCATTGGGAAAAGAGTACAAAAACTACTTTTAGACCCAAACGAAGCAAATGACCTACGAATAAGTATGGTTTGGTAATGTCAGGTCTGCACATAAACAATGCAAACAAAGTCTTGAACAATAGCCAAAACACTTGAGCTTTCACTACAAAAGAAAAACTAAAAGCATAAGGGAGGACAATAAACCAACCTAAAAGAGAAATTTCACTCAAATAGATACAAACAGGGTCAAGAAGACTCAAGAGGTTTCAAATCCAGTGGAAATGGGGCAAGCAAGTTCAGGTAGACTCAAATTAGGGTACAACACACCAAACAGGTCCACAACCCCCCAACTTGGGTCAACAAACCCCAAAACTTTCCAAACAAGCCCAAATTGATCAAAAGAGGTTCAAATCATGAATGTAGGATCAGTACAAGGATGGGAGACAATTTACAGTGGTTTAACTCAGACCTAGGGTCATCATGGACCCCGAAAAATGCAGCCACAGCCCCTAGATTTGGGTCCACAACCCAAAAACTCAAAAAAAATCAAACCTAGATTTTGAGCGCTACTGTGTATGAAGGAAACTAGCGCTCATAGCAGTATGGGCGCTACTGTGCAGAGGAAAAGTAGCGTATGGGCGCTACTGTGTGGTACAAACAGTAGCGTACAAGTGGAAAAAGTTGGAAAAATGGGGTTAAAACCACCACACCTAGGTCCACAAGGGTTTGCAAGGGCTGGGAAGGGTCTATAAGAGCCAAGGAGGGTCAAACAGAGCCTACTAACTGATCCTAATCAATAAAATGAACAAATACCATCAAACAAGACTAAAGAAATGACCTTGGATACCCCTAAGCAGTTAGGCTTTCCCCAGCGGAGTCGCCATTCTGTTGTGGGGAAAAATGCACCTATAGTTAAGGGGAGAAACTACCAACTTACGGTGATAAAGATAGACTTACAAGCATTCTACAAGTACAACAAATAAAAGAAGAGATTAGGGTTTAGAGATGTAGGCACCTTATTCAAAAGGTTGATCCTAGCTTTGCTTCCCTCGCTCTTCAATGCTTATCCAGTGTCGTAATGCCTAGACCTGCAAAACAACTTGATACCTTTCTCAAATACATTTGACTACATAAACAAGATTGATATTCATAATAGAAGAAGACATCAAACTATAATCAAATCTAAGACACATTAATAGGTCATATTTGGAAAGAGAAGAACGTCTGATCTTTATTAATGAATGAAAGCAAGTACATAAAGTTATACCTTCCTTCAAGCTTGGCACTTCACGAAACCTAGATTCAAGGTCTCTTGCTTCTGTTCTCCAAGGATCCCAGCCTCTAAACAACTGTACTAGGGTTTATCAAAACTGAAGCACAAGAGAGGGGGATGAGGGTCTCCATTCCTCCAGCATAACTTTGTAATTGGGCTTGGTCCCTCCACATGACCCTTCTACCCTCCTTATATAGTCAATGAGGAAGAGGAAAAGAAGTTATAACCACTCAAGAGGTTTCCCAACCAACTTAACTTACTCGAATTTCGAGATTTTGACCAAAACAGGGGTGTACGCTACTCTATAGTAGACAAAGTCGCATACACATGGCAATGGGCGCTACTTTAAATGAGACAAAGTCGCGTACACACGCTACTATTATAAAAGTGGAGTCGCGCTCATGTTGAAAAATGGCCAAAAACAGGCTTTTCTGCTCATTTTCAGGAGATGGTTTGGTCTGGAAAAATGTTCCTAAGGGTCATATACATCAAATGGGTCAAGAATGAGGTAATTTCAACCATTTTTAGTGTCCCAAATGACTCCTCCATCCACAAATGTCCTGTTGTGTGACTGAACTTGATCTCAAGAAGTGTCGTCATGCGACCAAGGGAAGCAAGTGTCGTCACGGACGGAGAGGTGTCATTTCAAGCTATAACAACCTCGGTCGACGACAAATGGACGAAGGTGATATCCAGAGAGGCAGATCCCATGCACTCTGATAAAGCAGCGATGAGATGAGAGGAGAACATCCATTGGCATGCCATGAAGGTAACGGAGAGTCCATCGGCTAGCAACATTTTCCATTAAGAAATTAAGTTGAATGCTATGGGAGTATTTGAGGATAGTGAATTTATTTATGAGTTTATATAATAAGATTTTGGTATCAATGACTAATTCTTAGAGTTGTGCAAATGAAAAAGAAAGAAGTGAGTTGCTAAAGTTGCACTAATGGAAAAGAAAGAAGTGTTTGATTGCATCCAGAGAGTAGTGATGTGGTATTGTCATTCTTATAATAAAAAAAATCCAAATGATGATGTTTGCTTAAACATAAAAAGGGGAGGGAAGATGTTGTAACACTTAAGGTTATGTAACATTATGTAACATGCCATTTCTATAAAAAAATCCAAATAATATAGACTTAAACATAAAAAAAATTATATAACAAATGATCATTAAAATAATAGTAAATGGATAAATTGTAAATTTTTTAAATAAAACCTTTACAATTTAATATTGAAAAAGTCTATAAACAATATTAAAAATAATTGCAAATTAGATAAATTAGAATATTATCTTATTATATTACATTTATTTTTAATGAGGTTAATAACACAATATATATAAAAAACAAATTAACACAATGAAATTAATAACATGATATATACTAAAAAACAAACAAATTAGTACAACAAGGTTAATAATAACATTTAATATATTAAAAAACAAATTAACACGTAGTAAAATATACTATTGTATAATGTTATAAGTGAATTTGACCTAGATAATAACACGATATGTATTTAACAAAAATTAGTACAATAAAGTTAATAATATAATATATATTAAAAAAAATTAACACATATTAGAATATATTATTGTGTATAAGATAATTACGCCGCGACGACCTATGAAGAGCCGCCCCTTGGCCCATGTCATACCAATAGTGAATTTTTTTATCCTACTTGAACGTGTTTATCTACTTGAACCTGCACGTGAAGCCATGGAATTAATGGAATGTAGAACCTGTACCGTACCCCCAATATATTAAGTCTGGTAGTAGTTAAAAAAATAGGACAGTTCCAACAAGGGATCAAATTTGAAGGGTAGGACTAGGGTCTCATTTCACTTTGAAGGGTTATGAGATATTGAACCCTTCAATGTTGACATGTAAAAATAAATCATTCATTTTATTTGAAAATTAATATTATATCAAAATTTTAACTTTACCAAAATCATTTTGAAATTGAAAAAATCTCAAATATCATAACAAAATAACATAATATGGTATATGCAAAGTGTGTGTTTCGAATAGCTACAATCAACAGTTCTATTTTTTGGTTTGCGTTCTGTCTAGTAAGTTGCCCTTCTTCAAACTTCACTTGGCTATGCTCACTGGTCATAAAGATATAAAGATAGGGCAATTGGTTGTGTTAACCGCGTAATGATAGGGTAATTTCAAAGGGAAGGAGAAAGTCATGGAAATATGGAAGATAAACAAATTAATGATGAAAAAGTAATTAATTAGATTAAAACATACATTATTTTAAATTTTAAATTTTTAAGAAAATAAATTGAAAAATAAAAGCAAAAGTATTGAAAAGACTCTCAATCTAATGAGGAGTTCGTTAATGATGGTTGAACCAAACAATATTAATGGCAATTGAGAAATTGAAGCAATTTCAATATTAATCTTGGAAAAAACCACCAAAGAGAACAAGATATTGTGAATCAAGATATTAAGGCTTAATTTCTATCAAAATTGAGTTAAATGGATGTGCAAATGATTTTTTTTTTAAAAGAAAGAGTTGTCTAAACAAGGATTTTGAGAGACATGAAGAGGTGTTGTAATGGCACAATCATTTTTCTACCTCAAAAATTGCAAGAAACAAGATTTAGCAATTGATGCTACTTCAACTAAGTTGAATTTCCACATATCTACCACAACAATATGCCAATATGTCATTAAGCTAAGTTAAATTAAAATCGACTAAAACATGTACCTTAAGTATTTTCCTTCAAGTAGGTGATAATCTCCTTTAAGGATTTTACAGATAAATACAGTAACTCATATCATTCAATAAATCCATACATTACTAGAACATATAGATCACCTCGCATACAAAATTTAACACAAAGTTCCATTTCATTTGCACCTAAATTTTCAATTTCAAGTTAAACCAAAAGAAAATCAAAATTATGTCTTGGACTGAAATTTAAACTAAAATTATTTAAAACACCATTGGTAAACATCCAAGTTATTTTAAACGCGAAGAAGCTTCTTATAAGAGGTTCAATGTTAAATCTAGCATGCTTATTTTAAGCATAATGTTCAAGAAAAGGGGGACCGCAGTTACCTTGGTGTCCAAACTTAGTGAAAATATCCAACGAAGAATAAATGCCGAACTTCAAACTTGCAACCGCATCCAATTTGACCCACAACAAATTAGACAAGAGTTGTAACTTTAAGATTTAAATAGCCTTAATCCAGAAGAGAGCTACAAATAATAATGTTAAGTAGCTCAAATTTTATAGCTAAGCAAATGTCAGTCCATCCGTTCAAATAAAACTACAATCTAAAATAGAGGAGAGTATTTCAACTTGAATGGACACCTCACACGAAGGTAATTTAGTTTATTTAAAACCTAAACCATGAGGACGTAGGAACTACAAAACGAAACATGTGCAAAGGGATGGTGAAAATGGACATATCTCAATGAAATCATATAGAAAGAGGGTCAAATATTACCCTCTAAATTATAGCGAGGGGTGGATCTCCCCTTTGAAACTCCATCCAACAGATGCAGTGAAGAGTTGAATGTACAAATGCAACCCCATTGTTGAATGTGCATCCAACCACCATATTTCCACACTTGTAACCTATTATTCCGATCTTCGAAGAAATGTTGTAGTTTTTTCCTTCATCCTGCACACGTCGGCCAAGTTTCTATTCAATTAGTGAACTACCGATTCACATGGACTCGCCAGGCCCTACCTTAGATACAACATCACCACCACTCACCTGTGATCACAAAGAAATTCTCAAAGCCTAAAGGGAGAACTTTCTCTTGTAAGGATTGAAAGATGAAACCATAGAAATACTTACAATGTAGAACTTTCTCTAGTAATGATCGAAAGTTACAACGCAATCTCACGAAAGATAAAACCCCAAAAAATTAGCATTAGTTTTTCCCAATGTCGACTGTGAGTTATCTTACAAGCTATGAGCAATGAAGCAGCAAAACCCACTTGAATATCATAAAAAATTAACCAAAAAAGAACCATTGGGTATCAAAATCCAGCCCTAACTACAACACCCAAGACACCAAAACAAGTTAACATCTCTGCATTGAAGAATCCCAACAATCTATGAACCATAGTGAATATGAGTTGCATTGCAGCATAGGAATATTTTCAACAAAATATATGAAAATGAAACAACTATCTTAAATTAAAATACAACCCAAAATCCAGATATCTACTAGCAATTCTTAGTGAAATGGACGCAAAAATACCTCCACGGTTCCACCTAATCTAGCATCTTGCTCTTCTCCTATTTCTTCTCTCATTGACGCAAAAATAGCTCAACCAGATCTAGTACCTTGTTCTTCTTCGGATTCGGACCTCTGGTAATCAGTTATCCCTAGTAAGTGATCAAATCTATTCATGATCCGAGCATTTAATTTTACATCCTATACTCAAGTTTGATCACGTGAAGAAAAATTTGGGAATCGAGTTTGCAGCCTCTCAGATCAAGGTTTAATGAAGTTTGGTGATGCCATTAAATACTTTTAACACTTAATCAAACACATAACTTAGTAACTTGTAAGCTAAGACAATAAGATATCATATTAGCAATATCAACGTAGACCATCAAATCGAGTCATTTGACACATGTCTCCTACTCACCGAGCCCAACGTGCCCACTAGGACCGAGGTCTAAGGGAAATGGGTAGTCTCCAACTCTCTAGACTTTGAGTCTCCCATTAAATCACTAATAACCCTTGGACATGCAAAATTTGGAGCTGCCCTTCTATTGCAAATTTACACAGGCGTGCTGAATTTCATTATTGACGGGCCCCGCATAAAATTAATTTTTTTTTGCATGGTAAAATTCATCGCGGCCTTTTATGACAGGTAAAATGGCCTTTGAAGGGCACTGAAGGATTCAAATTTGAAGCCTGGTTCCAACGATTCCACAACCGGTGCTTTCAAACTTACATTAATGCAATAGGATTTCCCAGGTCTTCCCTCCTCTAGACATATTCGTTCATGCAATAATTAAAGTTGCATGGATTTTCCATCCATCTCCAACTATGGATATGTTAGCTTTCCAGTACCCAAGGGTTCATTTAATGCCATATTATCTATTAAGAACCAATTCCCATAGGGGCCAATATACCTTGGAGAGCCAAAATACTTATTGCTCTATTAAGAACCAATTCCCATCAACTCCGTTGTGAAACTGGACGTTGGAAAAGACACTAGGGCCAACTATGCAAATATCGTGATAGCGAGCTCTTGGGATAACCTTTTCAGTGAGGGGACCGTGGAGAAATTGGGGGCACTCATAATCAAGTTGAACAAGAAAAGGGCTGAGTTGCATAAATTAGGGGTGAAGTGGTTTGTCCCATAAACTATTGTTAGCATGGTGGACATTAAAATAATTTCTTTCTTTCTTTCTATTGACCTAAAGTAGGTTAATATTGTCCAGCGTAATGAGCTAATTATTGCTACCTTTCTTTCCAGATTCTTCACCTATGAATTTTACGTTAAAATAATTTCTATTCTTTCTTTCTATTGACCTGAAGTAGGTTAATATTGTCCACCTTAATGCGCTAATTCTTGTTGCCTTTCTTTCCATGCACCCACGCACCACATCCATAGGATAAGGTACCCCACGTCTGGTTCCACCGAAGCCATATTAGCTTCTCTTCCTCCCACTAGCTCTTACACACCGAGGAGCACACAGCCAACAAAAAACCATTATATATATATATAAATTTTATCCAACCAATAGTCATCGCGCATTAGCTTATATACTTTCTTACCATTAATACTTTAGCCAATTGTAACCTAATTTTTTTATCTACTTGAACCTGCACGTGAAGCCATGTGAAGCCATGGAATTAAGGGAATGCAGAACCTGTACGTGAAACCATGGAATTGACAGTATGCACAACGAGTAGTATTAATTAAGCCCATATCTGGGTGGGTATGAATGTTGTACAGCCTATGAAATAGCCTAATGTCAGAGCTGTGGGCAGGGACAAGAAGTACCTACTGCACATGAATGAATCTCATCAATTAAATGGATCTTTCCAAGGCATTATAAACACTCCCCCGAATACCGGTGACCTGTATTCATGATTCCAATTAGGGTGACAGAACAATAAATTTGTGGACATTTGAAGCGTTTGTATGCGTTAAACTTTACACTGCACTAACAAATTGAACCTTAGCTGAATTAGAAAAGTAATTGCAAAGAAAATGTATTTTGGCATGCTTTACAATGTATTTTCTTCTAGATGAAGATAAAAGAAGCATTATTCAAAGGATCCCTTTGCATGTGTTAGAATTCAAAGAACTTTGTAAAATGCAAGAAACTTGACTAATAATGCAAGAAGCCACTCGTGTTATCACTATCACAACAATAAAAACATGAAAGTTAAGCGATTGTCCTTGAATTTCCATATTATTTGAAGAAAATACAAAATTAGAGCAACCTTTTTTGAAACTTTTCACATAAACGATTACTTTTTCTTCTCAACATCGAGGAGAATCAAGTACACAAAGAAAAATGTAAAAATGTATTATCTTAGCATGAAAAGCCATTAACATATGTTCTTGGAGGAGTTCGCTTATTCGCTTATCCATCTCTCTCTCTATATATAGACACCAGACTTTCAACTAACTCGCTTATCCATCTCTCTCTCTATATATACACACCAGACTTTCAACTAACTAGCTATGCTTCGTCAATATCCTTCTTGAAGCCTGAATAAATTTACACAAACTAATGACATCTTAAACCAATCAACCCTCAACAAAAAACAAAAGACACCATTTCTATCTTAACAGAAAAACATAATAAAATAAAAGCTGGAAAAAACCAGACCATCCAAACTCAGGCAACGACTTTCATGGGTTTCTCGATTGGACCAGCAAGAGACGGTCTCCTGAAGCCTAAGGTGAACGCTATGGAGCGGAATGAACCTCTCCTTTGGTATCCAGCGCTGCTCACAAAATGTAGAATTGGAATTATAATTACCAGTGTTGTTGCTTTCCATTGTGTGACCGTCAACATATGCTCAAATCTCATTCACAAAATATCTTGACATCACGTAGGATTGGGATTGCTAGGGTTTGATGTGCATGCTGCTTTCACAAGTTTTTCTCTGCTTTGATTGTTTTGAATCAAGATTATGCCAAAATTAGTATTCCAATGCTGGAGGCCTGGTGAAATGAGTGAAGTCGCTATGCATGGTTTTAGTAAGCCACACACATGTACACTTGTTGAGTTTAGGTTATTGCTCAGTGTTGTGTGGCGAATGTTTAACGTTACATAAAGGGAGCACCTTAAACTCAATATGATTTGTGTTTTTTTAAATAGAATTTATAAAAATCCAATTATTCTTTACTGACATTTTTGGATTGGATTATTCATTGACTTACATTTGACTTCCTTTCTACGTTATTTTTTAATGCATCGGAGGATAATTGTTTTGCTTAGTTGATCGGAATAAGTTGTGTCGAATAAAAATCCAGGAGAAAACCTTGTTCTGCTTAGTTGATCCGCTGCATCTTACAGAAATAGTAGCTTCCACAGTGTAAGCGATCAGAAGGTACCCATAAATCTCACATGCCAATTTGATTGCCAATCTTCAGATCTGAATACGTTTTGCAGTATATAGCACATATTGCCAAGAGCTGAAATGAAAAAAATTGAGAGATAACAAAGCTGTAATGGATAGTTGCAAATCTTTATAATCCAAATGCTCTGCATCCATTATCATCTCTGATATGGAAGGAGCCAGGAATATATATACCTGAAAAAAGAACCTTATTTAGAGAGCGCAAGTTAAGATTGTTCATATATATGAATGTTAAAATGATCGGTTTAAAATACTCACGTTGGAAATGAGAGATTCAAAGGTGGAATTTCATGTAAATTGTTAAAATATTTTTCATCGTATATACTTATATTTAATTTAAATATTGTAAAATATTAAAATCTGATAGGGGCTTTGACTATTTATCTGAATGTGCCTGAATCTTTCCTTCAAAAAAGACAAGTAGACAAAATATATTTGACATTATTATGATTATTATTAAAAATCTAAATTATTTAAATTGATTTCTTTATTATTTATTATTTATAAGAAAGTAGAAATTTACTGTTCCTTCAAAGACACACTTCGATAAAATATACCTTCAAGAACACACTACACGCTAATGATTAAATTTATAGATATATTAATATAAATATTTAATTTTATATCACTATATATACACATAAATATAGAAAATTAATTTTATATTGAAATATTTCTTTTATCTTATTTTATAATAAGACAACAATTTTTACTTGAACCAATGCTTTTGCATAATATCAAAATATTTGGTTAATATTTAGATGACAAGGGTGCAAATATCAAAATATTTGGTTAATATTTAGATGACAAGGGTGCAATTAGAGATGTGAAGTAGAGCTTTGATTTATGGTACATGATCATGTGCAAATGTTTTCATGAACCAATGTTTTCATGATCATGTGCAAATGATTTAGAACTTTAATTTATGGTATTTGTAATATTATTAATGTTTTATTAATAGTTGTTAACATTTAGATATATCTATTTTTATTTCAATTTTAAAAAGTATAGAGTAGTGGTTTACTTCTAAGCTATGTATAAACCATACATTATTACAAGTTATAAATGTTTCATAACTATTTTACCTTTTAACTCTGACCTATGTACAATTATTACATTAAAATATTTTTAAACTATTACATTAAATCATTTCTAAGAGGTATATATAAGGAGCTTTGTTGTTAATTTCACTTGTTTTAAATTTTATTTTCACGTAGTTATCTTTTCAAAGATGATACCATTACTCGCTAATTTGTCATAGCCACATTGAATTTGAGAGAAAAAAACTACTTTTAAATTAAGTGGATGTATGTTAAGACATGTATTGTTATAAGTAAAGATAAAAGTGAAATGTTTAGAAATACATCTATGTTTAAAAAAACCAAAAATGTTTATATATATATATATATATATATATGTTTTTGCAAACTTTTAGCTCCATGATATATGGGGGTTGTGATGTTTTAGTTCAAATATTATCAATGCAAAGGATGAATATGATTAATAATTTAATGTAAGAGCAATAAAGAATAGTGGCTTAAAAGATGAGGGTTGTTGATCTTTTAGTTTTAAATCAAATATTATCAATCCAAAGGATAAATATGATTAATAATTTAATGTAAGAATGATAAAGACGTGATAGAAAGAGTTTAAAGAATTATGTAAAAATAATATTAATTTATTGTTATCTAAGTTTTTTAATTTTAATTTTATTAAAAAAACTTATGATTTATATTAATTTATTATATTTTGAGATGAATTGTTAAAGTGAGATACTTTTATTTTCCATGAATTATTTAGAAATATCTTTAACATGTTTATGATTTTTGATATGTAAGGGGTTTTGTGAATATTTATTCAATTTCTTTCTCTATTTTTAGAAGTAATTTTAGGCTCACATAATATTGTTGTAACAAAATAATGAGAAATTGTTTTTATGAAACTATGTGGAAAATATAACTAAGTTTATGGGTGTTTGTTGAGATTAAGGAGGAAATTTAATTGTAATTGAAACTTCCCTTGTTCTTAACAATAAAGATACCCTTCTGGGTTGGCAGGTGCGGGAAGGGTCATTTTTTACCCTGGGGGAAGCAGAAAGAATGACTACGCTTGGGGGATTGGAAACATAACCAACAATGCTGTCGAATGGCTTGCTTTGTTTAAAAGATTGGAAATTGCCATCAATATTGGAATAAAGGACTTGATAGCCATTGGGGACTCTCTCTTGATTGTCCGAGAAGCCCGAAAGATCATCATGAAATGCAACACTCCATCCACTAAAATACAACATCTCCTCAAGTTCCTTAGCAAAGAATTCAACTCCATCAACATTCTTCACATCCTCCGCACCAACAACCAGCATGCAGATCAAATGACAAATAAGGGAGTGCTTCTAAATCATGGATATATAATTCAAAATGATGAACCACCACAACAAAGTTGGGTCCCCTAACCCATTCCACTCTTGGGGTGTCTCTACCCCCTCTTCATGATTCCCTAACCTATCCTTTATTACCACCCTAATGCACGATAACCCGCTTCGCTGCATGCGTCCAGCTGTCTCTCGGATTCCAGGCTACATGATTCATTTATGGCCTTCACATGGCCCTATCTTCCTCCACCATCCTTTCACTTCCATCGCTGTGTTCATCTCCATCCTCATACGACATTCTGCAAGACCCTTCGTTCAGGTTATGGGTGATCAACCTTCTACGTTTTCCCTAGCACCCTCCCTGGGCACTGGTACTCCACCTTTCAGACTTCCTTTCTCCTACTCTCTTTGCAACAAACCCCTGTCTTTGCGTTCCAGTCATGGGCACCCTGACGCCTGTCTCCTCGCTCCTCTACGTTCTCTGGTTGACGACCTCTCCGCTCTCAGTTTGTGTGCAGTCAGTGACTCGCCCCTGGACCATTCCCCCCCTCTACTCACTTAGTGCACTCCGACAGTTTCAATGGAGGACCAGCTACTCCAGGTTAGAGTAGAGAACTCTGAAATCAAAAGGACACTGTCTAGAATGTATACTCTAATGCAGTCTATCAGCACTGAGATAAGGAACAATAATAACCTCATGAATGGTCATATTTACTCTATCTCTGACACGGTGGATTTCACTGCTAGTAGCATTACAAATGTGGACTCAAAAGTTGAGGACAATTACAGGAACATCTCGTATTTGGACGACAAGATGGATAAGCTAAGGGAGGATATAGCTCATTGCATTCCTAGTTTCCATGACAACACGGGCTCCAACGTCAACCCTGAAGACTCTATGGAAAGTCCAGAACCACCAGAACAACACCAAATCTAGCTCTACATGCAGCTTCTGAGCACCCGAGTTCTCTTTTTCCTTAGTGCAGCTAGAATAGGCTTAATTTTGGATAATAGTTATTTTAGTATGATGACTTATCGACTCAATATGGACCTTAAATCCTTTTTTTGTAATGTATCTTCTGCATATTTAGTCCGGGACAATTTGTGAAGGTTTACAATCATCTTAGTTTTAGATCTTTAAGAGTCAAAAGAAGTTTTGGTGAAGCTGAAGAGAAATATTGAATTCTGGTTCCTCTAAGAGACAAACCAACGACTCTCTATCTGTATTTTTTGATGAATCCTTTTAATACAAAATCCCACAACCGTTCTTGTTAAAAAAAAACAATAAAGATACCCTAGCCAACATATGTTGGATCCTTAAAGGGAAGTGGAATAGCATGAGGGACTATTGAGTAGAAAAGGGGATCCCACTCCTATGTCAAGTGTAAACTAAAATGGAAGAAGAAATGTTGATTGTGATTGTTTTAGTGGAAATTGATGTGATATTTTTAGATATTAGGTTGTTTGAGAGAAACTAGAGCCAAGCCATACAAATTCACCCTTGTAAATTCATTGTCTTAGTTTATGAGTGGCCTCTCTTATACAAATATTAGGTGTACGGGGGAGCCTATGATTTAGTGGAACATCCTTCTTCTAAAAAGAGTTGGTGAAAATTTTCTAAAAGAGAAAAAGCCCTGACATTCAATTAAAATATATGAGATATACGCCATGGCTAATTGAGTGAGCGCCCAAGCTGTCGTGGAAGGCTTGGAAGCTGATGCAGCGGAGCCTAAAATGTGATTTGTCCATGACATGATGTAATTAATTCCAGAAAGGAAAGAATCCACTCCCACCATTCCAACTATCAATGGAAATATGACCATGAAGCCCATTGCAGCGTTTCCAACAACTATTGGTTCTTAGTGCATCCTCAATGGTTCAAATTTTTACTACAAATTCATATCCTCCAACTAGACAATGTTATGCATTGAATAAGAGGAAATGTAAAGAAAACGTAAAGTGTAACCTAAACCAATGTTGATACAAGCTCTTAGTAGGAATCAGAAAGCAGAAAATGATCAAGCATGCAACCAGATCATTAATTGGAAAACATCAACAACCTCACTATAACAACTATATGATTCCTATACCATGGAACACGTCTATGCAGTCTACACACCATTACTGACTCACAGAGTTCTCTGGACATACACAACTCTAACCAAGCACAACAAAATCAATGGTTTAGAAAGAAATGGTTGGACCGAAAAAAACTCTCACACATCTTGAGGGGGTTCATAGAGTGAAGTTGTTGGGTGATCAACCCTAGAAGGTTTGTGATCAACACACATAGGTTTGTGCTACATGCATGCCACCACAGGTCATATGAAAGATGAGCGTAGTCTTCTCTAGACAATTCATTAAGACTAATTGTCTTGCAACCTGTCCAAACCCCAAGCTGTCGGGTGTCACAAGAGCACTGTTGACTCACTCTGATTCACGGTGGTACTGGTCTGTCGTCCATTTCACAAGACTTGCATTAGCGACATTTAAGTGGAGGGATAGCCTTGTCTCTATATTACTCTTGAAAATTTAATGTTTATGCCCTACTTTTCCATTACAACATTACTCATATAAAACATTCATTTATTGCTTTACATTTACTCTTGGAAAGGTTGTAGTGGGCCTAGCAGTGAAGAAGTGTGCTTTCAGTCTCGTTGATATATAAGAGGAAATAGTGAGTCCAAGTTGCTTCACTTTGTTGATGGGAGAAATTATGTGTTCTTGTAATCAAAGTCAACGAGTGATGTTACTTTAATTATACCCATGGGCCATTTCATCTTGAGTGCTTTAGCTCGCTGAATCCCTTGCACTTCAAAAATTGATAATTTGGATTGCCTTATAACCCTACATAGTGCTTCTTCAAGAATTTCTTGATCTTTTAATTCATCTATGATGTCCTTATCCTTTTATTTTTTGCAATGTTCAAGTGTATATATATGTGAGACATACCGGTATGTATGTTCAAGTGCATATGTATGTAGGAGGTCCATGTTTTTCCAAGGCCAAATAATGTATTGGTCTTAGTAATCAATTCACTATATGTATAAAAATAATTTCCTACAATCGAAGGATAACATCCCTTTCCTACAAGATAACACTCCCTTGCCTACCACAAATACATTCGTTAGATTTGCTTTCAACACATAAAATTGTATTATCTACATACACACAACTTTCTCTCATTTTACAACATATTGAAGCTCTATTCGACGTTTCATTTCCCCCGCTTCGGGGATATGCTAGTTATTAAAACATAATGTTAAAAGTGAATTTGACCTAGAGAAAGGTAATATTTAATGAGAAAAATAATAAATCGGTGATTCAAAATACAATCCCAACAAAATTAAACAAATGCCAAGACATGGATGCCACCGGATATATAATAAACCGAGCACTCCAATACTACCCATTACATTGATATTTATGGATTGCAAAATTAGCTCTAAGGTATAGAAGATAGGGGTTATTAGTACACTCTCGTAGGCGTCCTTGAGATAAGAAGTCTTAAACCACATGAGTGATCATTACCGGGGAAGGAGCAACTAATGAAATTTTTAGTAAGAGTTAATAAATTCCAAGTTCCCATAAATGATGTGTGGAAAGAGCTTTCACTAAGGGTCTAGTCATTAACTTTTTAATATATTGGAAAGGCAAGGCCACTTACCATTATTATTTTCGTTTGAATCGAAAACGCTTACATGAGACATGTTGAGAAGAGGCATGAGATATGATGAGAAGAGGCCTGGCATGGAAAGTAACACATGTCCGGAATGAAGCAAAATGCATTGTTGTGATATCCAAGAAAATGAAACCATGCATGAGGCAATAATGCATTGTTGTGATATCCAAGAAAATGAAACCATGCATGAGGCAATAATGCATTGTTGTGATATTCAAAATATACAATTTCCAAAGTGAAAATATGAGCTTGAGGTATGAGATACAGATATTTGAGATATGAGCTTGGCGATTAAGGGTTCACTCAAGTTTCTATTAACACAACATGGGATAAAAATGAGGTAGGGTGCATGCAAGAACATCTAGAACGTCTAGCAAAATCTATGGGTAGAATGAGAAATTGCAATTTGTTATGTGTTTTAATTGTTAAATACAAAATTCACCAGAATAAAATAAGATTTTAGAATGAAGGACAAACTTACCATAACAATCGGTAATTGTAGATAAGAAAATATCACAATACAAATACTTTTATTGATGAAACCAATGTCTACTTTCCTCTTCGAGGGGTGATGCAGAGACGAACTGAGTTAGTCTATGTATTAGTGCTACACAAGGAAAACAATAGCAACACACACAAAAACACAAGGGTTGCCAAGAATTATGGCTTTCAATTAAATGGTCAATTTCTTTATAGAGGTAATTACAATGTGAGTCTATTCTTGGATAAGTCAGAATGAACGTCGAATTTTACAACACTTGGTACATACATGCTTGAGGGAATTCATCGTCCTCAAGCAACTCTGCAAGTCCTCCAAAGTCTTCTCCCTCCGAAAAGGTCCATTCTCCAGAACATGAACTGATATTTATACTCACTTCAGCTCACTCAGCTCATCCTCTAGAAGCTTCGATCGCTTCCAGGCATGGTCATACTGCATTAAATACTTCATGTGTCCTTCTTCATCACGTTGCTCCACCTGGCATTCTACAACTATGTTAAGCCCTAAATTTGGGAACATTTCCCCTTATACAGGTCACATTATATTAGTTCTAATGTCGTCTTGGTCCATTAGTTGTTATTATCATTAGTATGGTTATATTAGTTATGTTGGCTTGGGTCAATTAGTTAGAATTGTACCTCTTAATATCCCATATATAGGAATGCGATCTTTTCATTTGGAGCATCTTGTCTTGTGTTCTTAGTACATTGTATAAGGAGGTTTCCCCCTTGAAGAGACTTGCTATTCATCTATTCTATTCATTAAATTCATGGAGTACTCTTTCTGATCTATTTATGCTCTTTTCATGCTCTTTTTGTAAATTTGTTGCATAACATTTGGTATCTGAGCTCTTTCCTCGGGACTGGTTTCTTCAATGAACAAGCCATATTTTAATTTTTGCTATATATTTTTTTCCACATGTTATCAAACAACGAAACTCGGAACCCATATCTAAAACATGTTGAACTGACTGTGATAAAATGTTTAGATCCTAACTCATTAGAAGTTCGTATTTATAACCTCTGGAAGATACGGTTTCTAACTATCCCCAAAGCTACTCTCAAACAGGTGTTCTATGGAAAATTGTTATATCTAGAGAATGCAAGATCCAAGTTGAGTGAGAACAATTGAATCAGAAATAAATGGACCATAGTATATGTGGTAGAATTTTCAAAATCAGTTTCGAAAAATTGGACATGTGGCAGGCCATACACTCTTGTTCTTTTGAAAAGACACAAATTAACAAGTGTTGGGAAAATTATCACAATTTTTTTTGGCGCATCCAAATTCAACTAGACCTATGGAATTGGAAAGAAGACATATCACGCTACCAAAGGACAAAGTTTCAGACCCGGAGGAGCTGAAAATTCAAATTTACCTCAGTTCCAAGTTGGCTAGTAAACAATCTCCAAATTAGGGTTTGAGAAAGGTATGTCATTTTAAATTTGAATATCTTTGAGTAGAAGGATCTAATTGAGGTAAACCATAGGGTGTGATATCTATTTATATTATTCAAAATGCCACCAAAAAGAAGTGTAAAAAATCACACTCCAATAAAGCCACCAGATGATTTATCCCTCACCTTTTATGAATGTGAAGATCTATCTTTTCGGGTGTCCAGGTTGGAATATATAATCAAAGGGACAATTAGTAAGGTTTATTTAGTTAATTTGGAGACTAATATGAAGGAAAGGATGGGACATATTGATAGAAATATATAAAGGATTTCTAAGCTCTTACAAAATCCAAAGGAAAATATTCCTAAAGGTGATGATATGTCTCGAGCTATGCAGGAAGATAAAAATAGTGTCCAGTTTAAGAAATCCTTCATTAATAAGAATTCTCCAAGAGGATTTGATATTACTAATGGAAGTAATCAAGGATGGCCCCCAAGGGGTATCCAACTCCCCAAGATTGACTTGAGGAAATTTGATGGCAAGGACCCCATAACATGGATATTCTAGATGGAGCAATTATTTGATGTACACCAGGTGCCTAATATCCAAAAGGTACCTATTGCATCTTTATATTTTGAACCTGAGCAATTTGTGTGGTACCAATGGCTTTGTGAACGCAACAAGAACTCCAATATATCTTGGTCCATTTTTACAGAAGAATTGATATCATATCATGATGATGTTAAGAGCAATTACTTCTTTACCCAATTGATTAATCTAAGGAAAAAGGGACCAGTAAGTGAGCGCATTCAATAGTTTCAAAAGTTGAGTCTCAGAGTGGAGGGAATACCAGATGATAAATTGTTAGATCTCTTTATTTGAACCTTGAAGGATAACATTCAACATGGGGTGTGCCTCTTTGAATCCACATCCTTAGAGAAGGATTTCATGTTAGCAAGGTTGAAAGGAAAAATATGGCAATGACTACTAAAAGGACCACCTCCAACACATATAGAGAGAATAATGTTCCTTCTTCTAACCTACCTCAAAGGTTGACACCTCAACAATTGGATCAAAGAAGAGAAAAAGGTTCTATGATTCAATTGTGACAGCAAGTATTTTAAGGGACATAAGTGTGGCAAGAAGAAATGATTCTACATTGATTGTGAAGAGGAAGAAGCAAACGAACAAGAACCATCTCCAGTGGAAGAAATAGAAGAGATTACTCCCACCATATCTTGTCATGCATTGGCTGGAATTAGCACTCCTCAAACTCTGAATATTGAATGATATATCAAAACGAAAAAGGTAATAATGTTGATTGATTTTGGTAGTACTCATAATTTCATTCATTGTAAATTACACAAAGTTCTCAATTGGTTTGTATATCCAACACCAAAGTTTCAAGCAATGATTGTAGATGGAGGAGCTATCAATTACTCTAGGAAATTCCATAATATCAATCTTGCGATGGGTGAATATGTATTGAATAGTCCAATGATTTCTATCCCAATGGGTGGTGTTGATGTTTTATTAGGGGTCCAATGGTTACAATCATTGGGAACATTGACTTTTAATTTTCAAAATATTTTCATGAAATTTTCATGGGAAGGAAAAGAATATGATTTAAATGGTATCACGGGGAAACCAAGAAAGGTGATAATCTCTAATGGTATAACAAAATGATTGAAAATTGGACATCAAGGGGTAATTGCACAATTATGCTCATTAGATGTTAAAACATCTAAGACTCTTATTTCTCCATATCTCCAAAGGGTCATTAATAAGCATTCCAAGGTATTTGAAGATATTCCAAAAGGTCTTTCACCTGTTTGATATTTTGATCATGTTATTCACTTAATTCCAGGAAGTGTTCCCCCTAACATCAGACCTTATAGATAACCCTATGGACAGAATAGTGAAATTGAGCATATGGTTGAAGAAATGTTAGAGGATAGCATAATTAGGCCTAGCCAAATTTCTTATTATGCACCAATGGTGATGGTACACAAGAAGGAGGGCTCATGGCGTATGTGTCCAGATTATAGAGAGCTCAACAAGATCACCATTAAAGATAAGCTTCCCATTCCTGTCATTGATATATTACATGGAGCAGTTTTCTTCACAAATTTGGATCTTTGTTCCGGGTATCATCGTATTAGAATGAAGTATGAGGACATCCCAAAAATAGCATTAAGAACACATGAAGTTCAATATGAGTTTTTGTTCATGCCATTTGGTCTCATGAATGCGCCTTCCACATTTCAAGGTTTGATGAATACCATTTTCAATCCCTTCCTTAGAAAATTTGTGCTAGTATTTTTTGATGATATACTAAGATATAGCAAGTCTTGGGAAGAACATGTTCAACATGTTGATAGGGTGTTGCAACTACTAAAGGAGCAACAACTATATGAAAAATATTTCAAATGTTCATTTGGGGTAAAGGAGTTAGAATATCTGGGTCATATTGTATCTCATGAAGGTGTCAAGGTAGACCCTAACAAAATTAAAGCCATGATGGATTGGTCGATTCCCAAAACCTTGAAGAATATTCGAGGATTCTTAGGGTTGAAAAGGTACTACTGCAAGTTTGTTCGTTATTATGGAAGAATAGAAACACCTACTACAACATTATTGAAGAAATAAGCATTTTCTTAGACTCCACAAGAAACTCAAGATTTTGAAGAACTTAAAGAGGCAATGTGAAAAGCTCCTATTTTGGCCACACCAGACTTCACAAAAACATTTATTTTGGACTTTGTTTCCTCAGGAAATGGCATTAGTATTGTTCTAATGCAAGAAGGACACACCCTTGCTTTTGAAAGTCGACTAATCAAGGGAAAGAAATTACAAAAACTCATTTATGAGAAGGAAATTATGACAATACTACATGCACATAAGCAATGGTGTCCTTACCTAATAGGTAGGCACTTTGAGGTCAAATCAGACCATGATAGTCTTAAATACTTCTTGGAACAAAGACTATCTTCAGAAGAGCAACAAAAATGGGTAACCAATATGTTGGGATATTGTCAAGTCCCCTCCCATCAGAACGAGACAGGGAGAGAACGTGAGACGAAAACTGGGCATCTAGCCCCATATCCATTAAGTAAAACTCATTGATAATAAGTAAACATATACATATGCATAATGTAGAAACACAGCGGAATTAAAATCATGTTTAATATCTAACATACATTCCACATTTTCATAACAACCATTAAATAAATACATTGCAGAATTTAACACAAGAGAGTACTTATCTTAAAACAGAGTAGTCTCGAGCAACTGGCTATGCAACTGCAACGTTCCACCCAACCATAGGCTAATTGTTCTCATCAATCTCTCAGCACAATTGCCACCCCCGAGCTGAGCATGATTTCTACAAGGAAAAAGGGAACAATAGGCTCACACATAACCAGGGATACACCAAAATCAACCAAGCCAATCTACAATTGGGTTTATCAGGCTACTAAGGCAATGGAAAGGAAGAATTGCTAAGCTAGTGAGCTCAACCACAGAGATATGGATTCCCTCTACAAGATCTATCTAGCTTGGCACCCACAATGCCTACACACCCCACTCAAGGAAGTATTCCCTTCACCAATACACAGTCCCTCAGGCCATACCTTCCATTCTAGTGTTGTCCAAGGTGTGCATAGAAGAGTAGCCAACCCTTTTGATCGTTCTGAGAGGTTACTCCCCTCACTAGGTTTATCAAGCTAATTCTATCCAGTACCACTCCAAATTTCTTGCTCACATGTTCAAACCAAAACAGAGATGCACATAACAGCAAAACCACAATTGCTGGGCATGAAGAAAAACGTTTTTTCAGTGGGATGTCCAAAATGGGGTTTCCATTAGCTACAGAAAAACGTTGGGCAACCAAAAACGAAATGGAAATTGGGGAATCACCCTGGGAGAGCAAAATCATTTCCAGAAAACGTTTATGGGCATTCAAGGGACAAAAACGGCCTCCATAAACCCCAAAATCGTGGCTCCCTTCCTTCCAGCCATTGTGCAATACAAAAATGAGCTCCCAGGCATGGAAAATGCAGGAAAATGATGAAAAACGTGATGGAGAAAGTCCCAACTAGCTCAGACTGCGTGAAAGGGAAAAGTCCATGGGTGAAAGATGGCTTTGGGCACCATTTCGTGGGTGTTTTCTTGCCCAAGAAGCAAAAATATGAATTCATAGGTTGATGGCTTGCCCATGCACAAAATTGGATGCCATACCTCTCCATTCCCAAGGCATTAACTGCCTCAACCAACTCTTGGAAGAATTAAATGATTGGGTGCATAAGTCAAAATGGGTAGTTGGTGGTTTATGGGTTTTCTCATGAAATTTGGCTTAACACTATTGGCTCAAGGGTTTGAATAATTTCCCTCCCTATTCCTTATAAAAATCATGCCCCATCTCTTTGTTGCATTGCATAGCTAGTTGTGGGTATTTCATTAAAATTTGTATTTACATGATGTATTAATTTACATTGTGCATGTCCAGCACAAGAACCATAGGCATCTATTTTTAATTTCTGATACATACAAAGCTAAATTGATGGCGGGGCCTTGCCCTTGAGCTCCTCAACATGATTAAATAATGATATTTACATCATTTACAATTTTAATGCAATAGGGTCAAAATCGGGATATTACATTCCCCTCCCCCTTACATTAGCACTGTCCTCAGTGCTCATCAAAATTGAACAAAAGTGGATATGCCACTCTCATGGCATCCTCCAGCTCCCATGTAGCCTCATCAGGATCGTAGTGCCTCCATTGCACCTTTACCTGTCCGATGGCTCGGTTCCAGAGCAATGTTACCTTCTTGTCTAGGATGCGCAATGGATCGGTTTGGAACTCTCCCTCGAGTTCCACCTGGATCACATCCCAATTAATCACATGGTTAGGCTCATGTACATATTTCTTAAGCAAAGAGACATGAAAAAAATTATGAGCTGTAGTGCTAGCAGGAAATGCAAGTCTATATGCAACTGGCCCTATTCTTTCAAGCACTTCAAATGGCCCACAATATCTAGGTGATAGCTTGGCACAACCCCCAAGCTTCAAGGAAATCTTCCTTGGCCTCACTATAAGATACACATGATCCCCAACACTGAATTCCCTATGCACTCTAAGCTTATCTTCATAGATTTTCTGTCTATCCTGGGCTGCTTTTAAATTCTTCTTGATCTTTGCAACCTCTTGTTCCATTTCCTCAAGCAATTCCGGTCCAAGTATAATTTTGTTCACTGGATTATCACAAGTCACTGGTGTTCTACACCTTCTGCCATACAAAGCCTCATATGGACTTATTCCCAATGATTCTTGTTTCCCATTGTTATATGCAAACTCTACCAAGTGTAGATAATCCTCCCGCTTGGATGGTTTGTCCATAACATACATGTGAAGCATGCCTTCAAGCACCTGATTTACTCTTTCTGTTTTCCGATCTGTTTGAGGATGGTATGTGATACTAAAGTTCAAAGCATGTCTTCAAGCACCTAATTTACTCTTTCTGTTTTCCCATCTGTTTGAGGATGGTACGCGGTACTGTGTACCTAAATCTGCAAAGAGACCCTTCCAAAAATTGGAAGTGAACTTGGTATCCCTGTCAGAAATTATTGCCTTAGGAAATCCATGTAATCTGAAAATTTCTTTCATGAAAATATTTGCAATGGCATCAGCTTTATGTGTGGACTTAAGCGGTATAAAATGTGTTTCCTTTGTTAACTTGTCCACCACCACCATGATGGAATCATGTTGTCTCACCGTCATTGGCAAACCTGTAATAAAATCCATGGAAATTACTTCCCACTTCCATTCTGGAATTGGCAATGGATGCAATAAACCTGCTAGGTGTTGGTGTTCAACCTTCACCTGCTGACATTTCATGCACCTAGAAATGTATTCAGCGATGTCCTTCTTCATCCCTGGCCAGAAATAATATTTTCTTGCTGTGGAGGGATATCCTTGTATCTATATTACTCTTGAAAATTTAATGTTTATGCCCTACTTTTCCATTACAACATTACTCATATAAAACATTCATTTATTGCTTTACATTTACTCTTGGAAAGGTTGTAGTGGGCCTAGCAGTGAAGAAGTGTGCTTTCAGTCTCGTTGATATAAAAGAGGAAATATTGAGTCCAAGTTGCTTCACTTTGTTGATAGGAGAAATTATGTGTTCTTATAATCAAAGTCAACAGGTGATGTTACTTTAATTATACCCATGGGCCATTTCATCTTGAGTGCTTTAGCTCACTGAATCCCTTGCACTTCAAAAATTGATAATTTGGATTGCCTTGTAACCCTAGATAGTGCTTCTTCAAGAATTTCTTGATCTTTTAATTCATCTATGATGTCCTTATCCTTTTATTTTTTGCAATGTTCAAGTGTATATATATGTGAGACATACCGGTATGTATGTTCAAGTGCATATGTATGTAGGAGGTCCATGTTTTTCCAAGGCCAAATAATGTATTGGCCTTAGTAATCAATTCACTATATGTATAAAAATAATTTCCTACAACCGAAGGATAACACTCCCTTTCCTACAAGATAACACTCCCTTGCCTACCACAAATACATTCGTTAGACTTGCTTTCAACACATAAAATTGTATTATCTACATACACACAACTTTCTTTCATTTTGCAACATATTGAAGCTCTATTCGGCGTTTCATTTTCCCCGCTTCGGGGTATGCTAGTTATTAAAACATAATGTTAAAAGTGAATTTGACCTAGAGAAAGGTTATATTTAATGAGAAAAATAATAAATCGGTGATTCAAAATACAATCCCAACAAAATTAAACAAATGCCAAGATATGGATGCCACCGGATATATAATAAACCGAGCACTCCAATACTACCCATTGCAGTGATATTTATGGATTGCAAAATTAGTTCTAAGGTATATAAGATAGGGGTTATTAGTACACTCTCGTAGGCATCCTTGAGATAAGAAGTCTTACACCACATGCGTGATCATTACCAGGGAAGGAGCAACTAATGAAAATTTTAGTAAGAGTTAATAACTTCCAAGTTCCCATAAATGATGTGTGGAAAGAGCTTTCACTAAGGGTCTCGTCATTAACTTTTTAATATATTGGAAAGACAAGGCCACTTACCATTATTATTTTCGTTTGAATCGAAAACGCTTACATGAGACATGTTGAGAAGAGGCATGAGATATGATGAGAAGAGGCCTGCCATGGAAAGTAACACATGTCCGAAAAAATGAAGGCATGCATGAAGCAAAATGCATTGTTGTGATATCCAAGAAAATGAAACCATGCATGAGGCAATAATGCATTGTTGTGATACTCAAAATATACAATTTCCAAAGTGCAAATATGAGCTTGAGGTATGAGATACAGATATTTGAGATATGAGCTTGCGATTAAGGGTTCACTCAAGTTTCTATTAACACATGGGATAAAAATGAGGTAGGGTGCATGCAAGAACATCTAGAACGTCTAGCAAAATCTATGGGTAGAATGAGAAATTGCAATTTGTTATGTGTTTTAATTGTTAAATACAAAATTCACCAGAATAAAATAAGATATTAGAGTGAAGGACAAAATTACCATAACAATCGGTAATTGTAGATAAGAAAATATCACAATACAAATACTTTTATTGATGAAACCAATGTTTAATTTCCTCTTCGAGGGGTGATGTAGAGACGACCTGAGTCAGTCTGCGTATTAGTGCTACACAACGAAAACAATAGCAACACACACAAAAACACAAGGGTTGCCAAGAATTATGGCTTTCAATTAAATGGTCAATTTCTTTATAGAGGTAATTACAATGTGAGTCTATTCTTGGATAAGTCAGAATGAATGTCGAATTTTACAACACTTGGTACATACGTGCTTGAGGGAATTCATCATCCTCAAGCAACTCTGCAATTCCTCCAAAGTCTTCTCCCTCCGAAAAGGTCCATTCTCCAGAACATGAACTGATATTTATACTCACTTCAGCTCATTCAACTCATCCTCTAGAAGCTTCGATCGCTTCCAGGCATGGTCATACTGCATTAAATACTTCACGTGTTCTTCTTCATCACGTTGCTCCACCTAGCATTCTACAACTATGTTAAGCCCTAAATTGGGGAACATTTCCCCTTATACGGGTCACATTATATTAGTTCTAATGTCGTGTTGGTCCATTAGTTGTTATTATCATTAGTATGGTTATATTAGTTATGTTGGCTTGGGTCAATTAGTTAGAATTGTACCTCTTAATATCCCATATATAGGAATGCGATCTTTTCATTTGGAGCATCTTGTCTTATCTTGTCTTGTGTTCTTAGTACATTGTATAAGGAGGTTTCCCCCTTGAAGAGACTTTCTATTCATCTATTCTATTCATTAAATTCGTGGAGTACTCTTTCTGATCTATTTATGTTCTTTTCATGCTCTTTTTGTAAATTTGTTGCATAACATTTGGTATCAGAGCTCTTTCCTCGGGAGTGGTTTCTTCAATTAACAAGCCATATTTTAATTTTTCCTATATATTTTTTTCCACATGTAATCAAACAACGAAACTCGAAACCCATATCTAAAACATGTTGAACTGACTGTGATAAAATGTTCAGATCCTAACTCATTAGAAGTTCGTATTTATAACCTCTGGAAGATAGGGTTTCTAACTATCCCCAAAGCTACTCTCAAACAGGTGTTCTAGGGAAAATTGTTATATCTAGAGAATGCAAGATCCAAATTGAGTGAGAACAATTGAATTAGAAATAAATGGACCATAGTATATGTGGTAGAATTTTCAAAATCAGTTTCGAAAAATTGGACATGGGCAGGCCATACACTCTCGTTCTTTTGAAAAGACAAAAATTAACAAGTGTTGGGAAAATTATCACAATTTTTTTTTGCGCATCCAAATTCAACTAGACCTATGGAATTGGAAAGAAGACATATCACGCTACCAAAGGACAAAGTTTCAGACCCGGAGGAGCTGAAAATTCAAATTTACTTCAGTTCCAAGTCGGCTAGTAAACAGTCTCCAAATCAGGGTTTGAGAAAGGTATGTCATTTTAAATTTGAATATCTTTGAGTAGAAAGATCTAATTGAGGTAAACCATAGGGTGTGATATCTATTTATATTATTCAAAATTCCACCAAAAAGAAGTGTAAAAAATCGCACTCTAATCAAGCCACCAGATGATTCATCCCTCACCTTTGATGAATGTGAAGATCTATCTTTTCGGGTGTCCATGTTGGAATATATGATCAAAGGGACAATTAGTAAGGTTTATTTAGTTAATTTGGAGACTAATATGGAGGAAAGGATGGGACATATTGATAGAAATATATAAAAGGATTTCTAAGCTCTTACAAAATCCAAAGGAAAATATTCCTAAAGGTGATGATATGTCTCGAGCTACGCAGGAAGATAAAAATAGTGTCCAATTTAAGAAACCCTTCATTAATAAGAATTCTCCAAGAGGATTTGATACTACTAATGGAAGTAATCAAGGATGGTCCCCAAGGGGTATCCAACTCCCCAAGATTGACTTGAGTAAATTTGATGGCAAGGACCCCATAATATGGATATTCTAGATGGAGCAATTATTTGATGTACACCAGGTGCCTAATATCCAGAAGGTACCTATTGCATCTTTATATTTTGAACCTATGCAATTTGTGTGGTACCAATGGCTTTGTGAACGCAAAAAGAACTCTATTATATCTTGGTCCATTTTTACAGAAGAATTGATATCATATCATGATGATGTTAAGAGAAATTACTTCTTTACCCAATTGATTAATCTAAGGAAAAAGGGACTAGTAAGTGAGTGCATTCAATAGTTTCAAAAGTTGAGTCTCAGAGTGGAGGGAATACCATATGATAAATTGTTGTATCTCTTTATTTGAACCTTGAAGGATAACATTCAACATGAGGTGTGCCTCTTCGAATCCACATCCTTAGAGAAGGATTTCATGTTAGCAAGGTTGAGAGTAAAAATATGGCAATGACTACTAAAAGGACCACCCCCAACACATATAGAGAGAATAATGTTCCTTCTTCTAACCTACCTCAAAGGTTGACACCTCAACAATTGGATCAAAGAAGAGCAAACGTTCTATGATTCAATTGTGACAGCAAGTATTTTAAGGGACATAAGTGTGGCATGAAGAAATGATTCTACATTGATTGTGAAGAGGAAGAAGCAAAAGAACAAGAACCATCTCTAGTGCAAGAAATAGAAGAGATTACTCCCACCATATCTTGTCATGCATTGGCTGGAATTAGCACTCCTCAAACTCTGAATATTGAAGGATATATCAAAAAGAAAAAGGTAACAATGTTGATTGATTCTGGTAGTACTCATAATTTCATTCATTGTAAATTAGACAAAGTTCTCAATTGGTTTGTATATCCAAGACCAAAGTTTCAAATAATGATTGCAGATGGAGGAGCTATCAATTACTCTAGGAAATTCCATAATATCAATCTTACGATGGGTGAATATGTATTGAATAGTCCAATGATTTCTATCCCAATGGGTGGTGTTGATGTTTTATTAGGGGTCCAATGGTTACAATCATTGGGAACATTGACTTTTAATTTTCAAAATATTTTCATGGGAAGGAAAATAATATGAGTTAAATGGTATCACAGGGAAACCAAGAAAGGTGATAATCTCTAATGGTATGACAAAATTATTGAAAATTGGACATCAAGGGGTAATTGCACAATTATGCTCATTAGATGTGAAAACATCTAAGACTCTTATTTCCCTATATATCCAAAGGGTCATTAATAAGCATTCCAAGGTATTTGAAGATATTCCAAAAGGTCTTTCATCTGTTTCATATTTTGATCATGTTATTCACTTAATTCCAGGAAGTGTTCCCCCTAACATCAGACCTTACAGATAACCCTATGGACAGAATAGTGAAATTGAGTGTATGGTTGAAGAAATGTTAGAGGATAGCATAATCAGGCCTAGCCAAATTTCTTATTCTGCACCAATGGTGATGGTACACAAGAAGGAGGGCTCATGGCGTATGTGTCCAGATTATATAGAGATCAACAAGATCACCATTAAAGATAAGCTTCCCATTCCTGTCATTGATGAATTGTTAGATGAATTACATGGAGCATTTTTCTTCACAAATTTGGATCTTTGTTCCGGGTATCATCATATTAGAATGAAGTATGAGGACATCCCAAAAATAGCATTCAGAACACTTGAAGTTCAATATGAGTTTTTGTTCATGCCATTTGGTCTCATGAATGTGCCTTCCACATTTCAAGGTTTGATGAATTCCATTTTCAATCCCTTCCTTAGAAAATTTGTGCTAGTATTTTTTGATGATATAATAATATATAGCAAGTCTTGGGAAGAACATGTTCAACATGTTGACATGGTGCTGCAACTACTAAATGAGCAACAACTATATGCAAAATATTTCAAATGTTCATTTGGGGTAAAGGAGGTAGAATATCTGGGTCATATTGTATCTCATGAAGGTGTCAAGGTAGACCCTAACAAAATTAAAGCCATGATGGACTGGTCGATTCCCAAAACCTTGAAGAATATTCGAGGATTCTTAGGGTTGAAAAGGTACTACTGCAAGTTTGTTCGTTATTATGGAAGAATAGCAACACCTATTACAACATTATTGAAGAAATAAGCATTTTCTTAGACTCCACAAGAAACTCAAGATTTTGAAGAACTTAAAGAGGCAATGTGAAAAGCTCCTATTTTGGCCACACCAGACTTCACAAAAACATTTATTTTGGAATTTGTTTCCTCAGAAAATGGCATTGGTGTTGTTCTAATGCAAGAAGGACACCCCCTTGCTTTTGAAAGTCGACTAATCAAGGGAAAGAAATTACAAAAACTCATTTATGAGAAGGAAATTATGACAATACTACATGCGCATAAGCAATGGTGTCCTTACCTAATAGGTAGGCACTTTGAGGTCAAATCAGACCATGATAGTCTTAAATACTTCTTGGAACAAAGACTATCTTCAGAAGAGCAACAAAAGAGGGTAACCAATATGTTGGGATATTGTCAAGTCCCCTCCCATCAGACCGAGACAGGGAGAGAATGTGAGACGAAAACTGGGCATCTATCCCCATATCCATTAAGTAAAGCTCATTGATAATAAGTAAACATATACATATGCATAATGTAGAAACACAACGGAATTAAAATCATGTTTAATATCTAACATACATTCCACATTTTCATGACAGCCATTAAATAAATACATTGCATAATTTAACACAAGAGAGTACTTATATTAAAACAGAGTAGTCTCGAGCAACTGGCTATGCAACTGCAACGTTCCACCCAACCATAGGCTAATTGTGCTCATCAATCTCTCACCACAATTGCCACCCCCGAGCTGGGCATGATTTCTACAAGGAAAAAGGGAACAGTAGGCTCACACATAACCAGGGATACACCAAAATCAACTAAGCCAATCTATAGTTGGGTTTATCAGGCTGCTAAGGCAATGGAAAGGAAGAATTGCTAAGATAGTGAGCTCAACCACAGAGATATGGATGCCCTCTACAAGATATATCTAGCTTGGCACCCACGATGCCTACACACCCCACTCAAGGAAGTATTCCCTTCACCAATACACAGTCCCTCAGGCCATACCTTCCATTCTAGTGTTGTCCAAGGTGTGCATAGAAGAGTAGCCAACCCTTTTGATCTTTCTGAGAGGTTACTCCCCTTACTAGGTTTATCAAGCCAATTCTATCCACTACCACTCCAAATTTCTTGCTCACAGGTTCAAACCAAAATAGAGATGCACATAACAGCAAAACCACAATTGTTGGGCATGAAGAAAAATGTTTTTTCAGTGGGATGTCCAAAATGGGGTTTCCATTAGCTGCAGAAAAACATTGGGCAACCAAAAACGAAATAAAAATTGGGGAATCACCCTGGGATAGCAAAATCGTTTCCAGAAAACGTTTATGGGCATTCAAGGGACAAAAACGACCTCCATAAACCCCAAAATCGTGGCTCCCTTCCTCCCAGCCATTGTGTAATACAAAAATGAGCTCCGAGGCATGGAAAATGCAGGAAAATGATGAAAAACTTGATGGAGAAAGTCCCAGCTAGCTCAGACTGCGTGAAAGGGAAAATTCCATGGGTGAAAGATGGCTTTGGGCACCATTTCGTGGGTGTTTTCTTGCCCAAGAAGCAAAAATATGAATTCCCAGGTTGATGGCTTGCCCATGCACGAAATTGGCTACCATACCTCTCCATTCTGAAGGCATTAATTGCCTCAACCAACTCTTGGAAGAATTAAATGATTGGGTGCATAAGTCAAAATGGGTAGTTTGTGGTTTATGGGTTTTCTCATGAAATTTGGCTTCACACTATTGGCTCAAGGATTTGAATAATTTCCCTCCTTATTCCTTATAAAAATCATGCCCCATCTCTTTGTTGCATTGCATAGCTAGTTGTGGGTATTTCATTAAAATTTGTATTTACATGATGTATTAATTTACATTGTGCATGTCCAGCACAAGAACCATAGGCATCTATTTTTAATTTCTGATACATACAAAGCTAAATCGATGGCGGGGCCTTGGCCTTGAGCTCCTCACCATGATTAAATAACTATAATTTACATCATTTACAATTTTAATGCAATAGGGTCAAAATCGGGATATTACATTCCCCTCCCCCTTACATTAGCACCATCCTCAGTGCTCATCAAAATTGAACAAAAATGGATATGCCACTCTCATGGCATCCTCCAGCTCCCATGTAGCCTCATCGGGATCGTAGTGCCTCCATTGCACCTTTACCTGTTCGATGGCTCGGTTCCGGAGCAATGTTACCTTCTTGTCTAGGATGCGCAATGGATTGGTTTGGAACTCTCCCTTGGGTTCCACCTGGATCACATCCCAATTAATCACATGGTTAGGATCATGTACATATTTTTTAAGCAAAGAGACATGAAAAACATTATGAGCTCTAGTGCTAGTAGGCAATGCAAGTCTATATGCAACTGGCCCTATTCTTTCAAGCACTTCAAATGGACCACAATATCTAGGTGATAGCTTGGCACAACCCCCAAGCTTCAAGGAAATCTTCCTTGGCCTCACTCTAAGATACACATTATCCCTAACACTGAATTCCCTATGCACTCTAAGCTTATCTGCATAGATTTTCTGTCTATCCTTGGCTGCTTTTAAATTCTTCCTGATCTTTGCAACCTCTTGTTCCATTTCCTCAAGCAATTCCGGCCCAAGTATAATTCTGTTCAATGGATTATCCCAAGTCACTGGTGTCCTACACCTTTTGCCATACAAAGCCTCATATGGACTTATTCCCAATGAATCTTGTTTCCCATTTTTATACGCAAACTCTACCAAGTGTAGATAATCCTCCCACTTGGATGGTTTGTCCATAACATACATGCGAAGCATGTCTTCAAGCACCTGATTTACTCTTTCCGTTTTCCCATCTGTTTGAGGATGGTACGCAGTACTAAAGTTAAACTGTGTACATAAATCTGCAAAGAGACCCTTCCAAAAATTGGAAGTGAACTTGGTATCCCTGTCAGAAATTATTGCCTTAGGCCATCCATGTAATCTGAAAATTTCCTTCATGAAAATATTTGCAATGGCATCGGCTTTATGTGTGGACTTAACCGGTATAAAATGTGCTGCCTTTGTTAACTTGTCCACCACCACCATGATGGAATCATGTTGTCTCACCGTCATTGGCAAACCTGTAATAAAATCCATGGAAATTACTTTCCACTTCCATTCTGGAATTGGCAATGGATGCAATAAATCTACTGGGTGTTGGTGTTCAACCTTCACCTGCTGACATTTCATGCACCTAGAAATGTATTCAGCGATGTCCTTCTTCATCCCCGACCAGAAATAATATTTTCTTGCTGTAGCAATTGTTTTCTGATATCTTGGGTGACCGGAGTATGGAGCTTTATGGATTTCATCCATAACAATCCTCCTCAAATCTTCCACATTTGGAATATAGACTCTATTCTTATAAGTAAGGAGTCCGTCTTCTTCCAAATGTTATTCTTCATACTTCTTTTCAAGGTCTTGCTGCTGCAATTTTTCCTTTATCTGCACATATACTTCGTCCTCAACAATATGGTTAACAATCTGTTGCCTCAAATCTGGTTGGCAAGTGCTAAGCGCTGCCACATGCATTTCATGTACTTTCCTGCTAAGTGCATTAGCCACCTTGTTCTCTTTCCCTTTTATGTGTTTGATTTCAAAATCAAATTCACACAAAAATTCCAACCATCTAGCTTGCCTAGCATTCAAATTTGGTTGATCAAATAAGTATTTCATACCACAATGGTCTGTCCTTAGCTCAAATTTCCTATCCATTAAGTAATGCCTCCACATCTTTAAAGCATGTACTATGGCTGCAAGTTCTAAACCATGAGTAGCATAGTTTTTCTCGTGCTCCTTCAAATTTCTTGACTCATAGCATACCACGTGGTTGTCTTGCATAAGAAATCCTCCAAGTCCTTGATTGCATGCATCGGTACACACCACAAAGTCTTTTTCTGGGTCTGCAATCTTCAAAATTGGTGCACTCGTAAGAAGATTCTTCAACCGTTGGAAACTTTCCTCACATCTTGGTGACCATTCAAACTTTATCCCCTTCTTTTGCAAAGAAGTAATCGGGTTTGCAACCTTGGAGAATCCTTCGATGAACCTCCAGTAGTACCCAACAAGTCCCATAAAGGATCTCACATCTGTTACATTCCTTTGAGTTGGCCAATTCATAATGGCTTCAATCTTCTTGGGGTCCACAGATATTCCTTCGTCTGAGATAATGTGACCCAAATAATGAATTCTATCTTTATAAAAGTTACATTTGCTCAACTTTGCATACAGCTTATGCTCCCTTAGCAATTGCAATGTCATTCTCAAATGTTCTTCATGCTCTTCTTCATTCTTAGAATAGATAAGAATGTCGTCTAGAAATACAAGAACGAACTTGTCCAAATACTTGCTAAAAACACTATTCATAAGACACATGAATGTAGCTGGTGCATTTGTGAGACCAAATGGTACCACTACAAACTTATAGTGTCCATACCTTGTTCTAAAGGCTGTCTTATGAATATCTTCCTCTTTGATTCTTACCTGATGGTAACCTGACCTTAAGTCAATTTTTGAAAATTCCTTTGCTCCTCTCATTTGATCAAAAAGGTCATCAATTCGGGGCAACGGGTATTTGTTCTTCAAAACAACCTTATTCAACTACCTGTAGTCAATACATAACCTGAGTGTTCCATCTTTCTTTTTCACAAATAGAATAGGTGCTCCCCATAGGGACACACTTGGCCTGATATATTTCTTTTCCAACAACTCTTGTAATTTCATTTTCAATTCTAGCAATTCCGGTGTACTCATCTTGTAGGGTGTCATTGACACTGGTGCAACTCCTGGCACAAGTTCAATTGTAAAATCAATGTCTCTCTTTGGAGGAAGTCCCGGAATATCGTCGGGAAAAACATCCCTGAATTCCTGCACATGATAGTCCTCCAACTTAAGAGTTTCATTCTCTGTTGCCTCCAAAACATGGGCCGCATACAATTGACAACCCTTTCTACAGAACTTCTTCAGTTGCATGGCTGAAACCTGTCTAACAGAAGTCACCTTTGGAATGCCTCTTACAACCCTTGGGTTTCCTTCTTCGTCTATGCATTCAAAATTTTTATGGTAGCAGTAAAGTTTAACCTTGTGTGCTTCTAACCAATCCATTCCAATAAGAATATCATAGGACCCAAGTGGCAAAACATTCAGATTTGCATAAGTGAACAACCCATCCATTTCTAAGGGACATTCCTCTACAATTTCACTAACTTTTCTCTTGGTTCCAGTGGCTAGTTGAACTAACCAAGATTTACTATGCTTTAATTTCTTAAAAGCACAAATCTCAACAATTTTAGGAGTGATATAACTGTGAGTAGATCCAGGATCAATCAAAATAGAAACAGATTGCTTAGCAATCTTACCTTCAACTTCAACCATAGTTGATTGATGATCTGCCTGGCGGTCGTCTAGTGCTGCATAGATTTTAGGGATTCTCCTCGCCACTTGAACCACAGTTTCAGCTCCTTGGATGTTGTGAACTTGATTTGCATTCCCATTCAGATGTGGACAATTCCTAAGCATGTGGTCTCATCCACAACCCCAACATTGATGTGGTTCTCTTGGCTCCTTTGGATCTCTTGGCTTGTTTCCCATCATCCTAGTTGGCTTAGTCACAACTTGTGATGGCTGCCTTTGCTGGTTTCTAATATGAGGAGGTTTGAAACCTTTCTTCCTTTGGTCAAACTTCTAATTTTGCTTGTCCTTCCATGCCTTATGGAAATCAAGTTTGCTTTTGTTTTGATCATAGCAATACTTGGCCTTCCTTATTGCCTCCTCTAGAGTTCGAGGTTCATCAAATTCAATCCTATCTTAATATGACTGAGGTAGCCCACTTAGAAAACGCTGAATTTTCACCTTATCATCACGAATATACCTGACATACCTCAGCAGCTCCAAGAACTTGTTTGCATATTCTTCCATGGTCAATTGTCCCAATCTCAGCTCATGGAACTCTTTGATCTTGTCATCATAGTACCTATCAGAGAGGTACTTCTGCTTGAAGTATTTCTTGAACTGCTTCCATGCAATCTTTCTTTCATTTATCTTCCTCACTTGTCGGCTGTGATCCCACCATATAGATGCTCTTCCATTCAAGTTGAAGATGGCGACCCTTGCCTTCATATTTCCAGAGTAGTCTTGGACTTGGAAATACTTTCTCATTCCAAGAAGCCAAGCTTTAGCTTCTTGACCAGACTTTACCTCTCCATCAAATGTAGGAGGTTTTTCCTTCTTAAATTCCCCATGTGAAATGTTCTTGTAATGCCTCTTTCTCTTATTCTTGTGCGATGAAGAGCTTGAACCCTCAATGGATCCTTCAGAGTCAGATGATCCGCTAGAAGAGATTTCTAGAGTATAGGTTCTGTCTCTAGAAACTCTTCTTGAGATATTGGACCTCTTACGGGAATTTCTCCTTGAACTACTCCAACTTCCTTCTGTATTTTCCGACTAATGTCCAGGATTAATTTGCCTCTGGATATCTGTCAAACTTTGAAACATGGCTGCATTTAACTGATTTTTTTCTTCCTGAGCTTTAATCATCCTTTCGTTATCTTCTCTATAGCTTTGCAACTCCACCCTTAGGATCCTCATGGTGGTTGCAATATCCGGGGGAGTCTCTCGATTTCTTTTCCCATTGGATTTTGTTTCAGCATTCTCAACATGTATGTTTTTTCCCCATGGCATTTGTCTCAGGCTCATAGGGATCCTGTGCATCATCCATGATGTTGATATTTTTGGCCCAACCAAGACCAAAAATTTTCAACTGCACTTATCTGGAATGTTGCTTTGATGTGACTATAATTCTGCAAAATGTGTTTATAACACAACTGTTAGCTGCATTATAATATCATGAATTGGTTGCATGTATATGGGAAAATCCTATATTGACAACTTTGTCCTATCATAGACTTTCTCACAATCAACGATGGTCTCAGGGGGACAACGGGGGTCAAGGGGGCTTGCCCTCGTTTTTTTTTTTTGTAATTCCTTTGATTTCACGCAATCTGGCGCATAACTTTCATGGCGATTTTTCCATTTTCGGCACCTGAGAATCTCAGTGAAAAGCTGTTGCATTCTCCCATTTGGAGCAAATATTAAGGTTAAAATGGTCGTCGGTGTCGCGGATCTTAACGCTATTTTTGTCACCAGTGTCGCGAATATTTAGCTTTAAAAGCGTCGCCCTTGTCGCGGAATTTTAAGCTAAAATTCGCCGCCCTTGTCACGGATCTTAAGGTTATTTTCGCCGCGCACACCATGTGCATCATAGATTTTAGCATTAAAATTGCCGCCGGCGTCGCAGAAATTAACATTAAGTTCGCCGCCGCGTCGCAAAATTTAACATTAATTCCGCCGCTGCGCGTCGCAAAACTTAACCTTAATTTCTTCGCCGCGTGCCGCAAAACTTAACCTTAATTTTTCCGCTGCATGTCGCAAAACTTAACGTTAATTTCGCCGTCGCGCGTCGCAAACTTAACGTTAATTCCGTCTCCGCGCGTCGCAAACTTAACGTTAATTCCACCGCTGCGCGTTGCAAAAATTAACATTAATTTCGTCGCCACAGTCTTAGGCAAAATTTCAAAAACACTTAGAAAAATTTAAAAATTTTCCTTTCTTTCTGTGATGATTATTGCTCAACAGGAGGTGACTTTTCCTTTGCAAATCTGCAAACTGTTCAATCTTAGGCTGTTTAGGCCCAACATGGTAACCTGTAGTGATAAGGAAGGAGTCTTCCTTGTGTAACTCTGATCATACTTGGCCCATAGAGGTCCAATGCTGTAGCCTATGGCTCTGATACCACACTATCAAGTCCCCTCCCATTAGACCGAGACAGGGAGAGAACGTGAGACGAAAACTGGGCATCTAGCCCCATATCCATTAAGTAAAACTCATTGATAATAAGTAAACATATACATATGCATAATGTAGAAACACAGCGGAATTAAAATCATGTTTAATATCTAACATACATTCCACATTTTCATGACAGCCATTAAATAAATACATTGCAGAATTTAACACAAGAGAGTACTTATCTTAAAACAGAGTAGTCCTGAGCAACTGGCTATGCAACTGCAACGTTCCACCCAACCATAGGCTAATTGTGCTCATCAATCTCTCAACACAATTGCCACCCCAGAGCTGGGCATGATTTCTACAAGGAAAAAGGGAACAATAGGCTCACACATAACTAGGGATACACCAAAATTAGCTAAGCCAATCTATAGTTGGGTTTATTAGGCTACTAAGGCAATGGAAAGGAAGAATTGCTAAGCTAGTGAGCTCAACCACAGAGATATGGATGCCCTCTACAAGATATATCTAGCTTGGCACCCACGATGCCTACACACCTCACTCAAGGAAGTATTCCCTTCACCAATACACAGTCCCTCAGGCCATACCTTCCATTCTAGTGTTGTCCAAGGTGTGCATAGAAGAGTAGCCAGCCCTTTTGATCTTTCTGATAGGTTACTCCCCTCACTAGGTTTATCAAGCCAATTCTATCCACTACCACTCCAAATTTCTTGCTCACAGGTTCAAACCAAAACAGAGATGCACATAACAGCAAAACGACAATTGCTGGGCATGAAGAAAAATGTTTTTTTAGTGGGATGTCCAAAATGGGGTTTCCATTAGCTGCAGAAAAACATTGGGCAACCAAAAACGAAATGGCAATTGGAGAATCACCTTGGGAGAGAAAAATCGTTTCCAGAAAACGTTTATGGGCATTCAAGGGACAAAAACGACCTCCATAAACCCCAAAATCGTGGCTCCCTTCCTCCCAGCCATTGTGCAATACAAAAACGAGTTCCCAGGCATGGAAAATGCAGGAAAATGATGAAAAACGTGATTGAGAAAGTCCCAGCTAGCTCAGACTACGTGAGAGGGCAAAGTCCATGGGTGAAAGATGGCTTTGGGCACCATTTCGTGGGTGTTTTCTTGCCCAAGAAGCAAAAATATGAATTCCCAGGTTGATGGCTTGCCCATGCACGAAATTGGCTGCCATACCTCTCCATTCCCAAGGAATTAACTGCCTCAACCAACTCTTGGAAGAATTAAATGATTGGGTGCATAAGTCAAAATGGGTAGTTGGTGGTTTATGGGTTTTCTCATGAAATTTGGCTTAACACTATTGGATCAAGGGTTTGAATAATTTCCCTCCCTATTCCTTATAAAAATCACGCCCCATCTCTTTGTTGCATTGCATAGCTAGTTGTAGGTATTTCATTAAAATTTGTATTTACATGATGTATTAATTTACATTGTGCATGTCTAGCATAAGAACCATAGGCATCTATTTTTAATTGCCGATACATACAAAGCTAAATCGTTGGAGGGGCCTTGGCCTTGAGCTCTTCACCATGATTAAATAACGATATTTACATCATTTACAATTTTAATGCAATAGGGTCAAAATCGGGATATTACAGATATGAATTTGAAATCATCTATAAAAAAGGGAAACAAAATGTGGTGGCAGATGCACTCTCCAGAAAAGATAAGGATGTCGGGGCAGTACTTTGTGTGGTTTCCATTATACAACCCGATTGGGTGGTAGTGGCAAGGGAAGAATGGGACAATGACATATCTGCATGGACACTCATACAAAAGTTACAAAAGGATCTCGGTGTATCAAATATTTTTGCATGGGAAAATGATTCACTATAGTATAAGGACCGCTTATATATATGCAAGAACTCCGAACTCAAACAAAAGGTCCTTTTGGAATTACACACCTCTCCTATATGTGGGCACTCAGGATTCTTGTAAACCTACCACAAGGTCAAGAATTAGGAATTTCTTGGGGAAGGTCTTAAATATGATGTTCAAAATTTCGTGGCAAAATGTTTAGTTTGATAACAAATAAGGCCGAAACAGTTAAGACCCCGGGTCTTTTACAACCTTTGGAGATACCTTACCAGCATTGGGAGGTCTTCCCAATGTATTTTTTCACTGGAATACTAAATTCAGAAGGGAAGAATGTTATTATGGTGGTTTTTTATAGACTCACGAAGTATTCACACTTTTGTGCACTTTCTCACCCTTTTAATTCAAGTACAGTAGTTTTCGCCTTCATGGATACATTTCATAAGTTACATGGAAACCCGAAGATTATTGTAAGTGATAGAGATCCAATTTTCACTGGTAAATTTTGGACTGAATTATTTTCTTGTTTGGGTACCCAGTTGGCTCATAGTTCATCTTACCATCCTCAATTTGTTGGGAAAACTGAAATAGTGAGCAAATGTTTGGAAGTCTATCTCCGTTGATTTGCATTTGATAAATAGACATAATGGGTGAAATGGTTTTCCTTAGCAGAATGGTGGTACAATACTTCCTTCCATGGAACTTTATGGTTACTGCCCTCCATCTATCATATCTCCCTTAAAAGGAAAATCTAGAGTTCAAGCTATGGAAGATCACACAGAGAACCGGAAAAAAGTTCTCCAAATACTAAAAGACAACCTAGCTATGTCAAAAAATAGGATGAAACAACAAGCATATCAACATCGTAGTGAAAGAAGTTTCAAAGAAGGAGATTAGGTATTTCTAAGGCTACAACCTTACAAACAGATGTCCCTCGAGCAATGAAATAAGGGCAATAAATTAGCACCCAAGTACTATGGTCCTTATAAATTGTTGCAGAAGATTGGTAGTATGGAATACAAATTGGAGTTCCCTTCATCTTCAAGGGTACATCTATTTTTCCATGTTTCTTGCTTAAAGAAGGTAACCAGAGACAAGATTCTTATTCAAACAATCCTACTAGAACTTGATGAAGAAGGAAAATTCATATTGGAACCTGAACAAATCAGTGACACATAGACCAAGAAGCTATGAAATCGGGCTATTACGGAGTACCTCATCAAGTGGAAGAACTTACCAATTGAAGATTCGACATGGGAAGATGATTCCTTCATACATAAGCATCCACAACTAACCAAGCATTGAGGACACCACTTGTCTGAAGGGGAGGGGCATGTTAAGCCTTAAATGTGGGCACATTTCCCCTTATATGGGTCACATTATATTAGTTCTAATGTCGGTTTAGTCCATTAGTTGTTATTATCATAGTATGGTTATATTAGTTACGTCAGCTTGGGTCAGTTAGTTGGAATTGTACATTTTAGTCTCCTATATATAGGAATGAGATCTTTTTATTTGGAGCATCTTGTCTTATATTGTATTATGTTCTTAGTACATTGTATAAGGAGTTTTCTACATCTAAGATGCTTTCTATTCATCTATTTTATTCATTAAAGTATTGGAGTACTCTTTCTGATCTATTTCTTCTCTTTTCATGCTCTTTTTGGAAATTTGTTGCATCAAAAAATACCGCCATAACTGCTTCTACAATTGTTCCAACTACTCTAGAGGCTCGTTTCTTTGGGACTCCAACCATTTCAGTTGACAGTCATACTCGTTGTGGGTCCATGACTACTTCTCCATTTGTTCGGCATCACCTTTGACCATTTGTACTACATATCGTCACCTCTCATTGACCGCACTCGGTCAGAATCACCACGACTTCATCAAAACACTTTCGATTGTTGCTGTATTTCTAGAGGTCATGGACTATTCCTCTGGGCCTTCCCATCATCTATCTTCGACTTCTAGTTCTGGGCCCTGATGCCCCTGCATCAACCTCCCCAGGTTGAAAATAATTTTGCCTGCGGTTCTGCAACTCCTCAAGCTTGTTTGCTAAAATCCACGTCACCTCCTCCATATCTCAGATATTCCACCCAACTAAATATTATTTACTCCTCTGGATCCTAGTATTCCTGACCTCCCGCTTCTCTAGCACTTCTAAGATCTCTTCTGTCGGCTGGACTAGTATCTTCCCCTGCCAGTCATCCGTCGTCTCACTCCCACTCATCGACCCTGCTTCAAACTTGTATAGTTCAGAAACATTGAATTTTGGTGATATGTCCAACTCTTCTGGAAACTCTAACACGTATGCATTGTCCGAAATATTCTTCAAGATTTTACATAGAGCAATCTTCTTTGGATTCAATTTGTTGTATGTTCCTCTAGGGAACCTTTCCTTTATTAGGTTTGCATATACTAAGTCTCCTTCTACGAATTAACGCAATCGTTTCTTCCTGTCATCTCTCAACTTGTACATTGCATTGCTTTTCTGCATCTGTCACTTCACCTAGTTGTGGAGTTCTTTCATGTGGTCGGCGAATGATTCTGTGTTTTCACTTTTCCACTTTCCCGTGGACAACTTGACCAAGTCGGTTACTCCATGCGGACTTCGTCCTTGCACGATCTAGAATGGACTCATTCCTATTTACCGGTTCACTGAATTGTTGTACGCGAATTTCACCTACGCAAATACATTCTCCCATTGTTTCGTTCAATCAACAGTACAAATCCTAGCAAATTCCCCAAGCTCCTATTCATGACTTAAGTCTGTCCATTAGTCTGTGTATGGTATGCAGAACTAAACTACAACTTCATGTCAATATTCTTCCAGAGGGTTCTCCAGAAATTACCCATAAACTTGGTATCTATGTCCAAAGTGATACTCTTCGGAAACCCATGCAACCTTACAACTTACTTGAAAAATAGAACAACAATACTTGTGGCATCACTTGTCTTCCAACATGGAATAAAGTGTGCCATCTTGGAAAATATGTTGACTACCACAAAAATGGATTTGTTACCTTTCCGTGTCTTCGGAAATCCCAGCAAAAAATACATGCTGATATCCTCTCATGGGGTAGTCAACACTGGAAATAGTGCATATAACCCCATATTCTGAATTCTTCCTTTGGCATGTTGGAATACTCTACACTTTCGAATCCATTTCCTCACATCCGTCTCCAATCCTGGCCAGTAGTACTTCTCTTCGACCAATGCCTTGGTCTTGTCAATGCCAAAGTGTCCTCTTAAGCCTCCATTGTGCAATTCATAACTGATGACCCTTGCACAATTATCCTTGTTGGATGAAGCAATCCAAGTATGGATTTTAGTTGCCACTCCATGGTTCCTTCGACTCCTTCCATGCATTAGAAAAATACTTTTCTACCTCATAGTTGGCGTTTATCGACTGTAGCCTTGTTGATCTTATGAGTAGTTGTCCCCAGTAGTATGACTCTTCAACTTAATGTGTCAACTACCCAGTTAGTCTTCCCCGAATTATGTTTCAATACAAATGTATACATTTGCAGAAATTCAACCCATTTCATATGCCTATGATTTAACTTTGTCTGAGTATTCAAATATCTCAGAGCTTGATGGTTGGTAAACAATAAAAATTATTTGGGTAATAGGTAATGTATCTATTTCTTTAATGTCTGGATAATGGTATATAATTCCTAGTCATAGATCGAATGCTTCTGCTTGGCTTCATCCAACTTCTCATTGGAAAATGCAATTGGTACCTCTTGGCTCAACACAACTCCAATTCCTAACCCACTCGCGTCGCAGTCGACTTGGAATACCTTGTTGAAGTTTGGGAGAGATAATACTGGAATCTCCATCACTTTCTACTTCAACTTCTCAAATTATCTTCAGGCGGCTTATGTCCATTTGAACTTGCCCTTTTTCATGCATGTCATCAATGGGGAACATATCCAACTAAAATCTCTTATGAACTTCCTTAAAAACTGACAAGTCCATGAAAAATTCTTACCTATGTGGTTCTTGTCAGCTTCATCCACTCTAATATCACCCTTACCTTCTCTGGATCCATCCTCAGCCTTTGTTTGGAAATCAGGAATCCAAGGTACACCATCTCCTTTTGCATGAAGGAACACAAATCTACATATTTACTAGGAGCTTCTTCTGACTTCACCTCTTGAGGACTTATCCTAGGTGCGACAAGTCGTCTTCTCTTGTCTTGCTAAAAATCAACATGTCATCAAGATATACCATGAAAAACCTCCCAAAAAATGGTTTCACCACCTCATTCATCAACCTCATAATTGTGCTTGGTGCATTATTCATCCCAATTGGCATGACCAACCATTCATACAACCCCTCCTTCATCTTGAAGGTTGTTTTCCATTCATCATCGTCCCTAATTCGGATCTGGTGGTATCCACTCTTCAGGTTGATCTTGGTGAAGTAAGCTACTCCACTCAAGCAATTTCTCAAGTTGTCCATCCTTTATAATGGGAACCTGTACTTGATAGTGATCATGTTGATGACCCTTGAATCAGTGCACATCCTCCATTCTCCTCTCTTCTTGGGTTCTAGTACAGTTGGTACTACACACAGGCTCAGGCTCTCTCTAATCAACCCCTTGTCCAATAAATCTTGTACCTATTGATTCGACTGAGCATTCTCTACCAACTTCATCCTATGCAATGCCTTGTTTGGTAGACTCGACCCTAGAATCATGTCGATCTGATATGAGATACTCCTCGTCGACGAAAACCCAGCCATCATCTCATCAACCATTATGAATTTAAACTCTGAAAACACCTCTCCAAATTCTATTGGGATTTATTTCATCGGCCTGTCAAAACTCAAACCCTTGGTAATGGTGGCGAAGCAACATTGTTGCTTATTTTCGTCCTTCAAGAATTCTTTAATTGAACACATCAACACTCTCTTTTCCCAGTAGCCATTCTCTTTTCCTTGACTATTCTACTCTTCGACCAGGGGAGTTATTCGGAAGCTCCTGCCATACTTCTCGACTATAATTGTATTCTTGTGACCATCATACACCATGTTCCGGTCGTACTACCATGGTCGTCCCAACAACAAATGACATGTGTCCATCAGAATCACATCGCATAATACATTGTCTTGTAACCCGCCGGTCTTAAAATTGATTAGATATTGTTGTGTCATCGTGACATGGTGACCCTTCTGCAGCCACGTCACTCTATACGCATTTAGGTGTGGTCGACACTTCAACCCTAGCTTGTCGATCACCTATGTTGAGACCAAATTCTCCATGCTACCCCCATCGATGATGGTCATACAACATCTGTCCCAAATCTTCACCTTTGTTCGAAAAATGGACTTTTTCTACGTTGGATCCTTCTCTTCTTTCCGCACTGATTGCAACAATGTTGTTTGGATCATCAATTTTTGAACTCCGTCTTGTGCAGATTCATCTAAAATTCCTCCCATAGTCGGGCTAGTCTCGTAATCCTTACCCCTACTTCTGGAATTTGGTCGACCAGTGGTATATAGGTTTTCTGGTAACTCATACACCTTGTGTCCCAGCTCTCGACACTTGTAGAATACAACTTTGGGTTGGTATGCACGTCTTCCTCTATAAGCTCCTCTTTGACTGTAGTTATCTCAAGATCTAGGGTTCTCTCCTACCTGTCAGTACTTAGGAATGCTGTCTCTAGTCATGATTTCTTCTCGTCCCTCATAATGAATTTCCTCCTTCCTCTCCCCACTGGTCTATCCTCTCGCAATGACAAAATTTTGGATTCAAGCAATCAACTTCCCCCTACTCGTAAAATGATTTTGCGACAGTTTCTCCTCTGCATTCAGATCTTGTTGAAAGGATTCTCCGAATGTCTTGAACCTCAAAAGTCTTAGCTCATCCTGAATAGTATACTTCAGGCCATTTACATGCCTGGCGACTATCTCCTCTCCCTCTTCGTTCTTCCCCAATCGAATAGAAGGTAGATAGAATTCTTCAGTGGATTATTTCACAATCATCTCCTTCTGTCATAGGTTTTATAGTTTTCTGAACAAAGAGATCATATAGTCAATGGGAAGGATTTTTTCCTTAAGCTTGGTGACCATTCTGTCACAAGTATTCACTTTGTCATTTCCCTTCCTCACTCTGTCAGCCTGTACATTGTCCCACCACAATGAGGCATGACCTTCCAGCTTCAGACATGAAACCTTTACCATTTTGGGGTCTTATATCTACTCCATGTCAAAGTATTTATCCATCTCCCGGATCCAGTCGATCAAATCTTCATGGCTTAAACTCCCTGAGTAGGTAGAGACCTCCATCTTAGATCTACCCTTCACCTCCAACAATACCTTCAATAGCTTATCTCATAGGTATTCCTCTCATTCGTCCTCAGGAGCATGTTCTTCCTCTTCAACCTCCTCATCACTATAGTCGAGGGTGTCAATACCCAATCCCCTCTTCTAGGATTCCTTCACTACGACCAACTCGCTCTTCAGACTCTTTGCTACAACCGTATCCAGTTGGATAGTTATGAAGCGAGTCCGTCTTCCATATTTGAGATAAAATGATAATATTATATTAATAGATGATAATTGGATGATGAATGTATTACAAAAGAGCTCGCATTTTATAAGGTTTTGAGCGTGCTTAAGGAAGGGTTACATCCCTTCAATTAAATAATTAACAATTTGCTATTTAATTTAACATATCATTTAATATTCGTAGCATTGCCACCCCCTTTAAAGGGAGCTTTGTTCTCAAAGTTGTATTTGTTGGCATCATATTTTGTCCTTGATTTGTGTCGATGCTTGATTTGAGCTAAGTGATCTGGACTGGTGTCTCTATCTTGATGATGGCCTGGGTCCTTCTTATGCTGCGACTCTTTCTGTTTGGGTGGCGATTTTCTTAGACCATACAATCGATACTTGCTTCCATTCCATTTAAAACTCATGTACTGCTTTTGTAGATTGGTAGAGTACGTACCTAGTGACGCTAACCATTTGATGCCTAATACCATGTCTACTTCCTTGAGGTAACGCAATAAAATTGAGTTGTAGGTGTAATTTTTGTATGTGTAATGACACCTTATGACATTTTACCACTTCTTCTATGTGTTGATCCGCGATGGTGGAGGCTTTAAGCCCTTTTGCGGGAAACACAAAAAGATTAAGTTCCTTTGCCCTGTTGATGTCGATCAAATTATGGGTACTTCCAGAATTGACCAAAATTGTGATATCCCTATCTTTAATAGACCCTGTAAGTCATAACCTCTTTGGCCCTGTATCTTTTGTTGCTAGGGATACGAGTTGTTTATTCTCACTGTTGTTGCAACTTCTTAGTTGAGGTGGAATATAGCTCCCTACGATTAACGGTTTCCTTTTTTGTTGGGTGTTTACATTCTTGGGTGCCGCTAGATCTTCTTCCTTACAAGTTTGTTGAATACAGGTAATGGTCGCTATTGATACTTTGGATGAGCTTGTATCTGCATCAGACTCGGATGTGTCTTCTTTCGCAGGTACCTGTACTTATTTTCCATTAATAATTTTGTAGTGTGTCGTGTGATTGGTTTGGCATTTATGGCCAGGAGTCCAATATTCTCCGCATCGACGACATGTATTCTCTTCTTCTTCTTATTATTTTCGGGGAGTCCAATGGATACTTTAGAATATTTCTCAACTTCATAAATATATGATTGAGAGGTGTTGCATTTATGACCCGGTGACCAATTGTCTTCACAATATCTGCATTGCGCCTCTCTTGTCATGGGTATTCTTTCTAGTTTGAGTTCTACTGCTTTTGATTTATGTCTTGTCACCTCGACATTCAGTATGTCATGCATTTTTAACTCTTTTTGTATGTATGGTTTTATTCCTCCCACGTAAGTTTCTAGTCATTGTTTGTCTGATAACCCAAATACTCTGGTAGCGAGTGATTCCCATTGGTGTGTAAATTCTTCGACATTTCCTTTTTGCTGTAACCTGGTAAGCTTTGAGAAAAATTCGTCTTCGTTGATTCCTTGAAACCTTTTGAGGAAATCATTTTTAAACAAATTCCATGTGTATGTGAAATGGTCACCTTTCCACCACATATACCAGTTGTAGGCATATCCTTCAAGTGCATAGATGCATACTTCACTTTTTCTTTATATGTTGTGATGTTATAGATATCGAAGTATTCCTCTGCTTTATTTAACCACGCAATGCATTGCTCGTCATTTCCACTGAACTTTGAAATTTCTATTTTTGCTTTGGCGGGATACACTACATAATGCTGATACTGATTGCCTCTTGTCTTGTTATCTGGTGGTGATCCAGAATTGTTGGATGAAGCACACAACATATCTGAATTGTCCTTTTGTTTGCAGTGATCATTTGTCTCATTCTTTCCCATCCTTTCCATGAACTTGTTTAACGTGTCGCTCAGTTGGTCTTGTTTTTCCTTCATCTCATCTAATTTATCATCTAGCCTTTTTTCTAACATTGAAAGGACTTCCACTCTGATTTAATTTTTCAGCTTTGCATTGGAATCATTGAAATCCTTCTCTAATTTTTCAATTTGGGCTTTTAATTCCGTCGTCATGTTTAATGTGTGGAGGTGACTACCAAGACACAATTGTGGCTTATGTGAAGGTGAGTGGAAAAATTAAAAATATTATTATAATAATAATATTATTATAATTTTATAATTTTATCTTTATTAAAGTTTTAATAAAAAAATATTAATATAATAGTATTAATATAGTAATATTAATATTATTATAATATAATATAAAATTATATTAAATCTTTAGGGTTTCTACGTGGAGTTAGGCAGATGAGAGTGAAGGCCGAGGAGCTAGTGCAGAGTTGAGGCTGGATATGGTGGTGGAGGAATTGCGTGAAACAATGGCGAGGGAATAGGGGAATGGGGAGGCATGCATGGAAGAGGGAGTGTATGGAGCGGAGCTGATGTGGCGCAGTAGGTAGGAGAGTGAGTAGGGATGAGTGTGGGAGTACGTAGGTGGAGTGGAGCACGGGCGTGGATGGAGATCGATGGAATGGTGAGTACGGTGGTGTGCGGGTGTGTAAAACGGTGTGGAGAGGAAGGTGGCAGAGGTGGGTGCGTACAGGGAGTGGACCAAGGGAGTGCTGGAAGGTCGCGGGAGGGATGGGAGAAGGGAGGGAAGGGATGCTGAAGCAGGAGTGGGAGGTGTATGCGGGGAGAGCGCGGAGGGGAGAGTAGAATGGGGAGGAGGTAGTTGTGGCGTGGGAATGTGGATGGGAGAATTTGGTTGTGGTGGAGGATGGGATTGAAAGGCAGTGGCGTGGGTTGGAGTTGCGATGGTGAGGAGAGGAGTAGTAGAGGACGGTGCGGAAGAAGGGAAATTTGAATGGGAGATCGATGGTAGCAACATGGAAAGGGATGGAGTTGAGCGCGTAGGAGAGCCGAGAGCCTCTGATACCAAATGCTACAACTGTATCCTGTTAGATAGTTATGAAGTGAATCCATCTTCCATATTTGAGATAAAATGATAATATTATATTAATAGATGATAATTGGATGATGAATGTATTACAAGAGAGCTCGCCTTTTATAAGGTTTTGAGCGTGCTTAAGGAAGGGTTACGTCCCTTCAGTTAAATAATTAACAATTTGCTATTTAATTTAACATATCATTTAATATTCGTAGCACTCTTCATGGTCTGGACACATTCCTTGAACATTTCATAGTCGATCATGACCCTGCACCTCTGTGCATTCTTCGTACTCTGCCTTGGATGTTCATGCCCCTCTGATCCATGGTCAAAGATTCAACAGACTAAACTCGCACTACCCAATCACAACTTGGATTCTATGTCACCTGCAACTCTACCCAACCGTAGTTGGATTTTATTTCCTCATTTAATCGCAATTGGACTCACCACGTAGGATTACTTCCTGCTCTGATACCAACTGATGCAAACATGACCCGGTTTGGTTCGTGTATCAGTGCTACAAAACGGAAACAACAATAACACATGCACAAACACAAAGGTTGCCAATAATTATGGCTTTAAATTAAATGATCAATCTCTTTACAGAGGTAATTACAATGTGAGTCTATGCTCGGATAAGTCGGAATGAATTTCGACTTTTACAACACTTGGTACATATAGACCTGGGGGGATTTATCGTCCTCAAGTATCTCAGTAAGTCCTCCAAATTATTCTCCCTCCGAAAAGGTCCCTTTTCCAGAACATGAACTGATATTTATACTCACATCAACTCACTTGGATCATTCTCTAGAAGCTTTGATCGCTTACAGGCATGGTCATACTGCATTAAATACTTCACGTGGCCCTCTTCATTAGGTTGCTCCACCTGGAATACTACAAATACCGCCATAACTACTTCTGCAACTGTTACAACTACTCTAGCGGTTCATTTCCTTGGGACTCCAACTGTTGTAGTCGATACTCATACGCATCATCAGTCCATGACTACTTCTCCATTTGGCCGACATCACCTTCGACCATTTTTACTACATATTGTCGTATCTTGTTGACCACACTCAGTCGGAATCACCACGAATTCATCAAAACCCTATCGATTGTCGCCATGTTTCGGTAGGTCATTGACTATTCCTCCAGGCCTTCCCGTTGTCTATCTTCAACTTTTAGTTCTGGGCCATGATGCCCCTCCATCAAGGGGACAACCTTCAAATGAAGCAAAGTTCCAATTACAAAATACTTCACAAGACATCCCATTCCATTGCTTCTACTTCTTTATAGAGTTCTATCTAACCTCCTATGTAATTTCTAGAGTTCAAGAAATTTCTAGTAGGTGGAACCTTTTAGATGATTCCTAGAGAAGGAATCTTCTAGTAGGTGGAACCTTCTAGTAATCCTTCTAGTAGGTGGAATCTTTTAATAAGTGTAACCTTCTAGTAAGGCTAATCTGTGAGCCTCCTATCCATTGCATTGTATAATATGATATGGTCCATAAAAAATTGGTGTCGGCTTTTGATGGCCTTTATCTTTAAGAGGTGTTTTGTTATAGTGTTGGAGATGGAGGAACACTAGATCCCCTTTTGCAAAGGAATATTTTGATTGATGTTTATCTTCCTGTTGTTTCATTCAATTTTGATCCATAACCAAAACAATTGTGAAGAAAAACATATATATTGTGTGCACTTTGGAGGTACCTAGAAAGTAAGGTGGTTGTTGGCCATATACAAATTCATATGGTAGCATTATGATAAGTGGTATTATACCACCATTCAACAAGAGGCAGCATTTGTGCCCATTGGTGTTGATTTTTGGATGCAAAAGGTTTCAAATAGGTTTCAAGATGCTTGTTGACTGCTTATGTCTGGCTATCTATTTGGGGATTATAGGCTATGCTCATTTTCAACTAGATGCCCTGTAGTGTAAACAACTCAAATTGTCAAACTTTATTGGTGAATGTTGGATCCCTATTACACACATTGGAGGTGGGAATACCATGTGTCTTAAAATTTGATCCAAAACAATTTTGGGCAATATTTGCTTGTGTAAAGGAGTGCTGGAGGGTACATAAGTGAGCATATTTGGAAATTCAATCAACCACCACCATGATAACTAATTGTTTTACTAATTTTGGAAGATCAACAATAAAATCCATGGAGATGTTTGTCCAAATAGTGGTTTGTATTTGCAATGGTTGCAATGATCCTAAGGTCTTCACTGTCTCAACCTTGTTTATTTGACAAGTGTTAGATGCAATTATAAAGACTATGGAATTCCTTTTTTAATCCCTCCAAAAATAATAATCACCTAATGCATTCATAAGTTTTTGAAATCCTAAATGACCTAACACAAGACTTGAATGTAACTGTTCTATTGTCTTTTATTTTAAAGTTGAATTTGGTACGAGAAAAAGGTGACCTTTATACCTCAATGTATCTTGCTACTAATTGTAGAGGTTGGGAGGGTTGATGTCTTCTTGAATTCTTTTGATGAACTAAAACACCTTATCATTGTTTAGCCACTACTGATGGGATTCTACTAACCATTTTTTTACTGGTGACGATAAATCAAAAAAAGATGCATCTTCCTCATGTTTTCTTGACAAGGCATCCTCCACAAAATTGTATTTTCCCTCTTTATATCTAATTTAATAATAATACCAAATCATCTTAGTGACCCACTTGTGTTGTGTAGGGGAGGACAACTATTGTTCCAAAAAATACTTCAAACTATGATAGTTTGTCTTAATTTGGAAGTGCCTTCTAAAAAGACATGGCCGCCAAGAATCAATTGTGTGAAGAATGTCCATCATATCTTTCTCATAGATAGTCTTGCCCAAATTTTTTTAACAGAAGTATTTACTTGTGAATGCTAATGGTCATCCTTCTTTCATCAATATTGCGCCAATACCTCTACCTAAAGCATCACATTCCAAGACAAATGTCTTAGTAAAATTAGGCACTGCTATAACTGGTGGTGCACATGGTCTCTTTTAAATCTAGGAAGGCCTTCTCAGCTACATCATTCCATACAAAGGAATTATTGTTGAGTAAGGTTTTCAAGTGGGAAAAAATTCCCCGATAGTTCTTCACAAAATGTTTATAGTAACCAATAAGTCTTGAAATCCCACATAATCTCTTTAGGTTTTTTGGGCATGGCCAATCTTGCATTGCTTCAATTTTCTTGGGGTCCACTCACACCCCATAATGATTGACAATGTGACCCAAGTATTCTATATCTAAAGACTCAAAATAACATTTGGAACGTTTAAGGAACAATAGGTAGTCTCAAAGGAGTTGCAATGCTCTATCCACATATTTTACATGGGCATCCCAACTCATGTTGGAAATCAGGATATCATCAAAGAAGACAAGCACAAAATCACAAAGGAATGGCTAAAATATTTTGTTCATTATGATTTAAAATGTAGGTGGTGCATTACAAAGTCTAAATAGAATTACTAATAACTCATAACTATGGACTTTATGTATGCGGAAAGTAGTCTTTGGAATATCAAACTCTTTCATATGGATTTGATGGTACCCTAAACAAAGGTCAAATTTTGTGAAGAATTTAGCACGATAGAGTTCATCCAAGAGATCATCAATAACTAAGATGGTAAATTTGTGTTTGATATTCAATTTATTGAGAGCATGGAAATTAATATCATGACCACTGGTAATGAATAAGGACTAGTACTAGGACGAATGCCTCCAAACTCCAATAGTTCTTCAATAATCTTTTCAACTTCATTCCTTTTCAAAAATAGGTGCCTATAAGGATGCAAAGTTGGGGGTTTACTAATAGGAATCAATGGAATACCATGATCATGTCCACCATGTGAGGGGGTTAAGCCACGATCCATATTAAAGACATGTTGATGTTTCATTGGTAAAAAACAATTGCAAGTTTGGTTGAATTTTTGGAGTGGGGTTGTCCATGACTTGATTGGCATGAAATTGGGAAATGATTCCTAAGTGGCCTTGCTTCAAGATATTATCTATACTTTGAGACTTGATAATATATAGAGAGCCCAATTGAATTCCTTTAATGGTATGTGTTTGACCATCTGTAGTAAAACTCATGTGTATCTCCTTAAAATCCATGGTGACTAAGCCCAAAGTGTGTAACCAATCTACCCCAAGGACAACATCGCAACCACTCATGCCAGTGAAAACATATGAATCTTGAGTTAATATTCTCCCATTTTAAGTTGTATATTTTCACATTGTCCTCCACACTTTATCATACCACCATTAGCAATCATAATTTGAAAATTAGAGATTGAATGAACATAACAATGGATTTCTTCAATCATGTGCCTATGTATAAAATTGTGGGTGCTACAACTATCAAATAAAAGAATCACCTTGCAATGCTTAATGTACCCAATTATTTCAAGGTATAAGGGGCATAAAGGCTAGATAACACATAAATGAAAATTAGGGATTCTTCCCGAGGTGCATATACGGAAGGGCATTCATGTGGAGGAGGGTTGGTATTTGTACCTATATGATTGAGAGTGTCTTCCAACTAGTTCTAGGAGGACACATGTTTGAAATCATTTTTATCCTTTACATTTGTGGCTTGGAACATACCTCTCATCACAATTATAACAAAGTTTGAGTCATTTTCATTCTACCATTTCTCTTGGGGATAACTTGTGGAATTTTAGTGGATAAGAATATGGGGGGTTATAGTGTTGAGCATTGGTTTTCATTGATGTCAACTAAATATGATGTCAGGTGTTTGACTTTCAACTAATTTCAAAGAGGATGTCAACTGATTCAGTGTGAGTCATTGATATCAACTGAATTCAAAGTGGATACAGTATTCCTACAGAATTATGAAGAACTATATGGAAGCCACTTTGAAGTAGTATATGCGCAAGATGAAGAAGAACATGAATACCAGAAGTATATGCACAAATAGTGAAGGTTATAGACATATATAGAAGTGCATTCATTCTGAAGATGTGTGTCAATGATACATCATGCAAATCCAGTTCAAGAAAGAACAAAACTAATGTATCCTACAACATGTGGTCCTTGCGCATAAATCACATCCACCAAGTCATACATGCACATGGTAGAAGCTAAGGAGGTGGTTGGACAATGGTACATGTGCTCAATCATCCAAGGAGTTGGTGGAACAAATGTTATGAGTATGCAAGCAAGCTTGAGTGTTGCTTGGTTAAAGGTTGGAAGTACACAAGCAGTTAATGGTTGGAAAATCCTGAAAGCACGCAAGCATGGGCAATCGGAAGATGATTTCAAAAAGTGGAACGTGCACAAGTTCCTAGAAGGGTACAATGGTTGACGACTATCTATGGGAAAATTCCATAGCCGATGGTACAACAAGTGTGCATGTCCCATAAAAGATGAAAAGGAAAATGACATATACCCACTTAGAAGAAGTTGGAGTATGCATAGATTTCGTAAAGTATCAATTCAACCAAGATGCATTACCCACAAACGATGGTACAACACAAGTCATAGACAAATCAAGATGAAGTGTAAGATTGCGCACATACCATAAGTCAATGATACATTAAGAGTGAAAAGGTACACCACCAAGGTGTAAAGTCCCACTAATTTGTGGACCTTGAGGACGCAAGACACATATCGGATGACACATAAATAGCACAGAAGATGATGCATGGCATATGCACAATATGTGAAGTATGGAATAAGGGATGCGACCAACTTGTGAAGATACAATTTGTGCAGGACATGTATAAATAGAGATGCAAGTTGGATATTGAAGGAAAGCTTGATGGAGAGAGAATAAGAGCTTCAAGTGCAATTTTTAGTATGTTTTTCGGGGCATCAAGGGGCTTGTGGACATAACATAAAGTTCTAGCAAAGAGTCGAATGTGCACATGCAATAGAATGAAGTTTTGATGGTGTGTAGAATGATGTGATATATCTGTGACAGAGGCGCAAATATTGAAAAGAAGAAATGCTGAAGTACGTGCAATTGCTTGATATTTTGAAGGACAGTATTACAATCAACACACAGATAGTCACATATCTTGTATATACATAAGCATAGAAACAAAACCAAAGTTTATCATATATTGCGCAGATGTCTAGTTGATGCATATGAGGAGAAGTGAAAGTGTGCGATGTTGAGAACTCGATCTGATGCACAATGACAAAACAATAGCAAGATATGATAGTCACATCATGATGAAGATGATCTGATACCAATGTGTTAAACATAATGGACGAATCATTTGATGCACAGGATGTCGCAAATTATCTGAGAGACTGTAGCATGTAAATAGAATGGACAGATAAAAAAGTGTGCAGTTCCATCTATTACTAGTGCTTCATTTCATAATAGAAAACTATCAATTGAAAGCACAATATGTGTTGATCATTGTAGTCACACAGAGCAGAACGTTGAGATAATAGATACATATACAGCAGTATCAACAGAGCACAAAGTATATGAAGTGATTCATTAGGAGAAGTACAATTTGAGAGGAATGAGAAGTCAAGTGATGTATGCAACACAGTGACAGAGTATAGTCTGTATATGAAGGTGGCACACAGTAGAATTTTCATTAGAAGATATGAATAAATGCATAGAGTTGAAGTTCAGTAAGGCAACAACATACATAAGACATCAGGGTGGTCGGACAGGGAAAGGAGACAGGGATTCAAAGATTCCTTTAGGTTGGTTCCTATAAAACAAGTAACACAAGGGGTTGGTGCCTCCTTCTAGTAAGTTCTAGAGAAACATAGAGACTGGAATATTTCTTCAGGTTGGTGCATGTAAATACAGGGGGTTGGTGCCTCCTTCCAGTTGGTTCTAGTAAACACAGGAAGTCGGTGCTTCCTTGAATGTATTCTTTCTCATTATAAAGAAGAATTATGTGGATTTCTCCCGTTTGGGTTTCCACGTAAAAATCCTGTGTGTTATGTGTTGTTTATGTGGTGCATATATGTGTGGATGTTTATTTACTGATGCATAATAGAAGATAAATATTAAGTAAAGGCTAATCTATTAAAGAAGGTAAAAATTGATAATAACTACGCTAATATCCATTCACCCCCCCTCTCAATATTAAATCTAGTCCAACAATTGGTATCACATTGGGTGTCTTCAGTAACATATTAACATATGGAAGATAGATCATTATGCAGAAATGGATAGGAAGGAAGGAGTTTCTACAAACAGAGTACCAAGATTCGACGTCACAAATTACATTTTCTGGAAGGTACGCATGGAAGTTTATTTGTAATATTTGGGAGCAGATGTTTGGAAATCTATCGATGATGGTTATAATGTCCCAACAGTTGTACTAGTCAATCTGGTGCAAAGGAGACTCTACAAAAAGAATGCTAGAGCTAGAATTGCTCTGCAATGTGGTTTGACAGGTGAGGAATTCATCAAGGTTATGCATTGTGCATCGGCGAAGGAGGTTTGGTACAAAATCAAAGGTATATACAAAGGAGATGAGAAAGTAAAGAAAGAGAAGCTGCAAAACTACTCTGGGAAGTTTGAATCTCTAAGAATGGAAGATGAAGAGAACATCACATCCTACTTCTTAAGAGTAGATGATATAGTTAATGCTATCAAGAGTCTTAGGGTCACTCTGGACGAAGAATCAGTTGTATAGAATATATTGAGAAATTTGCCTCAAATATTCAGTGCAATGGTATATGTGCTAGAGGATCGAGCTAACCTTGAAGAACTAATAAACAATGAGCTTCAAAGGATTATCAATGCATCTGAGATGAGAACTAAGAAAGAGACTCCCATTAGAAAGGAAGCTTCCTTTAAGGCCACATGAAAGGACAAGCATGAGTCATGACAAAGACTATTGTAATGAATCAAATGATGAAGAATCAAACTTTGTCAAGAAGCTGAAAAGAGGACGAGGAAAGTATAAGAACAAGTTTCCCTTTAAATGTTTCAGATGTGGAGGAGTAATTCATTATGCCTCAAAGTGTCCTTACAAGGAAAATGGAGACAATGATAGTGATGAGGAATCTAGCTCATATGATCGAAAGACTATGCGCTCACAACATAGACCCCAGAACAAAAGGAATATTCCAAAAAAGAGGAAGAGTTTGCACACCGAAGATGGAATCAATGCGTCTGAAGGAAGTGACTGCGATGAAGAACCTAAGGAAGTAATATTCATGGTACATGTAGTGCAAGACAGAAAAGATAAAAAGAAGAAGAGCAATTCAAAGAATACTCCAGTTGAGCAAAGTAAGCTAGGATCACTAGACAAGTATTTATTCAGTGGTTCGTTCAAACACCTCCAAAGCCAGTAACACCTCCAAATCCTATTGAAGAGGTCAAGACTAACATTCAATCCGATGATGAAGATACTGCATACTGACTGGGAAGGTGAATTGGTAAGTCCCTTGGACGAGTTAAAGAAGTCTAAGAACAAGAATAAGTTATTGTAGGAACAATTGTCAAAGTATGAAGAACAAGACATGTCATGTCAGGAATCTGTTGGCACAGATTTTTGTGAAAGGTTAACTAGCTACGAGAATCAACTAATTTGCGCATAAGAAAAGTTTCTAGTACTTGAGAAAGATAAATCTCCATTGAGAGCTTCACTAGAGGAATTGGCGCAGAAAATCAAGATGATGACAAGTTAACTTGAGGAAAAGGATAAATATATATCTCATCTAGAAGATAAGTTGATTAAGATAAATGAAAAGAGACAAGTTCACATCTATGCACAATCAGGGAGTGACAAGAAATAATCTTAAGATGAAGTGCAGAACAAGTTGAAAGATAGCATGTCAATATTGAACTTGATTCTGAAAGATCAAATACCACCAGTGGGAAAAACTACTCTAGGTTATGTAAAGACACCTAAGAATATCTGTGATAGAGAACGTTTCTCAAGTCAGGATAAGACTTTTAGGTATGATGGTTCCTTCAGCTATAACTTTGTCTGATATACTAATCAAAGAAGAATCAATAGGGTGAAGTGCACAAGATGCAACCGTTTTGTCCATATTGCAAAACATTTTCAAATTGTGAGATGTTATGTATGTGACTGTTTTGGACACAAAGCTATGTACTTTCGAAGAGCAGTAAACTGTCCAAATGAAGATTTGTTGCAAAAAGGCTATTACGTTGAAAGAGATTTCAATGGAAAATATCCATAACATAATCAAAGCGGAAGTATGCACAACAAAGCTTGGGTCAAAAAATATCCTCAGAAGTGCACTGAAGATGCAGACAGTCCAGGCGCAACAAGCAATTACTGCCTCTCTAGCTAGCCCATAAGGACTATGGGAGACCCTTGAGTTCAACACGATGAATCTTAAGGAATTCAAGGGTATTTTAGTTAGGAGTGTAGTTAAGAATGCGTGATGTGTGGTTACAATGTGTTTGAAGTTAGAATATGTTCACACATGATTGTATGTTAAGTTGATTATTTTGCAGAAAGGGAAAATTGTAAGCATACATTAAGTGGTTATAGATTCACACTGTAGAGAAGAATCACACTATGTTCGGTAACACAAATACAAGTAGAAAATATTTACATGAAGAACCAAACAATGCTAAAAGATATAAGTTTACGCAAAAAAAATCTTTTCATGATATTTAGATTGGGCATGATTACAAAATATGCATGAGTAAAAGACTCCATGCCGAGGCCAAGAATGGCGTAAAAAATAAATGTAAAATTGAGAAAATGACGCAGCAATCTAAAGTTGCAGTTCGAATTCGAGTTCATATTTTGAGCAATTCGTAAGACGTAAATCCAAATCCATCGGAACCAGCGTTGTGCATTCAAAATCAAGGTGCATAGGAAGAAGCTGCATAGGGTAGACGACGACAGTCCAATTTGATGAGTCTGAAGACAAGACAATTCATCTAGAATATGATACTGCTGACGCTACAGATTATCAACCCAACAAGTTAGAAGGTTCAATTTCCAAGAATTTATGTGATTTATCTGAGTCTGTGAGTATTGATGAAGAATTTGGTAGTCCTGCACTTGTTGTTGCTAGGAACCCATGTTACTTCTCAAACGCGAAAACTCAATCTATTGAGTCTGAATGGAAAGATGCACATTCTCAATGAAACTGTTTTCTCCGTGATAAAAAGAATCCATAAAAAGGAATAGAAAGAACCAGAGGTCAGCTCAAATAGAAAATGCAAGATGGCAATGTGATACAGAAATTCAAGGATGCAAGAAGTGATGAACTAGACATTTCTCGCATATATCTTATAGAATCCATTGATGTAGGTTTGTGCGCATGCATTTAGTTGATGCGATAGGCATTCAATGTCGCACAACATTGAAGAGGGTGGGGGATTCTCCAAAATTAAATGCTCGACTTAATGAGTTTTTAGAAACAATACAAAAAGGAGGAAAATTGTTTCATTGCACCATATGATGAAGAATGTTGCCTCAAAAGGATCGAGTACGGAAGTGACACGTCATAGTTGCCACACAAACTAAAGGTCATGTACACCTTTATGCCAAGTTGTCCAATAAATGAAAAAACATGACATATATTTGGTTGTCATAGCAAAGGATGAGACAACATTCAATGCGACAAGGCCCTGTGACAAAGCAGTAAATGCAATAGGTGACGCAGTCAGGCACATGAAATATAATGAAAAATCAATAAATGACTAACATAGGCACTAATCAATGGGTAAGTAAGGACGAAATCATGATCACTGCACAGGGAATGGCAAAGTATTGTGATAGGAACAAGATATCAAGGTAAAATAACAATGTAACATATTTATCAGAAAATCAATCACATGTAATTATGAAAAGATATCAGTACAAAAGTTATGCAAAGCAATGAAGCAGAAAGACAGGGAGAGTTATCCTTTGATACTGTCGTGATGAACGTCAACGCAAAACAAATAAGAATAACTTATATAGCACAAAATAATGGCACCTCTTTTCCATTTATGTCAAATGGGGAGAAATGCATGAAGCTGAGGCATGAAATGCACATCAAAAGATGACATCAATAGGACAGAGTGAAATGAGATATGCATGAACCTATTATATATGTGATGATAGAAGAAATCCTTAAAGGGGAGAATTGTAGATAGCAAAAAGGAACAACATGAAGCCTTAGCAGATGTGAAAGAGTGTGAAAATGACTGAACATATGGTCTTCGCAGATGTAACAAAAACTAGAATGGTTTGTGCAGAGAATTGGTAGCATAAGTATTAACAGTAGAAAACGCAGTATCCATAATCCCACAGAACTCAAGGGGATCATATATACAGGGGGAGCACTACTACAAAGTACATATGAAGCATAAAATTCAAAGAATATCAGGTATAGCTTCATGAGGTGTTGACATCAATGCCAAAGGGGGAGATTGTTGAGCATTGGTTGTCATTGATATCAACTAAAGATGATGTCAAGTGTTTGACTATCAAGTAATGTCAAAGAGGATTTCAATTGATTCAGTCTGGGTCATTGATATCAACTGAACTCAAAGTGGATACAGTATTCTTGAAGAAGTATATGGAAGCCACTTTGAAGTAGTATATGGAAGCCACTTTGAAGTAGTATATGTGCAAGATGAAGAAGAACATGAATACCAGAAGTATATGTGAAAATAGTGAATGTGATAGGAATATCTAGAAGTGCATTCAGTATGAAGATGTGTGTCAAGGATACATCATGAAAATCCAATTCAAGAAAGAACACAAGTAATGTATCCTACAACATGTGGTCCTTTCTCAGAAACACGTCCACCAATTCATACATTCACATGGTAGTATCCAAGGAGTTGGTTGGACAATGGTACATGTGCTCAAGCAGCCAAGGATTTGGTTAAACAAATGGTACGAGTATGCAAGAAAGCACGAGCATTCCTTGGTTAAAGGTTGGAAGTGCGAAAGCAGTTAATGGTTGGACAATCCTGAAAGATGCAAGCATAGCCAATTAGAATATGATTTCATAAAGTGGAACATGCACAAGTTCCTAGAAGGGTACAGTGGTTGAATACTATGTATGAGAAAATTCAACAGCCGATGGTACAACAGTACGGTACAGTAGGTGTGCAAGTCCCGCAAAGGATGACAAGGAAAAAGACAAAGACCCACTTAGAAGAATTTGGAGTATACACAGATTTTGCAAAGTATCAATGCACTAAGGGCGCATTACCCATAAAGGATGGTACAGCACAAGTCATAGACACATGAAGATGAAGTGTAATATTGCGCACATACCATAAGGCAATGATACATTAAGAGCGCAAAGGTACACCACCAAGGTATAAAGTCCCATTAAGTTGCGGACCTTGAGGGCACAAGACAAATATCAGATGACACATCAATAGTGTAGAAGATGACACATGGTATATGAACAATCCATGAAATATGGAAGAAGAGATACCATGACCAACTTGTGAAGATACAATCCATGCAGGACATGTATAAATAGAGATGCAAGTTGGATATTGAAGGAAAGCTTGATGGTGAGAGCATAAGAGCTTCGAGTGCAAGTTTTTGTTTGTTTTTTGGGGCATAAAAGGGCTCATGAAAAAAAAAAAGATATTGTGAAGAGCCGAATGCACACATGCACTAGAATGAAGTATTAAAGGTGCACAGGATGATGCGATAGAAGTGTGACATATGCGCGAATACAAAAATGAATAAATAATGAAGTATGCACAATTGATTGATGTTTTGAAGGAAAATATTACAATCAATACATATATAGTCATAGATGTTGTAGAGACAGGAGCGCAGAAACAACACCAAATTTGATCAGATATTGCACAGATGTATAGCTAATTCATATGAGCAAAAGTGAAAGTGTGCGATGTTGAGAACTCCATCTAATGTGCAACAAAAGAACAACAAAAAGATTTGATAGGCGCATCATGATGCAAATAATATGAGACTAGTGCATTAAATAGAACAAATGAATCATTTGATGTACAAGATGCCGAATATTATCTAAGAGACTGCAACACTTAAATAGAATGAACATATCATAAAGTGCACAGTTCCATCTATTACTAGTGCTTCATTTCAGATTAGCAAATTATCAATTGAAAGAACAATATCAGTTGATCATTGCAGTCACATAGAGCATAACGTTAAGATGACAGAGACATAGACTGCAGTATCAGCAAAGAACAAAGTATATGAAGTAAGTCATCAACGTAAATATGATTTGATAGGAATGAGAAGTCAAGTGATGTATTCAATGTAGTGACAGAGTATAGTCTAGATACGAAGATGGCGCACAATAGAATTGTCATCAGAAGATCTGAAGAAGTGCGCAGAATTGAAGTTAGGTAAGAAAACAACATACATAAGACATTAGGCCGTCGGAGGGGGAAAGGAGACAGGGAGTCAGAGATTCATTCAATTTGGCTCCTGTAAAACAAAGAAGACAGGGGGTCAATGCCTCCTTCCAATCGGTGCTGTAGAAACACAGGGAGCGGAAGCTTCCTTCATTTTGGTGCCTACAAAACTAGGGGGTTGGTACCTCCTTCCAGCTGGTGCTGGTAAACACAGGATGTCAGTACTTCCTTGAATGTATTCTTTCTCATTATAAAGAATCATTCTGTGGTTTTCTCCCGTTTGGGTTTCCATGTAAAAAACCTGTGTGTTATGTGTTGTTTATGTGGTGCATATATGTGTGGATGTTTATTTACTGATGCATAAAAGAAGATAAAGATTAAGTAAAGGCTAATCTATTAAAGAAGGTAAAAAATGCTAATAAATACACTAATACTAATTCACCCCCCCCTCTCAGTATTAAATTGATTCCAACAATTGGTATCAGAGTGGGTGTCTTCAGTAACAGATTAACATCTGGAAGAGAGATCATTGTGTATAAATGGATAACAGGAGGAATTTCTACAAATAGAGCACCAAGATTCGACAACACCAATTATATTTTTTGGAAGGTACGTATGGAAGCTTATTTGCAATATTTGGGATCAGATGTTTGGAAATCTATCATCGATGGTTATAATGTCCTAGCAGTTGTAACAGTTAATCTGGTGCAAAGGAAAATCTATGAAAACAATTCTAGAGCCAGAAATGCTCTTCTATGTGGTTTGGCAAGTGACGAATTCATCAAGGTTATGCATTGTACATCAGCCAAGGAGGTTTGGGAAAAAATCAAAGGTATATATGAAGGCAATGACAAAGTAAAAATAACAAAGCTGCAAAACTACTCTAGGGAGTTTGAATCTCTGAGAATGAAATATGAAGAGAACATTGCATCCTACTTCCTAAGAGTAGATGAGATAGTTAATTCTATCAAGAGTCTTGGGTTCACTCTGGATGAAGAATCAGTTGTATAGAAGATATTGTGAACTTTGCCTCAAATATTCAATGCAAAGGTATCTGTGTTAGAGGATCTAGCTAATCTTGAAGAACTAACAAAGGATGAGCTTCAGGGTATTCTAAATGCATATGAGATGAGAAAAACGAAAGAGACTCCCATCATAAAGGAATTTTCCTTTAAAATCATAGGAAAGGACAAGCATGATCATGACAAATACTGTTGTAATGAATCAGATGATGAAGAATCAAACTTTGTCAAGAAGCTGAAAAGAGGATGAGGCAAGTACAAGAACAAGTTTCCCTTTAAATGTTTCAGATGTGGAGGAGTAGGTCATTATGCCTAAAAGTGTCCTTACAAGGAAAATGGAGACAGTGACAATGATGAGGAATATAGCTCATACGATCGAAACACTTCATGCTCACAACAAAGACCTGAGAACAAAAGGAATATTCCAAGATAGAGGAAGAGTCTTTACACTGAAGATGGAATCAATACGTCTGAAGGAAGTGTCTGCTACAAAGAAAATAAGGAATTACTCTTCATAGCCCATGTAGTGGAAGAAAGCAAAGATGAAAGGAAGAATAGGATTTCGAAGAATACTCTAGTTGCACAAAGTAAGCTATGATCACTAGACAAGTATTTCTTCACTCGTTCTTTCAACACACCTCCAAATCAAGTCACACCTCCAAAACCTGTTGAAGAGGTCAAGACTGACAATCAATACAATGATGAATATACTATAGACATTGATTGGGAAGGTGAATTGATAAGTACCTTCGACGATTTAAAGAAATCTAATAATAATAATAAGCTATTGCAGGAACAACTGTCAAAGTATGAAGAACAGGACAAGTCATGTTAGGAATCTGTTGGCGTAGATATTTGTGAAAGGTTAACCAGCTATGAGACTCAACTAATTTGCACATAAGAAAATTTTCTAGTACATGAGAAAGATAAATCTGCATTGAAAGCTTCACTGGAGGAATTGGTGCAGAAAATTAGGATGGTGACAAGTCAACTTGCGCAAAAGGATAAAGAGATATCTCATCTAGAAGACAGCTGATTGAGATAAGGGGAAAGAGACAAGTTCATATTTGCACACAATCAGGAATTGAAAAGACAAAATCTGAAGAGGAAGTGCAGAACAAGTTGAAAGATAGAATGCCAATTCTGAATAGGATTCTGAAAGATCAAAGACCACTAGAGGACAAAACTGGTATAGGTTATGTAAAGACACCTAAGAAAATTTGTGATAGAGATGTTGCTCAAGTCAAGATAAGACTTTCATGTATGATGGTTCCTTCAGCTATAAATTTGTTTGATATACTAATCAAATAAGAATCAATAGGGTGAAGTGCACAAGATGCAACTGTTTTGGTGATATTGCAAAATATTTTCAAACTGTGATATGTTATGTATGCGACTGTTTTCAACACAAAGCTATGTACTGTCGAAAAGAGCAGTAAACTGTCCGGATTAAAATTTGTTGTGCAAAGTCTATTACACTCAAATAGACTTCAGTGGAAAATCTCCATAACAGAATCAAGATAGAAGTACACACAACAAAGCTTGGGTGAGAAAATCTCCTTAGAAGTGTGCTAAAGATCCAGACAATCTAGGCGCAGCAAGCAATTGACTCCTCTCTGGCTTGTCCCATAAGGACTGTGGAATACCCTTGAGTTCAAAACCATGCATCTTAAGGAATTCAAGGGGATGTTAGTTAGGAGTGTATTTAAGAATGTGTGATTTATGGTTAAAATGTGTCTGAAGTTAGAATATGTTCGCACATGATTGTGTGTTAAGTTGATTATTTTGTGGAAAGGGAAAATTGTATGCATGCATTAAGTGGTTATAGATTCACACTGCAAAGAAGCATCACACTGAGTTCAGTAACAAAAATACAAACAAAAAATATTTACATGAAGAATTAAACACTGCTAAAAGATATAAGTCTGCGTAAAATAGATCTTTTCATTATATTCAGATTGGGCATGATTACAAAAATTGCAAGAGTAAAAGACCCCATGTCGAGGCTAAGAATGGCGTATACAAGAAAATACAAAATTGAGAAAATGACGCAGCATTCTACAGTCGTAGTTCGAGGTCGAGTTCATATTTTGACCGGTTTGCAATATGTAACTCCAAATCCACCGGAACCAGGTTGTGCATTCATAAGTATGGTGCAGAGGAAGAAGCTGTAGAGTGGAAGACGACGACAATCCATCATGATGAAGCTGGAGATGAGACAACTCATCTAGAATATACTGTTGTTGACGCTCCAGATTATCAACCCAATGAGTCAGAAGGCTCAATTGCTCAAAATGTTTATGATTTATCTATGACTGAGAGCATTGATGAAGAATCTGGTAGTATTGCACTTGTTGCTGCCAGGAACCCATGTCAGTTCTCAAACGCAAAAACTCAGCCTGTTGAGTCTAAATAGAAATATGCACATTCTCAAGGGAACTGTTTACTCTATGATAAAATGAATCCATTGGAAGGAATAGAAAGAACCAGAGGTCGGATCAAACAACAAATGCAAGATGGCAATGCGATACAAAAATGCAAGGGTGCAAGAAGTGATGAACTAGACATTGCTCTCAGAGATCTTATAGAATCCATTGAAGGAGGTTTGCATGCATGCATTTAGTTGATGAGATAGGAATTTAATGTGGCACAATGTCGAAGAAGGTGGTGGAGTCACCAAAATTAAATGCTCAACTTAATGAGTTTTTGGAAACAATACAAAAAACGAGGAAATTCGTTTCATTGCACCATGATACGATGAAGAATATTGCCTCAAAAGGATCGAGTACGGAAGCGAAACGTCATAGTTTCCACACAAACTGAGTGTCATGTCCACCTTTATTCCAAGTTGGCCGATAAATTAAATTTTTTCCATATATTTGGTTGTCTTGGCAAAGGATGCGACAACATTCAATGCGATAAGGCCCTGTGATAGTGCAGTAAATGTGATAGGTGAAGTAGTCAGGTGCATGGAATATAATGCAAAATCAGTAAAGGAATGACTTAGGAACTACACAGTGGGTAAGTAAGGACGAAAACATGATCACTGCATAAGGAATGATGAAGTATTGTGACAGGAACAAGAGATCAAGGTAAAAGAACAATGTAACATATTTATCAGAAAAACAATCAAAGGTAATTATCAAAAGATATTAATACAAAAGTTGTGAAAAGCAACGATATCGAAATCCAGGGGGATTTATCCCTAGATACAGTCATGATGAATGCCAATGCAAAAAAAACAACAAGAACTTATATAGCGCAAAATAATGGCGCCTCTTTTCCATTGATGTCAAAGGGGGAGAAATGCATGAAGCTAAGGCATGAAATGCACAACAGAAGCTTACATCAACAAGACAAAATGAAAGGAGAGATGCATGAAGCTATTATATGCATGATGATAGAAGCGATCCATGAAGGTGAGAATTTCCCAAAAAAAAGGAACAACATGAAGCCTCAACATATGTGAAAGAGTGTGAAGATGACTGAACATATGGTTTGCGTAGAATTAACAAAAAGCAGAATGGTTCACGCAATGAATTCGTAACAAAAGTACTAATAGCAAAAAATGCAGTAAAAATAAGCCCATAGAACTCAGGGGGAGCATATACACAGGGGGAGCCTTGCGTAAAAGTACAAATGAAGCATACAGTTCAAAGAAGATCCGTTACACCTTCATAAGGTGTTGACATCAATGCCAAAGGAGGATATTGTTGAGCATTGGTTGTCATTGATGTCAACTAAAGATGATGTCAGGTGTTTGACTGTCAACTAATTTCAAAGAGGATTTCAACTAAATATGATGTCAGGTGTTTGACTGTCAAATAATTTCAAAGAGGATGTCAATTGATTCAGTCTAATTCATTGATATCAAATGAAGTAAAAGTGGATACAGTATTCCTGTAGAAGTATGAAGAAGTATATGGAAGCCACTTTGAAGTAGTATATGCGCAAGATGAAGAAGAACATGAATACCAGAAGTATATGCACAAATAGTGAAGGTGACATACATATCTATAAGTGCATTCAATCTGAAGATGTGTTTCAAGGATACATCATGCAAATCCGGTTCAAGAAAGAAAACAACTAATGTATCCTATCGCGTGTGGTCCTTGCGCAAAAATCACGTCCACCAAGTCATACATTCACATGGTAGCAGCCAAGGAGTTGGTTGGACAATGGTACATGTGCTCAAGTATCCAAGGAGTTGGTTGAAAAAATGGTACGAATATGCAAGCAAGCCTGAGCGTTGCTTGGTTAAAGGTTGTAAGTGCACAAGAAGTTAATGGTTGGAAAATACTGAAAGTGCGCAAGCATAACCAATCAGAAGATGTTTTCAGAAAGTTGAATGCGCACAAGTTCCTAGAAGGGTATAGCGGTTGAAGATTATTTATGGGAAAATTCCACAGTCAAAGGTACATTAGGTGCACAAGTCCCACAAATGATGACAAGCCAAAGGATAAAGACCCACTTAGAATAAGTAGGATTATGCGCAGATTCTGCAAAGTATCAATGCACCAAGGGCTCATTACCCATAAATGATGGCATATCACAAGTCATAGACATATCAATATGAAGTGTAAGATTGCGCACATACCATAAGGCAATGATACCGTAAGAGCACAAAAGTACACCACCAAGGTGTAAAGTCCCACTGAATTGTGGACCTTGAGGGCGCAAGACACATATCATATGACACATCAATATCACAGAATATGACACATGGAATATGCACAATCTGTGAAGTATGGAAGAAGGGATGCCACGACCAACTTATGAAGATACAATCCCTGTAGGACATGTATAAAGAGAGATGCAAGCTGGAGATTGAAGGAAAGCTTGCTGTAGAGAGAATAATATATTCGAGTGCAAGTTTCAATTTTTTTCTTGGGGCATGAAGGGGCGCGTGGACATAACAGAAAGATCTAGCAAATAGTCGAATGCGCACATGCAATAGAATGAAGCTTTGATGGTGTGCACAATGATGCGATAGATCTGTGACAGATGCGCGGATACTAAAATGAAGAAATAATGAAGTATGCACAAGTGCTTGATGTTTTAAAGGACAATATTACAATCAACACACAGATAGTCACAGATGTTTTAGAGATAGAAGCGCAAAAACAGAACCAAATTTTACCAGATATTGTGCAGATGTCTAGCTTATGCATATGAGCAGAAGTGAATGTGTGTGATGTTGAGAACTCCATATGATGCGCAATGACAGAAAAACAACAGGATCTGATAGGTGCATCATGATGCAAATGATATGAGACTAGTGCGTTAAACATAATGGACGAATAATTTGATGCGTAGGACATCACAGATTATCTATGAGATTGCAACACCTAAATAGAATGGACACATTAGAAAGTGCACAGTTCCATTTGTTACTAGTGCTTCATTTCATAACAACAAAATATCAATTGAATCATAGTATCAGTTGATCATTGCAGTAACACAGGGCAGAACGTTGAGATAACACAGATATAGACTGCAGTATCAGTAGAGCACAAAGTATATGAATTAAGTCATCAACATAAGTATGATTTGAGAGGAATGAGAAGTCAAGTGATGTATGCAGCACAATGATAGAGTATAGTATGCATATGAAGGTGGTGCACAGTAGAACTGTCATTAGAAGCTCTGAAGAAGTGTGCATAGTTGAATTTCGGTAAGACAATAACATACATAAGACATCAGGACGATCAGACGGGGAAAGGAGACAGGAATTCAGAGCTTCCTTCAGGTCGGTGCTTGTAAAACAAACAAAACAGGGTGTTGGTACCTCCTTCTAGTCGGTTCTAGAGAAACAAAGGGAGCGAAAGGTTCCTTCAGGTTGGTGCCTATAAAACCAGGGGGTTGGTTCCTCCTTCCAGTTGGTGTTGGTAAACATAGGAAATCGACGCTTCCTTGAATGTATTCTTTCTCATTATAAAGAAGCATTTTGTGGTTTTATCTCGTTTGGGTTTCCATGTAAAAATCCCGTGTGTTACGTGTTGTTTATGTGGTGCATATATGTGTGGATGTTTATTTACTGATGCATAACATAAGATAAATATTAATTAAAGGCTAATATATTAAAGAAGGTAAAAACCACTAATAACTGCGCTAATACTGATTCACCCCCCTTCTCAGTATTAAATCGATTCTAAGATATAGTAGTTGTCTTTGAGGGGAGAGTGTGAGAAATGAAAGAATACATATTTTTTCACCTGAATAACCATCTCATTTTCTAAAACTTGTTGAATGGTCTCCAATGATGTAGATAAGCATTGCATGAGAACTTGTTCTCTAATATCTTCCTTGAAACCACTAATAAAACATGCCATATGAAAAGAATAAATCAGACCCTCTATGTGGATGGCTAATTTATTGAAGGAAATAATAAATTTAATTATCGTGCTTGTTTGGCATAACTTGGTTAACTTTCCCAAGTAGTGAGTGTCTCTATCTAAACGAGCATGAATGGATTTCACAAAATGAATGTTGGTAATGTAGCCAACATAGGATTTTTTATGCCATTTCCACCATTTCCATCACTCTTGATCCAAGTATAATATCCCCACTCAAATTTTCATCATATCATCAATAATTCCATGGAGGGTGACACAGTGTTCCATATGGGTAACCCAATTAGTGGTGTCGAAACCATCAAACTTATTCATATCTGCATTGGGATAGAAGTTCCACAATTTTTTTTTAGTTTTAGAGCGATGTGAATTGTTGCGATACTCCTCAACATTGGAGGATTCAACTCATTCCAGTTTCTTGGATGAATCCACCTAAATCCCCTTGAATTAATCACAGGACCTGGGTTGTCCATGAAAGTATCTAACTTATATTGGGGTGAGTCAAAATTAGGATTTAGTGATTGGTGATATTGTTTTCTAGATTTAGTACAAGCCTATTTATCTTATCATCCAGTTCCTTAATCCTAGTGTTCGTGGTTGTGGATCTAGTGTGGTCCATCAATCTGTGGGTATGCAAAATGGTTACTGGATATTTTTTCCACAATGATCAACATAGAATAAGGATTCTTTTGAGATAAATCTGCTATAAGGATGCAGTGAAGATACAAACCCCTCTTTTGTGGTAGGATATTTGTGGCCTATGCACTAGATGATAATGTTTGTAGGGTCATACATATAAGGGAGTTTCATGTGCTATGGATATATTATTTAATAGTGGGGTCCAACTATAGTACTCAACCCAATATCTCAAGGCATTAACTAAGAACGCTCAACAATGCCCTTAGTTGTACTACTCACCTACCCAAGTAATAAAGAGTAATCTTCCAAAGTGTTGTGCTAGGTGCCACTATAGAAACAAAATGGTCAATCAAATTATCTAAAGTTGGTTTCAAGTCACCTAGGATACTTCCATTGTACTCAAGAATACATGGAAGTGAAATTTCGTATATAGGTGTTGTTTAATGTGGTACTACTGGAATGAGTACCAATAGGGGTTACAAGGGTTACCAAGTAGGTGAAACCTACTGTATTTCCTATGTGTAGTCTTCCCATACCATATATTTACCCATTTAATGATAGATAATTGTGTTATTTATAGATGTTAGAACACGTCTCTAGGCTATTTTTTCTTTTAAATTTTCAAATCAAGAAAGTGCTCTAATACTAGATGTTATGTACCTTAATAGCCAAATAGTAAATTTAGAGTAGAGATAATAGAATAAAGAAAGTTTTTGAAATGAAAAGGAAATAATTACCACAACAATAGGCAACTGTAGATAACAAAATATCAAAATAGAAATATCTTTATGGATGAAAGAAATGTTCACTTGCCTCTTCGAGGGGGAAACCTCCAAATGAATCCAATCTCCAATTTAAAAATACTTCAAAAGAAATCATCCATTGCTTCTACTTATTTATATAGTTATATCTAACCTCCTATGTACTTTCTAGAGAAGGAACTTTCTAGTAGGTGGAACCTTCTAGATACTTCCTAGAGAATGAATCTTCTAGTAGGTGTAACCTTCTAGTAATCATTCTTACAAATTATTTATTTGCATACTACACCTACTTTATGGGCCTTATTTAATAGAGATGGCCCAATACATAGCATCCTGCATATCTACTTAAGGGGATATGATAGGTCTGTAACACAATTACTATTACTATTATTATTGTGGAGGCTTACAAAGAAAAAATATGGTACCAATGACCACTTGGAAGCAACATTCTATTTCCATTTCCCCCCCTCCTTCTCCTCTAAATAATTGCATGATTCATCCAATGGTTCTTCCACCACTATTGCCACCATATTTCTCCAAATTATTCCAGTCTTTGCAAAAAAATACCTAATTGTTGTGGGTTCCATTCATTGCATTCATGCATGAGGTTTCTTTCCTAAACATGGAATATCCTTTCAACTTGGGATGGTGATCTGCTAGTTATTAAGTGATTCTCTTTCCCCTTGGAAATTCATGATGGAAGTCAATTTGTTAATATGTACATTAGAGAAGGTACTTTTAGATAGACTCCACCTCAATAAGATAGTACTCCCAATGAAATGGAAAGGCGTTAGATAACATTGCCACAATATATTTTGTGATTCAACACTACTTGTTTTTCACTAAGGGAATTGATTTGAATCTTTCAAGTTAATATTATTGTTGAATAAAGAGATGGTTCAAACTAAGCTCCAGATGCAATCCTTCTTTGATTTGGAATTACAAGGCAATGATAGTTTGCTTTCATAAAGGGAATTGGTGAGATGCTTTGAGGTGAATACTATTGTTGAACACATTTTTAACTAATCAATGGATGCAATCTCTTCTTTGATTACGCACTACAAACCATTTATAGTTTCTTTTTACTTAAGGAATTAGTTTGATAATTTAAGGTAAACTCTATTATTGAATACATATCACCATATCCATTCCTTTTTAACATAATGTAAGCAATGATACAATCCTTAAGTATCACTCTTGGAGAATTAAAAAATCCAACAAAATGTGATACAAGCTAGTGTTGCTTACACAATAGCCATGGAAAAAACTTGGCAACTTGAAGGTAAGTTTGTGTAGTTGCACTACTAATTAGAGATATTTTGAGGTAAAAAATGGGCCTTCTAAGAGATATATCAATAACTTATGAAATATATTAAAAAATTATGAGTTGGATATTTTATGGGGTAGGTATATTTGACAACTCACTTCCTACAATACATTATATGCACATTTTAAATAACCATGGTCGAGTTACATTTCAAAATTGACTAGAAATAAATTAATAAAAAAAACTAAATTGATGTGACTAAGATTCAAATGTCAATAGTAAAAAATATATTGACCTTTAGAATTTATATGCATTGAACTTGTTAATGTAATTAAATAATAAAAAACACATATTAAGTTATTATATTTAGTATTTGTCTCATATATATAATGAATTGATTACAAATACACAATATTATAACTTAAATATATATAATGCATATGCAATATATATATATATATATAATTCCTTAGTCATCCCATTAAATTAGTGGAAGACTCATTAAATTGTGCTACATTACCCTACCATAAAGTTATATGTTGCCAATGCCAATAAAAAGAAACCCATTCAATAGTATTCAACATCAAAAAATGGATAAATAAAAATCATCCCGGGCCAATATATCGCAAGTACCACCCTGTCTCGGACCATCGAAAGGAAAACTATAACCAAAATATTTCTTATTTGGCATTAGATTGGAACCATGTGCATCCAAATCACCGTTAACTAGGATCAATGTAGTTGTATGCAAACCTAGAGCAATAGCATGATGAACCAAAAAAAGTCTCCAGGACTAATTGTTAAGAACAATGAATTCTTATTATCATTAATAACATTCAACCAGCCAGATAACCATATGCTCTTACCTGCCTCGAATGTTGGACCAATTGTTGAAGATAGGAGTACATCAAAACCATATAAGGTCTTACCATGAGTAGATTGTATCCATTGAGAAAATATGGACTCGATCAAGATTTATTTTTCTGGAGTACCAAAAGCAAGTGTAACATCATTATGAACATAAAGTCCCAAGGTATGAAAACCTAATAATAAACTAACCCAACTAAGATGAGAAGTTATAGCTTCCTTCTACTCCAACATTCTCACTAATACATTACCCTTATTCTATTCCAGATTATAATCCCTAATGAGGAATATAACTCCATGAGAAAAGGATCCTGTCATAATGAACCCAATAATGTATTGATGATGAGTATATAATGCATCTTGGGTGGTGAAGTCTTATGCTATGATTGCATAAGATGGTAAAGAATACATTTGTTGAGCTACCAAGGAAGTGATAACCCCCAAAGATCCTAAAGAAGGACCCAAATGGAAATAAAGAGAATTATTGATTGTTTTATAAAGACCCTTACGTCTATGTCCTAATAGGCCTCTTGGAGGAACATATGTCTCCAAAATATCTTCCACGCTGTGACCAATCCCAAAGTTAGTTCTATACATATAACCAATAATTGAAAAAACAAATGCAATAACTAAATGATGATGATAAATATGTGCGTGTGTGTGCGCGCCCTTGTGTGTGTGTGTGCGCACGATGTGCACACAAACACACGCACACATAATGCATATATATAATATGCATTGTGTGTGTATATGTGCCTGCGTGCTCGCATTATACACATGCATATATATATGTATAATTAGTTTGGCATTGTGATATTAAATAAAATGGAATAAATATATAATTTGAAATTAAAGACATCAAAATGCACAAGTATAATGGTTATTTGTATTGTTTCTTTCAAAAAGTATGAAAATGAAAATAATATTATTTTATGAAAAATTGTAAAATGACCTTAATTATGAGTATTTTACTTGAAAATGATAATAATATTATTTATTATGAGTGTTTTACTTGAAAATGACAATAATATTATTTTATTAAAAGTGTAAAAGGGTCTTCATTATGAGTATTTTACTTTATGATTTTGAAGCACTACCATGGTTAATTATGGGTTTTCATGCACCATTGAAAATGTGACAAATAAACAAGCAATGCCAACTCAACCATGGGGGATGTTGTCATCCTCTAAAATATGATTGGTTGATTTTTAAAATATATTTTCTTTGTTTTGAGGTCCATTTTTTACCTTAAAAATTCTCTAATACATGAAATAAAACAATTTTGTAGAAGAACAAAAGGCATATAACTTTAATATTATTGATCTCAACTTTGTGATTGTTTAACACCTTCATAGCCTATTATGGATAGGTTTTATCAGTATCATAATGCAAGGAGCAAGTTCTAGTTTCAATTTAAAATCAAGTTTGAGAAAATTCAAGAGGGAATATGGTATGTTCATTCTTAGTGCAATAAGAATACGAATTTGATTTATCTCTCGAATTATTTAAAGCTAGAAAGGCATGGATACATGTCACTTACCGCAATGAATTGTTTCCATGTGAATATGTGTTTTAAGGAGACTAGAGGAGATGAAGTTTTTTCATAGACGATGGTGAAAGTTGTTACCAAAACAATAGTTATAGTGAAAGTTGTTACCAAACCATACCTCTTAACTTATTAGATTGAGAGGAGCATATGTGAATCCTCATCACTGTAGGTTGTTTATCAAGTGGAGATGATCTAGTTTCTCTATTCCTGGTTGGATCCATGCTAGAAAGAACCAAATTCCCTTCACTTATTTCCTTCAATCACTACAGTAAGAAATTCATGGAACAACATTTTTTAGTGCAATCTGATCATTTTTTAAATAATCCATGCAAGTTGTAATCGTCATTAGGGTTGTAGTTAGGGAATTATAATATAAGTGCTGCCCAATTCATCGCTCATTTATTTATTGTATATTGTGAATTGGTAACCACCAAAACCCACCTCACTAATTGAGCCTTTCAGAATGTTTTAATGAAAATATTACTAAAGAATTTAAGAGGAATTTATGTGACATTTATGATTTCTAAAGTCATTTCAAACAAATTTTAACTTAGGAGATTGGAAAATATGTTAATGGTCAAGATGATTGATGGGAAATCTTGACCATATCATCTCAAATGACGATATTTGGGCATATTAGAGGCACTACTATGCCCAAAGAAATTAACTTTTTCCGTTATTTCAAACTACTAAATAAAACTATTAGAGGCACAAATGTTTGCAATTGATTACTAAGAATCCCTGCTAATTATAGAGACTAATATCAACAAAATAAGCACTTATGAAACACTAGAGTTTTATATGTTAGTTGAAGAAACCTGTTTACATATAAAATAAATTCCACCATCATTATTGAGGCAAACACTCTTCATACAGATATACTATTATATGAAAAGGTGAATATCTCTCACTTTTTTTAAACCACATATTCCATCTCTTTCCTTTTTTAATGAACAAAAACTATATATTTTATATTTTTCATATTAAAAAAATGGTATGTATATAAGGTGTTAAATAAAATTTCGAGTTAATCATGGTTGGCAAGTGTGGGGATCATCATTGATCCTAAAAGAAAAATGGAAGATAGGTTTGAATGGGATTTTGGAATATCATCAAACAACCAAGCAAATTTGGTCTTGGGAACTATATGAAGGAATAAATATCATCAACACTAGATGAATCCAACATTTGATAGTTGTAGGAGATTATTCTCTCATTATTCAACATTGAAATTATACAAATCTAATATTCCAAGTAGATGTTGGCATTAAAGTGGATTAGATTGATGGTAAAAACCCATGCCATCAAAGGATTCTCACACACACCCATATTGAATGAAAGATAGACTCATATGCACTCATATTTTACTATGGAAAATGAAGCTGGGATATTACAGGAGCATGGGGAGAATATCGATCATTGAATGTGGGGATGTTGAAGGAATTTCATGTGGTCAATTTGTTTAGAAATTATGGTGTCCCTCTATATGAAGGATCCTTGGAGAGGTTCCATGAATAGAGGATAGTTGGGGTTCATTCCTTGGCTTCATGTTGATTGATAACTTGGTAATTTCTTGTCGTTGGAAGATATTGGATTATACCTTTGGCTTGCATACTTTATTCTTGGAGGTCAACTCCATCTAGTGAAGGAATACTGGAAAGTTACAAAGAACATAGGGGATAGCATTAAGTTGATTCATAGACATATTGGAAAGGGAAATTACTTCTTGTTGCAATTTATTGGACCAACACATTAGCCTATTGTTGAATTGTAATTTGTTGATCCCTTATTTAATATAGGAGAAGATAATCATCGTAGATTTTGTGCCCACTATGTATTTTTGGATATGAGGATGGATATGAGGATGGATATGAGGATGCATGAAGGTTATCTAGTAGATAATCAAACCTCAATTGTCGAGATAATGGATTTGTTGAGTTAACAAAGATGTCATATACTTCAACTAGAGGCAGAATGCACTAGAGTTAAGAAATTGGTAATAGAGACTATTGTTAGCACACGGTGGGAAGACACAGGGTTCAATATAAATTCAAAAAAAAACCCCAAGACACCGACTCTTTCAGCATCACCTGCAATCAGATTCTCACCCGAGGTATATAGGGGGACTGCAGGAACCAAGCTTCCACAATGCTGAAGGGATATGAGAATTCATTTTACAGATCTAACATTCATTCATCTATTGCACAAAAACATATAACTTGCTCATATGAAATGATAACTCATTCAACACAACAACATAAAAAAATCATCCATGTGCACAAAAAACATAACATTCACCACATTAGACACATAATAAATATGCTTCAAAATAGGTTCACTTCATTAATATTATCAATGGGAACAGTCTTACATAACCTACGTAGCACATGCCATATCTATGTTACATACTCTAAACTACTCAACATTACACAACAAAACAACAACTATGAAAACAACCACAACAACTACTAAAGATTGAACAACAATTTAATACTAACCCAAGAACCACTATTCAACTACAACTGAAGAACAACCTTTAACTCATCACAACATGGGTTGTGCCCGTTACAAAGTGGAAACAAATGTCCAACTAAATTCTTCCTTTTTCGCACTTTGGTCCATTTGTTGAGTTGTCACACAGTCCATTTCTAGTGCACGACTCCCAAGACATATCCAAAAAACCACTCCAACAGGCCCCCAACACTCACCTATTACTCGTCCTGAGTAACTTCAACTGATGTGCGTACTTCTTTGCCCAATATCCTTCAGCTCAGTAGTATGCCTACTACTTCATACCACCTTTTGAACCAAAGGTCGACTCCTCTAGACGTGTCAATGTGATCATTGATATGAGTAGAGTTCAACCATCACTCAAATCTACTCATTAGGTTATCTGTGTTGTTACTTTTCCTTTTGGTAGCACTAAGGCACTCTACGTCGCAACTACCTCATCTCTCGGCTTATGGAGACTCTGATTCCTATATAGTTGTTGGGCCATGGAATTGTCATTATTTTACACTATCTTTTCCCTACTTTTAATCCCTTCTTATGTTCCCATGACCTTGTATTAATGCTTATTAATCCATTTTTATGCCCATGTGTGGTATTTTTACCTAAGGTGGTTTCCATTTTCATTTCCTTAGTATTTCATGAAACATGGATGAGTTTGATGATTTTTCAAAACCAGTTCGAGGCCAGTTGATGTTACGCCAAGATATTTTCCGCAACTCATATGGCTGAAGATCAACAAAAGTGGATACTTCATATTTCTCATATGAGGGATTATTAATTCATTACTATTGTTGTTACTGTTGTTGCTACTCCACGAAGCCACCTTGTAGAAACATATTCATTAAGGATGATGGATTTTTATAAATCCATTATTTTTATTCTTCTTATATGTCTCAAATTATGATGTTAAATTATTTGAATATAAAAAGGATAAGTTGGTGGTGGATGAGAATGCATATTTGGTTTATTTACAAATATTTGAAGACCTCCATGTAATATATGATGGTACCAAAAAATTAAATGCTATTAGGAGTCACTTGGTGTTATCAGTGAAAACGACACTTCTTTGTCCGTGCCTACATTGCCTTGTCGGTCACACAAAAGGACATTACGGATGGAAGATCCTATTTGATCATAGATTCTTTGGCCTAGACTTTGCAATATTATCCTAAGCAAAACTATTTTTTGTGACAAATTCTGAGACTTAACCGCAACTCTAACATCATCCATCTCGCGGGTCACCCGTGACAGTCTATATAGACAACTTGCAGGTATCACCCTAGAAGTTGTATTCACGTGTTTCTGGACATTATACTTGCGATTCATTCACTAGTTGTTAAGAGAGATACTCGCGAGTATCTTTGAATCACGATAAAAAATATTTAAATATGATTAGGGATTAGTTAAGGGAAGTTATTCTAACTACCCTAACCTCCCAAACCAGTTCCCTTTCGAGTCTATCCTCCCAACCTTGCTATAAATACAAGGGGAAGGCCTTGAGAAAAGGAGAACCAATTTTTGATAAGGAAATGCTGGAGAAAATTCTACTGAAGGAAGAGAAGCATAAACCCATGGTCAGGTTTCAACGGTGCTAGTTGCAGTGTAGGTTTGGACGATTGCTTTTAATGCTAATAATACATAAACTTCCTTTCCCATAAATGTGTGTCCATGGTATAAATGTTTGTCTTTGAATCTTTCATGTTTTTAATATATGAGTTTATTATAAAGCATTCGTTTTATTTGGGTCATAAACTTTGAGAAAGGTATGTGTTATTGTAGGTGATCTCTTTGGAGCAGTGAAGCAGAAGTCTAAATTTTGAAAGCTTGGATCGAACGCCAATCATTCAGGTATTTAATTTCAACTTTATATCTTAGTTCTTTTTATTAAAATAATGGTTGCTTGATGTATCTATGTACTTTCCTATCTCTGTAACTAAATTACATGTACATTGATGATATCTTGAATTCCCTATCATAGGTAGTTTTACCGCACAACATAATTAATGGCGACTCCGCTGGGGAGTTCCTATTGTTGCTCTGGGAATCCTACACTGTTTTTCTTCAGTTTTATTGTTCATGTTATTTTCTTGAAGAGTTTATAGGTTTCATGTACCTTTCTTGGTTACTCATATTTAGTCCTTTAAGAGTTTTATTTCATTTTTTTATTTTTTTCAAGGCATACCCACGACCTGTACATAATTACAGTCACATTTTTTTCCCTGCACCCGCGAGTTGCTTACTTGCAGACCTGCAGGCCACCCGCGAGTTTTTTTCACAGATAGTCGCGGTTTTCTCCTGAGTTTTTGAATTAGGGTTAGGGTTTGATTTTTTTGGTTTTTCCTTGGTTGATGAAAGCCTTCTCTATTAGTCTTTTGACTTTTTATACTTGTCTAAGGGTTTGTACTGATATTTTGAGCTCTTCTTGAAATTTATACTTGGTTTGCTTGTTTTAAATAACCTAGGTCTTTCGAATCCACTTTATGTTTGGTTGGACTTTGAGTGTCTCCTTTATGCTCACTGGTTGTAGAAGGGTAGTCTGATATCTTCTTACATTCTTTTCTTTTTCCTTTATTTTTAGTGATTTACTTAATGTCTTTTCAACCAAACTTAGTTACTTATTTCCATTTAGAGGAAAATTTGTGGGTTTGTTATCTTCAGATTTCCGTTGAGAGTAGGTTTCTGAGTTTGATATATTTAGGTATAGTTAGTTAACTTGATTTTTTTTTATAATGTTATTGTTTCATTTACAATTATTTTCCATTTCCTTTTATTAAAGAGAACTTAAAAAGTAAGTATTTCTTTTGAACAAGAGCATTTCTTTTTTAGATTTCAGTTGTTTATACTAAACTTATTGAAAAGAAAAAAAAAACATTTTTAAAATTTTTAGGTTTACTTTCCAAGTTTTAGTTTTGAAAGATAAGCGAAAAGAAATTGTGAAAAGGATTTGCATTTCATGTACTTTTCTTTGATAGTTGGAACCATTATGCACACATTTCACTCCTTTTTGAGTAAGTTAACGCCTTAAACAGAATTAGTTAATTTAATATCTATTTAGTAACTTTTCTTTTTAGGGGACACATACATCAACTAGATTAGGCTAGGGTTTTGGATAAGATCATATTAAACCATACAAAACCATTTTAAACTCAAAATCGTAGTAAGACTATATTTAGGTAATTCCACCCTTGTAAAAGTTGTGCTGGGAAGCTCCACTAAAACCGGAGTTAAGCACAAGTTCATGTGAGGTTGACTAGTTGGGGATACCCCCATGATTCTCAATCGAGTATCTACCCGAACTGATACGTCTACGGGGATATTTTATTACCTTGTGTACTCTTGGATTTCGGGATTAGTTACCCTTCCCATGCGTGTTAGTTTGACCTACGATTGTCCCCCCTGAATCTTTTTGCATTTATGGTAGCCTTAGTATCTTGACCACTAGGAATCTAACCATGTGACAGTGGAAGGCTATTTTTATTGTACCTTGGACAGACATGGGAGGACATCCCTTGCATTTATTTGGGAGGGAGGTTGGTGATTCAAATGCTTACAACCGAAGACTCTGTATTGTGGACCCCAGGTAAATGTCCTTCATTACTCCATTGGTTTGTTCTAGGGCCTAATCATCCCAGACTTCCCTTTGGGAGACTATCTGTTTTCTTCATTTGGATCACTTTAGGAAAATTTTATAGTGGTGTGCTTTGTGCTTATTGTTGTTCTAGTGGCCTCTAGGTTTAGCACTTAGGATATTTTTGTTGCAAGTGTGGAGTACCAATATCTTCATAGTTCTAGGAGGTTGCAGAACCTTCCCCCAATCACTGTTGAGCCTCCACCGCCACCTCAATGGCGCGGAAATTATTTAAGAGGTTCTTTTGAACTAGTTTGTACAACTGAAACTCCTATAGAACCCGAACTCATTTATCAAGCATCTTTGGTCCTAGATACTATAGAGGTTGAAGAGTTGCCAACATAATATTTTGCAAGACATTTAAACCATCCGTTAACTGGATTAGAGGACCCATTGCTAGAAAGAGTTGTTTCTTTAGGACTACCTGAGTTAAGTGCATACAGATTTACACTTGGTTTTAGTATGGATAATGTAGGAGATGGATCGGGAGTTCCACATTCTCCCACATTGGCCATTGGACCTGAGGTTTTTCTCCTCCACAGATTAATACCTCGGTACCAATCTCGTTGCAGATGTATTCTTCTCCGACCACTTCTTTTAGTTTCAATGCTGGATCCTAAGGGACATCTAGTACTTATTTCACACTGTCATATACTCCTTTTGGGTCCACTATTGGTTCTTCCAATATTCCCTTTTCAGGGATACCTACGGTACCATATACATATTCCCCGTTTATCCAAAAGTTCCAGATTAATCCCATCTCGGATCCTTTTAATCAAGGTTTTCATTGGAATGGAGGGAATATTTCTCCTTCTGCACCATTTGTGGGCTCAATGCCTACCCCTTCTGTTGCTCAAATGCTGAGTTTTAATCCCTTCATAGGATTTAATGTACATTCTACAAATATCCAAACTTCCAATGTACATGTCAGTACTACTCCTTGTTCACTTTTTGGTGGAGGAGGTAGTAATACTTACACACATATTCCATTTGGAAGTACTTACTCTCAGCCGCAATGGACTGGGACTCAAGGAATTAATCCGCTATCTTATGTCTAGAGCAATTTACAGAACAATTTTTCACCCCAAACGATGGCTAAGGGAAACCCTAGCCAACCTTATGGGAATTATGGTCTTGGTACTTTTCCTTACCATATTCCTCAAAATAAAATTCCATCTGCACGACCCAGCTCACCTTTCCTGGAAACTTTGAATCTACTAGATCTTTCGAAATTAATGAATGACCTGGTGCAACATAATCCTGCTTGGCCTCCGGTCCCAACCAAACTTCCTTTAGACATTCCAAAATTTGAAGGTAAAACCGGTGAAGATCAAGGGGACCATGTAACGACATTTCATTTGCAGTGTTCCGTGAAGTCACTAAATGGTGAATCGATTAGATTGATACTCTTTCAAAGGACCTTGACTAGTGATGCATCCAAATGGTACATCGAGTTATTGACAACAACTTATAACAATTTTTGTGATTTGGCAACGGTTTTTTTGAATCATTTCCAGCTTCCCGTCCGGTATGATGCTGGTACGGATCTTCTATCTACCTTTAGATAGAATAAATCCACTCATTTATCTGACCATATTAAGGAGTGGAGAAGACTAAAATGAATCATTAAAGCTGAAATACCTATGGAATTTTTATTGGAGTGGTTTCTAAAATCACCATTACCTTACATCTCTAAATATGTGTCAACTTCTGGGGTTACTTCTGAGCAAGAATCCATTATAAGGACCCAACAACTTGATTTGGTTTATTCTCAATCTGGGATCCTTTATTAAATCACTCCCGATGCACCTAGGTCAAATGTGGATCTTAGCAAACCTAAACCTGGACCACATGCTGACGGCATTGTGGGTTCAGTTGATTCATCCTCATTAGAAGCTTTACAAAAGAAATTTCATGCACTCTCTTTAAATTATTTTGCTGTGGAAGCAACTATTGTTGCATCCTCCCCTTCACAAACGTAAACTATACAAGATGTGCAGTCTAATAAAAAGGGTCCTTGGCAACCAAAAAACAAGAAAAAGGGAAATAAAGGGGATGGAAACCAACAAAATCCCAAAACTACTGAAAATGTTGAGGAGGGAAAAAAGGAAAAGAAGAAGTTGAAGTGTCCTTGCAAACTTTGTAAAGACGATCACCCTATTCATCAATTTCCTCTCATGGATTAATCCTAGAAGTTTTTAAGTCAAAAGAAATCAGTTGTTCTGGAGGATCCTTTTCCCAAAGGACAAGGCCCAACTTATGGCAGTTCTAATACTGGGGCACTTCTCGTGCCAAACAGGATGATCATTCCTATATCAATATGGTTAATTCACACACGCTATTGCAAACTAGAGCCAAGAATTATACCCCGGATATGCCACATAAAGATAAAGAAGTTCCATAAACATATGTTCCTCTGCACATAAAGAGACCTACAGATCCTATGTCGAAAGTACCGAAAGGTGTCTACAAATGGGCATCGCACAACCCTAATGCTAGGGAGGATCCAAACTACTCAGTTGTATAGGACCTAGCCCAAACTCCATGTGCCATGTATTCCATAGAAGTTCTGCAAATTTTCCCATCACAACGGAATGCACTTTTTGCTGCGATAGGAAGTATGTATTCTTCCAACTTGTTGGATATATTTGATATGTCAAATGTCAAACCCCGGTTTCCCTATCACGTAGCTTTCCAAATCGAAGCAGTCCATGGATACAAAACTATTGGACAAACAGTAGTAGATGAAGGCGCATCCACGTGCATAATGTCTATCTCCTGTTGGAAAGCCCTTGGCTCTCCTGAATTAGCCCATTGGACCACATTACTTACCGCATTTGATGGAAGATCTTTATGTCCACATGGAATCTTACCATCATTTGAAATCCAACTAGCGGAGAAAGTAGTGTCAGTAGAGGTAGAAGTTGTAGATGCTTCTCTCGATTACAACTTTTTGTTGGGAAGAAGTTGGACGTATGCAATACAAGCCATTCCTTCATCCGTTTTTCAGGTGCTTATGTTCCCTCATCAAGGAAGGATTGTCACGATTGACTAACTATCCTTCTCCCAGAAAAACAATACAACTCCTTCAGATTCGAATATCCCTTGGATTGATCAACCCCGTCCACCTAGTGAGAACTTAGGAGTAGGTATGTACTCATCATTAATGGGCACTTTTGATTTACCTGCTCCTGTTGATTATATTGGTTCAACGAGTCATGTTAGCATGTCATCTGAGGAATTTTTCACCATCACGAAAACAACTGATCCTTGGATTCTTCCTACTCAATAAGAACCAATCGTGCCCCTATCCATTGCAGAAGTGACCTACCAAGCATCAAAAAAATCTGAGATGGATTATATATTGACTCCTTTGGTCTCTAGTGAGTCAGATACCGATTATGCACCTGCATAGGCAGTTGACTCTACCCATTCGTTCAATTGTTTAGACATTGTTTTTCCTTCAGATGAAGCTATTTTGGAAGCTATGGTGAGTTTGGATCATCCTTGGGAACATATGCATCACATATCGTACTTCCTTCCAAATATGAACAAAACGAGAATGGTGATTTTTCGTTGAGACCTGGTGGAAATGTTGTTTTGTCCACTACACCTTTAACAAAACAAGGGATTTTCGTTGAAGGTAATATGGAAAATATTTCAACAACTATCCCTATCAATATTTCCATCAAACCTAATGTCATGGAAAATATTTTCATTGGAGCAAATTGTTCTCCTCAAGATATCAGTTTCTACACCAACTTATTTAAAGAATTTTGTGATGTTTTTTCCTTGTCATATGAGGAGATTCGAGGCATCAACCCGTCTATCATCGAACATGTTATTACGACATATCCTAATGTGAAACCAGTTCGTAAAAATCTTCATCCAATTAATCCTAGGAAAGTTGCAGCCATCAAGGATGAAGTTGAAAATCTCCTTAAGGCCAGTTTCATTTATCATATTGACATGACGGAATGGGTGCGTATAGATTTAGGGATCCTTCTTTGCTGCATGAGTTTTTGTGATTTAGATTACTTGAGATAAATTTTAGTTATATTTCATATCAACACATTTCAAGAAATCACAATAAATTAGCTGATGCATACGCAAATTATATACTTGACTGGCATTTGTGTCATACACAGTAACATTAACCATTCACACACATAAGGAAAACGTGTATATAAACTGGTATTGTATATATATTAAGTCCAAAAAATATGAGCTTGAGTCAATATATGTCGATGTTACAATATACAAAAATGGGCATAACAACCTCAAAAATAAAATGTCACTCTCTCTATGGAGAGGGAGGAGCCTCAGCTAGCTCTGCTACGGCCTCTCTATAACAAATGACTAGTCTGGCTACTTTTCTAAGTAACCGGATCCATGTTGGGGGAACTCCTACTACATGTTCCTGCATATCTAGCGGAATCCTCTCTATCTTGTATGTAGGAATATCGTGAGTCAAATTACTCATCTTTCCCTGAATGCTCCTCAGCATGGAATCAACGCCACCTGGCTCGGTCGATCGTATGTATACTCTGGGATACCCAAAAGGTCTCGTTGGCCCACATCTACATAAGTTATATATTGTTAGTACTCACACTCATCATAAAAATTATATATACAAAAAACTTAAAAAATAATAATTTTTTAAAAACAAAAAACACATTTTGGTACCTATGTCTCCCCAGGATGCCCCTGGAGGTAACATGAGCTCAGTATCTCCCCAAAATTCCATGCCAGCATAAGGAAATTTCTCTAAAGCTGGTACCTGATGACTCCACCATCCCATATAGTCCTCTTCATAGTATTGTAAAGTTAGTCACAGCAGATCTAATGAACAAATAAATCAGTCACAACAGATGAATAAGAAGATATGGTGCAAAACTGTGCAAAACATGCAGCAGTGCTCTCTATCCCAGAAAGGGTGAATGAATTACAATACAAACTGTTACAATGAACAGAGCAATTCGAATTGCCTAAGGAGGTCATTCGAATCACTGAATGGAGTAGCTTGACTCAATCTAGGAGTCCTCATCAATCATCGGTGTTGCTCATCAATCACAACAAACAGTCATCCAGGTGTCAAGCTGAGTCTAACTGATCATAATAAATGTAACTGAAGTGTGTAGCACTGATATAGGATCTGGAGGCTCAGTGGGGGCGCATGGGAGGCTAACTGGAGTCAGAGCAAGTCACCTAATCGAACTGGAGGTCAATCGGAGGTGAAACAGTCAGTCAGGAGTGAAATCGGAGTGAAATCAATTAGAATCGGAGCTAACTGAATGTAACTGGAGTGAATCTGCAGTGGTAGGTGAGCAAGTGCGCCCTTCTCTGTCAGTAGGTGAGAAGAGGGCGCCTTTCAGCTAAGGAGGGCTAAAACTCTGTGGAAAGTGGCTCCCGGGTGCTAGAAGAAGGTGGATAAGGTGCTGGAGGCATCAAACTGGTGACTGGACTGCATATCCTGAAATAGATCATGCAAGATCCTGAAGTAGATATGTATCCCGAAATAGATGATCCTGAAATAGATATGTATCCCGAAATAGATGATGGATATCCGAACACCCCCCCTCAAGCTAGACTATGATGTGCCAACTAAAATAATGTGGGGCCCTGGTAACTAAGACCAAAGGTCACCCCAATACAAGAATCCAAAAAATGCTGAAAAATAAACTAAGTGAGGAAAGAGGGAAAACCCAGTGGGAAGAAAGCCCCCCCTCAAGTCTAAAGCATAATAATGAATCAATCTGTCTCCACCATGATGGAACTCACCCCCAACAGTGAACGGAGGTAAGAGAACTTCTTCTCAGTGAAGCTCTTGGTGAAGATGTCTGCAATTTGCTCATCAGTAGGGCAATATTGCAGAATGATGGTGCGGTCATGCACCAACTGTCGAATGTAATGCATATGAATCTCAATGTGCTTGGTCCTCTGCCGCTGAACTGGATCTGTGGAGATCTTGATAGCACTTTGATTGTCACAAAATAGGACAGTCGAAGTAGTGCCACCAAAACCAAACTCGGAAAGAATACCCTGCAACCAAACTGCCTGAATGCAGGCATTGACTGCCCCTCGATACTCTGCCTCTGCTGAAGAAAGTGCAATGGCTGCTTGCTTTTTGCTGGACCAGCAAATAGCACCATGACCAATCATGAAAACATAACCGGAAGTTGACTTCCGATCAATGCTATCACCTGCCCAATCTGAATCAGTAAAACCAATGAAATCTAGCTCAGAATCTGCAGCATAATGTATGCCAAACTGTCTCGTACCTTGCACATACTGCAAGATCCGCTTGGCTGCTCGCCAATGAAGCTCATGTGGCTGCTGCATATATCTCGACACGGCACTCACGGCATATGAGATATCAGGCCGTGAATGTGTCAAATAAAGTAGTGAACCAATCAACTGTCGATACATACTGCAATCTGCAAGCGGTGTGGAATCTCCCTCCTCAAGACTGATTCCTGAGAGGAATGGGAACGGGGCTGCCTTACATTCAGCCATATTAAACTTCAATAACAGGTCGGAAGCATATTTTTGCTGAGATATAGTGATCCCATCGAAATTTTGAGCTATCTCCAAGCCCAAAAAGTGACTCAGCAAGCCCAAATCGCTCATGTCAAAAGCTAGATTTAAGGCAGTTTTTAGCTTGTTTATTGAAGTAAGTGTGCTACCAGTAATAAGCAGATCATCAACATAAAGTACAATAACCAACAAATTACCTTTAACTCGCTGAAGATAGACATTCGGATCAGATTTGCATCTTTGGAAATTCTGAGAAAGAAGGAAGGAGTCCATCTTTGCGTACCAAGCTCTTGGGGCCTGTTTTAACCCGTACAAAGACTTCTTCAATCTACAAACCAATGATGGATCTGATGTATAACCCTCTGGCTGCTGCATATAGACCTCTTCAGCAAGGTCTCCATGTAAAAATGCACTCTTCACATCCATGTGATGCACCTCCCAGTGCTTGGATGCGGCAATAGCTAAAACAAGGCGGATGGAATCCATCTTTGCAACCGGTGCAAAAGTCTCTGTGTAGTCCACTCCTTGGACTTGGGAAAAACCTTTTTCCACCAACCTTGCTTTATATTTGCTGATAGTGCCATCAGCAGCAACTTTAGTACGGTAGACCCATTTACACTTCACTAATTTTCTTCCAGGTGGAAGAGAAACTAGCTCCCATGTATTGTTCTTTTGAAGAGAACTGTACTCTTCATCCATGGCATCTTTCCATCTCGGATCTCGATGGGCTGAATAATATGATTGGGGATCTGAACCAGCCATCAAATAACAAATCTCAGGAAGAAATGGATCGGCAATAGAAAGAGCCATACCTGCCCTTTGAAAGTCTCCTCTTGTTCGTCTCGGATCAGCAGGATTTCCAAGATTCGAACCAGCAGATTGTAGAGTATTTTGGGCCCACTTTGGTAACTGAGGGGGATCTGAATGGTCGGATTCCGAACCTGATATGTCATGATCATCATATGCTGCTACAATATCAGAAATATCAGAACTCATACCTTCATTATCGCTGCTCGAATCTTCTTCTGGTGAAGGCGGTGAATCGGCAGTTTTCTCCTCAACTAGTTGCAATTCTTGAAGCGGTTCTTCAAACTGCACACTGCGCTCTATGAATATCTTTTTAGATCTGATATCCATGAGTTTATATGCTTTTGATTCTTCCCCATATCCTATCAATATGCACTCGATACTTTGTGGATCCAAAGCTCGTCTCTTCTCAGAAGGAATTCTAGCCCATGCAGTAGAGCCAAAAACTCTCAAATTTGACACATCCGGTTTGTGACCAAAGAATGCTTCGAAAGGAGTCATACCTTTCACGGATGAATGTGGAACTCGGTTCTGTATATATGCAGCAACATTGATTGCTTCAGCCCAAAGATTTGCAGCCAAACCTTTAGATTCAATCATGCATGTAGCCATCTCTTTCAGTGACCGGTTTTTCCTTTCCGCTACACCGTTCTGCTGGGGTGTGTAGGGAACTGTATGTTGGATCTTGATTCCGCTTTGGGCACAAAGTTGCAGCAACTCGGACTTGATATATTCCCCACCATTATCAGATCTAAGAGCTTTGATCTTGCTCTCAGTGGTGGTCTCAACAGAAGCCTTAAAATCCTTGAATTTTCCAAGCACTTCTGACTTGTTTTTGAGAAAGAATACCCATGTAAAGCGAGAATAATCATCAATAAATGTCAAAACATACCTTGAACCATTTAATGACATATGGGGCAGCGGACCGCTGATATCAGAATGGATCAATCCCAAAATAGTAGAGGCTCTGCTAGCCTTGCCGCGGTCGAATCTGTGCTCGGGGTGCTTCCCAATAATGCAACCGGAGCATATTCCCTTCGAGGAACGGAGTTGTGGAAGCCCATCAACCATGGATTTATTTGATAGCAGCAGCAAATACTTATAATTTAGATGTCCAAATCTTTCATGCCAAAGCCTACTAACCTCATTACCATGTGTGCGAAGAGCAGTGGGCTTTGCAAGCGGAATAAAGTGCGAAAACTCATAACATTTAGCAGTGTGGTTTGCCTTTCCAACCGCAACTAGTCTTCCACTTTTGATATCAGAAATTTCAACTGTATTAGGGCTGAATGTGACTTTCTTTGGATCACCAGTATGTGTCATTTGATACACAGAAAGGAGATTCGAAGCTAAGGAAGGCACATAGAGAACATTCTGAAAGCATCCATGATCTACATGAATCGTACCTTTGCCCTTTGAAGAAATTTTTGAGTCATCTCCCAAATGGATGGGGATGGAGCTGTTTGGATCGAATGAGGAAAAAGAATCAATATTTGCAGCCATATGATTTGATGCACCCGAATCTATCAAGAGAGTGGGCTTCGAAACCGTTGCCATGAGTGCTTGTCCTCTTTCATGATCGTCATTCCGATCCTTCTTCCTTGCACCGTCAGGAAGGGTTATGTTGTTCTTTTCCAAAAGGAGGGCCATTTGATCTATAGTCTTCTTCATACATGAACTTTCGGGATGAAAGCCACGGTTACAATAAGTACATTTAGATTTTTGGTTACCTTCTTTGCCCTTTTGCTTGGATTTCGAACTGGATGGTGCATCCGTTTGCTTGCCTTTGTCTTTTTGCTTGTGAGGCTCGAATTTGGGCTTCTCCTTCTTTAGCTTTCCTTTACCATTCGAAATCTTGGGTCCTTGAACAAATAGGGCTGAATCTTTGGAGCTTATGGACCCCATTTGAATCAACTTGTCATGCTCTTTCGTAACGGACTCAATGAAGGCATTCAAGGTAGGCATCTTCCAATTCGGGGTAGTTAGCCGACCGGAATTGAAAGTGGAGACAAATACCGAATAATCTTTCCCAAGCTTGCTTAGAATGGAGAGGATCAACTGTCTATCCTCTTTGATAACACCACTGTTCTTCAATTGCAAGTTCAAGTTCTTGAATTTAGTGAAGAATTCATTGATGCTCTCGAAATTCTCAGGATTAAGGCCAATCAATTCATTCTCTAATTGAAAAGCCCTAAGCTCATCCTGCTTGCCGAATAGTGTCTCAAGTTGCTCCCATATGGCCTTTGGAGTCTTCAATCCGCTGAGATGGAAGTGAAGATCTTTGGAGATGGAGAGACAAAGAAGACCGTAAGCTTCATCAAGCTTATTGTAGTGTTTGGTTCTTTCTGCCACATTGTTTGGCTCCAATTCAAGACCAAGAGTGACTCGGTAGTATCCTTTTGAACGTAATATGATCTCCATATCATCTTTCCAATCAAAATAATTGAATGGGGTGAGGATAGGCTTTGAAGAAGAGTATTCCATTGCTAGGAGCGAGTCAAATGATGAAGAAGAAGCTTGCATGCAGACTATAGCGAATGGAGATGCTGTAGGGAAGCTTGCATGCAGAATGTAGCGAGTGCACTTGGAGGAGATAATTAACCTGCAAATCACATAAGAACAATCACAATAAGGTCGAACAATCCACCCTTTGAGAGTTGCATCACACCTGGGATTGGATTTCAAGCAATGTTGAATAGGTCCAATGTATCAGATCCAGGAATTATGTGGTAACTCAAGCTTCTGGAGTGGTATTGGAGTATTTTTCAAGCTTTGCATGCACAGGAGCGAATGCCCTTGAGATATCTCATGCCAAACTTTTTGCAATTTTTAGCAATTCAGTCAAATCTTCTTGTATAAACACCTGTAGAAAAGAGATCTTGTTCCTGCAATGGCTCTGATACCATGTAAAGTTAGTCACAGCAGATCTAATGAACAAATAAATCAGTCACAACAGATGAATAAGAAGATATGGTGCAAAACTGTGCAAAACATGCAGCAGTGCTCTCTATCCCAGAAAGGGTGAATGAATTACAATACAAACTGTTACAATGAACAGAGCAATTCGAATTGCCTAAGGAGGTCATTCGAATCACTGAATGGAGTAGCTTGACTCAATCTAGGAGTCCTCATCAATCATCGGTGTTGCTCATCAATCACAACAAACAGTCATCCAGGTGTCAAGCTGAGTCTAACTGATCATAATAAATGTAACTGAAGTGTGTAGCACTGATATAGGATCTGGAGGCTCAGTGGGGGCGCATGGGAGGCTAACTGGAGTCAGAGCAAGTCACCTAATCGAACTGGAGGTCAATCGGAGGTGAAACAGTCAGTCAGGAGTGAAATCGGAGTGAAATCAATCAGAATCGGAGCTAACTGAATGTAACTGGAGTGAATCTGCAGTGGTAGGTGAGCAAGTGCGCCCTTCTCTGTCAGTAGGTGAGAAGAGGGCGCCTTTCAGCTAAGGAGGGCTAAAACTCTGTGGAAAGTGGCTCCCGGGTGCTAGAAGAAGGTGGATAAGGTGCTGGAGGCATCAAACTGGTGACTGGACTGCATATCCTGAAATAGATCATGCAAGATCCTGAAGTAGATATGTATCCCGAAATAGATGATCCTGAAATAGATATGTATCCCGAAATAGATGATGGATATCCGAACAAGTATGAGGCACTCATCTTGCCAACCCCCCGACGGAGGAAGATATCACCCCACTGAGTTATGAGTTGCTCGTGGGGGTTCAGTGTTGGTAGAGCCATCGCGGGACTAAGGGTTGGGACTCTCTCTCGAAGAATGTGCAGAGTATACTACCATATCTGAAGTTATTCTTCTTCCCTGTGTTGCATTTTGTAAGCGGGTGTTTCATGTTCACCAGTAGACCAGAGCATCAATCAAAGATAACGTTGCACAACCATTATACACGTATTGCATGTAGTTTCGTGATGCCAAGTGTTGTGCCTTGTTTTCCCTGATCCTGTTTATCGTACTCAAGATCACTTTCAATGGGAAACTTTCTATTTGACCAATTGGCACTTGGCTCCAACTTTTTTCAGTGCCGGCTACACAGTAAGTGTTTATGTAATCCTGAATGGATAGAGCATGAACTCCTCGGAATGTCCCTTTGATGTTTACAACCTCACCTCGGCGAGATAACCTAGTTATGAAGTATATGTCATCAATTGTGATTTCAAGTAATTCTCCTTGAAGATTAAACATCCCATGATCGGCATCCCAATATCCTACGAGCATTTGGAGGAGTTGTGTTTGCGCATGCATGTTTGTGGTGCGGAAATTTTTTAGGATCCCACATCTCCTTAGTGCATTCAAAGTAAGAGGATCCCCCATTGCTATCCTATCCATATCTTCATGTTCCCTCTCTCTCCAAATCAACACCATCATGTATCATACAATTCCATTTCATGCATTAGTTTGAAGTTCTTTACTTATGAACTGTGCTACTTGCGGGTTCACTCTTTCAACAGACGCGGGTACCCGCGAGTCTCTCTGTAGTAACTCGTGCACATTTCACGTGCCCGCGAATTTTACTCAGACAGACCCACGGGTACGCATCCCTAATTTTAAACTTGCCTAAAAAATCTCTTTAAAATAATGGATCAAAATGATAAAGTAAGAGGAGATAGGTTACCTGTAAGTGACAAAGTTTGATTTCGCTTACTGGATTGACCGCAATCGACGTTTGAAGTAAGAGGGTTTTGTTCTTTTCTCCAATGGTAAAATGGTAAATTGTGAATTATGTTTTGAATTTGTTACTATTTATACAAATTATTTTGAATTTTTACCCTCTTTTCTATAGTTTCAAATTCTTCTTTAATTTTCTTTAATCCTAAATGACCTTTTTGAGTTGTTTTTATTAGGTAAAACTTTAAAAAAGCATTGAATCTATTTTGTCATGTCAGTTTAGCTCAAAACATTGAATCTATTTTGTCATTTTATGTCATTTGAATCTCCTTTGTTCACTTTGGACGACCATTTTCCGCCATCCATTGTCATTGATTCTTTCTAAAGTCCGTACCTTCAATTGATATGTTAGGGAACTTATACATTATACATTATTTTTTAACTTAATAATAAGTTTCCCGTCCACTTAGGTATAATTTTACCCCTTTTCTGGATCTTTGTGGAATAACTATGAAAAATGTATACTCTGATCTTTTCGACTAGAAGAGTCCTCTCTCGCATAATTTTACACTTTTTTGGATGAGGAGGCTAACTTTACGAAAAAGTACACTATGGAGTTCTTGTTTAAGTTTTTCAGACTCCTTAAATATGAAAACACCAACGAGCATGAACAGATCCAGGCTCGATATTAAAATCCATGGATCAGTATTATCGAGTATTAGTCTATCTATTCTTCAAACCTGTTAAAACATGAAGAAGGTTATGAGTTTTCCTTTCGTGGACTCGTTAAAATACACATGGTTGGACCTTTATCAATCATTCTTCTCCCTCTTCGAGCTTGTTTTCAAAAATGAAGATGGATTGTTGAGTTTAATTTCTTGGACTCATTAAAATTTCACAAGAGAGACATTATCGATCTTTATTTTCAACCTTTTCATGCTCTTTAAACAACAAAAAGACATTTCAAAAAAAAGAGAGGGAAGGGAATTTCTATTATTCTTTCATTATTTGGAAGTCAGTCTTAACCATCTTTGAACACAACACTTTCATAAGTCACTGGGTTTTAGTTTTGGCTTTAGGATTTAACATGATTCCAGATTTGTGTCCACCTCTGATTGGTTACTCTTTTGATCATATGGAGAGTTTGTTATGTCTTCTACATAGCGAACTTATATCATGTTTCCTGTGTCAGTCCAAAGCTTCCTACTTTACTTACTTCTGGTGCTCAATGTTCATAGATTACCCCTGTGTCAGCCTTTCTACAATTCATATTGACTCCTCATGTTGGCCATCCCTTATATCAGTCTTATTTCAACTCAATCTTAGTGTTCCTCGTGTGAGATGATGAAGGATCCATTATTTCCTTCCTTCTCACGGGTATCTTCTTATCGACGTCAACACATTTTTATCTATGAAGTGGACTTAGAGTTTTTGGTTAGTACATGGAGGTTTGCAGTCATTAGTGGCAGATTCTCTCACTGTTAAGTTATGGGAATACATCAATGTCCCTTACTCGACAATTTCTTCAATTGTTCGACTTCAAAACCTCTTATCCACACTTGTAAGGATGTACTAGGTACCTTGTACCTCATTTTCATTATTGGTGGGTGTCCTCGTGTTTGTTAACGGTTCTCATCATTGACCGGTAATCAAACGAAATCCTCCATGTTCGAATTCAACTCCTTTTATTCCCATGGTTTAGGTTTTTTACTATCGATGGCTAGTTTGAAGACCTTGGGTTTATGATGTAGTTCATTTCTTATCACCCAAGTTGTGCAAGACCGAGCCCTACTTATTAGCTCAACATGAGACATAGATCCAATTTGTTGCTATGGCTATGATCTTATTTTGACATGGATGCACGCTTGTATTTCAGTGGCCATGCTATATACATCATTTCTATTATGTATTGGAGATCATGTTCTAACATTCTAAACATATGCTGATATCAAGATTGTAACTGCTTGTTGACCTTGTTTCTGTTTCAGGTACTGTTTGTGACCTTGTCCTTGTGGTTCCTATGCTCCTCCACTTCCTGGTTTGTAATGCATTTTGGCCATCGTCTTTCCCTCTGAACTCATACATTAGGGTGCATTTTTTATAAGTCAAAATGGAACTTCTCCATTTGTGACTATATTGCCTTGTCGGTCACACAAAAGGACATTATGGATGGAAGAGCTTATTTGAAATTAGATGCTTTGGCCTAGACTTTTCAATATTCTCCTAAACAAACAATTTTTTGTGATAAATTATGAGACTTAACTGCGACTCTAACATCAGCCATCTCGCGGGTCACCCGCGACAGTCTTTATGGACAACCCGCGGGTATCACCCTAGAATTTGTATTCGCATGTTGTTGGACATTATACTCGCGATTCATTAGCTAGTTTTTAAGAGAGATACTCGCGGGTATCGTTGAATCACGATAAAAAATATTTAAATATGATTAGGGATTAGTTAAGGGAATTTATTCTAACTACCCTAACCTCCCCCACCAATTCCTTTTTGAGTCTATCCTCCTAGCCTTACTATAAATACAAGTGGAAGGCCTTGAGAAAAGGAGAACCAATTTTTGATAAGGAAATGATGGAGAAAATTCTACTGAAGGAAGAGGAGCATAAACTCAGGGTCTGGTTTCAACGGTGCCAGTTTTAGTGCAGGTTTGGATGATTTATTTTAATGCCAATAATAAAGTAACTTCCTTTCCCATAAATGTTTGTCCATGGTATACATGTTTGTCTTTGAATCTTTCATGTTTTTAATATATGAGTTTCTTATAAAGCATTCATTTTATTTGGGTCATAAGATTTGAGAAAGGTATGTGTTATTGTAGGTGATCTCTTTGGAGCAGTGAAGTAGGAGTCTGAAGTTTGAAATCTTGGATCGAACGCCAGTCATTTAGGTATTTAATTTCAACTTTATATCTTAGTTTTTTTTATTAAAAGGATGGTTTCTGGTTGTATCTATGTACTTTCCTATCTCTGTAACTAAATTACATGTGCATTGATGATCTCTTGAATTCCCTATCATAGGTAGTTTCACAACACTTGGGATGAGTTTTGGGCATGTTATGATGACTCACATCTCGAAATTCTAATTTGAATTCAAAGACATCCTAAATAGCATGGAGGTTGTCAAAGGATTTTGGATTAGATTTGAGTTGATTTTGAGATCCAAAAGATTAGTAATTTGGTGAGGATATTTTGGATCTTCATTTATTATTTGCTATGGAAAAATCATGTATAAATAAGAGCTCCTTCTCCATTCCAAGAGGAGGACTCTTAGAGAAACAAGTCCAACTTGTGATGGAATAAGAATTATATTTCTTTTAATCTCTTTTGTAATTTAGATTGTAGTCTTTAATTTCTCTCTTTTGTTAATGTAGATTGCAATTCTTAGTTTCTCTAATTTGTAATTAGACTAACTTCTTCTTATTTCTTAGCATAGGATGTATTGTACTTTGATTCATTTATTTCTGTATATGTATTTTTAATTAAAGTTTATTTTTTATGCAAGTGTGTTAGATTCATAGATTAGCATGGCTGCAACCATAGTGTAAATTACTTTTCTGCAAGTGTGAGTGTGATTTATTTTTCTGCAAGTGTGATTTACTTTTTTCACAAGTGTGTTTTAATTTATGCAAGAGTGGATTGATTTAATATTGTCGCAACACATATTAGATGGCCAATTTTAGTAAGGAAACCGTAGCTTGCATATAGTTTGCATGATGACCTTGAAATAACAAGACGTTACCATGGATTGATAATTTTTGTTTTTTATAAGCAATTAATTTACCCAACAACAGTCGGCCTTGTTTAATCACTCTACACCTCTATTTTTCCCTTCAGATCTACATCTCTACAGCATATGCCCAACGATGCAACATATACCCCCAAAAAAAGAAAAAAGAAAATTTGAATTGTTCTAGTCTACAATCGGTTGCTTCTTTTATAACCACTTTCCAAGTACCTTGCCTCTGTTCGTCATGATTTGCCTTCACCGCCTATTCTGGATTATTGGATTTGATTCTGATTTTCTCTCATGTGGGAATAGTGGCCACTGATTTTTTCAATGATGGAGACATGTGTTTCATGTACCATTTCACTTCAGGAATTTTGTTGTGCTACTTTCACGGTCTCCATTAGCTTCTAAAGTGTTTCCTTCATAGTCGCAACCTATTCCTTTGCTTGCAATTTATGTTCTATGAATCCTTCTTCTATCTCTGATGATAGAGGTGCCTTCAGCTTCTCCTCGATTACTTGATTTGTCTCCTTAACACCTACTTGCAATGCAGCAAGTTCCTCTATCACTTGATATGCTTCCTCTTGCAGTGGCTCTAACTTCTTCACAATGTCCTATTGCGGGGTCCTCATATTTTTAACTTTAATTTGTTGATTCCTATGTTCCACTAGAGAAATCATGCGCTTAGCTGCTGGCAGAGTGCCCATTGTGTATTTTAGGTTTTGTGCCTTTGTCTGCACAGCTTGTACTTTCTATTCTATGTCTTTCAATTCCACATTATCCATGAGTTGTGTCCAAATGTTTTTTATTTCCTCATAAATATGTGCGCACTTTTATTCCATAGTTTTGATGTTTGTTTCTCCTGCACTAGCTATTTGTTGTATTTCTTGTGGTGGAGTACCTGGTTCTTTCCTTGCTTCCAAGTCCACAATCTTTGTACTGAAGCATTGAATAGATTCACTTATTTTTTTCCCCTTCTCTTCCACTAGAATCTCTACCTCCCACTGACCCTCCGAGATTGCATTGTATATTGTCTCCACTGCATGCTACAACTTTTCCTTAGACTCCTGCATATCATCCTCTTTATCTCAGTGCAACTTTCTATTTTCTTCTTATAGCACTTCCTTAGTTGTATTTGCATTGGTAAACTCTACTGATGTTGTGAATGCCCACAATTGGATTTCTTATATCACACCTATCTGCAAAGTATGCATCACTTCTGTTGGAATCTACGATAAAAATAACTCAATTGAAATTACCACTAGTGTGTTCTTTTACATTTCTATTGTAGGGAACTCCAAAGCTCATGGTGCTATCTTCATACTTCTTCATGCAGTTGATGTTGCCGATGGATGAGAGACCATTTTCATGGGCCCCATACTCTTTGAATGCTCTTCCTCTTATCTACTTGTTGTTATTTTCACTTCTTTCAAAACTTGATGCAATGTAGCTAACTGATCCTAGATGCTTTTCTACATTTCCTCCTGCTTCTATGCCACTTTCTCTAATGATTCTTCTATTGCTACCTTAACCCGTTTGCCAATATTGTCCAAATCATCTTTTGTTAGTGACTGAACAACTTGCTATTTTGTCACTTTCCTCTTCTTCTTTACCTTTGAGGGACCTTCCTAGGTATTATCCTTCCTCTTTTCACCTACCACTTTTGAAGTCTCCTACGTAGTTCCACCTGCACCATTGTTGCATTCTGGTTCCTTTCTTGCTAGTCTCCTTGCTCCTCATCTTGCTCTTTGTTTGTCTCTTCTTCTAAATATTCATCATGTTCTTCATCCTACTTTTGTGGTACTTCCTCTAGGAATGGGACCCTCCTACTCCCACTCTGGCTGCTAATCCTAATGCGACTAGTCCTAGTACCTACCCTTATATCACAACAAACGGATTCTTGGTGCGTGGATTTCTCTGAACCAAGGCTAGTACATTTGGTGCCATTACCCTGTACTTCGACGGTTGTACTTCACTCTTTGCTTAGATCGGATCCTCTCAATTCGGCTCTAACTACTTCAGGACTTATTCCCTACACCCATCATTTTACTTGTGTTTTCAAATCCCTCTTTAAGCTTTCTTTTCCATCTTCGTGCCCATTTATGCATTCAATGCTAGCCTAAATCAATGTACCAACACCCAGATTTAGTATAGATTTACTTGATATTTTCTAAGCTATCCAAATCGCGTCAATGATATTCTGCATTTATTATGCCTCATCCCCACTATTTTTCCATCACTTCTAATTTTAATGATCCCATCCTAGCTTCCCTTCTACGCTTATTTCTCTTCCTGCGACATTCTTCCTTCTCTCTCTCTACAACATGCTTCCTCCTTTCTCTGCAACATGATTTTTTTTTTCATATTCTGACTACTGTGCAGAAGGATGGATGTACCTATACAGTTTCATCCAACTTCTATTGACAAATCCTTCTAGGGGTTCCCCATTTAGTTTCTCCAATTGAATTTCTCCTGCCTTTGTGACATATTTTATGACATACGAACCTGACCAATGCATTCTGAACTTACATGGGTGTTTCATGAACTTCTTGTTATATAAAAAAACTAGATATCCATTCGTGAAATGCTTATGCTTGATGTGTCTATCATACCATTCCTTCTTGTGCGCTTTTTGAACTTGTTGATGGAAGCCTGCAACAAACCGGTTTTCCTCTAATTCCATTAGCTTTGATAATCATCTTTCTATTGTGACACCATCTGTGAGCTCTATCAATGCGAAAACACATAGACTCGGCACAATGAATTCCATAGGTGTGACTCCCTCTTTCATGTATACTATATTAAATGGTGTATGTCCTTTCATATACTATCTTGAATGGTGTATGTCCTTTCATCTTCTTGTAGGTTATCCTATATGCCCACAATACTGTAGGGATCCTCAAGTCCCAGTCATCCCAATTTGCGTTTCAAATCTTTGTTAGTGCCCTCTCTAGGATATTGTTAGATGCTTCAATTGTTCCATTTTCTTGAGGGTGATAGGGGGTACTCTTCTGGTGGTAGATATGCAACTTCTCTATCAAAGCAGAAATTGTCTTATTCAAGAAATGGGTCCCCTAATCACATTATAATTCTTGGGCATCTAAACCTTGTCACAACATTTTCAAACAAAAACTGCACAAATGTCTGTGTGTTGCAATCCTTGATCATCTTTGCTTCTGTCCATCTAGTCAAATAATCTGTTGCAATAATTATGTATCTTCCTCCTGACCTCTTCGTTGGTGGATTAATTGTCCCAACAAAATCCACTTCCCATTTATCAAACGGCTGCAATGTTGGTGCATCAAAGGAATATCATCCCTCATTGATGGCTTCACCATTCATTGGTAAAATGTTGGCAGGAAAAACTACCCTATAGTAAGGAAACTGATACTATCAACTGAAAGGGGATGACAAGTAAGCGTATTAACTGTGTTACAAAGATGTTCATGAAAGGAAATAGGTTATATGCCTTGAGAACATACCTTTCGAATGACGTTTGATCCTAGCTCTTATTCGATCTTGCGCTCGATCCTCAAGTCCACTTCCCGTTCATTAAACCTACAATACAAGTACCTTTCTCAGCGTATCTTGGATAATATATAATGATGGAAAAAGACAAAGCAATTTAAACATTCAATATTAACCAAAACAGATCCAAACTAGTATATAACTTCAATGAACACTTAATTTGGGACAAGAAAGACACTTCAACCTTTTATTGTCAAATGCAAATTGATGTTACAAAATATACCTGACTTTGTGACATGCTCCTGCAACTTGATCCTGGGGTCTTGCTCTTCTCTGGCTTGGATAGCTTCCAGCATAAACTCCTCCAATGCAAGCTTCTCTTTAAAAGTCTCTTAATAATATTCATGTCTCTAACCCCTCTCTTTATTCTTCTCTGTATTTATAGGACAAGAGAAGCAGTTCAGGTCGAGAGATGGTTATGGAAGAAGTTGGGGAAGTTGGGAAACCAACTGCAACTAATCCTCTTCATGAAATTAATTATTTTTTAATCATCTTTTAAGACGTACGCTATTATTGTTCAGTGAAGTAACGTTCAGGGCGCTACTACAGTGCTTGTAAACTAGCGCTCATCACTTTTTGAATGTTGAGTGCTACTCTGCTAAAGAGGAGTAGTGCTCATAAGGCTTGAGCGCTACTATTACACACTGGAGTAGGGTACATGCGCTAGTCTATTGAAGTAGAGTAGCGCTCATATCTCAGAATGACATTTTTAGGGTTTTTTAGTCTTGTCAGGAGGTGGAGTAAGTGAAAGTCTCATCTAGGGTCAACATGCTCCTCCATCCAAGTTGTCCTTTTGTGTGATCAACAGCTTAAGGTGATCACAGACGGAGAGGTGCAGGTTTGACCTATAACAAATTCCCCCTAATGTGTGAGGTCAGAGGGAAACGATGGCCGAAATACATTATAATCCAAAGCTAGAGAAGGAGCAAAGAACCACAGAAACAAGTCACAAGAACACTTGAAACAAAGATCAAGGTCAGCAAGCAATTACATCTTTGACATCATATAGATGTGCAGTGTGATACAACATGATCTCTGATACATAACAAGGAGATGTATATATAGCATGGCCACTTGGAATACAAGCGTGGATCCATGTCAAACTGAGAGATCATAGCCATAACAACAAATTGGATCTATGTCTCATGGAGAGCCGAATATAAGTGAGGCTCAGTCTTGCGTAACTTGGGTGAAAACAGAATGAGGTAATGTCATCCAAAAACCCAAGGTCTTCATCCAAAACAACTCTAAGTACAAACCCTAACCATGTGAATAGATGAGCTGACAGTCGGACATGGGGGGTATCGTTTGATTATCGGTCATTGATATATACCGTTAACAAACGCGAGGACTTCCACCGATAATGATGATGGGGCCCAAGGTACCAAGTACGGTCCGCCAAGTGTGAATAGATGGACTTGGAGTCGAACACTTGGGGATCCTATCGAAGAAGATACATTGATGCATTCTCAACATTCAATAGCGAGGAAAATTGCCACTGGTGAGTGCAATTTCCAAGGTACTAACCGAAACTCTAAACTTCATTCCCAGAGTAAAATGAGTTGATGTCGATGGGAAGAAGTACGCTGGAAGGGATACCTTAAGGAATCCTCCATCATCCAAATCGAGGAACACTCAACTGGTATGAGCTGATATGGAATAATATGTAACAAGACTGACACTAGGATGGCTGACACATGAGGTCAAGGTAAACTGCAGAATGGCCGACACAGGGTATATCCTTGAACAGTGAGCACGACACAAAGTGACTCAAGCAGTTTCCGACATAATGGGGTAAATGATAAGCCTGAAATGTAAGAGACATTATCAGACCCTCCATATGGTTGGAAGAATAACCCAACCGGGGGAGTAAACAACTCGGAGATCAGGTTCACCCTGAGGTCAAAAACTAAACCCAACCGACAAGATAGACGCAAGTAGGTGCTGTGTTCAAGGATAGAACTGACTGAACTGCCTTTGACATTGAAGATATGACACATATTTCCCATCCCTTATTCTTTTTAGATAATAGAATAAATTTCTTGTTGTTTTAATGAGTCCAAGAAAGAATGAAAACTCAATAGATCCAACCATGTAAAAAGTTTAATGAGTCCATGGGAGGAATACTCAGGACCTTCTTCATTATTTATAGAGTTCGAAGAAGAGATAGAAGATTACTCTATATTACTGATCTCTGGATTTTAATATCGAGCCGAGATCTGTTCTTACTCGCGGTGTTTTCAATTTTAAGGAGTCTGAAAAACTTAAACAATAACTCCATATATTTGCTCGTGGATTTTAGTATCGAGCCCAAGCAGATTAATGCTCGCCGGTGTTTTCCTGTTTATAGAGTCTGAAAAACTTAAACAATCCTCTTTTCACCTATCCGTGGATTTTATATCGAGCCCGGATTGGTTTGTGCTCGGCGGTGTTTTCTTGTTTATAGAGTTGAAAAACTTAAACAGTCCTCTACTTACCCTCTCGTGGATTTCACATCGAGCCCGAGTAGGTGAATGCTCGCTTGTTTTTTTCATGTTTAGAGAGCCTGAAAACCCTAAAGAAAGGCTCCAAAAGGTCCTTTTTCGTGCAGTTAGTCTCCTCCCCCGAAAAAGTATAAAACAAAGGGAAAAGAACTCTTCTAGCGCATACAGAAGTATACCTAGAGTATACCTTTTCCGTAATTAATCCACCTAGGCCCGGAAAAGGGATAATTCTATACCTAAGTGGATGAGCCTTCGATTAATTTAACGAGCTCAAAGAGGACAAGCTTTCTCGGCAATCTTGTTTAGGTTTAAATAGTCCAAACAAGAGCTTAAAATGACTTAAAGGTCAGCTTCTGGGATCATGGCTTCATAATCTGCCAAAACTAGGTCTTCAACAAAATATCAGTTAATGCGACAAAAAATCTCGAATGATATATGAATTTGAACTATCAACTAGTTGACAAGGTCTAACATCGAGAACTTTTAAACTTAGGAGATCAATCCTACAAAAATTTAAGGAAAAATGCGAGCTGGATTAGTATTACACCATATGTATGTTTCAATTGATTAATTAGGTGATTTTGAAATTTTTTGAAACTATAGAGAACTAAACAATGGTGGGTAAAAAATTAAAATCCAATTCATATATATAATTTCATTTTTAAAAATCAATTTCCAATTTGTTTTTGTAGGGCAAAGATTTGGGGCAACCTTGGCATTTTCAAATCTCCGTGGCGATCAAATCAAGCATCCAAACGTCGTTCTTCTTCCACCAAGTGAGTTAGAATCCTCCCCACTTGCATTTTTATGGTTTAGTTTTCATTTTTTGAGCCAAAAATTGCTTGCCACGCAATGCTCACAACTCTTACTGCGCGGGCGATACTGTGTAACAATAGCAGTAGCGTGTAAAGGATATGAGCACTACTAAGCTCAAACAGAGTAGCGCCCATACGTTACTGTCTAGTATACACAATAGCTCTCAAGTCTGAAAACCTAAAAGCAAGCGCCGAGACTAAAAAAATGTCACTGTTTGTGCAGGATGGTTCTTCAATGGAGGGAGAGATAACATGAGGACATGGATAGGCTGGCCATGCAAGACCCGACCACTCTCCACGCTCTCCGAAGATGCGGTTTATTGAAGTTTTACCGAACCGTAAACATGAGGGCCCTAAACAAATTATTTGGAAGACTTATTCAGTACTGGGATGTGAATACCAATACTTTTGTCATCCGTGGGAAAACTTTGGAGCTTACAGTTTATGACATATATTTCATTAATGGTCTCTCACGGAGGGGAGATGTAATAAATCTGAAAGGGTCTTCTCGTGTGGGCATAAGGTCTGTGCAAGAGTACGTGAATTCATATTGTGTCGCTGGAGCTGAGAAATCAGGAAGCCAAATCTTGATTTCTACCATTGAAGGCCTCCCCTTGAAGGTGATAGTGAGTATGATCAACCGAGTGGCAGGTAGTGCCTCACTACACCTAGATTCTAGGCACTCTATGCATGTTGGTGTACAATGCTTACATGGTCATGTATATGATTGGTGTACTAGTTTACTGGCGAGCATGAAAGCTCAATTGACAGGTTGTAAATCCGGCACAATGAAGAATTTTGGGTACGGTAGCATTTTGTGTACTTTCTTCTTTGAGAGGATGCATGCTATCAGTTTGGGGATGCCTCTACCTCAGGTTAACCCCCGTGAGCCCAGACTAGGCCGTTGGGGTGACATATTCCTCCGCCAGGGTGGTGGGGAAAGTCACTACTGTTATCATATTGATGATTTCTGGGGGTGGTGGGAGAGGCAAGTGCCCGCTTTCGAGCAATTTCCATATGCTGGATTGGATTTCCATCATGATCCAGAACTGGTGCTTCCTCCAGGTGGAGCCTGGGGAGATATTGGTTTGTTTAATTTTTGAGAATTATTTAATTTTTTCAAACTTTTCAAGTATTTGATTTTTATGAATGAATTTTGAAGTGCTAAACAAGTGTCATATGTAGATCTTGGGCCTGTTCGTCCCGAGGGACATCCTACCGTCTTTGTGAGGCCAACTGATATTACTGCAGCAGATGCTATGTTGGGGACCATAGAGAGAAAAGTGAGTCGGTTGACTCATGAAGTTCCTGCATGCCGTATGGATCAGATACCTATTGATATGTAGGAAGATGTAGTTGGGGTGCCCCCGGCATGGCTTAGGGTGCCGCGGAAGATAGCTAGGCTAGTCATATGCAATCGCAATGCAGTAGATGATGATGAGGTCTCTCCTTCTCCATAGGAGAGGGATACATTCTATGTATATATTTTTGAGGCTACTATGCCCAGTTTTGTACTTTTATGACATGACTTGATAGACTTGTGATCCAAAACTCATACTTTTTGATACAGTATCGGTTTATTTACATATGTATGTGTTTGAATTTTATGTGTGCAATGTTGTTTATGAAAGTGTATGATACAAATTCCTGTCTAACACATAGTTTGCTAATGAATCAGCTAATGCATTTAAATTTCTTGGAATGTGTTCATATATAATAGAATCAAATTGTCTTTCCAATAGTCTAACTTGTAGAAACTGACGTAGCAATCCAGGATCTCTAATCTGGTAGACGCCTGTTAACTGAAATACAATTAGTTGTGAGTCAAGTCTTACCTCCAAATGTGAAATGCCATGACTGAGAGCATCTCGGAGAAGTTCTATAACTGCACTGTATTCAGCCACATTATTCGTGGTAGGACCCAAACAAACCCCCCCCCGAAGAGACAAGTTGGCCAGTGGGTGAGTAAATGACCCAAGCTGCTGCAACCAACTGACAGGTGTGGCGACTAGCGCCTTCAGCAAATCCTAAGAAATGTTCGGTTGACATCTGGTACACGAAATGAAAAACACACATAAGATTAACTAACAAGCATAACGAAAACTAGCTTTACAAAAATATACAACTATGTTACAATAAAAAGTATGTCCGCCTAAGCGTAGTACTTCTTCAGGTAGGGTCAATGCCTAGATCCTCCTCGTGAGGTCGGGAAAAGATATCATGGAAATCACGAAAAAGATTGGTATACGGAATGATCTCATCGAGATAACATCCCGTTTCAATAAAAATGTTTCCGGTGACCCCAGTGGATATGTTGACCAGAAAGGTATTCAATCTATTCTCTTCAACAAAACCAACTTGTGAAGTAGAAGTGAAATTAACATTTCCACTGGGTGTTGGATAAAACTCGCCTCTCTCTATCAAGTTAAGAAAGGGAATCAAGAAGGAGCTAGGATCTATATGTTCACGAGGATGGTCCAGGTCGGTCATGGCTTCTAAAATTTCCTCCTCAGAAGGTAAAGTAGTATCCAAACTGTCAAGAGAGTGGGTTGGGTTGGGTGACTGAGTAGCAGCACAATCCATATTTGACTCAACAAACACCAATGGAGTCAATATATGTTTTGTTGCAGTTTGATATGAGTCCGAGTGGGTTACTTCTGCAACAGGAGTGGGCACGGAGGGGTTTGAATTAGTTGGGAGAAACCCAAGATTAGTTGTTAAACTAACCATGGAACTTTCATACGATGAACATCCCTCAGAACCAACAAATAAGGTAGGAGTCGGTAGGTCAAAAGTGCCAATTAATGACCCGTAAAGTCCTGCTCCTAAACTCTCACTAACCGGGGCGGTTTGATCAACTAAGGGAACTGTGGTCTCTGAAGAAGTCTGGTTGTTTCTCTGAGTGAAAGAAATCCGATCGACTGTAACGACCTTACCTTCAAACAGGAACATAACAACTCAAAAAACTACCGATGCAATAGCTTGCATGGCATATGTCTAGCTCCTGCCTAATAACATATTGTAATCAAGCGGAGCGTCCAGAACTTCTACTTCTACAGCAACTGTCTTACCGGCCAATGTGACATCAAATGATGGAAAAACTCCATGTGGGAAAAAAGTCCTTCCATCAAATGCAGTAAGTAGTGTGTTAGAAGGGGATAACTCGGGGGAACCCAAATATTTCCAACAGGAAATTGACATTACGTAGGTCGACACGCCCTCATCTACTACATCTCGTCTGATGGTCATTGGGCCATGGACGACTTCAATCTGAAGAGCAACGTGGTAGGGAAACCGGTATTTGATATCGGCCATATCAAATCGCGCAGACATGTTAGAGGATTCCATACTTCCAATAGCTGCCAGAAGTGCATTCCGTTGTAAAGGACAACTTTGCAAGACTTCTAAGGTAGACATGGCACAAGGGGTCTGGGCTAAATATTCAACCATATTATAGTTGGAAGCGGCCCGAGTGTTGGGATTGTGCGATGCCCGTTTCAAGACACCTTTCGGGATCTTGGGCATTGGGTCCATAGGTATGTGGAGTGGAGTGGAGGATTCTAGAATCTCTTTATCCTTTTTATGTGCGTTCGAGGTATAGTTCCTGGCTCTTGTTTGTAAGAGTGCATCCGAATTAACCATGTTAATAAAAGTTTGATCAACCGTAGTATGTGTAGTTCCCCCAGCATTGGAGGTGCCAGAAGATGAGCTCTTCCCCTTAGGGAATGGATCTTTCAGTACGGCAGGCTTCTTTTCTCTTAATAGCTTCTCGGCTTCTTCAAGCAGAGGGCATTGGTGAGTAAGGTGGTCCTGCTTGCAAAGTTTACAAGGGAACTTAACCTTCTTTTTCTCTTTGTTACCCTCTTCGGCATTCTCTTTTTTGGGCTTCTGGTGGTTCCCCTCTCCTTTCTTGCCCTTCTTTTTGTTATTGGGCTGCTAAGGGCCCTTTTGATTGTTCTGAACCTGGTTGACAGGTTCAGAAGTAGAAGGAGAGGTTGTGACGGAAGAAACTTCTGCAGTCGATTGTTTGACTGATAAGGCATGAACATGTTTGGTCAATGCTTCGAAAGTTGTAGAGTCAACTGAACCCACTATGCCGTCAGCATGTGGTCCAGGTTTAGGTTTACTCAGATCGGTATTCGATCATGGTGCATCAGGTATGATCTCATATAGTAACCCGAATTGCACATAAACGAGATCTAACTGTTGGGTCCGTAGGATGGCTTCTTCCTCGTTAGACACTCCAGACGTAGCTATGTCCTTAGAAATGTAAGGAAGGAGTGATTTCAAATACCACTCAAGAAGGAATTCTGGAGGTATGTTGGCCTTAATGAGACTCTTCCGTCTTCGCCACTCTTGAATGTGATCAGATAAATGAGTGGCTTTATTTTGCCTAAATGTAGACAAAAGTTCTGTTCCGGCATCATACCGAACAAGAAGCTGGAAGTGATTCAAAAAGACAGTCGCGAGATCCCCAAAATTAAAGAATGTAGCTGCAGGTAACTCAATGTACCATTTGGCTGCAGTACCGGTTAAATTCCTTTGGAACAGTCTCAATCTAATGGAATCTTCATTTAATGAGTTCGAGGAACACCATAAATGGAAAGTAGTGACATGGTCACCTGGGTCTTCACCTGTTTTTCCTTCGAACTTTGGAATGTCCGAAGGTAACTTGGTAGGAACTGGTGGCCATGTAGCGTTATGATACACTGGATCGTTGGTCAGTTTGGAAATATCTAACAAATTTAAAGTTGCCAGAAATGGTAAACGAGGCCGGTAAGACGGTACTTGATAAGCTGGGGTCGAAAAAGGGGAACCACCCATGGTTTGACCTGTGAACTGCTAGTAGGGGTTGCCGCCAGCCGTCTATTGGTAAGGGTTTCCCCTGGCCATCTGCTGATAGGGGTTTCCACCTACCATCTGTTGATAGGGGTTGCCCCCAGCTACTTGTTGGTAGGGGTTTCCCCCTGCCATTTGTTGTTGCACGAAAGAATTATTGAAATTTCCCCACCCATATGAAAGTGGGTTAGTGCTCTGTGGGTTTGTCCACTATGGCTGGGTGTTAGCCCCACCATATTGCTGGTTAAAAATATTACCCCCTCCCCCTGAAAATAAGGAAAAAGGGACATTACCTGTAGGCATATTACATTGATTCATGTTGGGACCTGCAAAGGTATTGAAACCAGTGGTAGCTGACGTAGACGGTGCGGTCATGGTACTCATGACAGGCACAGTTGCAGAAGCACTTGGCCCTACAGCGGGTGTGGAAATCCAAGTACTGGGTATATGATATAACGGTTGAAACGCAGGAGCTGGCACTAAATTGGCTGTACTGCTAGGTCCAATAGTAGGTGTAGAGGTAGATGCCATAGTTGTTGAAATTGGCATACCTAATGTACCCGTATTAAAACTGAAAGACGGAGTGGACACAGAGGTTGTTTGTGCCGAACTTGGTGTAGCAGTAAAAGGAGGATTTACATTGTTAGTGTTCATACCTATGGTGGGAGTTTGTGGAACTCCCTGTTCACCTCCTAGAGTAGACATCAAATGTCCATGCAAGAAATTATATGCACTGTAATCGGGCTGCTGGAAACCAACGGGTAACAAAAGCGGATTTCAGAGGAGGATTAAAGGGAGTGCTATACTCCGCAGAAGTAAGATATTCAATCTCAACTGAACTAAAATGTCGCTGATATGGAGTACCCGGTTGTGGTTCCTCAGGAACCTCTATTTCAGGGTTTTCTATTGTTGTTTGTTGTTCTTCAAGAAACTCAATTTCAAGTGGTAGTTCCTCAGGAATTCCTATTTCAGGATTTTCCGTTGTAAAAATTTCCTCAGGAAGTTCTGTTTCAGGAATGGTTTCTGAAGAAACACTGGGGTTTACCCGTTGTTGTCTAGCTGGCGGTAAAGGTTCTGTTCTAAGTGGTGGAAGGTTTTGAAGCCTTCTCGATCTACGAAGTTCTTGGTTCTTTGTGATTATATATATATATAAATAAAAACTAGAAAACCTAGTGGCCACTAAGACTAGGGGGAAAACAGCATGCCAACTAAAAAGTCCTAAGTATGCAAACCAAGCAAACGAGATGCCTTCCGGAGAAGAGTCTAGGATGATGAGGGCCCATAACAGATCAATGAAGGACAAAGAATAGTTACCCGGGGTCCACAATACAATGACTAAGGGTGCAAGTGTTGGAATCACCCAACCGCCCTCCCAAGGACCTGGAAGGGATTTTCTCCCATGTCTATCCTAGGTACAGCAGATATACCCTCCGCTGTCACATATGTATGAGCCTATGGTAAGATACTAAGGATACCACAACACTGAAAACTCCTGGGGAAACAGTCTCTGGTCGAATCAGAAGGCGTGGGCAGGGTAACTGAGCCTGAAAATCAAAAGAGTCCCCAAACGCAATCCAATCCTGGTATATGCTCGAAACAGAAAGTAGGAGGAGTATTCCCAACAATCTGATCTCACAAGACCTACTGCATAGATCCCAAGCAAGATTTGAGTGAAATGGATTTACCTGTGATAGTCGAACTACGATTTTTGCGTAATGTGTGATCTTGAGTGGTTTAAGGTGATTTAAACTCAAGATACTAACCAAGACTAGTTGGTGTAGTGTATCCCTAAAAAAGAAAAATTGTTTCTATTTAATTTTATTAAAGATTTTTTAGGGTTGTTATTACTCAAAAGGTAGTGCGATTGTGTGGCGTGGTTACAACAGAAAAACAAAAGTGCATAAATTCTAACTTTCGACAACAAAACTTTTTTTTTTTTCATTTAAAATTCTTTTCCAAACTAAAAAAAAAACTGAGCAAATCTACTTAAATTTCTTTTCTGTTTTCTTTTGAAATTGTACACAAAATAACCTATGCTATCTTCTAACAAATATAAGTCTTATTAAATCTTAAGCTACCAATTTTTTTTTTATTTTTCTGTTATTATAAACGAAAAAGAACTATAAACATGGAAAGAAAATAAGACTTGTGTGCAATGTGTAAGTATGGCTAAAAATGGTTCCTAAGCTTACAACTGTCAAGGCACTAGCTCAACAAAGACTTGTCCTACAGGTTTTTTGCAAAAGAAAAAGCCTCTATACTCGGAAACAAAGTGGGGAGAAAACAATAGGAGAAAGATACTTAAAACTGGGAATCCAACACAAGAAGACTGGCCCAAAGCATCAAACCCTAACAAGAACACTACGCCAAGCAAAAAGTAGGCAAGCAAGCTACCAACCACCCTACTAATGCAAGGACTGAGAAATGAATCTGCCTAAAACACTTTAAACACACTTGAAACCAGAAAAGACAACAAGTCACTGAAGGTTGGAAATCAACAAGTTCGGAAGACACCCTAAAGGCTCCAAAATAGACCAAACCCTAAAACAAAGGATAAGATAGGTAAAGAGCAAACAAATGTTGCTACAAATAGCGAATGCAAAAGTATGCAGGTTTGTAAATCAACAACATACAGTCAGGGCAAGAATAAGCGGAAGTGTTCACCACAGAACAAAACCTAGTCTTCCAAAAGAGTTATAAACAGTCCAAACATTCCACAGGTAAGCAAGCGATCTAAAGATGGTAAAAAGACTCAAAGAAAGGTTCTACAACTTAAAGAAAAGTTTAAAACCTTAAATACCAGTCAAGGAGATCTAAAAACAAAGTCAGAAGACCACCAAAAAGGCTAAAACTCAAACAGACCACTAACATAAGGCTACATGAAATATACCCTACTGTGCAGTATGGAAACTAGCGCTCCTGAAGAGATGGGCGCTACTGTATGTATAACACAGTAGCGTATGGGCGCTACTGTATGTATAACAAAGTAGCGCTCAGGTCTTAAAAGTTAAAAACTGACTTTGAAAAGATGCAAAAAGACTGATTGAAGCAGAGAAAAACAAGCAGGGGGGTACCTACAGGGTTTCTCAACACAAAAAAGGAGTTGAAATAGTTCTGGGAAGACAAACAAGAAAAGGTTTCCTAGAGCAAAAACACAACTATCCCTAGCGAAGTCGCCAGTCTGTTGGCAGGAAAAACTACCCTATAGTAAGGAAACTAACACTATCAACTGAAAGGGGATGACAGGTAAGCGTATTAACTGCGTTACAGAGATGTTCATGAAAGGAAATAGGTTATATGCCTTGAGAACATACCTTTCAAATGACGTTCGATCCTAGCTCTTATTCGATCTTGTGCTCGATCCTCAGGTCCACTTCCCGTTCATTAAACTTGCAATACAAGTACCTTTCTCAGCGTATCTTGGATAATATATAATGATGGAAAAAGACAAAGCAATTTAAACATTCAATATTAACCAAAACAGATCCAAACTAGTATATAACTTCAATGAACACTTAATTTGAGACAAGAAAGATGCTTCAACCTTTTATTGTCAAATGCAAATTGATGTTACAAAATATACCTGACTTTGTGACATGCTCCTGCAACTTGATCCTGGGGTCTTGCTCTTCTCTGGCTTGGATATCTTCCAGCATAAACTCCTCCAATGCAAGCTTCTCTTTAAAAGTCTCTTAATAATATTCATGTCTCTAACCCCTCTCTTTATTCTTCTCTGTATTTATAGGACAAGAGAAGCAGTTCAGGTCGAGAGATGGTTATGGAGGAAGTTGGGGAAGTTGGGAAACCAACTGCAACTAATCCTTTTTGTGAAATTAATTATTTTTTAATCATCTTTTAAGATGTACGCTACTATTGTTCAGTGAAGTGGCGTTCAGGGCGCTACTATAGTGCTTGTAAACTAGCGCTCATCACTTTTTGAATGTTGAGCGCTACTCTGCTGAAGAGGAGTAGCGCTCATAAGGCTTGAGAGCTACTATTACACACTGGAGTAGGGTACATGCGCTAGTCTATTGAAGTAGAGTAGCGCTCATATCCCAGAATGACATTTTTAGGGTTTTTTTAGTCTTGTCAGGAGGTGGAGTAAGTCAAAGTCTCATCTAGGATCAACATGCTCCTCCATCCAAGTTGTCCTTTTGTGTGATCAACAACTTAAGGTGATCACGGACGAAGAGGTGCAGGTTTGACCTATAACATAGACGTCACACTAGGGATAACTTTAAGGATCCATACTTATTTAAAAGTGTATAAACCTTGACCAATCTTACCAATTCTTAAAATTTCAACTATAAAATATTTGGCGATATTTTTCTAAAATTATTTCAATTTCTGAGGATTTTATATAGTTTATATAATAATTAGGCGATTTTTAGAGTGAAAAAAGTTTAGCCCATCAAAATTGGGCGAAATGGGGGTTCAAAAAATGCAAATTGGCGAATCATTTTTTGGAAAAAAAAATTGAAAAATAGCCCATGGGCTAAATTTCACCCCTAAAATTATCCTTGTGTCACACGTTTGAAAAAAATTCCTTAGCATCCTTGTGTAGAGTAGGCTACCAAATTCATGCGCACAAAATCTTCTGCATAGTTGCTTTCTCATCATAATGGCCTCCTGCAACTCCTTCATGGGCCTCCTTTAGCATCATAGGACTTTCATGCTCTAAGCCACATTGTATTAGAATCACGCTTGCGTCTAACTTGTACAAATTCCCTGCTATCAGCTGGTAGTATGTTGTCTTTTCCACTAGCTTCTTCTTATGCGCAATTGTGTTCTGGGTTGGAGCTACTTCAGTACTCAAGAAATGCGTAATATCGAAGAAGTAATCATCAACCATCTGAAATGTTTCTTTCATCCTCTTTGGTTTCTATGCAAGATAGGTGGTCAGGTCCTGAGTTCAACTTCCTCAGTTTCACTACAACTTCAAAATTATATTCCTGAAATAATAGCAATCATATGCATATCTTCCCCCCCAACACTGTCTTTTTCATTAGGTATCGTAGTGCAAAATGGTCAATGTACATCTTAAAATGTGATCCTAATAAATAATGTCTAAAATTTTGCAGTGCATACACCATTTCCAACCCCTCGTGCTCTATAGTGGTGTAATTCTTTTCTGTAGTGGAAAAATTACTACTTGCAAATGAAATGGGATGATTTAAGTCTCCTTCACCTCGTTTTGCTAGAACTAAACCCACATGAATATGAAATTACTTCTTCCAGTCTAGAAATACCACTATTGGTGCAATCACCAACTTCTACTTCAAGATATCCAAGCTCTGTTGACACTCTTAGCTCCATTGAAACTTGGCATACTTATTTAGCAGCTTTTCCAGTGGGGATGTAATCTGCGCGTACCCCTCAATAAAATTTCTATAATATCCTGTGTTCCCAAATGTACCGTGCAACTGTCACACTGAAGTAGGTGGTGGTAAGTCAAGAATATTTTCAATCTTCACCGGATCCACAAACATTATTTATCTACAAACTACAAGTCCCAAAAATATACGAAATGGCATGCGCTTCTTTAGATTCAAAGAGATCTAGAATGATTTGCATATATCTAACATCAAATGCCGAACTTCAATATGATTCTTCAATAGATCAAATACTATCCAATCATCTAGATACACTTCTAGAAACTTATGAATGAACTGTTTGAAAGTTGTGACAACCACTCTAGAGAATATTGTCGGTGCATTCTTTAGTCCAAATGACATCATTGTATATTAATAACATCCCCATTCAGTCGCAAAGGCTGTCTTATGTCGATCCTCTAGTGCAATATTGATCTAATGGTATCCTGAGAATCCATCAGTGAATGAGTAGGATTCCTGACCTCCTACATTCTCCAAAACCTCATATGTGAATGCTGTGGGAAATGGATCATGTAGACAAGCATCATTTAAGTTGCGCATATCCACACTAATTCTGATTCCTCTTGCCTTATAATCCTGGACTACCATCGAACTGATCCATTATGATTCTTTAACATGTTCTATAATTCTAGCTTCCAGCATCATGTCTATCTTAGCTTTGACTTTCTCCTTGTATACTGGATTTAGTCGGTATGGTCTTTTCTTCACTGGTTTGGCATAAAGATTCAAAGGTATCTTTATTTCTTTTAATTCACCAACGATCCCATTCATATTTGAAAATTTAGTGGGAAATATATCCTGATACTCATGTAGTAAATCAACAATTTTTTCAATTGTTTCATCATTCCAGTAGTCCCCATGTTGCAAACTTGGGATTCTCCTATGTGCCAATATTCACTTTTGAGGGCCTTCAATGGTTTTCTGTAATTGGTAGATCCCAACTCAGGTCCTTCTATTGTGCTCTCTCCCTCAGTCTATGGTATTTGCACATTTCTTGGGTTGTCCTCCTCATGGTCTTCTTCTACCATTTTATAACATTTCAAAAGATCTTCAACTGTCACAGACGGTCTATATGCACTACATATGGGTATAGAGTCCTATTGCATCTTCGGGTGCAAAAATATTGTCCTTGATAGTCTGCAATGTTGCATCTACCAAAGGGGCCTCATCCTCAAAGCTAATTGTTACTTTAAAATTTTGCGTCATCTCCTCCCAATCTATTGTGCCTTGCATAATTCCAACTATATATACCAATTATTCATAATGGTGTCCAACATGTTCCCAAATACATGTGTCCATTCTTGATTTGGCACTGCACTCCATGTTGTGATACAATGTGTGACATGTTTTGATGTACAACTCATCCCCATGTACTTCTACACAGTATAATCAGCGCCAAATCTTACCTACAACAACATTTTGCACTACTTCCAATCACTCATTATTTCCTTATGAGTAGCCCACCATCTGGAAGGGGTCACTTTCAGCATGACATCTAATGCTAACAACCTTTGTTATTCTAGTATCTACACTTCAAACCTTGTTACAAACGAAGCTACATCTGTGAGGTCGCCATACTTCAGGGGATCATATACCTCTGTTCCAATCCAGTGTAATGAACATGTGATGCATGCATACCTTCTCATATGTACTTCGTGCATCCTTTACTACCACTATTCAAAAGCTTCTTTAGAGTCCGAAGCACAAGAGCTGATGCTGAGCCAATTGAGCATACCATCAGCAGTAAGATTCACATCGTCTTCCGTTCTACCAATCATCTTATATACATTTTATAGATCTCCATTACTTAATGGATCCACATATCTGCTCCGTTCTGTTGGGTTCAATGGTGCAATGACTCTCATATTGTCCCCCTCAAAGATCATTTGTCTCTTCTTCAGGTCAATAATGGTCTATTTAGAAAAAACCCACCCAAGTCCCAATAATGCAGGGTATGGTTTATTTTCATCTACAATCTCAATAACTTCAAAATTGGTTGTACTGTGCACCCCATCCACATCAATAGTTACCCCCGCCAACCTTCAAATTGGAAAAATTCTATGTTGGTTCGCTAGTCTCAACTGAACAATAGACGAGATTAGTTTTGGCCTACCCATCATCTCCCATGTTTTCTTAGGTGGAACATTTACATCAGAGCCCAAATCCAAAATGATATAGTCCATATCATAATCTCCTATCTACGCACTTAGGTGAAACTCCCTATTTTTCCTTCTATTGCATTGCACCTAGTTAACTATAACATGTTCTCATGTATCTTGTGTGCACTAGTCGATCATCCAGCGCAATATACTCAAAGTAGATTCATCCATTATCAATTCTAAAGGAATTTTCAAGAATTTTTCAAAGTGCTTACCTTTCTATTTGAACCCTTTGGTACTAAATAGTCATAAACATGAGGCATGTCATATAGGGGCGGTTTTTCATAGGATTGTCACGACGATGACACTCCAAAGTCTGGTTCCAATAGCTCTTTCCTTGCTTTCTTATATGTGTCTTTATCCCTTTGAGGATCAAACATTAATATTTTTCAAGCGGCTCTCCTAACCCACTGTATTGTACACAACTCTTGTTCTATCGCATCATCTCTTGTCCTTGCTGCTCCACGCGTAACGATCATTATACTTGGTTGGTCATTGCACTCTTCTACTGCAATCATCTGCACATTTTGATTTTGGATCTAATTTGGAATATGGTTTTGGTTTGGGTTTTGGTTCTGATTCTAATTCAAATTCTTATTCTGATTATGATTTTGATTTTCATTATGGTTTCTCCTCTACTACCATTTTGCGACCAACAATGGACAATATTTTGTCGCATGTTCTAACTGTCTACAGTATGTGCATGTTGTACACAAGTTTTTTCAATCCCATGCAAAATTTCCATGTTTACCACAGTTGTAGCAGATGATTGGTCCTCTACCTATACCAAATCCTCCTTTCCATAGACCTCTGAATCCTTCTTAGCCTCCTTGATTGTAGTTGATTGGGGTATTGGTTTTTGTGTCGCCCCTTATAGTCCAACTTCCACTTGGACTCTATATGCGTCTGAAGTTCTCTCTCTCATGAGGTCTAGCGTGTGACAATCTTTCTCATCATGTCCAACTAATTACAAAAATTGCAAATTAGACTTATTTAAGTGCTCACATACTTCTGTAGCAATGGAAAAGTAGTAGGGGAATTATTCCCTCTACATATTCTGCACCATTACCCTCCATCTAGGGGCAGAGGATTCATGGATTTCGTTTTCAAATACTCGTTATATGCTGGACACTCATTCTTATGATAGCCTTCCTTTCTGTAGGTTGTACACCATATTTCTTTGTGCTTCTCTTTCCCTTTGGTAATATCCTGCAATTGAATCGTTAGTGCTACTAGCTATGACTAGATTTGATCCATCCCTGCGTTATTCTCTCCTACATGGAATGTTTCCAACTTCATGAAAAGATCTAGCGTGTCTGAATATGATGTAATTTTTTGCTGTGTCAAGGGACCACATATATGTGGCAACAACCCTGCAAAGAAGCACTCATTATGCCTCTCCTTGTGAATTTGCAATGTCAGCCAATCCATCAATAGTTTGAATATTTAGTCAAAGTCCCAGACCGACTCATTCAACAACTATTTAATTTCCTTCATCTCGGTAATGCATTCTGACTCGAATTTTAGTTTTTTGAATTCTTTTATCAAAGCTTGTTTGATACGATCCAACGTCCTGGTTTGTACAGTGTTCTGATACTTCATGTACCAAGTCAATGTGTGTTCCTTGAAATTTTTTACCAATTGTGGAATATTTGTAGCATCATCTTGGACTTGTTTTGCTTTCCATATTTCCTCACACAAAAACAAATGTTGATCTAGTTCATTTGTCCCTACAGCATGGAAGATAGACATCCTCAATGTGGGGTCTACCCATGCCATTGTCTTATGTGCAGTATTCCTACTAGGTGTCGGAGACGGTGTCTAGGTAGTCGAGCTACTACCACTACTTTGACTACCTTTAATACTATTACTGACAGCAAGTGACAAAATTTGAGTTATTACCTCGGACTTTGGGGATGTGCATGAGATCATGGGTTCAATGTAGATATTGTATTGAGCAAGGATACCTTCTTTGGTTAGACTGAGCTGAAGGTCTTTTTCCTTATCTGGGTGAAAATTCCTTTGATCTGGATTCTTGTGTAGATGTCTCTCTCTTCAAAATCACTATGTTGCTCCTCTATCTTAGCCGTATTCCTCTTCCTACTATATTTCCAAAATATTTTTCCACCACGTAGTAATCTAGTCTCTTCTATTATCACATATCCTTCTTCTCTTAGCATCCTAAGTTCATCCACTCTTCATTCTTTCTTTCCTTATTTTACGTAGGCATTTATTTGGCTAGCCCTCAATTCCCCAATGCACATGTATACACTTAACTGCTAGGGTGATCTGATTCCAAGACCATAGTTCCTTTGTCGCACAACAACATCTTGATCCAAGTGTATAATGACTTCAGGTATCTTTCGTGCAAGCCTTTAAAGAAATCCCTCTCAGTAGCGTTGTATGATTGGATATAGTCTATGGTAAACTCTGTGACACAACCTTTCAATGTGCTATCCAACCATAAATCTATTGCGCATATATCAAGTTACTTATAGTATTGACTTCCTAGATCCGTTTAGGGGTATATGTCCTTTGTCTCAGAATGCAGAATGTCAGATTCTTTTTGGATAACCTTACCAACCACTTATCCAGAATGATAGGGAACTCACAAAAGAAAATCTCATGTAGATTCATGTGGATGTACTTCTGTAACCACTTTTCTTTGCTGATATGAGAGTTCTTATTCTTTTATTTTCAAATTCATATTCCTTCTCTTTCAACCACTCTTATATCACTTCCTTATTTGGCCTCCATGGAACCATCAATTAACCTCCTCCTTCATTTCAGTTGCAAATCCCAATGCCGATAACGAAACCATTTTTTGGCTCGCACTGGGAAGACCTAGGGTTCAATATAAATTGACCAACAAAACCCAATACACCAACCATTTCGGCATCACCTACAAGTAGATGAAGTCTCACCCAAGGTATCTAGGTGGACTATTGTTGTGCAGAAAAATACCTTATAGTGGGGAGACGACACTACCAACTTGTTTGGGGTGACAGGTAAATACATTCATTGTATTGCATTAGTTACTACAAATGGAAAGAGATTAAGATTCTGAAAGCCGTACCTTTTTAATGATGGTTGGTCCTAGCTTTCGCTTGATCTTCTGCAATGATGAACCTGCAACACAAAGTTAACCTTCCTCAACGTATCTTGACTGTAATAAATATAATGAAATTGAAAGTAATTAACATCAACTACAATCATATATTGAACCAAATCAACATTCAATCAAATAGACATTCAATTTGGGACGGGAAGGGTATTTCCACCTTTTATTGTCAAAGAAATGAGATAAGTACAAATATACCTAATCTATCCAGACACTTCTGCAACCGAGTCCTGGGCTCCTGCTCTTCACAATGACTTGGGAACTCCTCCAGCGTAACAACAGTTAAAGCATTCCTTCTAGGTCCCTCTCTCATGGCTCCTCCTTGTATTTATGGGACAAGGTAGGCAGTTGAATTCAAGAGGTGGTTGAATTGGGAGGTTGGGGAAGTTGCATAACCAACTTCAACTAATCCCAATTTGTAATCTTAATATATTTTTTCATTTCATCTGAAGATGTGCGCAGGTTTCACACAACCAGAGTAGCGCACAGTATGCAACTTTTGCACTTTACAACCAACGTCTGCAACATTTTAAGGGATGTGTGCTGGTTATCTTCAAATAGAACAAAGTTCAGAACGTTGGATCACTGTGGCAATAGTAGCACACATGTCATGAAAATTGTAGAAAAAATAATATTTTCAGCTGAAGAGTGTAATCTCAGCAATAACTCATCAAGGGTCAACCTAGCTCTTCCATCCATAGTGTCCTTTTGTGTGATCAATAGAGCAATGTGATCATGGATGGAGAAGTGAATATTTGACCTATAACAGATGCCCCCTAATGTGTGAGTTCATAGGAAAGCGATGGCCGAAATACATTATAATTCCATGTCAGAGGAGGAGCAAGAAACCGCAGAACCAAATCACAAAAGTACCTGAAAACAATGATCAAGTTCAGTGAGCAATTACAATCTTGACATCATATAGATGTTCGGTGTGATACAATATTATCTCCAATACATAACCGGGAGATGTATATATAGCATGGCCAATGAAATACAAGCGTGGATCCATGTCAAAATGAGAGCTCATAGCCATAACAACAAACTGGATCTATGTCTCATGAAGAGCCAAGATGAGTGAGGCTTAGTCTTGCGCAGCTTGGGTGATAACATAAATATGGTGATGCTATCAGAGTCCCAAGGTATTCATCCAAACAACCCAAGGTACAAACCCTAACGATGTGAATACATGAGTTGGAGTCGAACATGGGGGGTATCGTTTGATTACCGATCATTGATGTATACCATTAGCAAATGTGAGGACTTCCATTGATAATGATAATGGGGTCCAAGGTACCTAGTACATTCCAACAAGTGTGAATAAATGGTCTTGAAGTCGAACACCTGAGGCACCTATTGAATAAGAGACATTGATGTATTCCCATTATTCAATAGAGAGGGAAACTGCCACTGATGACTGCAATCCCCAAGGTACTAATTGAAACTCTAAAATTCATTCCTAGAGCATAATGAGTTGAAGTCGATGGGAAGAAGTCTGCTGGAAGGGATACCTTAATGCATCCTCCATCATCCAAAACGAGGAACACTCACAAGTTTGAGCTGATTTGGAGTAGGAGAAGTAACAAGATGAAACAAACTGACACTAGGATGGCTGACACATGAAGTCAAGGTAAAATGCAGAATGGCCAACACAGGATGTATCCTTGAACAGTGAGCACGACACAAAGTGACTTAGGCATTTTTTAACATGAGGGGGAAGTGATATAAGCCTGCAATGTAGGAGACATTAGCAGACTCTCCATATGATTGGAAGAACAACCAACTGGAGGAGTTGAAAACTCAGAGATCAGGTTCACCCTAAGGTTAAAATCTAAACCCAACTGAATGATGGAATCAAATAGGTGTTGTGTTCAAGGACATGACTGACTTAACTGTCTTTGCAACTGAAAAGATGTGATATACCCTTCTCTTCCCTTATTATTTTTGGTAAAAGAATGTCCTTCTTGTTGTTTTAATGAGTCCAAGAAAGAAAACTCAATAAGCCCAACCATGTAAAATTTTTAATGAGCCCATGGGAGGAAGACTCAGGACCTTCTTCATTGTTTACACAGTTCGAAGAAGAGATAGAAGAATACTCTATAATACTGATCTCTGGATTTTAATATCGAGCCGAGATTTGTTCTTGCTCGTCGGTGTTTTCAATTTTAAGGAGTCTGAAAAACTTAAACAATAACTCCATACACCTACTCGTGGATTTTAGTATTGAGCCCGGGTTGGTATATGCTCGCCGGTGTTTTCCTATTTATAGAGTCTGAAAAACTTAAACAATCCTCTATATACCTTCTCGTGGATTTCACATCGAGCCCGAGTAGGTGAATGCTCGCTTGGTGTTTTCATGTTTCGAGAGCCTGAAAACCCTAAAGAAGGCTCCAAAAGTCCTTTTTCGTACAGTTAGTCTCCTCCCCCTCAAAAGTGTAAAATGATGAGAGAAGAACTCTTCTAACCACAGATGACTAGAGTATTCCTTTTTCGTAAGTAATCCGCAAAAGTCCAGAAAAAGGGTTAAACTTATACTTAGGCGAATGTTCCTTCAATTCCTTTAACGAGTCTGAAAAGTCAAAACAAGGGCTTAAAATGACTAAAACAACTTCAGGGATCATAAGTTCATGACCTGCCAAAGAATGAAATCTCGACAACCAATGTTAGTAACCAAGACAAATTTTCCCAAATGACAAAAATTGAAACAATATGGTACCTATACTGATCCTGTCAATGGAAAAAACAAGTCTTAATAGTTCGATGTTTGAATTTATAGTGATAATTCGAAATATATAATAGTCTAATTCATCAAAATTTAACAAATATTAATGAATTAAAATAACAAAACTGAAACTATACCCTTTTTGGAAAAGTGGGTAAAAATTAAAAAGTAATTTCTATAAATAGTTTTCAATTTTGAAAATCAAATATCACAATTTGGAAATTAGGGCAAAAGTGGAGAAAAACCTCAAGCTACCTTTGCTCATTGCAGTCAAACCGGGTCACCAATTCAAATTCTCCTTCCACCAAGTAAGTAATCTGATCCTTAGTTTGCATTTACATACAATTTTTTTCAAATTCCAATGGTCAAATTTATTTTTTATCCAACTTTTAAAACCGTTTTTGTGCGAGCGCTGGTTTGCTTGAAAGAAAGTAGTGCACTTGGAAAAAGTACGCTACTATGCCTGTAAGACAATCACGTTTGGGACGCTACTGTCTATGATAGACAATAGCGTTCACCGTAAAAATTATGGCAAAAACCAAAAATGACCAACGCTTAATGGGTTTGATGGTAGGATGGTGTTGGTATGGCGTGAAAGGGAGCATGAAGGGATGAATCGAATAGATTTACAAGATCCATTGACCTTGCATGCATTGCGAAGATGTGGTTTGTTGAAATTTTATAGAACGGTCAATATGCGGGCACAAATCCGCTTGCTTGAGAGGCTTCTACAATACTAGGATGCCGATGCATTGGTGTTCAATATCCAAGGAGAAATACTGGAATTGACAGTTGACGACATCTATTTCATCATGGGACTCTCCCGAAGGGGAGACATAGTGAATCTCAAAGGGTCCTCTCGCAATGTTGGTTCCCTATCTGTGCAGGATTACGTCAATACCTATTGTGTACCGAGTACAGAGAAAACCAGTAGTCAGGTCCTTATTTCTAATGTTACGAGCTTCCCACTCAAGGTGATCTTGAGTATTCTCAACCGGATGGCCGGAAGTGCTACTTAACATCTAGCTTCAAGGAATTTTATGCACATGGGTACTGAATGCATACAGGGAATAATATTTGTCTGGTGTTCAATTCTTCTGGTGAACATGAAGCTTCAACTTTCAGGGTGGAAGATCGGGAGGATGAATAATTTTGGCTGTGGAAGCATACTGTGCACCTTTTTCTTTGAAAGGGTGCCTGCCATGATTTTGGGGATGGCTTTTCCTCCACTGAACCCCCGTGAGTCACTGATGGGTCGGTGGGGAGAGATCTTCCTCCACCAGGGTGGTGGTGAGAGCAACTTTTGCTATAGTGAGGATGATTTCTAGGCGTGGTGGGACCGGCAGGTACCAGCTCTTGATCAGTTCCCATATGCGGGCATAGACTTCTGCAACGATCCTAAGCTGGCTCTCCCTCTAGGAGCAGCCTGGGGAGAGATTGGTAAGTTTGTTTTTTCTGAAAAATTATTTAATTTTTTCAATTTTGTATATATTATTTTTATGATGAGTTTGAAGTACTGAAACAAAATGACATATGAAAATGTTGGACCAGTGCGTCCTAAGGGACACCCCCGTACCTTTGTGAGACTAGTGATAGTAGGTGCAGCTGATTCCATGCTGGAAAACATAGAGGGGAAGATGAGTCGGTTGACTCATGACATTCCGACATACAGGATCGAGCGGATGTCGCTCGACATGCAGGAGAATGTGGTGGGTGTGCCCCCAACATGGATTCAGCTACTGAGGAAAGTAGCTAGGTTGGCCATTTTCCATCGAGAGGCGGCAGAGGCGAATGAGGCCCCTCCTTCTCCATAGGAGAAGGATATATCTATGTATATTTTTTAGGCCATCGAGCCCAATTTTGTATATTATGACATGACTCTATGACAGACTTATGACCCAAACTCATATTATTTTTTGATACGGATTATACATATACAATATCGGTGTTATTTACATGTGTGTTATTGTATTTTATGCATGAATTGTTTTGTATGTGAAAGATGCAAATGCCACTCTAAAACGTAGTTTGCAAATGAATCAGCTAATGCATTCAAATTTCTTGGAATATGTTGATATGTGATGTAATCAAACTATCTCTCAAGTAACTTAACGCGCAAAAACTGATGTAGCAAAGTAGGATCTCTAACCTGATAAACACCCATTAACTGAAAAACAACTAGTTGCAAGTCAAGCCGTACCTCCAAATGTGAAATGCCATGGAACATAGCATCTCGGAGTGGCTCTATGACTGCACTGTATTCAGCCACATTGTTCGTTGTGGGACCTAAACAATCCCCTCCCGAAGAAACCAGTTGACCAGTTGGTGAGTAAATAACCTAAGCAGCTGCGGCCAACTGATGGGTGTGGCGGCTAGCGCCATCAGCAAACCCTATAAAGTGTTCAGTTGACATCTAAAACACAAAGAAATAGATGCATAAGCCGTAACGACAACCGTAAACAAAGCTAACTCTACAAAATGTACAACTATAATACATGAAAAAGCACAGATGCCTAGGCATAGTACTTCTTCAGGTAGAGCACATTTCTAGGCTCGGGAAAATTATTACCTTCATAGTCTGTTAACTCGTATGCACCCTTCTTCAACACCTTAGAAACTATGTAGGGACCGAGCCACATGGACTTAAACTTGCCAGCTCCTAAAGGTTCCTTGTCCTGATCCCAGAGCAGAACAAGGTCTCCTTCGAGAAAAACCCTAGGTATGACAAACATATCGTACTGCCCCTTGACTCGGTTCTTATGCGCTTCGTTTTCTATGAGCATGTCGCGGCACTGCTCATCCAGATGTTCTAAATGCAACAAATGCTCTTCCAAGACTGAAGTGTAAGGTAGTAATTGGACAGCCAACTTCAATGAAGGAATCTCGCACTCAACCGAAATGACTGCTTCTATCCCATGCACAAGTTGGAAGGAAGAGAACCCAGTAGCAGTATTTACATTGGCTCGGTAGGCCCAAAGAACAAGATACAACATAATGTGCCAGTTAGTTCTACTAGCATTAACAGTCCTTTGTAAGATAGTCTTAAAAGTTTTATTGACCGCTTCAACCTAACCATTCGCCTACGGGTAAAACGAAGACGAATGTTCATGTCGAAAACCTAACATGGTGTATAGATTGGTCATCATGTTGTTCTAAAAATGATGACCGTGATCAGTCACGATCTCTTTGGGTATACCAAATCTTGCAATGATCTGGTTGAAAATGAAATAAGCGGTTGTTTCCCCATCTGCCTTAACAGTAGGCATTTCCTCGGCCCACTTGGTGAAGTAATCAACGGCAACAATGATATGGTGATGACCTCCAGCCGAAACTGGATTACAATTCATAAAATCAATCCCCCACTTGGTGAAGGGGCCTGCTGTGATTATAGGATGGAGAGGCGCTGGGTGTGCTCTCATGTTCCTGGTGAAAAACTGACATTTCTGGCAGTGTTTCACAGCTTCCACACAATCTTTGAAGATTGTGGGCCAAAAATAACCGACACACGGAATTTTCTGGGTTGTAGCCAACCCAGAAAGATGACCCGCACATGCTCCACTATGAGCATCATTCAATACTGATTCTGCTTCCTCCAGGGTCAGACAACGGCGTAAGATGGAATCTACCCCACGTCTGTACAAAGTGTCAGAAATGATGAGGTAATTCTTCACATGACTCTTCAGTTTGCGTTGTTCGTCCCTAGAGAAAGTGGTGGGACACCTCAAAGTCTGGATATATACAATGATATCCCCATACCATGGGTCAGAGGATGCAATGAGAAAGATATGTGCATCCAGGAATGATGACTCTTCCTCAATGTATACTATGTCACTAGGGAATTTAGAAATCAGTTCGGCGAACACCAGTTATTTCTTTGACTTAGCAGACTGAAAAACCAAGTCAAATTCTTGCAGGATTACAATCCATTTGTTAAATTTCCCACCGATTATGCGTCGAGTGAGAACATATTGAAATGGGTTGAATTCTACAACCACTGTGGTAGTTCACAATAATATGTAGTGACGTAGCCTCTGGACCGCATAGACAACAGCTAATGCCAACTTCTCTACTGAATTGAAGAATTCAAACCCTAGATAACTGCAAAATACAACTGAAGATGCTAAAGGTGGATTGACAGTGTGAAATCCTGGTACGTACGACAGGCCGAATGACAGAAAATACACAAATTATAAACAGAGAAATATTAAATTTCTTTTATACACACTGAATTCATGAACACAAGGAAAAACAATTTGAATCTATGAACATTCCACCAGACTGAAAATCAAATCACTTAGTTGTACAACGAATATGGAAAATAAAACATAGAGACAATTAAAGCCAATGTCGTTGAGGGGCCCTTCTCAAGAGACAATGGTTATTTCTGCACTACTCAGTCACCGACCATGAAATAGAAGACAAAATTAACAGAGCTGAACAAAGTTTTTGATATTAAAACTGGAAGCAAATTTACAAATTGTTTTTCATCCCGTTTTACATAACCCAAGGCATCTTTTATAGCATTTTACAATAGAGAGAGGGTTGACCCTTTCAGTGGTCGACCTCTCTAATAATAGAATGTCTTAAAAGATGGAAAACAAATCCATTGATGAACATGCCATTTTCCCCCAAATCGTGCATATTGGTTTCCTAGATGTGGGCAATGAAACCGCTGGATGCTTGGACGAGTTATGGAGCGGATCTTTACAGGAAGGAGTTCGTGAACCATGTGTTCTAGGTGGGAAATAAAACCAATGTTCCTGTTTATGCCATCAATGTGTCCAAGTAGGAAAACAATTGAATTTCCTGGTGCAAACGATGCGTCGAATGATTGTGCGGGTACGAACGACAGTCTGAATGGGCATCTAAATGACCGGTAACTATAATTAGTTCAAAGAAATTTGGATTCCTGGGCTGAATTGATACTGGGTTATTGGTCGTATTGATTGCTGGGTGCTAGGTTTAGATTGTGGCTGGGTTATTGAACTGTATGTTGGATTCATGACGTGCCTCCTTCACGTGATTCTTTAATCCGTTTGGTGTTCAAACCTGCGTGCTGCACATAAAAAACAATCTGTTACATTGAATCAAACTTAAAACAAATTAAATCCAAACTCAACATGTTATTTTATTAAGTTAGTGTTTGATGTGGAATAAAGTGATTATGAGGTGGATTTAATATATGTGTGCCCTTTAAATACATGAAACAACCACTATACCCAACGTCACTCCATTCAAATGTTTTTTCAACAATTAATTCAAATAAATTTTCCTTTCAAATATTTTAATACTTAATTCAAATGACTTTTCTTTAAGTATTTTAATACTTAATTCAAATGGATTTACTTAATTTTTCATTTTTATAATTTAAACAAATTCTTTAATAATCTTTTAGTATTTTAATCATTTGTTTATTTGTTATTTGTTTAAATTTTAAAACAAAAAATTATCATTAACTCATGTTTTTCATTTTCATGTGCAGGTATTACAGGACTAGCAAGAACCGAAAGGCAAAGGTAGATCAGTTCGTTGAAAGAGTAGCCAAACCAGTAACCCAATAACAGACATGCAATCAAACTCAGTGCGGAACTTAGGGCCAGAAGAAGGGTTGAATGGAGTATCATAATGAGGGTCATTTGATCTTAATCCAATGTGTGGGAATGCATCACCAAGTGTGAGAATCAATTTATCACCAATAAAATGATATATAATGCATTAAAAGTAATAAATCATGCCATTCAATTTCATTGCTTTTAATTAATAGATTGAAAATAAAAGATAAGCTTTTGAGAGTGAATGTAATGATTTAGGTTTAAATGTGATGACATAATAGTGAACTATAGTGAAGAAAGAGACAATTTAGGGGCCCAACAAAAACAACGAATACAACAACAACCAAAATAGATGTTGAAGATTGAAGAGTAATTGAACACTAACCCAATAACCACTATTCAACTACAACTGAAGAACAACCCTTTACCCAAAAATCCCATACATATTTATACATCGCAACATGGGTTGATCCCATTTCAAATTGGACACAAATGTCCAACTAAATTTTAACTAACTTCCTCCTTTCGCACGCTTTGGTCCATTTTTCAAGTTGTCACATGGTCCATTTTTTATACGCAACTCCCAAGATATGTCCAAAAACCTGCTCCAACAACTACTTTAAGAACATCAATGGACTTTGTAATGGAAGAAATCAAAGAAGAATATTAAGTTCAACGAGGAGATGGAAAGATGTAAATGGAACCAATAGAGGAAGAGAATAATCACCTTTAGGATGATCGGAATGATTCCCACAATGGACAAACTTTCATTTAGAACCAAGTTTTATTATGTATTGCAAAACGAATTTTCTATTAGGATAGTATATTAGTATTTACATGTGCAAATTTCATTGTAATTCCTCAAGAAATAACAAAATTGTGGTCACAGCAGCAAGCATAGTGAATTTTTGCTTATTTTTAGAATTGGAAGCACTTGAAAAGCTCTATTTTGTATTATTAAGACAAACACTGTGGTTGTAACATTGTTTTAATACAAAATTATTCGGTTTAGTAAAAATAAAATAAAATGACAAGTTAATAAATGGATAAATGAATTTTGAAAATAAGTTTAACTTTATCTATTTATTAACTAGCTACTTTAATATTAAACCCCTTATAAAAATAAGTGTATCCATTTATCAATTCACTCTATTAAAATCTAAATTTAAAGTTTTTATTTATTGAAAAAAGGAAAATTAATGAAAAATGTGGTTTAAAAAATGGAGAGATACTCGCCTTTTGATATATATATATATATATATACACACACACTTTGTGAGGCATAGAGTTTGTCTGAATAAAGAGAGTGAAAACATTTTATATGTAAACATGTTTTTTAAATTAACCTATCAAATTTGGGTGTTCCATAATCTAGCTTGTCATAAAATGGAGTGTATTAATAAGTGGACAAACTCAAGTTTTTTGTTTACTTTAGTTTCTTTTTCTTTTCTCGTAAGGAAAATTTCCACCTTGTTCTCCTTTTTTTTCAATATTCCAACAATTTGGTTCATCTTAAATTGTGCCAAAACCCTTAAGAGAAAAGTTCCACAGTCAAAGTTCTCATCAATAAGGTGAAATTATAACATTTGGTGAAATTCCTACCAGATTTGGGGGGAATTTTCAATGAAAAAGAGGTTCAGTTGTCCACTAATTAACTTAATCCGTCGAGGAAAGTTTCATGGTCAAAGTTCTCATCAATCAAGTGGAATTATAACATCCGCCAAAATCCCTACTATATTTGTGGAAGAATCCAATCACATACCTAACCCCCTTTTTACCACTATAGAGGTAATGGGGTACTGCAAAGCAACTCAAGATTACTTTTCTATCATTTTGTATCATGCCCAAGATGCCTTCCTTGTTCATCTAGTGCTACCCACATGGTTCCTTTACATCATAAAAAATCTATGATTCCAAATGTAACATCTAACAACAATATAATGCATAATTCATATGAAATTATAAAAGAGCAATAAAAATAATAATTCCTATATTTGTGAATTAATTCATAACCCATTAAACTTAATGCATTGACAAACCAAAAAAGAATTCAACAAAAAGGAAACCATGAATACTTATAAACAATAAAGTCATGTCCACCAAATTGGTTTTTAAGGAGTGATTTTACATCTAGCTATAGGTATCAACTATGAATTCCACCCCTAAGCTAGACCATGATACCAATAGGAAAAGGAACCTCCTATGGCACTCTAAAATCACTCAACCCAACCCATTACTCTCATTAGAATACAATCTTCTCAAAACATATCTCTCTAAGAACTCTTCTAGCACTTGACCAAAAATGGAACTCTCTTTCACTACCAGACACAACATAACGATGAAATATTCCTACCATACTCAACAATCCTTTGGAATTCTCTTCCCTTCAAGTTATTTTCTATTTGAGTGCTCTTCAGAGTGTGTGAAAATACCCCATTCTATTGTATTCCTTTTGGTAATAACTTGGAATAGAAAACACATTGCCTCAAGACAATCAATGAGCAAGAATAATAGGGTTCCAAGCCTGAAGGTATTGCCTAAGTTACTATGTACATTCCAAGCATAGTATTTCTCTCTAGCCATCCCATTTCTTTCCACATTTTCAATATCAAGCTTCCTTTGAATTTTATGGGATCTTACCTATCACTAGTTGTTTTGGAATTTAATTCTATCCTAGTGATCTTTGGGCGGGATCAACACAAATCTATACCCATAAAATAAAACCATTAATCCAAGCAAGAAACAATATATGATCTTTACAAACAACTATAAATGGAAAAAGAAGTGAGGAAAAAACTTACCCAAGTCATATCATTTGAAGAAGAAACACTTTTCTTGTTGTTGCTCCAATCTTCCCACACAGACCTCCAATTACTATTTGAAAATGAACAAGAGCTAGCATGTAGTTACAATTGAAAAGATTTTAATTATAACTAAACTTGAAAAATTACACATCCAATATTAAACATTCATAAACAAGAATTTAACAATTGATATGGACGGAAAAGAGAATTCTTTTATATAATAAGTAAACAACACGATACAATAGAATGGTATCACAGGAGTCTCATTGTGGCACCATTCTGAAACTGAGACCAGAGTTTTTCCACGGGCCTCCAAACACTCAATTTCCAAATCCGAATCTTCACTTAGCGAGTGTGTCCAAAAGAATCACTTCAATACTTTCACATAATAGGGCTTGCAAGAAGGCTGGAAATGCAATGTTCCATAAAAGGGACAAGGAATTTTGCAAACACAGGACGAAGGGATTTTTTGGAATCTGGTTTTATTTGAACATCATGAGGGTATGCTCAATCTTCCAAAGCTAATCAAAAGAACTAAGATTCCTCTTTTTTTTTCTTATGCCTCTTTTATATTGACAGGAAGGTTGTTAGGGAAGTTAGATATGTTTATTTACGTGATTTGGGAATTGGGAATGGTCGTAACTGAAATGATTTCCATAAAATAACTTTATTTTTATTTTTTACCCTCGAATAGATGCATACGTGGGCTATCCCAAAGCAATACGCGTACACACATGGGATGGCCTACTGTAGGGTGTGTATGGCTTGGAAAATTTAAATATCTAGAATCTTTCCAAGATAAAATGTTGTGGGAAATTATCCCACTTTGGGTAAAAGACCCTAAGTTTGTTGACTAGGCCCAGTATTTCGAAACAGAAAGAAAATGTGATAACCCCAAAGTAGACCCTACACGGATTTGTTAGTGAAATAGAACAAAACAAAAACAAAAGAGAACTAAAAATGATAAAAGAGAACAAGAGGGTGCAAACCAGAACAAATAATCAATGCATGAACCACTCTAGATTTCCCAATGGTCAAGCAAATACAAGTAGTGTCAGTTAGGAGGTGAAGGCTTCAAAGAGAATCCAACAATATCCCTTAGGGAGGCCTATTTTGTTCACACTAGATGCTAGATAGATCAAAAGAACCAATGGAGAGAAGCACTTTCCCCTTGACGGAAGGAGGAAAAGGATATTGGAGAATGCCAAACTATGAAAGAGATGGGATATGAGGAAGCTCCAATACAGTTTCTGTAGAATAACCTTGCTCTTGGTTTCTCCTCTAAGATGTATTCCCATGGATTCCTTTTATATGCCAAGAGATGGCCAAGAAATAAATATATCCAAGTGTGAACCCATTAACTCCATGATTTGGCTCCAAAGTACATAAAGGGGTTCCATTCAATGAACCCAAGTACATAGGGAGACCAAATTCGAATTTTTGGAGGTGATGGGCCTTTGATGAGCCTTCAATGCGCCATGAGTGTTTGTGTTCCTATCATTTTGATAGTCGTACAGATATCTAAAGAAAAATCTATGCAGGGGTCGCGCACGCACATTACTAGTAACATGTGCAGTGACACACCTAAATAGAGATTAGGTTGTGTGGTCTTGTCTTTTGAATATTCTTTGGAATTTTTGGACTCATATTGCTTCTTGGATCTGATGAAGATGTCTTCGATGAGCTGCATGCTATATGTTGATGATTCCTTACTGTACGAATTGCAAAAATGTTGCATGTGTGCAAGATTTATGTGTTAATATATTCCCCCTGATGTATGAAGTCCGAAAGGTAGTGTAGGGCCGATAATGCATCATCATTTCTTTAGTGCTCTCTATTGTTCTTAGAAGCTATGAAACATGTGTGAGAAAATAGGGTCCCTCTATGGGGGAATATTGTTGGTGAATACGTAACAAAGAATATTGTTTTATACAAATGAGGAAGGCATACCCATGCTGGTGAAACTATACCGAAGTGGATACAAAAAGAGGAGACTGAGGGGCCATCTCAATATACTACTAGAATATGAATGAAGGTGGCTTCAATCCATGCAAGAGTAACTGAACCTAGAAATGTTGTTACATATGTTGAAGAAGTGGTACTGTTGATAACCATGATAATCCCATGGGGGTGGGTCGGGACTAGAATATGAGTAAGTGTGTTGTATGTGGCACCTTACTGAACTTATGCAACAATGATTTATAAATGTGAACACTTCTACCTTCGGAATGTATGACTCTCCCTAATGCGATAGATGTGTTGACATCGAGCATAGGAGAGACTACTAATTTAGGAATCACTAAGGGATCTCCCTACTTAGTTTGAGGCGATCCCTTATAGTGATTGAAAGGGACCCCAAGGTACAACTGCAACCATTGTAACTCTCATAATATAGTGATTTGACATCGATGAGAGTTGAAGTACATGATAAGACGAGGGTCTTATCTTGAGACCAAAGATCATTTTGTAACTAACTTTTGGACTAAAAGACCTAACACAAGACTGGATGGTAAGTGTGAGGCTCATGACTTCCTTTAATTGATGTCAACTTGGGGAGTAATGGATAGAAGCATTCTTCAAATAAAGGTACAATGCATAACAGAGGGAGATAAAATACTAATGAAGGGCCTTTCTGGGGACAAGACACTAAGGGTGAAGGTGACTAACAAAACTCATCATGTTGGGCATAGGGAGACTCAATGACATCGATCAAAGGTGACCATGGGTTGTTTCCAAAACAAATAGTGGTGTTCCCATGGTTTTGAGTGGATTGGGGAATAGTTTATACATAAATAATAATTGATGGGGTCCCCATATTTTTTGGTGTGTCGGGGGACCAATTTGATGATGGGTGGGATTCCCATGGTTTTAAGTGAATCTGGGAATCAATTTGATGATGGGAGAAGTTCCTTTGGTTTTAAGTGAGTCGGGGAACCTTTTCCATAATGATGTGAGGGTTGGTTTTGCAAATGCGAGGAATGGTTCCCCATTAATCAATTCCATGCATTTTGTTCCTACGGGAATAACTTGATAGAATTGGTTGCATTAGAGGGTGGGGGCCCCATTGGTGCTTTTGCGGGGGTGGTGGTACAAAGAAGATTGCAGATGGTAGGGTTCTCATGGAGGTATGAGTAATCAACTATGTGTCTAGATCATAACATATGTCGAGGAATTCGATGGCATCGACTATTGAAGGTAGGGGTGTAAATGGATAGCTATAAAATGATAAACTATGGATTGATCATTTCAAGGTTTATCAAATTCATCGAGCTAGTGGGGGGTTGACATCATGGGTGTCAAATAAGGACTGGGATGAAACGATGCACACACCCACGGAGGAAATATGCTACATGTAGTAGTGATATTGATCGCATATCAGTGTTGGGGATGAGAACCCTATGGTTATCAGCAGGGAAATTGAGTAACTGCAATGCAAATAGGGGGAAGGAATTGCCTATATGCAAGTTTTCGAGATGATACATGTGATATAACTCTAGTGCCATGTTGAGGGGTGGATTCTTGTTCTTATAATGGAAAAAAAAGAGGTATTTGAGTCTTGGTCATTATCCTACACATACGGCACAAATACCCTAGTGTAGTAAAGAATGTGAAAAAGGTGTTGACAATGTTGAATTTGATAACCAAATCATGGTGCACCTGTGGTTTGGGCGTGAAAATGAGTGCCAAATGGAATTTTTTGGGTCTAAGAGGGAGAAGTGTCACTGTTTATATATCACCATGCCAATCATGGTGGTGTGGACAGTACAGAAAACATAGTTACGGTTTGGTTGTGGCGACGATTTGAAAATTGGGCCAAATTATATAAATAGGGGTGGGGTACGCATTTCGAAATCATTTGTATTGTTTGAATTTCGAGCTCTGGAGGGAAGTTTTGGTGCTTTCAAGAGATTTGGGTATCCATTCTCTTTGTAGTGAGAGTTAGGTAAGCCTAAACCTTAGCCCTGTCAGTTTTATCTAGGTATATTTTAGGGTTATGGTCACCCTTTTCCTATATGGTCAGTTTTTAGGGATAAAGATTGATCGTGCAGGTATTTGGTATTTTTGAACACAAACACATAGGATAAGCCATTATTGTGCATTCCCCTTGTGCGCGACAATGGATATTTCCGCGGGGAGCATGGGATATTCACGGTTCGGCCGCATGCTGATATAGTGAAAATATCGAAGGAACAATTGTGCGGAGCGTGTGGGTGAAGTGTGCATCTCCCACAAAAAATGGTTACACGGGATTTTATGAGATAGTCACACTAAGCGCAACTGAATGGGTGGTAAGGCCACACAACTGTGTAATTGTTTTATTTAAAAGGCGCATAGGGGAGAGGTTTGGTTGGTTTAGGAATTTTGAGGTGTCAAAATGCATCCTAATGTTTGACCTTTTGGTGGTTGTAGGTATATCGATTGCACAATATGGCATACATTGAGTGGAAGGAACTCCACTATGATGACTCAGTGAGGGATGTAGTGGGTGCTCTCATGGATACGTAGACATTGTAGGACGTAGGGATCCTAAAGTTTTTCAAGTTCCCTTTCCTTCAATCGTTGGAGTTTTTATTGGTTGAGATCATCCAGAAGTGGGATCCAGATAGGTCAATATTTCATGTTGGTGGGCAGGACCTGAGAATCACTGCTCAGGATATATATATTTTTGACTGGGTTACCTAGCCGTGGAGTATGATATTCGACCAAACCTGTGATGGGTGGGTTGTATGATCGAGGGGCTTGTGGAACAGTAGTTTGGAGGTAATGAGTGCACGATAAACTCGTGGAAGATTATGATGGGCTCCCTTGTGAGTTTATCGGTGCGAGCATTAGCGACGTTGGTATTGTGTTTGTTGGGGGTATCCTCTCCCCATAGGATCACTAGTGGGAAGCTGATAATGGTGGAGTGGGTGATCGAAGGCCACGAAGTGGCTTGGGGCCCTATGCTACTCCATGTTATGATGGAGCAGATGAGAGATGTTCTTGATGAGGGAGGTCATAGGACATTCCATTTTGGGAGTGTATTGTGATCCTATTTCTTTGAGAGGTTTACATCATTGAGACCTACATTTTTGGTACCGGAAATGGGGCTACGGGAGAACCAGATGGTTTATTGGGGCCAGGTGATTCCTAGGGATGGTGGTGGTGAGGTGGGGCACTTGTTTGCACCTCGCTATCTGTAGGTGTGGAGGCATCGGATTCGATGGAGAGGTATCTATAAAGGGCATGGATTATATGGGTGATCTAGACTTTCCCCCACCTATCCATGGTTGGGATGCCATATGTATGCTTTTTTTTTAGTGTTTACATATGTTTATGTACATGTTCTGATTATGCACATACTTTTTATGTATATGTAAGTTATTGATTATGGTTACTTATCTATGATTCATATGTGGGGCTAGTACCACCGCCTCATAGGGATCACTTCCATCAGCATCGTGATGAGGAGGAAGTACTAGCAGGGGCTATCAGAGAAGCTAGTGGGGCATATTATGTGGCTGCCTTAGATGAGATAAAGAGGCAGCTGGGTGTGCTTACTGTGGATATTGACGATTTGGGGATGGATGATTTGGATGATGAGGAGTTGGCTCACACAATCCAACTTCCGGTAGCATGCAGTGCATGTTGGAGGCCATTGATGCAGCATTTAGCTATGGCATGCCATATAGTAGGAGGAGTACTCCAGGGAGAGTAGGGTCCTCCTGTGGGGAGGATGCCACTAGTAGATCCATGACTAGCTCAAGGACCAGATCCAGGGGCAACAGGAGGAGTGAGGGGAAAGGTTGTACACCCATTAGCTATCATGGGGCCTCATGATACAACATATGGTGGAGTAGCTTGAGTTTCAAGCACTCTTTTGTATAGGGATGAGATCTCGACGTTGTATTTTTGTATAGATGTAACCTATGGGAGGTCAATTTTTTATGTATCCCCCATAATCCATCTGATTCTTTTTTTATATGACCTATGAGGCCACATTTTGTACATGACACACATTATTATTTGGAGATATATATATATACCTATTTGATAACACATGTATGATCTCATGTATGTATGTGATTTATTCATATTAATATATGTGATGATGATGTGTATATGTATGGTCTGATATGATCTATGTGTAGTTGTAGGTACTAGCACATGATTTGTAGAATGAGTGACACACATATGTACATGCTTGGTTTGTGTATGCAAGGGTCAGAGAGATGGTTGGTGTATTAGATGCCAATACAACACCTGGTTTTTGACGTGGTCAGTGAATTCTTTGATGTTCCTAGGGACATAAATAAAGGAGATGGTTTCAAACTGTCACATTAGGAGGCACACCAATAAAAATTTATGAAAAAAGAGTGGATTGAGGACCTGGAAGACCTAGTTGAGTTGAGAAATAACTAGTTGGGAATCCATGTATACGTGCTTATGTTGAATGCCATGGTGGGTAGAATCACTTAAGAGACCAATGAAGCCATCATATTATGCTTGGTTGTTGGTAAGTGCCGTAGAAAAACTCCTCCAATGTGGTTGAGAGTTTGGGACGGGGTGTAAATAGCCCAAGCGGCCGATACAATAATCTTGGACCATCGACTTGCATCGTCAATAAAGTTGATGTAGATGTTTGCTAGCGAGGACATATCCATAAAAAAATATGATCGTATTCTCAATGAAAGGGATCGAAAATACAAAAATAAGAAAATTCTATATTTCATAAACGAGGTAAAGGGAAAAAGGTGTGTTCTCCCTTCTAGCGGAGGGGACCAGGGATAATTTTAAGAACCCCCTTCAAATTTATATGTATAATAAATGGGCGAATCTCCCTGATATATAGGAAAATTTGAATCCTATTTTAACAATAATATAATATGTATATATAATTTTTTGGCTAATATTTCTTTCTATTATAGAATCTTGTAAAATATTGGCGAATCTTTCACTAAATTATAATATATTGTAAAATATTTGCGAATATTTCACTGAATTATAAAATATTGTGAAAACTTGGTGAATCTTTCATCGAATTATAAAACCTTGTAACTTCTTGGTGAATATTTTGTTAGGAAGACTCAGCTTTTGATTATGCAGATTACTAAGGTAGTGCAATAGAAGAGAATATACCAGAGCTCAACTCTAGACTCTCTCAACGCCTAGACTCTCGAATGAACAAAAGCATGAATGAGGATAGGAGGGATCTATTTATGCATTTCACAACTAGTATTCGGTCACTCATGACTAAAGGTGTCGGTGAAACACAAATTCACTAACTAGATTCAAGGCAAGTGGTGACTCCACTTTTTATGTCATCCCTTAATGATCCAACATACATGTGGGGACACAAATCTTGACAAACCAACAAACTAATATATTTGAACAGTTTACAATATGGAGTGATTATGGCACCCACGAACCATTATTACAATTTGGAGTCTTATCGAGACCTACAACCTTAATATAGTGTATGAATTCCCAATTAGCTTATTTTCCAAACCTCCCATTTTTAAGTTACACTAAGAAAAAAAATAACCCACCTATCTGTTTGTAGATACGACTACCAATTTTTCTGTTATTATGTTGACAATCAAAATCTGAATTATGTCATTTGATTTAGAATTTTTAGAGTTAACTAGAAACTTGCAAGGGTTATTACAAATAAGAACATACACTAACAGGAATAGAAAGCACATTAATGCATCATCATGCATATCATTAGAACTAATCCATCAAAGACTATTTTTTCTCATACAAACTAAGGTGGTGTTTTTATCCATGTCCTTTAAATTTTCAAGAGCATGCAAAAAGTTGTAAAACTAGTTTAGAACTGTCATTGAATGCAAAATACAAGATATCAAATAGCAAAATGTCTACATATCAGTTCAAACATTCCTTGTACATATTATATATAATCATGATCAAAATGAAGTATCAGGTTCCAACTAAATCATATATCCAACATACATAACTAGATCCATTTATGGATGACGATAGCAATTATACATCAAAATAAATCACCAAAAAACATTTTACTTCTGAATGACCCTTACAAAAAAAAGTACCGTAAAACAAATACCATACCCAACAAATTTAGGTTACAGATAAAATTGACGAACTCAGAAATACAAATAAAAAAATCTACCAATCACGAGCTTCTCAATACAAATAAAAGAATCTGCCAGAATGCTTTAGACAACTCTATAGCTAGACAATGCCAAAATAATTACCATTCCACTGTAGCCCCACCATTATAATCATTGTGCATTCATTTATATTACAAATGTATCAAACATAAACAATAAAAGACAAAAATTATGAACATACACACTCCCATGAACACCTCAGGTCCAATAACAATTGTAGAGCAAGATCCTAATAAAAGCATATTTTAAACAATTAGGTCAAATTTAGTTTGAATATATAAAAACCATGTGGCATCTCTCCATCAAGAGTAGCAGCCAGTGACAACATATAAATTTCATTTGATGTTTTAAACATGACATGGCATAAAATAAATCATATCTTCGGAGCTCAATAACATTTTCATGAAACTAATAATCCTAGGATAGATCAAAACTCTAACAACACTGAATCATCCCTAAGAATAAAGATCACCCTAGAATTCAATAGGACTTAAAAAACATCCATGATAAAAATCATGACAAAAGGAAAATTTACAATATAATAATCTATTTTAGTTATGGACAAAAAGCATGAAAAGAGTGATAAAAAAGCATCCTGCGTTAATTATTGGATAAAAAGCATGAAACGAGTTTGTATTCTTTGATCAATTGCATGTGTGGTATGCCCCTTCAAGACTTGAGCTTTTAGGAATGGAGATGTTGAACGAAGATTAAAATGTTGAGAAAACTAAGAATGAAAAGTGGAATCACATAAACTAGAACCTTCACCCTGCAAGTGCAATCCGATGTGGGTGAATCATGAATCCATATAGTCATTATATAGGAAAAAATTACCTATAATTTTCCCTCCAACATTGGAAATTAGTGACTCAAAGAAGGTATTAACATGAAATTGACTAAAAATACGTGCGAAGGAAACCATATTCTTAATTACAAGGAAAATGGAGGGAGAAATAACCCTTGGGAGCCTCCATTACTAAAAATCAAGGCATCTTTGTTTCCGACAAATGCTTGATAGGTGTTGGTCGAGGAGATAGCGGGATGGGAGGTCGTTGAGAACCCATATTTCGAAAGGGAACAAAAGTGGGTTTGGAGCATTTTTGGGCTGCAATCTTGTCTTCTGCCAACTTAGCCAACCCCAGGGCTTCCAATATTGTGTTGGGACAGAACATTTTGACCTCAGAGCGGATTGCATCCTTTAGACCATTGATAAAACAACTCTTGTAGAAGTCATCAGGCAATCCTTCAGTGTGTTTGGCTAGTTTCTCAAATTTGATTTGATACTCTCTCACAGTGCCAATTTGGTGAAGTTTAGTGAGGGATTCTTTGAAGTCATCAAAAGAACTAGGACCAAATCATTACAAAAGGAGCTGGCAAAAATCTGGTCATTTTGGCTCTTCATGAGACTTGATGTACCAATGGTACCATTGAAGAGATTCCTATTCCAAATGAAAGGATGCAAGTGGAAATTTGTTGACATCAAAAGTATTATGCAAACTGAAATATTGTTCTGCACGATAGATCCATCTAGTCAGATCAGTACCAATGAAGCGAGGAAAATTAAGCTTCGGACCACGGAAATTGCTGAAAGAAGAGAACCCATTGTCTGAAGAAGACTCTGACTGTCATTTATTGTTCATGGATGAATGCTCAAGATGGAGGTCGAGAAATTTTTCATCCAGATCCTGGAGTTTGGTTTTGAGGGCTGCAAGTTCTTCCTCGATGGTTGTTGCTCCGGCACGGGTGACACCCATAACCAGGAGTTTTTTTTCCAGGAATGGATCTGCAACAACGCGGAAGGGATCGGAAATAGATGGATCTGCAATGGTGCAGAAGTGATCAGAAATAGATGGATCTGCAATGGCGCGGAAGTGATAGGAAACAGATGGATCTGCAACGGTGCGGAAGTGATCGGCAACAGTTCTAGACAGAGTAAATCTGCGATTTATCAGCTGAAAATAGATATGCACCCCACGTATGCTCGACTTCCTAACAGTTCAGGGGATTCACTCGGCCACCAATGATGTCTAAAGGCTTGCGTATTGGGGCAGTACCCCTCACTCCACGACTCAGGTAAAACTGATAACTGCTTTTACACAAACGACAACTCTTGGTTTATCTCACGGGTGGGAGCTAGGCAATCAGGTAGGGGTTGCTGCCCTTTTCGCTAGAAGGTCCTCTCAATGGGCCAGCTACTTCGGGGTTCCTGTGGTACTCCTCACAATGAGTTTTAGGGATTATTCCCAAGTAGTTCCCACAGTTAATCGGATAGGTTTTATTCCCAGATCCAAACCTGCAACAGATGCGGAAAAAAAAAAAAATCCAGAAATTTCACCCAACAAGCCGAAGAAAGTGCTCTGATACCAGATGATACGAACCGTTACACCAAAAACCTGAGGTGTTAGTGAAGGACGCCCACTAGGATCTTAACATCCCACCATGCTCTATAGTCCAGACTCTGGGCTAGATGTGCGCCCGCACGATGGTGTTCCCTTTGAGCCATACGAGCCCCAGACAAACACTGCAATACCAACGTTGCCACCTGCCCTGTGACTTGAACCTGGGTGGAGGCTCTGGTACCATATGAGAGGAACTTGCAACAATTAATTGATATAATGCACAATAGATGAGATCACAAAATATTTTTATTGATCGCAGGACACTTCGAGGGGGAAACCTCCTTTGAGCAAGCTCAATACAAATAACTTCATGGTGCCTTCATTGGCCTCAACACAAACTTATATACTAAGTCTAGCTGCCAATACTATGGGAAAAACCATGGGCTAGTACAAACTATGGATCAACAAATACTACGGGACGACTTACAAAGCATATGCGTCCAACAACAATAAGACAAACTATGGATCAACAAATACTATGGGAGGACTTACAAAGCATATGTGTCCAACAACAATATACTAACAAAGTAAAGAGAAGGGTTGACATGGGTTCCTAACAGGGCAAAAGATAGATTGGAGGGAGATTTTACAAGGGGAAAAAAAAGTTTTTTCATTTTCCTTATTAATATATGGGAGGCTATTCATTTTGTATTTATTTATTTTCTAATAAATATTGGGTGAATATATTTCAATTGAAAAACCTTTTCCATATAAAAAAATAGCCCGCTAAATTTAGCCCCTAAAATTATCCATGGAGGGGACCTTTCAAACATTGGAGCTAAGGGTGATGTCAAAGTGGCATCAAGGCTTGTCAAGAACCGGTGAGGATTCGTCATTTGAAAGTATATTCCCTAGTGTTGTTAACTTGTTTAGACACCCGACAGTGGTTGAGAATGGTCCAAGTATTCATCGGAGGATGAGGAATCCTTGCTGGTGAGTAAATTGGCCAAAGATGAGGTGTTATCGATTGTATCCAATAGAGGGGGAACAACTTCGTCAGCAGGTAAGACATGAGGGACTGTGCTGAGGTGGGAGAGTTGATCTTGGAGCCTTCTTAGTTTGACTCTAAGGGATTCTTGTTCGGCGCATAAAATGGGAAACTGGAACGAAAAGTGGGAAGTATCACCACATGATCGACATGGGCGTGATACATGAGCATAGAGAGGTATTTGTGCCAGAGAGGGGGGGTGGGGGGCTTGAGCCAAAATGGATAAGATGGCCCTAGAGGGGATCATGTCAGTATGATGTCCGCGGGATGAGCATCCAATATGGTGTTATGTCATCGTAAGTTCTGTTGGTGGAGGATCTTGCGGCGTCTGAGGATCAATGGGAACTATCATAATGGATAGTTCAAAGATAGGAGAAACTGTTGTTGTCTCCGATGCAGTGACCACATTGATGGAAGTTATTTCCTAGTTTTTTGTGGAAGGATTCTCGACCGAAGGTTGAGAGAGTTGAATGGTTTCCAAAGCATCTCGAAATTGAGGGAGGTCGGGACAATGGTGTGTGTAATTCCCAAACAGGGAACACATCGAACATACATGATTGGTGTGTAACAATTTGGACTTAGTTTTGGAAAACGAAGAGGTTCCCCCTGCTGCTGTTAGTGGATCATGGGTCACACTAATAGGGTTGTTGAGAATATTCCTGAGTTTCGGAAAGGTGGGGCACAGGTTGGTCACATGACCTTTTTTCTCACAGAGAGCACATGGTGGAGTAATCCTCTATGTGGGAGTATTGGTCATTACTAGGGATTTTAATCATTGTTTGGTGAGACCCCCTACTTTAGGCTTAGAAACCCCCAGTGATGATTCGGGAGTAGGATTAGGTAGGAGGGTTCCTTTAAACATAGGTTGTTTCATGCCCCCAGTGGTAGTTTTAGTGACTATTAGTGTTACTTTATATGTGGATGTCATAGGTTCGGCTTGCGGTGCAAATGGTGTCATTGGCCTAGAAGGTGAAACAACTAAGACAGGGAAAATATCATACTGGGCTATTGGATTTGAATCCATCTATGGGTATGGTGGCCTAAGGTAACACACATGTATACCCAAGTTTAACCCAAGTAGAGTCAATTGATCCATCACAGGTGTCCCTTGCACTCCCATGAGTAGGTACAAGAATGGTATTTGAAAAATAGGAGGGACTGAGGGACTCAACCCTTTTTCAATCATGTGTCTCATCATAGGTGCTGATGAAACTATCGAGGGTGAGGTGGGAAAATTCTTAGCGGTGAAAATTGTGCACATAAGGCCATCAGTTGATGCATAGATATTAGGTGTTGGATCAGAGTACACCCTGAGTAAGTTAGAGTCCTTGTATATCCCTGGGCCAATATCAACATAAGGGGGTTGACTTGTCCCAACAACAGTGGGTAAGATATTTTATGTATTGGTGTTGGTATTGGGATTGTAGTAGTTGAGTTGGTCAAGGGTGATTATTTTATCTTTGTTGATGTATTTGTAACTTCGGAAGATATTCTTCTATGTATTACATTTGTACTTTATTGTATCCCCAACGGAGATGTATCATTCCTCCGATTGGAAGTGTCATCATTTGTATTTGAAAGTGTCGCAACTTATACTTTATGGGTTATTAGACCACCTTGGTGGGGTTGGCCCTATATAAGTTGTGTGGGTCAAAGGGTTATTAGACCACCCTAGTGGGTTTGTCCCAGTTAGAATTATGTTAAGTGGTTAAGTTGGGGCCGACCTAGTTAGAGTTAAAAGTCAAGTGAAGTAAAGTATAAATAGAGAGTGAGTGTGTCTCATTCTATTCATTCACTCACTCATCCAAGTCACATTAGTTGAGAGAGGAGTGCGCACAGGTGGAGGAGTAGCTGCTGGAGTCATCTATCTTTTGGGGATTGATCATTGTGATCTTTGTATTGGGGCTTATTCTATCTCTGAGGAAGTTACGGGGGTTTTCACCTTCTTGGTTTTCCCCAAGGAAAATCTGTGTCTCTTGTGTTTATGATTGTTATGTTGTGCTTGCTATTCTCTTAGTATGATCCTTGATAATGTTTGAATGATATTATTGAAAAAATTAACATGGTATCAGAGCCGTGCTAAGAAGAAGACATTGTGTAGCTGCGGAAGCTAGGGCTTCTTAATATTTGGGTTTCTCTCCTTAGATCATCAAAGGAAGGAGGCTAGGCTAACTCTCCTTGGAAGGGTGCATCTTTCTATTGAGATAGAATTCAATTCTGAGCACTTTCAGTTTTTGGCCTATCACTGTTGCGAGAAATTAGGGTTTTGGAGAAAGTTGGAATTTTTGGAATCTGAGACCACGGCTGGATGCTCCTAAAGAAAATCGAATTTTAGAGACCAAGATCAAACTTTTTGGTTGGGAAGAACTCCGGGCATCATCAAACCCTAGTTCGGGATTTTGATCGGAAAGGTGGAAAATTAGGGTTTGTGCAAAAGTTGAAATTTTTGGAATCTGTGACCATGGCTGGATGCTCCTTAGAAAAATTGAAGTTTAGAGCACAAGATCGAACCTTTTGGCCTGGTAGAACCCTGGGCATTATCAAACCCTAGTTCAGGATTTTGTCAAGAAGATCCAAAAGTTTCAAAGGCAATTTTGAGTGGTCAAATTTTGCAGATTTCAAAATTGAAGCATACCAGCTTGATCAGCTCAGCAAGGTCAATCTTTCCATCCTTTCAGAATTTTGGAGTTCAAATTTTGAATTTTTAGGGTTTCTCTGACAAACCCTAATCTAGCTCTAGATCCATTTTTCAGCAAATCAAGTGGTAAGACCTAAATCTTTTATTTCCATTTGAGTTTCTCATTAAGATGTCTCACCACACCAAGCTTGAGGATAACCTTGAAGGAGCTGACAACTTCCAAACATGGAAGTTTAGGATTGGGTTAATTCTAGAAGAGAATGATTTGGACACCTACATAAAAGAAGAGGTTCCAGTTCTAGAGGGAGATGAGGCTAAGGCCTTACACAAGAAGAACTTGGTCAAAGCCAAGAGAATCATTGTTGATTCTATAAAATACCATCTCATACCCCATGTGTCTTCTCTAAAGACACCTAAGGAGATGTTTAACTCCTTGACCAAGTTGTTTGAAGGAAAGAACATAAATCGGAAGATGACTCTTCAGAATCAATTTAAAGGGGTAAAGTTCCATACTGGAGAGACCATCCAATCCTACTTTACTAAAGTCTCTCAAATCAAGGAACAACTCGAAGCCGTGGATGAAGTAGTGGAGAATGGAGAAATTGTCATGACCACATTGAATGGCCTACCTAGGTCATGGGACTCCTTCATCCAAGGTATTCGTGCAAGAAAGAAGTTGATCTCCTTCAGTAGACTATGGGAGGAATTTTCACAAGAAGAAGCTAGGCTTGTAGCTCGAGAAGAAAAGATGGGAAGTGAAGACCAATCTCTCACAGCTCACACCAAGAGAAGTAAGCCCAAGAGGGAGCAATCTCATCACAAGAAATATTTTCACCACCATCAAAGAGATAAGAAAGATCTGAGATGCTTCACATGTAATGAGAAGGAACACTTTGTCACAGATTGTCCCAAGAACAAAAAGGGCTTCAACAACAAGAACAACAAGAAGAGATATCATCCTCATGCTGCTGAGGATGATGAACCTTCCAGGAAGAAGACTAAGGTAGAAAGTGAAGACTCTTCAAGTGACGATGAATGTGTTCTAATCTCTGCTCTCATAGGTACTATTACACATGGGTGTAATGATTGGCATATTGATAGTGGGGCTTCTAAACATATGACAGGATTCAAAGAATCTCTTATGGACCTATCTGAACATGAGTCACCTCATAAGGTGAAACTTGGGGATGACTATCAATACCCTATAAAAGGAAGTGGTGAAGCCTCCTACAAGTTAGACTTTGGGAAGTCTTTAAAGATGCAAGATGTTCTATATGTACCTGGACTCAAAAAGAATCTTATATCCATATCATCTTTGGATGCAAAAGGGATGAGAGTTTCATTTGTGGATGGCCAAGTACTTATGTGGCCAAAAGGTAAGACCATAGATGATGCAGTAGTGATTGGAGAGCAAGAGGGAGGATTGTATAAATTGAAGGGACAACCTGAACATGCCATGGTACATGAATCCATGGAGCCAAGTGAACTTTGGCATAAAAGGATTGCTCATGTGCACTTTAGGGAACTACCAATTGCAAGCAAAGCAATAGATGGTCTTCCTGAAATCCAGTCAAAGCATGAACGTGTTTGCAAAGGATGTGAAAAAGGAAAGAACACAAAGAAGGCATTTCCAAGCAGTGAAAGCAAAGCATAAGGAATCTTGGAAATTATTTACTCCGATGTATACAGTCTGATGTCATCCAGTTCTCTGAGTGGGAACTCAATTCCTCGATAGAAAACCACACTGAAAAGAAGATTAAGACTTTTAGATTCGACAATGGTGGAGAATTCACTTCAGAAGACTTCAAGAAGTTATGTAGTGATTCAGGGATTAAGAGGGAGTTGACCACTCCTTACAATCCACAATAGAATGGAGTTGCAGAAAGGAAGAACCTCTCATCCACTTTCAACATTGGTTAAGGTGCACACTATCAAAGACTCCAGTAGCTCCTACAAGGAAGCAAAGATTGAGAGGGAGTTCACCCAACAAACAAACAAAGATAAGTATTTGAATTGTCATTTCTTAAATATCTAATTGTTTTAATAATATTGTTCAATGGTGTATATACTTATGTTCCTAGAACTTAGGTTGTGTATTATTCATATTAGAATAATTTCATTAATGAACAATATGCATGTGATGGGTAAGTGGCCTATGGAAATGGACAACATTCCATTGCTACTTATCTAGAATGAAACCTCTTTGCTGACATGTTGGGAGTAGTGAAAACTCTTAAACAATGTTCTGGTAGAGATGGAAGGCATCTAGAAAGTTACTGTATGATTACGGAATATGGATAAATGTTGTATTGAAGCATTGGATAAGATAATTACATGACTGTATGACATATATATTTATGTGTAAGAATTTGTTCTGAAATCTATGAGAAGCTTCTAATCATGCAATTGAATTTGACTTATAGGAAAGATCATGTACAATCACCTACAAAAGAAGGACTACAACATTTGTTCCAGCAACGAAGTTCAAAGAAAATTATCTATTGAAGATATTGAAGAATCTGAAGTTCCCAGGATCCGAGATGCAGTAATGGAAGAATGCCATGATCGAAGAATGCCAGTCGATCATGAAGAATGATGTTTTGGATGTGGTCCCAAGACCAAAAGGGAAGTCTATTGTGACTTCCAAGTGGATCTATAAGATCAATCATGCTGCAGATGGTAGCATAGAGAAATACAAGGCAATATTTGTAGCTCATGGCTTCTCCTAGAAAGAGGGGATAGATTATGAAGATACCTTTGCATATATAGCCATATACACTTCCATTAGAACAGTACTTGCTCTGGCTGCAGTAATGAAGTGGAAGATACACCAGATGGATGTCAATACAGCTTCCTTGAATGGTGTAGTCGAAGAGGAAGTGTATGTGGAGTAGCCACTCGGTTTTGAGACACATGATAGGGAGTCATATGTGTGCAGATTGAATAAATCCTTGTATGGATTGAAACAAGAACCTAGGACATGGTACGACAGGATAGACAATTTCCTGTCCAGTTTCGGCTTTACCAAGAGTAAAGCAGACTCCAACCTTTACTACAAGGTTGAGGAGGGAAATATAGTGATACTCCTATTATATGTGGATGACCTGTTTTTGACAGGAGAGAATAGGTTGATTGCCGATACGAAGTGGAAGCTTGTTGCCAAGTTCGAGATTAAAGACTTGGGCATGATGCATTACTTTCTAGGTATGAAGGTGTGGCAGAGTGCAGATGGAATCTTCCTTGGACAAGGGTAGTATGCAGTAGAGATCCTGAAGCGGTTCAGGATGATGGACTACAAGGCCATGGCCACACCTATGGCATTGAACCTAAAGATATTGAGTGATGCTTCATCAGAGTCGGTTGATGTCACAGTGTATTTTCAGATGATTGGGTCCTTGATGTACCTAACAAACACGAGATCGGATATTTGTTTTGCGATGAATACCTTGAGCCAATTTCTGACAGATCCTAGACATGTTCACCTAATTGTTGTAAAGCATATTCTGAGGTACCTGTAGGGTACGATTGACTATGGGCTCAAGTATGATGCGAATCAAAAGTTTAACCTAGAGGGTTATGTTGATTCATATTGGGCAAGCAGTGCTGCAGATAGGAAGAGCACTTCGGGGTGCTGCTTCAGTATGGGATCAGGTGTGATATCTTGGTTTAGCAGGAAGCAATCCTACGTAGCACTGAGTACAGGTGAAGCAGAGTATGCTGCAGCTTGTTCGTCTATTTGTGAGGCAGTATGGCTAAGGAAGCTACTATCTGATTTATTTAATCTACAGTTGGATGCTACCTGTATCTATTGTGACAACTAGAGTTGTGTGAAGTTGTTAGAGAACCCGTTGTTCCATTACAGGTTGAAGCACATCAAGATCAAATATCACTATATCTGGGATATGGTGTAGATTGGTGCAGTGAAGCTCCAGTATATTGTGACAGATGAGCAGATTGCAGATGTGTTGACCAAACCACTAGCCAGAGTGAAGTTCGAGTACTTCGGAGAGAGGCTTGGTGTTCTTCAGATAGAAGATACTTCGAGGAAGAAGTGATGGGACACATTTGCAGGAGCCATTCCAAGCATGGTGGTAAGAGGATCCTTCCCATGGTTGTGTATGTAAGCACTGTGTGATGAGCATCAGGATGATGCTCCGTTTACTTCTATGTATGATGATCAGGATGATCATGTGTGATGAGTATCAGGAAGATGCCCCAGATGATATGAATCAAGATGATGTTGTGACGATGATCAGGATGATCATACGATGATGATATGCATCAGGACGATGCTATGACGATGATCATACGATGATGATGTGCATCAGGATGATGTACTGTATGATGATGATCAGTATGATCATGAGCATCAGGATGATGCTTTGTGCGAGGATGATCAGGTTGATCTTGAGCATCAGGATGGTACTCTGTGGCCATGGATAAGTTGTGCAAGGGTAGCATGTAATACGTCCTGGAGATCCGGAAAGGTTTTGCTAGTCACGTAAAAGGCCTCGGATTCTCTTTAGAGATATTGTTGGGCAAGACACTCTTTTAAGGTTTTGCTAGACCACATGTAATACGTCTTGGAGATCCGGACAGGTTGTGCTAGTTACGTAAAAGGCCTCAGATGCTCTTTAGAGATCTTGCTGGGCAAGACACTCTTTTAAGGTTTTGTGGGGACCGCATGTAATACGTCCTGGAGATCTGGACAGGTTGTGCTAGTCATATAAAAGGCCTCGGATGCTCTTTAGAGATCTTGCTGGGAAAGACACTCTTTTAAGGTTTTGTGGAGATCACATGTAATCAGTCCTGGAGATCTGGACAGGTTGTGCTAGTTAGGTAAAAGGCCTTGGATGCTATTTAGAGATCTTGTTGGGCAAGACACTCTTTTAAGGTTTTGTGAAGGTCACATGTAAAATATCTTGGGAGATCCGATAGGTTGAGTTGTGTGCTTGTAAAAGTCCTGGGAATCTCTTTCCAGGTTTTTTTGACGCACGTAATCAGTCTTGAGGATTCCACAAGATGGCCAGCTTGCAGAGATGATGAAGACCTACAGGAGGCTAGGCCTACAACCATCATGAAAAAGGGTTGGCTCTGTAGAACTTCCTATGACGAGAAAAATTGAGAGATAGCCCAATGATCGAGATGACGAGTAGAGCAGTAGTGACGATAATGCTCTGTGATCCAGTGACGATGATCCAGCTCTATAGCTAGGGTTTTCATCATAGCTTGTGCAAATGAGCACCTACTAAGGTGAATGGGCTCCTTACTAGCAGTTCAATAAACAATAAACTAAAGTAAGAAAACAATACAAATTCTAAACTAGCATGAGCATTAATAAGCATAACAAAAACATGAAATATGGTGAAGATCTTTCTTTTTTGTATTAAAATTTTACCTCAAGTGTAGAGATTGGTGAAGTTCTTGCAATGATCCAAGAGGGTTGCTCCAAACTCCAACTTTGCTCCTTCTCTTTCTCCAAATGGTAGGAATGGGCCAAAATGGGCACTCAATGGTGAAAGTAGCTCAAGGGTGAGCTAGGGTTTCAAGAGTGATTTTGGCAGAGTAAGGGTGTATTTGATTGTGGATATGAAATGAGGGGTCTCCATCACCTATTTATAGGTTTTTAGTGGTGGAGTGTTGGCCCATGGTTTTGGGAACCATATGGTTTAGGTCAGCTGTATAGGGTTTTTTCCTCCTTTTTCCTCTTTTTTTTTATATTTTTTATTCCCTTTTTAGGGAGTTTTTGCTATTTTGGAGGAATTTTGGGGGAAAAAGGGGTTTTTTTAGCCTTTTGGAGGCTTTTTTTTTATGGTTTTGTGGCCTTTAGGAGGCTTTTTAATGGGATTTTAGGATTCTGAAGGTAAATATGGTAGGAAATATGGACAAATGAGTCATGTAATGGGGTAGATGAGGTAGTGAGCACTTTTTAGGTGTTAACAGATTGCCCCCTGATGTGTGAGGGCAGGAGCTCATCGTATGGCCGATAGACATCATAAGTTTTGTATGGTTTTCCTGGGGTGTGGAGAAGAGAAGAAACAAACTGGAGCCCGAAACAACGGTCTCAAACAAACTGCAAAAACTAAAAGTACATAACCTCAATAATGGATGAGGAATAATCTGATCATATGGACGAGGCGGGCATTCCCATGCTCGTATCAAGATATAGAATAATAATAACAATGGGGTCCAAAATATGGGGACCTGACATACATGGCCTCAAATAATGAATGAGGAAGAATCTCAATATATGGACAAGGTGAGCATACGCATGCTCGTATCAAGATACATAAAAAATAACTGGGAGGCCCCAAAAGGGGGACCTGTAGGATACATAGAGAACCACTGTGTACATCATAAGGGTCCAGAGGGGACACGAATATGGGATATACTGCTGGGCTGACCATCTCTGAGCTGAAGAACCGGTACACTGGAATAACGACAGTGCGGCTGAGTGTGGTACCAGAGGAACTGATGAGCTGCTGGATCATAGTGACAAGGGGTCATACTCTCAATGGTACACTGAACTGGAACTGAACTGGGTACTCAAGGAAGCATATAACTGGATGGCTTCCGAATACAATCGCCAACGCAACCCAGACATCCACGAGAACATATAACTGGGCGTTCCGAAGTGACTCACCAATGTGCTAGAGTCAGGGGAAATCTGGGGTCTTCGACCAATAACTGAAGGGATATAAACCCTGCGCGATTCTCAACGATGCGATCAAGGTGTTGAAGTCGAGCATGTGAGAAACAACCACTCGGAGAGGCAATGATGACTCCTCTCAAAATGGTCCGTAGGCACTCACCACAGATGGTGATGGGTCCAAGGCGTAGGGACCTCTGGGTCTATCCTCTGGAATAGAGGGGCTGTCGTCGACAGAGGGAGACCTGCAACTAGCAAGGAAATGATGTTTCCTTGATAGGAGCGCGAGGTAGAGAACCGAAGTGTGATAGTACTGATGGTAGGACTGATGTACTGCGGGGGATAACTGGGTAAGTAGAGTGGGTGGACTCAAACTTCCTTTGTTCAGAGTATGATGGCGGGGATGATCGGGCAGCATATGAAACTGACTGGTGGGAAAGGGATCATAGCTGTAATGGATCAAGGATAGTGGCTGGGGTGAGTGAGACTCAAGTTGGGGTAAAATGGCAGGAGACTGCAGAATACTCTGAACAAAGGCGACCTGATTGGGGGTTCTACCGAGGTGATCGATCATAGTGCCAAGAGGCACGAGGGGACTTCTTCATGGGTTGAGGAACTAGAAGAAGTGTGTGTAAAATGGTACTGTCGTGTGGATTTGAACAAGCCCAGGACAATTCATGATCGTGAGTGCTTTCAATTTTAAGGAGTCTAAAAGCGATAAGAAGACTCTAAAATAATGGAATGGTACTGTCGTGTGGATTTGTACGAGCCCAGGACAGTGCATGCTCATGGTTGCTTTCAATTTTAGAGAGTCTGAAAGCAATAAGAAGAATCCAGGGGGTTGCTTTTTCGTGTGTTAGTCTCCAAGGCCCAAAGAAGCATAAAAGGATGCAATGAAGAACTCTTCTAGCCGGTGTGACTAGAGTATTCCTTTTTCGTAATTAGTCTACCAGGTCCGGAAAAGGGTTAAACTTATACCAGATAGACGCCCTTTCAGGTACTTTAACGAGCATGAAAGGAAGCAAGATTTCTCGGCGATCTTTTCATTGTTTTAGGAGTCAGAAAAGAGATTAACAGAAACTCCCTAAGTGCCTTTTTCGTAAAGGACTTGTCCGGACCGAAAAAGGGATAAAATTATACCGAACAAAAGGAATGGCCAGGCAAGGAGGAAGTGCTCAATCAAGGAACATTTATGATGACCAAGAACGAGGGTAGGGGGGAACACTAGTGGGCCTCCTTGCGGGGTAATGAATGGTGGCAAAATAACGAAATAGTTGCAGTATGACAGGAGTGAATGGATCATGTAAAAATGTGGAACAATCCGATGGCGGCCGATGTGGCATGCAAACCGAGGCAGTAAGGTGTCGGGACACAATGTTGAAACTGTACCAAGGGAGAGAGAGAAATGATCTCAAGCATCATCACGAGCTTGGAAAAATGAATCCAGCGATATAAAAGGTGTCAAAAAAAGGATAGCAGCTGATGTGGCATGCAAACCGAGGTGATGGGGGGCGTTTTGAAAAAATACCCAAAAAATATGGGGGTGAGAGCGAGAAATGATCTTAAGCATCATCACGGGCTCGAAAAAATGAATCCGATGGTGCAAATGGTGCGAAACACGGAGGTCATAAGGACTCTGGAATGGTTAAAGGAAATAACTAGGTTAAAAAATGGTTGCAAATAAAGGTGAGCCCACCAAGCCAAGGATGCAGTGGTGGGGAGAAATGATGACCCGCGGGGGAAAAATACTAGGTGTATCGAATCAAATCATATATACAAGTGACATGTGACCTCAAAAATGGTTGAGATCACAAATGTGAAAGAGGGAGCAGGGTTAATGACCTGCCCCCATGCTATGTGCATGGGGTTTGTGATTGTGGATCACATATGTGTTGGTTTAAACAATGGGTTCATTGACATGCTGAGATAGAGGTGATGGGGAAAGTTCAAAATGATTGATCATGCCCCCTATCCCAGGGTCAAGGTAATCTATTATGCCCCCTAACTCAGAGGTGTCAATGTGGTGCTCGATGATAGTGAGGTCAAGACCAGGCATTTCGGTGTAGGACCAGGCAAAGACATCACGGAACTCTTGGAAAATTTTTTTGTACTCTCCAATCTCATACTCATTGCAGGATGCTCATAAGGTAATGATTTCAAGAGCGCCAGGTGGGTCTGAGATATCGATGTGGATGATGGGTGAGATGTTGGCCATGTTACCTTCCTCAAAGGCATCAGGAGCAGGAATAGGATCTTTAAGCCAATCGACTTTAGTGGGAAGGAAATCTTTGGACTCAACCGCGAGTTGGGTAGCTGTGGTAGAGGAGGATTCCTCTGGGAGGAAACAAGAACGATGGTGCATGTCATCCCAGGGATAATCCGGGGCAGTGAGAGCCTCGAGAATCTCCTCATCATTGCGGAAAATTTGAGTTATCAAATCGGTTGACGAGGGAGTGGTAGTCGAAGAGATCATATAAATGGTATTAATCTCTCCGGATGGGGATGATACTGGGGGGTGGATCTCCTCAATTGTGGGGGGTGCCGTCTCAAGGTACAAATTATTCATCTCGTAGAGAGAAGCTCTGTAATCTGGGAGATTAGGATAGTGATGTGAGTAGTGGCCATAAATACCGCATATGGCACAAGGGTGGTTGGTACACAGTGATTTATCACGAGGCTTAGGGGTTGGATCTAGTTCGACAACTGGGATGTTGGGGTCGTCGTCAAGCATTTGCATGTGTTCCTGTAATGCAGGTAATTGTGGAAATTGATGAGTTGGATGGCCTAACTCATCACACAACAAGAATTTGGGGGGAGCACGAAACAAGGGAGGGGGTTTAACTGCCTTGGGAGGGGGTACAGCAGTGTATGGTTGTGGGCCTCTGCCCCCAGTGGGCTTGATAAGAGGAGGGGGATTTGTAGATGACAAAGGGGTAGCGACACTAGGAGGTGGTTGACTAGTAGTGACAATGGGTTGCACTGGTTGGAGGACGACATTTGGTGTCGGCGGGGGAACGGGAGGCAAAAGATACCAGACGGGTAATCCTAAGGTTAACCCAAGGAGGCTGAGGGTAGCCATAACCGGGGCGCTTACTACTCCTGAGGGAGGGACTAGGAAGGGGATTGTGTGGATGGGTGTAACACCAATGTGACTAGGTACCAATGGTGATTTGAATAACAAGGGCGGTTGATTGTTGGGTGTTTGTGTATTGTGGGAAAGGGTGCATAGGTCAGATACTTCAGTTGCGGGTGACGGGGGAGGAATGGATTGGAATGTGGAGGTCATCGGCGTATCTGAGTAAACTACAGGTCCCACGGAGGAAACAAACGAGCTAGCGGCACCACTAACAGGTTGTTCAACCATGGGGAGAACATTTTCGGGTGCAGCGGGGGCATTTGGATCGTAATAGGTGAGTTGGTCGACCTTGACCACGCGTCCGTCATGGGGGAACATCATGGTACGAAAAATGGATGAGGCAACCGCCTGCATGGCATACATGTAGCTGCGGCCAAGTAAGAGGTTATAATCAAGTTGGGCATTGATGACCTCTATGTCAATGAGAACGGTTTTACCAGCCAGCTAGACGGGGACGTTAGCTAATAGACCTTGGGGTTGAGCCGAACGACCATCGTAGGCTCGCAACGCAATGGTGGACTGCTGGAGAGTAGGGGATCCCAACTTCTTCCAAGCGAATGTGGACATAACGCATGTAGAGGCACCTTCATCGATGATGCATCGATGGATGACAAGATTCCTAATGGAAACAGAAACTTGGAATGCTAAAGTGGAAGGCAGGTGTGGTTCGGACTGGTCCAAATCGAATGCCATCAGTTGTGAATCATTTGGGTCAATAGCACCAATGGCGGAGAGAAAAGTCTTGCGCTCTGAAGGACAGTTTTTTAAGACTTCTAACGTGGACATGGCTATGGGAGATTGGGCTAAGTCATCTACAATGTTGTAATTTGACGCAGCGCGAGCATTGGGGTTATTGTTAATACGACGAAGTGGGAAACGAGGTGCTTTGGAGGTGCCATCGAGTGGAGCCAGAGGTATACGTAACGTCTGATCAGTGGGATGAGCGTTAGTGTTTTTGTCGGTGGGAGGGGCTTCAGGGGTGGAGCCATATTAGTTCCGATGGGTTTGGAGGTTGACATCAGCGGATGACATCATCAACAAGTGGTGAGTACCTGAGTCGAACATGGGTTGATCAGGAGCGGCATAAGTGATCTGTTGTTGTGGTGGCGCGTTGCCTTGAGGGGGAGCCAACGACCGAGTGTTCACTACGCCTTCTGTTGGTAGGGGGTTTTGCAGCACCAAAGGTTGCTACTGAGGAGGTGGGGGGTTGGGCGGCGCTTGAGGAGCTGCATGCCCTTGGCGATGGGAATCATCAACCCAGATTTGCCGAGCTCGCTCCAAATGTGGGCAAGCATGTGTGTAGTGGCCATAGACCCCGCAAACAGAACAAGGATGGTTTGTTCGCAAATTAGGATTTTGGGCCTACTTGGGTGGCTGATCAGGGTTTTGGTTGGCAGGTGTCGCGTTATTGTTGTCTGGGGGATTAGGAGGTTGACCACCTTGGTCGGGAGGGGGGTTGTTCCCACGGTTACGGCCTTTGCCATGGTTTTGTTGGCCCTGTTGGCACTGGTTATTTTGGTTCTGCTGCGGATTTTGTTGGGCGTAGACTTTCCCTTAGGCAGTAGGTGGGTTCTAGGGTTGTGCAGGTGCGGGAGCAGGCTGCGGTGGATAATAAGTAGGTGGAGGCTGTGCAGGTGCTGAAACTTGTGGGGGTTGCTGATACGTCTGCGGAGCGGGCTGTGGGTTTTCCATAGGGGCTGCCTGTGGCGGGTAAGCAAGTTGGGCTTGCGAGGACATAGGAGCTGAGGCAGCCTGTGGACGGTAATACGGCTGAGGTGCGACCGGGGGAGCATAAGCGGAGGACGCATGTCCAAAGAACTGAGGTGGACATGAGGGTCCGTGAGAATGGTGGTGGTGTGTCATGGGAGCATACGAATTGATTGTTCTGGATTGAGATGTAGCCCGCGAAAGTTCGGGGCCAGGGCTAGGACGTGCTATGGAGAAAGGGTTGGGGATGCGAGGTAACATGGCCAATGATACCGTCTGCGGCATGGGATTCCCCCGGCGCATCGTGTTGGGAGGAATCGCCGTGAGGGGTGTCAGGTATGATGGTATAGAGAGAACCCGACTGGGTGTATATGAGGTCAAATTGATGGGCTTTGAGGATGGCCTCTTCTTCAGAATGGGGTCGTTCGGATGCCACATCCTTGGCAATGACAGGAAGGAGGGATTTTAGAAACCAAGCTAAGAAGATACAGTCGTCTAACTTGATTTTGCAGAGGCTGCAGCGTTGATGCCACTCATGAATGTGGTTAGTGATGTGGATAGCTGTGTTCTGTCTGCAAGACAGTAGGATCTCAACTCCCGCGTCATAGCGGACAGGTAACTGAAAGAACTGTAGGAAGGTCGAGGCAAGGGAAGTAAAGGTGGCATGGGTCCCATGGGGTTGTTCGATGTACCACTTAGCTGCAGAGCCAGTGAAGGTGCGCTGTAACAGACGGAGGCGGACATAGTCGTCCACTATGGAGTTGGAGGAACACCATAGATGAAAGGACATAATATGGTTTTGGGGGTTCTCACCTGCCTTGCCCTCAAACTTAGGGATGTCAGAGGGGAGCTTGGTGGGCATGTGGGGCCACACAGGGTTGTGTCTGATAGGATCGTTAATCAGTTTAGCTAGGTCAGGAAGGTTGAGGCTAGCCATGAATGGAAAACTCGTAGAAGGATGTGACATACTAGTGGGTTGGGCCATGTTGGGGCCAATGCCCCCAAGTGTAGGGGAAGGTTTTGGGGGGTTGCCCCAAATTGTAGGGACGAACATGGTATGGGACGGTCCTACACCGCCAAGAGTAGTGTGAGTCACTGATGGAATGGGTGCAGTGATTGGAATGGTAGATGTGGGCCCCATCGAGGGCATACCCAAAGCAGGTGTAGTAGCTGGTGTGGTGGTGGATGCTCCACCAATGGTCCCTACAAAGAAAGGGGTGGAAGTCACGCCAGCCATGGGGCTGGTTGGTGCAGTGTAAATGGGGTTCTCGGACTCAGCCTCAGAATCAGAGGTAAAATAGGGGGCGTCTAGATCGGGTGTTGGAATTCTATGTCGTTGATGAGTGGATTCAAGTGACAAAGCTCGAGATCTATGATGAGTGGTATCAAGTGATGAATATCTATGTCTATGACGGGTGGTGTCAAGTGAACCGTGCTGCGGGGGTTCGCCCCGGAGGCGTTGAGAATGTCTCGGGGACTCAATGGTGACAAATGGTGTCAAATATCTGGGGGTTGTGTTGAGTGAAAAACAACTCAAAAACCCTAATGCAACCGAGTGTGCAGAAGGAGAGCTCAAAAAAATGGCACTCAGGCCAACAACCAACTCAAAACACTTACTGCAACAGTTGTGCTACAATAAGTGGAGTATCAACAGAAATGGTCAGAATACCAACAAGCAGCAGGTTTCCTATAAAATAAAAATAGTGGACTCACTAGACCAAAAGGAGGTAAGGGAGCATGCAAACACCTAACTAAATAGTATTCTGACTCAACTAGACATATCCTCTGCAAGGTGATGAAATCCAAGTCAGACAATATGGATAGCAGAGCCAAGTGGCTAAAGATATCCCCCTACCGGGAGGGACACCGGGTAGTCAATCCTAGAAGAAAGGAAACTAAGATACCCCGTTCATGACACGTCCAGAAAAGGTGAATCTGCCGTTTGGTTCTTTTACCGCAGTACCCCCATACAGGGATACCCCGAGAACTGCGAAAGGTAGCCTTCGGTTACTGAATGGATTGCGGTATTCCACTCAGGCCTCCGGAACCAGTCTGGCGACTTCAACCCTCCTAGGGGAGAGGCCCTCTGATAAACTGGTTGTGACCGTGCCAAAAAATACTAGGGGATTTTGGTTTCCTAATGGACAACAACTATGTCTCAAGTGTAAGCAACCGAGGGGTGTTATTTGGATGCCTATCCCCCTGATCCTACCTAACTACAAAAATTCTTATGTGTTCCCCAAGTGGGGTTAGAATATTGGTTGTGTTAAGTAGTTTTTTAAGGCTCACTTGAATTAGGTGACAGAGTGTGTGCGTGTGAGATGATGAACCCAAATAAAAGTGCCACAAGGGGGGCAACTTTCTAACTAAAAATAACAAGACAGAATGTAAACTTTGAAATGCAAAATTTTCTTTTTTTCAAGTAAAATGCTGAAATTTTTTAAAAAATGATTCTGTAAAGGGAACAGAAATAAAACTGCAGAAAAGGCTGTAGGGAAGTATGGCTGCAGGTAGGACAGATGGCTATGCAGTAGCAGAAAATAGTGCAGCAAAGTGCTGGGTTCAAAACAGGGAAAAAAGTGCAGAAAGCAGACCGCGGGTCTGTGGCAAATATCTGGGGTCGGACCGCGGGAAACAGAGCAACAGTCGCAGAAAGGTTGCGGGTTTTTGGCCGAAAGATGCAGTCGAACCGCAGGAAACAGGTCGAAAGCCGCAGGCGGGTTGCAGGAAAATGGCTTAAAGCCGCAGGTGGGACACAGGAAAAAGGCCGACAGATGCAGTCGGGTTGCAGCAAAAGGGCTGAAAGCCGCGGTCGGGACGCGAGAAAAGGGCTGACAAACGCAAACGGGTTGCAGCAAAAGGGCTTAAAGCCGCAGTCGGGACACGGGAAAAGGGCCGATAGACGCAGGAAGGTTGCAGAAAACTGGCTGAAAGCCGCAGGCGGGACGCCGAAATTTTTTTAACAATCGCAGTCGGATCGCAACAAACAAGCTAATTAGCCGCGGTTGGATCGCAGGTAACAGACTTGAATCCGCTGGCAGGTCGTCGGAAACAGTCTGAGAGTCGCGGTCGGGTCGCAGGTAATGCTTGAAAGACGCGGTCGAAACGCAACTGCAGGGGTAAAAGACACGGTTTACGACAGCCGAAAGGAAAAAACAAGAAAATATTTAAAAACTATAACCAAAAATTCAAACCAAGGGGAGTCACCAAAAGTGTAGCTAGGGTTTTCACCCTAGCTTGTGCAAATGAGCACCTACTAAGGAGAATGGGCTCCTTAGTAGCAGTTTAATAAACAATAAACTAAAGTAAGAAAACAATACAAATTCTAAACTAGCATGAGCATTAATAAGCATAACAAAAACATGAAATATGGTGAAGATCTTTCTTTTTTGTATTAAAATTTTACCTCAAGTGTAGAGGTTAGTGAAGTTCTTGCAATGATCCAAGAGGGTTGCTCCAAACTCCAACTTTGCTCCTTTGCTTTCTCCAAATGGTGGGAATGGGCCAAAAGGGGCACTCAATGGTGAAAGTAGCTCAAGGGTGAGCTAGGGTTTCAAGAGTGATTTTGGCAGAGTAAGGGTGTATTTGATTGTGGATATGAAATGAGGGGTCTCCATCACCTATTTATAGGTTTTTAGTGGTGGAGTGCTGGCCCATGGTTTTGGGAACCATATGGTTTAGGTCAGCTGTATAGGGTTTTTTCCTCCTTTTTCCTCTTTTTCCTCTTTTTTTTTTATATTTTTTATTCCCTTTTGTTATACCTCAATATTACACATTATATATTAGTGTCGCATCCTTGCATTTATAGACCTAAACGACAGTTTCCCTTAAAGATCATCTTAACATCCAGAATGAAAACCATTGACTGAACACTGAAAGCAAAACCTTTTCCTGCCATCTGTCAGCCCAATTTAGCCCTGTTTGTGAGCACTACCGCTCCCTGCACATCTATAGGGGAGCGGTAGTAAGAACTACCGTGCGTTGGTCCTTCTCTGGGGCGCGGTACTACCGCGTTATGCTCAGTTGTAGGGGCGAGGTAGTATGAAATTAGCCTTTTTGCCTTGGATTTTGGGATTTCGACCTTTGAGGAGATTTTGTTGGGATTACTACCTTTGGTTCGATCCTAACTCCTTCTTTGTTTAGCTGTCCTGATCCACTAAACCCTCCATAGATCCACACTTCTCTCTTGTTGGTTAGCCTTCCCATGTGCTATAAGAGAGAAGCTTTCCATGGGCCAAAGGGAGGACTTTTGGGGCATCAAACCTATGATCTTCACACTTCTGCAGAGATAGATAGAGGAAGCACTTGGAGCTGGAAGTTGGCTTGGACATCAAGCAACTATTGTACATGACTTCAAGTTGGTAATGGAATAACTTGTCTTGTTTTCCCAAATCATTTGTGTTAATTTTGTTTTAATGATATGATTTGTATCTTTCATAGATTTAGATTTCAACTTATGTTTTAAGTTGCTAGAGAATAGTGCATTCTTGTGTCTTGGTTCCATTTTGACAGGTTCATTCGTGAGGGCTTGGAGATTGGAGCAATTACAAAGACAAGCGTTTGGATAGAAGGTCAGTTAAACTTCTTCTACTCTTTCTAGCATTTTAATCTTGAGACGTTTGTTAAATCTAGGGATTCACGGTAGCATTTGTTTCTTTTTTTGTCCCCAGTATGGTCGCCAGTTTTTGTTGTAGAAATTTCTCCCTACGGATAGGTAGAAACTCTCTTAGGATAAAGCAGGATGTACTGACTCTATACTAAGACAAAAAAAGAAACAAATGCTACCTTGAATCCCTAGATCTAACAAACGTCTCAAGATTAAAATGCTAGAAAGAGTAGAAGAAGTTTAACTGACCTTCTATCCAAACGCTTGTCTTTGTAATTGCTCCAATCTCCAAGCCCTCACGAATGAACCTGTCAAAATGGAACCAAGACACAAGAATGCACTATTCTCTAGCAACCTGAAACATGAGTTAGGATCTAAATCTATGAAAGATACAAATCATATCATTAAAACAAATGATCTTTAAGGGAAACTGTCGTTTAGGTCTGTAAATGCAAGGATGCGACACTAATATATAATGTGTAATATTGAGGTATAACTAGACTATTCACTTGCCTATACCTTAGGCGAATGAAATGAAGCTTAGGGGCATGTCTTCAACCTCTGGAAGTTACGTTGAAGTCAACTCGATCACCTCTCCACATCACGTTGGAGCTAAGTCACTTACTTCTAGTAATCATGCTGGGGGCATGAACCAACCTTTGGGTTTCATGACGGGAAGAAGTTCACCATTGGGAACATTTTCAAGCATACTTTCCTTTTTAGGTTTCGAGCTCATTAAACCATGAAAATTATCCTGAGCCTAGTTCATTTTCTGTTACAAGCTCGTTAAAAAATGAAGCAGACATCATGAGAATTCTTCCAACCTATCTTCGAGCTCGTTAAAAACAGTAAGATGGTGTTTGAGCTTACTTTTCACTTTTTTCGTGCTCTGGTTAAAAACATGAAAAGTGGTTTGAGCTTACTTTTTCCTTTTTCGTGCTCTGGATCCAAACATGAAAAAGATTCCGAGTGCTTTTGATACCATTATCGTGCTCGTTAAACAATTGGAGTAAAAAGGTGTGTCTAACGAGTATAGGTTTATCACTTTATCCGGCCTCGGTAGAAACTCTCTTAGGATAAAGCAGGATGTACTGACTCTATACTAAGACTTAGTATAGAGTCAGTACATCCTGCTTTATCCTAAGAGAGTTTCTACCTATCCGTAGGGAGAAATTTCTACAACAAAAATTGGCGACCATACTGGGGACAAAAAGGAAACAAATGCTACCTTGAATCCCTAGATCTAACAAACATCTCATGATTAAAATGTTAAAGAGAGTAGAAGGAGTTTAACTGACCTTCTATCCAGACACTTGTTTTTGATATTTGCTCCAAGCTCCAAGCCCTCACAAGTGAACCTGTTAAAATGGAACCAAGACACAAGAATGCACTATTCTCTAGCAACCTGAAACATGAGTTAGTATCTAAATCTATGAAAGATACAAATCATATCATTAAAACAAATGATCTTTAAGGGAAACTGTCGTTTAGGTCTGTAAATGCAAGGATGCGACACTAATATATAATGTGTAATATTGAGCTATAACTAGACTATTCACTTGCCTATACCTTAGGCGAATGAAATGAAGCTTAGGGGCATGTCTTCAACCTCTGGAAGTTACGTTGAAGTCAACTCGATCACCTCTCCACATCACGTTGGAGCTAAGTCACTTACTTCTAGCAATCATGCTGGGGGCATGAACCAACCTTTGGGTTTCATGACGGGAAGAAGTTCACCATTGGGAACATTTTCAAGCATACTTTCCTTTTTAGGTTTCGAGCTCATTAAACCATGAAAATTATCCTGAGCATAGTTCATTTTCTGTTACAAGCTCGTTAAAAAATGAAGCAGACATCATGAGCATTCTTCCAACCTATCTTCGAGCTCGTTAAAAACAGTAAGATGGTGTTTGAGCTTACTTTTCACTTTTTTCGTGCTCTGGTTAAAAACATGAAAAGTGGTTTGAGCTTACTTTTTCCTTTTTCGTGCTCTGGATCCAAACATGAAAAAGATTCCGAGTGCTTTTGATACCATTATCGTGCTCGTTAAACAATTGGAGTAAAAAGGTGTGTCTAACGAGTATAGGTTTATCACTTTATCCGGCCTCGGTAGAAACTCTCTTAGGATAAAGCAGGATGTACTGACTCTATACTAAGACTTAGTATAGAGTCAGTACATCCTGCTTTATCCTAAGAGAGTTTCTACCTATCCGTAGGGAGAAATTTCTACAACAAAAACTGGCGACCATACTGGGGACAAAAAGGAAACAAATGCTACCTTGAATCCCTAGATCTAACAAACATCTCAGGATTAAAATGCTAAAGAGAGTAGAAGGAGTTTAACTGACCTTCTATCCAGACACTTGTTTTTGATATTTGCTCCAAGCTCCAAGCCCTCACAAGTGAACCTGTTAAAATGGAACCAAGACACAAGAATGCACTATTCTCTAGCAACCTGAAACATGAGTTAGGATCTAAATCTATGAAAGATACAAATCATATCATTAAAACAAATGATCTTTAAGGGAAACTGTCGTTTAGGTCTGTAAATGCAAGGATGCGACACTAATATATAATGTGTAATATTGAGCTATAACTAGACTATTCACTTGCCTATACCTTAGGTGAATGAAATGAAGCTTAGGGGCATGTCTTCAACCTCTGGAAGTTACGTTGAAGTCAACTCGATCACCTCTCCACATCACGTTGGAGCTAAGTCACTTACTTCTAGCAATCATGCTGGGGGCATGAACCAACCTTTGGGTTTCATGACGGGAAGAAGTTCACCATTGGGAACATTTTCAAGCATACTTTCCTTTTTAGGTTTCGAGCTCATTAAACCATGAAAATTATCCTGAGCCTAGTTCATTTTCTGTTACAAGCTCGTTAAAAAATGAAGCAGACATCATGAGCATTCTTCCAACCTATCTTCGAGCTCGTTAAAAACAGTAAGATGGTGTTTGAGCTTACTTTTCACTTTTTTCGTGCTCTGGTTAAAAACATGAAAAGTGGTTTGAGCTTACTTTTTCCTTTTTCGTGCTCTGGATCCAAACATGAAAAAGATTCCGAGTGCTTTTGATACCATTATCGTGCTCGTTAAACAATTGGAGTAAAAAGGTGTGTCTAACGAGTATAGGTTTATCACTTTATCTGGCCTCGGTAGAAACTCTCTTAGGATAAAGCAGGATGTACTGACTCTATACTAAGACTTAGTATAGAGTCAGTACATCCTGCTTTATCCTAAGAGAGTTTCTACCTATCCGTAGGGAGAAATTTCTACAACAAAAACTGGCGACCATACTGGGGACAAAAAGGAAACAAATGCTACCTTGAATCCCTAGATCTAACAAACATCTCAGGATTAAAATGCTAAAGAGAGTAGAAGGAGTTTAACTGACCTTCTATCCAGACACTTGTTTTTGATATTTGCTCCAAGCTCCAAGCCCTCACAAGTGAACCTGTTAAAATGGAACCAAGACACAAGAATGCACTATTCTCTAGCAACCTGAAACATGAGTTAGGATCTAAATCTATGAAAGATACAAATCATATCATTAAAACAAAATTAACACAAATGATTTGGGAAAACAAGACAAGTTATTCCATTACCAACTTGAAGTCATGTACAATAGTTGCTTGATGTCCAAGCCAACTTCCAGCTCCAAGTGCTTCCTCTAGCTATCTCTGCAGAAGTATGAAGATCATAGGTTTGATGCCCCAAAAGTCCTCCCTTTGGCCCATGGAAAGCTTCTCTCTTATAGCACATGGGAAGGCTAACCAACAAGAGAGAAGTGTGGATCTATGGAGGGTTTAGTGGATCAGGCCAGCTAAACAAAGAAGGAGTTAGGATCGAACCAAAGGTAGTAATCCCAACAAAATATCCTCAAAGGTCGAAATCCCAAAATCCAAGGAAAAAAGGCTAATTTCAGACTACCGCGCCCCTACAACTGAGCATAACGCGGTAGTACCACGCCCCAGAGAAGGACCAACGCACGGTAGTTCTTACTACCGCTCCCCTATAGATGTGCAGGGAGCGGTAGTGCTCACAAACGGGGCTAAATTGGGCTGACAGATGGCAGGAAAAGGTTTTGCTTTCAGTGTTCAGTCAATGGTTTTCATTCTGGATGTTAAGATGATCTTTAAGGGAAACTGTCGTTTAGGTCTGTAAATGCAAGGATGCGACACTAATATATAATGTGTAATATTGAGGTATAACAAAAGGGAATAAAAAATATAAAAAAAAAGAGGAAAAAGAGGAAAAAGGAGGAAAAAACCCTATACAGCTGACCTAAACCATATGGTTCCCAAAATCATGGGCCAGCACGATTAAGGCCCATTGATGGGTTCCCTCCCAACATGATGATCAGAGGTTGGTAAATGCCCCCAGCATGATTGCTAAAGGATAAACATGCCCCCCAAGCTTCGTTTCATCTGACTACTCTTCTTCCTTACCCAAAAATCCTGGCTACTAATCCAAATGTGTTCACCAGGGGGGGTAGGGAGAACTAGAATCAAGTGACCCTAAGTCACTTACTTCTAGCAACTCGATCACCAAGGGGGGTAGGGAGAACCAGAATGAAGCTTAGGGGCATGTCTTCAACCTCTGGAAGTTACGTTGAAGTCAACTCGATCACCTCTCCACATCACATTGGAGCTAAGTCACTTACTTCTAGCAATCATGTTTATCGTGAGGATCCAAGAAGGCAAAATTTTGAAGTCCTCCAATCTCAGCAAAACCAACACCAGATCGAAGGGCTCGTCGAGACAATCCCACCGGCATTCGTTTCACCTCAAACGGACTCCGTATGAGAAAGTTATCGCGTTCTGTTCTATAAGGGAAACAGGCAAATTTGGCAAAATGGGGTGCCACGTGGCACCACTGACAGGGTGACACGTGGCAGCACAGACCTGTCACAAGGTGACACGTGGCAGTATGATCCAAGCTGGCATATGGTGACTGGACGTACGGATGGTGACGTGGCAATACGGACAGTGACTTGGCGGTTGACTGGGCATGAGGTGGACCAATCCTAGGCCGCCACGTTGCAGCATGGGATTGGCCAATATATCTAAGGCAAAAATTATGGCCTCCATGAGGTTTGACCCTGTGACCTCTCTCATATAAGCGCTCCGCCTTCACCACTTGGGCTACATATCTTTATTGCTATGTTTGTTAAGGTTTGTTTATTTAAGTGTGGAAACGTTGGTAATGGAGAAAAATAAAGGGGTCGGGGCATGGTTTTCAACGTGATAAGGCTGTTACAACCCACGAAAATCACGTGGGACGCGCCACTCCTTAAGCACATGTGTTATAACAAACTTTTAAACGTTACATGCCACCTAATGTATGTTGAGGCGCCAACACCATTTGCATAACAAACTTTGGGCTAAAGTTTTAAAAAGTGGGTTGGTATGGTTATTATCATAATATGTTTTTAACCATATGAAAAGCCAACAAAAGGGTATGCCTTTTTATTTTTTAAAAAGGGTATTTTTAAATATGTTTGTTAAAGAGCCCAACCACATGATAACCAAACATGGAGTTGTAACCATATGCCTATTTAGGCAAAATTGTTGTAACTTGAGAAACCATGAGGATCATGTGAGAGGAGTCCATACAAGCCTATATAAACTCTCTCATTTGCCATTGTCAAGCATGCTTTGGAGTAGAGACTTTGTAGCTAAAGGAGAGAAGGGAGATTGCGTAGCTCTGCAGGAGGAAGGTACGAGTGTTTATACTCGTTTTAAACCGTCTTCAGGCTTCGGAGTTGCTGGAAGCAGTCTTGTTGTGTTTTGGGCAGCGGTTCTCTTCCTGGCCATTGTCGCCAAGGTATCATTGTATCATTGCCATGTATTTTTCCTTTATGCTGAGATTATAGATCGGCCCTCCTATTGACAAGCAGGCCCGGAGACGTAGTCCATCCTAGACGAACCCCGTTATCAACTTGTTGTCTTTATGTGTGTATTGTCTATGTTGTTTGGTTCTCTTCTTATGGATTTGTGAGCTTCATTCATGCTCTTTATGCAATTCATGTTAACGTCATAGAGTAGCAAAGGTCTTGTTTTCGGATCATGGCATCTGTTATACCTCAATATTACACATTATATATTAGTGTCGCATCCTTGCATTTACAGACCTAAACGACAGTTTCCCTTAAAGATCATCTTAACATCCAAAATGAAAACCATTGACTGAACACTGAAAGCAAAACCTTTTCCTGCCATCTGTCAGCCCAATTTAGCCCTGTTTGTGAGCACTACCGCTCCCTGCACATCTATAGGGGAGTGGTAGTAAGAACTACCGCGCGTTGGTCCTTCTCTGGGGCGTGGTACTACCGCGTTATGCTCAGTTGTAGGGGCGCGGTAGTCTGAAATTAGCCTTTTTGCCTTGGATTTTTGGATTTCGACCTTTGAGGAGATTTTGTTGGGATTACTACCTTTGGTTCGATCCTAACTCCTTCTTTGTTTAGCTGGCCTGATCCACTAAACCCTCCATAGATCCACACTTCTCTCTTGTTGGTTAGCCTTCCCATGTGCTATAAGAGAGAAGCTTTCCATGGGCCAAAGGGAGGACTTTTGGGGCATCAAACCTATGATCTTCACACTTCTGCAGAGATAGCTAGAGGAAGCACTTGGAGCTGGAAGTTGGCTTGGACATCAAGCAACTATTGTACATGACTTCAAGTTGGTAATGGAATAACTTGTCTTGTTTTCCCAAATCATTTGTGTTAATTTTGTTTTAATGATATGATTTGTATCTTTCATAGATTTAGATTCTAACTTATGTTTTAAGTTGCTAGAGAATAGTGCATTCTTGTGTCTTGATTCCATTTTGACAGGTTCATTCGTGAGGGCTTGGAGATTGGAGCAATTACAAAGACAAGCGTTTGGATAGAAGGTCAGTTAAACTTCTTCTACTCTTTCTAGCATTTTAATCTTGAGACGTTTGTTAAATCTAGGGATTCAAGGTAGCATTTGTTTCTTTTTTTGTCTTAGTATAGAGTCAGTACATCCTGCTTTATCCTAAGAGAGTTTCTACCTATCCGTAGGGAGAAATTTCTACAACACCTTTTTAGGGGGTTTTTGCTATTTTGGAGGAATTTTGGATAATTTTGGGGGAAAAGGGGGTTTTTTAGCCTTTTGGAGGCTTTTTTGATGGTTTTGTGGCCTTTTGGAGGCTTTTTAGGCCTTTTGGAGGCTTTTTAGGCCTTTTGGAGGCTTTTTAATAGGATTTTAGGGTTCTGAAGGTAAATATGGTAGGAAATATGGACAAATGAGTCCTGTAATGGGGTAGATGAGGTAGTGAGCACTTTTTAGGTGTTAACAAGCTCCAGAATTGAAGAATTGTTGCGATATGTATTGATGACCTGTGTCTATAGAATACCTTTCTAGTTAAGAGGGAGTGTTGATGTATTTGTAAATTCGAAAGATATTCTTCTATGTATTACATTTGTACTTTATTGTATCCCCAACGAAGTATCATTACTCCGATTGGAAGTGTCGTCATTTGTATTTTCAAGTGTTGAAACTTATACATTATGGGTTATTAGACCACCTTGGTGGGGTCAGCCATGTATAAGTTGTGTGGGTCAAAGGGTTATTAGACCACCCTAGTGGGGTCGGCCCAGTTAGCATTATGTTAAGTGGTTAAGTTGGGGCCGACCTAGTTAGAGTTAAAATTCAAGTGAAGTAAAGTATAAATAGAGAGTGAGTGTGTCTCATTCTATTCATTCACTCACTCATCCAACTCGCATTAGTTGAGAGAGGAGTGCGCACAAGTGGAGGAGGAGTAGCTGTTGGATTCATCTATCTTTTGGGGATTGATCATTATTATCTTTGTATTGGGGCTTATTCTATCTCTGAGGAAGTTGCAGGGTTTTTCACCTTCTTGGTTTTTCCCGAGGAAACTTTGTGTCTCTTGTGTTTATGATTGTTATGTTGTGCTTGTTATTCTCTTAGTATGATCCTTGATAATGTTTGAATGATATTATCTAAAAATTAACACTCTTTAAATGGGAACATCATTATACGGAAGACCGAGGAGGTGATCACCTTCATGGAGTACATGTAACTACCCCCCAATAGGTTGTTGTAGTCGAGTTGGGTATCTACTACCTTGATATCAATCATAACCATCTTTCCCCCCATATCGACACAGACATTTTGGTACAATCCTCTTAGTTGGGATGGCCTCACATCATATGCACAAAGAGAAATAGACAAGGGGACTAGATCAGGTGATCCCAATCATTTCCAAACATTAGAGGACATGATGCATGTCGTTGTGCCTTAATCAATGAATCATAATGTTTCTGATGGTAACTAAGACTTGGAATGCGACTAATGAGGGTAGTCATGGTTCACCTTTGTCAAGATAAAAATTCATGAGGCATGAGGCTCACTTTATGCTATTTCCACTATGCAATATGTTTGGGTGGAAGAAGCAAGGACAACATGGAAACATGATTAGAAGGAATGCAATAAAACCAACATATACAAGAGGAATCTAGTTTAGTAGACACATTTGTGTGGATGAATGATTTATATGGTACCAACATCACCTATATTTATGTGAAAATTCTCAACTTGAACAAAACGTCCTTTTGGAATTGCACAATTATCCTATAGGAGGGCATTTAGGATTCTTGAAAACTTTCCATGGCATCAAGAAGGATTTTTTGTGGCGGAATGTTTAGTTTTCTAACAAAATAAGGGAGAGACAATCAAGACACTGGGTCTTCTACAACCATTAGCCATACCAAGTCAACATTTGGAAGAGGTCTCAGTGGATTTTATCAAAAATATAACAAAGTTAGAAGGAAATACTAACATCATGGTAGTATCAAATCAACTCACAAAGTATGCCCATTTCTTCTCTCTTTCTCATCCCTTTAAAGCAATTACAATAGTTGCAGCAATCATGGAAATAGTTCAGAAGCTACATGGAATCCCCAAGTTAAGTGATAGAGATCCAATTTTCACTGGTAATTTTTGGAATGAAACATTTTATTGTTTGGGTACTCAATTGGCTCAATCTCTTCTTACCATATTCAATTTGATGGGATAGATATGATTCTTAATAAATTCCTAGAAGAATATATCCATTTTTTTCCTGTGATAACAAACACCATGGGTCTAGTGGTTTCCCTTAGAAAAATGGTGGTACCACACATATTTCCATACTACAAAAAAATGTCACCATTATGGAACTTTATGGCTATCATCCTCCTTCCATCACATCATCCTTGAAAAATAAAGCTAATGTTCAAGCAGTGGAGGATCACATAGAGCATCGACAAGAGGTTCTCCAACTATTGAAAGATAACTTCGATATAACACAAAATAGGATGAAACAACGAGTAGATCAACATCATAGTGAAATGAAATTTGAAGTAGGGGATTGGGTATTTTTTAGGGTACAAACAGATGTCCCTCAAGCAACAAAAGAAGGACAATAAATTAGCACCCACGTACCATGGCCCTATAAGGTGTTGCAGTGGATTGGGGGTATGGAATACAAATTGGAGTTTCCTCCATATTCATGTGTACATCTAGTCTTCTATGTTTCTTGCCTAAAAAAGGTAATTGGTGAAAAGATCCTAGTCCAAACCATTTTATCAGAGATTAATGAAGAAAGTAAATTGATACTAGAACATGAAGCAATCCTTGACACAAGGATCAAGCAATTCCAAAATCGAGTAATTACAAAGTTCCTCATCAAGTGGAAGAACTTTCCAATAGAAGAGGAAACATGGGAATATGAGTTCTTCATGCAGAAACATCCAAAGCTAATCAAGTGTTAAAGACAACACTTGTTTGAAAGGGAGGGCAATGTTAAGCCCCATACATTGTGACATTACATGTATTATTACATTAGTATTGTATTTATTGGTTGACTAAGGCCTTATTTGTAATTTTATGGTCAACTTTTGTGATGAACCTGCAATAATTAATTAATGCAAATACGCGAGATATCAGAAATAATAGAACATAATCACTTTTATATTGATCACAGGCCACTTCGAGGGGGCAACCTCCTTTGAGCAAGCTCAATACAATTAACTTCACGGTGCCTTCAATGACCTCAACACACACTTATATACTAAGTCTATGCCCAATACTATGAGTCAAAAACATGGGACATATAATACTACGGGACGACTTACAAAGCATATGCGTCCAATACTATGGGTCAATACTATGGGCTAATATAAACTACGGATCAACAAATACTACGGGACGACTTACAAAGCATATGCGTCCAACAACAATATACTAACATAGTAAAGAGAAGGGTTGACATAGGTTCCTAACATCCCCTCTCCCTTAGAAAAAGCTTTGTCCTCAAAGCTTTGGTTGGAGAAATTGCTGCAGAATCTGAAGGAGTGGTTCCCCGGTAGCATCCTCGGTTTGCATTTCGGGCCACTGACGCCTTTGGAGTGTCAAGGAGGATTGCTTGGAAGGTTGTAGATGAAGAAGGACCCTGTCATCTGCATGGAAAATGCGCTCAGAACGGTTCTGATCGGCTTGTTGTTTTAGGCAAATTCTGGCCATGTGAAGATTGTCCTACAAAATGAGAAGAATTTGATCGTGGTTTTGAAGAACCGAGTCAATTTCCTAAACTGGGGAGCTGCTAAGGGTGTATGGAAGAAGAACTGGCGGTGTTTTTCCATAGACTACTTCATATGGTGTCCTTTGAGATGTGGTATTGTACCACCAGAGCACTGCTAGGAAATCCATAGAAATAGTTGGCCAAAGTTGTGTAGGGATGGGCAAGGGTTTGAGCAATCCCGAAAGGAGTGTCGTTTCCCCCTTGTTGACTTGGAAAGTATCATCGTCAGCCACCATTTGTTGAATTGTCATTTTTAGTCCCGACCAAAAGAAGTTACATTGTTCCCGGTCATACATTTTGCAGAACCCAGAGTGCCCTGTTGATGAAGAAGCATGGAGTTCATAGAAGAGATAGCCCTGTTGAACATATTGCAACCAATTTCGAACAAGCAGAGAAAGAGCTGTAAGAGAAACTGGGTCATCAATTGTACGAGAAGGAGCATCTTCCACCATATTGTCCTTACCCTTCTTGTAAGTGATCACATAGGGATAACCCATGAGTTGGATAACCCATTGCAGGTGTATTGGGGAGGAGACCCATTGTTCCAAAAAAATTTCCAGACTCAGGAGATCAGTCTTGATGCAGAAATAATTCCCTAATAGGTATGGCTGCCATTTCTGTACTGCATGCAAAATAGACATCATTTCCTGCTGAGAGGTAGATGTGGCTACATTCTTACCGGAAGGGTCTCTTGAAGGCAGCAAGCGCATTGGTTCAGCAAAGATACCTGCATATCTATCCAAGGAAGTAGTGGAGACTGTTGATGGGTGCATCTGAATGGAATTGAGCTGAGCGATGACACCATGTGAATTCTTCTTAAGGATTTTTCCAGGTGATGTGAACTGATGATGCAGAGAGACCCTGGTTGTAAGCCCATAAATTTGTGTTGTGCCCCATTGACTTTAAACTGCATCCAAAGTTCAGCAAAATCCCATAAGATGGGGCCAAGTGTGCGTAACCATTGAATGCCCAAAACCACATCACATCCGCCTATGGACAAGGAAAACATGTCAGAGCGTAGGTTATAATATTCCATAGAGATACGCACATTGTGACACTTCCCCTTGCAAGGTAAGGTGCCCCCATTGGCAACCATGACTTCAAAGTTGGAGCAAGGATGGACAAAACAATCAGCCTGTTTGGAAATCCGAGGGTCAATGAAGTTATGAGTGCTACCAGAATCAATGAGTATGGTAAGAGGGAGCTTCTTGAAGTATCCCCTGACTCGCATTGTTTGTGGGGTGGTGACGCCGGTTACAGCATGGAGAGAGATCTTGGGTGGGTCGTCCTGAGATGGGGTGTCAACAGGCGGGTGTTGAATGTCAACCTGGTCATCTACTGTATATGTAGCTTCTTCACCAAGTTCTAAGGCAGGCAGAGAATCCACATCCAAGAGATAGAACTTTTGTTGAACACATCTATGTCCCCGAGTGAATTTCTCATCACAATTATAGCAAAGCCCTTTTTCTCGGCGCGCCTGCATTTCTATTTCAGACAAATGCTTGATAGGAGTTGGTTGAGGAGCAGGCGTGATGGGAGGTCGTTGGGAACCCATATTTCTGAAGGGAACAAAGGTGGGTTTGGAGCGTTGTTGAGTTGTGATCTTGTCCTCGGCCAGCTTAGCCAACCCTAGGACTTCCATCATTGTGTTGGGACAAAACATTTTGACCTCTGAGTGGATTTCATCCTTGAGACCACTGATAAAACAACTCCTGTAGAATTCATCAGACAATCCTTCTGTGTGATTGGCTAGTTTCTCAAATTCCGTCTGATACTCTCTCACTGTGCTAGTTTGGTGAAGTTTAGTGAGTGCTCCTGTGAAGTCGTCAAAATCACTAGGACCAAATCGTGGAAAAATGAGTTGGCAAAAATATGTCCAGTTTGGCTCGGGATGAGCTTTGATGTACCAACAGTACCATTGAAGGGCTTCCTGTTCCAAATGAAAGGATGCAAGTGGAACTTTCTGAACATCAAAAGTATTATGCAGAATGAAATATTGTTCGGCTCGGTATATCCATCCAGTCGGATCAGTACCATTGAAGCAAGGAAAATCAAGCTTCAGCCCACGAAAATTGCTAGAAGAAGAGAACCCGGTGGCCGCAAAAGATTCTGGTTGTCTGGTATTGTTCATGGCGGAATGCTGAAGATGGAGGCTGAGAAATTTTTCATCCAGATCTTGGAGTTTGGTTTGGATGGCTGCAAGTGCTTCCTCCATGGTGTGTGCTCCTGCACGGGTGACAACCATAACCAGGTTTTTTTTTTTTGGTGGAATGGGTAGAAAAACACAAACAGAAGCTGATTTAGTAAAGGGAAATTTGGATTGGGGAAACAATCTGATGGGTAATTGGGGTTTGACTAGATTTTGGACACTGTCGAAAGGACAAGAAAGCAAAAAGGGGGATTTCAGAAGCGGGCTGATAGAATGAGAAAATTTGGCAGAGAGGGACAAAGAAGCAGTATTCAGAAAGGAACTCTGTGGTAAAATTGGAAGGTGATTGGGTGAAATCTGAGGAAGTTATGGCAAACCCTAAAAATAGACAAATGTGGGATTTCGGGCTTTGGGAAGGGGAATTGAAGATAGGGTCCTCAGGAATTAAAGATGCATAATGGGATGACAGGGGTTCCCCAAAAATTTCAAGGGAAACAGAGTGAAAACAAGGGAGATATGGAGAAAAAACTGAATTTTTTTTTTCTTCAGAAATGGATCGGCAACAGCGGCGCGAAAGGGATTGAAAATGGCTGGAAATAAAACGGCGACTGGATCTGGAACGACTTTCAGAATAGATCTGAAACGACTAGATCTGGAGCGGAAGTGATCGGCAACAGTTCGATTGAAAATAGATATGGACCCCAGGTATGTACGACTTCCTAACAGTTTAGGTGTTTCACTCGGCCACCAATGATGTCTGACGGCTTGCGTATTGGGGCAGTACCCCTCACTCCACAGCTCAGGTAAAACTGATAACTGCTTTGCCACAAACGACAGCTCTTGGTTTACCTCACGGGTGGGAACTAGTCAATCAGGTAGGGGTCGTTGCCCTTTTCGCTGGTAGGTCCTCTAAATGGGCCAGCTACTTTGGGGTTGCTGTGGTACTCCTCACAATGAGTTTTAGGGCTAATGCCCAAGTACTTCCCACAGTTAAGCGGATAGGGATTATTCCCAAATCCGAAGCTGCAACAGATGCGAAAAAAAAGTTTGGCAGAAATTCCACCCAACGAGCCCAATAATTAATTAATGCAAATACACGAGATATAAGAAATAATAGAACATAATCACTTTTATATTGATCACGGGCCACTTTGAGGGGGCAACCTCCTTTGAGAAAGCTCAATACAATTAACTTCACGGTGCCTTCAATGACCTCAACACACACTTATATACTAAGTCTATGCCCAATACTATGAGTCAAAACCATGGGACATATAATACTACGGGACGACTTACAAAGCATATGCGTCCAATACTATGGGTCAATACTATGGGCTAATATAAACTACGGATCAACAAATACTATGGAACGACTTACAAATCATATGCGTCCAACAACAATATACTAACATAGTAAAGAGAAGGGTTGACATAGGTTCCTAACAGCTTTGGCCTTAATTGTAATTGTACCCTTTGTCTCCTATACATATACCAAGGAAACCTAGGTTTAGGATCATCTCATCTAGTCTTGTGCATTTGATATGTTGTATAAGGATATTTATCCCTCGAATACGCTTCTTATTCAACTCTTTAATTCATTCTCAAGGCATTTGGATACTCTTTCTTTCTATTTTTATGTTATTTGGGATATTGGTGCATAACATTCTTTCACAAGAAAGCAAAAGGGATACAACATAGAAATTGTGTTAAGGAAATAATAAAACCCTTGGATTATAAAATAATTGTAATGTCCCCTCCCTGAGGGCTCCATGGTCATATTTCTAACCCATTAAATCCCCATGGGTTATGGAATAAGTTCAATAAATTAGTAGGGATTAATGTTGGTTCATGGTGGTTTAGTTTAATTAATTTAAAACATATAGAAGTGGTATAGTTCATAAATTGTAAATATTTAGTTAATATTTAATATTGTGATGAGTTGGAAATGATTAGGTGGCCTAGGATGTCGCATAGGATATTTATTGGACCCTATGAGCTGTCTTCCATAAAGGAAATTGGAAGAAAAGCAGAGAAAATCAAGAAATCAACTAAAACGATGGAAGGCAGAATAAAAGCAGGAAAGCACAAAAAAGTAGAAAGCAACATAAAAGAAGGAAAGCACATAAAAGAATAAAGTAGCAGAAAAGTAGGAATTCTTTGGAAAAGTAGGAAAGCAGAGAAAATCAAGGAAAAGAAGGAGTTTCCAAAAGTAGGAAAAGCATACTAAAGCAAAAAGGCAAGAAAGCAAGGAAAAAGAAAGATAAAGCTGCAAGTCCAAATTTATCTAGTGAGGGCGCATTTGATGAGGATAGTGGACCACATGCATTGCATTTTGAAGCCAAATTAACTTATAGAAGAAGGAGGAGTGCACCCACTCACATATTTTTTCGGTTTGATAATTGCATGGAAGAGATCAGATCTTTTTGAGACTTGGGAGATGTGCCCCTTCAGTTCACCACACTAGTTGAGGATTCAGATATACCACGAGAAGGATAGAATTCTTCCTTTCTCGTTGAGGATCATTCTAGGTCCAATTCTCTTCCAAACAAGTGATTTCCTGTTCTATCAGTGTTGAAGACATCTAGTAGACTTAGTGAGGTTTCTGCAATTTTTAGTAATTGTCTATGGTATTGAATGAAGATAGTGATTTCATGGATATTTGTTGTTGTACTTACATCCCTGTGATGTATATGGTCTCTTCTGCAAGTTAATGAATGCAAATTTGTCTTTCTTTTCAATGGATTTTACTCCCTATGCTTGTTGTGTTGTCAAATCTAGCTAGTCTTCGGGATTGATGCAATAAATTGGCTTCCCCGTATTCAAATTTCATTATATGAGTTGTTTCATGTTGGTAAGACTTCGGTGAACCCATCCCAATATCCGATTCATACATTCATGACCCTCTTGGGTCATTTTGGATCACTTGGAAATATCCTAGTTGATTTGTTCTAAAACCCCAATTTTTCTTCTAGCTTCCAAATTGTGCCCAGTTGAGCCTAATTGTTAATCACGGTCTTTTTATAGCTGGTTGGGGGTAGTTGAAGTCCATCCACTTTCATATCTGTACCAGAATCTGTTGGGTTCCACATAAGTCTTGGGGATATTTCCTTGAATCCTTTGGTTTATCCAGAGGATTCTACCTAGGCGTGATGCACCCAAAAAATGTGCAGTTGTCGAAGTTGGGGTTTTTTTTAGGGATTCTATAGGATATATTTAACCTGTAATAGACCTTGTAATCCATTCCTGAATAATTCAAGAGGTATAGAGGTGTCAGTGGCTTAACCTTATATTTATGGTCAAATTTTGGGGTTTTTGAGTTAGTGTGACTAAAGTTGGGTGTGGGTGCATTACAATGGTATCAGAGCATGGTACTTTGAGCCTGATCATGATCATACTTGATGAGTCCAAATAGAAATTCATATCCTGAGGGGAAATATCCAGAAGAACCTCTTCTAGAAGAAGAAGTTTACTCCACTAAAGGAAATATCCAAGGAGAAAAAGATATGTCGAACATGGATGAAAGAGAAGAATTTGTTAGGATATTCCTATAGTCCATTCTAGTCCCACCAGTATTTTGATCATTTACATTTTCAGTCATGCATGCACTTTTAGGGTTTGCATGAATTCTAGGGTTTGCATGCATCCCAGTCATAAGTCCCAACACCTAGCCCTCAGTTAGAAGCCCCCGGAGCTTCCTCCCACTCAGTTTCAACCCTCCTAGAGCTTAGTGCGCCCTCCTTTCATATACCAGTTGAGAAAGGTGCCCTTCTTACCTACCACTTCAGTTTCTTCCTTGATTTAAGGATTAACTGACTCTTAACTGACCTTAGCACTCCGATGGACCTCCATTGAGACTTGACTGCCCATTTTGACTCCAGTTAGCTCCTCATGTGCCCTCCACCGAGCCTCCTTCATTTAGTTAGTGTCTCCATGTGCCAGTTACATTCAGTTACACCTACCACACTCAGTTAGACTCAGTTTGACTGACAGTTGACAGTTACTTGTGCATTGATGACTCAACTGATGATCACGAGGACACCTAGTTGTGCTCCGATGACACTCTATTGATCTTATTATCACTCTGAGAGGCTAATTTGAATTGCCACCTTAGGCATTTGAATCCTCTCTACCATTGTACTATTTATTTGTCCATATTGTGATTAATTAATTAGTGTGTGTGAAGTATTTTTGCTTCTATCCGAGTTCTACTGTATTATTATTTTGTTGCTCATTATACTGCATTGACCACTCTTCTTCTATTTTCCTGCTTAATCATAATTACTGTTGTGAGGTATACATCATCTCTTAGATCTGCTGTGAGGATTTTCACAGAATTCAAATATTTTTCTCCGAGAATGCCGAAGGGAATGCAAGAAATGTCTCATAGATTTAATGTACCAACCAGTATTGGTGATACAAAAACTCACTCTCTTGGAAACTCAATTAAAAAAAATGGATGCAGGGACCTAGTTTGACTGTGGGTAGGAAAAATCAAGTACTCTGGATAGGAGAAGGATTATGATAGTTGATAATACCTTTTCAAAAATCACTGGGACCATTGATGGTTTGAAATCAGGAAGGCTTAAATCTACTACAATGCTCTTGGGAACCCCAGCATATGCAAACTAGTACTTCACTATACATTGGTTGGAATCTATTGGTGAAGGATTATGAATTAAGGAGGATAAATAAAATCAATTTAAAGTAAATATATATTCAGGTATCATTCCACAAATTTAGAGAAGGTTTTGATAAATTATCACAAAGATAAAATAAAAATTGATTACTGGGATTGCGCAACTAGTTTAAATTCAGGACTTCCAAAACTGATTGAGAGGCTCACAAATTTATGATATGATACTTGGAATAATTAATATTACATATTAAAAAACTCCAAGAACAATAATTACCTCATTTGGATCAAGAATCATTCATTTATCAAATGCATTCTGGAAACTAGCTCAAATCTATTCAAATCTAGAAGGGGTGTAGAAAACTTAGAATATTTTAGACTTCTGCATTATAAAAGTTTATGAATGATATCATAGGATAATAATAACATAAAACAAAATATATGGAATCCAATATTCTTCTCATAATATCCTAGGAACTCCACTCCTCTCAATACAACAAACTAACATTGGAAATCAATAGGAAGCTTGGAGATTCGAACCATAGATATCATGACACTTCTTTTAAACTTCAAACCAGACTTGAATCAGATATAGTACATGCAATAAAATCATTTACAATGGATTAATTTCATCATCCTCTCATAGGAAGCAGGGGTGCATCACCCAGCTTGGACTAGGGGCACATCTCCCAAGTCTCTGAGGCACAACTGCACTCAAACCAATACTCAAACTGAAAAAATATGTGAAGGGGGTGCGCACTCATTTATCTATATATGTATGATGAATTGAGGAGAAATTATATTTTTCTAATGCACCCTCATGAGTAAATAAGGAAAGCTTTATTTCCTTCTTTTTCCTTTTCTGCTTTGCTTTCCTCTTTTTTTCATTTTTGCTTTGCTTTATGCTTTCTACTTTAGATTTTTCTGATTTTTATGGATTTTCTACCTTATCCTGCTTTTTTGAACTTTCCTTCTTTTCTGATTTGATCCTGCTTTCTGCTTTTGTGCTACTTTCTGCTTTCTGCTTATTTTCCTAAGTTTTGTTGCTTTTCTGATTAGCACCATATTTATTTCCTTTTTCCTGATTTTCTAGATTTGGATGCTTTCTCCTAACTTCTTTTGCAAGTCATCTCTCAAGTCAAACTTATCCACTAAGGCATACTTGTGGAGAATTATCTTCTTTTATTTAAGATAAAATTATTTAATGGATGAAAAATAATTATTTCAACTACATAATAAACTTCAGGCAAAAATAAATCACACTCCCTAATTAATTAAATGCCTGAAATTCAAAATTAACCCCAAGTAAATGAAATTGTCTCCTCAACCCAAGGGATTGGTTGGGTTAGGAACTTGATATAGTGATCACTATTGAGGGGACATGACAATCCTCCCCTCCCAATATTTCTTGTCCTCAAGCAATTTCAAACTGGGATGCTGTAAGATGTGTTCTCCTTCCCAAGTAGCATCCTCACTAGGCAATCCTTCCCATTGCACCAAAAATTCCTTAATGATTCTACTCCTAATATTCTTCTATAGGACCTCCAAAATATTCTTAGGGATTAGCACGATATTTCCTTCATCATCAAGGGGTGTAAATTCTTGTGAAACCTTAACTTCTGCCCTATTTCCTTCTTCAAACATGACACATGGAAAAAATTTTGAATCCTGCTACTTGGAGGCAATTCTAGCTCATAGGCCACTTCTCCTATCTTCCTCAGGACTTGGTATGGACCATAAAACCTTGGCAACTTCTCATCCCCCCTATACTTTAATGAGGACTTTCTATAGGTATGCAACCTAAAATGAACCAGATCTCCTACTTGGAAAGCTCACTCAATTCTATGCTTGTCTGCCTGCACCTTTTGCATGTTATGTGCTACCTGCAAGTTGTCTTTGAGGGTTCTGAGTATGTATTGACTCTCTTGGAGACAATCCTTTTCATTATGTGTATTACAATCACAAAATATTAGTTCATGAAAAGTGAGTGCATCATATCCATATAGATATTTGAAGGGAGGCATTCCAATCGAGAGATGAAAAGTAGTATTGTAACAGAACTCTCCCAAATGGATCCAAGTAGTCCATGACTTTTGCTAGAAAGTAACATAGTTTCTTAAGTATCATTCCAACCATTGGTTAACTCTTTCTATTTGGCCATCAATCTGTGGATGGTAGCTGGTACTCATGTCCAAACTTGTCCCCACTAATTTGAACAACTCTTGCCAAAAATTGCTAGTGAACTTGCTTTCTCTGTCACTGATGATGGACTTGGGTATGCCATGAAGTTTGAAGAATTATTTGATGAAAATTTAAGCCACTTGGATGGATTAAATATTAGTTGTGGAAGCAAAGAAATGTGCATATTTAGTCAATCTATAAACCACAACAAAAATATTGTCTTTACCTTGGCTTTTTAGGAGCCCAGTGATGAAATTAATTGAAACACTTTCCCTTTTCCGTTCAGCAATAGGAAGTGGTTGTAAGAGTCCTGATGGATGAGTATGGTCTACTTTTTTTTGCTAACATGCAACATATGATCTAACATACTCCATCACCTCCTTATTCAACCCCTTCCAAGTGAATATTTACTTCACTTTCTTGTAATTCTTCACAAACCCCGAATGTCCTGCTAGAGGCACATCATGAGAAGCCTTAAGGATATTCTTCTTTAATGAGGATTGTGGAACTAAAAATATCCTATCCTTATGATGGATTATATCATTGAGAATATTGTAAGTATCATCATGAATTAGTCCATCAAACAAATCACAAGCAAACTGATTCTTTGTATACTCTACTCCAAGCTGTGCTTTTCAATCATCATAAAAAATTATCAATGCAAATGTTGGTTTTCTAGAAAGAGCATCAGCTACAATATTAATATTACCCTTATTGTGTTCAATTTAAAATTCAAATTCTTGTACCTTTCTTACCCATTTTGTTTCCTATCATTCAGCTCCCTTTGGGTCAAGAAGTGTCTCAAATTGTTATGATCAATTTTGATGATGAACTTACCACCTATCAGATATTGTCTGAACTTGACTAGCACATGCATGATGGATAGCATCTCCTTATAATAGACTGAATATAGTCTCTCATGGGGCTGCAAATTTCTACTTTCAAAGGCTAAGGGATGTTTTTTTTGCATCAATACTGATCCAATTCCATTCCATGAAGTATCACACTCATGAACAAAAGGTTGATAAAAATATGGAAGTGCAAGAACAGGACAACTGCTCATTACCTCTTTCATCTTATTGAATGATTGCTCGACTTCTTCTAACCAATTGAAAGCTCATTTCTTAGTAATGTTTGTCAAAGTAGATGTCAACTTTGAGAAACCTTTGAAAAACTTCAGGTAGTAAGTGCGTAATCCCATGAATCCTCTCAATTCAGTGATATTTTTAGGACTTGGCCAATCCACAATAGTTTGGATATTATCCATATGAACCTTAATTCCCTCTTTCCCAATCACATGGCCAAGATACAAAATCTTAGTCATCCCAGACTCACACTTGGATAGTTTTGCATAGAAATATTAATCTTCCAAAGTTGTTAGTACAATATCCAAATGGTGCAAATGCTCCTCCCAAGTTCTACTATAGATTAAAATATCATCAAAGAAAACAAGTACAAACTTACAGAGCTTCCTAATAAACACTCTGTTCATGCAATATCGAAAGGTTGTAGGTGCATTAGTTAGGACAAAATGAATAACCAAGAATTCAAAGTGCCCATGGTGACACCAGAAAGCTGTCTTCTGGATGTCTTCTTCCCTCATACTGATTTGATGGTAACCAAAGCGAAGATCAATCTTTGAAAAGTACTTGGCCCCATGGATTTCATCCATGAGATCATCAAGCCTTGGGATATGATATATGTTCTTGATAGTCTTCTTTTTTAGATCTATGTAGTATATGCACATGCGTGTGGTCCCATCTTTCTTCTTCACAAGGACCACATATGATGCAAAAGGACTTGAGCTTGGTCTAATGAATCCCAAGTCAAGCAGTTCCTTGATGGTTTGCTCTATCTCATCCTTGAATATTTTTGGGTGCTTATAAGGATGGAATTTGATAGGTGGGGTTCCTATCTCCAACTCATTCCTATGCTCCACTCCTCTATCAGGTGGCCTACCATGAGGAAGGTCCCCAAACTCATTCTTATGCTTTTGGAGAAATTTATGTATGTCTTCTGGATATTGTGCTACTTCCAAAGAGGTACCCGCAGTGGTGATTAGGTACTCTGCAGCCCATTCAATGTCTCCATGCCTTAGTAAATATCTCATACTATGTGCACTCACCACTTGTTTTGGGTAGGTGTTGATCCCTCTCAACAATACCTCTTTTCCATCTTCTCCTTTGAAGGCCATATCGGGAATTTGGTATTCCATGGAATGCTTCCCAACAGAATACAACCATTTTACTCCCAAAACCATGTTAGTATCAGCCACATTCACAACATAAAATCTATATATTATGGTATGATCCCCTATAGAATTATGCAATTTAGGAATCCATCTAGAACAATCCATAGAATGATTACCTAGAATGATAGCAGTGAAGCCTCCAAATTTTTTAGTAGGTAGCTTCCTCCTTTCAACCAGAGTTTAATCAATGAATTTATGTGTTTCTCCTCCATCCACTAACACTGTGACAAATTTCCCTTGAACCACTCCTTTGAATCTGAGTGTATGGAAGAAAGGAACTCCTTACAATACTGCAATCTTTCTCACCTCGGGGGTAGGTTCTTCTTCTGGAGTTTCATAGGAAACTTCTGCATCTATTGGGTCCTCTTCTTGTTCCTCCTCAGCTTCGCTCTCTAAGTAAACTTCAATGTAGTGTGCTTTTCCTTTAGCACATATGTGTCCTAGAACCCATGGTTCCTGATAGGTGAAGCACATATTCCTTCTTCTCAATTCATCTCGATCTTGTGAGTAGTTGTCCTTCTTGAAATTTACAGAAGGACCTTTTGATGGGTGGTTGTTTATTATTGAATTGAGTAGGACCAATAGTTCTAGAAGGAAATATGGTCCTTGTAATAGAGTCTTGCAAGTCTCTTGTTCTACTTAGTGCATCTTGCAAGGTAGAGGGTCTATAGGCCTTCACCAAACCTTTCAAAGGTTCTGCTAACCCTTCAATGAACAACAAGATCAATCTACCTTCTGAGATATCAGAAACCATCACAACTAGTTTTTGAAACTCAGAGATGTAAGCTTCAGGTGTTCCAGTCTTCTTCACATGCGCTAGTTCTCTGAAGGTGATCTCAGGATCTCTTCTTTTGAATCTTTCAGCCAACCTTCTTTTGAAATATTCATAAGTGGTCACTTGATGATGCCCAAGTGTTTTCAGGCCATGAAACCACCAATAATTGGCTTCCCCATCTAAATGCAGGGTAGAAAACTTAATGGCATCTCTCTCAGCCATTGGATTTAACTGAAAATAAGTATCAAGCTTCTAGATCCAAGAGTTAGCAGTGCACTTCTATGATCCATCAAAGTAAGGCAAAGAAATATTACCAATAGAATTTCTTGACTCATAGTTCTGATTTGGTATCCAAAAGCTTCCTCTAGAATTTTTCTTGTACTGAAGATCACATAAATATTTGAATGGAAAATACCTTCTACATTCTTCATTCAGTGTGAGGTACTCAACATATTTGTCTTCCCATGAAGCAATACCTTCACTTCAAACCTCAAGTTCCTCTCTTTATTCTTCAGTAAAATTTGTCATAGTAGGCATGGAATGTAGTTGATATTCTATCTTGAATTCATTAGGGAGATTGTGAGGCCCAGTTCTTAAGAAAATAGAGCCACCACTGATATTCCTTTCGCCATATGGGGTACCATTGCTACTCCCCTCTCCATTTTTGTTTCCTAGTTGCTTGTTGATGCCTCGGATGTGCAGGTTACTGCAAGGTGCTGGAAAGAGTTCTGAGGCACACAACAGGGGATGAAAACCCATCCATAGGCTTCAGTTAACCCTATGCAAGAGTTACCCTATCCTCGAGTTGTTTGGGATGGTTAACACCCACGGATACAAAGGCCTCCACTAGCACTTGTGGTTTTGATCCAAAATGGATCTATCCTACAGAGATGTAAGACAAAGGTATCCAAACTCTAAAGGTTTATTTAAGTCTTAGGTTAATCCTATCTAGAATGAAGTCTAAACTAAGTCAGATCTAATCTAACAGAGTGGAAGTTGTGGAAGTTTTGTGTGCAGGGTAATTTGGTTTGTAAATTAATAAGTTAATTTAACCGGCTTAACAGAAATGCAAAACCAGATGGTTAACTTATTACTTCAAAGCATTATCAGATAATGAAAATTATTGACAACAATTTAAAGATTCAGTGCATCCAATGTTATCTTGTTGTTCCTTTTGTTAATTGAAAAATTAACCTGAACTATGATATGAACTGCGTATCATTTGTAAAAAATAAATAAACATGTTGAATAAAGAAACTCATTCAACACATTCATACATTCAGATCATCAATAGTGATAAACCAAAATCTTAGATCTAGGAATGTTAATTGTTTACAAATTAATAAACAATTATTGATAATAGACGCAGAGCAATCATCAAATTGATCAAAGAAACTTGAAGAGTGAACAAGAAAGTCATATGGAGAAACTTTATTGTATTAACACAACTATAAGAAATTACAGTGTCTGCAAAAATAGGGTGTGTCCAACAGCTCCTTGCTGATTCGAGCTCTAAAGTCCATCAACCTTGGCAACGTCTCCTCAGTTCTGGAAGAGAAATATTTCCAGCTCTGCTGAGCATTTCCCCCTTCCAGATCATCGAAGGTAGGTATTTATACAGAGAAAATTACAGAATAAGATAAGAACCATTCCCCAAATTCCTCCACTAACTAGCTGAGTTGTTTCATTTGCCAGATTCGTCCATGAGACAAATCTGGGAAAATCTGTATTGAAGAACCAGTCGTATCTCCCAAATAGAGCACTTTCTGAGGATTCTGCTCATCGAAAAACTAATTGGGCACCTTCTGCACAAAACCCATGTCTCGTATTTTTCAGATCCATCTTCATCACTCCCAATCACGTCCAAAGATCACTGCTTTCCACTTGGCACGTTTTTATCATTCCAAACTTGGGATGTAATTTTTAATCTTGATTGTTCCAAATCCAAATCCACACCTGTACAATCCAAAACAGAAATTAAAATATCATTCCAAATCCAATAACAAAAACCTAAAACAAATAATAATTCATTTGCAAATAAAAAATAATGAAAATGAACAAATCTTATGCAAATCCAAAATTGATTGTTCAGGAAGATTTTTGGGGTGGTTAAGCTAATCATTTGGAGAAAATAATCTTCCCAAATCATTGCTCATCCTTCCATCTTTCCAACGAGCTATCACTGGCTTGATTTGGACTTGTAAATCTCAAGATATGGTTCTTGGAAGTTAAGACTCAACAGCCGTTGATTTCATTTCGGGGTGAATTGTAGCCGTTGATTTAACAATTAAATCCATAATTCATATTAATCATTTTACAAATGAATAAAACAAAAATGATAATCCAAAAATCATATCCCCACCAAATCAAAAATCACATGTCGGGAGGGAAAATTTGAATTAGAAAAATCTATTTAATCAAATCAAAATCGAAGAAAAACAAAACCAAATTAAAACCTTAAGTGAAAAATTAAATTACCGAAAATTATGGACCCGAAATTACATAAAATTATAACCTAAGAAAAAATTAGGGTCCAAAATAATGCATGGATGAAAAGTGGAAAAGCGAAACCCGCAAGTGTTCTCGAAATCCGCAACTCAAAATTTTCGGGTTTCGGGTTTACACATTACAAACTGCAAAATAAATGTATTCCCGAAATCCACAACCCGAAATTTCAGGTTTCGGGTTTCGGATTCACACATTGCAAAAAATAAAAATGCATAAAAAGACTAAGGAAGCTTAAAAAAATGCAACTTTTATTTTTATTTTTTGAATAATGAATGGAGTAAGGAAATAACAATGGATAAAAGATTAAGAAAATCTAGAAATATTTACAACGTGAACGGGAAATGCAATATCTGAAAAACCCTAAACCTAGAAGTAAAAATAATAACCATTTACAATTAAATTCTTAGGAAAATGGTTGTTGGAAACAAGTTACGTATATAGGAAATGAATCCCTCCTATAATATAGGAGAGTTAATTAATTCCATAAATAGGTTTCTAACATAATCATTTTCCAAAAACAGAAACGTGCAAAAGAATAATAATATTTCCTTTTGCACAGTAATAAATGGAAATTCTTTTAAATTGCAAAAGGTAAAAATAGAAGTTATATTTTCAAAATCAAACTAGCTTATTGATAATGAATGACTTATTCATGATCAAACTATTTTACATTCCTGAATGTTGAATTCTAAACCCACTAATTTCCAAATAATCATAAAACCAAATCTCATAGAAATTAAGGAAATTAGAACACCAACAAACTAAAACATGTGTTCTTTTAATTCTCATAACATCAAATTGTGTATAAGTTTAATATATGGATTTAATAAAATACACTAATCAAATTAATGAAAGTCAAAGCATGACCATGAATATTCAAAAGATTTCAATAAGCTTAATTTAAAAATTAAAAAAATATTAAACTAACATAAGTAAACAAACTCAAAGACTAAGATTATTTACAATATTTACATTATGATTCTAGGTATGCAAAAGTTAAATAAAACGCCATCAAACTCAAATATCATACTAATGCAATGTCCAAAATCATGAGAGAAGAAACCATAAGATCAATCAAAATCCCAAAGTGAAGGTAATAACCAACCATCATCTCGAATGATCAGTTTGTGCAGCGAAAACCAAATCTGGGTGGGGCATGTGAGGAAAAACATAGTAAATTAACCACCAAGATCATGGAACCAAATCAAATCAGGCAAATAACTAAAATGTAAACAACCCAAATAAACACTCAAATCGTGCAGCGTAACCTCATCCGTCGGATCAAGACAAATCAACGGTTGGGATTGAATCTCGAGATTGCGAGATCAAGTTGCGGGGTTTATTAGCAACTTTTAATAGGAGTCCCGAAAGCCAAAACTCGACACTGGCAGGTTACGTGTTTCGGGTTCGCAAAAATAGAGAGCGAAAAAAGGGATTCCCAAAAGCCGCAACCCGAAACTAGCGGGTTGCGGGTTTCGGGTTTGCAAACAATCGCAAAAACAAATAAAGCCTTTCCCAAATCCTGAAACGCGACGGTTTCGGGTTTCGGGAGCACACACACGCAATAAAAATAAAACGAATTTCTGAAAGCCAAAAGCCGCAATGGCGGATTTCAGGTTTCGGATTTCGGGATGAGGTTTGCCAAAATTATTAAAAAGAGAACCCGCAACCCGCACCTGTCGGGTTTCGGGTTTCAAAGTGACTAAGAGTTGGGTTTCGGGTTGGTGAAAGCAAATGATAAAATACTCAAAATTTAAGCTTTCTCTGGACCAAAACACTTGGAAAATTTATTCAAAAAATTGTCAAACATGCAAGCCAAAAGCATGGGTGAAGGATCTTAAAGGTAGAAACCAAAATTTGATATTTACCAGATACCTCACCCAAATACCTTTGCATTTATTAAAAAATGGGGCTCCCGTGCTTCATCTAAGCATGGGATTTGTTGTGGCCACAACAAATGGCGACACGCTGGGACGAAGCAGTTATCTCTGCCTTACAGTATTGAAATCCATAAAAATTAGGAATAAAGATGTGTAACGCCCCCCTTCCATCATCAAGTGCAAGGAAGGAAACGTTAACAACACACGGGTTTATGGCAGGCTTAGCCCCATTAATTTGGCTCATAACGCATGCAATTTAAAACTTCAAAATGTAGATTCATCTCAATTTAAACACAGCGGAAATTAGTCAATACGTATGCACACTATTTCTTCATACATTCAGCATACCCATATCATTCATACATGTAACAGTTACTAAATTTCATTAAGCATGGACAATTTATCACACTGCATAAAACATGATGCATTTCATTTCATTAACAGGAATAATCAATCCTTCAGATTGAATGCATTGCAAACACAGTCTGTATATAAATTAATTCACAAAATACTTATCTTGAACTGTAATGGTCCAAACGACTGGATATGGAAGGGCAACGTTCCTCCCAACCGTAGACCTCTGTCCAGCTTGTGTTCTTTCAGCTGAGAGGTCACCCCCGAGCTGGGCTGTGTATCCACTAAGGAGGACTAGCTGGGTTCACTCATAGGCATGGTTTCAGTCAAGCACCCAAGCAGATAGAGGAGGGTAATTCTAAGCCAGTGAGCTCAACCACAGAGCTACAGGCATCTCAAGTGGGCTCAACAGTCAGGCACCCACATTACCTACCACATCCAACACAAGGAAGATCCCCTTCTCTGTTACACAGTCCCTCAGGCAACTCTTCCCTCCAGTGCTCTTCAGGATGGGCATAGAAAGGTCCAGCTGCTGATCCTTGAGACCCTAGCCTTCACAGGGTTTATCAAGCATACCCAACCTCTGCATAGTCAATCCCCCCCCTTGATTTCTCACCATTCTGCTCACCAAATACTCAAATCCGTCACTCGTTTTCTGAGCTGCAAAAACTGGGTTTTCCCATTGATTTCGGGGTAGCTAATGCTCCCAAATTCGCCCCAAGGTTCATGCTAATGGATTCCCCATTGGATTTCCTTGTCCCATGCCAAATCTGGACGTTTTTGGTCTTTCAAAAACTGGGTTCTCTCAAGGTCGCGATTTCTGGTTTTTCCTCACTGCTGGCACACGTTTTTGGATGGGAATGATGCTAGATAGTTTCACAATGGACTGGGGTGAGAATGAAGCAACCTCCCATGAGGTTGAGTGACTTCTTGCCCAAGAAATCAGAGCCCATGCCCACCCATACGAATTTCAGGGCTGCCCATGCCCCATTGAAGCCATGGGATGAAATCTCAACCACCTTCTTACAGCAGGCATTAATGTCACCTAGGGAAGTCAATGGGTTCTCATAATGACAAATGGCAGCCTAAGGTTTAATCCCATAGCCCCCTCACCACTCCCTAGTGGATACACATGGCCCCTTCTCATTCGTTGCCTCCATAGCCAGTTTTTTTGGTATTTTATTTCCATATTAAACATTTACATCAATTTACAATATCCCATGGCTTAATAGCACGTGGGTAACAAAATATCAAGCGTGTCTAATTTAAATAAAATCCGAGCATAAACTAGCAGGGCCTTGGCCTTGAGCTCCACGCTAGGGAAACATACATCGCGTATCTACAATATTTACATTAGAGTCAATATTTCCTAAGGGTCAAAGTTGGGGTATTACAAGATGAAATGCCTTCTAATGCTAAATTTCAAATAATCCGAAAAGCTTTATCACCGAATGATATAGTATAGGTCAAACTTCAAAGCTTCTAAAACATCCAAGCCATTCCCATCATTATCCCAAAATTCTTTTTAAAGATAAACTCATTTTCAAAATAAATTATTCACAAGATGTAAGAATGAAGAACTTTATCGGGAATTAACCTCGGGAAATCAAGCTAATCATATAAGACATAGTATTAAGAAATGACTCCAATACCACAAGCAGAACCCTACAGCCAGCCGACGTCTATAGCCGTGACAAGGATGCCTTTTGACCCAATAAGTTGCTTTTATCCCATCCACTAATTAAATATACAAAGCTTATCAATGCTTGTTAAAGATTTGCACCCTTGGAAAGAAACTGGAAACCATTGTCCTGACTTGGTGATCAGGTTGTGACAGTGTCATTCACACCAACTTATAGATAATAAGCAGGTTGGCTCATGATGAGACCCCCTGTCTTGCAACCATTTATGTGGCTACAAGCCAATATCCTAGCTTGGTGACCAAATTTTGACAAAGTCATTGCATAACAAGGCATGATCATGAGCAGATTGGCTTATGATAAGACCTCTTGTTTCTCAGCTCACTCCTAGAGATGTTAAAGAATAGGATTGGGCCATGTTTAAAGTTAATCTCATAAGAGATTATTTAATGGGTGGGGAAGCGACTATACTCTTTAAGATTAAGGATGGCATAAGAAATCTATAGATTTACTGATATTTACAGATTAAAACTTCTTTCCTGAAACTGATTCCCTTAAAAGTAACTAAATTCAAACTTTTATGTTGAGTTAAAGATAAAGTTCTAAGGATAATGATGAAAAGATTCAAACAGAATTATTAGCATAGTCTATTATTGATTTTTCACAATCAGAGATTAACTAATCAAAACATTTGACTTCCAGCAAGCATAAAACATTTATAAAGATTTCCTTTATAGATAAGATTTCAAGACTGTAAAAGAGTGATAAGCTCTTTTATTTTAAAAGTGAAAATCATGAAAAACTCAAAACAAACCAGCAAGAGAAGAAAATGGAAGAATGATAAAATCAAACATATATACAACTGGAACCAAAAGTAAATCAAAATCTCACAGCTATATCACTAACTAAAAGGAAAAATTAGTGATTAAGAAATTTGTTTTTAATAAGTCATGAGATATCAGATTTAATTAGGTCTTTATTGAAAACCAATAAAGAAGCCTAAAAAATTAAACTAAATTAAAATGTGCAGTTATAAAATTAAGAAGACTCTTTTACTCCATTTCACATCAGGAAAGAATAAAAACTTATGCACTTTTATGAAAATATTGTCTCAAAACGATTCATGATAAAGTCATTATAGTTTAGAAAATGAAGATATAACTTGAACATAAATGTTTAAAGTAAATCCAATGATAAACAAGAGTGCATCACGTAAAGAATGCTTCCCTGAAGATGTTCGAGTCTAGTCTCATCTCCTACTTCGATATTGTCATTGTCTCCATAACTGCATTTATTCAAAAACAAAAACAAGTAACAAAACTAGTTTATATATATATATATATACAAAGTTTTAATATACTTTAAAAAACTCTAAGTAACATGAAACTTCCAATGAAGCCATTCAAATAACTCCAATCCTACAAAAACAAAGAAATTTCCAATTAGTAAAATGAAATGAAGCTTTTCAAAATGAAAAATAAACAAGTCATACTTACTTTCTTTGTGATCTATATTTAAAAATAAAGTAAGCATAACCTTACCGTTCTCTGGGAGCTTTGCATGAAAAGACCTCTCGAACCAATATGCAATCATATCATGATACGTATGATTAATAATATAGGATTTTTCAAAATAACATGTAGATGAGAGAAATATCCGATGAAAGTTTTCTGCAAAAATATCGTGCAAAGAATTGTGTGAAAGAATCTTGATATCATGATAAAAATTCAATAATTCTTCTTGTACAATTTCCTCCCTATAAAAAATATCTTGCAGACAAACACACCTTTTAAAATGATTATCAAATTCATATTCGATTTCCTCAAATTCAATTTCAAGAGTGTTTGCTACATTATGATAAATAATCCGATCAATTTGATAGGGGTTAAATTGTTCATGATTATCATCTTGAGATAAACTAATGGGATTGAATAATGTATGCGAGAAATCATCAATTGTTGTAAGATGCACATGATAAATATTATGATGACAATAAAAAACATTACTTATCTCATAATGATTTTCAATCTCAAGTAAATGATCATGATTAGAACAAGATTGTTGACTTAAGAATTTTAGTGAATCATGAGAGACTTCCTCAAATCTGCTTGTTTGAATATTTCCTAGTTCCCATGCTGATAAACAAGTTTCATGGGGAGAAAGATTATTTTCTTAATCTTCTAAATGCAAATCATGATTATATTGTACCTCATAAGAGTGTAGCAATGTAGAATTTAATTCATAAGAATATGAACTATGCATTGTATTTTGGCCAAATATATCGAGGTACAAAGAAAAATAAGTGCAAGCATTAAATCCTTTTTGTGGAAAATAAAGATTATCACAAGCAGATTATTCACTAGATAGTTCTTCTTTGAAAAATAAATTAATAGGCGGTTTTGCAATCTCATCATAAAAATCAAAATGTAAACTATGACTTTGTTGAATTAGATTTGCAAATGATAAGTGCATCGTATGAGGACTCATTTGAAAAGTTAAATAATTGGTTTGAGGCTTCCCATCAATGAAATTAATTGGTTTGATAGATGAAGTAGAATCATAAAAACCTAATCTATATTCTGAACATGGTGAGATGTATTGATGTGAGTCAATAATTTCTTCTTCAAATTGAGGATTAATATCTCTAATCTGCTCTATCAAAACATTAGAACACTTGGAATCATTAGAAATATTAATGTGTTCTTTAGAAGTTGAATTCAAGAATAGATTAGAGCAAAAATTAGAAGAAGATGCAAATATATTTTGATCTATAATAAACTTTTCTTCCCCTAGATTTGAAATAGAAGAAGATTGAAAATCTGATTGCTCAGAAGAATAGTTAGTTTGCTCATCAATATTAATGGATTTATCTTCAATTTGTCCTTCCTCTTCTACTTGCTCAATGGAGACTTCACAACCTGAAATTTCTATAAAAGAAGAATCCACCTTACTTTGTAAACAAAAATCATCATGCAGATTAATACTTTGATATGTTTCTAAATTATCATTTGCAATTGGATTATGTTGATCAAGAGGGAAACAAGCATTCGAAATAAGATCAGTTATAAGTGGTAAATGATCACGATAAAATTTATAAAGAATGTGACTGATCTTTATTGAACATTGTCCTGAAGATAAATATTTATTAATAAATAGAGCTTTTAATTCTTCACACAATTTATCAAAATTGTAAATTTCAAAATCATCCAAAAATTTATCGACAAATTCGAACCAAGAATAAATTGAGTAAGGTGGGAGAGTTGCAAACCAACATTAAATCCATCCTCTAAAAGTGGATGCAAACAACCAACAAAGAACATTTAAATCAACGACCTTATGTTTAATGGACTTACACCAAAATTTTGAAAGATGTTCTTTTGCAGATCGCTTTCCTTCTCCCCCGAATTTGAGTCGTGAGAAGAGAAAAACTGTCTCATTGGGAATGTCAATTGATGGAAAATTAAAAATGCATTCCCACACAGGAGTTTGGGCATGAGCCATTGATGTCGACTCCAACTAGATTAGCTCTTCATCTAATCTTCCTTCTAGCACATTAACGACGTTAATAAAGGATGAAGAATAAATGAAAATAATAATCAAGGTAAAGGATAAATGACTAATATAACAAGATTTAAATTTAAAATTTATTAATCATTTATTTTACCTCCCCCTCCTTCTAGCGCCATTTTGTTGATGCCTCGGATGTGCAGGTTACTGCAAGGTGCTGGAAAGGGTTCCGAGGCACACAACAGGGGATGAAAACCCAGCCAGAGGCTTTAGTTAACCCTATGCAAGAGTTACCCTATCCTCGAGCTGTTTGGGATGGTTAACACCCATGGATACAAAGGCCTCCGCTGGCACTTGTGGTTTTGATCCAAAATGGATCTGTCCTACAGAGATGTAATACAAAGGTATCCAAACTCTAAAGGTTGATCTAAGTCTTAGGTTAATCCTATCTAGAATGAAGTCTAAACTAAGTCAGATCTAATCTAACAGAGTGGAAGTTGTGGAAGTTTTGTGTGCAGGGTAATTTGGTTTGTAAATTAATAAGTTAATTTAACCGGCTTAACAGAAATGCAAAACCAGATGGTTAACTTATTACTTCAAAGCATTATCAGATAATGAAAATTATTGACAACAATTTAAAGATTCCGTGCATCCAATGTTATCTTGTTGTTCCTTTTGTTAATTGAAAAATTAACCTGAACTGTGATATGAACTGCGTATCATTTGTAAAAAATAAATAAACATGTTGAATAAAGAAACTCATTCAACACATTCATACATTCAGATCATCAATAGTGATAAACCAAAATCTCAGATCTAGGAATGTTAATTGTTTACAAATTAATAAACAATTACTGATAATAGACTCAAAGCAATCATCAAACTGATCAAAGAAACTTGAAGAGTGAATAAGAAATTCATATGGAGAAACTTTATTGTATTGACACAACTATAAGAAATTACAGTGTCTGCAAAAACAGGGTGTGTCCAACAGCTCCTTGCTGATTTGAGCTCTAAAGTCCATCAACCTTGGCAACGTCTCCTCAGTTCTGGAAGAGAAATATTTCTAGCTCTGCTGAGCACTTCCCCCTTCTAGATCATCGAAGGTAGGTATTTATAAAGAGAAAATTACAGAAAAAAAAAAGATAAGAACCATTCCCCAAATTCCTCAACTAACTAGCTGAGTTGTTTCATTTGCCAAATTCGTCCATGAGACAAATTTGGGAAAATCCATTTTGAAGAACCAGTCGTATCTCCCAAATAGAACACTTTTTGAGGATTTTGCTCGAAAACAAACTAATTGGGCACCTTCTGCACAAAACCCATGTCTCGGATTTTTCAGATCTATCTTCATCACTCCCGAAATCGTGTCCAAAGATCACTGCTGTCCACTTGGCACGTTTTTATCATTCCAAACTTGGGATGTAATTCTTAATCTTGATTGTTCCAAATCCAAATCCACACGTGTACAATCCAAAACAAAAATTAAAATATCATTCCAAATCCAATAACAGAAACCTAAAACAAATAATAATTGATTTGCAAATAAAAAATAATGAAAATGAACAAATCTTATGCAAATCCAAAATTGATTGTTCAAGCAGATTTTTGGGGTAGTTAAGCTAATCATTTGGAGAAAAATAATCTTCCCAAATAATTCCTCATCCTTCCAGCTTTCCAACGAGCTATCACGGGCTTGATTTGGACTTGTAAATCTCAAGATATGGTTCTTGGAAGTTAAGACTCAGCAGCTGTTGATTTCATTTCGGGGTGAATTGTAGCCGTTGATTTAACAATTAAATCCATAATTCATATTAATCATTTTTCAAATGAATAAAACAAAAACAATAATCCAAAAATCATATCCCCATCAAATCTGAAATCACATGTCGAGAGGGAAAATTTGAATTAGAAATCAAATCAAAATCGAAAAAAAACAAAACCAAAATTAAAACCCTAAATGAAAAATTAAATTACCGAAAATTACGGACCCGAAATTACATAAAATTATAACCTAAGAAAAACTTAGGGTCCGAAATAATGCATGGATGAAAAGTGAAAAAGCGAAACCCACAACCCGAAATTTTGGGTTTCTGGTTTAGACATTACTAAAATAAGAATTAATGTGTTCCCGAAATCCGCAACCCGAAATTTTCGGGTTTCGGGTTTACACATTACAAACTGAAAAATAAATGTATTCCAAAAATCCGCAACACGAAATTTCGGGTTTCGTTCGGGTTCACACATTGCAAAAAATAAAAATGCATAAAAAGACTAAGGAAGTTTAGAAAAATGCAACTTTTATTTTTATTTTTTGAATAATGAATGGAGTAAGGAAATAACAATGGATAAAAGATTAAGAAAATCTAGAAATATTTACAACGTGAACGATAGGAAACTTAATTAATTCCATAAATATGTTTCTAACATAATAATTTTCCAAAAACAGGAAACCAGAAAAAGAATAATAATATTTCCTTTTGCACAGTAATAAATGGAAATTCTTTTAAATTGCAAAAGGTAAAAATAGAAGTTATATTTTCAAAATCAAACTAGCTTATTGAGAATGAATTACTTATCCATGATCAAACTACTTTACATTCGTGAATGTTGAATTATAATCCCACTAATTTCCAAATAATCATAAAACCAAATCTCATAGAAATTAAGGAAATTAGAACTCCAACAAACTAAAACATGTGTTCTTTTAATTCTCATAACATCAAATTGTGTATAAGTTTAATATATGGATTTAATAAAATACACGAATCAAATTAATGAAAGTCAAAGCATGACCATGAATATTCAAAAGATTTCAATAACCTTAATTTAAAAATTAAAAAAATATTAAACTAACATAAGTAAACAAACCCAAAGACTAAGAATATTTACATTATGATTCTAGGTATGCAAAAGTTAAATAAAACGCCATCAAACTCAAATATCATACTAATGCAATGTCCAAAATCATGAGAGAAGAAACCATAAGATCAATCAAAATCCCAAAGTGAAGGTAATAACCAGCCATCATCTCGAATGATCAGTTTGTGCAGAGAAAAACCAAATCTGGGTGGGGCATGTGAGGAACAACATAGTAAATTAACCACCAAGATCATGGAACCAAATGAAATCAAGCAAATAACTAAAATGTAAACAACCCAAATAAACACTCAAATCGTGCAGCGTAACCTCATCCGTCGGATCAAGACAAATCAACGGTTGGGATTGAATCTCGAGATTGCGGGATCAAGTTGCGGGGTTTATTGGCAAGTTTTAATAGGAGTCCCGAAAGCCGAAACCCGACACTGGAGGGTTACGTGTTTCGGGTTCGCAAAAATAGAGAGCGGAAAAAAGGATTCCCGAAAGCCGCAACCCGAAACTAGCGGGTTGCGGGTTTCGGGTTTGCAAATAATCGCAAAAACAAATCAAGCCTTTCCCGAATCCCGAAACGCGACGGTTTCGGGTTTCGGGAACACACACACGCAATAAAAATAAAACGAATTTACGAAAGCCAAAAGCTGTAATGGAGGATTTCAGGTTTCAGGTTTCGGGATGAGGTTTGCCAAAATTATTAAAAAGAGAACCCGCAACCCACACCTGTCGGGTTTCGGGTTTCGGAGTGACTAAGAGTCGGGTTTCGGGTTGGTGAAAGAAAATGATAAAATACTCAAAATTTAAGCTTTCTCCGGACCAAAACACTTGGAAAATTTATTCAAAAAATTGTGAAACAGGAAGACCAAAAGCATGGTTGAAGGATCTTAGAGGTAGAAACCAAAATCTGATATTTACCAGATACCTCACCCAAATACCTTTGTCTTTATTCAAAAATGGGGCTCTCGTGCTTCATCTAAGCATGGGATTTGTTGTGGCCACAACACTACTGTTGGTGGAGCCTAAGTTGGCCTATCAACTAGGCTCCCCGCTCAACCTATTGTAATGTATGTCGACAGTTGTGTTGACCAGTCGGGCTATGTCAGTCAGTTGCACCGACAAGGCAAATACATAACCAAATATAAAAGCATATATATAGGCTGTTGAGCCGATGTACTAAGTTACATTAGATATGTTATGTGTATTGTATACATTGTTGAGTAATACAAAGGCTTGTACTTCTCTCCATCCCTTGTCTCTTGTCTCCGGATCACTGTGCATTCTTGTTTATAATATATAATGTATCTCTTGTAACTACGTGACCCGTAGGACTACAACATTGGTGCCGCTTCCTCCTTTGTCCGGTCTGGGTGATAGCAGCATCGGATAGAGGTGGTATGAACTCGGAAGAGAAAGTGAAGATGCTCCTGGAATGAGATAGAGTGCCTGCACATATGAAAGAAATAGATACTGTAGCAGATGGAGGCTAGCTTGAACTTGTTCGAGGAATAAATAATGGACTGCCTATAAGAAGAAAGAATGCTCAGAAGTAAAATATGTTGCTCCTAATATGCGTTATTTTGGATAAGTCTATCTGCACACAAAATACAAAGAACCCTGTAAGTTGAATGCATTAATTGATATTGAAGAAATTGTTGGATATTAAAGAGAAAGAATCCATAGGTTGTAGAGTTTGGTGGAAATGTTTTGATGGTCGTGCACGTCCCTGCTTCTCAATTACAAAAGAAAAGTTGTAGAGTAATATGTCGATCTTCTCTTCATACAATTTATACCAGTCAATACAATCGTGGGGATGTTGCTATACATAATTCTGTCAATCACCGTAGTCATCACGCCGATCAACATACATATTTCAAACTATGTATTTTATGACACGTTCTATTCTGGGAAATGAATTAGTTTGTCTATTTGGAAACAATATAAACATTGAATGTATATAAAAGTTGTGTCTTCCATATTGAAATATGTCATGATAGTTGTTGATTATTTTCATGGATCAAATATTGAAGACGCTCTTCGTCGATTGACTGTCACTATATCGACTGCTTGAATTTATGTTAGAGATTGGCATGCATTGACTGTTTATCTGGGAAATAAAATATGGAGTAGTTTTCTATAGATCAAAATACCAATAACGATCCATTAATGCAAATGCTATGGAAAAATTGTTATGTCTGAATGACTTATTCATAAGTTGATTAATTGATTGTTGACTTACTAGGTTATTTCTTTGGCCATGATGTATATTGAAGCTTTGGGATGTTGTGGAAGTCTCCATCCATCTGATGTCAACCAATGAACTCGTCGACTAGCATGTTGGTGGTTTTGCAATAAGCTTGACTGACAATCAAAAGAAAATGCGTTGAACGAAGCTGCATTCGGCTTATTATAAGTGAACAATCTGTTGACCAAGTTTGTGACTATTGTGTTAGCTTTATAAAGCTATCTCGTCAAAGAATATATATGAGCACCGGATATTATTAAATTTCCGTCATCGACCAAAAGCCTTATCCAGATATGAGCGTGATCACAAAATACAAAGAATTACTTATATGAGCGTGATATCAGAAGAATTTCTGATATGAGACTTGGAATAATTCATATGACATATTAAAAAATTCCAGGAATAAGATTTACTTCAATTGGGTCAAGACTCATTCATTTATCAAATGCATTATGGAAACTAGCTCAAATCTGAGCAAATCTAGAAGGGTTGTACAAATATCAGAATATTTCTTATAAAATTTTATGAATAATATAATAGAAATATAATAACAAAAAATACATCATATGGAAGACAAGAGGATTCTCATAAAATCCCAAGAAATCCACTCCTCTCAATACAACAAACTAGCACTGGAAATCAATAGGAAGCTTGGAGATTCGAACCATAGACTTCATGACACTTCTTCTGAAATTAAAACCAGACTTGAGTCAGATACAAGACCTGCAATAAAATAATTGACAATGATTGAATGCCATCATCCTCTCACAGGAAGCAAGGGCACATCACCCAGCTTGGACTAGGGGCACATCTCCCAAGTCTCTGTCGCACAACTACACTCAAACCAATACTCAAACTGACAAAATATGTGAAGGGGGTGTGCACTCCTTTATTTATAGATGGATTATGACTTGAGGAGAAAGTATCCTTGGCTAATGCACTCTCATGAGTAGATAAGGAAAGATTTCTTTCCTTCATTTTTCTTTGTTTCTTTGCTTTCCTCCTTTTTCCTTTTCTGCTTTGCTTTCTGCTTTAGCTTTTTCTGCTTTTTCTGGCTTTTATGCCTTATCCTTCTTTTCTGAACTTTGACCTGCTTTTCTGATTTGATCCTGCTTTCTAATTTTTTTTTGCTTTCTGCTTTATGTTGATTTTCTTGAGTTTTTGTTGATTTTCTGATTTGCACCATCTTTCTCTCCTTTTTCCTAATGTTCTAGATTTGGATGCTTTCTCCTAACTTCTTCTGCAAGCCATCTCTCAAGTCAACCTTATCCACTAAGGAGCGCTTGTGGAGCATTATATTATTTTATTTAAGATCAAATTATTTAATGGATGAAAAATAATTATTTCAAGTGCATAATAAACTTTAGGAAAAAATAAATCACACTCCCTAATTAATTAAATGCCTGAAATTAAAAATTAACCCCAAGTAAATGAAGTTGTATTCTCAACCCAAGGGATTGGTTGGGTTAGGAACTTGATCCAATGATCATTGTTGAGGGGACATGAAAAGAGACCAGAGAATTCCTATCCAAGTAGTTGGTAAACAAAGATGGGGAAGGGAGCAGTAGTGGCTCTCAACATGAAGGGAAGAAGCTCTTTGGTGAGTCTCTATTTTCAAAGATAGGGCCTCACAATCGGCCTCATGAATTCAAGAGTGAGGTCAAGAGTTAGCCACAAACCACCATGCCTAATTTCTCTGAAGAACCCGGAGAGGAACCAAAAGTGCAACATGAATCAATTTCTACATGGGAGGATCTCTATGTGGAATACCCGACTCTAAGTGAATATTGTAGGATAGCATTTCCTTTCAGGGATTTCTTTGAATCCCAATACAATGTCAATCCAAGAGGGGGAAATAGGATGATTTCTCATGGTCTTGAGTTGAAAAATACCATTGGTAATATCTCTCTTCCATATTTTGATGTTTCATCAAAGTGCACAACAAGTTCATGGATCAAAAAATTGGATTCATGTTTTCAATTGAACCCCATGGTTGAAATAGATCCCATCAAATGGATACCCTGAATCTTGATGGAGAAGACAATGACTGGTGGTTCCATGGCATGAAGAATTTCGGTCATGAACAAGTGTCAACCTATGAGGAGTTCACTAGGAGATTGGTTGATAGATTTGACCGGAAGGATCCTAAGATATCCTTCAAGGAGCTAATGCATATGAGACAGACATCAACTCCCGAGGCATATATTTTCAAGTTCTAGAATTTATTTTTGATGGTCACAGAATATCTGAAGCTTGCATGGTCCTTTTATTCATAGAAGGATTAGTAGATCCATTGAAAGGGTTGGTTAAATCCTATATACCATCTAGTCTGCAGGATGCAATGAGCATAACTAGAGATCTACAGGATTCCATTCCAAGAACAAGATTTCCTCCCAAGGCTATTGTGCCTACCAAGTTCAATATTCAAATACCTCTCCTGAGGAATTTGAATGGCACTTTCAACAAGGAGAATAGTTTCAAATATCGAGATGAATTAAGGAGGATAAATTTATGTTTCACTTGCCAAGAACCATGGGTTCCAGGCCACAAGTGTGCTAAGGGAAACGCACATTACATTAAGGTATTCTCAGAGAGTGAAGCTGATGAGGATGAGGAGGAGGATCCATTTGAATTAGATTGTGATTATGATACTATAGATGAATAACAACTTCCACCAACAAGTGGCAATATTGTAGTCTTGACAGGAGTACCTTTCTTTCACACTCTCAGATTCAAGGGATTGGTTCAAGGACAGAGATTTACAGTTTTGGTTGATGGAGGTGCTACTCAGAATTTCATTGATGCATCCTTGGTGGAAATAAGGAAGCTACCTATTGAAATATTTGAAGGTTTCACAGTCATCATACTAGGTAATAACTCCATGGATTGTACTAGATGGATTCCTAAGCTTGAAGTAACCATAGGAGATGATACCTTAATAGATAGTTTTTATGTTGTGAATGTGTCGGACACTAACTTGGTGTTGGGAGTGCAATGGTTGTAATCCATTGCGGAGCATTCCATGAATTATAAGGTGTCTGAAATACACTTCAAATATTATGATGGGAAGCATATAATTTTACAAGACATCAACACCTATCCTAATCAAGTGGTGTCCTCACATAGTATGAGATAAATTTTAAGGCATGGAGGCATTGAGTGGGTTGTTGAGTGCCTCATCACCACTCAAGGAACCACCATAGATGTTTCAAAACACCTTGATGACATCAAGAGGTTTCTTCGAAAGAATGAGAATGTTTTTGGAGACCTTCCACATGGAAGTCCACCAGATATCGGAGTAGAGCATGTAATAGAATTGGAGGTGAGAACAAAACCCATCATGAACCACCTGTATAAGCACCCCAAGAAGTTCAAGGATGAAATTGAGAGGGATATTAAGTAAATTCTTGAATTAGGACTCATCATAACAAGTTCAAGTCCTTTTTCATATTCAGTGGTTTTAGTGAATAATACATATGGAATGTTGAGGATGTGCATATATTACCAAGCTCTAAACAAGAAGATCATTAAGAACCGGTATCCAATTCCAAGAATTGATGATATAATGGATGAGCTGCATGGGGACAAGTTCTTTTCCAATATAGACCTCCATTTTGGTTACCATCAAATCAGAATGAGAGAGGAATACATCCAAAAGACATCTTTCCACCGTCACTAAGGACACTTTGAGTTTTTAGTCATCTCCTTTGGCTTGACTAATGATCCAACTACATTCCAATATTGGATGAATAGCGTATTCAGTAAGCAACTCTGTAAGTATGTGTTAGTGTTATTTGATGATATTCTGATATATAGAAACACTTGGGATGAACACATGCAACATTTGGAAGTTGTAATAACCATTTTGGAAGAACAATCATTATATGCAAAGCTGTCCAAATGTGAGTTTGGAATGAAATATTTCCTGTATCTTGGTCATGTGATTGGGAAATATGGGGTGAAAGTCCACATGGAGAAGATCTAGACTATTCTTGAATGACAAAGCCCCAAGAATGTGACTGAGTAGAGAGGATTCATTGGGATCTACACCTATTTTATAAAATTTGTCAAGGGATTCTCACAGTTGACAACACCCTTGAATTAACTTAAAAAGAAGGAAGCTCTTTATTGGTTCGAGGAAGATGAAAAGGTTTTCAAAAAAATGAAGGAAGTAATGAGTAGCTTCCTGGTCCTTTCCTTACTAGATTTCACTCAGCCATTTGTGCTTGAGTGTGATGCCTCTGGTGAAGGCATTGGATCAGTTATGATACAAAATAAGCACCCCATTACTTTTGAGAGTAGAAATTTGCAGCCCCATGAAAGGCACAACTCAATATATGATAAATAAATGATGGCCATTATGCATGCATTGTCCAAGTTCCGACAGTACTTGGTGGGGAGAAAGTTTGTTGTTAAGAATGATCACAACAGTCTAAGGCATTTCTTGACACAAAAGGAGCTTAATGACATGTAGAAAAAATGGGTGAGTAAAGTTCAAGCTTATGATTTTGACATAGAGTACAAGAAAGGGAAAATGAATATAGTTGTAGATGCACTTTCTAGGAAGCTAGTCCTTTATTTAAGGGAATTTCGTATTGATTGGAAGGCTGTTCCGTTAGTAGTAGAGTACTCTAGAAATAAGTTTGCATGTGAGCTGCTAGATGGTTTCGTACAAGATGATGCATATAAGGTTCTCCATGATGTCATGTACTACAAGAACTGCATCTTCTTGGTGCAAAAATTAAACTTGTAAAATAAAATTTTAGAAGATGCTCATGATGCACCCTTATCTGGCCACCCTGGTTTCTCAAATACATACAAAAAGGTGAGAGATAGGTTCTCACAGAAGGGCCTCAAAAATGATGTGAGGAATCATGTGAGAGAGTGCATTGCATGCTAGCAGAACAAGGTGGAGCATATACATCCTGCTGGCCTATTACAAACTCTACCCATTCCGGAGTAGAAATGGGAGAGTATCTCCATGGATTTCATCACTGACTTGCCAAAATTTCAAGATAAAGATTGTATTTTTGTGGTGGTTGATAGGATAACAAAATTTGTACATTTTTTTGCTATTACATCCACTATTGCATCAATACAATTTGTTAGTCTCTTCTTTCGATAAGTATTAAGTTGCATGGTTTTCCCAAAACCATAATAAGTGATAAGGACAACAAATTCACAAGTGCATTTTGGATAGAATTGTTCAAGATGGCTGGGACAAGCTTGGACCTTAGCACTGTCAAGATATCACCCTCAAACTGATATTCAACTGAAGGGGTGAATCAATACCTTGAAGGATACCTCGGGAATTATGTCACGAGGTAGAAGAAAGCATGGGTTACATGGTTTCACATGGGATAATTTTGATACAACACACCTTTCCACATATCCATTGGCATAATACCTTTCAAGGCTTTTTATGGGTATGATAATCCTACATTTGTAGATCTTATTTTTGGAGGTTTTAGGGCCGAAAAGTAAAAGGATTGGATCCAAGAGAGTCAAGGAATTTTGAGAGTAATCAAGGACAACTTGCTGACAGCTCAAAATCAACAGAAAATGTATGCACATAGGAACAGGATAGAGTGTAGTATTCAAGTTAATGAATTGGTGTTCTTGAGGTTGCATCCAAAGAAACAATATTTATTGAAAGGAAAGGGAGCTGAAAATTTAAAACCAAGGTTCTATGGTCCTTACAAAGTTGTGTGAAATATAGGAGAAGCTTCTTATGAGTTGGATCTTCCATAAGCAAGCAAAGTACACAATGTGTTTCATGTTTCTTGTGTAAAGAAAGCTGTTGGGAAGCAAGTGACCATATCAATAGAGATTCCACCATTGGATGATGAAGGAAAGCTAATATTGGCACTAGAAAGGATTCTACAGACAAGACAAACAAAGATAATAAATAAGACCATCAAAGAATATCTTGTTTTGTGGAAATGCTTTCCTGGTGAAGATGCAACATGGGAGGGTGAGCAAGTATTGCAGCATCCAGGATTACTATTGCTTGAGGACACGCAATTTTGGGCGGGGAGGACTCTAATGTCCCCTCCCTGAGGGATCCATGGTCATATTTATAACCCATTCAATCCCCATGGATTATGTAAAAAGTTCAATAAATTAGTAGGGATTAATTTTGGTTCATTGTGATTTAGTTTAATTAATTTAAAACATAGAGAAGTGGTATAGTTCATAAATTGTAAATATTTAGTTATTATTTAATATTGTGATGAGTTGGAAATGCTTAGGTGGCCCATGAGGGAACATAGGATATTTAGTGGACCCTATGAGCTATCTTCTTTAAAGGAAATTGGAACAAAAGTAGAGAAAATCAAGAAATCAACTAAAAAGTTGGAAGGTGACATAAAAGCAAGAAAGCACAGAAAAGAAGGAAAGCATAGAAAAGTAGAAAGTACTAGAAAAGAAGGAAAGCACTAGAAAATAAGGAAAATCAAGAATTTCCAAAATCAAGAAAATTAGACTAAAGCAGAAGGAAAGGAAACAAGGAAAAAAGAAAGATAAAGCTGCAAGTCCAAATTTAGCTAGTGAGGGAGCATTGGATGAGGATAGTGAACCACATGCATTTCATATTGAATCCAAATCAACTTATAAAAGAAGGAGGAGCACACCCACTCACATATTTTTCCAGTGTGATTATTGCATTGAAGAGATTTGATCTTTTCAAGACTTGGGAGTTGTTCCCCTCGTCACCAGTTGGGAGATGTGCCCCTTCTGTTCACCACACTAGTTGAGGATTCAAATAGACAATGAGGAGGATAGAATTCAGAATTTCTTACAGAGGATAATTTCAAGTCCAATTCTCTTCTAGAAAAGTGATTTTTTTTTCTATCAGTGTTGAAGACATCCAGTAGACTTAGTGAGCTTTCTGCAATGTTTAGTAATTGTCTATAGTATTGAATGAAGATTATGATTTCATGGATATTTGATACTATACTTACAACCTTGTGATGTATATGGTCTCTTATACAAGTTTTTAGTCTCTCCTTTCGAGAAGTATTAAGTTGCATGGTTTTCCCAAAACCATAATAAGTGAGGAATAACAAATTCACAAGTGCATTTTGGAGAGAATTGTTCAAGATGGTTGGGACAAGCTTGGACCTTAGCACAAGCTATCACCCTCAAACTAATAGTAAACTGAAAGGGTGAATCAATATCTTGAAGGATACCTCGGTAATTATGTCACGAGGTAGAAGAAATCCTGGGTTACACGGTTTCACATGGGATAATTCTGCTACAACACAACTTTCCACATATCCATTGGCATAATAACTTTCAAGGCTTTGTATGGGTATGATGATCCTACATTTGTAGATCTGATTTTTAGAGGTTTTAGGGCCCAAAAGTAAAAGGATTGGATCCAAGAGAGTCAAGGAATTTTGAGAGTAATCAAGGACAACTTTCTGATAGCTCAAAATCAGCAGAAAATGTATGCACATAGGAACAGGACAGAGTGTAGTTTTCAAGTTAATGAATTGGTGTTCTTGAGGTTGCAGCCATAGAAACAATATTTATTGAAAGGAAAGGGAGCTGAAAATTTAAAACCAATGTTCTATGATCCTTACAAAGTTGTGTGAAATATAGGAGAAGCTTCTTATGAGTTGGATCTTCCATAAAGAAGCAAAGTACACAATGTTTTTCATGTTTCTTGTCTAAAGAAGGCAGTTGGGAAGCAAGTGACCGTATCAACAGAGATTCCACCATTAGATGATGAAGGAAAGATAATCTCGGCACTAGAAATGATTCTACAGACAATACAAACAAAGATAATAAATAGGACCATCAAAGAATATCTTGTTTTGTGGAAATGCTTTCCCGGTGAAGATGCAACATGGGAGAGCGAGCAAGTATTGCAGCATCCAGGATTACTATTGCTTGAGGACACACAATTTTGGGTGGGGAGGACTCTAATGTCCCCTCCCTGAGGGATACATGGTCATATTTATAACCCATTCAATCCCCATGGATTATGTAAAAAGTTCAATAAATTAGTAGGGATTAATTTTGGTTCATTGTGATTTAGTTTAATTAATTTAAAACATAGAGAAGTGGTATAGTTTATAAATTGTAAATATTTAGTTATTATTTAATATTGTGATGAGTTGGAAATGCTTAGGTGGCCCAGGAGGGAACATAGGATATTTAGTGGACCCTATGAGCTATCTTAGATAAAGGAAACTGGAACAAAAGTAGAGAAAATCAAGAAATCAACTAAAAAGTTGGAAGGCGACATAAAAGCAGGAAAGCACAGAAAAGCAGAAAGCGATAGAAAAGTAGGAAATCACATAAAAGTAGAAAGTAGTAGAAAAGAAGGAAGGCACTAGAAAATAAGGAAAATCAAGAAAATTAGACTAAAGCAGAAAGGAAAGAAAGCAAGGAAAAAAGAAAGATAAAGGTGCAAGTCCAAATTTAGCTAGTGAGGGAGCATTGGATGAGGATAGTGAACCACATGCATTTCATATTCAATCCAAATCAACTTATAAAAGAAGGAGGAGTGCACCCACTCACATATTTTTCCAGTTTGATTATTGCATTGAAGAGATCAGAGCTTTTCAAGACTTGGGAGTTGTTCCCTTCATCACCAGTTGGGAGATGTGCCCCTTCTGTTCACCACACTAGTTGAGGATTCAACTAGACAATGAGGAGGATGGAATTCATAATTTCTAACAGAGGATAATTTCAGGTCCAATTCTCTTCTAGAAAAGTGATTTTTTTTCTATCAGTGTTGAAGACATCTCGTAGACTTAGTGAGCTTTCTGCAGTGTTTAGTAATTTTCTATAGTATTGAATGAAGATTGTGATTTAATGGATATTTGATACTATACTTACAACCTTGTGATGTATATGGTCTCTTATACAAGTTAATTATACTAATTGTTTTTCTTGTCTTGCAAATTTGTCTTTCTTTTCAATGGATTCCACTCCATATGCTCATTGTGTTGTCAAATCTAGCTATTGTTCGGGATTGATGCAATAAATTGTCTTACACATATTCAAATTAAATTTTGTGAGTTTTTTTAGGTTGGTAAGACTCTGGTGAACCCATCCCAATCCTTGATTCATAAATTTTGTATCCTCTTGGTTCATTTGGAATCGCTTGGAAATCTCCTAGTTGAGTTGTCTTGAAACCCTACTTTTTCTTCTAGCTTCCAAACTATGCCTAGTTGAGCCTAATTCTTAATATCAGTGTTATTATAGTTGTTTGGGGTATTTTCAGGCCATCCACTCCTATATATTCACCATAATCCATTGGGTTCCACATAAGTCATAGGGATATTTCCTTGAAGCCTTTAGTTTATCCAAAGGAATCTACCCAAGCGTGATGCACCTAGAAAATGTGCAGCTGCCGAAGTTGGGAGTATTTTTAGGCATGTTGTAGGATATCCTTAACTTGTAGCATACCCTAGAATCCATTCCTAAATAATTTGAGAGGTATATAGGTTTCAGTGGCTTAAGCTTAGATTTCTGGTCAAATTTTGGGGCTTTTTAGTTAGTGTGCCTAAAGTTGGGTTTGGGTAAAATACAATAACAAGTTTTTAGTGCATAAAAAATTAATCACACTAGAATTTTAATCTTATTTATACAAAAATAGGTTCCGATGATATGACTACATAGGCTGAAATGCTTGAAAACATTCCTTGCCTCATTAACAACGAGGAAAACAAATTCTTAGAAAAAGAAATAAAGAATATGATTTTGTGGATCCCATTTGGAATTTAGAGCCTAATAAGGCCTCAGGTATTAGAAAAAACAGGATCATAGAGCAATAACAATAAACAGAAATGCAAATATAATCACACACACATTACAAGAGAGACACAGATATATCGTGGTTCACCCAACTTGGGCTACGTCCACACTAAAGTTGCCAGTCCTTATTATTATTACCGTCCAGCAAAATGAAGGGATACAACCTGCAGCACAACCGCTGCACTTCCTCTTCACTATCTCACTCAGTCTCTCTCCTGATCTTAGAGATCTTTACAATGCATAAAACCTAATACATCCATCCTATCCGTATTGCAATGTCTTTCTTTTATAAGGGAAATACAATGGGAAAATACCATGGTATACCCAAAACCATGGGCCCGCAAAATAGCTGGCGAAAACAACCCCCAAAAATACAGAATGGGTGTACAGTCCTTCAGGGTGCATGGCTAAGACAATATCATCTATGAGACTATAAGATCTATCTCCACAACCAACAATCTCCCACTTGGAGACTAATCACAGCAGCTCCACCGCTGCTGCATTTGCTAGACTTGGACTTGGCAAATTTCTCCTCTTCACCTTCATGCTAGAAGGCCAACTGAAACCGAGTAGGAACTCAATTTCTCTCTAGTCACTACCTTTGTGAACATGTCTGCAGGATTCTGGCTAGTATGTATCTTTTCCAGCTTCAACAATTCATCTTCTAGAACATAGCGTATGAAATGGTACTTGAGCTCTATATGTTTAGTCCTGGAATGGATGTTGAGTTCTTTGCAAGATGAATGGCACTCTGGTTGTTGTTGATGTATATGTAACTTCGGAATGTATTTCATCTATATTTATTGTACCCTTATAAGAGATGTGTTATTCCTCTATAAGGAAGTGTTGTCATGTGGATTGACAAGTGTCGCAAGTGTGTGTACTTGCCGATGGGTTATTAGACCACCATGTGTGGGGTCGGCCCTGAAATATATATTATATTGTGGATGTATCTAGATAGACAAGTTGGCCCCATAGTGTAACTGGGAAAATAGGTTAAGTATAAATAAAGATCGGGAGATCTCTATTTGGATCATTCGGAAAGACACACTTCTCTCACTCAGAAAGTGGTGCACTAGTGAGGAGGAGGATCATTTTCTATAGGAGACTATCTCAAGTGTATTTTGGTTGTACTTTGGTTGAGACATTTCTCTCTCTATCTATGAGGAAGTTGTGGGGTTTTTCACCTTAGGGTTTTCCCCACAGAAACTCTGTGTCTCTTGTCTCTCATGCTTTTGATTCTTGTGATGCTTGTCATGCTTATTGTGATTGTTATGCATTGATATACTGTATATGTTATTCTCTCAGTAAATATCCAAGAGTGTTTTGAATTAATGCCCAAAATTTAACATGGTATCAGAGCTAACCTGAGAAGAAGACATCTTGCAGTGACAGAAACTTGAGTTTCTTGTTTATTGGGTTTCTCTCCATAGTTTTTGGAAAAGTAGTATAGTAGATTGACTCTACTCATCAAGGAGAATCTATCTGTCCAATCAGAATTCAATTCTGAGCATTTTCCGATTTGGCCCTAAAAATTAGGGTTTCCACAAAAATAGGAATTTCTAAAATCTGAATACATAGCTGGAAGCTCCTTGTAAACATCGAAGTTTAGAGCTTTGGATCAAGATTTTTGGCTAGGTAGATCTCCGGGAAACTCAAACCCTAATTCAGGGCTCTCCCTAGTGAACCCAGGAGGACAAAAAGGAAAATCTAAAGGGTAAAGCTTTGCTGATCTCAAATTCTGAATACACCAGGCTGATCAGCTCATCAAGGCGCATCTTGCTATCCTTTCAGAAAGTTGAAATTCACATTTTAAATTTTTAGGTTTTTTTTGACAAACCCTAATCTGGGACTAGATCCAATTTTCAACATTTCAAGTGGTAAGACCTAAATCTTTTCTATTTCCATTTGAAGTACTCTTTAAGATGTCTCACCACACCAAGCTTAAGGATAAGCTTTAAGGGGCTGATAACTTTCGAGCTTGGAAGTATAGGATTGGGTTAATCCTGGAAGAGAATGAGTTGGACTCATATATAAAAGAAGTCATCCCTATCCCAGAGGATGAAGAGGCTAAGGTATTTCATAAGAAGAACTTGGTCAAGGCATGAGAATCATTTTTTATTCTATCAAATACCATCCCATACCCCATGTGTCTTCTCTAAAGACACCCAAGGCTATGTTTGACTCTTTGACCAAGCTATTTGAAGGAAAGAACATAAATCGGAAGATGACCCTGCAGAATCAATTGAAAGGGGTCAAGATGTCGAATGGAGAAACCATTCAATCCTATTTCTTCAAGGTCTCTCAGATCAAGGAACAACTTGAAGATGTAGATGAAATGGTGGAGAATGCTGAAATTGTTATGACTACTTTGAATGGTCTATGTAGGTCATGGGACTCTTTATCCAGGGGATCTGTGCCAGAAATAAGTTAATCTCCTTCAGCAGATTATGGGAGGAATGTTCTCAAGAAGAACCAAGGCTTGTGGCAAGAGAAGAGAAGATGGGAAATGAAGATCAAGCTCTCACAGCTCACACTAAGAAGGGAAAATTCAAGAGGGAGCCATCCCATCACAAGAATAAATCTTCTCATCATTTTCACAAAGACAAGAAAGATCTAAGGTGTTTCACTTGTAATGAGAAGGGTCACTTTGCTTCAAAATGTCCCAAGAACAAAAGGGACAACCACAACAACAACAACTCCAGCAAGAAGAAGAAGGGTAACAAAAGAAGGTACCATGCTCATGCTGTCGAAGATGATGAACCTCCAAAGAAGAAGGCTAGGGCAGAAAGTGATGATAGTAATGATGACTCATCAAGTGAAGAAGAGTATGCTCTAATCTCTGCTCTCACAGGTACTATCTCCCATGGTTGTAATGATTGGTTAATTGACAATGGGGCTTCCAAACACATGACTGGGTTTAAAGAATCCTTTGTAAATTTGTCTGAACATGAATCACCCCATAAAGTGAAACTTGGGGATGATTATCAATATCCCATCAAAGGAAGTGGTGAAGCCTCCTACAACCTAGATTCTGGAAAAACTTTGAAGATGAAAGAAGTCCTTTATGTACCTGGGCTCAAGAAGAACTTACTCTCCATCTCTGCATTGGATGCAAAAGGTATGAGGGTTGCATTTGTGGATGGCTAAGTCCTAATGTGGCCAAAGGGAAAGACCATAGATGATGCAGTTGTGATTGGAGAGCAAGAGGGAGGTTTGTATAAATTAAAAGGACAACCTGAACATGCCATGGTGCATGAATCCATGGAGCCAAGTGAACTTTGGCATAGAATATTTGCTCATATGCACTATAGGGCACTTCCAATTGCAAGCAAGGTTGTAGAGGGTCTTGCTAAAATCAAGACCAAACATGAAGGTGTTTGCAAAGGATGTGCAAAAGGTAAGAATATTAAGAAGGCTTTCCCAAGCAGTGAAAGCAAGGCAAAAGATATCCTGGAAATCAGCCACTCAGATGTATGTGGTCCTATGTCATCCAGTTCTCTAAGTGGGTATGTTTACTATGTCTCATTTATTGATGAATTCTCCAGGAAGACTTGGGTATACTTCTTGAAAAACAAAGATGAGGTGTTTGATAAGTTCATGGAATTCAAAACCTTGATGGAGAATCAAACTGACAAAAAGATCAAAACATTCAGATCGGACAATGGTGGAGAATTCACCTCAGGTGACTTCAAGAAGCTTTGCAGTGATTCAGGGATTAAGAGGGAGTTGACTGCTCCTTATAATCCTCAATAGAATGGAGTTGCAGAAAGGAAGAACAGAACAATCGTGGAAGCAGCAAGGGCAATGCTGCATGACCAGGATCTACCTATGCATCTATGGGCAGAAGCAGCTAGAACAGCTGTATATGTGCAGAACAGAACACCCCACAATATATTGGATAACAAGACACCAAAAGAGGTCTTTTCTGGTAAGAAACCTGAAGTCAGCCATCTCAGAATATTAGGTTTTCCAGTATACACTCATGTCCCAAAGGAAAAGAGGACCAAAATAGATCCTTCACGAAAGAAGGGTATCTTTGTGGGTTATAGTGAAAGCTCGAAGGCTTACAGAATATACTTTCTAGGGTTTCAAGACACCACCATGACTGAAGCAATTCCAGAAGTTGTTTGTGAGTTTGAAGATCTGAAAGAACCTGTAGATCCACCCCGTGAGGATAACTCTCACAAGAGGAAACCTGCATGGGCTAGAGAGCTCATTCAAGATGCAGAAAGATTTGGCATTCCAGAAGAAGAACACAGAGCAAAGAAAAGAACCAGATCACATACCAGCTATGTTGCTTTACTCTGTGACATTATGAACAAAGAACCTTCCAGTTATGAAGAAGCAGTGGAAAAGAAAGAATGGAAGGATGCTATGGTTGAGGAATACCAATCAATAATGAAAAATTATGTTTGGGATGTTGTCCCAAGACCTAAAGAGAAGTCTGTTGTGACTTCCAAATGGATCTACAAAATCAAGCATGCTGCAGATGGCAGTGTAGAGAAATACAAAGCAAGATTCGTTCGTGGCTTCTCTCAGAAAGAGGGAATAGATTATGAAGAAACTTTTGCACCTGTAGCCAGGTATACTTCCATCAGAACAGTACTTTCCCTGGCTGCAGCAGTGAAATGGAAAATTCACCAGATGGATGTCAAAAATGCTTTCTTGAATGGTGTAGTTGAAGAGGAAGTATATGTGGAGAAGCCACTTGGCTTTGAAATACATGACAAGGAGTCATATGTGTGCAGATTGAAGAAAGCCTTGTATGGCTTGAAGCAAGCCCCTAGAACTTGGTATGGTAGGATGGACAGTTTCCTATCTAGTTTGGGCTTTACCAAGAGTAAAGCGGATTCCAATCTTTACTACAAGGTTGAGGAAGGAAATCCTGTGATTCTAGTTCTGTATGTGGATGACTTATTTGTAACAGGAGATGACATATTGATTGTAGATACTAAGAGGAAGCTTGCTGCTGAGTTTGATATGAAATATTTGGGAATGATGCATTATTTCCTAGGTATGGAGGTGTGGCAGAATTCAGGTGGGATCTTCCTTGGGCAAGGGAAGTACACAGTAGATATTCTGAAGAGATTTGGGATGATGGATTGCAAGGCCATGGCCACACCCATGGCATCGAATCTAAAGCTTCTATGTGATGCTTCATCTGAGCCGGTTGATGTCTCTATGTATCGTCAGATGATTGGGTCCTTGATGTACTTGATGAACACGAGACCAGATATTTGCTTTGTAGTGAACACATTGAGCCAGTTCTTGACGAATCCGAGGAGTGTTCACCTGGTTGCTGTAAAGCATGTCCTGAGGTACCTAAAGGGTATAGTGGATTATGGGCTCAAGTATGAAGTGAATCAAAAGTTTAACCTGCAGGGTTATGTTGATTCAGATTGGGCTGGCAGTGCTGCAGATAGGAAGAGCACATCTGGGTGATGCTTCAGTATGGAATCAAGTGTGATCTCTTGGTTTAGCAGGAAGTAGTCCTGCGTAGCACTAAGTACAACTGAGGCAGAGTGTGTTGCAGCCTGCTCAGCTAGTTGTGAGGTAGCATGGCTATGGAAGCTACTGTCTGAGTTATTTGATCTCCCACTGGATGCTACTGGTATCTTTTGTGATAACCAGAGTTGTGTGAAGCTGTCTGAGAACCCAGTGTTTCATGACAAGTTGAAACACATAGAGATCAAATATCACTATATCAGGGATATGGTGCAGATAGGAGCCATGAAGCTCCTGTATGTTGCGACGAATGAGAAGATTGCAGATGTGCTGACGAAACCACTAGCCAGGGTGAAGTTCGAGTACTTTAGGGAGAGGCTTGGTGTTCTTCATATCGATGACACTTCGAGGAAAAAGTGGACACATTTGTTGAAGCCATTCCAAGCATGTTGGAAGGAGGATCCTTCACATGGATTTGGATGTAAGCGCTGGATGATGAGCATCAGGACGATGCTCCAGTTACTACTCTGTATATGCATCATGTTGATGCTGGATATGATCGGTTGGATCATTTGTATGTATTTGTATATGCATCATGTTGGATGTTGGATATGATCGGTTGGTTCATTTGTATTTATTTGTATATGCATCATGTTGGATGCTTGGACCATGTATCTATATATGTATCAGGTGGATACATTGTATGATCAGGTAGATCATGTATGTGGATATGTACCATGTATTTGTATTTGTATCAGGTGGATACACTGTATGATCAGATGGATCATGTATGATGATATGTATTAGGTAGATAATTGGTATGCATCAAGTGGATGCATTGTATGATCAGGTTGATCATGATGATGAGCTTCAGTATGTTTCTCCAGATGATATGTACCAGGATGGTGCAGTGATGATGATCAGTATGATCATGGGCATCAGGATGATGCCTCGTGCGATGATGATCTGTTGGATCATGAGTATCAGATTGATACTTGGAGGTCAGAGATGATATGTGGTAGGTTGTGCAAATAGCATGTAATCAGTCCTGGGAGATCTTGCCGGTCGTGCTGCGGCACATAAATGTTCCTGGGGTACTCTTTCTGGTATTGCTATGTAGTATGTAATCAGTCCTCAGATATCCGATAGGTTGAGCTGTGTGCTCGTAATCAGTCCTGGGATGAGGTATTACTACGGAGACATGTAATCAGTCCTGGAGATCCGAGAGGTTGAGCTGTGTGCTCGTAATTAGTCCTGGGATGCTCTTTAGATATCTTTCCGGTCATGTTGCGGCACATAAATGTTCCTGGGATGCTCTTTAAAGGTTTTGTCTATCCACATGTAATCAGTCCTGGAGATCCAAGAGGTTGAGCTGTATGCTCATAATATGTCTTGGGATGCTCTTTAGAGATCTTGCCGGTCGTGATACGGCACATAAATGTTCCTGGGATGCTCTTTAAACGTATTTTGGAGGAGATGCATGTAATCAGTCCTGGGAGATCTTGTCAGTCGTGCTTAGGCACATAAATGTTCCTGGGATACTCTTTCTAGTATTGCATCCGCACATAAAATTAGTCCTAAGAGGCCACCTCTATGAGAGCGTTTGCACAGATGATGAAGACCTACAGGTGGTGGGCCTACATCCAGTATGAAAAAGGACTGGCTCTGTAGAACTTCCTATGACGAGTAGAGTCAGAGATTGGTTGAGATAACAGCAGCAGTAATGATGATGATGACAATGCATCGATGACGATGATCCCGAGGAGAAGACTTGTCTAGCATAATTGTGTCGAGAAATACCTTCCTAGTTAAGAGGGAGTGTTGATGTATATGTAACTTCAGAATTTATTTGATCTATGTATTTCATATATATTTATTGTACCCTTATAAGAGATGTGTTATTCCTCTATAAGGAAGTGTCGTCATGTGGATTGACAAGTGTCACAAGTGTGTGTACTTGCCGATGGGTTATTAGACCACCATGTGTGGAGTCGACCCTGAAATATATATTATATTGTGGATGTATCTAGATAGACAAGTCGGCCCCATAGTGTAACTGGGCAAATAGGTTAAGTATAAATAGAGATCGGGAGATCTCTATTTGGATCATTCGGAAAGACACACTTCTCTCACTCAGAAAGTGGCACACTAGTGAGGAGGAGGATCATCTTCTCTAGGAGACTATCTCAAGTGTATTTTGGTTGTACTTTGGTTGAGCCATTGCTCTCTCTATCTCTGAGGAAGTTGTGGGGTTTTTCACCTTAGGGTTTTCCCCACGGAAACCCTGTGTCTCTTGTCTCTCATGCTTTTGATTCTTGTGATGCTTGTCATGCTTATTGTGATTGTTATGCATTGATATACTATATATGTTATTCTCTCAGTAAAGATCCAAGAGTATTGTGAATTAATGCTCAAAATTTAACAGCTGTCACTATACAACCTTCTATCCTTCTTCTTCTTACCCACTTCCTCCATAAACCTCTGCAACCAAATCATCTCTTTACTAGCCTCTATAATAGAAACATACTCTGCTTCCATTGTTGAAAGTGCAACAACCTTCTGCAGTTTTGAAATCTAGCTTACTGTTATTCCACCTATAGTAAACACATACCCTGTGGTGCTCCTCCTGCTATCCTTATCACCTTCCATATCTGCATCAACATATCCCTATAGAACGGTGTCTGAACCTCCAAAACATAATGCCTGAGTGGTGGTAACTCTCAAATACCTGAGAATCCACTGTACTGCCCTCCAATGTTCTTTACCTGGATTGTTCATATATCTGCTCACAACTCCCACTGCATGTGCAATATCTAGTCTTGTGCACGCCATGGCATACATCAAGCTGCCAACTACTGATTGATAGGGAATATTGGACATGTAATTTGTCTCTTCCTGTGTCTTGGGACACATTTCCTTACTTAGATTGAAATGGCTAGCCAAAGGTGTACTAACTGGTTTTGCATTCTACATTCTGAGCCTCTCCAACACCTTTTGTATGTACTCACCCTGAGACAATGTCAATTTGTGATTTTCTTGTCTCTTGTTATTCTCATACCAAGGATTTGCTTTGTAGCACCCAAATCCTTCATCGCAAATGAATTAGCCAGCTTCCTTTTGAGCACATTAATATCCTGCATGTTAGACCCTGCAACAAGCATGTCATCCACATATAATAACAAGATAATATATCTTTCATTATCTAGCTTCTTGAAATAAACACAGTGGTCAGAATGACATCTACTATAACCTTGTTCTGTCATAAACCTGTCAAATTTTAAATACCACTGCCTTGGAGGTTTCTTCAAACCATACAAACTCTTTTTCAACCTGCATACCAAGTTCTCCTTACCTTTGACCTCATACCCTTGTGGTTGCTGCATATATATATCTTCCTCCAAATCCCCATGGAGAAAGGTTGTTTTTACATCTAACTGTTCAAGATGCAAATATTCTACCACCACTAGACTTAAGATAGTCCTAATTGAAGTCATCTTAACAACACGAGAAAATATTTCATCAAAATCAATACCTTTCTTCTATGCAAACCCCTTTACAACAAGTCTGGCCTTGTACCGCTTCTTACCTCCTTCTTCTTCCTTCAACCTGTAAATCCATTTGTTCTGCAATGCTCTTTTACCAGCAGGAAACTGAACCAAATCCCAAGTTTGGTTTCCTACCAATGAATCCTTCTCCTCATTCATGCCTTGCTCCCACTTCTTTCTAGTTTCCACCTGCATTGCTTCTTCATAACATTCTGGTTCACCAGCATCAATCATCAACAAATAATACATTGAAGGAGAGTATTTGATGCATGGGCATCCAAGCCCAAGAGAAGCAGTCGGGCATGACCGACAGAAGACGCCTAGAGGATAGTCAACGACCTCTAGGATAAGGGCGATGACAGTCGACACGAGTAGTGGAGTTGCGAGGTTTCCAGTCTAGAGGCGACTGATGGCCAATAATCGACAAAGTGGAGAATGGTCAAAGGTGATACTGATTAGGACGTGGAAAGCAGTCGGGAGTTGACACCGGTGAAGACGGTTGGAAGACCGGAAGAGAAGCCGATAGCAGATGGTCGACAAAGATTGGTCACATCAAAGGTCAATTAGGGTGACCGTAGGAGTCACATACAAAGGTTGTTTTCCTTTTGTTGGAGAAAGGGACAGTTAGTCCAGATGGTCGATGAATGATGAGGAGCAGACTTCAGTTGGAAGGGCAAGTCGCAGTAGAGATGAGGCTAGTCATAGAACTAGGCAAGTCGGAGGTGACATCGACGTAAGGAATGCTGACTACATATGAGTTTTCAAAGGATGCAGAAGATGAAAGACCAGAAGAGATCAGATGGATCAATAGTTGAGCCACAGAACTGGCAAGGACAAAAGGCGACGAAAAGAAAGCGAAAGCTGAAGCCACAGGAGAAATGTCGAAGGTATAATCGACGTAGTTGGCTGACGAGAGTCGACTGGTTAGAGTGTAGAGATTAGTCGACACAGAACCGAATGATAGCAGAGGATGAGTCGGAGTGGACGACGGCTGATCAGGCCGACAAGTTAATGAACAGTCGGAGCAGAGCGACTGGAAGCAGGACGATAAGTTGGTAGGTTGAACCAACAAGAGAAGATCAACTAGGAGATAGTCGATATGGTTGTTGGTGCAAAATGATTCCAAGCTCAGTCTAGTCGAAGGGGATACTGACAGATGAACAGAGTCAAGACCAAAGCCGAGGATTGCTGGAGGTTTGAGAGTAGTCTGATTGATGAGAATTCCAACAGATGAAGACGAGAAACCAAAGGCACAGGCTACACAGAGTTCAATTCGATCGATGGGAATTCCGACGGATGGGTGAAGTATAATGAGCACTCTAGTCGAAGGGGATGCCGATGGACGTGGTTGTGAAGAAGCTGCGGAGACTGGCAATTTGAAGCCAGGTAGGTAGGTGAAAGCTATAGAGGTGCATCGACAGGAAGAAAGGGGTCGAGAGTCGACATGTCAATGCTGACAGGCGATGGTCGATAGGCGACAAGTTGTCACAGGGTCGCGATAAGGTCGACATGTTGTCGGAGCGCGACATCGACATGGTTTGGCGAAGCCAAGCGTGGAGGAAGGAGAGGACTGGCGAACTGCAGGAAGTAGAGCAAACCAACCAAGGAGTCGAATCTAACAGAGGACAGTATGGCCGATGTGATGGTTTACTGTAGCTTATCAGGAGGACGCATGGAAGTCAAGTAAAGTACTTAACAACTGTTCATGGTTGTTGAGGAAATTAAAGGTAGTTATGAGGGTGGTTGAATACATGCCAGATGTCACCACGAGAGAAGGTTGTACAGCACGGCCTGAGGGCGCTGATAGCCGTAGAGTTGCAGGTCTACGTGATCAGAGAGGAAGAGTGTCTCGGGTGTTGGAGTGGACATCGAGATGCGCAACAGTAGGGTATAAGAGAAGTGTGAAGGCACAGGGGAAGGGATCGCTCATCACTGATAGCTCATTCATTCATGCATGTTGCAGAAGTTTGAGAGGAGGAGAGGATCACACACAGTGAGAAGAAACACACTAAAGACAGATCATTTCTGTATATTGTAACAGGCTAAGGCTGACTTGTTTGATAGTTTACTCTGTATTTGTACATTGTAATATTCATCCAGTTTAATAGAGGAAGCCGACTCCACGGTATTTCCAGTTCGCATAATATTTGTGTGAGCCCTTTGTGTGTTTTTTTTGTGTGTTAAAGGATAAGCAAGAACCTCGTCGAGGCGACTTGCGTCAGTTGGTATCAGAGCCCGGAAGCGAGTCCGATTGGAGTGAAGACTATACCAACTTGACTTGCGTCAGTTGGTATCAAAGACCGGAATCGAGTTCGGTTGGAGAGAAGACTATACCAACCTGACTTGCGTCAGTTGGTATTAGAGCCTAGAGGTGAGTCTGGTTGGAGAAGAGAAGACCATACCAACCTGACTTGCGTTAGTTGGTATCAGAGCCATAGCATCCTGAGAGCCAAAGGATAGCTATACAAGCGCGGGAAGTGAGTCCTACGCGCAGAAGAGCGTCAAGCGGTATTAAGCTTGTAAGTGCGTAAAACAACTCCAGCTGCAGTTGGGTAGAGTTGTGCACGACCTGTGAAAGTCCGGTTGCGATTGGGTAGAGCTGAAGATCAGTGAAATATCAGTGAAGGGATAACTCCGACAGGAGGTCGGGTAGAGTTTCCTGAACGGGTTGTAGAGACAAACTGTCGAAGCACATGAACATTGTAGCTCCATAGCTTTGGTTGTGGGTAGAGTTGTAGACAGCATGGGCGGATAGATGGGGTCCTCCAGGAGGTTACATAGAACGGTCGGATGTGAACCGACACAGAGATCTCAGGAAGGGACACTTCTTGAAGGGTTTGTGAAGAACCTGAGGAAACTGGTAAGGGAAGTTGGAGCCATGGAACTGGCCCAAGGGTGTGCAGAACCCATTCACCAGGACATATCTATGAAGAGACTCCTGAAGAAGAACTTCCTCACAGTCGAGGAGGTGAGGACTATAAATGCAGTGATCGAGTTGAAGGTGCAAGCACTCAGAGAATTCCAGGAGTAGTATTTCATAAGAGCTACGAAGGAGTCGGACGTGTGGGAAGCTGACAAGTGCGAGGAGAGTGCCACACAAAGGGAGCCAGTTGAGAACTCCTAGGAGCAGTCACCTGTGGGGATGGTGGAAGAACCGTCAGACGAGAACAACACCGATAAGCTGGAAGGACAGTTGAGTGTGAGGACTGTCGAGGAGGCCACGATTTCGGTTGAAGAAGTGATCGACGAGGTGAAGGTAGGTGACCTTCACACGAGTGGATATGAAGCGGACGTCGAAGCTGCTGATGAAGTTGTCGATGAAAATCCTGACATGACTGAGACAAGAAGCAGTGGAAGTGTTGCTGCCGACTTCAATGAAGACAATGGAGCAGCCGCTGTGGGAAAAGGTAGGACAGAAAGTCTGCTAGTGAGCCGCGTAGAGGAAAGGGCTTTGACTGATAAGTCAGAAGAATCCCTATGTGTGGGTGCGGAGGAAAGGGTTAGCGAGAGTGCCATGAAGGACTTGGACAAAGAAGTATTCAACATGCATGTGAGTCGACATCCATTGTCGGAAGAGGAAAGGAAAGTCGAAGATAAACTTGCAGTGGAAGGTGATTCCATGAAGGCAGTAGTGAGTCTACTGCGGGTAGAAGAAGAACTTGTAGAGGAGATGCGAGCCACCGAGTCCGATGCGACAGGTGAAGTGAGAAGAAATTCCCAAAGAGTCGGGTTTGTCGATGAGAATTTGACAGAGTTGCTGAGGAGTAGCAACACCCCGAACAAGTTGACTCTAGAGGTGGGTCTGCGGAACGAGTTGTCACGACAGCCAATTTCAACCGCCAGGATGGAACAGAACGAACAAGTTCTGGAAGAATCAGACATGAGTTCGACAGAGTCGAGAGGAGATGGGGATGGACCAACTTGTTTTTGGTACCAAGTCTGGCATCGAATCCGACGCAAATAGAGAAAGGGGAAGTCGAGACGGGAGTTCAGAACCGAGGATGTAGTTCTTTTCGTACCCCGAGAGTCTGATGCAGGGGCATCCAATCCCAAGAGAAGCAGTCGGGCATGACCGATAGAAGATGCCCAGAGGATAGTCGACGACCTCTAGGATAAGGGTCATGACAGTCGACATGAGTAGTGGAGTTGTGAGGTTTCCAGTCTAGAGGCGACTGATGGCCGATAATCGACCAAGTGGAGAATGGTCAAAGGTGTTACCGACCAGGATGTGGAAAGCAGTCGGGAGTTGACACCGGTGAAGATGGTTGGAAGACCGGAAGAGCAGTCGATAGCAGACGGTCGACAAAGATTGGTCACGTCAGAGGTCAATTAGGGTGACCGTAGGAGTCACATACAAAGGGTGGTTTCCTTCTGTTGGAGAAAGGGATAGTTAGTCCAGATGGTTGATGAATGATGAGGAGCAGACTTCGGTCGGAGGGCCAAGTCACAGTAGAACTGAGGCTAGTCGTAGAACTAGGCGAGTCGGAGGTGATGCCAACGTAAGGAATGCTGACTACATATGAGTTGTTGAAGGATGCAGACAACGAAAGAACAGAAGAGATCAGATGGATCAATAGTTGAGCCACAGAACTAGCAAGGATAGAAGGTGACAGAAAGAAAGTGAAAGTTGAAGCCGCGGGAGAAATGTCGAAGGTATAATCGACACAGTTGGCTGAGGAGAGTCAACTGGTTAGAGTGCAGAGATTAGTCGGCACAGAATCGACTTACAACAGAGGAGAGTCGGAGTGGACGATGGCTGATCAGGCCAACAAGTTAATGAATAGTCAGAGTAGAGCAACTGGAAGTAGGACGATAAGTTGGTAGGTTGAACCAACAAGAGAAGATCGACCAGGAGATAGTCGATATGGTTGTTGGTGCAAAATGATTCTGAGCTCAGTCTAGTAGAAGGGGATACCGACACATGAACGGATTCAAGACCAAAGCCGAGGATTGTTGGATGTTTGAGAGTAGTTCAATCGATGAGAATTCTGACGGATGAAGACGAGAAACCAAAGGTGCATGCTGCGCAGAGTTTAATCTGATCGATGGGAATTCCGACGGATGGACGAAGTATAATGAGCACTCTAGTCGAAGGGGATGCCGACGGAGGTGGTTGTGAAGAAGTTGTGGAGACTGGCGAGTTGAAGCCAGGTATGTAGGCGAAAGCTGTTGAGGTGTGTTGACAGGAAGAAAGGGGTCAAGAGTCGACATGTCAATGACGACAGGCAATAGTCGATAGGCGACAAGTTGTCACAGGGTCGCGATAAGGTCGACATGTTGTTAGACCACGACATGGACATGGTTTGGCGGAGCCAAGTGTGGATGAAGGAGAGGACTGGCGAACCGCAGGAAGCAAAGCAAACCCACCGAGGAGTCGAAGCTGACAAAGGACAGTATGGCTGACATGATGGTTTACTGTAGCTTGTCAGGAGGACGCGTGGAAGTCAAGTAAAGTACTTAACAACTGTTCATGGTTGTTGAGGAAATTAAAGGAAGTTATGAGGGTGGTTGAAGACATGCCACATGTCGCCACGAGAGAAGGTTTTACAGCACGGCCTGAGGGCGCTGACAGCCGCAGAGTTGCAGGTCTGCATGATCAGAGAGGATCGGCAGATAGAGAGGAAGAGTGTCTCAGGTGTTGGAGTGGACATCGGGATGTGCAACAGTAGGGTAGAAGAGCAGTGCGAAGGCACAGGGGAAGGGATCGCTCATCAATGATAGCTCATTCGTTCATGCATGTTTCAAAAGTCTGAGAGGAGGAGAGGATCACACGCGGTGAGAAGAAACACGTTGAAGACAGATCATTTCTATATATTGTAACAGGCTAAGGCTGACTTGTTTGATAGTTTACTCTGTATTTGTACATTGTAATATTCATCCAGTTTAATAGAGGAAGCCGACTCCACGGTATTTCCAGTTCGCATAATATATGTGTGAGCCCTTTGTGTGTTTTCATTGTGTGTTAAAGGATAAGCAAGAACCTCATCGGGGTGACTTGCGTCAGTATCGTTCAGGGAGTCTACTTAACCTGGTAGATCTTCTTACAGTTGCAGGAGTTTCGGGCACTTGCTGTTGTTCTTGATTTTTTGGCACCTTTGGAACTTCATTTTCTATAATTTCATCAAGTACTGTGTACTCTGTGTTTTCCTTTTCTTGTTTCTTTCCCTGCAACTGATCTTTATACATGACCTTTTCATTGAATATTACATCTCTACTCTTGATGATTTTGTTATTTTCATAATCCCATAAAAGATAACCAAATTCATCAACCCCATATCCAATAAAGGTACATTTCTTGGATTTAGCTTCAAGCTTTGTTCTATTTTCTTTATCAATATGGACAAATGCTTCACAACCAAACGTTCTCAGAAATGAGTAGTTTACCTTTTTATCTGTCCATGCCTCCTATGGAATACCACCATCCAAAGCACTTGAAGGTCCTCTGTTTATTAAATAAACAACAGTATTTACAGCATCCGCCCAAAACTATAAGGGAAATCCTGCATGCAATATCATACACCTTGCACGCTCCATGATCGTTCTGTTCATCCTTTCTGACACACCATTTTCTTGTGGTGTTCCTGGGACTGTCTTCTCTCTACGAATCCCATGCTATGAACAGTAACTATCAAACTCCTTGCCGCAGTACTCACCTCCATTATCAGATCTGAGACACTTTAACCTTTTCCCTGTCTCATTCTCAACCAAAGCTTTCCACTTCTTAAAAGTAGCAAACACATCATATTTCTGTCTAATGCAACAAACCCAAGTTTTCCTAGTTGCATCATCAATAAATGTAACATAATAATTAGAGCCACCAAGAGATTGTACCTGAGTCGGTCCCCATACATCTGTATGCACTAGCTCTAACTTTTCATTCTTCTTCTGTTTCCCAACCCTGAGAAATCTGACTCTCTTCTATTTTCCATAAACACAGTTTTCACAGAATTCCAAACTTACCTGCTTCAAATCTGGCAGCAACTTCCTTGAGTGGAGAATCTGCATCCCCTTCTCACTCATGTGGCCAAGCCTATGATGCCACAATGCTGTATCTGTTCCTGTGGAAACTAAAGAGATACAATGGCCAGTATTATGAGGACATAAATACAACGTACCTATCCTGTCTCCTTTTTCTATCATCATTGATCCTTTAGTGATCTTCCACCACTTTTTTCCAAATGTAGATAGACAGCCTCCATCTCCCAACTGCCCCGTTGAGATCAAATTTCTTTTCATAGCAGGAATATGCCTAACATATTTCAATAGCCAGTCAGTTCCATTCTTAATTTTTATCCATACCTTACCCATTCCAACAATTTTACATGTCTCATCATCACCCAATAAAACATGTCCAAAATCGCTAGGAACATACTCATGAAAGTATTTCCTATGGGGTGTAGCATGACATGAAGCTCCTAAATCTACTACACAATCATCACTAGTATTATCTAATGCAAAAATCAAAGCACATTGTAAGACATCACCTGCTACATTTGCTTCCTGGGTAGTTTCCTTCTGTGCATCTCCTTTCTTCTTTAGAGATCTGCAGTCTTTCTTTAGATGTCATTTCTTTCCATAGTTCTAGCACTCTATCTTTCCCAGTCTAGACTTGGATCTGCCCATTTTAGACTTGCCACGATTACCTTGGCTCTTTCCTCTCTCCTTTTGTCTTCCCCTGCTCTCCATGGTCAACGCATTACCTGATGTCTCATATGTGCTTTTTCTTCGCATTTCCTCGCTAAGAATAACACCAATAACATCATCAAATTTCAAGGTATTTGAACCAGAGACAGAGTTACTTACAGCCATGACCAAGCTATTCTAGCTTTCTGGTAATGAACACAAGATTAGAAGAGCCCTAACCTCATCATCAAAGTTCACACTTACAAAACTTAGCTGATTTGTAACCGTATTAAACTCATTTAAATGATCAGCAACAGATCCACCTTCAGACATCTTCATATTAAATAAATGCTTCATTAGAAATACCTTGTTGGAGGTCGAGGGTTTTTCATACAGCTTACCCAATGCGCTCATCAAACCCTCCGTTGTCGTTTCTTTTGAGATATTGAAAGCCACCGACAAAGACAGGCTCAGCCGCATTGTTCCTAGAGCCTTTCTGTTAAGAACCTCCCATTCTTCGTCCTTCATAGCCGCCGACTGCTTTGCTCTTCCTCCCAACAGTAGGAATAGATCCTTCTGGTACAGATAGTCCTCCATTTGCATCTTCCATAACTGGAAGTTTTGGTCGTTAAACTTATCGACCTTAAACTTTCCTTCTTCTGCCATTGCTCCCACTCGAACTAGAAACCCTATCTTCATGTGGGTTTATCTGCCAAATAGACCTTTGGCTCTGATACCAATTGTTAGAAAAAATAGGATCGCGGAGCAATAACAATAAACAGAATGAAAATATAATCACACACACATTACAAGAGAGACAGATATATCGTGGTTCACCCAACTTGGGCTACGTCCACACTGAAGTTGCCAGTCCTTATTATTATTACCATCCAGCAAAATGAAGGGATACAACCTACAGCACAACCGCTCCATTTCCTCTTCACTGTCTCACTCAGTCTCTCTCCTGATCTTAGAGATATTTACAATGCATAAAACCTAATACATCCACCCTAGCCGTATTACAATGTCTTTCTTTTATAAGGGAAATACAATGGGAAAATACCATGGTATACCCAAAACCATGGGCCCGCAAAACAGCTGGTGAAAACAACCCCAATTTTTTTTTTCAATATCATCTAGAATGGGTGTACAGTCCTCCGGGGTGCATGGCTAAGACAATATCATCTATGAGACTAGAAGATCTGGCTCCACAACCAACATCGGGAATTTATGGATTTTCAATCCACTTCTTCAAATATTGTTGGTTTATTATTAAAAAATACCCGTGTTGAATATTTAATTAGACCATGAAATGGGACAAAATTGGAGCGGTAACTAACTCTTACTTGGCATTAATTCCAAAGGAGAATTGACCCACATCCTTTTCCATATTTTGGCAAATATCTCTGTGCAACTCAACTTACAATATTTTGAGGAAAATCTTAGAAAATAGGTTAAAGTTCGTCATGGATAAAATAATCTCAACAAATCAAGTAGCGTTTATAGAAAAAAAGGAAAATCACCAATAATATTATCTTAGCTCATGAAGCCATCCATTCCATCCAATCACATGGGTACAAAGGCATGGTTATCAAAATTAATATGGAAAATAACCTAGATAGAATCTGACATGAATTTCTCTTTTCTATTATAAAAAATAGGATTTTCAAAAGGCTTCATAATATGGATTGAAACCTACATTGGTATCCCATTGATTTATCCTATAATCAATGGAATGCTAACTAAATTATTCAAATGTTCCAGAGTAATATACCAACATTGTCCACTATCCCTCTTTCTATATATCATTATGGTTGAGTCTTTAAGTTGGAACATAGAACAAAAAAGAAAAAATGGAGAACTTGATGACATACAAATAGAAATGGGTGTAATACCAATTCATCATGCCCGATATGTAGATGAAACCATGTTGATAGGAGGATCCTCCATAGTTATAGCTTAGATATTTAAGAAAATTTTGGATCAATTCATTGATGCTTCAAGGGGAGAGATCGACAATGGGAAAAACTAGATATACGGGTGGAATATTTCAACTATCCTGATCCAAAGAATTTCCCACATCATGGGATTTCCTAGAAACATAATTGATCTTCCTTTAAGTGTTTGGAGATTCTTGTGGGAGGGAAAAATTTCAAAGCAATTGATTGGGACGTGATCCTCCTTTTACTCAAATTGGAAATTTAAGCATCGATCCATCAAATAAAAGAGAGGATTGGAAATAAGAGAGCCAAAGTTGTTAAAATTTTCCATGGGAGAAAAATTCCTGTGGAGACTAATCTCTAGAGATCATGAATTGTGGAAGATAGAAATCAAGAAAAGATATTGCATACATCCTAGGAAACAATGCCTTTACCAATATTTTGAGACAAATGGCGCAAGCATTTGGAGCTTATGTAAAGCATCAACAAGTGTCATAAACAATGAGTTTACTTGTCTCTCAGGAAATGGAAAGAAAAACAAAATTTGGGAGAATGGTATAATGGGATGAGATCCTCTTGACTCAAGACTAGACCTTCAAAACTTAGGATAGTGGCTACATAGAAATGGGTATAAATATATTTTTGACATTTATTGTTGGATTTCAATTGGAAAATGGATAGGCTAAAAATCCATCACTATCCCTAAGCATTTCAATGAGAATTTATTCAAACTCATGGATATTCCTTAGGGTGCAACACTAATCTAAAGTACTGTGAGAGACTAGAGAGGATGGGGATCGAAACTAAGTAAATACTCAATGAAAGAAGGATACACAGTTTTATTAGAAAAAATATCTGCACCCTCAACCTCCATAATGTGGAAGAATATTTGGCACCAAAATGATATTCCTAAAGTGAATTTGTTTTGTTGGACACTAGCACATGGGAAGGTGATCCATATTGAAAACTAAAGGAAAAAGGGAGTGCAATGGAAATATATTTGTTTTTGGTGTAAATCACCAAAAGGGATATCTCCCCATATCTTCTTTGTGTGCCCATACACTAAACATGTTTTGAAAACATGTCTTATTGTATTGGATAATGAATTTGATCTCCCACCTTGATGGAGCAACATCTGTATTCATTGGAAATCCTTCTACTCTAGATCTTTGCACAAGAAACGGTTTTTTACTATTGTATGGAAATCCTTGCTTAAATATATTTGTTGGAAGATGTGGTTGTCCAGGAATAGTTTGTTCTTTAGATTGGAACTCCAATCACCAAGGAAAACATATATCAGTTCCTATAAGACATATTAATTCAGAAACCATAACTACAATAGAGAATATTTTGGTTAGAGATATTCTTCTTGGAAGCCCCTTCCAGTCAAAAACAATTTACAAAAAACCTATTACAAGACATTAGTCGAAGATTGAATTAGAAAATGAAGAATTCTATAGTTGGCTAAGGGCACTAAATCAATTTACAATTTTCTTTGATGTAGCCTCAAAAGGTAACCCAGGGGTGGCAAGTGTGGGAGGGGTCATTCATGACCCTAGAGGAAATTAAGAAATAAATTTTGCATGGAGACTTGGGATAATGACAAATAATCAAGCAGATATTTGTGCCCTCTATATTGGCCTCTCCCTTATTATTTCTAGAAATATTAAGACTACTATTATTATTGGAGACTCATACTTAATTATAGGGTTGGTCAAATGAAAGAATTGGATTGAGGATATAGTCATTGGGAATATGAAAATGAGAACCCAGAGCATGCTTGACTTCTTGGAATTATTCCAATTGATTCACACTCGAAGGAATAAGAATAGTAGAGTGGGTATGTTTGCAAATTAAGCTACAAGGCTATCAAAGGGGCAATTAGGGGAAAATGAGAAAAACCCCAAAGTGTTTTTATTACCATGACAATGAGAAAAACCCCAAAGTGTTTTCATTACCATGAAAATGAGAAAAACCCCACATTGCTAATGCATGGAAATTGCAGCACAGTTGTGGATAGGGGTACTAGCACAAGATGGAATGGAAGCACAGCTCTAAATTCCATGCATGTAGGCTCTTCTCATTAGTCATATCCACCTATGATGGTGAACTCTACCTTGAGCCTTGCATTGACTATCACATAATTCACATTTGGGATAACAAGGTCACAAGTTTTGTTGTTGCTATTATGGAATGGGGGAACGTGAGGAAATTAAAATAAACTAGGATTGAACCAAAGCTTGTCTTGGAGCATAGTGGTTGTAGAGGTATTTGTTTAGGGTAAGTATTTTTATGGGACCTTCCAGCTCATTTTTGTTGAAGAAGAAGTGAATTTCGACATAGCCCTCATTCGCCAAGTCTTGGATTACAATTAGGGAAATTTTCCTTCAAATTTTTTTTGGAGTCTTCATTCGAGCACATCCTGGAACTTACAATAGATATGCTCTTCTCCTATAGGTACCCCACCCTTAGAGACTTTGCTTTATTTTTTTGGTATACCTTAGCCCATTGAAATGGATAATGACAGTATTCATGAAATTAATAATATCCTTAGGGAAAATTAGTTTGAGGGCATGAAACCAACCATATAATACTTAAGTATTTATATGGGAAAAAGGAAACCAATAAGGAAAAAATGGAAACTAAATTGTAGGAATTAAACATTAATCATGATAAAAAAAATTTAGACTCAGAGATGCATTACAATATAATACTCAGTTTTTCTAGAGGTTCATAGTCAATTATAGGGTTTCCTAGTGTTTCAATTGATTCAATGAAGGAGCATATTATTGATGAAAAAACATCCCAGAACTTACAATAGATATGCTCTTCTCCTAGAGGTACCACACCCCTAGAGCCTTTGCTTTATTTTTTTGACATACCTCAGCCCACTGAAATGGGTAATGACAGTATTCATGAAATTAAGAATATCCTTAGGAAAAATTAGTTTGAGGGCATGAAACCAACCATATAATACTTAAGTATTTATATGGGAAAAAGGAAACCAAGAAGGAAAACATGGAAACTAAATTGTAGGAGTTAAAGATTAATCATGATAAAAAAAATTAGACTCAGAGATGCATTACAATATAATACTCGATTTTTCTAGAGGTTCATAGTCAATTATAGGGTTTCCTAGTGTTTCAATTTCTTCAATGAAGGAGCATATTATTTATGAAGAAACAGTTCAACAAACAACTTTGGCACTCAATGAGCACAACATGAATTAAGAAGAACAAGGGAAAATTAAAGAAAGACAACAAATGGAAGAATCCCATAGTGACAATTATCTTGTCTCTTAAACTCCTCATATATGCAGGTTACTTGTCGTTTTTTACTAGGATAGTATGTAAAGAAGAATAGCACTAGATATGAAATGCATAGGGTAGGAACTACAATAAAGTAGAAGCTTCATGGAAATTTATCATTTTTGTTGAGAATATTTGAAGAAGATTATTGTAATAATTTTGAAAATTGTCTACTTTTTACGTAGTTTGGTTTGCCAACAAATTTTTGATAAATATATAACTTCTTGTTCTTGTGAAAAAAAAGAATAGTTCCTAACATGTTTCAAACACTCTATTTCACATGTTTTGAGAGTTGTGCAGGGATTGGAAGCAAGGGAAGGGAATGCCATCCTAAGAAGATAAAATTTTCGAAGGATGTAAATTATGATGAACTGCTCCTTAATTCATTTGGAGTGGTGCTAGAATTTAATGAAAGGGGGGCAATATTTATAAAACTTTGAGGGGTATATTTGAAAGAAAATATAGACATAGTTTCCACTTACAATACAAAAATACAAAAATGAATCCAATGGCTCCACTGAAGAAGCAAGTTATATGTAAACTACAATAAGCATTTTCAAATAAATGGTCTATAAGACTTGACAAACTTGCAATAGTAAAAACATATCATAATGAAAAAAATCATTTAAAATGTATTATTCCTAAACACGCTTTTCTATAACATGTATATACTACTCCAAAAAAATATGAAATTAATAGTTCGGTTAATTTACTTTCATATAAATATTAAAACAAATTGTGTTCATTTTTATTTTTTAGGAAGATTATGAAAATTCCAATAGATGAACTAGGTGATATCCAAAACATGTCGGTGGGGATGTCCAAAAACGTGTGCAAGGAGATGGTTAAAGAAATGAACATAATTGCATTGCACAAGGAGCGATCCCAACGGCAATGAGAATCAAACATATGCAATCATTAATTTTTTTTATTTTATGTACAGAGAGTTTAATCATTGCATGGACACTATTTTTAAATTGTTTTGTTGTAAAAAAAAATGAAACCCATTCAACACATAAGACAAATCGGTATAGAAGAAAAGGGTTGATCCCAAAGTTTGTGAGTTATTGTGTTTTCCTTAAGATTTCATATTTGTTGTGATATGTATATTTTAATTAGTTTACACTTATCCATGGATACCTTTTAATAGGTGCTAACATACAAAGAAGAGACATCTAAATAATTGATTGACATTGGATTAGTTGTGGGTTTTGAGTATATGTTGGATTATCAAAGGTTAATTGTGCAAGCTGTAATTAGATATGTTGTTGTAGTTATCTCATTTTATAATTAATGGAACAACAAGAAATATTTATATTAATTATAAAAATGCTTTGTCATGGTGTATAAAACTTGCAAGAAATAAAGTATGGAGTGGAGCCAACATAAGAGTTGTTGAGAAATTGCATGAGGGATGGCTTTGCAAGAATGTGTATTGTTTATAAATCACTTCTTCCTATGGTATGATTTTTTATTTACATAAACATATATATTATATTATAAATGTAGATATGCTCATTAGGATTTATTTCTATGTTTGTAGTTGGAAAATGAAGAGGGGGGGGGAATCAATTTTGTCAACAAAACATTCAGCCAAATAGCCCAAGTACGATATTTCCTACAAGTGATGAGGAAATGAGACATGCAAGAAGCTCGAGAAATGACAAAAAGTAAATTGAAGAATGATGATCAATATAATTGAATGTTACTACAAGTTGTATGTTTTGAAATGTGTCAATAAAAATTAGGCATTTTGTCTAATGTATTGGACATATTGTCCCAATTGGATAATGATAGGTTACCAATAAGAGCAACAATTACATATTGGCATTTTGAATATCATGGACATTTATGTTATCCCATTCTATATGATGAAGGATCTCTTATTTATATATAATAAAATGGGTTTGTTATTCTATTGCATTGTCTAATGTTGTAAAATCTTACATTGTTGATTAAATATATGGATGATTTACATTGTTACAATGAAAAAATGTGTAATTCAATGGTATAACACATTAATGCACTCGAACTCGCTGAATAATGTAGGTCATTCATAAATAGTAAATGATGCATTTAAATGTATATTATGCACTACTATATTTTTATGATTTAACCGCACTGGTGCACATACATGGTATAAACACACCATTTATTTTAATGATGACAACAATGTTTCCATTAATGGCATTGTCAATGTTACTATTACAATATATTACAGTGTGCAAAGTAGTATATGCACAAATGCTTTTAAAAAATTGGAAGCACTGGTGCATTTTCAAAATTAAACACATTTGTGTTGACACATGTAACCAAAGAACCAAGGTCGTCACTGACATCGTCAATGTTTCAAAACACTTTGGTGCACATGGTAACATAGGAACTAGTGTATATTTGTATACAACATGCACTAGGTAGTTTTTTATAAACTATGTGCACTAAGGCATATAATATAAAAGTGCACTAATGTGTTTATGGGGATAATAAACTTTGTGTATTCGAATATATAATACATGCACTAGGGTGACATGTATATATTTCAAGCATTGATGCATCTTGTTTTAATGTTATACACCTATGTGTTGTATTTTTAGCACACATGTGTATATTTTGGAAAAATGTACATTACTTAAAAATATCCAATATAACCTCTTCCCATCCATATTTATTTAGTTATAACGAAAATTCATTACAACCTTTGTTACCAATGACAAAGAGTTCAGAGGAGGTTTTTTCGTAATTTTTCCCAATCTTGTAATGGTAAAAAACTCTGCAAAAACCTCCACTAGAAGGTGTTTTCCTTGTAGTGGTGTACTGATGTGTTTGGGCGGATCATGTAGAATTAGAATGTGGACTTGATTTTTTATTGAGGATAACAATGACTTGTAGGCCAATGTGGAGCCAATGAAACAATATATATTATTTTACAATAACAATATACAAAGTATGATCTTTCAACTTTAAGCAAAATTCTACTAGTTTAGAGAAATATTGTACAAAAAACATATATTACCCTCAACAAGTTTCTAGTAAACATGATCAAAATTAATGTTTATAAACATTTTACAAAAAACATCTTGTCAAAGGAAGCTGTGATATCCAAACCTAGATAGAAAGAACATACATTGTAATAAGTAATATATGCTTTGAATAATTGAGGTTAGACTTAATCATCCTCATCCTCATTCCCCTCCTCCATTTATTTTTCACAGGAATAAGAGTCATCTTTGACATGTTTTATATCCATTGGTACATTTCTTTCAACTTCATCTTGAGAAAACTATTAAAAAAAACAAGTATTTGGAGACTAGGATCTAATTTATTCATTGGTAATAATCCTCTTCTTATTCTTCTAATGGTTTATCCTCCTCTTTGGAGGAGTCTTTCTTATCTAACATTGTTATTTAAATACTAATCATGATCAAAACATTAGTTCATTCTACTAGAAAATTGTTAAACTAGAAATAGAAATAATGAAAAAAAACTTGGGAAAAAGAATCTAAAAAAATCAAATAAACTTGTAGTGACCAACTAGAAACAAAATTAATGTGGGACTAAAAATTGAAAATGAATGTTTCTCAAAGTCACTATAAATAGAATTCTAAACTTGAAGCACAAATGGATTTTTACTATATTAGATCAAACAAAACATGCTAATCTCTACACAATTTCCAACAACTATGATGACTAGATTGTCAGGATATCTTATGCATTGGATACATGTTTAAACGTTTTCATTTAAATAATATTAACACAAACATGTGCATTAGTATTCAAATTGTTTATTTTAACCTTTCAACAATAACACACAAATTGAGGCATATTCCATCAAATTATAATGACTATGGTGTTATAGCCCAAACTGGCACTTCTTTGTCTGTGACGGAAGTTTCATGATGACACTTTAAAAGTTGACTATCGCTCACACAAAAGGACACTATGGGTGGAAGAGCCTCGATTTCTTATCTCATGACATGGCCTTAATCAACTAGTGATTCCCTAGCATTTATAAGTTTTGTAACTTGGTTTTAAGCTAAAACACTTGTTTACTTTGGTTGATAGGGGTGTGAAACGCTTGTTTCCCTTGCATGACCAACATTTTTGTCCTAAAAAGCTCAAAAATTAATAAAATCTCAAAATTGGGGTAGTTTTGGTGGTTCAATAACTACCCCCTTGGTTATAACTACTCCCTACCTTAATGAAACTGTATCCTCTTACTATATAAACAAGGGAGATGAGCCATAAAGGGGGAATTTTTCCTAAGTATTTTTTGGCACAAGGTTAGAGCACATAAAGTGTGGAAGCCGATAGCGACAAAGAGGGCATTCACAGAAGAAAGGACCATTCACGGAGAATACAGAAGTCGATGAAAGCGCAAGTTATGGTTTAGCTAGGTAGAATTGGTCATTTTGATTGTTTTGTAACAACCTAGTTGTCTATAAATAGGACCATGATTGTAAGCCTAAGGGAATCTATTTTTTGGAGAATTCAAATGTAGTTGATCGATTGAAGATCGTGATATCTCGCATCTATGTATTTTCATGTTTTCAGCAAGTTCTATTTTGTGTATATGGATTCACGATAAGTTGCTTGGAACTGTCCCTATGAGGGTTGTACCACAAATTTTGAGATGAGTTAATGCATGAGAATGTTCGATTATGTCTCTATTTTGTGTCGTGAATGATGAATGTTATCTTAATGCTGCGATGTGTTTAAGGTTTTGGTGCTCTATCGATGTCAATTAAATCTATAATGCGAATGTTGATTACATGTTGAATACATACTTGATTTGTTAGCATAATGCGAAGGCAAGATCCTTGGTTTTTGTAGTGATTGAGTAAGGGTTAATGCATGCCTTCACCCTACTGCGGAAATGTGGTTCCTACAGCACCCCTTGGACATCTCGGGTGAGACTTCACTCGGTTTTCAAGTGTTGTTGGAAAGGGTAAAACCTTTTTGGGCCAATTCCTAAGGGTGTTTGGTTGGTGTTTGTTGATAGTAGTGCGAAGTGAACCCCTGTTGACAGAACTGTGTCAACAAATGGTTATGTTTCCGGGACCCTAGTGCGAAGAGAAAAAGAGAGGACATGTTGTGGCATCCGACGAAACTGGATATCGAGGATTGGTTTGAAAAGAAGGCATGGAAGTTTGTCGAAGAAGAGAATCGCCAACCCAGATGGTTGACGACTCAGTGGTTATAGAAGTATATATACTCCGACATCCACGAGATATTTTTCTGTGAATTCCCAATATTGTTGCATGAGTGGTTGGCATAGTTGACATTCCAAAAGAAGAATTTCCAAGGTGGCAAACTTGAACATTAGACACCTGAGTTGATCCAGCAATTGAAGCGAGTGGATAACAGGGAATCTAGAGTTGTCGACGTTTGGGTGGATAGTATTCTAGAACGATATATTACTGAGTTATCTATCGATACGATCAATTCATACAGCGACACAGAAAGGAAATTTTTTTAAGGTACCCCCGCAGAAGGTTTCTGTTGTCGCTCAAGTTATGGATTAAAATGCTCATCCGCGAAAAGGGCATATTGAATATGAACTCTGATGAGTAGTGCCCGGTGTGCGGAGGTTGCGGGTGAATACGGTTATGGTAGAACGATGTGGGGTAGATGGACATGAATGACGATGAGTTCTTAGAAAAAGCTGAGGAAGGTTGTGGTACCCTGCGAAGTGGGGTGAGGTTCCAACAACCAGAGAAGAAGAGGAGGACTAAGAGAGAGTCTCCCGAGGTGACCGAAATGGAGGACTACAAGACGGGACCACACGGGACAAAGTGACCTCACTACGATAAAGAAAGTGACCAGGCTACCCCTGAAGCTGAAGGATAGAGCCAAAGTTACAACATACCCACAACCCCGCACTACACCAAATTTTGGAGGACGAAACATAAGTTCATCGCAGTGCTGCCCAAAGTGTCAGAATAGTGGTAAAAGTAGTGGATCCGTAAATAATATTAGGAGTGCAAGAATGGCAGGTGACGACGTAAAAATGCCAACTTTCCATGGTAACGGGACCGAGGATCCCGAACAGTATTGGTTTTTATGTGAAGCGGTGTGGACTTTGAAGTAGGTCCAGGATGAAGATATCAAAAAGGGATAACTAGCGACAACCCTCAGGGTCCGCGCGCTAGACTTGTTTATGAAATTTACTAAGGTACCAACAGGGACTCCAGATAAAACACGGCCGCAGATCAAGGAGGGGATGATTTATGAATTTAGAAAATTGAAATCTGAGTCGTAGTATATCACAAAGTTGAAAGAAATCAAGCAGTTTCTAAATGAATCGGTATGGGAATTCGACCAGCGATATAAAACTCTAATGGAAAAGGTGTGCTTTGGAATGAGCGATATGCAATATAAAGAGTGGTTCATCGCAGGGTTAGTGCCACATATTCGTGGACCACTGATGCAGCGGAAAATAATATCCCAGGAAGAAGCACTGGAGATTGCAATGAAGCTAGAGGCTTCACCGATTGGTGAGACAAGCATATGCATGGACCGGATACAAGCGAAGTTGGAAAATATGACAATCCCACTCCAAGATATTAAATAGGGAAAAGAAGTACGAGAGGAAATATGGTGCTCCCCCTGCAAGTCGGAAGGACATCATAAGGACCAATGCCCATATTTTTGCGAATATTTACAGTCTGGTGCACCGAACCCACTAAGCCAGGGAGGAATGTCGTGGTGTTGAATCTGCCAAACAAAGGGACATCAGGTGGAAGACTGTGTCTACTTATAGAAGATGGTGTCAAATCCAATTAATCTGTATTGCAAATTATTTCGATCAGTTGGCCATGAAGAAAAATATTATAGGGCTTATGACCTACTCCAAGAAAGGACTGCGGATACATTTTTCATGAAGGGAGAGAAGTAACCGCCAGTATAGCAGCAACCTCACTATAATCAACAACCACAATATGATCAATCACAGTATGGTCAACTGCAATATCAACAACTGCAGTATGGTCAACCGCAATATCAACAAACACAGTATGGTTAGCCGCAATACCATCCCTATGGTCAACCACGAGGAGGTTTCAGAGGGGGGTTCCGCAGAGGTCGAGGCGTAGGTGCTGGCCAAGGAGGAAGTTTTGGACGAGCTCGAGGGCCGGTTGTATGCTATAATTGTGGTCAAGTTGGGCATTATCAGAGATATTTTCAGATCCCAGTTCCACAGTGCACGTATTGCAATGCACCGGACCACAGTGTGGAGGATTTTCCTCATCTTATCACGAAGTGGAAAACTAAGAACCTAACCCCACCTGGACTAAATCATAATCAAAACCAGAATCCACCTCCTAATGTACAAAATATTTCGGCAGAAATAAGAAGTCGACAGGAGAATGTTGTAGTATTTACCAGGGAAGGATCTGCGATAGGAGAATACAGACCACAGTCGAGTGTCCGACCAAAAGCAAGAAAGCAATGAGGTGGATGAGACAGCCACATACTACCCAGCAAGAATCCACTTATGACATGTCGCCAACATTCGACACAATGATTTCACAGAAAAATATTAACCCCTTAAGAGCCTTCCTAGAGAGCTGCTTGGAGCTAGAAAAATATCGGGATGCATTGGAAGAGATAGCTAGCTTACTACATCGACAGGAGGATGGAAGGAAAATTCGAACAGTAAACTGAATGCATAGGAGGAAGACATGGAAAGAGATGAGGATGAATGCGCAAATCGATGCATTCAACGTCAACAATATTATTCTCGACTTGGGGTCAGATGTAAACATCTTGAAAAAACATACATGGGAGATAATTGGGAAATGACAGCTGCAATGGTCCCCCGTACAGTTTCGATTAGGAACCACAATAAGGTCACACCAATTGGACGGTTGTATCATATCCCAGTTAAGATCGAGGGCCTGAAGACCTATGCATATTTTGAATTGATAGAGATAATCGACAACACCATCCCCTATCTGGTGCTACTAGGGATATGTAATGTCCCCACCCATCTATCCAATTCCAGGCAGGGAACATGATGCCACTCTGTGGGTATTTTGCATAAACTTAGCCCATTCATCATATTCACAGGCAAAGAAGACATATGTGTGCAGATGCAACTTAAGGAAAACATGCATAGCGAAATAAACATCATCCACACACATTACATGCTGCATTCAATTTAATGTTAAATTTTTAGAATTTACTTCAATCTGATCTAGGATCTTAACTGTTGGAGAGAACTTCCGCAGCATTTAGGAAGCTGCTAATTTTGGGAAGGATAACTAATTTTGGAGAGAAAGTACCAATTTTGGCGGTAAGACAAAGATATCGCCGTAGCACAAATTCCGGCGGGAATCACGGCGATAGGTACAGAAAAGTCAAGCATGTGGTACAAAGAAGAGGCCGAAGGGAGAGCTCAACCACCGCAATAAAGGCGCCGGAGATGAAGAGAGGGTTCAGCTACCCTCATTAAAGAAGAAGGACCACAGTCAGCGTTGCTTGAACCAAGAAGAAGCGACGGGCCGATGCATTAAAGACTAAGGACTGCAGGAAGCGGCGACGAGACAGAAGGCGGCCATGGAAGTACAGCCAGTTGACTGTAAGTGGTTAGGGTTGAGTCACTGTTGGGATAAGGCCCACAGTTTTGTAACTGCGATGAGACCTTCGGGCCATCTATATATAGTAGTCTTTTTATAGGATAAGGGGTTGGCCACATAGCGATAGGGACATCAGGTAGATGCTAGTCAAGTCTTTTGTTGTTGCAAGCCTGAACATCCCTGAGAAGACAAGGGTCGACCTGTTGAGAGAGTGCAATCCGCAGGGATTGCGAGAGGAAGAGAGTGCACTGTAAAGGCAAGAAGAGAAAAGAGGTCTATAGAGAAGGGCTCCCACTGAGGTGGAGTTTCCCAGAAGACCCCTGTTGTAAAGAGTGGAACGGAGCTGTGTTTATTCCCCAGAGTTGTAAACAAGAACCGCAGTTCCCCTGGGCGTAGTCTTTGCCCTGGGAGTATCAATGTGCTTATCTAAGTAGCACTATTGTAATTGTGTAGCCATTGTTCTCATTCACGTGTTTGTGCTATATATGAATGCTTCAATCTGTTATAAGTAATGTACATGGTCGTCAGTTAACTTCTGAATGATGTATAACAATTGCGATAATCATAGCTAACCTCTTTGCGAACTAGATAATTGTTAAACAGAGGTTAATGTGCGAGTAAGAACTGAATATGAGGCATGAATGGTCTATTTAGACATTGCGCAAAGTAATGTTCTACCTAGTTACGTGTTGCGAGATATCAAGGGTCGAGTTCATTAGTGAGGGTTAGGCTTGTAGGCTGAATGTTGTTGCTAACTGCAGTACCAGGATAAGGATAGCTAAGACCACCTATTAACCCAGGAAGCGGTCAAAGTTCGCTTGCCGCAGGAACTAGAAGGGGAAGATATCGCACCTACGATATCTTGGGTATCGCTAGACGGTTTCACATAGGGAAAGACTTATCGCATTCCCTGCGTACTGCGATAAGACAGAGGCGTAGCCGGAGTAATGGAATGAGATAGACAGCTTCTGTGAAAGGGGTTAAGGAGGGTTTAACCACCCTGGATGCCTCGGAACTTGGCTGAGGACACTTGAGTCTTCTGCCTCCCATTAGAATCACTTCGGGTGAGACTTCAGGTTGCTTCTGCGACCTGTTGCCGAAAGGGCCAGTGAGCTAAGGGTTCTGTTGGTCTAAAAGATTACCGCCAGCCCGGGTCTGTCCAGAGAGAAAGGATAAAAGATCAACATTAACTGAGAGAACAATATGTACAGCAAATCTACAGCATAACAATCATGGACACAATAATGCAAGCACACAAGAGACACAGATTTTACTTGGGGAAAACCATAAAGGTGAAAAACCCCAATAACTTCCTCAGAGATAGATAGAGCAATGATACAACCAGAATACAAGAGATAGTCTTCTCCTCGTAGAAGAGCCTCCTCCTCCACAAGTGCGCCACTCTCCCAAGTGTGAGTGTGAGAATAGAATGTGTAAATTGAGAGAGACACACTCTCTATTTATACACTAACTTGACTTGACCTTTACTCAATTAGGTCGGCCTCAACTTAACCACTTAACATAATGTTGACTGGGCCGACCCCCACTAGGGTGGTCTAATAAACCTTTGACCCACATGGCCAACCCCGAATAGGGTGGTCTAATAACCCTTTGACCCACATGACTTATACAGGGCTGACCCCAACAAGGTGGTCTAATAACCCATCAAGTATAAGTTACGACACTTACAATATAAATGACGACACTTCCATATAGAGGAATAATAAAATCTCTATAGGAATACAAACACTTCCGTATAGAGGAATACAAACACTTCCGTATAGAGGAATAATAACATCTCTATAGGAATACAATATACATATATGTGAAATACATTCCGAAGTTACATATACATCAACACTCCCTCTTAACTAGAAAGGTATTTCTTGACATAGGTCTTCTAGCACAAGTCATCTTCTCTGGATCATCATCACTGGATAATCGTCATCGAGTCATCATCATCGTCACTGCTGCTGCGATATCAATCAATCTAGGAATCTACTTTTCATAGGAAGTTCTACAGAGCTAGTCCTTTTTCATACTGGATGTAGGCCCACCACCTGCAGGTCTTCATTATCATTGGCCATACTGTGGAATCCTACGTGCGTCACAAAACCTGGCGGTAGCATCCCAGGCAGTTACGAGCACACAGCTCTACCTGTCGGATCTCCCAGGAGCACATTACATGTGACCCATCACAAAATCTATCTGAAGCATCCCAGGCTATTACAAGCACACAACTCTACCTGTCGGATCTCCCAGGAGCACATTACATGTGATCTCACCACAAAACCTGGCTGAAGCATCCCAAGCTGTTACGAGCATACAGCTCTACCTGTCAGATCTCCCAGGAGCACATTACATGTGGTCCACCACAAAACCTGGCTGAAGCATCTGAGGCCTTTTTCATCCTGTCCAGATCTCCTAGGAGAAAATTACATGTGGTCATGGCAAAACCTGGCTGAAGCATCTGAGGCCTTTTTCATCCTATCCAGATCTCCCAGGAGCAAATTACATGCCATAGGACAAAAACTCGCAAGAGCATCTCAGGATGTTACGGGTACACAACTCTGACTTGAAATCTCCCAGGGCACAAATTACATGTCCTCCCAGAGCAATGTGCCGAAAGAGCATCCCAGGATGTTACGGGTACACAACTCCGACCTATAGGATCTCCTAGACATGCTCATCTGCACAACCTGATCCACGACCACAAAGTATCATCCTGATACTCACCATACATCATCCTGATGTACACATGATCATCCTGATCATCATGACTGCATCGTCCTAATGCATGTCATCTGGAGAAGCTCGTCATCCATGATCATCCTAATCATATAATGCATCCACCTGATGCACACCAAGTATCTACTTGATACATATCATCATATACAATGTATCTACCTGATACATAGATACATGATCCACACAATGTATCCATCAACATTCATGATCTACCTAATCATACCTGATATATATCAACATACATGATCTACCTGATCATACAATGTATCCACCTGATACAAATACAGATACATGGTCCAAGCATCCAACATGATGCATATACAAAATACATGCAAATGATCCAACCGATCATATCCAACATCTAACATGATGCGTACATACATAAATGTAAATGATCCAACTGATCATATCCAGCATCCAACATGATGCGTACATACATAAATGTAAATGATCCAACTGATCATACAGAGCAGAAACTATAAAATCATCCTGATGCTCATCATCCATGATCCTCCTGATCATCATAGCATTGTCCTCTTCAGATCATCTCATCGTCCACAAAGCACAGCCCAGATGCACATCATCCAACACTTACACCACCGACATGGGAGAACACATCTACCACCATTCAGGGAAGGCTCCAGCCCTTACTTTTTCACCATGGGAGAACAAATCTACCACCATGTGAAAAATGGCTCAGCAATTACATCACAACCAAGGGAGAACACATCAACCATGTCAGAAAAGCTCATTTGCATCTTCATCTTCCGGACTCATCACTTCCCTTTGGAAGGAACCTCAATCTGAAGTGCACCAATCCTCTCTCTGAAGTACTCAAACTATACTATGGCCAACGGCTTGGTCAATACATCTGCAACCTGCTCATCCGTCGCAACATACTCTGCTTCGTTTGTACTCAGTGCTACACAGGACTGCTTCCTACTAAACCAAGAGATCAAACCTGATCCCTATCTGTAGCACTGCCTACCCAATTTGAATCAACATAACCCTGCAGGTTAAACTTTTGATTCGCATCATACTTGAGCCCATAATCAACTGTACCCTTCAGGTACCTCAGAATATGCTTTACAACAACCAGGCGAACATCTCTCGGATCCGTCAGGAACTGGCTCAATGTGTTCACCGCAAAGCAAATATCTGGTCTCGTGTTCGTCAGGTACATAGAGGACCCAATCATCTGACGATACATCGTGACATCAACCAAATCAGATGAAGCATCACACAGAAGCTTCAGGTTCGATGCCATAGGTGTGGCCATATCCTTGCAGTCCATCATCCTGAACCTCTTCAGGATTTCTACTACATATTTCCCTTGTCCAAGGGAGATTCCATCTGCATTCTATGACACCTCCATACCTAGGAAATAAATAGTGCATCATCCCCAAGTTCTTCAACTCAAACTTGGGAGCAAGCTTCCGCTGCATGTCGGCAATCAATCTATCCTCACCTGTTACGAACAGTTCATCCATATACAAAAGTAGTATCACTGGATTGCCTTCCTCAACCTTGTAGTAAAGGTTGGAATCCGCTTTACTCTTGGTAAAGCCCAAACTGAATAGAAAGTTGTATATCCTACCATACCAAGTTCTGGACATATATGACTCCCTGTCATGTGTCTCGGAACCAAGTGGTTTCTCCACATACACTTCTTCTTCAACTACACCATTCAAGAAAGTGTATCTTCCTCTTCATCACTACAACATGCTTGATCTTGTAGATCCTCTTGGAAGTCACTACACACTCCCCTTCAGGTCTTGGGACTGCATCTCAAACATCTTCATGATCGACTGGTACTCCTCGATCATGGCATTCTTCCCCGATCCTGGGAACTTCAATATCTTCAATATTTTCAATAGATAACTTTGTTGCTGAACAAATGTTGTAGTCCTTGTTTTGTAGGTGATGGTATACGATCTTTCCTACACAACAAGTTAAATTGCATGATTAGAAAACATCTCATAGTTTTCAAAACAAATTCTTACACATAAAGAAATATGTCATACAGTCATGCAATTATCTTAGCCAATGCTTCAATACAACATTTATCCATATTCTGTAACTTTCTAGATGCCTTCCAATCTCTACCAAAACATTGTTAAGAGTGTGCACAACTCCTAACATGTCAGCAAGGAGGTTTCATTCTAGATAAGTAGCAATGGAATGTTGTACAGTGCCATAGGCCACTTACCCATGTATATTAGTAGTATATTATTCATCAATGCAACTATTCTAATATGCATAATACACAACCTAATTCTAGGAACATAAGCATATACATCATTGAATAACATTATGTAAGAAATGGCAATTCAAATACTTATCTTTGTTTGGTTGCTGGGTGGACTCCCTCTGAATCTTTGCAACTCCATTTTGATGTGGATTGTGAGAAGTGGTCAACTCCCTCTGAATATCTGCATCCTTGCAGAAACTACTAAAGTGTGCTCCTTTGCTTTCTTGCAGGAACAACTGGAGTGTGCTCCCTCTTGATCTTTGCTTCCTGGATTATCTGTCCTTGAACTTACATCCATCCTTAATCACTATGCATGCTTATTAGTATCATCATTGTGTTATCCTTGAGGTCTCATACATAATCACACATTTATTAGTATAATCTTAATACTATCAAAACATAATAATCTTAAACATGTATAGTCATGATCATTCATAGATAATAAACATTAGTATTCAATGTTTCAGGGAAGTCTTCTTTTCCTCATGCATATTCTTATTTGATCATAGGACTCTTCTGATTAGTTAAATCATCAATGCATAAACCCGTGATTACTCAAACCTATACCTTCATGATTCTTCTGGTTAGTCATATCATCAATTATGGTAAGAAACATAATATGCATACAGCCATGATTATTCAAACCTATGACTTCATGAATAATCATTATCAATAACACAACAGTATAAGATCCTAACACAAGGTAGGATTCTAGATTGATATAGGAAAAACATACCTGGATTAGCATGCTAGCTAGTTATGTCTAACATACCCGCATAATGTCTTTTGGTTCTCTTCAGTGACTTGTGCTAGTAACCTGCATGTCTCATAGGTTAACCATTGTAGGACCAGGTTATACATACCTCGAAAGTAGATCTTCTATGTGATCCATGACAATGGATGAATCTTTGTCTTCATGTCACCATGATCATATGTTCTTGAAGTAGAACATGATTTGTCTTTCTTGGTGTACCTTTTATGTTAGCGAACAACATAAATCTCATACAACATCACAATGCATTAGTACATTCATAAGTGTCAAAACCTTAATCAATGAATATCTTCTATTAAGGTGATATGACAAGTCTAGTAATTAATCAAGATTGTACTGTAATGATATGAAGACAAACATATGATAAACTTAACCATGAAACATACCTGTAAGCCATACCTATCAAGATTTCTTGTAATCTTCTTATGGAAGGCCTTAGCCTCATCTCCCTCTGAGACAAGAACTTCTTCACTTATGCAGGTGACCAATCCATCTTCTTCTAGGATTAACCCAATCCACTTGATTTGCAAGAACTGGACCTGGAGCTGGATTAGGGTTTGTCAAAGAAACCCAAAAAATTCAAACTTTGAATTTCAAAATTCTGAAAGGATAGAAATATTCGCCTTGATGAGCTGATCAAGTTGGTATATTCAGAATTTGAAAACTGCAAAGTTTCACCCCTCGAAATTGCCTTTTAGATTTTCGCATTCATTGGGGAGGACCCTGAATTAGGGTTTCAATTTCCTGGAGCTTCACCCAACCAAAAGATTTGATTCAAATCTCTAAGCTTCGATTTTTCTAAGGAGCTTCCAGTCGTGGTCATAGATTTCCAAAATTCCAATTTTTGCAGAAGCCCTAATTTTCCATTTTTCCGATCAAAGTCCCAAACTGGGGTTTGATCAAGCTTGGCCTTTTGCCCAACCAAAAATTCTTATCTTGGTCTCTAAATTTCGATTTTGATGGGTAGCATCCAGCCGTGGTCTCCGATTACAAAAATTCCAACTTTCTCCAAAGCCCTAAATTCTGGAAGCCATGAATGAAGGTGCTCAAAAATAATTATGTTTTGACAGAAATATGTACCTGATTGTTTCTGGTGTAACTCTGAACGTTTCGATCTACAGGGTCTGAAAATTTTTCATGAGATATCCTGACCTGTTATATTTCCATCCCGACAGGTCTGACCTCAATTGGATTCTTTGAGAAAGAGTTATGCCAAGTGTCACAACGTGACCTGTTTATGGGATAATAAAGGATAGCGAACTTGTACGACGTGCCACGTGTCTCTGGTTCAAATTCGGCGTCTGAACAATTTTCTTGAGATAGTACAGTCTATGTACTACTTGTCTCGTTTTATGAAATTTCATTTGGATCTTCCTAGCCCAAGTTATGACCGTTTTTCCAAGGTCACCTGTTTTTGACTCAGATCTGGAAGAGGCAGAAACCCTATATTGTACAGATCATAAATCACAAAGTACAAAAAAATAGAGGTTTTCCTTTTTACACAAGGTACATGGGGATCTGATCTTTGACCTGTAAAAGTTTCAAATCCGAAAACTTCGCCAAAATGGATTTATAGAGAAAGTGCTACGATGACTGGTTTTTTCTATATCAATCCCTAGCATCATAAGTGCAACAAGTGTCATACATGCCATATCATGCCTTCTTTCAGGCTAGCTCTGATACCATGTTAAATTTTCAGAATTTACTTCAATATGATCTAGGATCTTAACTGAGAGAACAACATGTACATCAAATCTACGACATAACAATCATGGACACAATAATGCAAGCACACAAGAGACACAGATTTTACTTGGGGAAAACCATAAAGGTGAAAAACCCCAATAACTTCCTCAGAGATAGATAGAGAAATGATACAACCAAAATACAAGAGATAGTCTTCTCCTAGTAGCAGAGCCTCCTCCTCCACAAGTGCGCCACTCTCCCAAGTGTGAGTGTGAGAATAGAATGTGTAAAATGAGAGAGACACACTCTCTATTTATACACTAACTTGACTTGACCTTTACTCAACTAGGTCGGCCTCAACTTAACCACTTAACATAATGCTGACTAGGACGACCCCCAATAGGATGGTCTAATAACCCTTTGACCCACATGGCCGACCCCCAATAGGGTGGTCTAATAAACCTTTGACCCACATGACTTATACAGGGCCGACCCCAACAAGGTGGTCTAATAACCCATCAAGTATAAGTTACGACACTTACAATATAAATGACGACACTTCCATATAGAGGAATAATAACATCTCTATAGGAATACAAACACTTCCGTATAGAGGAATAATAACATCTCTATAGGAATATAATATACATATATGTGAAATACATTTCGAAGTTACATATACATCAACATTTAACACAGTCATCAAATTAATACATTTGCAGAAGTAAAACACATGGACAGAAAAACAAAAAAAAAAACACGTATCTTCATTGCACAGATGTCCCAAACAACTAGCTATGTTGCTGCAACGTTCCACCCAACCATAGGTCTCTGCCCAGCCTGTATTACTTCAGCACTCAAAGACCACCCTCGAGCTGGGCATGATTTCTACAAGGAAAAAGGGGACATTCAAGCTCATACACAGTGAAATAAACATTTGAATTTAGGCCAAGCCGGTCCACCACTGGGTTTATCAGGCCAAATCTGAACTCTCTTCATTCTGGATGCTTTCACTCAAGCTCAAGCCAAAGCAATGGATACCCATTTAAACCCCAACATTCTCCTACACACAACAACTCAAAGACTGGGCATGGATACATAATTTCAGCAATGGGTTTTACAACAAGAAGGCCATGGGTTTCCCCAAATCGTGGGCACACCAAAGCAGACTGTGGGAAGGGAAATTCCACCACAGGGAACAAAACCGATTTCTCCCATAGGTTATCATCCTTTCCAATGGTCCAAACGGATCCATTGAAACCCCAAATCAAACTCCATCTTTCCCCAGCAGTTCTGCAACACAAAAACGCCCTCTTCCTAGCTAGAGAACAAAGAAAAACCAGGAAAACATGGCTGGAAAACACCCAGGCAGCTCCAAAAACGTGAGAGAGGCAAAACTGGTTGATGGGTAATGGCTTGGGGAGCAATTCCTAGCTCTTTTATTTCCCAAGAAGCAAAAACACATTTTTCCATGCAGGGTGGTTGCCCATACTCGAATTTTGGATAGACCATACCTCTCATTCCCCAAGGCATTAACTACCTCAACCAACTCTTGGGAGAAATGAATGATTGGGTACAAAAGTCAACATGGTAGTTGAGTGTTTGATGGGTTCTCTTATTGACACTTGGCTTGACTTGATTGGCTCAAGGGTTTGAATGTTTTCCCTCCCAATTCCTTGTAAAATCATGCCCCCATCTCTTGTTGCATTGCATAGCTAGTTGTGGGTATTTTATTTAAAATGCATATTTACATAATATTCGCAATTCCATTGCGCATGGCTAGCACATGAACCATATGCATTGATAAATCGATGGTGGGGCCTTGGCCTTGAGCTCTTCACCACGATTTTATAACAATATTACATCATTTACGATTTTAATGCCACGGGGTCAAGCTGGGGACATTACAGGATAGACTAAGTGATGGAGAACCAGGCCATCATAAACTTTAGGAAAATGACCATGTCATTTGAGAATTACGACATGAGGGTAGTCGCACCCCTGGATCCAACAGAAGGACAACGATATATCGAACCAATGCGGGATGAATTCACCGAAGGATGGGCCAATGTTTTTAATATCTCCAAAGACTACGTCAATCCTACCGCTGATGGAGAGTTGGGAAGGCAGAGTGTTAACTCAGCCTCATTATATTTGGATGAAGCACTCGAGAACTGGAAGAATCAACTACATGAAGTGTCATTCAGAAGGTGTGCACGGATCACCTAATCGCTGCGACGGGTGGCAATAGAAGTGCGTGAACTACCAACATATGAAGGTTTTCATAACCTGACTGAATTTATCACTGGGTTCGAAGGAAAGATAGAAGAACCACAATGAGTGGTGGACTTGGAGGAAGCATTAAAGGCTACACCAGCGCGATGGTTGGCAGTTCATAAGTCAACAATATCAAATTGTCCATTATGTCGACGACTAATGGAGGCTAGAGTCAGCGAAGATAAAGGATACTATGGAAAAACATATAGTGGGCACAGTGACCCAGGATCTCACTTGGAGGAATGTCAAAACGCATGGGGACTCAGGCCACAACAAGAGTGGGTCCATGCGTTCGTCCACACACAGGATGAGGTACCGCGAAACTGGTACGTCGCAACAGAACTGCGACATGGAATGAATACGTGGGAGGAACTGACTACCAACTGTTGACATAGTTCTGTCGACAGGGGTTCAATTCGCACTGTTGTCAACAAACACCAACCAAACACCCTTAAGCACTAGCCTAGAAAGGTTTTATCCTTTCCAGCAACACTCACGGAGTGAGTGCAGTCTCACCCAAGATAATTAAGGGGGATGCAGGAACAAAGTTTCCACAGTAGGGTGGGAGGACATGCATATATTCTCACTCTATCGCTACAGAAACCATAGATTCATCCTCGCATCATGCTTAATCTTTCAAACAGACATTCATCATTAGCATATTCAATATGTAATCGACATTTGCATTAACATGGTCACACTGGCAAAAAATTAAAGAACAACATAACTTAAACATAACTCAACATTTAGGTCGCATTCATCATTCAACACAAACAAAGATACAAAAGAGACATATCCGAACATCTTCATGCATTAACTCATCAAAAACCTGTGGTACAACCTTTGCAAGGACAGTTTCGAACAACTTATTGCAAATCCATACAAAACTTGCCAAAGGCAGAGCAAGACATTAGACAATTCATCCGCGCATCTATTGATCCACTGATGCCCTTAGGATTACAATAATAGTCCTATTTATAGGAAACTATGGCGGTTACAAAATGGTCCAAATGACCCATTCTAACTAACTAAACTAATCTTGCGCTTTCATCGGCTCCTTGTTCTCTATGAATGGTCCTTTCTTCCATGGATGGTCCTTATCATCGCTGTCGACTTCCGCACTTCATGCGGTCTAACCCCATGCCAATAGGCCCCCAACAAAAACTTTTGGCTCGCCCCCAAGCCACCTCAGTTGAGCCCTATTGGAACTGTTCTTGTCCTTCTATGTTCTGTACTTTTTAAGTTGATCCTTCCATATTGTGCTCGCTGATGTTATGTACTTTTTAAGCTGATCCTTCCATATTGTGCTCGCTTTCATGTACTTCTCGAACTCATCCTCCAGTCTCTTAGTCGATGTCATTTACTTATCGAACTCATCCTCCGGTCTCTTGGAACCTTCATCATCTATTCCTTCTCGGCCGACTATTACCTTTGACCCTGGCTTGCGACAAGATAGGAGTTTATTGACAGCACCAAATTGTGGAAAGGGTGTAGTGGTCCGACACATCTGTTTCACACATTTGATCATCCTTTGTTGGTACCGGCGTGCCTTTGCTCTTGGTACTTCTGCAGTCAGAGGGACCGCTTATCTTCTAACACTTGAAACTTGCTTAGACATCTCAGGTAAGACATCATCTTTGTTCTTCTTGATACATGGTTGTTAACACCCAAAAAGTGCTCACTAGCTCATTTCCTTATTCACATGACCCATTTGTCCACTTTTCCACCATTTGAGCCTCTAAAGCCACCAAAAGGTCACCAAAAGACCATAATACACCCCTTTTTCCCCTCAAAATGAATATTTTTCCTCAAAAAGCATAAAAAACCCTAAAAAAGGGTCCAGAATTCCCAAAAATATTAAAAAGGGAATAAAAATATTCAAAATATTCAAAAAAGGAAACAGGAGGGAAAAGGTACCTAAACCATATTGGTCAATACCATTGGTTTCCTCAAAACCATAATGGTATTCCCCACCACCAAAAACTATAAAAAGGTGGTAGGGGCTCCTCACTTTCCATCCATCCATCATCATATCCTCATGCTGTCAAAAGCTCTCATGAGTTCTTGACCATTGAAGCAATCTTGGAGAAGAGACCATTGGAGCTTGGAGCTGCTCAACACCACAACATCCTCACCATTTGAGGTATCATAATACAAAAGTTATTTTTCAATTTATTTCTTGTTCTTGTTCTTCAATCTTTTCAAAGTTTATTGTTATATGCACATGCTAGTTTAGATTTAGATTCATATTTATAATTGTTTTTGCTTTCAATATTTGAAACTGCTATCACTTGTTGATAGGTGCCCATTGCACAAAGCTTGGTTGCAAAACCAAGCCAACAGTGGTGCCTCTAGATTTGTCGGTTGCTCATGAACACTCGTTGCTCTTTCCCTTAGCACACTTTGGGTGCTTCCACTACAAACGAAATGCACCATTGCAACTTTCTAATCTCACTTCCTTATCCCATAGCTTCCTTGGAATCGCTCATTTGACTTACTGATTTTATTCATAATGCGCATAAGCCTTTATCTTCCAATCTCTTCACTTGTATCTATGTTCGTTCCTCATGTCCTTGACGCATGATTGGAAATTTATTCGCGAAATCTTTCATGTATTCATCAGATTCTGTCCTCAAGTGTGTCATCATAAAATTTCGTCGTATTCCGTTGATTTTTAGCCATAGTAATCATGCTCTGACTTGACTCCCGCATGCTAAACATCGACGAGTGACCAATATTGCCATGTCTCCCACCTTTTTTCATTATTGCAATTTTCTTTTTTTTTCTTTTTTCTTTTTTTATCGTGATAAGGCCGTAGTCAATTTCTCGGTGCTAGTCCTTCGTTGGAGTTGGTTTGGTACTTCATCGGTGAATGGTGTAGGGAATGGGTCATGTAAACATGTGTCATTTAGCTTTCTTAAATCGACACGGATCCTGACTTCGCCAGTTTTCTTATCTTCGACCACCATCGAACTGATCCATTCTAATTCCTCCACCGGTTCTATAATTCCCACTTCCGGCATTCTCTCAATTTTTGCTTTCACCCTCTCCTTATACCTTGGATTCAACCTGTAAGGTCGTTGCTTTATTGGCTTCACATCAGGTTTCAGTGGGATTTTCATTTCGCCTAGGTCCCCATAAATACCTTTCATCTCTGAAAATTTTATCGGGAACAAATCCTAAAACTCGTGTAATAGGTCATTCATCTTGGCAATGGTCGCGTCGTCCTAATAATCTCTGATGATCACAAACTTGGGATTTTATTCCGACCCAATGTTCACTTTCTTGATTCACAATGGCTGCTGAAACTTGTCAGAAGGCATATCAGGTGCTTCGACAAAGAGAATTCCTTCTGACTCGGGTATATGCGTAGCCCACGGATCATCCTCATCGTCTGGTTCTCCTATTATGTTGTAGCATTCCATCAGCATTTTCAGTGTCGCAGTCCACTGAAGTCCCATAGGTTTCTCTGTCAAAACGTCTTCGAGCACTTTATCACGGACCTCCTGTAACACGCTGTGGATGAAGGGGTTTTTGTCAGAGAAACTTAAAGTTTGGCTAAATCTAATAGTCATTTGTTCCCATGTATTTGTTTCACATCATAGCTCTGCTGCGATATAGCAACTTCACGGTACTTCATCCAATGTGTGAATAAATGTGTGGACCCAATTTTGTTTCGATCTTGTTCCCCATTTGTTTTGACATTCATTCAAATGATCCTTTGGGTCTCCTCTACCATTGTACTTCCTTCTGCAGTATCCTTCAATGTCGCTGAACCTAACCTCCATTAGGTGTCGACATAATGGCCAGTTTGTTATTGTTGACTTGTGCACCTCCCACTATTGCGCTTGTGTAGCCTTCAGGGCTTCCTCCAGGGCCAGTAGTCATTGTGGTTCTACCACTTTTTCTTCAAAATCAATGATAAATACAGTTAATTTCGGAAACCCCTCATGTTTTGGTAGTTCACACACTTCTGTAACAACCCATCTCAGCGACTGGGTGATCCATGCACACCTTCTAAACGATACTTAATTTAGCCGATTCTGCCAATTTTCAAGTGATTCATCTGAATATAACGATGCTGAATTGACGCTGTGCCATCCTAACTCTCCATTTGCAGTAGTATTGATGTAGTCTTCTGATATGTTGTAGAGACTATCCCATCCCTCGGTGAATTCATCCCTTGTCGGATCAACATATCTCTTCCCTTCGACAGGATCAAGAGGTGCGACTACCCTCATATCGTGGTTTTCAAACGACATAGTTCGTTTCTTGAAATTGATGATGGTCTGATTCTCCATCGCCCAGTCTATCCCTAGAAGCACTGGATAGGGGTTTGTGTTGTCAGCAATCTCTATCACATCAATATGCGTATGTTTTGAGTCCTTCTATCTCAACTAGGACCTGGAATAATCGAATAATCGGGGTGACCTTACTTTGATTAGCTAGTCGCAGTTGGATTGGGGACCATGCCAACTATGGTTTCCCCATCGTTTCCCATGTTTGTTTTGTCGGGATGTTTACATTTGATCCGAGGTCTAAGATAATGGAGTCAACATTGAATTCTCTGATTTGCGCAAACATCCTCATTTATCTTCCTGTCTTCCTCTTATGTATTCGATTGACCATTCGATCATGTCATGCACCCTCCTTTCGACGCAACAAGCTGGATATCTATGACAATGCATTCTTATATTTTTCCTACTCCAGGAAGCTCTCTAGGAAGGCTCTTAAGGTGTTAGTTTTTATCTGTGAATTCACCATGTCAAATGTCAATGGCATGTCATAAGTGAATTCTTTCTGGTGAAGAGGTGGTTGCCTCATCTGTCTCATTGCCTCATGTCATTTCAATAAATTTCCCCTTTCTACTTCCACATCGAATGTGACTTGTTTTCTTGTTGTCAGTCGGATGCTAGCCTGTGGCCTGTCGGCCCCTGTCACAGCTCCTCCTCAGGTCACTACTCCAACAGTCGCAGTTTAACTTCTGACCTCCGCTGATATCTTCTGTACCGCTGGTGGCGAATTCTGGTTCTGATTTTGATTTGGTGGAGGTGGGGGTAGGTTCTTAGTTTTCCACTTCGCGATGAGCTGAGGACAGTCCTCGACACCATGGTTCGCAACGTTGTAGTAAGTGCACTAAGGGGTTGGATTCAGACAATCCCTCTGGTAATGCCCCTGTTGGCCATAATTGTAACATATGATTGGCCCTCAACCTCGCCCAAAATCCCCTCCTCGACCAGCATCGGTACCTCGACCTCCGCGGAACCCCCCTCTGAAACTTCCTCGCAATGGCTCATATGGTGGGTACTGCGGTTGACCATACTGTGGTTTTGGATATTGCGGTTGACCGTACTGCGGTGGTTGATATTGCGGTTGACCATATTGCAACTGATCATACTGCGGTTGCAAATTGTAGTGAGGTTGTTACTGATTGTATTGTTGTTGCTGCTATACCAACAGTTGCTACTCTCCCTTCATGAAGAATTTATCCACGGTCCTTTCTTGTGGTAGGTCGTAAGCCCTGCAATCCTTTTCGTCATGGCCAATCGATCGACAAAATTTGCAATACAAATTAATGGCTTTGACATCATATTCTATAGGTACATGCATTCTTTTGGTCGATGTCCTCTCGTCTAGAAAATGCGACACCAAGGCATCCCCCCCTAACTGAGGGTATTCAGTGCACCCGACTGTAAATAATCTCAAAATTCTGGGCACTGATCCTTGTGAAGTCCTTTTTTTTGCATCTACTGCACCATATGTCTTTGCAAACTTCTTTTCCCTTCTTAATATCTTGTAGTTGGATCGTTAAATTGGCCAGCTGGCTTGTATCTGATCCATTCCTATGCTTGTTTCATCGATCGGTGAAGCCTCTAGCTTCATTGCAATCTCTAGCGCTTCTTCCTGGGACGTTACTTTATGTTGCATCAACGGTCCTTGGATGTGTGGAATCAATCCTGTGATGAAACACTCTTTGTGTTGCATGTCTCTCCTCCCAAAACTCACCTTTTCCATTAACGTTTTATACCGCTGGTTGAATTCCCACACTGATTCACTTGGAAACTGCTTGATTTCCTTTAGCTCTATGATGTACTGCGACTCTGATTTTGGTTTTCTAAATTCATCAATCATTCCCGCCTTGATCTGTGGCAATGTTTTATCTAGACTCCCTTTTGGTACCTTAGTAAATTTCATAAACCAGTCTAGCGCACAGCCCCTGAGGATCGTCGCTAGCTATCCCTTTTTTATATTTTCGTCTTGGACCTACTTCACAGTCCATACTGCTTCACACAAAAACCAATATTGTTCGGGATCCTCGATCCTATTACCCCAAAAAGTTGGAAATTTTACGTTGTCACCTTCCATTGTTGCACTCCTACTGTTATTATTTACTAATCTGCTACTCTTACCACTGTTCTAACACGTAGGAAAGCTCTACGAATAACTTGTATTTCTTCCTACAAAGTTCTGAGTAGTGCGCGGAGTTGAGGGTACATTGTAGCTTAGGGTCCACCCCTCTTCGGCTTCTAGGGTAGGCTATTCACCTTCTTCATCGTAATAAGGTTGCTTCATCCCTTGTGGTCTTGTTTCGCATTTTTTTGTTCCGGTCACCTTAGGAGACTCTCTCTCAGTCCTCCTCTTCTTCTCTGGTCACCGGAATATCGCCCCACTTCTCAAGGTACCACAATATTCCTCATCCTCCATTAGAAATTTGTCGCCACTCATGTCCATCTACCCCGCATCTTTCTATCAAACCCACGGTAACCACAACCTCTGCACACCGATCTGGCTAATCGTCATAATTCATATTCAGTATACCCTTTTCGCAGACGAGCATCTTAATCCACAACTTCAGCGATAGTAGAAACCTCCCTCTAGGTCCTTTGAAAAAATTTCTTTCTGCATCACTGTATGACTTGATTGTATCAACGGAAAACTCAGTGATATATCCCTCTAGGATATTGTCTACCTAGAATTCAATAGCCCTTGATACCCTATTGTCAACATGTTTTAACTATTGGATCAGTTCTAGAGTCCAATGGTCAGGTTCACCTCCTTGGCAATTTTTCTTCTGGAATGTCAACCATGTCAACCACTCGTGCAGCAATACCAGGAATTCGCAGAAAAATACCTCATGGATATCAGAATAGATATGTTTTTGCAACCATCTTCTTTTGTCTTCCCAGGGTTCCGATTTTCTCCTTCCGTGAATTCTTTTGTCTTTTTGTCGAACCAATCCTGAATCTCCGATTCCGTCGGGTGCCAGAGCATGTCTTCTTCTTTATTCTTCAAGGTCCTGACAACGGAACTATTTTTTGACACAGATCTGTTGACAGGGGTTCACTTCGCACTGCTATCAACAAACACCAACCAAACACCCTTAAGCATCAGCCCATAAAGTTTTTACCCTTTCCAGCAACACCCGCAGAGCAAGTGAAGTCTCACCCGAGATGATTGAGGGGGCTGCAGGAACCAAGTTTCCGTAGTAGGGGGGGAGAACATGCATATATTCTCACTCTATTGCTACAAACATCAGAGCTTTATCCGTGCATCATGCTTAATATTTCAAACATACATTCATCATTCGCATATTCAATATGTAATCAACATTCACATTAACATGGTAACACTGGCAAAAAATTACAAAACAACAAAACTTAAACATAACTCAACATTTAGGTCGCATTCATCATTCAACACAAATAGAGATACAAAAGAGACATATCCGAACATCTTCATGCATTAACTCATCAAAAACCTGCGGTACAACCTTCGTAGGGATAGTTCCAAACAACTTGATTAGAGGAAATTTGGGGTCTAAAATGGGCCTTATAAGAAAATGTGTCATGGATGAGCGTGCGAGGAGTAAGATATTTTAAACCAATAGAATTTTATTATTTTGGTCAACCATCACGGTTGAGTTGGACAAGAACTAACTTCATATAAAACTCACCTTGGTTAAGATTTCGAAAAGTTCATCTTGAAATATTATAAATATACTTGAAATAATAAATATAGAGTATTTTATATTATCACTACTTCTAATTTATTTAAAATATAAATCTCACATTAGTTAAAATGATAGTGGAATAATTTTGAAATAATAAATATAGAGTATTTTATATTATCACTATTTCTAAATTCTTTAAAATATAAATCTCACATTAATTAATATGATAGTGGAGTAACCTTTAAATAATATAAACATTTATATAACTAATCTCTTAAAATAAAAATAAATAAATTTAAAAAAGTGTCATAAATAAAAGAAAAATACGAGAGAGATAAAATAATATTTCGCTATTTTTGTGATAACTTTCTCCTCCAAACTCAGAATTTGACTTTTTTGTACCATTGGAAAGGTCTCGTGACACTTTTTTTAATTTATTTATTTTTATTTTAAGAGATTAGTTATATAAATGCTTTTATTATTTCAAGATTACTCCACTAGCATTTAAAAGACCTTGAAGTAGTTATCATATAAAATAAAAATGAAAAATAGGAGAGAGATAAAATAACATTTCACTATTTTTGCGATAAATTTCTCCTCCAAACTCGGAATTTGACTTTTTTGTATCATTGGAAAGGTATCGACAAGACCTTTCCAATGGTACCAAAAACGTCAAATTCCGAATTTGGACAAGAAAGTTATCGCAAAAATAGTGAAATATTATTTTATCTCTCTTCTATTTTTCTTTTATTTATGACACTTTTTTTAATTTATTTATTTTTATTTTTAACAGATTAGTTATATAAATGCTTTTATTATTTCAAGATTATTCCATTAACATTTAAAAGACTTCCAAGTAGTGATCATATAAAATAAAAATAGTGATTGTTTATTTTTAGTAGTACTGTAATTATATTTTTTCATTATAATTTTAGTTTTAAATTGTATTAAATATATTTTTCAGCGAAAAAGGTTTTCCAACTAAATTTGTTTAAAGGTCATCCAAGCCAGAAGATGTCTCAATGGAATTGAACCCAGGTGCATGGAATCAAATCCATCAATCCCCACCAACGAACCACCGTATCCTTAACTAATTTTATTAAATATATAAAAAGAAGTGTGGTACATTTATTAAAAAAATAAATAAATGATAATATATATTTAAAATTTTTACCACCATATCATTTATTGTGTATGCACAAGAATCTAAACCTTTCATTATTATTTTCAACCATCATCTCTTAACTCTACAGAAACCCAACATACTTTTCAACTACCATTAATGAGATATTATAGGTTGACCTTCACTAGATAACACCTTTAACTTAGTGTGACATGGCATATTTGTAGTGTGATGTGGCTTTTTTTATTATTTTCTTTAGGAGGCCCATTTTAGACCCCAAATTTCCTCTAATTGATCACGGATCCATACAAAACTTGCCGAAGGCAAAGCAAAACATTAGACAATTCATCCGTTCGTCTATTGATCCACTGATGCCCTTAGTCTTACAATCATAGTCCTATTTATAAGCAACTATAGCGGTTAAAAAATGGTCCAAATGAGCCATTCTAATTAACTAAACTAATCTTGCGCTTTCGTCAGCTCCTTTTTCTCTGCGAATGGTCCTTTCTTCCGCGGATGGTCCTTCTCATCACTGTCAGCTTCCGCACCGGTACCTCAACCTTCGCGGAAACCCCCTCTAAAAAATCCTCGCAGTGGCCTGTATGGAGGGTACTGCGGTTGACCATACTGTGGTTGTGGATATTGGGGTTGACCGTACTACGGTGGTTGATATTGTGGTTGACCATATTGTGACTGATCATACTGCGGTTGTCAATTGGAGTGAGGCTACTGCTAATTGTACTGTTGTTGTTGTTGTACCGACAGTTGCTCCTCTCCCTTCATGAAGAATGTATTCGCAGTCCTTTCTTGGAGTAGGTCGTAAGCCCTCTAATCCTTTTCGTTATGGCCAACCGATCAACAAAATTTGCAATACAAATTAACTAGATTTCACACCATCTTATGTAGGTACACGCATTCTTCTGGTCGATTTCCTCTCGTCTATAAAACGCGACACCAAGGCATCCCCCCCTGACTGAGGGGATTCGGTGCACCAGACTGTAAATACTCTCAAAATTCTTGGCACTGATCCTTGTGATATCCTTTTTTTTTGGATCTACTGCACCATATTTCTTCGCGGAATTTGTTTCCCTTCTTAATATCTTGTAGCTAGATCGTTAAATTGGCCAGCTGCACTTGTATCTGATCCATTCCTATTCATTGAAATCTCTAACACTTATGGCTGGGAAATTACTTTATGTTGCATCAGCGGTCCTTATATGTGCGGCATCAATCCTCCGATGAACCACTCTTTATGATGCATGTCACTCATCCCGAAACTCACCTTTTCCATTAACATTTTATACCGTTGGTCGAATTCCCACACTAATTCACATGGAAAATCCTTGATTTCCTTTACCTCTGTGATGTACTGCGACTCTAATTTTGGTTTTCTAAATTCATCAATCATTCCTGCCTTGATCTGTGGCAGTGTTTTATCTGGACTCCCTGTTGGTACCTTAGTAAATTTCATAAACCAGTCTAGCGCACGGCCCCTGAGGGTCGTCGCTAGCCGTCCCTTTTTGATATTTTCGTCTTGGACATGCTTCACAGTCCATACCACTTCACACAAAAACCAATACTGTTCGGGATCCTCGGTCCCGTTACCCTGGAAAGTTGGCATTTTTACGTCGTCACTTTCCATTCTTGCGCTCCTATTGTTATTATTTACTGATCCGCTACTCTTACCACTATTCTGAGACACAAGACAACGCTGTGAATAACTTGCATTTCTTCCTAAACAATTTCGACTAGTGCACGGAGTTGAGGGTATGTTGTAGCTTAGGGTACGTCCCTCTTTGGCTTCTGGGGTAGCCTGTTCACCTTCTTCGTCGTAATAAGGTCACTTCATCCCTTGTGGTCCTGTTTCGCAGTTTTCCATTCCGGTCACCTCAAGAGACTCTCTCTCACTCCTCCTCTTCTTCTCTAGTCGCTGGAATATTGGCCCACTTCTCAAGGTACCACAATATTCCTTATCCTCCCTTATAATTTGTTGTCACTCATGTCCATCTACCCCGCATCTTTCTATCAGACCCGCATTTACGCGGTACCCACAACCTCCACACACCGATATTCTACTCGTCAGAATTCATCTTCAGTATACCCTTTTCGCAGATGAGCATCTTAATCCACAACTTCGGCGATAATAGAACCTCCCTCTAGGTCCTTTGAAAAATTTCCTTTCTGCGTCACTGTATGACTTGATTGTATCAATGGAAAACTCAGTGATGTATCCCTCTAGGATACTGTCTACCCAGAAGTCGATAGCCCTTGATACCCTATTGTCGACATGTTTTAACTGTTGGATCAGTTATGGAGTCCAATGGTCAGGTTCACCTCCTTGGAAATTTTTCTTCTGGAATGTCAGATGTGCCAACCACTCGTGCAGCAATACCGAGAATTCACAGAAAAATACCTCGTGGATATCATAATAGATATGCTTTTGCAACCAGCTGCTTATTGTCTTCCCAGGGTTCTAATTTTCTCCTTCAGCGAATTCTTCTTTCTTTTTGTCGAACCAATCTTGAATCTCTGGTTTCGTCGGGTGCCATAGCATGTCCTCTTCTTTCTTCTTCAAGGTCCCGGTGATGGAACCATTTGTTGACATAGTTCTATCGACAGGGGTTCACTTCGCACTGTTGTCAACAAACACCAACCAAACACCCTTAAGCACCGGCCTAGAAAGGTTTTACCATTTCCAGCAACACCCGCAGAGCGAGTGAAGTCTCACCTGAGATGATTAAGGGGGATGTAGGAACCAAGTTTCCGCAGTAGGGGGGAGGGCATGCATCTATTCTCACTCTATCGCTACAAAAACTGGAGATTTATCCTCGCATCATGCTTAATATTTCAAACATAGATTCATCATTCGCATATTCAATATGTAATCGACATTCGCATTAACATGGTAACACTGGCGAAAAATTATAGAACAACAAAACTTAAACATAACTCAACATTTAGGTCGCATTCATCATTCAACACAAACAAAGATACAAAAGAGACATATCTAAACACCTTCATGCATTAACTCATCAAAAACCTGTGGTACAACCTTCATAGGGACAGTTCCGAACGACTTATTGTGGATCCATACAAAACTTGCCGAAGGCAGAGAAAGACATTAGACAATTCATTCGCTCGTCTATTGATCCACTGATTCCCTTAGGCTTACAAACATAGTACTATTTATAGGAAACTATAGCGGTTACAAAATGGTCCAAATGACCCATTCTAACTAACTAAACTAATCTTCCACTTTCGTCGGCTCCTTATTCTCTGTGAATGGTCCTTTCTTCTGCAGATGGTCCTTCTCATCGATGCCGACTTCTACACTTCATGCGGTCTAACCCCATGCCAACACCAAATTCATCCAAACTTTCAATCTCTTGGATGAAAACCCATTCATCCATAGTGCTCGACAGGTGGTACGGGAGAAGGTGCTTGAAGCAGTCCCAATGGAGAAACTGATGGGACTACAGTGGACTGCGACACCGGAGATGCTAATGGAATGCTACAACGTAATAGGAGAACTCGATGATGAGGATGATCCACGGGCCACTTACATACCAGAGTCGGAAGGAAGTCGGAATGTTGAGGCACCTGAGATACCCTCCAACAAGTTTCAACAACCGTTGCGCATCAAGAAAGTTAATATTGGGTCGGAGGAAAACCCAAATTTCGCGAGCATTGAAGATTATTGGGATGATGCGACCATCGCAAAAGTCACAAATCTACTACATGAATTTTAAGATCTATTCCAAACAAATTTTTTGGAAATGAAAGGCATTTCCGGGGAACTAGGCGAAATGAAGATCCCACTGAAGCCTGAGGCGAAACCAATGAAGCAATGACCGTATCGGTTGAACCTCGGGTAAAAGGAGCGTGTGAAAGATGAACTAGAGAGGCTGTTTGATGCAAGCACCATAGAACCAGTAGAATAATTTGAATGGATCAGTCCAATGGTGATCCATGATAAGAAAACTAGTGAAGTCAGGATCTCTATCGACTTAAGAAATATGAATGACGCATGTTTACATGATCCATTCCCGACACCATTCACGGATGAAGTGTTAGAAGGCGTTGGAGGTCAGGAAATATACTCATTCACATATGAATTCTTTGGATATCATCAAATAAATATTGCGAAGGAGGACCAACACAAGATAACCTTCGCAATAGAATGGGGCTACTTCCAATATATAGTAATGTCATTTGGTCTTAAAAACGCCCCAATGATCTTCTCCCGACTAGTTGTTTCGGCATTTAAAGACTTCATTCACAAAGTCCTTGCAATATATATGGATTATTGGACCGTGTATGGACTAGTGAAGGACCATGTTGCAAACCTAAGGTTGATGCTGGAGAGATGTAGGAAGCATCAAATTTCACTAAACTTGAAGAAATGCATCTTCTGCGCTCCATTCGGCATTTTTTTAGGACACATTGTATGCAAGGAGGGGATTGGTGGACCCAGCCAAGATTGCCATTATTTTTTACTTACCACCTCCAACGACAGTAAAGCATCTAAGGGATACATTGGGGCATACGGGGTATTAAAAAAATTTCATCAGAGGGTATGCATGGATCACAGCACTAATGGAGAAGCTATTAAAGAAGGATGCGAAGTTTGAATGGAACGAAGAATGTCAAAAGAGCCTCGACAAATTAAAAGCAAATATGGTCGTAGCACCGATATTAGATTTTCCCGACTGGAAAAAGGAATTCCATGTCCACGTCGATGTGTCATCAGTAGCACTAGGGGTGGTATTGGCTCAACTAGGAGAAGGGGCGATTGGTCACCCAATTGCATTCGCCAGTAGGAAACTGTCCACTGCGGAGAGGAACTACACGACAACGGAGAGAGAAGGGTTAGAAATGGTCTACGCATTATAGAAATTCTGCCACTACCTACTTGGAACCATTTCAAGATGTTCACTGACCACTCAACATTGAAATATTTGGTCAACAAGCCTGTTTTTTTTGGGGGGGGGATTTTTCGTTGGCTACTTCTATTTCAAGAATTTGACTTTGAGATTATTGTGAAACTAGGATGCTTGAACATTGAGCCTGATCACCTGTCCCTAATTGAGTCAGGAGAAGAACCCTGACGCATCGATGAAGGCTTACCAGATGCACAACTATTTCGTATTGGCATGGTCGATGACCTTTACGAGCAAATCATTGATTTATTAACTACAGGATGTGCACCCGAAGGATTGAATACCAACCAGAAAAAGAAGTTGGTGGTAAATTCTGCCGACTTTCAGTTAATTGCAGGACAACTTTACAAAATGGGGCCAGTCGAGATCCTTCGTCGATATGTTCTTCCGCACGAGCAGGAAAGGATACTAGCGGAAGCTCACGATGGGATCACGGGACACTATGGAGGACGTGCTACTGCTAGGAAGATACTTAGAGCTGGATTATGGTGGCCAACAATGCATGGAGATGCCATGGATTACGCCAAGAGTTGCGATGTGTACCAAAGAACAGGAAAACCATCGCGAACGGATGAGATGCCGCTAGTACCTCAGCTGACGCTACAATCATTCGACAAATGGGTAGTTGACTTTGTAGGGTCGATCAACCCACCAGTAAAAAGGACGGCATCACGATATATAATCACCATGACTGATTATTTGACGCGATGAGTTTAAGCTGCAACGGTGAAGGATTGCATCGCTGAGACATCAGCAAGATTTATTTTTGATAACATGATCACTAGTTTTGGATTTCCAAAGATACTGATGAGTGACAGGGGTACCCACTTTGTCAACCAAACTATCAAGGAAATGACGGAAGAGTTCCAAATTCAGCATCACAAAAGTACCCCATATCACCCGCAAGAGAATGGTGCAGTGGAAGCATTTAACAAAGTATTAGAGCATGCGCTAACAAAGGTATGTAGCACACACCGCGGCGACTGGGATTTAAATATTCCAGCAATATTGTGGACCTACAGGACAACCTGCAAATGTTTGACAAGCCAGACACCGTTCAAGTTAGTTTACGGACAGGAATCACTGATGCCAATGGAATACATTGTCCCCAGTCTCCGCATTGCAGCATCAACAGGAATGAGCAACGATGGAGCACTCAAAGAGCGGTTGGCGCAATTAGTACATCTTGACAAGGACAGGCTTATCGCAGGATTCCAACAACAAGTATAAAAGGATCGACAGAAGGCTTGGCACAATCGCCACGTCAAGGCTAAGCACTTCCAGCATGGAGATACAGTGCTGCTATACTACAATAAGTTTGTGAAGCATCCAGGTAAGCTCTAGATGCATTGGTTAGGCCCCTATATTATAAATTTTATCACTGACGGAGGTGCAGTACAGTTACAAAATCTAGATGGGAATCTACTAACAAATCTAGTGAATGGAAGCCGATTGAAGCCCTATCGCCATAACCAGGCGCATGGCAACTGAAAACAGGGTTCGCACTAGTAAAGATATATATATATATATAGAGAGAGAGAGAGAGAGAGAGAGAGAAGAAAAAGAAAATAGCAAAAAGAAAAGAAAAAAGAAAAGAAAAGAAAAGCAAGACATTGAAGATCTGTCGATCGCAGAAGAAAGTGTAAGCACCAGGAGTTGAATTTTGTAGACAGTTAGCACGTGGCAGTCAAAACAGACCATAATTATAGCATTCAAGCATCAATGGAAGGTGGCAGTGATGGATGATGACTCTCTTGATGGAAGAATTTAGGAAATCCAAGAAAGATTCGACGAATGACTTGGTAATCATTCCTCAAAAGATGCCATGATGGATAGGAACTGAGCAAGTTAAGCTATAAAGCAGATGGGCAACTAGCATTATGAATATTTATTGAGCCAGAGGTGCGATGCTATGAAGTTGTAGAGTCTAGCAGTAAGGTCGGGAAGTAAGGAAGTTGTAAGGTACTAGAGGTTCAAATGGCGCATTTCATTTCTAGCAGAAGCACCCAGGGAAAAAATAAGAAGTGTTCACGAGCAATTGGCGGATGAAGATGCACAGACAAACCCGAAGGAAAGAGATGAAGTATCACCCGAGATGTCTAAGCGATTTGTAGGAGTTAGAAGAATCATGGTCCCTCCGACCACAAAAAAACCAAAAGCAAGGGCACACCGTCCCCAGTGAAGGATGATCAAAGGTGCGAAACAGATGTGCCAGAGTGCCCAACCGGTTTCACATTTTGGTGACGTTGATGAACTTTTTTCCAGTCAAAAGTTAGGGTCGAGAGCAACAGATGTCCAAGCAGGGATAGATGATGAAGGTTTCAAGAGAATGTAGTATAAGTTCGAGAAGTACATAACAGTGATCAAGAGACCGGAGGATGATTTCGAGAAGTACATGACAACGATCAAGAGACCGGAAGACAAGTTTGAGAAGTACACAATAGCGAACCAGAACAGTACCAGAGGTGTCTAGCTGAGGTGGATCGAGGGAAAGCCACAAGTTTGTGTTGGGGTCCTTTTGGTATGGGGTTAGAGCGCATAAAGTGCAGAAGCCGACAACGACAAAGAGGGAATTCACGGAAGAAAGGATCATTCGCGGAGACTAAGGAAGCCGACGAAAGCGCAAGTTATGGTTTAGTTAGGTAGAATGGGTCATTTGGACCATTTTGTAACAACCTAGTTGTCTATAAATAGGACCATGATTGTAAGCCTAAGGGCATCTATTTTTCGGAAGAATTCAGTTGTAGTTGATCGATTGAAGACCGTGATATCTCGCATTTATGTATTTTCCTGTTTTTGGCAAGTTTTGTTTTGTGTATATGGATTCACTATAAGTCGCTTGGAACTGTCCCTGCGAGGGTTGTACCACATATTTTGAGATGAGTTAATGCATGAGGATGTTTGATTATGTCTCTATTTTGTGTCGTGAATTATGAATGTTATCTTAATGCTGCGATGTTTTTAAGGTTCTGTTGCTCTGTCAATGTCAATTAAATCTGTAATGCGAATTTTGATTACATGCTGAATATATACTTGATTTGTTAGCATAATGAGAAAGCAAGATCTGTGGTTTCTGTAGTGATTGAGGGTTAATGCATGTATTCTCCCTACTACATAAATGTGGTTCCTGCAGCACCCCTTGGACATCTCGGGTGAGACTTTACTTGCTCTGCGAGTGTTGCTAGAAAGGGTAAAACCTTTCTGGGTCGATGCTTAAGGGTGTTTGGTTGGTGTCTGTTGACAGTAGTGTGAAGTGAACCCCTGTCGACATAATTTTTTCAATAGTATTATTATGCTAGAGGAATGACCATTCCCTATCCCTTTGTTATCCATGTTCTGAAACTGCTTCCCTAGTAGGTTCAATCCCTTATACATTGGATCTTTGCTTGGGATTGTTGGAGGAGAGAAGCGAGAGACCTAGAGTCGAGGCTTTGCAAGGTGACGAGGTAGAGAAGAGGTAATATTTTAATTGTTTCTACTGTTTCAATATATATTTGACATCTTTCCCTTCCCAAATTCTGAGTTGAATGTCATGTTTATGAAGAATTTAGCATTTATGCTATGAAAGTTGATTTATAAATTCATGTTCTTTTTCTTCTTTCAAATGATTAATAACATTTATTACATTCAAAATATTTTGAGGAAGGTATTATGGTTAATTTGAAAATTCTTGGCTTGAAGGTTTGAAGCAAAGATAAGGAGCAACGAATGCTAGGATCAAACTCCATAAGAAAGGTGCATCATTCTCTATCTTTCGAAATCCTTATATGGTTTTGCTTGAATCTTGAGTCTAATGTTTTCAATATGAATCCCTAGATGTCTATTTCAACAAACCTAGTATGTTGGTGACCTTACCCCAGTCATAGGATTTTTTTCGCACAACAGAATTGGCAACTCCATTGGGGATAAGTCATTTGTTTTGGGGTTCTTAAGTCAATTATTCATTTTTATTGGGTTTTTTAGAGTCTATTTACAAGTTAGGATTGTTCTGAGACTTTAGTAGACACTTTGATTCTTCACTTTTCTGAGTTCGGCTTGCATTTTTTAAGACTTTCAATACAAAAACGCCCTTCATGTTCATGACAGTAGAGTTTGTGGTTCAAAAACGCCCCTAAAGATCTATACAATAGCATTTTACACCCTACTATCCTTTGGTTTGCAAGCAATTTTTGTCCTGTAGGGTGTGGTTTTCACTTTTTGCCTTATCTGTGGGATTTTTTGTGTATATTTGAAGGTCTTTTCTTATATTAGTTCTGGTTAAGACCTCGTAGGAATAATGTGTATGCTCTGTTATTGATTTGATTTTTGTTTTTTGAGTCTTTTTGGAATGAAAAGTATTTTGGAAAATTGCATTGGTTCTTAGCCATTTTTCCCGATTTGTTTGAAAATATTTGAAGGTATCTGACTATTAAGGTCTTGTAGTGACCTCTCAGGAGTTTTCCACCTACTCTCTATGATTATTCTCAATTAGTCCTTTTGATTTTCTTGTGTGAAAAGTTTTGAAAAGAGTCTTTTTCATTTTTGACTTTGTACTTTTGGATATCCTTTGATGTGGAATCTCAGGAATTTTTTTTTGTTGTTGTTTGTTCATGTTTGCACTGGTTGGGTGTAAGAATAAGGCCTTCCCAAACCTTGAATCCTAGTAGGTATTTTACTAGTTGGTGTCTAAAATTCATCTTATGTACTTTTCTCCACTGAGCATGCTTGTATGATTGAAGAGTCTTGTGTTTGTGGCCACTTCCACTTTGTTTATAAAGGTGTCAGAGGTCTTGTTCCATTGATTTTGTTGTGTCTTTGTTCTTAGTTAGGCTTTGTTTCAGTACGAAAACCCCCTAATAGTCTAGGCTAGGATTTTGGAGATAAGTGTTGAGAGTTAACTTCTCCAAAATCACATAAAATTTGGAAACTAGGAATCCACTAAAGAGTGTTAAATCCATTAGTAAAGAAAAGTACATGTAGGGAAAGCACCACTAACACCAAGGTCAAGTGGTAGGAAAATATTTTTCAAGTAGATAGAATACCCTTGTTACTTGACTAAGGGGGGTTATGCGATTTTGGGAACTAATCAAGTGTGGAAAGTCCTTGGGGTGACACCACTGCTCATTAACACTTTCAGGTCTAAGACTTGTTATACAAGGCCTATGCTCCCTTCCCATTCACAGAAGCTCCATCCAATGATCGTTCCTCCACGACTACTTAGTGCAAAGTGGTGACCATAGTTGTTTTTCCTAGGTACCTCCTAGGTCGTTACAAGGGTTTATATTGTGGCACCTGAGACAAAAGTAGACTCTACTGGCCCAACTACTTGTGGAGGGTATTTTCGGAAGGAAAGTTCTTGCACCCTTGGGGATGTTAAATTTATATGCTCCAATATCTTAGATTCCTAATTCATTGGCATTTAATACATTTTCATAATAGTAGCATAAAGAGGATCTCTAAAAGATACACAATCACAAGGTACACAACAATTTATCCTGGGAAACCCTCAAGGGGAAGAAAACCCATAAAAAATTCCTCAATATAGATTACCAAAGTACAATTCCCAAAGAAATAAGACTCATAATAAAGAGATAAAAAACCCAAACACAAGAGCCAAGAACAATCCTCCTCCTTCGCTAGCCTTCCTCTTCCTCTCTTGCGCAATGCTTGAGTGAGTGAATGGTGCAAATGCGAGGGATAAAATCTCTATTTATAATTTACTTTTCACTTGACCTTTTAACCTAACTAGTTCAGACTCACTAACTAAATTGGGACAACCTCTCTAGGGAGATCCTCAAATAATATTTATATTACATTCTTTTGGGTACTAATGACCCAACTTACAATGGAGGTTTTACCTCATGAATTTTACATGACCTTTTACATTAATGACATCTCCCGAAGGATGAATAATACAAGTAGAATATTCTTCGAAGTTACATTATTTCAACACTCCCCCTTAATAAGAAGGGTATTCTACTGACAACAACAACACTAAGTGTGACTCTACACAACATCATCGGAAGGAGGGTGTAGGAGGCATCATCAACAACATCAACTGGAACATTAACTGGCACATTTATAAATCATTGGAAGCTTTTCAACAACAACAATATCAACAACTGAAATAGCTTGTTGTAACATCATCAACATTTACAACACGAAGCTAGAACATCATCATCTGCAGCACGAAGTTAGAACATCGTCATCATCTTCAGTACAAAGCCGAAGTATCAGCATCTGCATCACGAAGCTGGAACATCATCATCTGTAGCACGAAGCTGGAACATCATCATCTGTAGCACGAAGCTGGAACATCATCATTATCTTTAGTAAAAAACTGAAGTATCATCATCTACAGCATGAAGTTAGAACATCGTCATCATATTCAGTACAGAGTTGAAGTATCATCATCTCCATCACATCAGTATAAAAACAGATACATCAACAAAAATGATAGCACAAGGATGGCTCATCAGCATAAATATGGAATAATATCATCATCATCAACATCTCAAGTATAGAGAAACATCATCTCTAGAAACAGGTGCATCAACAACCAATATGATCCTTCCTTTCAGAATTTCAGGATCAAGTTCAACACGGGTGATCCTTCCTTTCAGAATTACGGGATCATGGACAATCCTTCCTTTCGGAATTACGGGATCATGGACAATCCTTCCTTTTATAATTATGGGATTCAGTCCAACAACACTGGTGATCCTTCCTTTCGGAATTACGGGATCTTGGAAAATTCTTCCTTTTGGAATTACGGGATTTTATTCCAACAAATATGGTGATCCTTCCTTTCGGAATTATGGGATCTTGGACAATCCTTCCTTTCGGAATTATGGGATCTTGGAAAATCCTTCCTTTCAGAATTACGAGATTCTAGTCCAACAACACTGGTGATCCTTCCTTTCAGAATTACGGGATCTTGGACAATCCTTCCTTTCATAATTACGGAATTCTAGTCCAACAAAACTGGTAACCCTTCCTTTCAGAATTATGGGATCTTGGAGAATCCTTCCTTTCATAATTACAGGATTTTAGTCCAACAACATTTGTGGTGCTCAGACAATCCTTCCTTTCAGAATTGTACGGGACCCAGTCTTTACAGAGCTACCACTACATCACACTAGACGATCATTCCTTTCCGAATTACGGGATCATTGTCCACCACTCACATCTTATACAATCATTCATTTCAGAATTACGGGATTCAGTCTAAGGATCAACATTTAATACTATCCTTCCTTTCAGAATTACGGGATCAAGTCTAAGGATGATCAATCCCAACTGCGCTACCATAGTATCATCAACACTACTCCCCCTTTCGAGGGAATTCCTTATGGAATACACCAATCTTATCATGGAAGTGCTCAAACTTCACATGAGGCAGAGGCTTAGTCAACACATCTTCAGTTTGCTCATATGTGCTCACATATTGGAGCTTTGCAGCTCCCTTCTGCACCATATCTCGAATCTGTATAACTGTACATTCTGAAGTCATGATCTCTAGTATAACTGAGATCATAGTCTAACGTACCTTTTAGGTACCTCATCACATGCTTTGCAGCTACAAGGTGAACACATCTGGGATCAACCAAATATTGACTCAAGGTGTTCATAGCAAAGCATATATTTGGCTTGGTATTCATCAAATACATCAATGACCCAATAATATTCCTGTATAGTGTCTCATCCACTAACTAATCATCAAACAACAACTTCAAATTTGTATCCATGGGTGTGGTCATGGATTTTCATTTCGACATATCAAGTCTTTTTCAATATTTCTGCTGCATACTTCCCTTGTTTAAGGAAGATTCCTTCTGGGCTCTTTCATACTTCAGGACCTAGAAAATAATGCATCAAGCCAAGGTTTTTCATCTCAAATTCTGCATCGAGCTTCTTATTACACTTTGATATTTGCTTCTCATTGCCTATCAGGAATAATTCACCCACATATAGCAATAATATGACAGGTTCATCATCCATAACCTTGAAATAAAGGTTAGTATCAACTTTACTTTTGGTAAATCCCAAACTCGTCAGAAAACTATAAATTCTTCCATACCATGCTCTTGGATCTTGCTTCAACCCATATAGATCATTCTTCAATTTGCAAACATGTGCCTTTCTGTATTCAACTTCAAATCCTTGTGGATTTTCTATGTACACTTCTTCTTCAATGACACCATTCAGGAAAGTTGTTTTCACATCCATCTGGTGTAACTTTCACTTCATCAGTTCTGCAACTCTTAGAGCTACATCTTCTTCATATAATTTTTCATGATGGCACATGTGGTTCTCTGTAGAGAGTTCTGATTTATGTAGGTTACTCGATATATTGTTCTACTTAAATTACACCATCTATCTAGTGTAATATACACCATTTTCCAATAAGGAAACATCTTGTTATAGTCGAATCACTCTCACTTTGTTCATCTGTAGTATGATTGATTTATAATTCTTCTTGAATGTCATTGTGACTTATTCTTTGGAAAAAATCTCATCAATATTCTCTTGTAGGATATTATACACAATCTTTCCTACAAATCAAACTTAGTTTCATGATTAGAAACATTTCATAAAATCAATTCTTATGTATAAATATATAGGTCTCACATTCATGCAACTATCTTAGCCAATGCTTCAACACAACATTCATCCATATTCCGTATTCATATGGTAACTTTCTAGATTCCTTCCATCTCTACCAGAACATTATTAAGAGCGTGCACTACTCCCAATATGTCAGCAAAGAGGTTTCACTTTAGATAAGTAGCAATGAAATGTTGTATATCACCATAGGCCACTTACCCATAACATGCATGTTAGTAGTATTATGTTCATCAATGCAAACATTCTAATCATGCATAATACACATCCTAAATATAGGAACATAAATATTTACACAACTAAACATTACAGGAAATGACAATTCAAATACTTATCTTTGTTTGTTTGGTAGGATCTCTCTTGATCCTTGTCTCATTACAGGAATTTATGGAATCTGCTTTAATCCATCATCTGATTCCGAGGACCTGTTCCTTTCTTTCTTATGACCGACAATGCTGAACATGTCTTCTATACCAAAACTCACAAGGACCCATGGTCCTAGCTATTAGGGTTGAGTCTACATGTCCCTTTAATTCCTTCTTATCCAATGTTGAGATAGATAAGAGGTTCTTCTATATTCCTGATTTGTATTAAAGTACATATTCCTCATCATTGGATGAATATTCTTTGGCCTTTATCATATCCTTCTTCCACTTTTATTTGGCCTCATCTCCCTTTGGTTCTTTAACTTCTTCTTTTAATAATCCTTCTAGGTCATGTTCTTTAAGAATGAGCATGACCTTGTGAAACTGTTTCTCCAAGAACTGCTTCTGGCTTGACCTAGGGTTTGACAGAGAAACCCTAACTTTTCAACTTTGATATCTTGAGAAACTGATTGGAGGAAAAGAGATGCCTGCCCAAGGCGAGTTAGGAAAAGTTCTCCTTTTCCCAAATCTATGGACAGTGTTGATGTATATGTAACTTCGGAATGTATTTCACATATATGTATATTGTATTCCTATAGAGATGTTATTATTCCTCTATACGGAAGTGTTTGTATTCCTATAGAGATGTTATTATTCCTCTATATGGAAGTGTCGTCATTTATATTGTAAGTGTCGTAACGTATACTTGATGGGTTATTAGACCACCTTGTTGGGGTCGGTCCTGTATAAGTCATGTGGGTCGAAGGGTTATTAGACCACACTATTGGGGGTCATCCATGTGGGTCAAAGGGTTATTAGACCACCCTATTGGGTGTCGGCCCAGTCAGCATTATGCTAAGTGGTTAAGTTGAGGCCAACCTAGTTGAGTAAAGGTCAAGTCAAGTTAGTGTATAAATAGAGAGTGTGTCTCTCTCATTTTACACATTCTATTCACTCACTCACACTTTGGAGAGTGGCACACTTGTGGAGGAGGAGGCTCTGCTACTAGGATAAGACTATATCTTGTATTCTGGTTGTATCATTGCTCTATCTATCTCTGAGGAAGTTATTGGGGTTTTTCACCTTTATGGTTTTCCCCAAGTAAACTATGTGTCTCTTGTGTGCTTGCATTATTGTGTCCATGATTGATATACTATAGATTTGTTGTACATGTTGTTCTCTCAGTTAAGATCCTAGATTAGATTGAAGTAAATTCTGAAAATTTAACATGGTATCAGAGCTAGTCTCAAAGAAGGCATGATATGGCATGTATGACACTTGTTGCACTTACGATGCTAGGGCTTGATATAGCAAAAACCAGTCATCGTATAACTTTCGCTATAAATCCATTTTAGAAAAGTTTTCGGATCTGAAATGTTTACAGGTCGAATATCAGATCCCCATGTACCTTGTGTCCAAAGGAAAACCTCTAATTCGTTGTACTTTGTGATTTATGATCTGTACAATATAGGGTTTCTGCCTCTTCCAGATCTGAGTCAAAATCAGTTGACCTTGGGAAAAAGGTCATAACTTGGGCTATGAAGCTCCAAATGAAATTTCGTAAAATGTGACAGGTAGTACATAGACTGTAATATCTCAGGAAAATGTTTTAGAGGCCCAAGTTGAACCAATGACACGTGGCACGCCGTACAAGTTCACTCTCCTGTATTATCCCATAAACAAGTCACGTTGCGACACTTGGCATAAATCTCTCTCAGAGAATCAAATTGAGGTCAGACCCGTCGGGATGGAAAGATAACAAGTCAGGCTATCTCAGGAAAACTTTTCAGACCCTGTGGATCAAAAATTTCGGAGTTACACCAAAAACAATCTGGTACATTTTTCTGTCAAATCAGAATTATTTTTGAGCACCTTCATTCATGGCTTCCGGAATTTAGGGCTTCGGAGAGAGTTGGAATTTTTGTAATCGAAGACCACGGTTGAATGCTACTCATCAAAATCAAAATTTAGAGACCAAGATCAGAATTTTTGGTTGGGAAGAAGGCCGAGCTTGATCAGACCCTAGTTCAGGACTTTGATCAGAAAAGTGGAAAATTAGGGCTTTTGCAAAAAAGGGAATTTTTGAAATCTGTGACCACGGCTAGAAGCTCCTCATAAAAATAGAAGCTTAGAGATTTGGATCAAACCTTTTGATTGGGAAGAAGAGTGGGCTTCATCAAACCCTAGTTCGAGGTCATGTCCAGTGAATCCGAAAGTTTCAAAGGCAAAATTGAGGAGTGAAACATTGCAGTTTTCAAATTCTAAATATACCAGCTTGATCAGCTCATCAAGGCGCATATTTCTATCCTTTCAGAAGTTTGAAATTCAAAGTTTGAATTTTTGGGGTTTCTCTGACAAACCCTATTACAGCTCCAGATCCAGTTCCTTCAAATCAAGTGGATTGGGTTAATCCTAGAAGAGGATGGATTGGTCACCTGCATAAGTGAAGAAGTTCCTGTCTCAGAGGGAGATGAGGCTAAGGCCTTCCATAAGAAGATTACAAGCAATATTGATAGGTATGGCTTATAGGTATGTTTCATGGTTAATTTTATCATATGTTTGTCTTCATATCATTACAGTACAATCTTGATTAATTACTAGACTTGTCGTATCACCTTAATAGAAGATATTCATTGATTAAGGTTTTGACACTTATGAATGTACTAATGCATTGTGATGTTGTATGAGGTTTATGTTGTTCGCTAACATAAAAGGTACACCAAGAAAGACAAATCATGTTCTAGTTCAAGAACATATGATCATGGTGACATGAAGACAAAGATTCATCCATTGTCATGGATGACATAGAAGATCTACTTTCGAGGTATGTATAACTTGGTCCTACAATGGTTAACCTATGAGACATGCAGGTTGCTAGCACAAGTCACTGAAGAGAACCAGAAGACATTATGCGGGTATGTTAGACATAACTAGCTAGCATGCTAATCCAAGTATTTTTTTCCTATATCAAGCTAGAATCCTACCTTGTGTTAGGATCTTATACTGTTGTGTTGTTGATAATGATTATTCATGAAGTCATAGGTTTGAATAGTCATGGCTGTATGCATATTATGTTTCTTACCATAATTGATGAAATGACTAACCAGAAGAATCATGAAGGTATAGGTTTGATTAATCACGGGTTTATGCATTGATGATTTAACTAATCAGAAGAGTCCTATGATCAAATAAGAATATGCATGAGTAAAAGAAGACTTCCCTGAAACCTTGAACACTAATGTTTATTATCTGTGAAGGATCATGACTATACATTTTAAGATTATTTTGTTTTGATAGTATTAAGATTATACTAATAAATGTGTGATTATGTATGAGACCTCAAGGATAACACAATGATGATACTAATAAGCATGCATAGTGATTAAGGATGGATGTAAGTTCAAGGACAGGTAATCCAGGAAGCAAAGATCAAGAGGGAGCACACTCCAGTTGTTCCTGCAAGAAAGCAAAGGAGCACACTTCAGTAGTTTCTGCAAGGATGCAGATATTCAGAGGGAGTTGACCACTTCTCACAATCCACATCAGAATGGAGTTGCAAAGATTCAAAGGGAGTCCACCCAACAACCAAACAAAGATAAGTATTTGAATTGTCATTTCTTAAATAATGTTATTCAATGATGTATATGCTTATGTTCCTAGAATTAGGTTGTGTATTATGCATATTAGAATAGTTGCATTGATGAACAGTATACTACTAATATACATGAGTAAGTGGCCTATGGCACTGTACAAAATTCCATTGCTACTTATCTAGAATGAAACCTCTTTGCTGACATGTTAGAAGTTGTGCACACTCTTAACAATGTTCTGGTAGAGATTGGAAGGCATCTAGAAAGTTACAGTATATGGATAAATGTTGTATTGAAGCATTGGCTAAAGATAATTGCATGACTATATGACATATTTCTTTATGTGTAAGAATTTGTTCTGAAAACTATGAGATGTTTTCTAATCATGCAATTTAACTTGTTGTGTAGGAAAGATCGTATACCATCACCTAAAAAACAAGGACTACAACATTTGTTCAACAACAAAGTTATCTGTTGAAAATATTGAAGATATTGAAGTTCCCAGGATCTAGGAAGAATGCCATGATCGAGGAGTACCAGTCGATCATGAAGACATTTGGGATGCAGTCCCAAAGGGTAGTCTGTAGTGACTTCCAAGAGGATCTACAAGATCAAGCATGCTGCAGGTGGTAGCATAGAGACTTTTGCTCCTGTAGAAAGATACACTTCCATTAGATTCGTACTTGCTCTGGCTGCGGTGATGAAGTGGAAAATACACCAGATGGATTTCAAGACAGCCCTCTTGAATGGTGTAGTTGAAGAAGAAGTGTATGTGGAGAAGCCACTTGGTTCAGAGACACATGACAGGGAGTCATATATGTGAAGAACTTGGGTATGATGCACTATTTCCTTGGTATGGAGGTGTGGCAGAGTGCAGATGGAATCTTCCTTGGACAAGGGAAGTATACAGTAGAGATCCTGAAGAGGTTCGGGATGATGGATTGCGAGGCTATGGCATCGAAATTAAAGATTCTGTGTGATGCTTCATCTGAACCAGTTGATGTCACTATGTATCGTCAGATGATTGGGTCCTTGATGTACCTGACGAACATGAGACTAGATATTTGCTTTGCAGTGAACACATTGAGCCAGTTCCTGATAGATCCGAGGAGTGTTCACCTGGTTGTTGTAAAGCATATTCTGAGGTACCTGAAGGGTACAGTTGATTATGGGCTCAGGTATGAAGCGAATCAAAAGTTTAACCTAGAGGGTTATGTTGATTCAGATTGGGAAGGCAGTGTTGCAGATAGGAAGAGCACATCTGGGTGCTGCTTCATTATGGGATCAGGTGTGATCTCTTGGTTTAGCAGGAAGCAGCCCTGCGTAGCACTGAGTAAGGCTGAAGCAGAGTATGTTGCAGCTTGTTCGGCTAGTTGTGAGGCAGTATGGCTTCGGAAGCTACTATCTGAGTTATTTGATCTACCACTGGAGGCTACTGGTATCTTTTGTGACAACCAGAGTTGTGTGAAGCTATCTGAGAACCCAGTGTTTCATGACAGGTCGAAACACATAGAGATCAAATATTAGTATATCAGGGATATGGTGCAAAGAGGAGCAGTGAAGCTCCTGTATGTTGTGACAAATGAGCAGATTGCAGATGTGTTGACGAAGCCACTAGCCAAAGTGAAGTTCGAGTACTTTAGAGAGAGGCTTGGTGTCCTTCAGATCGATGACACTTCGATGAAGAAGTGATGGAGACATTTGCTGAAGCCATTCCAAGCATGTTGGAAGGAGGATCCTTCACATGGCTATGGATGTAAGCGCTAGATGATGAGCATCAGGATGATATTTTAGTTTTTGCTCTGTATGATCAGTTGGATCATTTACATTTTATATGTATGCATCATGTTGGATGTTGGATATGATCAGTTGGATCATTTATATGTATTTGTATATGCATCATGTTGGATGCTTGGACCATGTATCTGTATATGTATTAGGTGGATACATTGTATGATCAGGTAGATCATGTATGTTGATATATATCAGGTATGATCAGGTAGATCATGTATGTTTATGGATACATTGTGTGGATCATGTATCTATGTATCAGGTGGATACACTGTGTATGGTGATATGTATCAGGTAGATACTTGGTATGCATCAGGTGGATGCATTGTATGATCAGGATGATCGTTGATGACGAGCTTCTCCAGATGACATGCATCAGGACAATGCAGTGATGATGATCGGGATGATCATGTGTACATTAGGATGATGTATGGTGAGTATCAGGATGATACTTTGTGGCCGTGGATCAGGTTGTGCAGATGAGCATGTCTGGGAGATCCTATAGGTTGGAGTTGTGTACCCGTAACAGCCTGGGATTCTCTTTCGAGACATTTCTCTGGGAGGACATGAAATTTGTGCCCTGGGAGATTTCAGGTTGGAGTTGTGTACCCGTAACATCCTGAGATGCTCTTGCGAGGTTTTGTCCTATGGCACGTAATTTGCTCCTGGGAGATTTGGACGGGATGAAAAAGGCCTCATATGCTTCATCCAGGTTTTTCCATGACCACATGTAATTTTCTCCTGGGAGATCTGGACAGGATGAAAAAGGCCTCAGATGCTTCAACCAGGTTTTGTGGTGGACCACATGTAATGTGCTCCTGGGAGATCCAATAGGTAGAGATGTGTGCTCGTAACAGCCTGGGATGCTTCAGCCAGGTTATGTGGTGAGATCACATGTAATGTGCTCCTGGGAGATCCGACACGTAGATCTGTGTGCTCGTAACAGCCTGGGATGCTTTAGCCAAGTTTTGTGATGGGTCACATGTAATGTGCTCCTGGGAGATCCGACAGGTAGAGCTGTGTGCTCGTAATAGCCTGGGATGCTGCAGCCGGGTTTTGTGACGCACGTAATAAGTCCTGAGGATTCCACAGTATGGCCAGTGATGATGAAGACTTGCAGGTGGTGGGCCTACATCCAGTATGAAAAAGGACTGGCGCTGTAGAACTTCCTATGACGAGTAAATTCAGAGATTGATTGAGATAATAGCAGCAGTGATAATGATGATGACTCGATGACAGTTATCCAGTGACGATGATCCAGAGAAGATGACTTGTGCTAGAAGACTTGTGTTGAGAAATACCTTCCTAGTTAAGAGGGAGTGTTGATGTATATGTAACTTCGGAATGTATTTCACATTAATGTATATTGTATTCCTATAGAGATGTTATTATTCCTCTATACGGAAGTGTTTGTATTCCTATAGAGATGTTATTATTCCTCTATATGGAAGTGTCGTCATTTATATTGTAAGTGTCGTAACTTATACTTGATGGGTTATTAGACCACCCTGTTGGGGTCGGCCCTGTATAAGTCATGTGGGTCGAAGGGTTATTAGACCACCCTATTGGGGGTCGGCGATGTGGGTCAAAGGGTTATTAGACCACCCTATTGGGTGTCGGCCCAGTCAGCATTATGTTAAGTGGTTAAGTTGAGGCCGACCTAGTTGAGTAAAGGTCAAGTCAAGTTAGTGTATAAATAGAGAGTGTGTCTCTCTCATTTTACACATTCTATTCACTCACTCACACTTTGGAGAGTGGCGCACTTGTGGAGGAGGAGGCTCTGCTGCTAGGAGAAGACTATCTCTTGTATTCTGGTTGTATCATTGCTCTATCTATCTCTGAGGAAGTTATTGGGGTTTTTCACCTTTATGGTTTTCCCCAAGTAAACTCTGTGTCTCTTGTGTGCTTGCATTATTGTATCCATGATTGAGATACTGTAGATTTGTTGTACATGTTGTTCTCTTAGTTAAGATCCTAGATCAGATTGAAGTAAATTCTGAAAATTTAACAGACACGACTGCAAAATACTTGATGCCCTAGTTTCTTCAATTTCTACTGCATATTTGTTGTCTCTTAATTCTAATGTATCTCATAAATTTATACTCCTCGAGCTATGAAACGTATTTTTGAGATATTATGATCTGTCCTCTATCAACCCCATAGGTTAGAGAAGGATTGGATTCACCAAGTGGAACTTATTCTAATTTTCCCAAGATGACATGTTTATGGACTGTTTCAGTATAGCTAACTTGTACGGACTTCCACGTGTCACTGTTTCATCTCCGAGTTCTTAAAATCATACCATAGAAACTACAGTCCGTTCAATTTTTGTAAAATCTTACGAAATTCGATTTGGATATTCATATCCCTAGATATAGCATTTATCCTTAGGTCACCTATTTAAAACTGAATTATGGAGGAGGATGTAACCCTGATTTGCATGGATCATATATCCTAAAGTACAACTAATATGAGTCTGGAACTCACACAAAATCTACATGAACCTTTCATATTAGGAATTTCCAAGTTTCATATCCTGAACCTTCTCCAAAAGTGATTTATAGCAAAAATTCAAAGACGACTAGTTTCTGGAGAAAGAGAGAGAAATTTACCCTAGTTGTAACATCCCAAAAATTTACAAAAATTTTAAAATTTTAAAAATAGCATTAATTGCTATACTTAGTAATGCGGAAATAAATTAAATGCTAATCCTTTTAACTAATAACAAAATATGATGACGTCAATTCATACTTCTTAACACAAAATACGACATTAGTTTTGCTTGTGTTAATTATAAATCTATATGTTGTATTTACATTTTCTTGCGATACAATCATCTAAACATAATACAGACAATTTGCTTTTGGATGATGATGAAGGGGTTGTACGGGGTACCCTGAGGTTTACTTAGCTATGTTAGCTAAAGCATTTGAACCTGTTTCTTTGCGCAGATACGCAGGTAAGAGTATTACGACGATTTCAAATGTTACAAGCAATTCTAATTATGTTTTCAGTTAGCCGTCAATGCTTTATAATAACTCTAAGTACTTCCATGCATGAGAGTTATTAAAGGTATGGATCTCTGTCCTATTTCTATAAGTGTTACCTTGACCATACTTACAAGTCGCAGAAGTCGTACTATTAATATGTACACTAGATTCTTTAGTGAATTGTCAAAGAAAAGATACTTACACTATGAATTCTTAATTAAGTGTTAGATTACAATGTATACATGCTATTATGATCCTGTCATCATTTCTCCATTTTGCAAAGAGTAGTATTATCATGTCTATTTATGACGTGCATGTTTCAACTTATATGTTACCTTACACTATAGAAACATGAGACAAAAAGTAAATTTGGAATATGTGGATTAACTTGAAATCATGAATATATACTATAGTGATTTATGCATTTCTCAATTTATAAATATTACTATTTTTTGTTTGAATGGTAATATGGAACTGAGTTTGCAATGAAACATAAGTTAAAATAGTTTTATGAGTGGTTTCTATGTTTATATAGATTGATATTTTGGCTATAAAATACAGTGTTGAACCAGGCCGCGAGCCGTGGCTAACTTGTTTCGTAAAAGTGAAACCCTGTGATCGTGTTGTTGTTAATTTTTTAGCATCAATTCAATATGATATAGGATCTTAACTGAGAGAATAACATGTACAGCATATCAATTACAAGAAGCAATCACAAGAGACAATAGACACACAAAGTTTCCTTGGGGAAACCATAAAGGTAAAAAACCCCAATAACTTCCTCAGAGATAGATAGAGCAATGATACAAAACCCAAGCATAAGAGATAGTCTCCTAGTAGCAGCTTCTCCTCCTCCACTAGTGCGCCACTCTCCAATGAGTGTATGAGTGAGAAAGTGAATGATCAAATAGAGTGCCTCCCGCACTCTATTTATACTTGACTTGACTTGCCTAATAACCTTACTAGATCGGCCTCAACTTAACCACTTAACATAATGCTAATAGAGCCGACCCCCAATAGGGTGGTCTAATAACCCTTTAACCCACAAGACTTATACAGGGCCGACCCCATCAAGGTGGTCTAATAACCCATCAAGTATAAGTTACAACACTTACAATATAAATGACGACACTTCCGTATAGAGGAATAATAACATCTCTATAGGTGAAATACATTCCGAAGTTATAATTACATCAACACTCCCTCTTAACTAGGAAGGTATTTCTCGACACAGATCTGCTAGCACAAGTCTTCTTCTATGGATCATCGTCACTGGATCATCGTCATTGTCTCTGCTGCTGCTATCTCAATCAATCTCTAATCTGCTCGTCATAGGAAGTTCTACAGAGCCAGCCCTTTTTTCATGCTGGATGTAGGCCCACCACCTGTAGGTATTCGTCATCACTGGCCATACTTTGGAATCCTCAGGACTTATTACATGCATTACAAAACCTCAAAAGAGCATCCCAGGACTGATTACGAGCATACTGCTCAACCTATTGGATCTCCCAGGATCTTTTACATGTAACTGCACAACCTGTCCATGACCACGAAGTATCATCCTAATGCTCATGATCATACTGATCATCTCATATCATCATCCACGAAGCACATCTTAGATGCACATCATACAACACTTACACTACTGACATGGGAGAACACATCTACCACCATTCGAGGAAGGCTCCATCCCTTACTTTTTCACCATGGGAGAACACATCTACCACCATGTGAAAAATGGCTTCAGCCTTTACATCTGCACCATGGGAGAACACATCTACCACCATGTGAGAATGGCTCCAGCCCTTACATCTGCACCATGGGAGAACACATCTACCACCATGTGAGAATGGCTCAGCAATTACATCACGACCAGGGGAGAACACATCAACCATGTCGGAAAAGCTTCAGCAATTACATCACGACCATGGGAGAACACATCTGCAACCATGCCGAAAAAGCTCGGCAATTATATTGTGACCATGGGAGAACACATCTACAACCATGTCCGAAAAGTCTATGTGCATCTACGTCTTCCGGACTCATCACACATGATCCACTTGATCATGTCAAAGCATCCACCTGATGCATGTCATCATAGCATGATCATCTTGATCATCGTCACAGCATCGTCCTGATGCATGTCATATGGATCATCATCCTGATGCTCATCACACATGATGAACCTGATCATACCATGCATCCACCTGATGCATACAATGTATCTTCCTGCTACATATCATCATACATGATCCACCTGATCATACAATATATCCACCTGATACATATCATCATACATGATCCACCTGATACATATACAAATACATGATCCACCTGATCATATCAAGCATCCAACATGATGCATATACAAATGCATGATATAACTGATCATATCAAGCATCCAACATGATGCATATACAAATGCATGATCCAACTGATCATATCAAGCATCCAACATGATGCATATACAAAGCAGTAACTGGAGCATCGTCTTGATGCTCATCACACATCACTTACATACATATCCATGGGAAAGATCCTCCTTTCACCATGGTTGGAATGGCTCCTGCAAATGTGTCCATCACTTCTTCCTCGAAGTATCTTCTATCTGAAGAACACCAAGCCTCTCTCTGAAGTATACAAACTTCACTCTAACTAGTGGTTTCGTCAACACATCCGCAACCTGTTCATCCATAGCAACATACAGGAGCTTCACTGCTCCTCTCTACACCATATCCTTGATATAGTGATATTTGATCTCAATGTGCTTCGTCCTGTCATGGAACACCAGGTTCTCAAACAGCTTCACACAACTCTGGTTGTCACAAAAGATACCAGTAGCCTCCAACGGGAGATCAAATAACTCAGACAGTAGCTTCTGGAGCCATATTACCTCACAACTAGCCGAACAAGCTACAACATACTCTACTTCGGCTGTACTCAGTGCTACGCAGGACTGCTTCCTACTAAACCAAGAGATCATACCTGATCCCATACTGAAGCAGCACCCAGAAGTGCTCTTCCTATCTGCAGCACTGCCTGGCTTGTCCGAATCATCATAACCCTGTAGGTTAAACTTTTGATTCGCATCATATTTGAGCCCATAATCAATTGTACCCTTTAGGTACCTTAGAATAAACTTCACAGCAACCAGGTGAACACCTCTGGGATCCATCAGGAACTGGCTCAATGTGTTCACCGTAAAGCAAATATCTGGTCTCGTGTTCATCAAGTACATCAAGGACCCAATCATCTGACAATACACAGTGACATCAACCGAATCACATGAAGCATCACACAGAAGCTTCAGGTTCGATGCCATAGGTGTGGCCATGGCCTTGCAGTCCATCATCCCGAACCTCTTTAGGATCTCTACTGCATACTTCCCTTGTCCATGGAAGATCCCATCTTCACTCTAGCACACCTCCATGCCTAGAAAGTAGTGCATCATACCCAAGTCCTTCATCCCGAACTCGGAAGCAAGCTTCCTCTTCGTATCTGCAATCAATCTATCCTCACTTGTAACAAACAAGTCATCCACATACGGAAGTAGTATCACTGGATTTCCTTCCTCAACCTTGTAGTAAAGGTTGGAGTCTGCTTTACTCTTAGTAAAGCCCAAACTAGATAGGAAGCCATCTATCATGTTGTACCAGGTCCTGGGTGCCTGTTTCAAACCATACAGGACTTTCTTCAGTTTGCACACATGGGTCCCTCTGTCATGTGTCTCAAACCCGAGGGGCTGCTCCACATACATTTTCCTCTTCGAGTACACCATTCAAGAAAGTTGTCTTGACATCCATCTGGTGTATCTTCCACTTCATCACTGTAGCTAGAGCAAGTACTGATCTGATGGAAGTGTATCTGGCTACACGAGAAAAAGTCTCTTCATAGTCTATTCTCTCTTTCTGGGAGAAGCCACGAGCTACAAATCTCGCTTTGTATTTCTCTATGCTACCAACTGCAGCATGCTTGATCTTATAGATCCACTTGGAAGTCACAACAGAATTCCCTTTAGGTCTTGGGACCACATCCCAAACATCATTCTTCATGATCGACTAGTATTCCTCGATCATGGCACTCTTCCATTACTGCATCCCGAATCCTGGGAACTTTAGATTCTTCAATAGATAGCTTTGTCGCTGGAACAAATGTTGTAGTCCTTCTTTTGTAGGTGATGGTATATGATCTTTCCTACAAGACAAGTTAAATTGCATGATTAGAAACATCTCATAGTTTTCAGAACAAATTCTTACACACAAAGAAATATGTCATACAATCATGCAATTATTTTAGCCAATGCTTCAATACAACATTTATCCATATCCCGTAACTTTCTAGATGCCTTCCAATCTCTACCAGAACATTGTTAAGAGTGTGCACAACTCCCAACATGTTAGCAAAGAGGTTTCATTCTAGATAAGTGGCAATGGAATGTTGTACAGTGCCATAGGCCACTTACCCATCACATGCATATTAGTAGTATATTGTTTATTAATGCAATTATTCTAATATGCATAATAGACAACCTAAGTCTAGGAACATAAGCATATCATTGAACAATATTATTTAAACAATAAGAATTGATAATTCAAATACTTATTTTTGTTTGTTTGCTGGGTGGACTCCCTCTCAATCTTTGCTTCCTTGCAGGAACTACTGGAGTGTGCTCCCTCTTGATATTTGCTTCCTGGATTATCTATCCTATCCATCTTGGACCACTATACATGCTTAATTGTGCACTAGTGTCATGATTGTGCCATCCTCAAGATCTCATATATAATCATACATTCATTAGTATAATCTCAAAAACAAATAATCTTTAACATGTATAGTCATGAATATTTCAAACACGGATAATAAGCATTAGTATTCAAGGTTTCAGGGAAGACTTCTCTTCTGGTTCGCCATATCATCAATCAAGGTAAGAGACATAACATGCATAAACCCTTGATTACTTAAATTTCTAACTTCATGAATAATCATATATAAAAGTATAAGATCCTAACATAGGGTAGGATTCTAACTTGATATAGGAAAAACATACCTAGTCATCATATTTGCTAGTTATGTTTGGCAATGTTTTCTTGTTTCCTTCATGACCTGCATAACTCATAAGTTAACCATTGTAAAATATACATACCTCTATGTGATCCATGACTATGGATGAGTCTTTGTCTTCATGTCACCATGGTCTTGATCTAGAACTTGATTTGTACCTTTCATGTTAGCGGATAACATTATCCTCATACAACACCATAGTGCATTAGGATAACATGCATTCATACTTTTACTAAAGTGATAAGACAAGTCTAAGAATGATCAAGATTGTTACTAAACTCAATAACATGAAGACAAGCATATCATAAACTTAATCATGAACAGATTTCAAAACATACTTGTAAGTCATACCTATCAGATTGCTTGTAGTAGTTGTTGTTGTTGTTGTTGTTGTTGTTCCTTTTGTTCTTAGGACAATCTGAGGAAAAGTGTCCTGTTCTTGGGGTGTGCTGTGAGAGCTTGATCTTCATTCCCCATCTTCTCTTCTAAAGCTACAATCCGAGCTTCTTCCTGTGAGCATTCTTCCCACAGATTACTAAAAGAGATAAGTTTCTTCTTAGCACAAATTCCTTGGATGAAGGAATCCCGTGACCTAGGAAGGCCATTAAGAGTGGTCATTACCACTTCTCCATTATCTATAACTTCTCCCATAGCTTCAAGTTGTTCTTTTACCTGGGAGACCCTTGAGAAATAAGACTGCATGGTCTCCGCATCCTGGAACTTGATATTCTTCAATTAATTCCTCAAGGTCATCTTCCGATTTATATTCTTCCCTTCAAATAGCTTGGTCAAGGAATCAAATATCTCCTTAGGTGTCTTCAGAAATGACACATGTGGGATGAGATGGTTTTAGATAGAATCAGCAATGATCCTTTTAGACTTGAATAAGTTCCTCTTGTGTAAGGCCTTAGTCTCTTCTCCCTCTGGGACAGGAACCCCTTCACTTATGTAGGTGTCCAACTCACTCTCTTCTAGAATTAACCCAATCCTATACTTCCATGCTCAGAAGTTATCATCCCCTTCAAGATTATCCTCAAGCTTGGTGTGGTGAGACATCTTAAAGAGTATTTCAAATGAAATAGAAAAGATTTAGGTCTTACCACTTGATTTGCAGAAATCTGGATCTTGAGCTGCATTAGGGTTTGTTAGAGAAACCCTAAAAATTCAAACTTTGAATTTCAAATTTCTAAAGCATAGAAAGATGCGCCTTGATGAGCTGATCAAGCTGGTATACTCAGAATTTGAAATCTGCAAAGTTTCACCCCTCAAATTTGCTTTTCAAACTTCCGGATTCACTAGGGGGTGTTAAATTTTGAGCATTAAATCATAATACTATAGGATCTTTGCTGAGAGAATAACATCTACAGTATATCAATGCATGACAATCATAATATGACAATCATCACAAGCATCACAAGAATCAAAAGCATAGAGACAAGAGACACAGAGTTTCCGTGGGGAAAACCCTAAGGTGAAAAACCCCACAACTTCCTCAGAGATAGAGAGAGCAATGGCTCAACCAAAATACAACCAAACAACACTGAGATAGTCTCCTAGCAGATGATCCTCCTCCTCCTTACTAGTGCGCCACTTTTCAGAGAGAGAGATAGTTACTTTTCCGAGTGAGTAAAATAGAGATCTCCTATCTCTATTTATACTCACCTTTTTGCCCAGTGACTTACTGGGGCCGACTTGTCTACTTAGATACATCCACATTATATTATATATAATTTCGGGCCGACCCCAAATGGTGGTCTAATAACCCATCGGCAAGTTCACACACTTGCGACACTTGTCAATCCACATGACGACACTTCCTTATAGAGGAATAACACATCTCTTATAAGGGTACAATAAATATATATAAAATATACAGATGAAATACATTCTGAAGTTACATATACATCAACACTCCCTCTTAACTAGGAAGGTATTTCTCGACACAGATCTGCTAGACAAGTCTTCTTCTCTGGATCATCGTCATCGATGCATCGTCATCATCATCGTCACTGTTGCTACTATCTCAACCAATCTCTGTCTCTACTCGTCATAGGAAGTTCTACAGAGCCAGTCCTTTTTCATACTGGATGTAGGCCCACCACCTGCAGGTCTTCATCATCACTGGCCATACTGTGGAATCCTCAGGACTTATTACGTGCGTCACAAAACCTCGAAAGAGCATCCCAGGCTGTTACGAGCACACGGCTCTACCTATAGGATCTCCCAGGGCACAAATTACATGTGACCTCACCACAAAACCTCGAAAGAGAATCCCAGGACTGATTACGAGCACAAGGCTCAACCTATCGGATCTCCCAGGGCACAAATTACATGTGGTCACCACAAAACCTCGAAAGAGCATCCCGGGACTGATTACGAGCACACAGCTCAACCTATCGGATCTCCCAGGGCACAAATTACATGTGGTCATGGCAAAACCTCGAAAGAGCATTTCAGGATGTTACGGGTACACAACTCCGACCTGAAATCTCCCAGGGCACAAATTACATGCCATAGGACAAAACCTCGAAAGAGCATCTGCCAGATATCCCAGGGCACAATTACATGCCATAGGCAAAACCTCGAAAGACTATCTGCAGATCTCCCAGGGCACAAATTATATGTCCTCCCAAGCAAAACCTCGAAAGAGCATTTGCCAGATGTCCCAGGGCACAAATTACATGCCATAGGAAAAACCTCGAAAGACCATCTGCAAATCTCCCAGGGCACAAATTACATGCTTATCTGCACAACCTGATCCACGGCCATAGAGTATCAACTTGATACTCACCATACATCATCCTGATGTACTCATGATCGTCCTGATCATCATCACTGCAACGTCCTGCTGCATGTCATCTGGAGCAACATCCTGAAGCTCATCATCCATGATCATCCTGATCATCACTGCAACATCCTGCTGCATGTCATCTGGAGCAACATCCTGAAGCTCATCATCCATGATCATCCTGATCATCACTGCAACATCCTGCTGCATGTCATCTGGAGCAACATCCTGAAGCTCATCATCCATGATCATCCTGATCATCACTGCAACATCCTGCTGCATGTCATCTGGAGCAACATCCTGAAGCTCATCATCCATGATCATCCTGATCATCACTGCAACATCCTGCTGCATGTCATCTGGAGCAACATCCTGAAGCTCGTCATCTATGATCATCCTGATCATCACTGCAACATCCTGTTGCATGTCATCATACCTGATCCACCTGATCATCAATGCATCTACCTGATGCATACCAAGTATGTTCCTGATACATATCATCATACATGATCCTCCTGATCATCAATGTATCTACCTGATACAAATACATATCACCATACATGATCCAGCATCAACATGATGCATACATACATACATAAAAATGATCCAACTGATCATATCCAGCATCCAACATGATGCGTACATACATACATAAAATGATCCAATCTGATCATATCCAAGCAGAAACCAGAACATCATCCTGATGCTCATCATCCAGCGCTTATATCCACAACCATGTGAAGGATCCTCCTTCCAACATGCTTGGAATGGCTTCAGCAAATGTGTCCATCACTTCTTCCTTGAAGTATCCTCGATCTGAAGAACTCCAAGCCTCTCTTTGAAGTACTCGAACTTCACCCTGGCTAGTGGCTTCGTCAGCACATCTGCAATCTGCTCGTCCGTCGTAACATACAGGAGCTTCACAGCTCCTCTCTGCACCATATCCCTGATATAGTGATATTTGATCTCTATGTGTTTCGACCTGTCATGAAACACTGGGTTCTCGGATAGCTTCACACAACTCTGGTTATCACAGAAGATACCAGTAGCCTCCAACGGGAGATCAAATAACTCAGACAGTAGCTTCCGTAGCCATACTGCCTCACAACTAGCTGAACAGGCTGCAACATACTCTGCCTCAGCTGTACTCAGTGCTATGCAGGATTGCTTCCTGCTAAACCAAGAGATCACACCTGATCCCATACTGAAGCAACACCCAGATGTGCTCTTCCTATCTGCAGCACTGCCAACCCAATCTAAATCAACAGAACCCTGTAGGTTAAACTTTTGATCCACCTCATACCTGAGTCCATAATACACTGTACCCTTCAGGTACCTCAGAACATGCTTTACAACAACCAGGTAAACACTCCTCGGATCCGTCAAGAACTAGCTCAATGTGTTCACAACAAAGCAAATGTCTGGTCTCGTGTTCGTCAGGTACATCAAGGACCCAATCATCTGACGATACAAAGAGACATCAACCGGCTCAGATGAAGCATCACATAGAAGCTTTAGATTTGATGCCATAGGTGTGGCCATGGCCTTGCAATCCATCATCCCGAACCTCTTCAGGATCTCTACTGCATACTTCCCTTGTCCAAGGAAGATTCCTTCTGCACTCTGCCACACCTCCATGCCAAAAACAAATAGTGCATCATCCCCAAGTTCTTCATCTCGAACTCGGTAGTAAGCTTCCGCTGCGTGTCGGCAAGCAATCTATCTTCACCATACCAAGTTCTGCACATATATGATTTCCTATCATGTGTCTCAGAACCAAGTGGCTGCTTCTTCTTCAACTACACCATTCAAGAAAGTTGTCTTGAATCCATCTGGTGTATCTTCTATTTCATCACTTTTATATTTCTCTATGCTGCCATCTGCAACATGCTTGATCTGAAAGTTCTATTTGGAAGTCACCCTTTAGCTCTTGGGATCGCATCCCAAACATCATTCTTCATGATCGATGGATCATGGCATTCCATTTCTTCATCCCAGATCCTGGGAACTTCAATATCTTCAATAGATATCTTTGTTGCTGGAACAAATGTTGTAGTCCTTTTGTAGGTGAAGATATACGGTCTTTCCTACAAAACAGGTTAAATTGCATGATTAGAAACATCTCATAATTTTCAGAACAAATTCTTACACATGAAGAAATATGTCATACAGTCATGCAATTATCTTAGCCAATGCTTCAATACAACATTTATCCATATCCCGTAACTTTCTAGATGCCTTCCAATCTCTACCAGAACATTGTTAAGAGTGTGCACAACTCCCAACATGTCAGCAAAGAGGTTTCATTCTAGATAAGTAGAAATGGAATGTTGTACAGTGCCATAGGCCACTTACCCAACACATGCATATTAGTAGTATACTGTTCATTAATTCAATCATTCTAATATGCACAATACATATCCTAAGTCTAGGAACATGAGCATATTCATCATTGAACAATTTTATTTAAGCAAATAAATATGCAAGAAAATTAAAATACTTATCTTTGTTTGTTTGTTGGGTGGACTCCCTCTGAGTCTTTTCTTCCTTGCAGGAGTTGTTGGAGTCCTTATACACCTTCTTGTTGTGGAATGTAGAGAGATGGACAACTCCCTCTGAATATCTGCACCCTTGCAGAAACCACTGGAGTGTGCTCCCTCTTGATATTTGCTTCCTGGATTACCTGTTCTTGAACTCATATTCATCCTTGGTCCCTATGAATGCTTATTAGTATCATGATTGTGTTATCCTTGTGATCTCATACAAAATCATACATTCATTAAAACACAATAATCTCAAGTATGTATAGTCATGATCATTTCAAACAGAAATAATAAGCATTAGCATTCAAGGTTTATATAGGACTCTTATGGTTAGTCATATCATAGGAAACATAACATGTCTAAACCTGTAATTACTCAAACCTATGACTCTTCTGGTTAGTCATATTATTAATTAAGGTAAGACACATAATATGCATATGCCCATGATTATTCAAACTTATGACTTTATGAACAATCATCATCAATCATGCCATGCATACTTATATGATATATCCTATGATATAAGAAAAACATACCTGGTCACCATATTTGCTAGTTATGTCTAGCAATGTGTTCTTGTTCTCTTCAATGACCTGCATAACTCATTAGTTAACTTTTGTAGAAACAAATTATACATACCTCTATGTGATCCATGACTATGGATGAATCTTTGTATTTATGTCACCATGGCATGTTCAGGTTGTCCCTTCAAATTGTACAAACCTCCCTCTTGCTTTCCAATCACTACTGCATCATCTATGGTCTTTCCCTTTGGCCACATTAGGACTTGGCCATCCACAAATGCAACCCTCATACCTTTTGCATCTAAAGTAGAGATGGAGAGTAAGTTTTTCTTGAGCCCCGGTACATAGAGGACTTCCTTCATCTTCAGATATTTTCCAGAATCTAGGTTGTAGGAGGCTTCACCACTTCCTTTGATTGGGTATTGATAATCATCCCCAAGTTTCACCTTATGGGGTGATTCATGTTCAGAAAGGTTCACAAAAGATTCCTTGAACCCAGTCATGTGTTTGGAGGCCCCACTATCAATCAACCAATCATTACAACCATGGGAGATTGTGCCTGTGAGTGCAGAGATCAGAACATACTCTTCTTCACTTGATGAGTCATCATCACTACTACTTTCTTCCCTAGCCTTCTTCTTTGGAGGTTCATCATCTTCGGCAGCATGAGCATGATATCTTCTTTTGTTATTCTTTTTCTTTTTGTTGAAGTTGTTGTTGTTGTCTTTCTTCTTCTTGGGACAATCTGAAGCAAAGTGTCCCTTCTTATTGCAAGTGAAGCATCTGAGATCTTTCTTATCTTTATGATAATGGTGGTGAGAGGATCTTCTATTATGAGATGATTCCTTCTTGGATTTACCTCTTTTCGTGTGAGTTGCAAGAGCTTGATCTTCACCTCCCATATTTTCTTCACGAGCTATAATTCTAGCTTCTTCTTGAGAGCATTCTTCCCGAAGTCTACTGAAGGAGATCAACTTCTTTCTTGCACAAATTCCTTGAATGAAGGAATCCCATGACCTGGGTAGGCCATTCAGAGTGGTCATCACCACTTCACCATTCTCCACCATTTCATCCACTGCTTCTAGTTGTTCCTTAATCTGGGAGACCCTTGAAAAATAAGATTGAATGGTTTCTCCATTCTGAAACTTTACTGCTTTCAATTGGTTCCGCAGGGTCATCTTCCGATTTATGTTCTTTCCTTCAAATAGCTTGGTCAAGGATTCAAACATCTCCTTGGGTGTCTTGAGAGAAGACACATGGGGTATGAGATGGTCTTTGATAGAATCAGCAATGATTCTCTTTGCCTTGACCAAGTTATTCTTGTGCAATGCCTTGGCCTCTTCATCCTCTGGGATAGAGATGTCTTCTTTCACATATGAGTCCAACTCATTCTCTTCCAGGATTATTCCAATCCTATACTTCCAGGCTCGAAAGTTATCAGCCCCTTCAAGCTTATCCTCAAGCTTGGTGTGGAGAGACATCTTTAAGAGTACTTCAAATGGAAATAGAAAAGTTTTAGGACTTACCACTTGAAGTGCTGAAAACTGGATCTGGTCCCGGATTAGGGTTTGTCAGAGAAACCCTAAAAATTCAAAATGTGAATTTCAAAATTCTGAAAGGATAGAAAGATGCGCCTTGGAGAGCTGATCAGCCTAGTACATTCAGAATTTGAGATCAGCAAAGTCTTGCCCTTCAAAATTTCCTTTTTGTCCTTCTGGGTTCACTAGGGAGAGCCCTGAATTAGGGTTTGAGTTTCCCGGAGATCTACCCAGCCAAAAATCTCGATCCAAAGCTCAAACCTTCGATTTTTGCAAGGAGCTTCCAGCTATGCCTTCAGTTTCCAGAAATTCCTATTTTTGTGGAAAACCTAATTTTTAGGGCCAAATCTGAAAATGCTCAGAACTGAATTCTGATTGGACAGATAGATGCGCCTTGATGAGTAGATCCAATCTACTATACTGAATTTCAAAAATCTGTGGAGAGAAACTCAATAAACAAGGAATACAAGCTTCCGTCACTGCAAAATGTCTTCTTCTCAGTTAAGCTCTGATACCATGTTAAATTTTGAGCATTAAATCACAATACTATAGGATCTTTGCTGAGAGAATAACATCTACAGTATATCAATGCATGACAATCATAATATGACAAGCATCACAAGCATCACAAGAATCAAAAGCATAAAGACAAGAGACACAGAGTTTCCGTGGGGAAAACCCTAAGGTGAAAAACCCCACAACTTCCTCAGAGATAGAGAGAGCAATGGCTCAACCAAAATACAACCAAACAACACTGAGATAGTCTCCTAGCAGATGATCCTCCTCCTCCTTACTAGTGCGCCACTTTTCAGAGAGAGAGATAGTTACTTTTCCGAGTGAGTAAAATAGAGATCTCCTATCTCTATTTATACTCACCTTTTTGCCCAGTGACTTACTGGGGCCGACTTGTCTACTTAGATACATCCACATTATATTATATATAATTTCGGCCCGACCCCAAATGGTGGTCTAATAACCCATCGGCAAGTTCACACACTTGCGACACTTGTCAATCCACATGACGACACTTCCTTATAGAGGAATAACACATCTCTTATAAGGGTACAATAAATATATATAAAATATACAGATGAAATACATTCTAAAGTTACATATACATCAACAGGGGGACCCTGAATTAGGGTTTGATTTTCCCGGAGCTTCATCCATCCAAAAGTTCAATCTTGGTCTATAAACTTCTATTTTTCTAAGGAGCATCTAGCCATGGTCTCAGATTTCAGAAATTCCAACTTTTGCAGAAGCCCTAATTTATGGCTTCATTAGAGAGGACCCCAAACTAGGGTTTGATTTTCCTGGAGCTTCACCCAACCAAAAATTTCGATCCAAAGCTCTAAAATTCTATTTTTCTGAGGAGCATCCAACCATGGTCTAAGATTTCAGAAATTCCACTTTGTGGAAACCCTAATTGTTAGGGCCAAAACTGAAAGTGCTCAGAATTGAATTCTGATTGGACAGAAAGATGTGCCTTACTTAAGAGAGTCAATATACCCTACTGCCTTTCAAGATCTGTGGATAGAAACCCAATAAATAAGAATCCCTAGCTTTCGCAACTGCATAGTGTCTTCTTCTCAGGTTAGCTCTGATACCATGTTAATTTTTTAGCATCAATTCAATATGATCTAGGATCTTAACTGAGAGAATAACATGTACAGCATATCAATTACAAGAAGCAATCACAAGAGACAATAGACACACAGATTTTCCCTGGGGAAAACCATAAAGGTAAAAAACCCCAATAACTTCCTCAGAGATAGATAGAGCAATGATACAAAACCCAAGCATAAGAGATAGTCTCCTAGTAGCAGCTTCTCCTCCTCCACTAGTGCGCCACTCTCCAATGAGTGTATGAGTGAGAAAGTGAATGATCAAATAGAGTGCCTCCCGCACTCTATTTATACATGACTTGACTTGCCTAATAACCTTACTAGGTCGGCCTCAACTTAACCACTTAACATAATGCTGACAGAGCCGACCCCTAATAGGGTGGTTTAATAACCCTTTAATCCACATGACTTATACAGGGCCGACCCCATCAAGGTGGTCTAATAACCCATCAAGTATAAGTCAAGATACTTACAATATAAATGACAACACTTCCGTATAGAGGAATAATAACATCTCTATAGGTGAAATACATTTCGAAGTTAGAATTACATCAACAGTTGTTTAAGTTAAAGTTTCAAATGGTGTTAAGACTCAGTTTTGGTATTGAACCCTCACTTAAATGAATATTATGGTTGATAAAAAATAATAATACTCTTGTCTAAATTTGTCTTGTATAGATAGCTATCGTAAATGTGATAGTTGAACAATAGTAATGTGTTTGGAAATCTGATGTAAGGATTTGATGTTTACGTTTTTAAGTGCTTGGCCTTAAACTTGGTGTATGATAGTCTTGGGGTTTTTAAATCGAAAACTATAAATGTCTGCAAACTCTGCTAGTGTTGCAATTAGTCTTATAGATTCTTTTGCAGAACGATGAATGTTATAGAAGTTAATCAGTATCTAGGGTTTCAAAAATATGATAATACATTTTGATACTGAACACGAAAGATATTCTTACTATAAGAATCTGGAATACATGGAAAGTTAAATGTAATAAAATAAAATGTTGTGTAAATATATAAAACTATAGCATTGAAATATCATAGAAATTCTAAGTTGATATTATAGCTATTTCTCAAAATGTCTAAGTACCGTAAGGAGAGAAAATGAAAAATGTTAAGAGATTGTGCTAAGTATTTTTGCTTATAGTACTTTACAGCTTTTGAATGAAATGATAATAAAAACGCATAGCATGTGTATTTTGAAATGAAGTAGGTGTCCTAAAGTATAAACCCTAGATTTTTATAAAGAAATGGAATATTTATTTTCTGACAGTAGGTAAAAGAAATATTAAAATACCTGTATTATGAATTTCTATTCCCTATCCTAACTTAACAGAATAAACAATTTAGCTAAACATTTTAGTCAATAAGTCTTCATTATTAAACCAGGAAAAAGGGTTAGAGGTTAAATAATACAAATTCATTCATTCAACTGAAAATAAACAAGACAGAACAGTAGAACCTGATGAATGTAGGAGAAACAAACAACCCAAGCAGCCTGTTCCACCCATCCTACTCCTGAAAGTAGCCAAATTAATTGCCTTAGGACCCCCAAGCCTGTTCACTAAACCACTAGGAAGAAGAATCTGTAGAAGCTTTAGGTCATCAACTTGCAGCAACAATGTAGATCATTCAGTCATATGGACTTAGCAGTCAAAGAGACCTGCACCAACACCTCTGGTTTCCTTCTTAGAATAATTTCAGCAGACTCACAATGCACTTCCACTTAGCCTCCCTATTCGAATCTCTCAGTCATCACCTGATACCCTGAGGAATTCTTTCTGCAGAAAATAATATGGAGCTCCCTGCTCAATTCAAATTGCCTTATCTAGGCTGCCTAGGCCTTTTTAGTGGTTAACCTGGTCATTAATGAGCTAACAGCTCTCTTCCACCCACCTAGGGGATAATGCCACAAATTTAGGGGTAGTTGTCCCATAACCAATAGCTAGTAATGGAGTGCAAATGCTGACACCTGTCTCATGCCTTCTAGCAGCTTCCATTCCTCCTAGTGGGTTAGTGAACACTCATTTAACAGTTCCCTTGGGTGTTTATCTCCTGTTTTAATTTATTAAATAATAATAATATGTTATTACAATCATCCTTGACCAAATTTGGTCATAATTACAAAACTTTGTAATTATAATTTAACATAATGTTTTTGCAAATAAAATAAATAGTCTCAAAATTTGGGTAGGTGACATACACCCCCCCTTAAGTCTCCACATCGTCCTTGATGTTGTTCATTCATTTTCCGAGTATTCCTGAAACAGAGTTGGGTATGCTACCCGCATACTACTCTCCAACTCCCAGGTTTCCTCTTCTGGGCTAAGGTGCTTCCATTGCACCTTTACCTGCCCAATGGTGCGATTCTAGAGTAGAGTTTCCCTCCTTTCGAGGATACAATCCGTTCCACCTGAAAATCGTCGTCGTGTTCCACCTGTACATCATTCTAATTTATAAGATGAGTAGCATCATGTACATATTTATTTAAAACTAAAATATAAAAAACATTATGTATTCTTAGATTTGGTGGCAAAGCTAGTTGGTATGCCACGGGTCCAACCCTTGACAAAATTTCAAAAGGACCACAATACCTGGGTGTCATCTTGGAACAACTTCCCAATTTTAATGAGCTCTTCTTCGGTCTTACCTTAATGAAAACATTCTCACCAACCTGGAACTCTTTATGAGTCCTCTTAAGATATGCTTGACTCTTTTGCCTATCTTGGGCAACTTTAATATTTCTTTGTACCTGTTTCACGATTAGTTCTGTTTCCTTCAACAATTCAAGTCCTAAAATAACTCTATTAACTGGGTCATTCCAAGAAACTGGTGTATTACATTTCCTACCATAAAGAATTTCAAAAGGGCTAAGCCTGGTTGATGCATGATAATGGTTGTTATATGCAAATTATGTTAAATGCAAGTAGTCCTCCCACTCACTAGGCTGGTCCTTAACATACATCCTTAGCATGTCTTCCAATATCTGATTTACTCTTTCCGTCTGTCCATCCATTTGTGGATGAAATGTTGTGCTGAAGTTTATTAAAGGTTGTATTCAACCCTTTAAACAAAGATATCTAGAATTTTCCAGTAAACTTAGAATCACGGTCTAAAACTATCAATTTTGGTATTCCATGTAATCAAAAAATTGGTTTCATAAAAATTTCTGCAATATCTGGAGCCTTATAAGTAGTTCTTACTGGTATAAAATGTGTTGCCTTGCTGATTTTATCCACTACCACCATGATGGAATCATTTTGTTTCTGATTCTTGGGTAGTCCGGTAATAAAATCTATGCTTATGATCTCCCATTTCCAACTAGGTATAGGTAATGGCTATAACAGTCCAGCCGGATGCTGATGTTCAACCTTTACTCTTTGACAGTCAATGCATTTAGCTATATATTCTGCTACTTCATCCTTCATCATGGGCCAATAATAATCTTTTCGTAACATAGTTATGGTTTTATGATAACCTGGATGACCAGAATAATGACTTTTGTGCATCTCATCTAAAATCAGAATTTTTATCTTTAGTACGTTGGGCACGTATAACCTGTTCTTGTATAGTAGCAATCCATTTTCTTTTAACCTGAAATCTGCCATAGAATTTTCAGAATTACTTTCTGTTGTCTTTTCATGTAAATTTATATACTCTTCATAAGTTTTAATCCCTTCAAAAATCTGATTTTCTAAATCTGTTGTGCATATACTGATGGCTGAAATAAAATTTAACTTTGCATTATGACTTAAAGCATCAGGAACCTTGTTCTCTTTACCCTTTATATGTTGAATTTCAAAATCATATTCACTTAGAAAGGTTGGCCATCTAGCCTGTCTAGCATTCAAATTCGTTTGATCTAGTAAATACTTCAACCCCATGTTATATGTCATCAAAGTGAATTTTCTGCCAATAAGATGGTGACGCCACATTTTTAAGGCGTGTATTACTGCTAATAATTCCAGATCATATGTAGAATAAATTTTTTCATGTATTTTCAGCTTTCGAGATTCATATGCAACAACATGTCCCTCTTGTGTTAGGACTCCACCGAGTTCGTCATTACATGCGTCGGTGCATACTATAAAATCTTTATTAGGATCTACAATTCTCAGAATAGGTGTTGTAGTTAGTAATTCCTTCAACTTCTTAAAACTGTCTGCACACTTTTGATCCCATACAAACTTCTTCCCCTTCTTCTGTAAGGAGGTTATGGGGTTTGCAGTCTTCAAAAAACCTTCTATGAATTTTCTATAATATCCTGTAATCCCCATAAACGATCGTACGTCTGACACATCCTTAGGAACCGGCCATTCATTAATGGATTTTATCTTATCGGGATCAACTAAAATTCCTTCCTTAGAGATTATGTGACCTAAATACTGAATCTTATCCTTGTGAAAGTCACACTTACTAAACTTAGCATATAACTGATGATCTCTCAGAACTTGTAAAATAATACGCAGATGTTTGTCGTGTTCTTCCTTATTTTTAGAATATACCAAAATGTCATCTATGAAAACAATGACGAACTTATCCAAATACTTGTGCAGAATATTATTCATTAAGCACATAAATATTGTCGGGGCATTAGTCAACCCAAATGGCATGACCACGAACTCATAATGTCCATAACGAGTTCTAAAGGTTGTTTTAAAAATATCATCATCCTTCACATGAACTTGATGATATCCTGACCTTAAATCAATCTTTGAAAATATCGTTGCTCCACGCAGCTGATCAAATAGATTGTCGATGCAAGGCAACGGATATCGATTCTTGATTGTCATCTTATTGAGTTGGCGATAATCTATGCAAAGTCTTAAAGTGCCATCCTTCTTCTTAACAAAAATAACAGGTGCTCCCCAAGGAGACACACTGGGTCTTATATAGTTTTTATCAATCAGTTCCTTGAACTGCGATTTTAACTCATTTAATTCCAATATGTTCATCCTATATGGAGATTTGGAGTTCGGTACCGCACCCGGTATCAGCTCAATGGTAAAATCTAGATCCCTCTTCGGGGGTAATCCTGGAATCTCTTCTGGAAAAAATCCAGGAATTCTTTTAGGACAGGTATATCTTCTAGTTTCAGTTTGTCCTCTTTTGTAATTGATTCCACATGTACTACATTCACTGCGAGCATCTTACATCCTTTTCTAACTGCTATTTTTACTTGCATAGCTGAAATCTGTCTAAGTGATGTCTTTCTAGGAATACCCTTCACTTCTATTGTTTCTCCTTCATCATTTAGATAGGTAAAACTTTTCTCATAACAATTCAAAATAACATGATGTGCTTCTAACCAATCCATTCCAATTAAGATGTCGTAGGATCCTAAAGGTAAAACATTTAGCTTGGTTTGTGTCTTTAACTGATTCATAGATAAAACACAACTTTCAACAAAATCAGACACGTTTCTTTTTGTTCCTGTTGCTAGTCTAACTAACCGGGATTTATTAAATTTTTATGTTTTCAGATTAAAATTTTCTACAATATCTGGAGATATATAACTCAGGCTAGCGCTTGGATCAATCAAAATAGAAACATGGTGGTTTTGTAGCATGCCTTCAATCTCTACCATAGAGACTTGATGCTCCACTCGCCTGTTGTCTAGAGCTGCATTAATTATGGGTATCTCTCTTGCCAAGTCTCCCACAGTAGGTTCAGCTTGTATGGAGTGAATATTATTGGTTGTCTGCTTCTTATTGGGACAGTTTGAAGCATAATGAGGACCTTGACACTCAAATCATGTTATAGGTGTCCTCTGGTCATTAGTTCTGGTAACATTGGGTGTATTTCTAGGAGCTGTAAAATTCTGCTGTTGATTATTTCTGGGACTGTTTCCTTGGAAATTTCGATTGGAAAGTTTTTCTTTTGAAAACCAAAATTTCCATTGAACCTGAAATTCTTCTTCTTCATCTCAAAGTTGCTGGGTTTATTATTTTTCCAGTTAGATATCCCTTCTCTTTTCCAGTTATGATCATAGTAGAAAGTTGCTTTCCTCATGGCTTCTTCTAAGGTCTTAAGATTGTCATACTCTATTCTTTCCTTGATGTTGAAAGGTAGACAACTCAGATACCTTTGAATCTTTGGTTTCTCCTCCACAAGGTATGGCACATACCTTAACAAATTCAAAAAAAAATTGTTCAGCTCTTTCATGTTCATGGTTCCCAGTCTTAAATCACAAAATTCCTTGGACTTTTCTTCGTAATATTGTTCAGATAGGAACTTCATCTTGAAGTATCGTTTAAAAGTGCTCCAATTCACATCCTTGTCCTTGATGCCCTTTACTCTTTTAATGTCCTGCCACCAAATGTCTACCTTCCCGATCAGGTTGTATATGGCCATCTTTGCTTTCAATGATTCTGAATAATCATAAATTTGGAAGTATTTATTCATGCCGGACAACCATGCATCAAGTGTCTCTCCTTTCTCAGTTTCACCATTGAAGGTTGGGGGTTTTATCTTCTTGAACTTCCCAGAAATCTTCTCATACTGTTTATGGATTTTTCTTTTTGGTTTGTAATCCCCTTCGTTACTATCACTTGAAAAATTACGTTTCTTTTTATGTATATCAGTGGCAGCTCCTGATGATGTTGAACTGTTATCATCAGTTTTCAATTTCTTATCCTTTTCCCATGAGGTAAGTCTTCAGTCTTGGAGGAATTGTCAACCCTTCTATCCTATTCATCAGTTGGGCACTGATCGAACAGTACTTGGTTCAGTTCTTCTTGTGCCTTCAGAATTCTCTCATTATCCTATTTAACAGATCTTATTTCTGCTTTCAATTCCTGAAATGCACGTAACAATTCTGATGAATTGTCATTCAATTCATCATGGACTTCTTCTTCATAATGTTGTCTAGTGCTATTGTTGGTATGACTGTTTGGTCGAAATCTGTCCTCCATGTGTTCAGTTTTTTTTTCCAAGGAAAAAGTCAGTAATTTTATATCATAAATGAACAAAATTACATTCAGCACATGTAAAAGGATCACTAAGATCCCTACATTGTCAAGTATCTCTGTCTTATATCAACATCATAAGAGATGTCCCAGAAATCGTATCGGTCTGTCCAATACAGCACACTAATAACCTATATTGCAGTGTATTGTTCTACAAGTATACAGTCCACTTATATCCAAAAAATTGTATATATATCATAGAAGTCTCTCGCTGGTTGTCTCGCAGCTATGGTCTTGATCTCAAACGCAGTCTTAACCACAATATAATCCAGGTATTCAGGAATACCATCACAGCACATAATATGTCAGCCTAAACACTACAAGCTTTTATATCCATATGGTAGCACCTGTAGCAACAGTTTATCCACGTGATAATAGAAGTAGCATGATTCGTCCACAAAGCCAGATCAGAAAGAAGCATAACCTGGAAACAGTCCCTAGAGACCAGCTAAATACCTCGTCAGATTTGTATTCTGCCATCACGGTTACCAGTGTTAACAGACCACAAATCCAATAAAAAAAACTCTGGTTCGTCTGCCTGTGTATCGCATCAAACCCTATCATCTGAGTATGTATTCCTAACCCAGTCGTGGCAGAAAACCCCTCACTCACCTGTCATCAAGCAGTGCCTCGTTCACTTCATGGAAAGGTCGATGGTAATAGCTATTTGTGCCCTCAGTTGTGTGAGCAGTGATCTGCCAAGTGCCATATGGATAGTGCTGTTGTGTTGCTACTTTGGAGAGCATATCAGCAGTCTCATTTCGCTCCCTGTAGACATGTGTAAATGAGATATAAGAAAAAGACTGCTTTAACAGGATCACCTCCTCCAGAATTAGTAAGAGTATCATCACATTGCATTGTGTAATCTCTTTAGCCCAATTTATAACGATCATAGAGTCGCCATAAACCTGTAGAGACCGGCATCCTTGTTCAAGGGCGAATAGCATCAGCAGCCTGAGGGACATGAGTTCAGCATAATTATTAGATCCCCTCCCCAAACCAGCCACCAGATGAAAGTATAGTGACTCAGATTTGTATAGTACTCCCCCCCCACCACATTCCGATTGATGGTCCATTGATGCACCATCAAAAAAAGCCCAAGGCATGGATTTGTCAATCATCTCCACACACACTGGTCGCGATCGAACCACAGAGGCAGGTGCCTTGAAGTGTAGGGTAATTGCCACGATTTGTGCCACTACACTAGCCATAGGAGCCCTGCAATCTTGAAAAATAATCGTATTCCTGGTAATCCAGATTCCCCAGGCATATATGCAAGGGAAGGCCCTGATGTTTGAAGTCTTATGTGTTAACCACCACCGTTGGAATGCCTCATGAGTATTCACACCCTGCCACCCCACATTGATTTCCAATAATCTGCAGGCATCAGCCCAAATATCCTGAGAATACCTGCAATGTACAAAGATATGTGAGCTAGTCTCTTCAGCTTCCCTACAAAGTGGGCAGAACCCCGGCCCCTGTAGGAATCGTCTTTGTAGCATGTCCCAGGTTGGTGCTCGTTGTTCCAAAATTGCCCAGAAGAGTAGTTTTGTTTTACCTGGACACTTTAGCTGCCACAGATGTTTCCACCACCACACCAATCCCCTGTTATGTACGTTCACAATCAGCTGTATATATCCAAACTTAGGGGAGTATTTGCCAGATGGATGAAAGCCCCAAATCAATTCATCTGTCCTATCTGTCAGTCGAATAGAAGATAGTCTTAATTGCCGAAGATAATCCTCCCAAGCCCCATGCAATTCACCAGGGATCTCCAGTCCATGTGCAGTGATCCAACCCTGTTGCCAATGTGTAGATGTTCTCAAATCCGCTATATCAGCCAAATAATGACAGCCCCTTTCTGCCAGAATATTCCTCAGATCCACATGTAGAACATGGCCACCCCTACACCCAACCCATGGGTCCAGTCCTAAACGAATATTTCTCCCATTTCCAACCCGCCACACTAAGCCAGATCCAACCAAATGGAAATTCTGCACCACAGCTTTCCAAACCACAGAGCAATTTGCCCTCGTCTTATTGCCCTGCCGGATCCATTCAAGTAGAGTAAGTGGGGCAATATACTTATGATAGACCACTCTAGTCCAGAGGCTCTGTGTGTGAATAAGTCGCCACGACACCTTGGCCCCCAAGGCAGTTGCAAACAGAAATATATTCTTTAACCCCCATCCTCCCAGGGCTTTTGGGACCGCAAGTTTTTCCCATCTGACCCACACCAAAGCTCGTTTGTCACACTTACCCTTCCAAAGAAAAGCAAAACACAATCGTCGAATCTGTTCCAATACTCCTTTGGGGATCCAAGCTAGTGACAGCCAAAAAACCGGGATGGCTTCCAAAACAGATTTAATCAGAACCAGCCTACCAGCCCGTGAGAGCCATTGATGACTCCATCCAAGAAGTCGCTGTTCTAATTTAGCTAATAACCAGTACCAATCGGCCTTCTGATATGCATTTGGTTTTAGGTGAAAGCCAAGGTACTTTAAGCCATCGTCGATATCCAAAGTCCTGTAAGGTAGTCTAAGTGCCAAATAGTGAACCTCCTGCTCAGTTAATTGCGAACAAGTGATTGATGACTTGTCAATGTTTACTAACATACCCGCAGCTATTTGCACTAAATTTAGACCTTCAACCACCTTATCAATATCCTGTCGGGTGCCATCACAAAAAATCAGAATGTCATCAACAAATAGAAGATGAGAGATATACAGGACCTGTGAGATGGATATTCCACGAAAGGAGCCATCAGCTTTAGCTTTCAGTATAAAACGACTGAGGCCTTCAGCAACAAGGAGAAACAACAGCGGAGAAAGTGGGCATCCCTGTCTAAGGCCCCTACCCGCATGGAAGAATGGGCTCGCAGATCCATTGATCAAAACAGCAAAGCTCACCGTAGTGATGCAGGCCATAATCCATCGGATAAATTCATAACAGAAACCCAGGTGTGTAAGGAGCATCCGGAGATAGAGCCAACTAACTCTGTCAAATGCTTTTGAAAGATCAATCTTGATCACAGCACCCTTCTGTTTCTGCACTTTCAGAGTGTGTAATCCTTCCTGGGCCACACCGATGGCCTCATGAATTTGTCGACCTTCCAAGAAGCCGAATTGTTCACAAGAGATATGCTGAGACAGAATGTTCTTGAGTCTCCTCGCCATAACCTTAGCGATGATTTTATAGATACAATTGCAGAGAGAGATAGGTCTGAATTCATCAAAGGATTCTGGCTTGTCCGGTTTTGGAATCAGAGCTATAAAAGTCGAATTAAATGGACCATGTACAAACCCAGCCTTCCGCGATTCTTCCACCACAGTCAATAATTCCTCCCCGAAGAGATCATAGAAACCCAAGAAGAATTCGATAGGCCAGCCATCTGGCCCAGGACTTTTATCTTTCTGAAAGGAATGCATAACCTGTAACATCTCATTCGGCAACACCTCCTCCATTAGCAAGCGATTTTCTTCCTCCCCCACAAAGCGTGGGAAAAGCTGAGTCACCCGAATTACCTCAGCAATAGAGACCCCAGGTTGAGCAGTGAATAATTCCCCAAAGTGTTTGACACCCATCTCTGCTAATCCATCAAAACTGGAGGCCCGTTCCCCGTTCCATGTGTTCAGTTGATCCTTCCATACCTGTAATTTAGAAAACAATTTTCAGTATACAAAATAATTTAATTAGTAAAGATTTTTGCTGTCATAAAACTTTTTTGTTGCGTGTTGTTTGGACCTTTTCATGCCGAGAGTTCGAACATGAGCTCTGATACCACATGTAACATCCCGAAAATTTACAAAAAATTTAAAATTTTAAAATAGCATTAATTGCTATACTTACTAATGCGGAAATAAATTAAATGCTAATCCTTTTAACTAATAGCAAAATATGATGACATCACTTCATACTTCTTAACACAAAATACGACATTAGTTTTGCTTGTGTTAATTATAAATCTATATGCTGTATTTAAATTTTCTTGCGATACAATCATCTAAACATAATACTAACAATTTTATTTTGGATGCTGATGAAGGGGTCCTATGGGGTACCCTAAGGTTTACTTAGCTATGTTAGTTAAAGCATTTGAACCTGTTTCTTTGCGCAGATACGCAGGTAAGAGTATTACGACGATTTCAAATGTTACAAGCAATTCTAATTATGTTTTTAGTTAGCGGTCAATGTTTTATAATAACTCTAAGTACTTCCATGCATGAGACTTATTAATGGTATGAATCTCTGTCCTATTTCTATAAGTGTTACCTTGACCATACTTACAAGTTGCAAAAGTCGTACTATTAATATCTACACTAGATTCTTTAGTGTTAATTGTCAAAGAAAAGATACTTACACTATGAATTCCTAATTAAGTGTTAGATTACAATGTATACGTGATATTATGATCCTGTCATCATTTCTCCATTTTGCAAAGAGTAGTATTATCATGTATATTTATGACGTGCATGTTTCAACTTATATGTTACCTTACACTATAGAAACATGAGCCAAAAAGTAAATTTGGAATACGTGGATTAACTTGAAATCATGAATATATACTACAGTGATTTATGCATTTCTCAATTTATAAATATTACTATTTATGAACAAAAATTACAATGTGCAATATATGGGATTCTAAACTATAACCCAATCTTGAATTTATTCTATAAAAAGAAACTACCTATATCATTTGGGAAACAATATACAATACATATAAACCCTGCATTCGATGGTCAATACATTGGAAATGCATTACATAAATGAATGTCGACTTTATACTTTGAATATGCAAAGAAATAAGTGATGCAACCCTAAGTCTTTATACTGACATATAACATTGAAAAGGCATTGAATTTTTTGATATCATTGTGTTGGCAGACTATCGAAACCGGTCTTGGCATTTAAGTCACCTTCCTTCTGCATTGAGTGGAAGTATTAGTGGATGACTTCGTGGCTGTAGATCACATCAAGGAGTTTACAAACTTGAATCAAAATGTCGAGCTATATAATGCTTTTAACCTCTACTGAGTTGGATGTCGAGGTGGAAGTGATAATAAATATGGCATTAAAGTGGTTGTTGCCCGACCTTCGACATACCTAGTTGGAATCTTCTCCATCGTTGATCTCACTTGTTCTTGGGCTTTGAAATGAAACCCTATCTCTTCGTTATGTTTATCGTTGAAGTGTTTTCCTTGGCCTTCATTTTACTTGGTAGTGGTAAGATAGAGAGACCGACTGCCTGCTACAATGTAGGGTTTGGTTGTTTTGGTTTGGAGGACTCCTTCCTCGAGTTCGATCCCTGGACCTGTGGGAAAAATTATTAGTTTCAGGTTTTGTTTTTCTTGTAGAGCCGAACCACCATGCAGCATTGAATGGAGTATTAGGGATAGAATCCGGAGTTTTTCGGTAGTCTTAGAACCTGGGTTCGATTCTCTCCAAAGATAGACCGTTGTTCTCAGAAACTGGAACCCTCTTCTCTGTGTTTGATAGATGGCTCCGTCGATCTCGTTTGCTTAAGGTGTCTCTTACTCCGAAGTTGTATTACACAGGTAATGTCTCAAACTTAAAGTGTTTATGCTATCTATTGCATCGATATTTATTTCTGTAATTTCTCATTTGACCACTTGTGGGTTTTTGTGGCATGTTTTACTTCGTCGAAGGGTCACTTGCTTGAAGCTTGGTGGGAGAACGCTGCTCGACCACCCGGTAAGCCTTGGTGGTTCTTTCCCTCGTAGGTTCTCCTAGCCCAGTTGTGGCCAATGCTTGATGTTTGACGAAAGTTTGGTGTTTGATTCCTGACAAGGTTTTTGGCCAATGTTTGTAAATTTTGAGAGCCAATGATAAGTATCCAGAGGTTGGAATCCTCGGCTTGTCTTGATACTTTGCTCTACAATGTTTCGCTGTAACTCTTGTTGAAAATGTAAACTTGTTGCATAAGTATTTGTCAAAGGGATGAACCCTCAGTCGATTTTAATGGAATATAGTATTAAGAAAACTTCATATAGTTTTTGTACGATATATAAGTTTAACTAAGTCGATGTTTGAGTAATTAATACAGTGTTTTGGTGAAAGTCGAGAGCCATGGGCTGACTTGTCTCTATGAAATAGAAGGTTCTGTGCTACAATGCTTATACTTTTGTTTGAATGGTAATATGGAACTGAGTTTGCAATGAAACATAATTTAAAATTGTTTTCTGAGCGGTTTCTATGTTTATATAGATTGATATTTTGGCTAGAAAATACAGTGTTGAACCAGGCCGAGAGCCGTGGCTAACTTGTTTCATAAAAGTGAAACCCTGTGATCGTGTTGTTTAAGTTAAAGTTTGGAATGGTGTTAAGACTCAGTTTTGGTATTGAACCCTCACTTAAATGAATATTACAGTTGATAAAAAATAATAATACTCTTGTCTGAATTTGTCTTGTATAGATAGCTATCGTAAATGTGATAGTTGAACAATAGTAATGTGTTTGGAAATATGATGTAAGGATTTGATGTTTACGTTTTTAAGTGCTTGGCCTTAAACTGGCTGTATGATAGTCTTAGGGTTTTTTAATCGAAAACTATAAATTTTTGCAAACTCTGCTATTGTTGAAATTAGTCTTATAGATTCTTTTGCAGAACGATGAATGTTATAGAAGGTAATCAGTATCTAGGGTTTCAAAAATATGATAATACATTCTGATACTGAACATGAAAGATATTCTTACTATAAGAATCTGGAATACATGGAAAGTTAAATGTAATAAAATAAAATGTTGTGTAAATATATAAAACTATAGCATTGAAATATCATAGAAATTCTAAGTTGATATTACAGCTATTTCTCAAAAAGTCTAAGTACTGTAAGGAGAGAAAATGAAAAATGTTAAGAGACCATGCTAAGTGTTTTTGCTTATATTAATTTACATCTTTTGAATGAAATGATAATAAAAATGCATAGTATGTGTATTTTGAAATGAAGTAGGTGTCCTAAAGTATAAATCCTATATTTTTATACAGAAATGGAATATTTATTTTCTAACAGTAGGTAAAAAAATATATTAAAATACTTGTATTATGAATTTCTATTCCCTATCCTAACTTAACAGAATAAACAATTTAGCTAAACATTTTAGTCAATAAGTCTTCATTATTAAACCAGGAAAAAGGGTTAGAGGTTAAATAAAACAACTTCATTCATTCAACTAAAAATAAACAAGAAAGAACAGTAGAACCTGATGAATGTAGGAGAAACCAACAACCCAAGGAGCCTATTCCACCCAACCTACTCCTGAAAGCAGCCAAATTACTTGCCTTAGGACCCCCGAGCCTGTTCATTGAACCACTAGGAAGAAGAATATGTAGAATCTTTAGGTCATCAACTTGCAGCAATAATGTAGATCATTCAGTCATATGGACTTAGCAGTCAAATAGACCTGCACCAGCACCTCTGGTTTCCTTCTCAGAATGATTTCAGCAAACTCACAATGCACTTCCACTTAGCCTCCCTATTCGAATCTCTCAGTCATCACTTGATACCCTGAGGAATTATTTCTGCAAAAATTAATATGGAGCTCCCTGCTCAATTCGAATTTCCTTATCTAGGATGCCTAGGCCTTTTTAGTGGTTAAACTGGTCATTAATGAGCTAACAGCTCTCTTCCACCCACCTGGGGGATAATGCCACAAATTTCGGGGTAGTTGTCCCATAACCAACAGCTAGTGGTGGAGTGAAAATGCTGACACATGTCCCATGCCTTCTAGCAGCTTCCATTCCTCCTAGTGGGTCAGTGAACACTCATTTAACAGTTCCCTTGGGTGTTTGTCTCTTGTTTTAATTTATTAAATAATAATAATATGTTATTACAATCATCCTTGACCAGATTTGGTCATAATTACAAAACTTTGTAATTATAATTTAACATAATGTTTTTGCAAATAAAATAAATAGTCTCAAAATTTCACAGATTCACATCATCATTTTGCGCACCATCAGTTATTCCATTCCTTTGCTCATGCACACTCGTCTCTATACTAGATCATGTTGTTCTAGTTGCACGAGCCCCTAATGCCCCGAGTATTAGAATCTTGATAAATCTGTATCTTCTAGCTTTGCTTTTCAAAACATACTTCAATATTTTCATCTAGTTGGAGATTTGAAGTAAGCTTGGGAGAAAGGATGAAAATATTGAAGTATGTTTTGAAAAGAAAAGCTAGAAGATACAGATTTATCAAGATTCTAATACTCGGGGCATCAGGGGCTCGTGCAACTAGAACAACATGATCTAGTAGAGAGCCGAGTGTGCACGAGCAGAGGAATGGAATAACTGATGGTGCGCAAAATGATGATGTGAATCTGTGAAATTTTTGTGAGTATAGAAAGGAATAATTACTATAGATACACCAATGAGTGAGGACTAAATGACAGTATCGCATACAACATGTAGACAATCACAGATGATCTAAGATAGAAGCGTAGAGACAAATTTGTAGTATATCTTGCGATGCAAGTAGTGAAGAAGTTTATCTTATGCATGCAGATTGAGTTTATGCATGTGAAGTAAGGCAGTACATCAAATGCGCTAAGACATAATTGTTGCACAGTGAAGGAAGTGCATCATGATGAGGATGATATGAGACAAGTTCATTAAATAGAAAGGATGAATCATATGATGCATAGAAGGTCATGGATTATATGAATACTACTACACCAAGATAGAACAGACATATATCTGAAGGTGAGCAATTCCACTTGATACTAGTGCGCAAAGTCATAACAACTAATTATCAGTTGATGTGCAATATCAGTTGAAATTGTAGATGCGCGGTAGCATAATGGAATACTAAACCATGGCACAAACTGCAAAATTTGATGAAGTTGCACACAGCAAATGAAGTGTGACGTTAGTTGAAGTGAGGTATTGATAGTGAAGTCAAGTGATGTATGCAACACAGTGAGAGCAATATTACATCATACAAAAGGTGCACATAGCATAAAGAACAGTAGTTTATCATAAGTGTGCGCAGATCCAAAGTTTAGCAAAGAAATATCTTATTCTTCTATATATCTAGGAAACAGGATGGGGCAAGGAGCGGGGGGTCGTAGCCTCCTTCCAGTTGGTGCAGGTAAATCAGGGAGTTGGTGCTTTCTTCAAGTCGGTGCCTGTAAAACCAGGAGGTTTGTGCTTCCTTCAAGTCGGTGCCTGTAAAACCAAGAGGTCGGTGCCTCCTTTTAGTTGGTGCTGGAGAACTTAGGAAGTTCGTGCTTCCTTGAATGCAATATTTTATTATAAGAGAGCATTCTGTGGTTTACTCTCATTTGGGTTTCCACATAAAAATTCTATGTGTTTTATGTATTATGCTCATGTGATGTTGAATGTCTTATTTATGGTGGATGCATAATTAAAGATCAAGAATAATCGGTTAAGAAGTTGAAAATTGTTCATAACTGTGTTAATATTGATTCACCCCCCCTCTGAGTATTAAATATATTACAACAATTGGTATCAGAGAGGGTGTCTTTAGTAACATATTAACATATGGAAGATAGATCTGTTTGTAGATATGGACAAACAGGAAAGTCTCTCCACTAATAGAGCACCAAGGTTTGATGACACCAACTATAATTTCTGGAAGGTTAGGATGGAAGTATATTTGCAATATCTCGGAGCTAATGTCTAGAAGTCCATTATGGATGGTTACAATGTGCCATCAGTTGTACCAGCTGACCCGGCTGAGAAGAGACTATATGAGTGCAATGCAATAGCCAGAAACACACTACTGTGTGGGTTAACGGAAACTGAATTTATTAAGGTTGTGCATTGCACCTCAACCAAATATGTATGGGATAAGCTCAGAAGTGTCTATGAAGGTGATGAGAAAGTAAAGAAGGAAAAGATGAATAATTACTCTGTGTTATTTGAATCCTTGAAAATGGAAGATGAAGATAATATTGCCTCTTACTTCTTGCGAGTTGATGAGATAGTTAATGCTATCAAGAGTCTTGGAGTTACTCTAGAAGAAGTGTCATTTGTACAGAACATACTGAGAACTCTACCTTCAAGATTTGATGCAAAGGTATTTGTGCTAGAATATAGAGCCAATATTTAAGACCTGAAGAAGGACGAGCTTCAAGGGATTTTGACCTCATATGAGATGAGAACTGAGAAAGAAAATTCCATTATAAATGAAGCGACCTTTAAAGCCACTGGAAAGGCTAAACATGAGCATGGAAAGGACTCTTGCAATGAATCAGATGAAGAGGAGTCAAACTTTGTAATAAATCTGAAAAGAGGGTGTGGTAAGTCCAAAAAAAAATTCCCTTTCAAATGTTTCAAATGTGGAGGAATAGGCCATTTTTCTTCTATGTGTCCTTACAGGGACGATGGATATAGCGACAATGAGGAGGAAGCCATCTTTCATGAACAAAGAACTGCACGTACTCAACACAAACCTGAAAATAAAAAGAAAAATCCAAAAGAGAGGAAGAGTTTGTATACTGAGGAACATAGAAATGCATCCAAAGGAAGTGACTGCGATGACAAGCCAAAAGAGGTACTATTCATGGCCTTTGTGGAAGAAGAAAACAATGATGAAAAGAAGAAGATTTGTTTTTCAGTCTAGAATAATACACCAATTGTGCAAAGAAAACCAAGATCACTGGATAAATACTTCTTTAGTGGGTCCTTCGATACACCTCCATATCCTATCGTAGAAGTTAAATCTAACAATCAATCTGAATAAGAAGAAGTTGTAGAAGTTGATTGGGAAGGTGAATTGATCAATGCCCTGGATGAATTAAAGAAGTCAAGAAAAAAGAGTAAAATCTTACAAGACCAACTATCGAAGCCTGAAGAACAGGTTAAGAAAGAAAAATAGGTTCAAGAATCTCATGATAAACAAGTCTGGGAAAAGATGATGGATTATGAGAAACAACTGAACAGTGCAGTTGACAAGGTCAAAATACTTGAAGAAGAAAAATCCATGTTGAAGACTTCTCTAGAAGAATTAGAGCAGAAAAATAAGATGTTGACAAGTCAACTTGAGTTGAAGAACAGAGAGATATCTTGCTTAGAAGACAAATTGATCGAGATAAAAGGAAAGAAACAAGTTCAAGAGCACATCACAAGTGATACTCCGATTTGCACACATTATGGTAGTGACAAGGATGAATATGAAGAAGAAGTGTTGAAAAAATTCAAAGGAAACACATCTATTCTAAATAAGATTCTGAATGTTCAGAGATCACCAGAAGACAAGTCTGAACTTGGTTATGAAAGAACATCTAGGAAGTTATGTGACAATGGACAATGTCCAAGTCAATTGAATTCGTTCAGGTATGAAAATTCCTTCAATAGTTATAGCTCTTTTCAGTATACTTACCGAAGAAGGATCAATAGAATGAAGTGCGTAATGAGAAATCTCATTGGACATATTGCAAAGTATTGCCAAACTGTGAGATTCTATGCATGTGATGGCTTTGGACATAAGGCTATGTATTGTCGAAGAATAGTAAATTGTCATGATGAAAACATGTTGTGCATTATCAATCACAATACAAGGATCAATAGGGAAGGCATTCAAGTGAAGAATCGGAATGGAAATACGCACATGAAAACTTGGGTAAGGAAATATCCTCAAAAATGCACAGAAGAAGCTGACAATCCAAGTACATCCAAAGCAACAAGCAATTGTTGCCCCCCTTGCTGATCTCCAAGAGATTGAGTGATACCCTTGAATTCAACAAGATGCATCTTAGGAATTCGAGTATCTTAGTGAAGGTTATAGTTTGAAGATGTATATCGCTTAAATGATTAATGTTGCAAAGTTGGATTGTCGCAGAAAAGATCTTTAGTATTATAGATGAGAAAATATATATATATATATTTAGTTAGATGTTGAGTTATGTTAAAGACTTGCATGTGATAAAATAAAGGAAAAGTACAAACAAATAATACTGAGAAGTAAACATGAGTCTGCACAGAGATATAGACACATGAACGTATATTGTATTATATTCAAAATATGTGCTTTCAAAAAATGAATTTCATCTGTTGGTAAGAATAGAATTGAACATCAAAAGAGACTTCATACTGAGGCCAAAAAAGCAAGTTCAAGAAACCAATTGAAGCTATATCAAGAAAAATTGAGAATCACAGAGTAAGTTCAAAGACGCAATTCAAGGTATAGCTCCGCGTATGATTGTTGTGTGAGACGAAGCTCCAAATCCACCAAAACCAGCTTTACACTTAGAATTTGGATACAAGGGAAAAAGCTGCAGAGTTACACACAATGACTGTTCAATAGATTCCTCAGCTTGAATTGAATTCATTGTGTCAAGAATTCGTTGTTGTTGTTGCTCCAGGAATTCTACCCATTTGCTCAAATTCGTTAATCCTTCTGCGTGGCTATGGTTCACCTGTGACTGAGCATACAGATGTTTAAATTTGGAATCCTTCATTTGGACCAACCAAATGCCTATGTCGAATCTCAGATGAGTAAATTCAGATTGTTGCGATTGGAAAGGCACACATTGTCAAGAGAATAAGTGAACTTCTTGAGGAGGGAATCCATGACTAGAAGATGAAATACCAGGAGGCAATGTGACGCAGAGCAAGATGGAAGAAGAAAAAATGTGATGAACCAAGCATTTCATGGCACTATTATAAAATCGGATGGTAGTTTTTCGTGCACATGAAATTAAGTTGAAGAGATGTGTATTAAATCACATTCAAGTACGTGTGATTTGAAGCTATTTATGGAGTCGAAAAAATTAAATGCACGAGTTAACGAATTTGGGAAAAATTACAAAAAGTAGAAATCCGATTCATTGTTCCATGGGACCAGAATGATGTTGATCAAAAGGTTCTAGTACAAATGTGACACATCAAATTTTCCACACGAATTGATTATCATATCGTTTTATTGCCGAGTTGGATGACAGGTGGAAAAACGTGCCAAATATTTGGTTTTCATGGAAAGGGATGTGACATCATAAAAGGTAACAAAAGTAGTCATAGCACAGTAAATGTGACTTAAGGAACATTCATACGCAGAAAATAAATCTACGGAAAGACAATGCAAACTAGAAGCAACTAGAACTTGGTACTACGCAATTGGCACAATAGGAAGATTGCATGAAGATTTGCGCAAGGAGTGATGAAGCATTGTTATGGAAGGAACATGATATCAAGATACAGAAGGTAGATATCAACTGTATAGGGGAAGCGTATCTGCAATAACTATGAAAATAGTGCACAGTTTGCAAGGTATCATCAGAGAAACTTCAACAAAAGAATGAAGCATGAAGACATGGGGAGTTATCAAAGAAAGCAAGTAGATGTATGAAGGCCGACACAAAACAAGAGAAAGGAGAACCAATATTTGTGCAATGATGGCACCTCTTTTCCATTGATTTCAAAGGGGGATAAAGAGCATAAAGTTGATCATGAATAGCATGAAGCTTAACATGGAGCATGCAATAGCGCAATAAGAATAATCATAAAGCATGTGATCTGCACAAAAGTAACAGGAAGTGGAAAAAGTATTGACAACAGATTGTGCAGATGTCAAAGGTTCAAACTGGAAAAGAACATAAGGGGAGTACTACGACAAGCACATATGAAGCATAAAATATTAAGGAGATCATTTTGCACAGATTCATAAGGTGTTGACATCAATTCCAAAGGGGGAGATTGTTGAACTTTGGTTGTCATTGATGTCAACTAATATCAAAGAGGATTCAGTATTCATATGCTCGTTTGAAGAAGTATATGAAAGATACTTTGAATAAGTATATGGATTCCAGCATGAAGAAGTATATGCAAGCAAGATTGAAGAAATACATGGAATTTGGTCTAAAGAAGTATATCCAGAGGTACATCAACCATATCCAGTTTGAAGAAGTACATAAGGAATGCATCCAGTACATGTGGTACATGTACGTCTCAAATCCACCTAGTCATAGTCCCTCAAGGAAAATGCTAAAGGGTTGGTTGGAAAAAGGTTTGGGAGGGCACAAGAAATCCAAAGAGGTGATTGGACAAAGTTTGGGAGTGCACGAGCACCTTGGAACAAGAAATGGTCAATCAGTTATGAAAATACTGAAAGCACGCAAGACTCACCAATCGGAGGAAGTTTTCAGTTGTTGAAGCGCGCACAAGTACCAAGAAGTATGTAGCGGTTTAAAATTCCAAGTGTGCAAGTCCCGAAATTGATGGTACATCAAGGGCACAAGACAACACCACAAGGATGAAATTCCCACTAAGGAGAGGACCATGTATGTGCAAGACCCACAAGAGATGACACCTTAGTGATAGAGAACATGACAAGTGGAAGAAGCATGAACCGTGAAGCAAAGAAGAAGCAAAGCCACAACCAACTTGTGGACATACAATCCGTGGGGGAAAAGTATAAATGAGGAGTAAGTTGGAGATTTGAAGTAAGCTTGAGAGAAAGGATGAAAAGCTTGAAGTATGTTTTGAAAAGGAAATATGGAAGATACATATTTATCAAGATTCTAATACTCGGGGCATCAAGGGCTCATGGAACCATAACATCATGATCTAGCAAAGAGTTGAGTATGCACAAGTAAAGGAATGGAATAGCTTATGGTGCACAGAATGATGCTATGAAAGGAATAATTATAGAAGATGCGCAAGTGAGTGAGGACTAAATGACAACATCAGAGATAGCACGTAGATAGTCATAGATGATATGAGATACAAGTGAAAAGACAAATTTGTAGTATATCTTGTGATGCACGTAGTGGAGAATTTTATGTTATGCACGGATATTGAGTTGATGTGTGTGAAGTAAGGAAATCCATCAGATGCGCTAAGAAAAAATTGTTGCACAGTGAAGGAAGCACATTGTGATGAGGATGACATGAGACAAGTGCGTTAAATAGAAAGGACGAATCATATTATGCACAAAAGGTCGCAGATTATCTGAAGACTGTTGCACCAAGACAAAATGGACATATCTCTGAGGTGTGCAGTTCCACCTGATACTGGTGTGTGAATTCATAACAATAGATTATCAGTTGATGTGCAGTATCAATTGAAATTGCAGATGTGTAGTAGCAGAATGGCATATTAAGTTATGGCACAGACTGCAGAATTTGATGAAGTTGCACACAACAAATGAAGTGCGACGTCAGTTGAAGTGAAGTGTTGAGAGTGAAGTTAAGTGATGTATGAAACACGGTGACAACAATATTACAACATACAAAAGGTGCGCACAACATAAAGAACAATTATCAGAATTGTGTGCAAACCAGAAGTTTAGCAAAGTAATATCTTATTATTATATATCTGGGCGGCGATATGGGGCAAGGCGAAATGGGTAATAGCATCCTTCCAGTTGGTGCTTACTTTAGGTCGGTGCCTATAAAACCAGGGGGTCGGTGCCTCTTTCTAGTTGGTTTCGGAGAACTTAGGAAGTTGGTGCTTCCTTGAATGTAATATTTTATTATAAGAGAGCGTTCCATGGTTTTCTCATGTTTGGGTTTCCACGTAAAAATTATGTGTGTTATGTGTATTATGCTCATGTGATGTTGAATGTTTTATTTATGATGGATGCATATTAAAGATCAAGAATAATCAGTTAACAAGTTAAAAATTGTTCATAACTGCTCTAATATTGATTCACCACCCCCTCTCAGTATTAAATATATTACAACAAAATGTAGAAAAAGTGTTTAGTTAAGGGGGGGAAACTACTCCAGTTAGTACTACCCTTATAGGAGGAATTAATTTTAAATCGGCATCCACAGTAGGATTAGGATGGCCTCCATCATCCTTGATGATACTTACTGGTACTAGTTCATCAACTCAAATGAGTTTGAAACATTTCTCTTTCGTATTTCCATTTTCAACGTTTCAACCTATACCTATTACTATTCCACCTAGTTCAACTTTGACCACTGCTTCAGGTAGTGGCCCATATGTCCCTTTCCATAATTTCCCACCCTTTAGTGGACCAATGTCCATGCCTAACCCAACCTTCAATAGAGTTGTTTCTAACTCCACCCTACCCCAGTTAAGATTACCTTCCATTATTTAGGAGTTATGAGTTTGGGTAACCCCTTTGGACTAAATGTAACACAAGGTAATTCATTTACACTAGGGGGAACCAGCGCTAGATTTCCATGGGGGAAGAATGCCACTCAAGGAAATATCCCATTTTCTGGGATGGTATTTTCCAATATGGTTAACCCTGTTATGACAAGTATCTTACAAGGTATCCAAGTGTTAGGAGGAATGGGACGGGCTTTTGGAACAACATTTCCTTTTTTTCAAAACCCATATGGTTACAAATTCAGAGAGCCTAATCCATTTTTCATGAATCCTCAAAACCCACACATTTCGAGACAATCATATGTCAACACCAACCAATGGGAAGCTAATGCTCCCAGAGCCTAGAACAAAATGGCTAAGACAAAGTTTCCATTTCTGGCCACTTTGAATTTTCTTGATCTTTCAAATTTAACTAATGATCCAGTGTTAAATGACTCGAGATGGCCACCCCTACCCACTAAGCTTCCTTTAGACATTCCTAAGTTTGAGGGTAAACCTAAAGAAGACCTGATAAACCATGTGATCACATTTCATCTATGGTTTTCATCCAACTCTTTAGTGGATGATTCTATTAGATTGTGTCTCTTCCAAAGGACCTTAACTAGAGTAGCAGTGAAATGGTACATTGAGTTACCACGAACATCTTTTCAAACTTGTAATTCAATTGCAATGGCATTTCTAAACCACTTCCAGCAACCAGATCATTATGAAACTGGAACAAAGCTGTTAACATGTCACCTACCCAATTTTTTAGAATAATTATTTTCTACTATTATCATTTTTGCAAAAGTACTTTGTGATAAATTATAATTACAAGTTTTGTAATTATGACCAATTAGGTCAGAGATGAATGTAATGACTCATTATTATTATTTAATAAATAAAATTGGAGACAAACACTCAAGAAAGTTGTTACAAGAGTGTCCACTGGCCCACTAGGAGGAATGGAAGTTGCTAAAAGGACAGGGACAGATGGCAGCATTTGCACTCTACCATTAGTTGTTGTTATGGGACAACTCCCCCTAATTTTGTGTCATTTCCCCCTCCAGGTGGAAGGAGGTGAGTAGGTAGCTCACTAATGACCAGTTAATTACAAAAAGACTTAGGCAGCCTATAAAGGCAATTCGAATTGAGCAGGGAGCTCTTACAATGTTTTCTGTAGAAACAGTCCTCATGCTCATCAGGTGATGGCTAAGAGATTCAAATAGGGAGGCTGTGGAGAGTGCAAGTATAAGTCTGCAAATATTATGAGAAGGACAGACCAGAGGTGCTGGTGCTAGTCCAATTGCTTACTAAGCTTGTAAGGCTGGATAAATTTCTTGCTGCTGCAAGTAGAGGTCCTAAGCTGCAGAACCTTCTTCCTCTTGGTGGATCAGTGGACAGGCTTGGGGTCCTAAGGAAAACATCTTGGCTGCTTGGGAGAAGGTTGGGTGGAACAATCTTCTTGAGTGATTTGTTCCTCGCATCACACTCAGGTTCTATTCTTTTATGTTTTCCAATCACATGAATGATCTCAGAAGAATGGCTTAGGAATGTTATTAATGATCAGTAGCAGTAAAATATTAGATCCTAATTAATTTAGATTTGTTGAACTGATAAAATGACTCCTATACAATTTTCCCCATGCGTGAAGCTGCATCATACTCTAGTAAAGAGAGGTAGCATTAAATATGTTCAGTTAAAAGTGGAATCTAGCATGCATCTAAAGATATAAACCCAAGAGACCACACATGCACAGATTTATTTTCCTCATGCATCTTATATTTTAGCAGCTGTAGATTAGATCTCTGCATGCATTGTTTTACTGTTCAAATCTGTATGTTGAACAACATTCCAGAAACTAGTTATAGCAGTAGGTTCTTTTCTGACTTCTGAAGGTGAACATTGTATTAACAACTAGGGTTTACTAATCTTTAGTTATTTCTTCAAAAGAAACCATCATGCATTCTGGTTAACCACATAACCATTCTTTATTTGTTATTGAATCTGACTAGTCTTTATAGAAATTATTGCCATCACTTCTATTAATCTTTTATGCAAAAAGGTATTGTATTGTTCTTTCATTTCCCTAGAGGCCCCAATTGGAAAAATATAGCGAGATAGAATGAAAGTAGAGAGACTGTTATATTAATAGGCAAGTTAAACTAATTGATGAATGCACTGAAAAATTCTTTGATTCGATATTATTAACTTCATATGGCAGAATTTACATCACAGGGTATCATGTTATTAAAAGTAAAGAAAAGAATAGCATTACTAAATTGATAGAGCAAAATACAGTATCTTTACACCCAAACCAGGGTTAACCTGTTCTCGTCATACTACTATTCACAAACATTTAACAGCTGCCAAATCAAATATTTCATCATCATAGATGACCTAACTGTAGAATCAAGATCTATTACTCTAGCTTTGTAAACATCAAATACATCCCAGCATATTTCATTATCATCGACAAGCTAGGGTTAGCATTATCATAGTTGTATTCAAACAAAACCAACACCTTTTTATTATCGGCTTATAGCCACTATTTAATTAAACAACTTAAACATGCCTTTCGTTCCTTGGGTCAGAGTTCAAGAATGAGAAGTTCCAAAACACCATACGTAGACATGAAACCCTAAACATCTTAAACAAGCTTTCAGATACAGATTCAAAAACGAGAGTTCAAATCACCAAACGTAAGCATTAAATCGTAACAGTAATCATTTCCATTTAAATTTACGATGGTTACATCCTACAAATTGCCACATTGTTTACTAAAGGTTCCATTCAAAACCCAATGCTTTTTACACACACAGTTAATGCCGAAACAAAATTACAGTCAATGTTTCTCTTCCCTTTAGTTTCACAATTGTTCTTCCATCACCTTAGAAGTTCCAAACGATGGAAATCAAACATTAAATGCTGTAAGACTCTTTGCAAACACGAGAGATTCAACCCTACCAAGCTTGTCGATCCAGGGAATGGCCGGCCATACATTTTAAGAAAACATTTACATCATCTACATTATCAAACAAAACTTAAAACAGTAACGTTTCCCCAAATGCTGCAGGTGAGACAAAAACCACTGCCATGAAGGCGTGCTACCAACACCCTACTCATCAAGTCCGATTCCAGGAGAACCGAGGGAGGGATACCACCGAAGCTTACCATTGGATTCTCTATAGTTCTTCTCCCCGTCCACTATTCCGGAACCCTGTTGTTCGCTGAGAGCTACCTGCCAAACAACCATACACTGAGTTAAATATCAATCTTGAAATACGGTGCATGCAACAAAGAAAACCTTAAAATCTTTGAAACTTTACCATACCTGAGTCGTGACAGAGGCTTGACAAAGCCAGCATCCATCCACTGTGAAGGAGAAGCACCCATCTCGAAGGCCACACTGTGTGATACATTTGAAACTTACAACCCGATCGAAACCCCAGACTTGCAAGTTACTAAAACGCCACAACAGACACACTCATCCAACCTGTGGATTGCCACACTTTTCAACTCCAGACTCGGCCTCCATTTTTAGCATTCACCTACAATTTGAGGATTGTTGCTGGTCTCAGGATCGAGCCTGAGGAAGGATAGAAAAACATCAAAACCCTAAGTGCCTCTCGGCCGGTTGGCCTCACCTCCCAAACCCTACCACCGAACAATGACCAAGAAAACGTTACAAGATCCCACAAGTTACATTAGGGTTCATCACAATCCCAATGCATAGCAATCAACGACGGAGATCTAATTTTATTAAGCCACGTTGGAGGGTGGCAGAAGTAGTATTAAATCACCCATCTACCTCCCAAGCCACGAGGTTTCCAACTCTGTTGACACCGAGGCAAGAGGCCCGTTACAACTCGGCGTCAACGAACCTTCTCACATGTTGGAGACTCCTCACAATGTGCACGTAACATTACCCATAACACGGTGGCCAGGTGAATTAAATTGTAAACCCAATCATTTACTACACCCTTGATTTCGTACGCAGGCTTTATGCAGTGCCATCATTCCACCTGCCAACCATATGGATCAACGTTTAATTGCATCGACTTTATAAACTATATTAAGGTATAACATTCACCGGTAGCATATATTAAAGGTCTTATATGTTCCATTTAATCATTTTCGAGCCCACTCATAGCATAAGAATATCCACCTAGGTCGTGTTCAATCCTAGGGTATAGATTGACCCTGCCCCAACTTAATATAAAGTTTATTATAAAGTTCACCATATAGTTCATCCAGCTTTGCCATTGCATGAACCCACAAGGTTACACCCTTAGGGTATGGTTTCCACCCAAGGAACCATCGCATACATATCATGGTAGGGTATTAATGCATAATGCATCACCATTTTAATTTCCCAAGTGATAGAGAACTAGAATCACCTTATCACTCTTTCTATAGCATGCTTAGGACCATGTGTCCTTGTCTTAAATTTTGTCATAGTCAAGATTATAAAAGAATTGTTTTAACAGCCGCAAGTCATCCATGAAATGACCACACGTGAAGTCATAAACGCCTAATGAAAACATTCACAACAATCACACTCTGAGGTTGACGTTTTCTGTAGTCTTTGAGATAGCCAAGTTCATCTTACAAATTGGAAGGAAACCATACATGTAACATCGAAATCAGGAGCAACTCTTATTTTTATCACGGTTATTAAACACTTCTGAATTTTAACGCTATCTCTTACCTGCGAATCTGCGCATGAAGGACGAGTACAATGCTTTAGCTGAGTAGCTAAGTAAGCCTCAAGGCACCTCGTGGGACCCCTTTCATCATCATCCAGAAAATTAAACTATCAGTACTTGTCAAGAAGAATTATGTTTTCCAAATACATCACCATTTTCAATCATTCCAGCATATAAATAAAGGACATAATCATTAATTGGATTCATGACGTCTCGCCGACACGATGCACCATCAGAAGACAAAAGGACACAGCCATTAAATTGTTTCCTACCAAATGTCGCATTTATTAATCACTGCCTTATTAATTATTATTATTTCCGCATTTTACAAATATTACCTTTTAATGGCGATTTAAAATTTTTTAAATTTTTATGAAAATATCGGGATGTTACATGTGGTATCAGAGCTCATGTTCGAACTCGAGGCCTAAAGACGATCCAAGAAACACACAAACAGAAAATTCATAACTGTGAAATTTTTCGCTAACTCAAGTTTAAATTATTTTGTCGTATACAAAAAATTTTCTTTGATTTACAGATATGGAAGGATCAACTGAACACATAAGGGGCAGATTTCCGCTAAATAGCCAGAGTATGGAACAACAATTCCAGGGCAATCAAGGTAAGGATTCATCAGAATTATTGCGTGCTTTTCATGAATTAAAAGCAGAGATCCAGTCAGTAAAACAGGACAATGAAAGAATCTTGAGGACACAAGAGGAGTTGAAGCAAGCACTGTTCGACCAATATCCAAAATATGAACAGAACCTGGAACATACTTCTGAAACTAAAGAGTTATCCTATGAAGGCAAGAATAAACAAGCAGAAATAGTTGAAGAAAATAGCAACTCAACGTCATCAAGAGCTGACAAACATCCACATAAAAAGAAGTATAACTACTCTAGTGACAGTAGTGAAGGAGACTTTAAGCCAAAAAGAAAAAGGAATAAACAGTACGAACAAATATCTGGTGAATTCAAGAAAATCAAACCCCCAACTTCAATGGCGAGACAAAAAAAAGGAGAGACACCGGAATCATGGCTGTCCGGCATTAAAAAGTATTTTCAGATCTACGACTATTCGGAATCCTTAAAGGCAAAGATGGCAATTTATAATCTGACCGGGAAGGCAGATATTTGGTGGCAAGACCTTAAAAGGGTAAAAGGTATAAAAGACCGAGATGTGAGTTGGAGTACTTTTAAAAGACACTTCAAGAAGAAATTCTTATCTAAGCAGTATTGTGAAGAAAAATCCAAAGAATTTTATGATCTGAAACTGGGAACGATGAACATGAAAGAACTGAACAGCAAGTTTTTAAGTTTGCTAAGGTATGTGTCGTATATGGTGGAAGAAAAACCGAAGGTTCAGAGGTACATAAGTTGTCTACCTTTCCACATGAAGGACATGATAGAGTACGATAACCCTAAGACACTAGAGGAAGCCATGAGGAAAGCCACTTTCTGCTTTGACCAGAATAAGAAAAGAGAAGGGGTACCTAGCTGGAAAAACCCAAAACCCAGTAACTTTGAACAGAAAAAGAAGAATTTTAGATATGGTGGCAATTCCAGTTTCCAGAAGAGAAATTTTCAGAATCAAAAATTTCAGCAGAACAGAAACAATCAGCAGCAGAAATTTACAACACCCCGAAATGTTCCCAATGTTGCCAAGACGAATGAACAGAAGCCACCTATAAAATGCATTGAGTGCCAAGGGCCCCATTATGCCTCAGACTATCCCCTCAAGAAATGGGCGGCTAACCATATTCACTCCATACAGTCTGAAGCTACTGTAGGAGATGTGGCAAGAGAAGTACCCAGAATTAGTGCAGCATTAGACAACCGGCAAGCAGAACACCAAGTCTCAATGGTGGAGGTCGAAGGTATGCTGCAAACCACCCAGTTTCTATTTTAATTGACCCCGATGCTAGTCTAAGTTATATATCACCAATTTTTGTAGAAAGACTTGATTTTAAAACAGAGAAATTCGATAAATCCTGGTTAGTTAGATTAGCGACAGGAACAAAAAGAAAGGTTTCTGATTTTGTGGAAAATTGTGCTTTATCTATGAATCAACTAACAACAAAGGTTAAGCTAAATATTCTGCCATTAGGGTCATATGACATCCTAATCGGTATGGACTAGTTAGAAACCCATCGTGTCATTCTGAATTGTTATGAAAAAAGTTTGATTTTCCTGGATGATGAAGGAAAGAGAGCAAAGGTAAAAGGCATCCCAAGAAAAACATATGTTCAGCATATTTCAGCCATGCAAGTGAAAAAGGCAATCAAAAAAGGGTGTCAGATGTTTGCTGTAAATGCGGTGCATGATGATATAAGTACTAAGGAGGACAAACTAAAAATAGAGGACATACCTGTCTTACAGGATTTTCGAGACATTTTTCTTGAAGAGATCCCAGATTTACCTCCCAAAAGGGACCTGGATTTTACTATTGAATTAATACCTAGTGTTGTACCAAGTTCTAAAGCTCCCTACCGGATTAATATACTAGAGTTGAATGAGTTAAAATCTTAGCTGAAGGAGCTGATCGATAAAAAATATATAAGACCCAGCGTGTCTCCTTGGGGAGCACCGATCATTTTTGTTAAGAAGAAGGATGGTACCCTAAGACTTTGCATAGATTATCGTCAACTGAATAAAATGACGATCAAGAATAGGTACCCGCTACCCCGCATTGACGATCTTTTTGACCAGCTACGTGGAGCAATAGTGTTCTCAAAGATCGATTTACGATCAGGATATCATCAGGTCCGTGTGAAGGATGAATACATTTTCAAAACATCCTTTAGAACTTGTTATGGACACTATGAGTTCGTTGTCATGCCATTTGGATTAACTAATGCACCTGCTATATTTATGTGTTTAACAAACAAAATTCTGCACGAGTACTTAGATAAGTTTGCAGTTGTGTTCATCGATGACATTTTGGTATATTCTAAGAACAAGGAAGAGCATGATGAACATCTACGTATCATTATGCAAGTTCTAAGGGAGCACTAGCTGTATGCTAAGTTCAGAAAATGTGATTTTTACAAGGACAAGATTCAGTACTTAGGACACATAATCTCTGAGGAAGGGATTTCGGTTGACCCCGCCAAGATAAAGGCCATTAATGAATGGTCGGTTCCTAAAGATGTGACGGATGTGCGATCGTTTATGGGCATCACTGGTTATTATATAAAATTCATTGAATGGTTTTCCAGGATTGCAAACCCCATAACGTCGCTGCAGAAAAATGGAAAGAAGTTTGTCTGGGAGCAAAAGTGTGCAAACAGTTTTGTAAAGTTAAAAGAATTGCTGACTTCAGCACCTATTTTGAGGATTGCAGATCCTAATAAAGATTTTGTAGTATGCACAGACACGTGCAATGATGGACTGGGAGGAGTCCTAACGTAGGAGGGACATTATGTAGCATACGAATCAAGAAAACTAAAAATACATGAGAAGAACTATTCCACCTACGATCTAGAATTGTTAGCAGTGATTCATGCCTTGAAAATGTGGTGTCACCACCTTATCGGCATAAAATTTACCTTGATGACGGACAATATGGGGCTGAAATATTTGTTAGATCAAAAAAATTTGAATGCCAAGCAAGCCAGATGGCTAACTTTTCTGAGTGAGTATGATTTTGAAATTCAGCACATTAAGGGGAAGGAGAATAAAGTTGCCGATGCGTTAAGTCGTAATGCAAGGATACATTTTGTTTTAGCCATCAGCACATACGCAACAGATTTGGAGGAACATATTTTTGAAGGAATTGAGGATGAGGAATATATAAAATTACAAGAAAGGACAGCAGAAAACAAATTTGAAAATTCTGTAACAGATTTCAGTTTGAAGGAAAATGGCTTACTGCTGTACAAAAACAGATTGTACGTACCAAATGTACCTGCAATAAAAATTTTGATTTTGAATGAGATGCACAAAATCCACTATTCTTGCCATCTAGGTTACCATAAAACCATCACAATGCTAAGGAAGGAATACTATTGGCCCAGGATGAAGGATGAAGTAGCAGAATTCATAGCTAAGTGTTTTGACTGTCAAAAAGTAAAGGTGGAACATCAGCATCCTACTGGATTGCTGCAACCCTTGCCTATACCCAGCTGGAAATGGGAAGTCATAAGTATAGATTTCATCATTGGGTTACCAAAGAATCAAAAATAGCATGACTCCATCATGGTTGTAGTAGACAAACTTAGCAAGGTAGCCCATTTTATCCCTATCAAAACTACCCATAAAGCTCCTGATATCGCAGAAATTTTTATGAAGCAGGTTTTCCGACTGCATGGGATAGCCAAGGTAATAGTTTCAAACCGAGATTCGAAGTTGACAGGTAAATTTTGGAGGTCTTTGTTCAATGGGTTAAACACCACCTTAAATTTTAGCACTGCGTTCCTTCCGCAAACAAATGGACAGACTGAAAGGGTGAACCAGATATTGGAATATATGCTCAGAATGTACGTTAAGGATCAACCTGGTAAGTGGGAAGACTACTTGCATTTAGTAGATTTTGCGTATAATAATCACTACCATGCTTCATCCAAACTTAGCCCATTTGAGATCCTTTATGGAAGAAAGTGTAACACACTGGTGTCATGGATTGATCCGGTTCGCAGGGTCACCTTAGGGCCCGAATGGTTGCAGGAATTAGAACTAATTGTGAAGCAAGTACAAGGGAATCTTAAAGCTTCCCAGGATAGACAGAAAAGTCAAGCAGACCTTAAAAGAACTCATAAAGAGTTCTAGGTTGGTGAACATGTTTTTCTTAAGGTAAGGCCGAAAAAGAGTTCCTTAAAATTGGGAAGTTGTGCCAAATCGGCACCCAGGTATTGTGGTCCTTTCGAAATATTGTCCAGAGTTGGACTTGTGGCATATCAATTAGCCTTACCTTCAAACCTCAAAGTCCATAATGTTTTTCACATTTAATTTTTAAATAAATATGTGCATGATCTCACTCATGTTGTAAATTGGAATAATGTTCAGGTGGAACAAGGCGGCAATTTTCCGGTGGAACCGGACTGTATTCTCGCAAGGAAAGAAACTCTACTCCGGAACCGCACGGTTATCCAAGTAAAAGTGCAATGGAAGCACTATAGTCCAGCAGAGGCTACCTGTGAGTTGGAGAGTAGTATGCGGACTGCATACCCAACTCTGTTCTAGGAACACTCAAGGAGTGAATAAGGCAACATCGAGGACGATGTTGAGGCTTAAGGGGGGGTGTATGTCACCTACCCAATTTTTGAAAATAATTATTTTCTACTATTATCCTTTTTGCAAAAGTACTTTGTGATAAATTATAATTATAAGTTTTGTAATTATGACCAATTAGGTCAGAGATGAATTTAATGAATCATTATTATTATTTAATAAATAAAATGGGAGACAAACACTCAAGAAAGTTGTTACAAGAGTGTCCACTGGCCCACTAGGAGGAATGGACGCTGCTAGAAGGACTGGGACAGATGGAAACATTTGCACTCTACCATTAGCTATTGTTATGGGACAAATCCCCCTAATATTGTGGCATTTCCCCCTCTAGGTGGAGGGAGGTGAGCAAGTAGCTCACTAATGACCAGTTAATTACAAAAAGACCTAGGCAGCCTATAAAAGGCAATTCAAATTGAGCAGGGAGCTCTTACAATGTTTTCTGCAGAAACATTCCTCATGCTCATTAGGTGATGGCTGAGAGATTCGAATAGGGAGGCTATGGAGAGTGCAAGTATAACTCTGCAAATATTATGAGAAGGATAGACCAAAGGTGCTGGTGCTGGTCCAATTGCTTACTAAGCCTGTAAGGCTAGATAAATTTCTTGTTGCTGCAAGTAGAGGTCCTAAGTTGCAGAACCTTCTTCCTCCTGGTGGATCAGTGGACAAGCTCGGGGGTCCTAAGGCAGACATCTTGGCTGCTTGGGAGCAAGTTGGGTGGAACAGGCTTCTTGAGTGATTTGTTCCTCCCATCACACTCAGGTTCTATTCTTTTGTGTTTTCCAATCACATGAATCATCTCAGAAGAATGGCTTAGGAATGTTATTAATGATTAGTGGTAGTAAAATATTAGATCCTAATTAATTTATATTTGCTGAACTGATAAAATGACTCCTCTGCATTTTTCCCCATGCGTGAAGGTGCATCGTACTCAAGTACAGAGAGGTAGCATTAAATATGTTCAATTAAAAGTGGAATCTAGCATGCATCTAAAGATATAAACCCAAGAGATCACCCATGCACAGATTTATGTTCCTCGTGCATCTTATATTTTAGCAGCTGTAGATTAGATCTCTGCATGCATTGTTTTACTGTTCAAATCTGTATGCTGAACAACATTCCAGAAACTAGTTATAGCAATAGGTTCTTTTCTGACTTCTGAAGGTGAACATTGTATTAACAACTAGGGTTTACCGATCTTTAGTTATTTCTTCAAAAGAAACCAACATCATGCATTCTGGTTAACCACATAACCATTCTTTATTTGTTATTGAATCTGACTAGTCTTTATAGAAATTATTGCCATCACTATATTAATCTTTTATGCAAAAAGGTACTGTATTGTTCTTTCATTTCCCCAGAGGCCCCAATTGGAAAAATACAGGGAGATAGAATAAAAGTAGACAGACTGCTATATTAATAGGCAAGTTAAACTAGTTGATGAATGCACTGAAAAATTCTTTGATTCGATATTATTAACTGCATATGGAAGAATTTACATCACAGGGTATCATGTTATTAAAAGTAAAGAAAGGAATAGCATTATTGAATTGATAGAGAAAAATACAGTATCTTTACACCCAAACCAGGGTTAACCTATTCTCGTCATACTACTATTCACAAACATTTAACATCTGCCAAATCAAATATTTCATCATCATAGATGACCTAACTGTAGAATCAAGATCTATTATTCTAGCTTTGTAAACATCAAATACAGCCCAACATCTTTCATTATCATCGACAGGCTAGGGTTAGCATTATCACAGTTGTATTCAAACAAAACCAACACCTTTTTATTATCAGCTTATAGCCACTATTTAATTAAACAACTTAAACATGCCTTTCGTTCCTTGGGTCATAGTTCAAGAATGAGAAGTTCGAAAACACCATACGTAGACATGAAACCCTAAACATCTTAAACAAGCTTTCAGATACAGATTCAAAAACGAGATTTCAAATCACCAAACGTAAGCATTAAACCCTAACAGTAATCATTTCCATTTAAATTTATGATGGTTGCATCCTACAGATTGCCGCATTGTTTAGTGAAGGTTCCATTCAAAACCCAATGCTTTTTACACACACAGTTAATGCCGAAACAAAATTACAGTCAACGTTTCTCTTCCCTTTAGTTTCACAATTGTTCTTCCATCGCCTTAGAAGTACCAAACGATGGACATCAAACGTTAAATGTTGTAAGAATCTTTGCAAACACGAGGGATTCAACCCTACCAAGCTCTCTGAGCCAGGGAATGGCCGACCATACATTTTAAGAAAACATTTACATCATCTACACTATCAAACAAAACTTAAAACAGTAATGTTTCCCCAAATGCTGCAGGCCAGACAAAAGCCACTGCCGTGAAGGCGTGCTACCAACACCCTGCTCATCAAGTCCAATTCCAGGAGAACCAAGGGAGGGATACCACCGAATCTTACCAGTGGATTCTCTATAGTTCTTCTCCCCTTCCACTATTCCAACACCCTGTTGTTCGCCGAGAGCTACCTTCCAAACAACCATACACTGAGTTAAATATCAATCTTGAAATACGGTGCATGCAACAAAGAAAACCTTGAAATCTTTGAAACTTTACTGTACCTGAGTCGTGATAGAGGCTTGACAAAGCCAACATCCATCCACTGTGAAGGATAAGCACCCATCTCAAAGGCCACAATGTGTGATACATTTGAAACTTACAACCCGATCAAAACCCCAGACTTGCAAGTTACTAAAATGCCACAACAGACACACTCATCCAACCTGTGGATTGCCACACCTTTCAACTCCAGACTCGGCCTCCATTGTTAGCATTCACCTACAGTTTGAGGATTGCTTCCGGTCTCAGGATCGAGCCCGAGGAAGGCTAAAAAAAATCAAAACCCTAAGTGCCTCTCGGCCGGTTGGCCTCACCTCCCAAACCCTACCACCAAACAATGACCAAGAAAACGTTACAGGATCCCACAAGCTACGTTAGGGTTCATTACAATCCCAACGCACAGCAATCAACGACGGAGATCTAATTTCATTAAGCCACGTTGGAGGGTGGCAGAAGTAGTATTAAATCACCCATCTACCTCCCAAGCCACGAGGTTTCCAACTCTGTTGACACCAGGGCAGGAGGCCCGTTACAACTCGGCGTCAATGAACCTTCTCACATGCTGGAGACTCTTCACAACGTGCACGTAACATTACCCATAACACATTGGCCAAGAGAATTAAATTGCAAACCCAATCATTTACTACACCCTTGATTTCGTATGCAGGCTTTATGCAGTGCCATCATTCCACCTACCAACCATATGGATCAACGTTTAATTGCATCGACTTTATAAACTATATCAAGGTATAACATTCACCGGTAGCATATATTAAAGGTATTATATGTTCCATTTAATCATTTTCGAGCCCACTCATAGCATAAGAATATCCACCTAGGTCGCGTTCAATCCTAGGGTATAGATTGACCCCGCCCCAACTTAATATAAAATTTATTATAAAGTTCACCATATAGTTCATCCAGCTTTGCCATTTCATGAACCCACAAGGTTACACCCTTAGGGTATGGTTGCCACCCAAGGAACCATCGCATACATATCATGGTAGGGTATTAATGCATAATGCATCACCATTTTAATTGCCCAGGTAATAGAGAACTAGAATCACCTTATCACTCTTTCTATAGTATGCTTAGGACCATGTGTCCTTGTCTTAAATTTTGTCACAGTCAAGATTATAAAAGAGATGTTTTAACAGTCGCAATTCATCCATGAAATGACCACACATGAAGTCATAAACGCCTAATGAAAACATTCACAACAATCACACTCTGAGGTTGACGTTTTTTGCAGTCTTTGAGATAGCCAAGTTCATCTCACAAATTGGAAGGAAACCATACCTGTAACGTCAAAACCAGGAGCAGCTTCTATTTTTATCACGGTTATTAAACACTTCTGAATTTTAACGCTATCTCTTACCTGTGAATCTGCACATGAAGGACGAGTACAATGCTTTAGCTGAGTAGCTAAGTAAGCCTTGGGGCACCTCGTGGGACCCCTTTCATCATCATCCAGAAAAATTAAACTGTCAGTACTTGTCGAGAAGAATTCTGTTTTCCAAATACATCACCATTTTCAATCATTCCAGCATATAAATAAAGGACATAATCATTAATTGGATTCATGACGTGTCGCTGACACGATGCACCATCAGAAGACAAAAGGACACAGCCATTAAATTGTTTCCTACCAAATGTCGCATTTATTAATTACTGCCTTATTAATTATTATTATTTCCGCATTTTACAAATATTAGCTTTTAATGGCGATTTAAAAAATTTTAAATTTTTATGAAAATATCGGGATGTTACATACCATCCTTTCATTAGGATAAATCTCCTCATATCTCTAACCACATCCATGAGTGGCAGAGGATACGTATCTTAATCAAGGATCATATTCCGGATGAGATTTTAACCAATTGATTTATTAAATCATTGCACCCATTTATTGTGAAAGATGTCGAAGAGAGGGCTATTATTAAATCCCAACAAGTAGATTTGGTTTATTCCCAATCTAGGATGTTGTAAGAAATTCTTTCTATTACTCCTAAAGCATAAGTTGACCCAACAAAGCCTACCCCTACACCTCACGTTGATGATGTGATTGGTGTAGTTGAGAAAAATTCAACTAGCCGGGGTAATAACGTTTCTAGTCAAAATTCATCGGCAACTGATCAGAATAACACACAAAACCTTAAACCCAACTCTCCTTCTAATGCTCTGTTAGTACATAACTCTAAAGGAAACCAACAGTCTGGAGGGAAGAAGAATAAGAATGAGAAAAATTGGAATAAGGGGAATAACAATGCAAGTAATAATAAAAACAACACTAATGTTGGTGGGGAAAATAATGAATAAGGTAAAATGGAATTCCCTTGATTATTATGCAAGGAAGATCACTTAACATATAAATACCCTAAAATGGAAATGGCTCAGATGCTGCTGGAACAATAGGAGGGCATAGGCCAACCTGTCGTGTTGAACAATCCATTTCCTCATCAACAATAATAGATGTTTGGTGCTTCTCACCGACACCTTGCAACCTCCCATGGGGGAAACCAGGATGCCTTCTCTTAAGGGGGAAATTTAGGCCTATGTGAATTTTTCATGTGTGAACATGATGTTCATCTCCAAGGTAGGAATAAGAATTATGAATCTAATTCATCTGGATCCAAAGGAAATAAACCCTTAATGATGAAAATGATAATTCTTTGCACATAGAGAATCCTATGAATGATACTATGCCTAGACTACCAAAGGGTGTTCTAAAAAAATCCATGTATAATCATAATGCGCATGCTGCTCATAATTATAGTATAGTTGAAGGTTTGGCCCAATATCTATGTGCAATGTCTACACTTGAGGTACTCCAAAGTTGTCCAAATGAAAGGAAGACCTTACTTTCATCCTTAGGATCTCTAGATCTAGTGGGTAGTCAAGTGATTTCTTTCAATTTTGAGAATTGGAAGCCTCGTTTACCCTGTAATTTTGTTTTTTTAGATCCAAGTTATATATGAAAACACTATGATTCATCGAATAGTTGTAGATGAGTGTTCCTCCATATGTGTTATGTCGTTATCATGTTGGAAGGATTTAGGATCATCTGATGTGGTTTCTCCTATCATTATGTTGAAAGGTTTCGACGGCCACCTTTTCCAACCTCACGGAATTATCCAATCCTTTCCTATAGAGCTAGGGGGGAATAGTCAAAGTGGATGTGGAAGTGGTTGATACTCTGTTTGATTATAATTTATTGTTAGGGAGAAGTTGGAATCAAGCTATGATGGAAATAGTCTCTTCAATCTTTCACGTCATCAAGTTTCCTCAAGAAAGAAAGATTGTAACAATTGACCAACTAGCCTTAAACAGGAATGAGTTCAACCAGGATCATGGATCCAATATTCCTTTAGTGTCCCATTCCACAAGGGATTGTGAAAACATTGGTGTGGGGATGTATCCTTCATTAATGGTAACTTTTAATCTTCCCCCAACTAATTTGCATGTTAATGCATCTCCGTTACACACAATTTCAATAGATGCCACATATACGATGTCTCAATTTAAGACTTCTTACTTTAACGACCCTTGGAATTTTCCATCCTCCAAATCCGAGTGTAGTAAGATTAACCATACCTTATATCCCTTGTGTTCAACTTCTACTAAGAAGAATCCTATGTGTTCATGCTTACCTTCTCAGGACTTGGTCCCGAAAATTGACCAAGTGATTTATCCAATGAGGACATTAGAGCTTTCTCTTCACCCCATTGATCCAACTAAATGTTTGGACATGTGTTCTATCTTGGATGATATATTTCCATCTGATGAAGTTTTCCTGGAGTCTATGATACAGTATGGCATTCCTTTACATATTGATGTTCTTTTTGAAGATCATCTCTCTGGATTAGACTCGGTTGCAATCAAATCTGGTCCCAATTTGGCTTTTGATCCCGCATTTACTACTTATAGATCCTCATACATTGACATCTTTGAGTCTATGAACTATGTCATTAAGTTTCAAATCGGTGTTCCTAACGAGTTTGATTCTGATATTATAATTTTCAACTCCCCCGATGATGAGTCTGTTCCTGTAGACCCTATCATTTCTTTCATCTTTGATCTTCCTCATGAGTTAGATATTGTTGTTTCTATGAAATCAAGCCTTGGCATTATGGAGTCTTCACTAGTAAAATCTACCTTGGCGATTAATATTATTAAAGATTCTAAAGTTGAAAGTATTTCTACCAAAGTGACGTATATCGAATATTTCTTTTTATATTTTGGGGATATGATTCTGGTACTATTATTTCTTATAGATAGGATTTCTAGTTGGATTGATGATTTCTTTGAGATCATTTTCTACATACTGCTCAATCCGGTTAGATATATTCGGAAGCTTGCACATAGGTTTAGGCCTCCCCTCTGTTATGATGCATTTGAACCTTTTTCCACCTGAACTCGCCATAGGGTTGAACATGTTGGATATTGGTTCTTTAGCCATCTCTTTATGCAGTATGCACTAGTCCAACAGCATAGCCTACCTAACATGGGACACCCTAGTTAGCACCCTTTTTCCATTTTGGTGCCCATGTAGTTTTTTTCTCATAGCCTTAGGAGCCCTTTTAGTTTGACCATGACTTTCAGAAGAAACCACATGTCTTTATTTCTCACATCTTGCTAGCCATTCCTTATAAGTCTCCCATTTTTGTGTTTAAGTCATAAATGCATCAATCTTTCTTGCGCTTGTGAGCCTAATGTCGTCTTTCACACTTTTAGCTCGTTATATAATCCCTCGTCTCTTATCTCATTTTCACTAAGCCCGGTATCATTTTTCCTTTACAACTTGACACATTTTATTCGGAGGAGACACACCCTAAGTGTCTTTATCTCGCTTATGCTCCTTGAATTATGCGTAGGTTTGTTCCATGCACTTGGAACTAGTTTCACATGTCCCTGATACTCGTCTCCTCCCAGTTTACGAGCATTCTTCCATTCTACCTTCGATCTTGTTAAAAACAGAAGAAATCCTTTTCGGGCTCATTAAAATTTCACGGAAACGTTCTATATGAAGTCTTATTTAAGCTCTTTTCTGACTCCCTACACATGAAAATATTTCCAAGAAATCTTGTTTCTTTCACACTCATTAAAATATTTGGAAAAAAAATCCATTCGGTATAAGTTTAACCCTTTTCCAAGCCGCATGGACTAGCTATGAAAAAGGAATACTCTAGTCAACCTTGGCTAGAAGAGTTCACCCTCACATTGTTTTATGCTTTTTCGGGCATTGGGGACTAAATTTATGAAAAAGAACAATTATAGAGTCGTCTTTAATCTTTTTAGACTCTTTAAAATTTAAAACATCAGTGAGCATTAGCTACCCCAGGCTCAACAAAAATCCATGGGATGGTAACATATCGAGCATCCTTCTATCTCTTCTTCAAGCTTGTTAAAAAAGGAAGAAAGTTTCAAATTTACTTTTTGGGACTCGTTAATTTTTTACGAAAAAGGTATTATCGAGCATACTTTTATCTATTTTTCAATCAAGTTAAAAAATGAAGAAGGTGTTAGTACTAAAATTGACTCTGTCAAATTTTTTGAAATTTCGCCATTTATGAGCAAGCTTCGCCAAGACTCCTGCCTCTCTAATTTTTTATTCATAGTATGTTGCTTCCTCTTCAGTAGTAAGATTGTATTTCAGGTGAATTTTGTCACTACAGGAAGTTTGCAAGTTCCGACAGCAAAATGGTTGAATTTTATAAAGCTTGCGTTGCGGTTAAGCCTTGTTCTGGCAGTGAAACTTTTACAACACACAATGGATCAAGGATCATAACAAATCTCAAATTTTTGAAAAGGCATTTTCAACTTCATGGTGGTCTGCAATTTTTAAATGGCATCGATTGGTATTAGTACTTCAAATATCAAAGTTTTGGAAAGGCATTTTCAACTTCATGGTGGTATGCATTTTTTTTAAAAACACGGAATATTTACATATACTAAAGTTTAGGTGTAATAGTGATTTCCTCTCATGGTTTTGCACTTTGAAGAACGTTCTATCATCAAGAATAATTTACATATGCTCAAACAACATCAGTTTAAGCTAGAATGGAGTTTTAACAACAGTATCATTGAATTTTTTGAACCAGTTTTAAGACGGGATGCTACAAGAAATCCCATAGTGCCCCCCTAAAATTTAACACTGTGAAAATGCAAAGGCGCTGCCATAAATTTTGTAGGTGGTTGTTTTTGTAGTCAATTTCGAGCGCATTTTTGACCAAATGGAACCAAATTTTAAAAATATAAAACATGGGTTTTTTGGGGAACGAGATCAATTAACTGGACTGCGAGTGGTTTCTTGAAATAGATAATGGTTTGGGCGCTATAGATATATATATTTGGAACCAATTTTTCATAATTCCCAATTTTTTTCAAGAATCCAACATTGCCACCTCACTGTAGAAGCCCGAAAAATGTTGCAAGAAAAGCTGGAAGTTGAGGTTTTGTTATTTTAGGAATAAACAGGTGTGCATACGAATATACAGCAAGGTCTTTATCAAATAAACACTTGTAGGCTTGAGAATATGATATTTAAAGTTTAAAGCAGGTAATGCATCCAGATAGATTAAAAACATGGATCGAATAGAAGTTTCTTTATGCATATTCATAAAATCAATTTTGTGATGTTATCAAATGTAAACTCTTCTATCTTATTTGATCCATGATTTTTGGATCTGGAAACTCTCTGGAAGTTTTATTCATTATTTAAAATGTAAAGTGTAATGTAGTCTCGGGGGTTCGAATTTTAGGCCTTTGACATATGTTTTTGTATTTTCTCATAATCATAGATTCTCGAGGGTTTGATATCATATTGTAATTTTATTCGTTTTCCATTATATTTTCCTCTTACTTGAATAAATTGCAGTTGTTGAGTGTCAGCAATTGTCCATGGATTTACATTCTTAATGCAGTGAAGTGTTCATTGTAATTGCCCATCATTCATGTAATATGTTCAAGTATTTTTATTCATTATCTAGGAAGTATTTATGCTAATGGATATTCTATCTCATGGATCTACAGTGTTGATCTAGTATAGGTCTCCTTGTGATTCATGTTTGTTTCCTTGTTCTTATGTTTTTCATCATGCCATCTATCTAATCCGATATCCAGTTTGATTTCCTTTGATTCAAGATGAAATAAGGACTTCATGCCCATGGCCTTTGTCATTGATCAGATCTACATATATTAATTTAGTTGCTTGCCTCTTCCTTTCTTATTCAGTCTGTCTGATCCATCATCTCAACCAGCAAAACCAATACCACAGTTGAGGTGCTTAAATTTTGTATTGTTACAGTCAAGTGTAGACTTTAGGACTAACAAAAGGTACTTAAAAAGAGGAAAAAGGGAAGGGAAAGATCTCAAATGTATTTCAATATAACGTAGCAAGTCAAATGTGTCCCTGAACAAAGCACCAGTTTTGAGTCTCTCAATAAGTTGGGTTTTGGTTTTTGGATTTAGGATAAAACCTAATCTTGTAGTTATTACTCCTCTGGTTGGTTACTCTTCCAATCATATGGATAATATGTCAATTTCTTCTACATTGTCGATTTGTATCGTTGGTCCCTTTGTGTCCAAAGCTTCCTAAGTCACTACTGTGTCATGCTCATTATTTAAGGATATAACCCGTGTCATCCATTCTGCAGTTTCCTTGACTTCATATGTATGCCATTCTCTGGTGTTAGTCTTGCTCCTTGTGTTGGATGATGGAGGATTCCTTAATGACTCCCTTCCAGCAGGCCTCTTCCCATTGACTTCAACTCATTTTTCTTTGGAAATGAGGTTTAGAGTTTCAATAGTACCTTGTGGATTGTAGTCATCAGTGGCAATTTCCCTCGCTATCGAGTAACGGGAATACATCAATGTCTCCTACTTGATGGATTATTCTGGTGTTTGACTTCAAGAAAATATATTCACACTTGTTAGAATGTACTTGATACCTTGGGATCTGTTTTCATTATTGGTGGGTTTCCCTCGCGTTTGTTAATGATTTACGTCAAAGATCAGTAATCAAACAGTATCCCCAAAGTTCGACTTTAGCTCATTTATTCACATGGTTAGGATTCGTACCCTTGGGAGCTTTGGGTTGAAGACCTTGGGCCAATAGTAGTGTGATGAACCTGCAATAATTAATTAATGCAAATACATGAGATATCAGAAATAACAAAACTCAGAATCACTTTTATATTGATCACAGGCCACTTCGAGGGGGAAACCTCCTTTGAGCAAGCTCAATACAATTAACTTCATGGTGCCTTCAATAACCTCAACACATACTTATATACTAAGTCTATGCCCAATACTATGGGTCAAAACCATGGGACATATAATACTACGGGACGACTTACAAAGCATATGCGTCCAGTACTATGGGTCAATACTATGGGCTAATATAAACTATGGATCAACAAATACTACGAGACAACTTACAAAGCATATGCGTCCAACAACAATATACTAACATAGTAAAGAGAAGGGTTGACACGGGTTCCTAACATCCCCTCTCCCTTAGAAAAAGCTTTGTCCTCAAAGCTTTGGTTGGAGAAATTGTTGTAGAATCTAAAGGAGTGGTTCCCTGGTAGCATCCTCGGGTTGCATTTCGGGCCACTAATGCCTTTGGAGTGTCAGGGAAGATTGCTTGGAAGGCTGTAGACGAAGAAGAACCCTATCAGCTGCGTGGAAAATGCGCTCAGAACGGTGCTGATCGGCTTGTTGTTTCCGGCGAATTCTGGCCATGTGAAGATTGTCCTGTAGAATGAGAAGAATCTGATCGCAGTTGTGAAGAACCGAGTCAATTTCCTGAACTGGGGAGCTTCTAAGGGTGTATGGAAGAAGAACTGGTGGTGTCTGTCCATAGACTGCTTCATATGGTGTCCTTTGAGATGTGGTATTGTACCACCAAAGCGCTGCTAGGAAATCCATAGAAATAGTTGGCCAAAGCTATGTAGGGATGGGCAAGGGTTTGAGCAATCCCGAAAGGAGTGTCGTTTCACCCTTGTTGACCTGGAAAGTATCACAGTCAGCCACCATCTGTTGAATTGTCAGTTTCAGTCCCTGCCAAAAGAAGTTACATTGTTCCCGGTCATACATTTTGAAGAACCCAGAGTGCCCTGCTGATGAAGAAGCATGGAGTTCATAGAAGAGATAGCCCTGTTGAACATATTGCAACCAATTTGGAACAAGCAGAGAAAGAGATGTAAGAGAAACTGGGTCATCAATTGTGCGAGAAGGATCATCTACCACCATATTGTCCTTACCCTTCTTGTAAGTGATCGCATAGGGATAACCCCTGAGTTGGATAACCCATTTCAGGTGTGTTGGGTAGGAGACCCATTGTTCTAGAAAATTTTCCAAACTCTGGAGATCAGTCTTGATGCAGAAATAATTCCCTAATAGGTATGTCTGCCACTTCTGTACTGCATGCAAAATAGCCATCTGTTCCTACTAAGAGGTAGATGAGACTAAATTCTTACCGGGAAGGTCTCTTGAAGGCGGCAAGCTCATTGGTTCAGCAAAGACACCTGCATATCTATCCAAGGAAGTAGTGGAGACCATTGATGGGTGCATCTGAATGGAATGGAGCTGAGCGATGACACCATGTGAATTCTTATTAAGGATTTTTTCCAGGCGATGTGAACTGATGATGCGGAGAGACCCTGGTTGTAAGCCCATTAATTTGTGTTGTGCCCCATTGACTAAAAACTGCATCCAAAGTTCCGCAAAATCCCATAAGATGGGGCCAAGTGTGCGTAACCATTGAACACCCAAAACCACATCAAATCTGCCTAAGGACAAGGAAAACATGTCAGATCACAAGGTATAATATCCCATAGAGATATGCACATTTCGACACTTCCCTTTGCAAGGTAAGGTGCCCCCATTGGCAACCATGACTTCAAAGTTGGAGCAAGGATGGATAAAACAATCAACTTGTTTGGCGATCCGAGGGTCAATGAAATTATGAGTGCTACCAGAATCAATGAGTATTGTAAGAGGAAGCTTCTTGAAGTAACCCCTGACCCGCATTGTTTGGGGGGTGGTGATTCCAGCTAAAGCATGGAGAGATATCTCTGGCTGGTCATCCTGAGACGGAGGGTCAATAGGCAGTTCCTGAATGTCGACCTGAGCATCCATTGTTTCTGGATCTTCGTCACCAATTTCAGAGGCAGGCAGAGAATCCACATCCAAGAGATAGAGCTTTTGCTGAACACATCTATGTCCCCGAGTGAATTTCTCATCACAATTATAGCAAAGCCCCTTTTCTCTGCGTGTTTGCATCTCTATTTCAGACAAACGCTTGATAGGAGTTGGTCGAGGAGCCTGTGGTATGGGTGGTCATTGAGAACCCATATTTTGGAAGGGAACAAAAGTGGGCTTGGAGCGTTGTTGGGATACAATCTTGTCTTCTGCCAACTTAGCCAACCCTAGGACTTCCATCATTGTGTTGGGATAGAACATTTTGACCTCTGAACGGATTTCATCATTGAGACCACTGATAAAACAACTCCTGTAGAATTCATCAGACAATCCTTTTATGTGATTGGCCAGTTTCTCAAATTCTATCTGATACTCTCTCACTATGCCCATTTGGTGAAGTTTAGTGAGTGCTCCTGTGAAGTCGTCAAAAGCACTAGGACCAAATCGTGACAAAAGGAGTTGGCAAAAATCTGTCCAATTTGGCTCGGGATGAGCTTTGATGTACCAACGGTACCATTGAAGGGCTTCCTATTCCAAATGAAAGGATGCAAGTGGAACCTTCTTGACATCAAAAGTATTATGCAGACTGAAATATTGTTCTGCTCGGTATATCCATCCAGTCGTATCAGTTCCATTGAAGCGAGGAAAATCAAGCTTCGGCCCACGAAAATTGCTGGAAGAAGAGAACCTAGTGGCTGCAAAAGATTCTGGCTGTCAGTTATTGTTCATGGTTGAATGCTGAAGATGAAGGCTGAGAAATTTTTCATCCAGATCTTGGAGTTTGGTTTGGATGGCTGCAAGTGCTTCTTCCATGTTTTTGCTCCTATGCGGGTGACAACCACAACCAAGAGTTTTTTTTTTTTTTCCAGAAATGGATTAGCAGCAGCAACACGGAATGGATCTGCAACGGCGCGGAAGAGATCGAAAAAGGATGGATCTAAAACTACGACTGGATCTGGAACGACTTTCAGAATAGATCTGAAACGGCTGGATCTGGAGCAGAAGTGATCGGCAACAGTTCAGCTGAAAATAGATATGGACCCCAGGTATGTGCGGCTTCCTAACAGTTCAGGGGTTTCACTCGGCCACCAATGTTGTCTAACGGCTTGTGTATTGGGGCAGTACCCCTCACTCCACGGCTCAGGTAAAACTGATAACTGCTTTGCCACAAACGAAAGCTCTTGGTTTACCTCACGGGTGGGAACTAATCAATCGGTCGTTGCCCTTTTCGCTGGCAGGTCCTCTCAATGGGCCAACTACTTCAGGGTTCCTGTGGCACTCCTCACAATGATTTTTAGGGCTTATGCCCAAGTAATTCCCACAGTTAAGCGGATAGGTATTATTCCCAAATCCGAACCTGCAACAGATGCGAAAAAAAATTTGGCAGAAATTTCACCCAGCGAGCCCAAGAAAGTGCTCTGATACCAGATGTGATGAACCTGCAATAATTAATTAATGCAAATACACGAGATATCATAAATAACAGAACTCAGAATCACTTTTATATTGATCACAGGCCACTTCGAGGGGGAAACCTCCTTTGAGCAAGCTCAATACAATTAACTTCACGGTGCCTTCAATGACCTCAACACACACTTATATACTAAGTCTATGCCCAATACTATGGGTCAAAACCATGGGACATATAATACTACAGGACGACTTACAAAGCATATGCGTCCAATACTATGGGTCAATACTATGGGCTAATATAAACTATGGATCAACAAATACTACGGGACGACTTACAAAGCATATGCGTCCAACAACAATATACTAACATAGTAAAGAGAAGGGTTGACACGGGTTCCTAACAAGTAGCATCTTCACGTTTTGTTATTTCCTGGGTTGCACAAGACTGTACCACACTTTATACTGGTATTATTGGGAGAAATATCACTTAGTTCTTATATTCTTATTGTGATTATTGATGAGACATAGATCCACTTTGTATCTTTTGTGGCTATGGTCAGTTGTTGGGCATGGATCCACTTTATTCATTCATGACCATGACCCATTTATATATCACATGGATCCAATTTGTATTTCTTGTGGCCATGAAAATTACATTAGTTACATATATATGTTGGATCCGCACTTTATCTTTCTAGCGATCATCTTGAACATTGGATATATTTATCCCACGGATCAGATTGCCTAACACCTTTCTCTCCTTCAAGTACTTCGTTGAGACTAAGATTCTTGGACCCTCCAGTTTCGTCGACTCCACATCCCAACCAATGATTGTTATAATGTATTTGGGAGATCATGTTCCCTTCTAACCTCATACACTAGGGGAATTTTTTATAGCCCAAATTGGCACTTCTACGTCCATGACGACAGTTTCATGATAGTATGGATGGAAGAGCCTTGATTTGGTATCTCATGGCACGGACTTAATCATCTAGTGATTCCCTAGCACTTATAAGTTTTGTAACTTGGTTTTAATCCAAAAACATTCGTTTCCTTTGGTTGATAGGGGTGTGAGACGCTTGTTTCCCTTGTATGACTAGTGTTTTTGTCCGAAAAAAGCTCAAAAATTAATAAAATATTGAAATTGGGGCAGTTTGGGTGGTTCAGTAAACACCGCCTCAGTTATAACTTCTCCCTACTAGAATGAAAACATCTCCTTTTACTATATAAACAAGGGAGATGATCCATAAAGGGGTACTTTTTCCTAAGTATTGTTATGCTGGAGGAATGGCCATTCTCTATCCCTTTGTTATCCATGTTCTGAAATTGCTACCCTAGTTAGTTTCAAACCCTTATACATTGGAACTTTGCTTGGGATTGTTGGAGCAGAGAAGTATGAGACCCAGAGTCAAGGTTTCACGAGGTGCTGAAGTAAAGAAGAGGTAATATTGTACTTGTTTCTATTGTTTCAATAGAGATTTGACATCTTTCCCTTCCCAAACCTTGAGTTGAATGTCATGTTTGATGAAGAATTTAGCATTTATGTATTGAAAGTTGATTTATAAATTCATGTTCTTATTCTTCTTTCAATTGATTAATAATATTTATTATGGTCAAAATATTTTGAGGAAGGTATTATGGTTCTTTTACAAGTTCTTGGATTGAAGGTTTGAAGTAGACCTAAGGAGCAACGAAAGCTAGGATCAAACTCCGTAAGCAAGTTGCATCATTCTCTATGTTTCAAACTCCTTCTATGGTTTTGCTTGAATCTTGAGTCTAATTTGTTCACTGTGAAATCCTAGATGTCTATTTCAGCAAACCTAATATGTTGGTGACCTCACCCAAATCATAGGATTGTTTTCCGCACAACAGATGGTACTTGATAAAATATAGTGGCATACATTTTATTTATACTAACAATTTATCTATCATTCCCAATTGAATACAAAAGTGATGACATGATAAGATGTGATATTTGGTTGGGAACCTATCACGATGTAAGTTTAGTGCAAATTTCTATGATGTACAAACTCAAAATCAACACATTTTTTTTGTTTGACAAGGTTTTAGCAGATAGTACTAGTAAGAGAGGAAACATTGGCTAGTGTGAGATGTCATGACATTGCCAAAGGTTACAACTTGTCTAAAAAAGACATTTTCAGAAATACATTCTCCCTTCAATTCCATGAAGACAAATTTCACAATGAAAATGAAATTTTTAAAATTTACCTGCTAGATTAAAGATTGTTAAATTTGTAATGTGAGTGGAATATAGTAAATAGAAGACCATGTCGCATCCATATATGTCGCAATATCCATGACAACTCCACAGTGATCTCACCATTCTTTGTATTTATATTTCATAACTAAGAAGAAAAGAGAAAGCATAGTCCTCACCCAATGCCAACTAGTTCATGTGCAAGAAAATGATCATCATCAATCATTGTTATCATTGTTCCAAATTATTCAATTATGTAATATAGTTTCTTAGTTTGTGGTATTGCCACATCATGTAGCCAATGGAAATCCATCAATATATCTGTTGGTGTGATGCACCAAGCCATTAACAATATTCTCAACTTTCTTAGTCTTATGATGCATCCAATGCAACACATAAGTTACTTGCTCCTACACATGCATTACTAAGGACACAATTGTGTATTACCAAGGGCACAACTTGAAGTTCAAAATTGAAGTGTTAGAGCAATTAGAAAGGTTTGAATAACACAAAGCCAAAAGGATCCCACTAATCTTTTCATACCCTTTTTAAGTTTGAAACAACCCTAACAAGACTATCAATCCCTTTTTTAAATTTTAAAATACAAATTAACAAAGGGCCCAAAGAGCATGGTGAAACAATCGGGTGATTTTTTTGTTTTAAACATTTGAATGATCTTGGGAAGTACCTTCATGGAAAACCCGTCGGCCAATTTTTAAAAGAATGTGAAGGAGTTCATTAAAGTATGCAACGGGCCAAAAGTCAAAATGAATCGAGGGAAAAAAATCGGGCTAGAATTCTCATCGAGGAAAATTTGAGGGCCAAAATTGAAGATGGATTGAGACATGTTTAAATGAGGAATGATGGATTTTCCATTCTACCCCTTTCTAACTCTATAACTTAAAATCAAAATAGGCCCGATGAGACCATTAGAGGGCTCAAAATTTGAAAGAATGAAGGGATAGGGGCTTGATGGGCTTACCTAAAGCTCTGGAATAGAGATATTTAAAGCAAGGATGACTCCATTGAAATGTGAAACCATGAGAAGGAAAATTCAAATTAAAGCCTAAGCCTTTCTATTGATAAAGTTTAATTTACGTGAGAGTTGGTGGGACCCCTTGGTCACTTGGCTTCACCAACTTGTAACTATTTCGTATGACAATATATTGAAGAGTAGTTTTTTATATAGTTCATAGGAAATGTAGGACTTTCAAATCGTAATCACATTTAAATCCAACTGCATGGCCTTCATAATCTATGAAGTTAAAACTATCTTGTTGACAAAAAATTATCAAACCTCAAAAAATTACAAGTAGCTTGTTACATAGATCAAAACATCATTGCAACTAAGACCTCAATTTGAGTGCAAAAGCATTTTTTTAATAAAATTTTGGATCTCAAAATCGTGCTTAGTCGAAATTAAGTTCTATCTACTCATCTTGGTCTCTATTATATAGGATTTTAATGTGTTCATTGATGTTGGTAGGATGGCTAAATTTATCCTTAAAAAGTTGTCTCTTAATGTATCAAGTAGCTAATACCTGACACTTGGCTAAGTTGTTGCTTTTTTCCAAAAAATGATAGTGACTAAATTAATGATATGGAACAACTTCAATGACCCTAGACAAAGCTAACACTTTCAAGCATGCCAAAGCTAGTCAAATCCATGAGGTACGACAACAAAAACTAGGGTGCATATAATGCAATAAATGTGGGAAAAACAAACTTACGAGGCAAAACCAACTAGTCAAATCCATGAGGCACGAAAACAAAAACTAGGGTGCATGTAATGAAATGGTGGAAAAAACAAACTTATGAGGCAAAACCATCTAGTCAAATCCATGAGGCACGACAACAAAAACTAAGGTGCATGTAATGCAATGAATGTGGGAAAAACAAACTTACGAGGAAAAACCAATTTAATGATGCAGCTGCCAAAAATTATCTTGATAATGTTATAAAACAGAAAAATCAAACATGCATCTCCACCTAACAACCCACACTCATCAAATAATCATTAAAGAATAAAACCAAAAGAGAACAAAACAAATTAATGAAACTCTATTTAAATTTCAAAAAAATATCCAAGTCAATTGATTTGGGACTAGTTGAGCACTCTACACATCACCCTAAGAATGGGACAAAGATACCCATAACCCATAAAACAATGGGAAGAAAAGCTTAGCTTTCATTCTAACAACCTTGGGACAACTATCATAATTACTCTTTAAAAACAACAACAATCTCATTTCCAAACTAACAACAAATAAAAAAACCAGAAAGAAAATGAAGTGGGAGAGTATTAAATTTAAAATTAATCTTTTGAAATAATCAGTATGTATTTGTAAATTTTTAATTTTTTATTATATTTATGGCATGGATCCCATTGTGCTATACCTAATCTTTAAATCATATCGAGTTATTATTAAAATATAATTAATTAATTCATAGAAGTGGCAGTTATGTCCCCAAAGACGCCAGTTATAGCCCTGGCCCCTATTTAGGGCATCTGAATCATAGGTAGAGGTTTGAGCCCTGGGAAGAGCAATGCTCTGAGGGGAACACAGACAAAACCATCCCTCCACCATCTGTCCATACAAGCTCTCAGAATGGCGACGAAGGCAAATTATATTGTGGAGCTTGATAGCGTTAAAGGCCTTTTCCGAGTTGATGGCCATTTATGGACAGGTCTTTTTATTCCCTTTTCATTTTTTTATCCCCATTTCATTTTTTTATCAATTTCTGAAATGCTTACACTTCATTGCTTTCTGAACTGTGGCCCAATATATTACTGCAGTTGGAAAGAAATACAAGCTGCTCGACATTGTTGGTTGTGGAGCTTATGCCACCGTCTGCAAAGGATTGATTAGGGGGACTTCACAACTCGTTGCTGTCAAGGTAGCTTCTCTTCATCATTTTTCTTAACAAAATCTTCCATCCACGACCACATTCATATGCTAAAAAACAGTTCTGCAACTGATTCTTAACAAAATCTTCTATCTACAACCACATTCATATGCTCAAAAAACAGTTCTGCAACTGATTTTTTATTTATTTTTTATAGGAGATTCTGTAAAATGTATGAGCAAGAAAAATCAGTTTCATGAGAGATTCTGTAAGATGTATGAGTTAGCAGAAATACAGATATGTATGATATTTTTTTTTATCAAAACTAGTATAAAAAGGTTCAACACAGTATAGTTTAGAAACAGATATCGCAATCCAAAAACATATATCACAATGAATAACCACTGTAAAAACCTGTATTCTCAGAAATTAAAATGTGATCCAATGCTTAAAATAGAGATATAAAGTTAAGGTGCATAGTAAACATATCTTAGGTCTTTTACATGAAACATGTGATTTTTAAAAAGAAAACACATGTTATTGATTACTAAAACTCATTAATATTTTACTTATGAAGATTTAAAAAATTAAATAGAAAATTTATGATCAGAAAGTTAGGTTTAGATCAGGTGTATGGTGTTGGTTTATAAGATGTTTATAGCCTAAACGTTCAACGATTTTGCCCATTCCCAATTGTTTTTTCTGATACGGTTTCAATTGAATTTGGTAAAAAAAATTAAGATCTTGAAGAACAGTGTTTAAACTTGCTTAATATGAATGCCCTGGATTATTTAAGAGCACTGAATCCATTTAAGCATTCAAAACAATGATTTAAACAACACAGAAATCAAATTTTTTTTTAAACTTTCATTGTGTTCATTGAATATTTAGACTCCTTCTAAGTTGTTTATAGTGCACTTCGCCTACATAACCATTAAATAATATTGTCCAACTACTATTGAACCTAGTAAGCACTGTTGGTGGATAGGTTTGAAACATCCTTTTTGATAAAAAGGTCAACCACTATTCCATGAAAGCTACTTCATTATTTTCTATAAGAGCATTGTTAAACATGAGCAGAGATCATTATTCAAGGGAAACATTCATCACCAAATTCCGATATAAATTATACATTTAAAAAAATCTCTTATGCGTTTTGATAAACTTTAAGAAGAATTGAATCAAATAGGTATGTTGTTGTGCCCCACTAACATGCATCAATGTTGCATATCTACATGTGGTAATTAATACAAGTAATGATAGTTGGACTATTATACATGTTCTTACCAACTGTAACACATTTGGACAACACTTGCTCCTCGTGTTGCTTTCGGTGCTTTCTTTGCCCTGGTTGCTTCTTCAATGAATCTAGTGGACTTGTTTTACTTTGGATGACTCGTGACTAGTGTTCAATGTTAGTTTCATTTGTTCACTTTGGATGACTCGTGACTAGTGTTCGATGTTGGTTTCATTTGATCAACCATATTGCATGGGCTCCGCAAATCTTGCAATTGTTGCTTTTTTTTAGCAGTCATGTGAAGTAAACGTTTTCCTTTGACAATGTTTGCTTATGTGCTACTTAAACTTGGACAAAGTGATTTAATCAAACTTGGGACAAAGTGATTCAACCAATGACATTGGCCTTGTATATGACTTTGTTGTATTTGTTGCTTAATCAACACTATCAAAACTTAAATCATTCATTGGTGGACATGTGTTTCCATTACAGAATTACATGTGTAATGAGAGTTATAAAGTGCGTGCATGAGAATCATTGATGGTGGTGATATAATACAACTAGACAACCAATATTAATAGATAACCAACTAGCAATGCTAACAACAAAAGCTAACAAGTAGAATAATGAAAAAAACAAAAGTTGTCTAGAAGAGAACTAGGAGAGCTATTGCCAAGTTACGTGATTTATAGCTTGATCAATTAAGTGCAAAAATAATAGCTAGTTGTTTTTAGTATTGAATAGAGAACTTGAAACCTAGTGTTTTTAGTATTGAATAGAGAACTTGAAACATAGTTTGGATGCTTTGATAGGGAAATCAAGAAGATCCTTTAGGTTGGATCTAGAGAATTCATAACAAGTCAAAGATTCTTCTAAGAAAATGGAAAAAACTTCTTCAAGAGAAGAAACAACCCAATGTTACATACTTCAAATAATTGAGTCCATCTTTAGGGGATCCTAATGTTGTGATTGAGATGAGTCTAATTTGAGGAAGAGTGCATCTATAAATAGTGATTTGTAAGAGGATGAGAGAAGTCGACCCAAGATAAAAGATAAAATAAATTAACCAAGCTGAGTTGTGATTCTATATTGGTAGAGTTGGTTAATAATCATTTTCCAAGTGTCATTTAATTTCAGCCTATCATCGCCAAGAAGTGAGTTTTTTCGCTTTTCTATCTCAATAGTTTCCTTTATCCTCCTTTTTGTTTAGTGCTCTTCTTTCATGACCAACTTAGCATTTTCTATGCAAATCTGATGCGAAGTGTTATGCACATATTTTGCGAGGGACGATTTAGAAGCTATGTCTTTTGATATGTTAGTTGCATGTTCTTTCAATCAAACTTACAATGACCTACTTATTTCCGCTATAAGAGTTTGTCGCGTGAACAAGGTATTGAGTAGACATCTTTTTGTTGCTTTGAATCTATTGGGTCCCTAGTCGATTTAACCAAACCTCTAATGGGGAACTGACCTATCTCATCCTCTCACAAATCACTATTTATGGATGTGCTGTTCCTCAAATGAGACTCGTCTCAATCGCAACATTGGACTCCCCTAAGGATGGGATAAATTATTTGAAGTCTGAAACATCGAGTTATTTCTTCTCTTGAATAGGTTTTCTCCATTTTCTTCAAAGAACCTTGTAGGTTGTATTTTCATCTATACAAAGATACAATTTGTTGAATCCACCAAATATAGAAAACCCTATAGATTCAATATTACTCACAAATATGTTTGCTTTTTTATTTCCCCCATCCCAGTAATCGAATTTGTCAATTTCCTTGTTGGTTGAGCTATTGAATGTTAATTTTTCCTCTGGTTTTTGGGTGGATGATCTACATTTAGTGTTGGTAGATCGAAAAATACTAGAGGATCTAATTCAACTCCAACTATTGAAGCAAAGCATGAATAATTTATGGAACCAGATGAAGGCCCTTCCTCCAAGTTCTATTTCCATAGATACAAAGATATAACATGTTGAATTTGCTTGATATAGAAAACTCTGTAGCTTCAATATTACTCGCAAATATATTGGTTACATTATTCTCCCCAATTTAGGTAATTTAATTGATCAATTGATTTGTTGGTTGGGAAATTGAATGTTCATTTTTTCCTCTAGAAAATGATGGTTTCTTCGATGAATGTTGGTTTTTTGGTGGATGATTTGCATTTGATGTCAGTAGAAAAAAATACTAGAGGATATAATTCAACTCAAACTACTAAAGCAGAGCATGAATGTTAGTGTTTCATACAATTATAGCATAATAATTCAATTGCATAAAATCAATAGGATCACTATAAGAAAGACAAAGAACACAAGAATTTATCCTGGGAAACCCAATCGAGAGAAAACCCAACAACCTTCGTATGGAGATGAATAATTCCGAGAGCATAATACAATGATGAGAGAGAAAAGATGGAAGTACTTTCCATTAGAAACCCCAAAATGTCTTCTCCTAGTTGTAGGTGCGAATCTCTCTCCAAGTGATGTGAACTTGTGTTGAGTGAATGAGTGTTGAAATGAGGCATACGACCTCTTTATTTATACACATGCAAAAATGACTTTTTCCCTTTCTGGGCTGACCTGATTGGGGCAGTTCTGCCCATTGTTTGAGGCAGAATGCCCACTGTTTTGGGGCAATTTACCCATTGGGGCAATTTACCCACTATTTCCAACACTCCCTCTCAACAAGGAAGGTATTCTTCGGTCATCATCAACATCACGATCATCTGGGTTTCATATGTACATCTATATTGTCTCAATCATCTCTATACATACTGAAGTTTGTCAACATAGTCTCAGTCCTTCGAGAAGTGTCATCATGCATCAACTCTACCAGTCCTTCGGTGAGTGCAAGAGTAGTCACTTATCTGGATGTCTGAGAGATAGGTTTTACCATTTGCTACCTGTTTGTCACATCTGTTGATGGAATCCTCCCATACCTGGCTGAGAACCTGGATGAGCAGTGGTGCACCACCATCTGCTACATGTTCGTCTCATCTATCGACGGGATACTCCCATACCTGGTTGAGAATCTAAACGAGTATAGGTACCTCTGCAATCATCGCATGACCATCTACTACCTGTGCGTCTCATCTGTCAATGGGATTTCTCCCATACCTGGTTGAGAACCTGGACGAGCAGAGGCACCCATGTGTAACTCAAGCATCTACTACCTCTCCGTCTAATCTACTGATGAGATTTCTCCCATACCTGGCTGAGAACTTGGACTAGTAGAGGCACCTAGGTGAAACCCAACCATCTACTACTTGTCCGTCTCATTTTTCAATGGGATTTATCCCATACCTAGATGAGAACCTAGATGAGTAGAGGCACCTGGGTGAAAGCAAGGTAAACATCTCTATGTCATCTCTCCCTCTGAAGGAGGGACAGATTCTATTCCACTCCAAGTATTCCACGAAATTATTAAAACTTTATCCTAGGAAGAGACTTGGTGAGAACATCTGTAGTCTAGTCATCTGTCGGAACAAACTGTAGCTCGAATGCACCTTTCTGCACCATATCACGAATGAATTGATATCGAATCTCTTTCTTTGACCTGTCATGGAATACAAGATTCACTAACATTTGCACATAGCTCTGGTTATCATAGTGAATCATGGTTGGCTCTAGAATTTGGCCAAACAATCCTGCAAGGAGTTTACAAATCCATACTGGTTCTCAGGCTATTGTACTAGAATCCATATACTCGGCCTTTGCAGTACTGAGTGCTACTGAGTTTTGCTTCCTGCTGCACTACGAAATCACTGTCGAAACCAAACTGAAGCAACATCTGGAAGTACTCTTCCTATCTGCAGCACATCCGTCCCAATTCGAGTTTGTAAACCCGTGCAATCTCAAGTCACACTCTGAAGCATATCTCAGACCATATCCCATAGTGCCACGCAAGTATCTAAGCACATGTTTTGCAAAAATCCATTGAATCTGCCTCAGCTCACACATAAACTAGCTAAGAGCATTCACAACAAAATGTATACCTGGTATGGTGTTTGTCAGATACATCAAGGACCAAATCAATTGGTGATACATAGTGGGATCAATCAAATTTGAATTTGAAGCAGAATCCCTCAGCTTCTTCAAATTTGCATCCATCAGAGTGGCCATGGACTTGCAGTCCAACATCCCGAATCTCTTCAGAATATCTATGGTGTATTTTCCTTGACTTGGGAAAATCTCCTTTTGCTTCTTCCATACTTCTAATCAAGAAGTAATGCATCAATCCAAGATCCTTCATTTTGAACTTAGAGGCAAGTTTCTTCTTACACCATACGATAAGTTTCTCATTTCCAGTGAGAAATAGGTCATCAACATAAAGGACCAAAATTAGTGGCTCATCATCCACAACCTTGTAGTAAAGGTTGGTGTCTGCATCACTTTTGGTGAATCCCAAACTCACCAGGAATCTGTCTATTCGTTCATACCAAGCACGGGGTACTTGCTTGAGTCCATACAGGCCTTTTTCAATCTGCATAGATGAGACTCCTTTCCATGGACATTAAACCCTCATGGTTGTTCAATATATACTTATTCCTCAATAACACCATTGAGAAAGGTTGTCTTGGCATCCATCTGATGCAACTTCCATCCCATAGCTGAAGCAATAGCAATGATCGATCTGATGGAAGTATATCGATCCACCGGAGCAAATGTATCATCATAATCGACTCCCTCTTTCTGAGAGAACCCTCTGGCAACAAATCTAGCCTTTTTTTTTCCACACTTCCATCTGCTCCATGCTTGATTTTGTACAACCACTTGGAAGTCACTATTGACTTCCCCTTAGGTCTCAGCACAACCTCCCACACATCATTCTTCATAATGGATTGGTATTCTTCCACCATGGCATCCTCCCAAACTTGGTGTCTGGATGCCTCTTCATAAGTGGTAAGTTCTGATTCAATGATGTGACTCATCAATGCTACAAAACTGGAGAACCTCTGAGGTCTTTTACTTTATCGAAAAGTACCATGTGGAGCTTCATGCCCCTTTGCATCCTACAATGTTTGTTGTTCCCATTTAGGCCTTTTCCGATCTACTGCAATATCTCTAGGAACATCAACTGGATCAATGGGATCGATGGGTTCATCCTTCTCTGCTAACTCCCTCTGAACTGGAGGGGGAGATGATCTCATCTCCTTTGGTTCTAGCATCTCCTCATCATCGATCTCCATGTCTAATCCTCTTCCTTTCCTGACAACCATTTCTTCTTCAAAGGACACATCCCTATCGACTTCAATCTGTCTTGATCCCGGGATGTAGATTATGTATTCCTTTGAAGGTTCACTGTATCCCATGAAGGTTCCCTCCTTTCCTGAAGATTATAACTTCGTCCTTTTCTTATTTGGCACATGTATGTAGACTGGACAAATAAAGATCCGATGGTGGCCCTCTTCTAGTTTCACTTCGGTGAAATCTTCTTCTAAGGTTATCCTTTTAGGATGAGAGTCATAATTTGAATATTAACGGTATTCATATGTCCACCACTTGTTCATTGGAAAAAGTCTCATCATCCTTCTCTTGTAGGCCATATCATATGGTCTTTTCCCTACAAGTCAAATCCCGTCTAATGATTAGTGACATTGCATAATCAAATTTAACCAATTTCTATTTCTATGCAATGACAATAGTTTACACTAGGCATCTTGGCTAATGCTTTAACACAACAATCATAAACATGTCTCCCAAACACATATGATAACTATCTAGATGTCTGTTAATCTCCACTAGAACATGCCATCAAGTGTGCACTACTCTAAGCATCCAGAAAGGAGATATCTTCTAGACTAGCTCCATCACGTGTTCATGTAATGTTGTGCAGGTCATATGCATAACAAATACAACAAGAGTCTATATTACACCAAAAGTAAAATACATCAACTTCTCAACACACTTCTTAATAGATTTGCATATAATGGTTATGAATACATATAAGACAAAAACATATCTATGTAAGCAAGAAAACTAAATACTTATCTCTTATTGTTTTTGTGGGTGGGCTCCCACTGCCTTCTTGTGGGAACCATGGAGAGACCTTTGTTCTGGCAGTCTGGATCTTCATATCTCCTCAACATATGGAGAACTAAAAGAAGAACTCTAAACGATCATCATTCCTTGACTTCGTGTGAGGAGTTTCTTCATCAACATCAGCAGTTGAGGCTTCATGCTTCCTTTTAATTAAACTTTGACAATTACTGGTGTAATGACCATATGCCTTGCACTTCTAGCATTGTATCTTAGACAAATCCTTCTTCTTCTCCTTCTGATCTAGAGGAGGACTTGATCTCCTACCTTGGTGCTTTTGTTTGTAAAACTTTCTTCCCATTCCCTTTCCTTTCTTGGCATGGGACAAGAATTCTTGATTCTCCTCAAGTTCAGTGCCATGAAGTCTCTGCCTTGTTGCTATTCTTGTCTCTTCTTGAGTGAAATCTGCCCATAGCTTATCAAATTTGGGTAGCTTGGATCTACCGCTTATAATTTGAATGAATGACTCCCAAGAGTGTGGGAGACCATTTAGAGTAGTAATGAAAAGCTCCTTATCATCAATGGGATCTCCACTGGTACTGAGTGTGTCCCTTAGTTCTGTGATCCTCATGAAATATGAGGCAATGGATTTTGACTTGGACATCTTCATATTTGATAGTTGGTTCCTCAGTGTGAGTGTCACATTGATACTACTATGTTCAAATAGCTTCTTTATGATTTTGAACTTCTTTCTAGTAGTCTTCTTTCCTGATATTTGAGGAACCAAGTGATCTCTGACTAAGTCCACCAAAATCCTTCTTGCTCTGGCATTATTATTTCTCCAACGAGATTTTCATTCTTCGGCTTCTAATTCTGGGACCTTCTCATTGACAAACTACAAGAGATGATTTTCTTCTAGTAAGAGAAGAACCCTAGACTTCCAAGAGATGAAGTTTGGAAGCCCCTTCTAGACGATCTTCAACCTTCATTCCAATCATCTTTGACTGCAGATCTGGACCAAAAACCCTAGCAGGAGCTAGGTCAAAATGAAAGTTGGATTCTTGGAAAATTGACTCCACAAGGAGATGCGCCCTAGCAAGGCGAGTTGAGAAAAGGTGGGGCCGAGCCAAAAACTATGGAGGGAGTAGGTCAAAAACTGAAACCCTAATTTCTGCAGTAACTGTAGCTGCAGAATTAGGTAAAAAATTAAACTTCTCATAATTGGATTATGTCTTCACCAAAAGATGCGCCATTCCTAGAGTGAAATTCCCAACGCACTTTTTTCGCCAAAATGATGAGTGGAGGCCTTAAAAGATGAAACCCTAGTTCCGACAATGGCTTCTTCTAGTACTGCTCTGATACCATGTTAGTGTTTCATACAATTATAGCATAATAATTCAATTGCATAAAATCAATAGGATCACTAGAAGAAAGACAAAGCACAGAAACAAAGAACACAAGAATTTATCCTAGGAAACCCAATTGGGAGAAAACCAAGCAACCTTCGTATAGAGATGAATAATTCCAAGAGAAAAGTACAATGATGAGAGAGAAAAGATGGAAGTACTTTCCAAGTAGAAACCCCAAAATTTATTCTTCTAGCTGCAGGTGTGAATCTCTCTCCAAGTGATGCGAGCTTGTGTTGAGTGAATGAGTGTTGAAATGAGGCATACGACCTCTCTATTTATACACATGCAAAAATGACTTTTTCCCTTTCTGGGTCAACCTGACTTTTCCCAAACTAGGCTGACCTGACTTTTCCCAAACTGGGCCGACCTAACTAGGGCATTTCTGCCCATTGTTTGGGGCAGAATGCCCACTGTTTTGGGACAGTTTACCCAATGGGTCGACTTGTCTAACTGACAGGGCCGACTTGTCTTGGGGGTAGATAAACTAACATTTAATCATTCTTTTCTTTGTGTTTTCTCCCCAAGGTTTACATTGATTCTTTCAAGGGTTTTACGTGATCAGTTACATCAATATCTTCTCTCGTAGGAGGTACAACAATAATATAATAAAGAACAATAAGAATAACTTCCAAAGTTGCTCTATTTCCAACAATGAATACAATATTAGACAAAGTGAGAAAACATGTTCAACTTCTAAGACAAAAAAAATTATGTGTTTTATGTCCTTGATGGACTTCATCTTGCATATTTTCCATATCCACTTGAGGCTCTAGTCCAATATCCATAAGGTTCTTCTCAGCCTTGTTTGTAGCAACAAGGTTGACTATTGTGTTCCCTCCTTTCCCTTTCAAGTCCTCTTTGACTAAAGGATCCAAATGACCAATGACTAGGGTATTTTTTAGGGGTGAAATTTAGCCAATTGACTTTTTTGGCCTTTGTTTTCAAAAGAAATGCTAAATGACCATTTTTACTCTAAAAAACTGCCTATATTTACATAAAATATATATTTGTTAATAATATTTGCCAAAATTTACAAGTTTAAGTAGTAAATTATATGTTTCCTATTTAATATTTGTTTATCTATTTGTATGTATGATTTTTTCAATCCAAAATAATTGCCTACAATAATATACTTGGGTATATTATTTGAGTCATTAAAAAATACCTAGCAATGACCTCTTGGACAATAGTAATGTTGCCCCTTTCTCTATCCAGTCCCACCTTGTCCATATATGCCACAACCCTACTCTTTTAAATGTTCATGATTCTATGTCAAATCTTCGACATCACATCAAGCTATCTATCCAACCCTAGACTCAAATTACAAGCCTCTAGCACTCAAGACAACTTCTTTCACACATGATTTTTGTAATTGGACATAAGACAAAACACTAATTGATCTTGTGATTCCTAAGTTTCCTTAATCTTCTTCCTTGGTTTCATAAATCTTCTTCCTTGAGATTATAGTGTGTACACATATTATATAAAACAATGTATGCTAACACATTATTCATGATTAGTGTGCATGCTAGTCATAATGAACTGATGTAAGTTACCTCCTTGTGTATGTCAGTCTTCAGGTATTGATGGAATTGAATTGTACACATGTAAATAGTGATTTTTCTAAATTTGTTCAAAAGATACAACTTGGTAACAAATATTGGATGGTCGTGAGGTCTTCAATACCTCAAACCCATTATCAGATGACTGACAATGTGTGTCGGGTTGGGTAGGCCATTAAATTCAAAGTTTTGATGATCAATTTCGCTATCATGCATGTCATCACCATAGGGGAAACTTATAAAATCTCCTTATATATATGGATCTGAAATTGGTTTGTTTTTTGGGGGGATGAATTTTAAGCATTTACATAAAACTTAATTTGAGTAAGGGTTTTTTTACAAAATTATTAAGAATAGAATGATTCACATTACATCTTAAACCATAATTATAAAAACATGTATTTTGGATGCAAAATATGTCAGATTTTTATCTCAATCTTCCATTTCATAAAGGGAAAGAGAAAAATATTACCAAACCTCCAAGATGGAATCACTCTTAATAAAAAGGTTTTTCCTTAAGCTTTAGGTATTTACAAAAGCTTCATCTTCAACCCACAGAGCCATTCCCTCAACTATAATATCATTCTTAAAAAGGATTTGCCTTGAGCCTAAGGTATTTACAAAAGCTTCATCTTTTAACCTATAGAGCCATTCCGTCAACTATATTATCACTCATAAAAATGATTTGCCTTCTGCCTAAGATATTTACAAAAGCTTCATCAACTATAACTAAATTGTAATCTTAAAAATATATTATTATTATTATTATTATTATTATTATTATTATGCATTGTAAATTATTTAAAAATAAAATATTTACATTTACATTTTATTTTGAAGTGATTTTAAAACTTTTATATAATAATTTGATATTTAACTAAAGTGCAAATTTAAAAATAAATTATTATTATTATAATAAAAATTCACACTACATTGTAAATCATTTAAAAATAAAATATTACATTTTACATTGTAAATCATTTAAAAATAAAATATTACATTTTACATTTTAAAGTGATTATATAGAAAATAAAATTAAAGTTGAAATGTAATATATATGTAAAACTAAATTGTAATCTTAAAAATAAATAATAATTATTATTATTATAATATCAAAAAACTTTATAAAATCGAGATTCATATATGCAGTTACATTTACATTTTGGAGTGATTGTACAGCGGATGGAGAATGTTTTGTCAAACTTTGAACTTGGAAAGCGAGTGCTCAGAGAAGTTTGTATCTTGCGTCGACTATGTCATCCCAATGTACTACCTTGTAAGTTCTCTTTATTTTTCTTTTTGGATAAATTAGGTTCCGATTGAGGAAATATTCATGTATTTATGTTATCCCTTGTAAAGGGGTTCCAAATGGATGGTTTAAGAATCTGGGACTATGGTGTTTTTTTTAAAGATTGTTTAATATGTTGTAGATGTATGGATACTGTGTAATTTAATTTGATTTTGAGGAATATTAGATAATGTGTTTTTTTTCTTGGAAATAATTTTTTTTTTTATTTTTAAAAATAATTTTTAATAAAAAAATATTTATTAAATATTTTTTTATAAGAAAACATTTATTATAATTTTCTCATTCCATTTTAATATAAAATTATTTTGTTTTTTTAATTTGTAAAATATTTCAAACCATGGATGACACGATGATAAATATATTAGATGATTATTTATAAAGTAATTATGGGAGGTCCTAATGGTGAGACGGTCTTCTTGGGAGGTGTGGCCTTATGTTCCACATTAGTTCCCCCAATTTAATTTGAAAGCATTATTGCTTTCCTCTTGGTTTAGGAATGGCTCAGGGAAAAAGGCTAGATTAAGCATTAATCAATATGGAATGCTAGAATAAACATTAATCAGTGTAGAGTGTTGAGTTACAACCAAATGTGGCAGTGTGTGTAGATTAGTGCTAATTTTAAAGACAAAGTGGTTGTTGTTTGTGTTCTTCCCATGGACTAAGGCCTATGGTTAGAAATGTTGGAAAGATGTGGAACCCAATGAAAAAATGGAATGTTAGGATTAGAATGTTGTGGCTATAAGGAAAGTTATTTAGTGTTGTAAACAACCATGTGCAATGCCTCAACCTATAGATTAGGTTAAAATTTGAGAGAGGATAAACCATAGAGGTGCATATGGGAAGATGCATTGGTTGATGGTGTAGATTCATGAATGATTAATGTTGAATATGCATGCATAATATGAGAGAATGTGATGTGTAGAAAGTATAGGTTAAACTGATTTGCTTTACATGGGAGAGGACAAAAATGTAGTAGCCATACTAGAAACCTACATCTTTATATTAGAGGTAGGGTCCTTAAGGGATGTGATATTGAGAACACTTTCAAATAATTTGAGAATATTTAGAAATTGTGTTGTGAGAAAAAAAAGAGGGACATCCTAAAGAGGGATTCGTGTGATGCTCAAATTGGTGTGTTAAAGGTGTCATCAAAATCCAAAATGAAAGAGTGTGCAAATCGCTATAAGTGCAATAGAATGCATGTCGAAAGAAAAAACCACATTTCTACCAATATGCATGATGCACCATATGTATTGAGCAATTTTACTATGATTGAAAATAAAAATCCAATTCCAAAGATAGGGATGCATAAGTTTATGTATAATGGATCCATGAAATGTTGTAGAATCCATTTGTTTGTGAACATTGATTTGAACAAATGTTGGTTTAATGGAAGGAACAAGAGAATGCCAATGTCCAAGACTATCAGGCACTATTGGTGTTGCGGGACTACAAGGCCAAGAAAGTCACTATATATGTTGTGTTGAATGGTTGGAAGAGGGAGAGTGGCCTTCATTTTTTGTAGCTAATGAAGAGTAGTTTTGGAATGAACCTTCCATTATCAAGAATGATAATGTCTAGTTGATATTTAATCTTGAAATTATGAGTGAAAAGTAGATTAGCTAATTAGGATGAAAGTTTCTTTAGTCATTAATACCAAGGATGGATCAAGAGTAGTAAGGTTTGCAAGAGGGACTAACTCAAGGGTATGGGAAGAGGTTGAAATCATGGGATGTTCAAGGTGTTCTAATGATTGCTCATGATTGTGGAGAGTTTTGGGGGTGGATTGGTTTTGTAAAGCACAAAAGTTGGAAGCATTGCCATAATGGGATTTGTGGTAGTGACTAGAGAGGAGGTTTATAGGTTCCATCGGGGAGAGGGTTAGGGTTAAGGTTGGCATATGATTGTGCTAATGTATTATTGAAAGGAGGATGAGATAAGGAAGGGTGAGAAACTAAGGAGATGAGGGTGTTTTTCAAGTTTATGTTGAACTTTGAGGGCATGGAGGAAGGCTTGATGTAGAGTGTTTACATCTCAAATAAAACTACTTCATAATGAAAAACCACTAACAAACTGGAATTAAATTTGAGAATACGTACTACTTCATAATTTGTGATTTGGAGATGGATTTGAAGCTTGGTAAAAATATTAATATATCGTTGGATGCTTAGGCTTGAGGATTGTCACAACTGCAACAATCTACATATAAAATTTTGTAGATAGCTAGGAGGGTAAAAACATTGTCTCAAGGCATGACATAAAGAATCCCATGTAGTGATGCTTATGGGATTTGATCTATTTGCAATGTATTCTGAGTATAATGTAAATCTCTATAGCTGAGATTACCACCATTCTTTTGCCACACCTTCTAAGTGGTTTCCCATAAGAAACATGTTGCTCTTCATTAATCTCTAGTCAAGTCTTAAAATATGTAGTTAGGGTGCATATCCACAAGTTTTACCATTCAAATTTCATTTTCCCTCCATATTTGGGTAATGGAATGTGGGAATCAAACTAGAAAATAGAGGTGAGAACCCAATATAGGCATCATAGGGCCTTATGAGAGCACTAGCTAGATTCCAAATGATGTTAGAGATCAGATATTTGTCTTCATATGAAGAAATGACTCTGCATTGAGGCATTTTGTGAAGAGAGAATGTTGGAAAGACAAAGAGATACTTGAAGAGGGGGTATGAGGTGGTAGGGAAACCTCTAAGAACTCATATATTGTTGAAAATACAATTTTTGGGTGGGTTTTGGAGTCTAAAAATCCCAATATTGAAATAGAAGAAGCCTTAGAAAAAGAGACATCTAGGGTTTGCATCAAATCGAGATTCAGGTGGGAGGGTGTGCTTTAAATGGAACCATAACCAAAGAGTTGAAACAAAAATGATGAGAGAATCCCTAGGAATGAGGTTATCTAGTATTTGTGCTTGAACAAGATCTAGGTGGAAGGGTGTTCTCCAAAAATAACCAGATTTAAGAGGTAGTTTGTGTAAGGTGGGAGGGTGGACTAAAAAAACCATTTCTACAATAATGAAACCCTAAATATTAGGATTCAATACCATTAGATGAGACTCTCTATGATATTTTACAAATAAATCCTATAATTTATAGAAGAAAATAAAACAACAAATAGATCAAAACAAATGTTTAACTTAATACATCTGTCTGAAGGGATTTTGTTTTTGTTATCATTAGTGGCATCCTCTTATTCCATATCTTGGTGTTATTAATAATAGATATTGTTCTATTCTTTTATGAAAAATGGAGAAAAGAAAGGGTGTGCATGGGTTATGGAGAAATTTAAAAAAAAAGGGGAATCTGTGGGCCAACTAACCAACTAAGAAATGTGTAAGAAAAAATTGAGTGGTAATGGAATGGAGAATTTAACCATAGTAGAAGTAGGAAGGGAGCTTAGAGAGAGGAATATATCAAGAGTTCAGAGAAGTATTTCTAAAATTTTAGTAGAGATATGAAGTGGCACGTGAAGGGAAGGATTGTGGGGTTGAATCCTTAGGATAAAGATGAACATACATGAGTGAGATAGACTTAACATATAATAGAGATACAGATGGAGATGGAGATGATGCCTTCCCAACATTAAAATGTAAGTAAGGAAATGAAAATTATGTTGATTCATGCTTCATTAGATCAATGGATGATGAAATTAGATAAAAAAAATATTGGTAATTTGGGGATAAAAGAGGAGTATGCAACGCTTAAAAAAAATTGAATACATTATGCCTTTAATAGGCATCTCCTTAATATATTCTTTACTTTGAATGTTTAAAGTTTTTGTAACTTTACTTCAACTATTCAATGAAATAGATTTAGGAATAAATGTGTCTTTTTTTTATAAAACGTATGCAACGCTTGTTTGGTCATTCCCCCATCTAGCCTGGGTAAGAACATTCCCGAGGTCATCCTTCATAAAGCAAACAACAAATGGCTAAAGCGTGAATGGTAGGCTTAAAAGTATTTTTCGAGAAGGTTTTTCATTTACATCGATTAGAAGAGAGGTGTTTTTGAGGTACCCCATAAACTCAACAATGCATAGAAGCTAATGGGTATGTAATAAGCTAGAAATTTTAAATCTTAATTGAAAAATTCATTGATTTTAGTTACCTACACTGTGGTCCTTTTGAAACTTGTCCTCATCTAATTCCAAGATACATACCAATTAATCATGAAGCTTCCACACATAACACCTATCCTTAGCCATATTATTAAACTTTGTGGACAAATATTAATCCCATGCCATATGTCAAGACTTTAATTACTTGTAAGTTTTTTTTTCTTTTATCCTCACATATCCTTTATAGTTTAGTGCTTTATCCATGGTATTTTTTTACTTTCTATAGTTTATTTTATCATAATAACTATATGGTTCGTTGTCCCACGATTATAACTCTTATCTAAAAAATTAAATTGCATTGCATATATAATAGTCAAAAACCCTTATACATGTATTACTATATTTGAAAGTAAATATACCTAAATCCTCTTCCCACAATATAGTGTGATGATATTCATTTCAACACCCATGTCCATAAAAACATATTTAAATTTCTTACCAATTATTGTAACTAGAACTCTTAAATCTTCATTAAAAATTGCAAAGATTCTACTTACCCTATACTATGTGGAACTTTGGAAACATTTCCTTATCCATTTATGAGATACATCCCAATTAATTATAAATCTTCCACACACAATGAATATCCTTAGCCATATTATTCAACTTAGTGGACAAAGCTCCCTATCCAATGCTCATATAAGATATCCGACCTTTCTATATTGATAATATAAATGTTTTCTTTGTATGCCTTCACTTCTCATTTATACTTTTTAAATTAATAATTTGATAGGATATTCTTTGTGTATCCACACATATCCTTTATACATTTTAATACTTCTTTTCAAAAAATCCTTTATACATTTTAATACTTCTTACATGACATATTTCTACTTCTTATAATTAATCTAGTCGTCATCATCATTAATATGTCCCCTTTCCATACTTCCTTAGATCCATACCTTCTCAACAAAAATCTCTACAGAATATTGCTTCCCATTCTACAAAATATTCTCATTCACCTTCTTTTGGCTTTGTTAATCATATATTATTCATTTAATATCTCCTTTATCTTGGGACAATATAAATTTAATTCTATAACATGTCCCCACATCCTATAGAGATGGAATTTACGTTCTTATCTCTTTCTTGGAAACGCCACGATGTTATTATCTTCTCCTTACATTGGCAATACATTTTAACACACATCGTATGGCTGATGTTCTAACTTTGGTAGTATTATGATTCGTAAAGACATTGTTACTTTTCAGGGACACAGATCAAACCCTCTTTCCTCTCCTCATCTCTTCTATGCGTCTACTTGCCCCAAGGTTTTCAGGGACACAGATCCAACCCTCTTTCCTCTCCTCATCTCTTCTATGCGTCTACTTGCCCCAAGGTCTGATGCTCCCATTTAGTCTTAAATTCCTTGTCCATGGAAGATGATATGCATATATTTCTCCTTTCATTGTAGTCTTCACATTGTAGTTTGGACATTTTTGGGGGATATAATGTTTTATCCCAACTATACAAGGAAGATGATATGCTTATATCTCTCTTTTCATTGTAGTCATCACATTGTAGTTTGGACATTTTGTTTTTGGGATATAATGTTTTATCCCCACTATCTCATCATTATTCTAGTTATTCTTAAATTGCATGGATGCATAAAGATTCACATGCAAAGAACATCATTTTATTTTTTTTAATTTTTAATTTTCACATTAATAATGTTTTAAGTATAGATATTTAAAAAATATTTTATTAATGTTTCAAATAATGGTACTGTGCATCCACTTTTCTATACCAAGATAACCAATTTATCTGCATGAATCCTTTAAACAATGGTCATTGTTTAACTAGCTTTATTTACAGTCTTCTTCCTTTATGATACTGAGAATTTTTGTCCTTATCTAAAATATTTGAATCATCTTAGACCTATACACTTTCTTTGTAAATTCGGGGATGTGTGTGTAATTTTTACATAAAACCCTTAAGGGACTCCTTCTATGATGATCCTTATCCTTCTTTTTATTCCTTTGTAGTTTATCTTCTCTATGTACATTTCTTTGTCTCATTATGTTTCTCTCTACTTTTCACTTTACTTCTCACATTCTTTTAATTTTTATGTTCCTAGTTCTTCCAACTCTTTTAGTATATTTCTTTCCAATTCCTCTAATTATCATAGTTGAATATATCTACTTTATCTTTCCCTTTCTTCTATATTCACAATAAAGGAATGGAATTGGTATGCCCTTGTCCTCCATTTCCTTGTCTACTACATTAATTAGATGTCTCACATACTTGACTTTTACCCTTATATATTATGCCACTTCCTTCTTTGAGCATGGATGCATGGGGTGTTCTACCATGATTCTACTATTGCCCAAGTTCTCAGTCATAACTTCTTTTTTTTAACACAAACATTTGAGTAGCTTTGATTAAAAATAAAACCGGAAATTACATAGCATAGAGGCAGATTGCTCCCTTAGCAGGGTAGCATCCAACACTCCCTGTTCATCTTTTACATGCTTGTAGCTAAATAGATACCTTCCAGAACCATGAAAACTATAGCACTTAACAAACTGTCCAAGGAGGCTAATACAGAAGAAAAACATAGCTACACAGGTGCCTTATACAAAAAAAACTGGGAATTGAAGCTGTCTAAAAGTATGCCAATCCTATGAAGTACTCCCAGCCTATGAGTTTCAGTGGAGCAAAGCAAAAACAATTAAAACTGATGGAGATACATAACAAAACCAAAAAAAGATAGGACCAACTGTCAAGCAGCTAGTGAATGCCAGTGTCCATGACTGCTCCTTCGAAATCAGCAGTCCCATTCTTGTTTGAGCTTAGGTCAATGAAGTTTCCAGCATGAGCCATGAATTGCTTCAATTTTTCCATCTTCCTACCAAGTTCAACCATTTTGCTGTTCTCAGCACCAAATTTGGGTTTTTTATGGGGGTAGTAGAGGCCCAGAGTCTCCTCCAAATGCTTAACCTTCTCAACCACCTTATTGTTCTGGTGTTTCACTTCTATATGCGTTGCTTGAGCCAGAGGATAAACACAGGTCAGGACCTTCTTGAACTCCAAGTTTTCATTATGAACTAGACGGACTTGGCCCTCCAACTCATGCAAACAGTTCTGCAATTCCAATTCATATTTCGTGAGGCCTTGCCTCTCTTCAACATTCTGAAATCTTCCGACCCCGTCATGCCTGCGACATGGGCCAAACACAGAATTTATTTTATCCATCGAGACCCAGAATTTCTTTTATCCATCGAGACGGTCAATGCATCGTCCACCATCGGGATTGTCCTGCTACAAGAAATGTTAGGGATTTTGATAGCCTTGCTACACCTAATGCACTTCAGGTAGATACCATCCCCGTCCTGCAAATGCAAATGATGCTCCATACTCAAACACAGAGCCAACACAATAATAAGCACAGACCAGAATGAGAAGCATCCAGCGAGAATGCGTTTAGAGCCAACCCTTCCTGCATTAAACCATGCCCCCAGCTTCGCATGCTAGCCAAATGGCAGGCCGGTTAGCAGCTATAAATGCTGAAGTGCGTGAAAATCCCATGAAGATTGAGCTGATCGTCAATTAGATTGGTGTTGTTACCAAAAATAAAAAATTTGAAATGTCTATAGTTAGAATTCCAATGCTTGAGAAGCCCCTTAGAAGAGATGAGGAGGAAAAAGGTTATGTGGTGAAACCCTGGGCTAAGGAATCCATATGTTTTTTGTGATGACATTGTCGCAGTTGAGGGAACCATAAGGGATTCCAACTCCTTTATTTGCCATTGCGTCAGCTTGTCCATTTAGATTTCTCAGAGCATGAAGATAGGAAACCTCGTTAAATTCTTTACTGATGCTGAGAAGGAGATGATGTAATTTGGAAGTAGGGTTCTTCCTTTTGGTGACAATGTTTTTGGCTTCTCTAATGACGATGAGAGATTCCCCGATAACCTTCAAGTTCTCAATGCCCAGGTCTAAAGCTATCTTAAGACCTTTGATGGGAGCGAGCCATTCCGCTCCATTGTTGGTCTTTCTCCTAATGCCCCAAGCAAACTCTTTCTTCTTATTCCCCTTGGAGTAAAAAATTACTCCCCCTGCACTTGCCAACCCAGGATTTCCTTTCGAGGCACCGTCAAAGAATAGAGAACTGCAATTTAAATTCTTCCTTCAGTCCTGGAAATCGTCTTTGCTCATGCGCAACTGCCAGGACAAAGTCCTCGGTTTTTAAGGGGGTTTTCTCCAGGAGAGGGAGGGATTTGGCACAAGAAAATTAGCCATCCAGTTCCTTTCTTTGACAGATAGAGGTTCCTGATGAATGTTGTGCATTCCTCATGAAGAAAGGGTCTCAATCCAAAGGGCCTTAGCTGATGAGTAAACCCAGTTGGAGCTCGTGGAAGTGGCATCGAAGATTTCTTTGTTCCTGGCCGTCCAAATTTTCCAACAGATGAATCTAGGAAGAGCTTCCCAAGCTCTAGTAAAATCAAGTTTCCTAGAGAGGGAGCCTTGATAATAATCCTTCCAACATGTGAATAAATCATTCTAGTTTGTAGGCATCACAATGTTGAAATTCAGACTATTAAAGGCCTGACTCTAGACCTTTAGAGAGAACTTACACTCAAGGAAGATGTGCTCCATGGATTCCTCCGAATCTTTGCAGAGGATGTAGCGAAGAGGACCTTATATCCCACGCTTTCTCAAGTTCTCAGCGGTTAAGGTTTTTCTATGAGCAAGGACCCAGTGAAACACATTTACTTTTGGAAACCCATCTTTGCTCCAGAGTTTGGCCCATTTGGCATATTTTTTACTTCCAACCTTGCTGTTGTAGACATGAAGATATCCCTCTTTCACCGTGGAAGTTCCAGACCTTCCCCAACCCCTTCTATCTTTATGATGCTGATTGGCGGGACTCTGTTCATGCAGTAAAGAAAGAAAGGCTTCATAGTTCGGTTTTAGGTGCTCAGGGGGATCCAAGTCCTTCCAGCCGGCCCACCTGCCACTGATAGTCCAATTTGAGATGTCGAACAAAGTATGGATGTTATTGAGGTCAAACCAATCTTTGAGATCTCTTAATTCATGCTGGAATTTAGCTAGGGAACTTATCCCAAGATTGTCCTACCAAAGCTTGATATATTTGCCATTTCCTGCAACCCAATGGATTTTTTCCTGTATGATGAAGGCCACCTTTTTGCAGATATCCCATATAGGAGTCCATTTTTTTTCCATATTCAAATATTCTATGCAACGGCTTCTAGTACCTGTCATGTATTTTTTCCTAAGAGCTTGTTTCCACCAAGCATCTTTGTCCATAGCAATTCACCATAAGATTTTAGCACCAAGAGCAAGATTCATGATGATAGGGTCCTTTACTCCTACACCACCATAGTTCTTCGAGCTACAGACTGTATCCCAATTAATCAAATGATATTTCCTGGTGTTACTTGCCTTGCCACCTTGCCAGAGAAACTTGCGAAGTTCTCTGTTGATTTCCTGAATAATTTGGCAAGGAGCTAAGGAAATCAAATAGACATAGATCGAATAGGAAAACAGAATGGATTTAATCAGAGTAAGTTTCCCAGCAGGGTTTTTAGCCATCTGAACCCCCAGGAGTTTATTTTCTTTTTTATTTTATCTATCAGACCTTGCCAGTCTGTCTTCCTTTTTTTTCCCTTTGAAGATGGGGATACCCAGATAGTTAAAGGAATTCCAGATTGTGATACCTTTGAACCTAAGAATTCTAGAGATCCTAGCCATGACGCCAGGAGGTCAGTTCCTCCCGTACACCTTCAATTTGGAGTCATTTACTTTGCCATCAGAGGCTTCAAGAAATGTAGTTAGAACACTTTTGAATCGCTCAGCAATGATAGTGGACGTGCTCCCTAGCAGGATGGTGTCGTCTGCGAATTGGGAATTATTTGCAGCACGCACTCCTCTAGCGATTTTCAAACTTTTTAATTCACCAATGTCCTGGAGGCATTTTAGTCTTTGACTAAGAGAGTTGGCAACCAAGATGTAAAGGAAAGGGGATAGGGGGCACCCCTGAAGGATTCCCCGAGAGGCTTTGAAGAAATTGGTTGGTCTTCCATTGACCATGGGGGAAATCCAAGGGTTGCTTATGAAGGCCTTGATCCACCTGACAAATCTTTTAGAAAACCTGAACTTTGACATAATTTCAAACAGGAAGAAGTGATTAACTCTGTCAAAAGTATTTTCCATATCAAGTTTAATAGCCATACCTTGTTGGCTTCTCTCCAGGATGGAGTGAATAGATTCTTGGACAATAATAATTTTGTCGAGGATTTCCCTTCCAGTAATGAAGCCTCCTTGTGTCTCAGAGATAATGTGGCCCATAACTTTCTTCATTCTGGTGGCTAGGATTTTTGCAAGAATTTTATAGGAAGTGTTGCAAAGCGAGATGGGCCTGAAGCGGTCGATTGAAAGAGGATTCTTGTCTTTAGGGATCAAGGAAAGGAAAGAGGAATTTGTGGCTCCTCTGATCTTATCCTTTTTCCTCGTCCAATTTAACATTTTCTTCAAATCTTTCTTAATAATATCCCACGCAACTCTATAAAAATTAATAGTGAAGCCATCTGGTCTTGGAGCTTTGTCAGCATGCAAGGACCATATGGCTTCTTTAATTTCAAACTCCATAATAGGCTTAGAGAGGTCTCTGTTTTCACTGTCAGAGATGAGAGATGGAATATCTGAAAGGAGTTCAACATGAGCCATAGGGTCAGCCTCATTTTGATCCAAATAGAGCTCTTGGAAGTGATGAAACATATGGTCTTTGATTTTTTCTTGATTAAGAATTTTGGAACCGTCTCTGTCTTTGAGTTCTTTTATCATATTGTGGCTAAGTCTGGCTTTGGTTTTCCTGTGGAAGTATATCGTGTTGTTGTCCCCCCCTTTGAGCCACAATTGCCTTGACTTGATACGTCAATCCTCTTCCTCCTTGCGAGTTGCGCTGAGGATTTTCCTATTAAGCTCATGCTCATTGCAGATGAGAGTTGGAGTGATATCTATTCTTTCCATTTTTTATTGCAGAGCAGCAAGGTCGGTTTGGAGTTGATTTTTAATAAGGCCTGGGATTTTGAATTCCAATTTTTCCCAGCTCTTTAAAGCGTAACAGACATTTTTGAGCTTACTTTCCCATATATAACTAGGAGAACCAAAACAAGGGTATTTCCAAGCCGAGTTAATTAGGATCAGGGATTTCTCATCATGTAGCCAAGAAGGATTAAAACGGAATGGGATGGGGCCAAGATTGGCAGGAGGGGATAGAGCCAGAGAAATAGGTTTATGATCTAAAACGATTGAGGGCACTGCAAAGGAGGCAAGAATGAGATTTTTTTGGAAAAAAGAAGAGCTAACAAGGAAGCAGTCAAGCCTGGTTGCAATGTGGCCCACCCCAACCCGTTTATTATTCCATGTGAACTTGAACTTGCCATTTTTAAGGGGCAGATCCAACAAGTCAAAGTCTGAAATCAGGTCTTCAAGATTTTCCCCGAAGGGATCTCTAACTCTAGAGCCTCCACACTTCTTGTCCTGATATTTTGTGACATTAAAATCCTCGGAAAGGATGAGATCTTTCTCTTTAACAATGTGATCCAACCAGTAAAAGTCTGAAATCAGGTCTTCAAGATTTTCCCCAAAGGGATCTCTAACTCTAGAACCTCCACTCTTCTCGTCCTGATATTTTGTGACATTAAAATCCCCGACAAGGATGAGATCTTTCTCTTTAACAACGTCTCTCAGGGAGGATAGATTATTCCAAAAGGCTTGCTTATCCTTGTAATGAGTAGGCCCATAAACATTACAGACATAATAAATGATAGGGTCATCCTTATTATAGAATTCATTAAGGATCCAGTGTTGACATTCCTTAACTATTTTGTTGGAGTACTTACTTGAGAAAAGAGTCGCAATACACCCGGAAGCTCCTCTGGAGCTAATCGCATTGCCATGGTAGTCTTTTCAAAAGTGATGTGAGAGCGCCATAACCTCCACATCACTCATTTTTGTCTCTTGGATTAGTAGGATATTCGGTCTTTCAAATTTGACAATTTCTTTCATTGCTTTAACTTTATTGGAACCACCCAGACCCCTACAGTTCCAAGCGACAAGTTTCATTACTTCTTCCCCTGATGCGGCCCTACTCGAGCCCTTCCTTCTGGCTTGCCTGAGATCTTGGAGGATTGTAGGAGCTTAGTTTCTGCTATGCTTCGTTGTCTTCCTAGCTCCATTTCTCTTTCTGCTTCTTGCTCGAAGTGATATCTTAGAGACTTTCTACCTCTTGTGTTTGGAGGAGGCCCTAATTTGAGGTGTTCTTGAGACCTTTTTGAGGAAGATTCGGGGGAGACAGAAAAATATGAAACCTTATGTTGCTTGACCATCTCAGCCCACAAACCTCTAAGAGGAGAGGATCCCTCCTGCGCAGTATCCGATCTGTCAGCTACGAAAGAGGGAGAGATTATACTGGAGAAGCATCATTTTGCTCAGGTCCTGCTTCTAAAAGGGGTATTTCAGGTTCAGAGATTTCACCTTCTTCGACAATCAGGGCTGCGAATTGGTTACTTGATGGGCCTATCTTTTCAGTTTGAGCCTGCTCTGAGTCTGGAACTTGCTGCTGCTTTTTTGGATTCGGGTTTTGAGCAGTCATTTTCTTTCCTTTTTTCACCTGTTACCAGTCTTCTTCTTGTGGTTTTTCCTGGGTCTCTTTTACTGCTTTTGGGTTGTTTTTTACGAAGTGACTGTATTCATGGCACTTTTTGCATTTGAAGGGAAGTTGTTCATAGTCAACTTTCTTAGCATATTCCCAACTGTCCATGCGGAGGCTAACAAACTCTGGTAGACCTTTCTCCAGATCCACCTCCATGCAGATTCGAGCACATGAGAAAAGAGGTCCTTTGGGTTCAGCTTTGTCAATATAGAAAGTATTTCTCGATTGCCTGAAGAGATTCATCATTCCAGCAGTGCAAAGGAAGATGAGGCAGACGAACCCAAACTGGGACAGGAGAGGGAACGTCCTTTTCTGGATCAAATGATAAGCTCCATCGGTTGAGGTAGAGCCCCCTAGGGCCCATGAAGTAAGGTTTGCTTCGAAAAATAAGATCTTTGTCTTCTTTAAAAACATAAACGTGAAGTATCCTTTGTTGCAGAAGCAGTGTTGAATACCCCCTGAGATCAATGGCATCCAATTTTTTTAATCCATGTTCCCATAGTCTTAGGCGAGGGCCAGATCCCGGTGAGTTGTTCGATCAGACCACGCTCACTCAAGGCAAGGGCCTTCAACCTTGAAGCGGCCGACATGATATGAATCTTGGGAGCCTCCAAACGCTTGACAAACCCATCTCCAAGAGGGGACGCAGAGGGCGGAGGAGGGGGGGTAGAGGCCACCAGGGCCTTGAAGGGCGCATCGAGGAGTCTTCTACAGTCCTCCGGGCTAGGATCCAGAGGTGGATCCATCCCCAGGCCGCAGGGTATCAAAAAAAACCCTAGCAGGGGGATGCACAGATCGGTGCGAGGGCTTCAGCAGCGTGAATCCTCAGTCATAACTTCCTCATCCATGCCCTCACTATCCATATGGTCTTATATAAGCATGCTCTTCTTTCTATAGGAAGTGGTTTTCTTTGTAGAAGTCTTATCTCACTCCTAAAAATGAAATGGGAGATGTATCCTTTGTAAAATCTACTTCTAGTGTCCATTATCCTCTCATGCATACTTTTATAGGACACCTCATCAATTGAATCAATCCATGATATATCCTATAATATTTCTTTTTAAGTGGTTGTGGATGGCATACCCCATGTTTGATTAGAAAATAGAATAGAGTCACGTGTCAAACAAAACCCACTTTCACAATCTATGTCCTCTTTGCTCACCTCTATCCTCTACAAGGCACACTATCCTTTGTTTTGTTTTATTCAAACTAATCCAATGGAAGCCCACTCCTTATCCAAATTGTATTACTCACATGTTTTCCTTCATGCATATCCTACATTGGTTCAACCTCTTATACTCAATGTTTTTGTGCCTCTTGTATATACACCTTGGTCTAACCTTGAGATATATTTCTTGAGCATGAGGATCTCATTTCTCAATTTTCTTCCTCCTACTACCAATCTATTGAACCACTCCCTAAAATGAATTGGGACATGTATTCTTTTTAAAATCTAGTTTGTGTCTATTATCCTCCTTGTGCATTACATCCCACTTAGATAGAGAGACCTACCTAAATCTTTGCAAGGGAAATATGATTCTCATCCCTTCTCTCTCCATATTCAAATGATTCCTTTCAACCTTTTTAATCTCTTATTAACATATGCAGTTGGATGTTGATACCTTCTTCTTTAGGATGTGCCAAGACAACCACAATTTCTTTGTTCTATGCATTTCCATGTATATGAAACTTATTGCTCCAATCAGAAAATACAAGGATTGGATCTTTGAATTACTTCCTCTTTAATGTTTCATAGTACTTGCAATTTTCATCCCCCCAAAAAATCTAGATCATTATTTAGTAGCTTGTCCATGGGGAACATGATGTTTGACTTGATATAGAATCATGCTTTTGTATATAAACTCATGAAATTCCCTTACCACTATCCTTGAGAAGACAACAAGGGCAATCTTTAGACCAAAAGGTATCACTTTGTTAGAAAATGATCCAAACTCCATCACAAATGTGTGTCTTTTTTTCTTTTTTAATCTTCTTCTACAATTGAGACTTGATTGTATATCGAAAAACTTTCAGTGACGGAGTAGCACTTATGGTATTTTGGCTCATTGATTTTTTTGGTGAATGAGGTTGGAAACATATTTATAAATGTTATATCTACTTTATTCAATCCTCCAAAATCAACATTGATCCTTAACTTTTTAGGTCATGCTTATTGGGCTATAAAACCAAGGGATTGCCCCCTAAATTTGTCTATTGGATAAATGATGCTTTCCACCATCTTTTTCTCCAATCGCCTTTTATATAGTTTCTTTCTATTTGTGTGCCAATTTGTAGGATCTCTTATGAATAGGTTTAATGATTAGGCATTGGGTCAATTTTCATCTCTTCCATTTCTTTGACTAGACACTTCAAGTCTGTGTAGTCCCATGCAAAATCATACTGGTATTCTTTCAACAAGCCATCCATTATTTGACCATTTTTTCCATTTTTGGTTGACCATCATTTGGAATATCAACTTATTTAATTGCACCCATCCACACTGGCACCTCCAACTCATGTACCTATGATTCTCCCTCATTTACCTCATTGTATCCAAGTGGATAGTTAATTTTCTATCCCTCTTATTTTTCTAGGTCATGCTACTTGGTCACTTTTTGTATAGACTTAACTTGTTCTTGTTCTTTTGGATGGTATTTTCTCCATTTGAAACCTTTCCTAGGAAAAGTTTCATTTTCCATTTCAATTCATTGCGTTGCAAGGCATCTTCTCTCTCATTCTTCACGTGTTACTTTGTTCCAAGTCAATGTTGACATAGATGTCAACATTGACTTGGCCTTTACTTCTATGTTCTTGTTGGTTGAATTTTCTATAAAATCACATATCTCTTGACTACGTCTTCTATTTCAACCTCTCTCGACACAAATGAGAAATATTTTAGCCCCAAGAGTTAGCTCAATCGGTCGAGCACCCGTAGTTAGGCCTCCCAGCATGTGAGGTCGCGGGATCCATTCTCCTCGACACTCTTGGGGTTAGGTACGCAAAATGTGCCAAGGGTGTGAAGGCCCCTTCGGGTGGGCCCGCCAGCTATTATTCCGTGGACGTAGCGATGCCGGCCGGTGGGACCGGTACGTGAACCACATTGAAAAAAAAAATGAGAAATATTTTATAAAATTTTATATTAGGGTTTTCCAACTCCATGTGTCTCCTCTAGCTTCTTCAACCTTGTACCACTTGTATGGTATGTCTTCCAAGGTTTAGGAAGCATGTGTGGCTATATACTTTCATTATGGTACCAAATCATATTTCATTCCTTTTCATAGTCCAAAATGTCTTATTGGGTTTGAAGCCATACTTAAAGTTTAGTATTTGTGCTACAACTATTAATTTCTTCTCTCCAAACCTTTCAATAAAATATGGCATAGCTATTGTCCAAGTATGCAACTAGGAGGCATGAGTGTCCCACCAACAAACAACCTATCTTGTGATGGATTGGATCGAACTTTGAAGTCAACCTTATTCTCCAACAATTTTGTATACCTCGTCAACATGTATAGTAGGGGATTCATATTTTTTGAACCTTAGTGGAGGGGTTTTAGAGTTTTAGTCGAATTTATATATGCATATTAAAATAAGATAATGATTAATTTTTATTTCATAAATAGTTGGTGTTGCTCTTATTGACAAGCAAGTTTTGGGGCTATGTCTCGATGTGGATTCTATAGTCCAACAATCCCTTTCCCTTGATTCATAGTTTTTAATTTGCCAATCATATAGCTCAATATTTGAATTCCCCCCATAGACAAGTGTGATCCTAAGTGTAGTTCACCTTTGGCATTTGTTTTACATACTCTCCTCTTCCTTGCATTATTTCATAAATCTTGCTTAGGTTAGGTATATTTTATATTTCTCTAGGGATAATGTCGCTTTCATTTTTCTAAACCACAATCTTCCAACTAATAAAACATATGTTGTAGTTCCTTTAACTAGGTTTATAACTTCAAACTAAGGTTACTATTCTCATTACTTCCATTTTTGCACCTTTTAGCAACTCGAGTCTTTGATATACCAACTTTCAAAAAATGTGACCTAAGGAGGTTAGGCCTCCCCATTTTGATGCAAGTGTCTTTTGGAAATATATTTAGATCCAAAGTCAAACACAACTTGAGATATAAAAAATCCTTCAATCTCCAGGTTGATTTGTTGATCATAATCATCAAATATCTGCTTCTTAGTTCAGTTGGAAAATAATTTTTGATATCTTTGGTTCCTCGATATGTCCATCAATTCGAGAAACCTTGCTACTAACTATTCTACACTAAGGATATCTAAGAATTCTTCTAATGTAGCATCTTTCTATTTGGTTGAATTCTATATATGGAGTCTTGAAATATTCTTCTCAAATATCTTCTTCTTACTTTAGTTGGAAAATGATTTTTCATATATTTGGTTCTTCGAGATGTCCATCAATTCGAGAAACCTTGCTACTAACTCTTCTACACTAAGGATATCTAAGAATTCTTCTAGTGTAGCATCTTTCTATTTTGTTGAATTTTATATATGGAGTCTTGAAATATTCTTCTTTAGCTAGTTTTCTTAGCATGACCATGGCCTCATTATCAATTTGATTTTGCCTTGTTGGATCAAAGTACATAGTTTTATCTTTCTATATAGGTTTTATCTACACATTACTTTGAAAAAATCCTCTCTAAACCTAGCTTATCAACACATTTAGGTTCTTGGAATTTAATGGGTCATGCTTAGGTATACTTTGTAAAAGATTAACATTCATTTTATTCATTATATTTATTAATATTATTGGACATTCTTCCAAGGAATTCCCCCCAACTCTATAATCATTATAAAACTTCAAGTTGACTGCATCTTCCAAAGGGTATTCAAGAGTGAAGTGGTCATATTTATAATATAAAATTAAATCTTTTGTAATTTCCTCCTCAACCTCTATGTCATCCAAATCGACCTCCTCTCACTCCAAAAATTCCACCTCTTATTTGGTAACCAACATCTCCTTTTTCCCCTCCTTGAGCTCCCTAGTTCTAATATGTTGTCTATGTGTATGGCATAATATTTGATAAGTGGGACTATTTATTCCATTGCGATAACATTTGATTGTTCTATGGGTGTTGTCTTCACAAATGGAACACCACTTTTTCTTTGCATTCTTCAAATTATGTGGTCAATCTTTTATATTGTGGTTTGTTAAGGATTCAAAAATTTCACAATAACATTCAACTTTGACTTTTCTATTGTTTTGATGCATGTTAGCCAATCCTCTATATTTACAATTTTCTTTTGTGTTCCCTTGTTCATGCATTTAGTACACATAACTGTATCCTTATCAATGTGAGGTTTTGCAAGGATCTTTGCATCATTTTTAATTTTTTTTGTGGTTTGTTAAGGATTCACAAATTTCACAATAACATTCGACTTTGACTTTTCTATTGTTTTGATGCATGTTAGTCAATCCTCTATATTTACAATTTTCTTTCTTATTCCCTTGTTCACACATCCATAATTGTATCCTTCTCAATGTGAGGTTTTGCAAGGATCTTTGCATCATTTTTAGTATTTATTCCAATCTTTTATCTATCGATGAGGTTTTCTAGTCCTCATCAGTTTTAATTTGTTGTGATTTTGCGAGTTATTTACATTATTTTAATCTCATGCATCCTTAAAGGTGACTTGATTTTATGTAGAAGATTGATAACAAACCATTGCATTAGTATATCTTTATCATAGTTCAAGGGATATGACTAAGCAAGTCCTTAAACCTCTAATTTTGGTCTTTGACAAGCTTATTTGGCATTTGTTTAGTTTCTTTGAGTTTATAAGATAAAATATGTTTAGCATATTTAGTCTTAAAGAATTATACTAATCCATTCTTAATCTAATCATTGGTTCAATTATGATATTCAATAATTTCATGAACTAAGTCATTGTTCTTGTTCTCAATGTACCAACAAATTGTTCCATTTTCTCTGTTTCTTTTGTAACATCCTATGCTTTAGGTTTAAAGCATTAATGTTTTCCATATTTTTTGTTATCAATATATTCGATGGCGTTGGTGATCTATTGAATATACTTCTTCAAACTTTTGATTGATGTATTTTGTTGTAACATCCACTACATCCTATGCTTTAGGTTTCAAGCATTAATGTTTCCATATTTGTTGTTATCAACATATTTTATGGTGTTGGTGATCTATTGAATATACTTCTTCAAACTTTTGATTGATGTATTTTGATTTTTGTGCTTCAAAATTTATGAATGTTGACTACTATATCCTGTTCACGGTATTCTTGTAACTCAATATGGCACTCTTCATATATATTCATAGAATGAACCATCATAACCTTAAGCCAATGAAATTTGGATTTCTTCAATAATTAAATTTAGTAGGGGACACTCACATGGGATCCTTAGTTTGGATTATAAAGTCATTTTCTCCTTTTTGGTATAATATTTATCAAATTTCCTTCAGTATGCGATATTTGAATCCATATTCTATCAATGAAATTGACCACTTTCATATAGTAAACTCCAAATTTATGTTAGACCAATTAGACTAGGTTCAGTATGCAATAGTTATCAACATAATTCGTTAATGCTGATCCTTTGTCATCTTGTATCTAGTGTGAGTCTTGTGGGTCTCGACTCATCGAACTCTATGTTGTTTTTAACATTATCTAACAATTGTAAGGATTTTAGACTTGCTTATGCAATTTACACATTTTTATCTAGAATAGGAACCACCATAGTTTCTTCATTTTCTATGTTTGGTTGATTCCCATCTCTCAACTCATATAGGGTTAACATTCTGTCAACCCTATGCTCCACTAGATCATTTACCTCAAGAGTCATCATAGTTTATTCCTATTTTTCACTTTGATGGTGCTCAACACTTGAATCAAGTATGATTAGTAGACTATTGAAGCTATTTCACTTGGATGGTGCTCAACACTTGAATGAAGTAGGATTAAGAGACTATCAACCTGACACTTCACTTCTCAATGAGGGTATTTGGATTCTCTTAGCTTAGATATTCTTTTTTATCTTCTATCCCACTTAATCTTTTGCAAGTTGACCTAGGGTTTATATCCTTTCATTCTTATTTTAGTTATTTTCTTTGTCTCTTCATGCAATGTATATTGTCTTTTTTTTCTTGGTCATTCTTTAATTATTTTCTTCACTCTATATATCATGGGTGATTTACCCCCCCCCATAACCAATCCTAAGTTTACTCTTGGTCGACGATGATGATCATAGTAGTCATGCTAATTTTATTCAAAAACATTACCACTCTTCTTGTTTCTTCTCCCAGTTGGTGTAGATTGGTGTTCTTAAAGGAGGTCATGATTTGATAATGTCCAATTCATTTATTGATTAAAAATTTATGCAATAAAATTGATAGATAATAGACGAAAATGTCATGTAGTTCACTAAAGAAATATGTACACTTCCTCAATTGTTTATTCTTCATAATAATCATCAATAATATTTTCCCCTCGAACATATTTTTCTTTCCCTTATTAATAATCTTGGAAAGTATATTTTAATCATCTATTATATTGTTCATGAGAAAGTGTGTCAACAAGCTTATTTATCTCCAGAGGGATTGATTCTATGCACTTCTTATGAGTTTTTGCAAATAATCATGCCCTAGCCTATGCAAGTATTAGTTTATTTCTTTTGAAACAATTATTCAAATAACTCTCCAATGTTTTCTCACACTAGTCGCTAATTTCCTTCTTTCTCAACATGCATGCATGAAACTATTATAGAAGTCTTGGATCAATACGACCAATAACAGATCCAATGTTCTAATCTAAGGGATTATAAAGTAAATGTAGTTACCAACAGTGCAGTCACTAAACCATATTATATAAACACTAATATACGAGAATGGACACAGCAGGAGGAGAGGAATAAAAGAGAAGTTGTAGAACCAACAACAAGTAGTCTTTACTATTAGACATTATAAAGAATCAAAAACCATTACATGTCATATTCGTGTATATTTATACATTTCAAGAGATGGGGTTAGTTATAAATAATTCCCCTTGAATATGTTGGACATTAAATGTTGATGACACTTAGTTTCACCATTACATGTCGTTATATTCATGTATATTTGTACATTTTAGGAGATGGGGGTAGTTATAAATAACATAACTACCTTAGTCATCGACCTACTCAATTGTATAGTCAACTACATTTCCTATTTAATTCATTCTATTACAATGTTCATCGATTACTTAGCCTAGTCAAATAGGCTACTCCAACAATGCTTAAACATAAGCAATCGAGTTTGTAGGAAATGCCCTCCCAAAATGTTGGACACTAAATTTTTTTAGGACACTTGTGCCAACATTTAAAAAGAATGGAACTTTATGCTTTCTTAAACAATAATTATAGAAAACCTTGTAATCTCTTCAAATATCAACTCACTAGCATTTTCTCAATTCTAGCCATGTTCATTGACTCAACCAAACAATTTTACAATGCATACCATAAAAGTAATCCTAAGTCAACAAAATCATAAACAATTCACATACCACATCACATAAGGGACATAAATTTATAGTGACTCCATAGTGCTCAAGTTAATAAAACATATCCATTATGTCAATTGAACATGTGACCAACCTATCCATAGAGTTACTTATCCTATATCCTAGTCATGTCCACTATATCATGTTGAGCTTACCTCACTCCAACTTCTCATCTAACCAATGGCCAACCTAATATTGAGCTGCAACTTATGGAATAGAGTTCCCTTTCTCAATTGATGGTCCATATATAAATAAGACACACCCAATCACTAGTCACATAACCCCATTGAAACTTCAAAGTCAAACTTAATTGACTACACAAATTTTAAGGCTTTTATACATTAAAATACACAAGTTAGAAATTACATTAATACATCAAGAGGGTGTACCAAGAATATGTCAAAATTGATCACTAAAACTAAAATCCCTTACAACAATACTTTCACATCCCTAATGTTTAGATGAGCTATGATTGTGTGGAAAAGGAGTTTATAGCACTTAGAAGGTTAGAAATTACATTAAAACATCAAAAGGGTGCACCAAGAATATGGGAAACTTGACCACTAAAAATCCCTTACAACAATACTTTTGCATCCCTAAAGTTTAGATGAGCTATGATTGTGTGGAACTTATTAAACTAATCATCAATAGACTAATCAAAATAATAACTTAGTTGTTAAATATTCCTATACTTCAATGGATAGAATTTGTAAAGCATTGATTACAAGACTATTCCCACATAGTGGTATGAATAGTATGCTTTGCACACTGCTTGCTAGGCTAAGTAGTCGACTACACATTGTAATATAATGAGTTGATTGAGAATTGTAGTCAACTGATTGGTCTACAAATTGATGTATTTATGGTTGTTGTTGCTACCCTCAAATTCTATAATGTATAAATAAACATGAACCTGACATGACATAAGGTTGTTGTTGGTTAAGGAAGATTTTATAATAAATACTAGTTGTTTCTAATTCTATAGTTACTTCTCTTCTCTTTGTCTCTCCTCCTATGTATGAATTCCTGGATATTACTACCTATATAATATGGTTTAATGACTACACTACTGGTAATCATATTTTCTCTATAATTCTTTATATTACAACATTGGTTAATTTTTTGGTAGTAATGATTTGAGATTTATTTAGTTGCATGCATGCATGATGCTAAGCAAGGTCAATAAGTGGTAGGAGAGAAAGTTGGGTAATTATTTGAAGAATTGCAGTAGAAGAAATCAACCAAACCTTGTGTAGGCTAGGGTACAGTTATTTATAGAAACTCATGAGAAGTTCATAGAATCAATAATTCCTACAGAGATAAAGAATCTTGTTGACCCACTTTCTCATGAATAATCTAAAGATTAAAAACCACTTTCAAATCTTAAATCAACGGGGGAAGGAAAAATGTGTTTGAGTGTGTCAAGAAAATTATTAAAGATTGTTACAAATAAGAAGAAATTGAGGAGTGTAAAAATTTGGATGATGCATAAAAATTTAATTGAAAAAGTAGTTGGGCATATTGTCTAAGCATGGCCTTCCTTAAGAATACCAATCTAGAGAAGAAACAAGAAGAGTGGGAATATTTCCTAATAAAATGATCACCCTCATCGACCTAGAGTAGACTTAGGTTCAATGATGGTGGGGTAGCCTCTCATTAGATGCCTCTATAAAGAAAACTTGTGTTAACTTGCGTTGAAAATGGAAAACACAAGCATGCCAAGAAAAGGAAAGAATAAAACATTGAATAATAGACAAAGAGAATATACATTAGATATGGAAATGAAGAAAATAATTGAAAGAGGAATGGAAGAAAACAAATAATTGGTGACCTTATAGAAAATTGAAAGAAAAATGACAATTAAGAAGGTTTGAGGTAAGAGAAGTTGTGGACTCTCATTAGCATAGAAGAGAGGGAGAAACAAAGCACTAGGTTGATAGTTTTCTAACCCTACTTGAGTCAAGTATTGAACAATGTCTAAGTGTAGATGAAGAAGCAATTACAATGACTATGGGAACTACCAATCCAGTGTAGAATTGATTCGATATAATGTTAACCTTATTCTAGTGAAAGTTTTTTGAATGTGAAAGAGAAGCAACTACAATTGTTCCTATTCTAGATGAGATTTTTCAAATTGTAGAAGCAAGTGTGGAAGCCCAACAATTATAAAAAAATGTTGAAAACATTGAGGTTGACAAGTTAGGACTTCTTATACTTAGAATGCTCAATACAAAATGACAACATATTAACATTAATGAATTCCTCTAGTAGACTTGCATATTGTACTTGATCTAACATTAGTTTAGAGTAGACTAGATGAATAGATACAAATTGAAAAAATATTAGCACGAATGAATTCATCTAGTAGAACTTGCATATTGAACTTGGTCTAACATTAGTTTAGAGTCGACAAGATGAAGATGGTCAAGTTTACCAAAATAATTTGGATTCAATTGTTGTAGGCATAAGGAAATTTTATTGATATCATACATGAAGAAAGAGAAAACAACTTGCTATTTTGAATTTAGAATATCATGGGAATGCCCCCTACTAAAATTAACTATTCAAGAAACCAAAATACTAATGAATCAAAGGTTGTGACGAAATACTATTGACTAAAGGTTGTGACAATTCATTTGATGCAAAGATAGGATCACAAAGAAACAACCTCAAATATAAATACCAAGAGTGTTAGATAAGTTGCAAAAATAAGTCAAACAAGAATGCAATAGTCAGTAGTCATCTATCAAAGGTTGAAGCATAGAATTAAGGATACATTAGTTGAAAGTTTAAAGTAGTCAATTTCCAATATACCACAAACACTATCAACCCCACCATCGAATTTGTTGACAACGGTAAATATGGAAAATATTAATACTAGAAATCTTCCTCTATATGAGAGACATGAGGATAAAAAAGGCACTATTTATCTATGAGAAAATATGGGGTGTAATGGTTGTTACCAATGAAACAAAATAAATAACATAGTTTGTTGATGCATAATAAGAAGAGCATTGACTTGGTTCATGGACTTCATAGAAAATATTTCTTTAGGACCCAAGATGATAAACATATTGCAGCTTAGAAACTCAAGTAAATTAAGCAAAGGAAAATGGCTTAGTTAAAGACTATGACAAGAGATTTAAATGCCTACTTAGTCAAATCCTTTATATTATTGATAATTTCCATTCTATTGCCAAAAATTATGGTACCTTTAATGATGCATGAGATTAAATCATGTGAAGAAGAACTCAAGAAAAAAGAAATAAATTGAAACCAATTAGGATAAAGTAACCTCGATGGCATGTAAAAGATTGGAATAAAAATTTGAGAAGATGCAAATATCCTTGTGAGACCTAGCATTGACAAGACCAAAGTTATGTTGAATTATATGGATGTGAGGGGCATACACAAGAAAAGTGAAAATATAGAGACTTAATTGCCATGCATCAAGATGTTAGGAAAGTTGAAGTTGAATGTTATGTGAAATTTGTGAATCCATAACAACCCACAATACAAAATATTTCCCACATAGCTTGAAGAATTCTAAGAAAAAGTGGTATGTGAAGAAAACACCCACAATAAAACAAAATGTCAACACAATGGTAGAAATAATCCCAATTATCAAACATTATACCACAGATGGACAATAAATCAAAACCAGAGAGCTCAAGGAAGGGGAAGGGTAGATGGAGGTTACCCAAGAAGAGGTGGATATAGTAGAATGAGAAGATGCCGAGGTGGTCAACATGGAGATTGAGGTGGACACTATAGAATTTGTTATATATCTTATAAAGAAGATAATTTAAGTCCCGAATCTCCTTAGAAAGAGTCGACTTGAAATTTTATGATAATTATGGAGTGGGAAACCATTCCTCAGAAGAATAGTGGGAAGAAGAGTTCCCCTTATTACCCCCAAGCCGACATAACTTGAGTCATTTAACAAAATTTTATTTAAAGGACTCAATAAGATGTGTAATGTCAACATAGATGATTAGTATGCTAAGGTACCTACTGTTCTTTATGCCTACAAAATTGTTGATAAGAGGTCAACTAGATAAATGACAATAAATTAGTTAAATATGAATAGGTAGTTATCCCATTGTACTTCAGAAATGATGTTGATAGGGTAGCCAAAATGTTGAAATTTGAGTTAATCTAAGATGGAGAGGATTGACTGTATTAACTCAACAAATTACAAGGAGAAATAATGATAGCACTCCATCATCAGGAAGTTAAAAAACAACAACAAAAGTCTTGGCACAATAGAAACTTGAGGAAGAAAGAAATTGGAATTGGAGCTATTGTACTCCTTTACGATAGTAGAATTAAGGGAAATCGAAAAAAACTAGAAACAACTTGGCTTGGTCCTTATGTAATTGAGGATATAAGGACTAGTTGCATCGAGAGTAGCGAGGTGCTTACAACCCAGTATGGGGTAGATGTTGTAACGCGTAACATTGTGTAAAGTTATGTAACATGTCATTCCCATAAAAAAATGTGAATGATGTCACTTAAACAAAAAAAATAAATTATATTGATTTGATCTTAAACCTAGATATATCAAGAACCAAGAAGGATCAAATACCTTAGGTGTAATTTTTTTCTTAATGTGTAAAAAATTAAGATAAAAAAATTTTGCACCTCAAGAAAAATCGGATCCTTCTCGATGCTTTATAGATTTGGTTTTAAGATGGATCTATGCTGGCGGAGTAATGCAACTTAGAACACTGCAAGGGAAACCTTTGAAAACAATAGTTAAGGGTGCAACTTGAAGAGATGGCATCCACAATACTATACAAAATGGTGAAAACCCTTGTGACTTGATGAGCGGGGTATTTTTGAAAAACAAGTTGCTTGCAGATAGAGTGTTGGAAAAAAAATGGAAGAAGTAAATCTTTATAGTGGTCAAAATCCTTATGGCCTTAGTAGGCAGTAGTTTGCTTGAAAACTAGGTCATCTAGTAGGAAAACTCATAGAGAGAGAGAGAGAGAGAGAGAGAGAGAGAGAGAGAGAGTCGATAAGCAAATTAACAAGAAGCAATAGCTTAACTAACAAAATAAAGGAAAATAAGGTATGCGATACCTTGCTCCTGGAAAATATGAGTTACTTGATATAAATGAAATGATTTAACACTAAAATAGAGCAAGACTCAGAATCCAGTGGTGTGATTTTGAAGGTTGACTAAAGAAAATTGCTCCTCATATTTACAAAGTATGCATTGGTGTGGCCACATCAACCCCTCCATAACATAAATTCCTCCATTGCCTCCTCGACTAGGATTTTCCTTCCTCAAACCCAACAGTTCAATAAACCAACCCTCAACTACAACATCTACGAAGGAGACTTGTAATATCCAACTTGACAAATCATGATTGAACTTGTAACAATTTATGTACTTCCATCTCCTACCTTCTTCATGATGAAGAAGATTTTGAGGTTGGGAGAGATGTCGGAGAAGTCTAGTCAACTAGTCGATTAGGCTAAGTAATCGATTGAACATTGTAATAGAATGACTTGACTAGGAATTGTAGTTGACTAGGTAGTTGAGCTGGTCGATCAATTAGTTGGGTTGATTCACTAAGGTACTTATGGCAATTTCAACTATTCTCACCTTCTAGAATGTATAACTAGACATGAATTTGACATTAAATGTCGTTTTTGGTTAAGGAAAATATGATAATAAATACTACTTGTTGGTTCTAAAGTTACTTCTATTATCTTTCTCTCTCCAATTTTTTTTTGAAGTGTACATCCCACGAAACTCTTGTGCTCGTATAATGTCGTATTATTCTGGATGTAAAATATCAACCAATTTATTGACGTTTAGTTTTCCCTACTTTTTAGAATTTATTGAAAAACAATAACAAAAGGTTGGTTTATTATGTTAGTTTTTTTTTTTAAATATTACGTTAATCACTTTATATTCATACATAATTTGTAGTAATCTCAAAATGCCAATTTTCATTTATGCAGTGATCGACACTTTTATAGCACCCTCAGAGAAACTACACGGGACAGATGTTTATATCATCACCGAATATGCTGACAAGTAAAGTTTTTACTTATATTAAATATTTTTGCATCATATATGAAAATATGTTTTCACTCTAAAATTAAATTTGCATTATTTCCAAATCATAAAACGAGAATAGTGATTTTCAAATTGCATTCCCATTTTAAAACTTGTTTTTCCTTTAAAACATATTGCGTGCCCCACTTTAATTTTGTTGAGGAGAGTTTTGTTTCTCATTTTTTTATGAACAAGACAAGGGAGGTCCAATCTAACGGTGTTCCTATATTGTAAGGGATATATATATACACACTTACTCACTCTTGGTACGGTCCTTAGTGGAGACATCTATTCTCTCCCCACTAAAACATCAATCTTCTCAATTCCAAGAGGGGTTTTATTTATTATGAAAATAGTGTTCCTTAAATTTTATGGTGGTGGCAACAAAATTACACATTTATATAAAAATAATCTTTATGGAAATTGTGAAATTAATAGAATTGTGTTTAAATTGGTAATTGATCTTTACCATTATTTCCTAATTGTTGCTCTTCCTTTGACAAATTTAAATTACATCTTTTTTTAACTATAAATTTTAAAATTATTTTTCAAATAATATTAATTACACATAATTATGTAAATTTGATTTTTGGAGATTCATCTTGTCATTAGCCAAGTTAGAAAAGAAGGATTAGGTCTCTCCTCATCCTCAGCAAGTTTATTTACATAATCAAGGGGATGATAACTTGCTTTGAGTCTATTGAATTTTATCGCATTCTCCAAGAATGTAATGCCCAAGCGGATGCCATGTCAAGCTCAACATCACCCAATTAATACCATGAATATTATTGGAAACCATAGTCATCAATCTCATAGGCCTTTGCAAGATATTTGGTAATGGCGGGGGTCAAGGTGAGTGTTTTAAAGACTCCCCAGTCTCCCATACCCCTCACACATTCTCTTAACTGTCAATGCAGGGTGTGAGTTATGGTTGATCTGATGGCAACTTGTGTTGTTGGTCGAATATTTTTTTTTCACTAGGGTGGTCAATTTAAGTGGTCTCTTTAGTTGTGTGGGATTTATGTCTAGTTTCAAATCACCATGTTTGTGATGGATCCATCCTCTCCTCGATAAAGGGATTATGAGTAGAGGTGTCTTTAGTTGTGTGGGATTTATGTCTAGTTTCAAATCACCATGTTTGTGATGGATTCATCCTCTCCTCAATAAAGGGATTATGAGTAGAGGCGACGTAGGGAGGCAAATTGTCATGGTAGTCACATTGAATTGTGAATTGGTTCTATGTTGAGGTTTCCCTTGAAGGTCCACCTCAAGGGAAACATTTCACAAGTCTCTATTATGGCTCATAGCATGGTGCAATTCATTGAAACCCTATGAGTCCTCTCTCTCTTCCCTATTCCTTATTTTATCCCTTGTGCTCCTTCTAATCCAGGTGCACACTTCCTAAAGATGTAGCACACCTCATATGCCAAATAATGGAAGTGTTGTGTTGCGATGTGAATGTGCTCCATGGAATGTGTGCCTCACTTGTTTATATGAGTAGAGATTCATGTGAAGGGGTGCATCTCTTTACTTGGGTCCCTTTGAGTTTACCTCTTCATTCTTGGGATGAATTTCCTTTCTTCTCATAAGCTCTCAAGGTGTGGGATTCACATCCCTTCCTTTGGGCTTCTAGGTTGAGGTGTGGGGTCACACCCCACCTTCGAGGATTCCAAGTGGTAATGTGGACTTCCAACCATCTTTTTGCGATCCAATTGACTTTCTTCTCATCTTAACCTTCGTCCCAAGCGTGGGTCAAGCTCCACATAACAGGGTTCTCGCCCAAGCTACTCAATGTCCTAATCCATGGCCTTATCCTAGCTAGTGTGTTGGGATTCTCTCCCTATTAGGTATAACCTCTCTCGTATTGGTTGTGCTCCCATGGGCATGGATGTGCCTTCCCCAAGTCCAAGCAAAGCGGTCCACCTACCATGCTCTCCAATTGAACAATGGTATTTGTTGATGAATAAGCACCCAATTCTCGCTCCATCTCTAGTCATGCCACCAATCGAGGTCTTCATCGTGGATGTGAGAGGAACCCAAGGTTTCCTTCACTCCAAGGGTGTGACATCCTCCCCCACTCCAAGTTATTTTCATCCTTGGCATCGTCTCTAATAATATTGTTGTCCTTAAAGCACTCTACCAATGTTGTCGCTACCATATGCTGCCACAATCAAGTCCTCCAGAGAAGTCCTCAAAATTGTCCAATCGCCGCACATGTCCAACCTACTATTGCTTTAGTACTTTACCAAATATATCAGGCCTTTGTTCGTTGTGCACCCTCATGTGCCGAACTGGTTGGGTAGCTAGTCCAATCATCACACTTGAATCCATGAGAATGAAATTTCTCGTGTCCAAAATTTCCTTTTCCATTCGCACTTTGGTCATCTCGTGCAACTTTATCGAACCAAGGCAAGGTTGTCAACTCTACCCAATTGTTGTCGAATTTCCTTTCATAATTCAACAATTCTCCAAGGCACCACTTCATGGTCCCTTTCCCACCTTCTGCATCCTCTCGACTAAACAGTAAACTTTCTAAAGCACCTTCACTAGGCGCCCATGGCCTCACTTCCTATTCCCAAGGTAGTGATCCAATCTTGCTCACCATAATTTTTGGTAAGGTGGCAAGTGGCTCCCAAGGTCACTACCTCCAAGTATCCAATTATTCTGCTTGCCTATCTTGTCTCTATTTCTTAAGGCCATCTACTAGTCATTATTTGCAAGTGCTTCCAACTTCTCAAGTGGCTCTTGGTAATCTTCCCCATAGATCCACTTACAAGCTTATGTGTAATCCCAAGTTGCTTGTTTAGGGCTCCTTGAGTCTTCATCTCCATCATCACTGCAATACTCATTCATGAGAAAGGGTTCCTCTGAAATCTTAGCCTTTCCTTGTCTCTTCTTAGCTCATTGCCTTGTTTATTTACTCAACCCTTCAAAAGGTGGTCGATTCTTTCCAATGACCTCTTCTAGATGTTGTGATTCCATTGATAGCCCCTTCTCATCTTGTCAGTTGTTGCATAGTAGAAGTGTGCCCAAGGTGGTCTTTTTCTCCCCAGTCTTTCCTTCAATTGATTCACCATTCTACAAGTGATACCCTCCTTGAATGAGTGAATTTTTCCCAAGTACTTTAGGATTTCATCCATATCTACCATTCTCCAATCCGCTTTCCTTAGTTGTTCAGGCATCAGTTGGGATTTGAATATTTCGATGACCAACACACAGAAGTTTGCAATGTTTGCAGCATCATGTTTTGGGAATTATTCTCCTATTGTCTCGTCTTGACCCACCACGGTATTCATCGAAGGAAAATCGGTCACCTTGGCTTCCCTTGTAGTTGTCAACTATACATCTTCCAACTGTTCGCACCACTGGGTGAGTGTCTCATCGCATTGCTTTGCCTCAAGCCTTTGGTTTCCCTATATTTCAAGGGAGCACACTTCTTGGATTGCTTCCCCTTTGATGTTTTCATTGATGTCAAAGGTAACTCCTTTAGGAGTGCCTTCTTTTCCAACCTTTTTTGGCTGTGTTGGTTCAAGCTTCACCTTGTCTCCAACATGCTGCTTTTGGTCAACAAAAGTGCACAATTGTTCAATCCTCTTCAAAATGAACTCTACTTGAAGCTTTAACACTGCCAAAGTGAATTATTATGTTTGTTGCAGCCATGTTTTTCTTGCTTGAATCCACCACTTTCACATGTTGTGTGAGGCCTATCCGTGGGAGTCTTGACTATCTCAACCAACTACATGGATGAAATCCTAGATATGCACCCCATCTTCCTTATCATCATCATTGGAAAGCTCCAGGTCTTGGTTTTATTCAAGAACACCAAACTATTTGTGTGGAATTGATATAGCCTTGGCTAGCCTAAGAAATTATTTCCCTAAGACAATTGCATGGGAATCTAGCATATCCACTGTCAAGTCTAATATGCCATACCAATCTCCAACCTTCAATGGTGCTACATGAACCACACCTGCTACCAACTTCATTATTGATTTCACCACCTTGAATGCAAACTTGCTACCATTAGACTATCTATGAAGTGATGTTACGGTTCTTTTACTCACAAAACTATGGGTGGCACTAGTGTCAACCACAAAACAAATCCCATATTGTTCTTCATCCTACGAACCATGGTCTTGACCTTGTATCAACTTTCCCAAACATGTTGTTAAGGCTTCAACTGCTTCCAATGCTTCCCTTGAAGGTTGTTGCACTTTGGCTCTTCCCACAACTGCTAGCTTCATTACCTTGGCCTACTTCCAAGTGTGCTTCCAACTCTTACTTTAATGGGAAAGCAATTGTGAAGTGGTTCCCATTGCAAAGAAAAAATTTGGTCTTCTTCCCTTCCTTCATGGATGGTTTTAACTGTAGTGTTGTCATCTTTTGGGTGTCAAACTTCGTCGCATATGCCTGGAACAACTTTGGATCTCTCAACCCCACTATTCCAAGTTCTTGGTTGTAGCTTCTACCTTGGATTTGCATGACCCTTCCTTTCCTTTCTCTTCATATCGCAACTCAAGGTGAGTTTGACCCTCTTTGCACATCCACTCGTTCACTTCAGCAAGCCATATGAAACCCCAACAATCTCACTATGCTATTGCACCTACACTCCAAAGAGAATTCTTCCTTTTGGGTGCACCCACTTCTTGAGCACACCTCTATTGATGCACTCTATGTCTTGGGTGCATCTCTATCGAAGTGTGTTGTGTCTCCAGTGCACTTTTTCTTGGGCGCTTCTACCAACGAAAGCTGCAAGCACCCAACATTTGCTTTGATACCAAGTGTCACCGACCTAGATGTCCAACTCAATATCAAATCCACGTTTCCTCTTTTAGGTCATGCAGCATTGCGCAAATTATCAAAAATCTTGAAATGTGTGCACTAAATTCACTAGCATATTTCGTCAAACACTTAGTACACTCTGATATTAGACTTCTACAGGCATACAAACAACCACATTTCATTGGAATACATTTTTAATGTGATTGTAAGCTAATAAACAGTACTAAGAACACTATTAGGAGCATAAATAAGTCATGATAGCAGACTGTAATAAAGCATTTGACACAGTGATTTTGATCTAAGACCTTGGAAAAACCGCCTAAGGGGAAAACTAGTCACAAGAGAGTTTCTTTATTGAGCTTGAGTAAATAATTTCATAGAGAATACAACAATATAACAACACTATACTTGCAGCAACAAATACACTTAGACTTATCTCAAAAAATCAAACTCCATTGATTTATGTGCCCAATTGTGTATGCCCCCCTTCAAAAATAAAAATCTTCTCAGAAAACATGCACGACAAAACCTAGATGTCTACCATTTGCTCAAAACAACCTGTACGGCCTCCAACTTAGCAGGAAACCAATTTGGAAACGGTTCCCACCACTCAGCCTCAATATTTGTGCCACTGCTAGACTGTATGGCCTATATCCCAGCAAGAAATCTATTATACAACCTCCAAACAATTTATGTATGGATTGTTGTAGCTTTTCTTGGAAAATGTGCCTCCCAAACTAAAGAAAGCATGTCCTTCTCTCTACCTCAAAAAACTTCCCACTCTCATTGTTGTATGGACAACATTAATGCACAAGTCTCTTAGAAGTGCATTCCCTCTTTTCCAGCCTTGGGATGCATGCTCCTCCCTTGGAAAATGTGCCCTCTTCTCGAAACTTATGCCTCCTTTCTCTACTGTATTCTTCCCTCTCTTTACTCAACTCAACCTCTCTTGGAATGGGTACCAAAATGAGTAATGAAATCTCTTTTATTATTAAATTAGGGTAACTTCCATGTCTCTCCATCTTCTAGGGTCAGGATCAAATCTTGGCTCAGAATATCAATGGGCCTGATTTAATCTCAAGCTCACTTAAATCACTTAGGTGAGAACTATATAAAATTACCTTTTCATTCGGAAAGTTACTTAACCCTAAAGTAATAAAAAAAGTACACTTTAATAATATAAAGTACAACTCACTTTAATATTATAAAGTCGATTTCATAAAGTACTTTAAAAACACATATTATAAATTCACTTTATGTCACTTAATGAGACCCCCTTTTGCTCAGACCTCTATACCTAGGAACATGGTATAGAAGTACCTACGAGCTACCAAAACTGACACAGACATCACTAGTAGGGACGTGGCCATCCTAGAGGAAGCTTTTCAAACTATGCCTCTCACTTAATCTTTATGTGTGTGTGTGTTTAACTTATCCATATCCAATATAGTTACAAGAAACCCCAAGAAAACAATAAGCACAAAAGATTAACACAAGTATAGGAAACACCATAATGGGGTGTGCCCAAAATTGTAGATATAATAAAAATAATCTTGATTACAATATAAGGAGGATGTCATAGCTCAACAACTCACCTATAACGTGCCCTCAACAACAACAGACTCAAGTTTGGAATCCAAACAATGTCTCCACACATTCAGATCAAACCCTTTTGAAACCAACAGGGCTTCCTCTTGCAACACCTGTCACAAGACTCTGTTGCAAGTCATAGCATGGTGTCGTTCGTTGCACACATATTCATCCTCTCTCTCTCTTCCCTACACCCCCCTTTAGCCTGTGTGCTCCTTATAAGCTAAGTGTGCACTTCCTAGAGAATTAGCGCACCACATATGTCAAAGAATGCAAAGTGTTGTGTTGTGTCATGAGTGTGCTTTATGCCAAATTCACATCACCTATTTATATGAGTGGAGAATCATGCAAAGGGGTGCATCTCTTTACTCATGTCCCTTCAATTGCACCTCTTCACTCTTGGGACAAGTTTCCTTTTTTCTCATAAGCACTCAAGGTGTGGGCTTCACGTCCCTTCCTCCGAGCTTCCAGGTCGAGGTGAGGGGATGCACCCCTCCTTCTAAACTTCTAAGTTGCCATGTGGACTTCCAACCATCTTCATGGGCTTCAATCGACTTCCTTCTCGTCTTTACCTTCATCCAAACATTGGGTCATGTTCCACAATGGCGGGACTCCCACTCGAGATGCTTAATGTCCCAAGTCATGGCCTCATCCTAACAAGTACATTGGGATTCCGACCCAATTTGGTTGAACCTCTCTCATGTTAGGTGTGCTCCCATGATGGGTGTGTGTGTGCCTTTCCAAGTCCAAGCAAGGGGGTCCACCCACCATGATCTCCAATTGAATGATGGTCTTATCCAATGGGTATTTTCCCAACTTTTGCTCCATCTCTAGTCACACCACCAATCGAGGTCTCCACCGTGGGTGTGAGATGTTCCCAAGGTTTCCTTCACTCCAAGGGTGTGACGCTTACCTTATAATTGGAATATTGTATATCTTTGGATCTTTTGGTGGAATCATGGAAGAGCATAACTAGTAAGGAAAATGTGCCCTAATTGAAATTCTAGACTAGTGTAGGAGGAAATCCCTAATTTGAATCAAAGCATTGGGGATCATATAGATGCGCAGTAGGCTTGATATGAGGACTTCTAAGAAAGAATTGAGGACCAAAATAGAAGAGTGGAAAATTTTGCTTCTTATATTGATATGCATTACAATATGATTTTAGGATTCACTAGAAGCTCTCAGAGTATGGCGTACATGCCTTCAAACTCCATGAGATCTATCAAGGAGGCATGCATGGAGGATATAATAATTCAACAGGTAGAAGAGGATCATAGAGAAGACTTGGACAACAAGATGGGGAATGGAATCTAGAAGGTTTAAGAATAAGATATGAAGGAATGTCATAGCAGGCATGGTTTTCCTTGAATGAACTAGGTTTTGATTTTATTTTATATTGTTATTTTCTTGTGTGGATAGTTTATTAGGGTATATGGTCACCACGTTTATGAGTTGCAATTGAAAATTAACAAGAATAGTTAGTCTATAAATGTTTGTTTTGGATTAGAATTGATATTTTTTCCCTACTATATTTTGAATCCTTTGGACATCTTATAACTTTTTGATGAATGTTTGGGCCATGTATTTTATATATCAATGAAGATGTTACCCATTTATGTTTAAAAAAATGATAAAGATTAAAACATGTCCCTATGAAAAAATGTTAAACTCAATAGTGTAGAAAACATAACTTTGTTATTTAGATGAATGAAGAGTACAACAATATACAATTTAGGGTACAAATGCCTTAATGATTTATATATATATTTTTGGATGGTTGTTTTCCACACACATAAAGTGTAGCATGATGGCTTGAGTATGAAACTGTCCCATAACAAGGATGAAGTAGAGAGTGATGTTGTCACTCAATTTTAGGACAAAAATGAGAAACCTTGGGAGGGGAAGAGAAGAAGAAAAGACGAGTGAAAATCATTAGATTAATTAAGAATGATGTGATCTACAATGTAGATTAATTAGGGTTCAACAATAAATAGGAAATAACAACAAATTAAAAAAGGAAAGAAAATTGACTAGGGTCTAGTTTGGTGAGATAATTAACCTTAGTAGTTGACGAAGATGAAAGAGAGGTGAAAAAACAAAAACACCTGGAAGGATGTTGTTCTAAGAGTTGGTGCTATTTTGAATGAACATGAGTGATGTATCATGCCTCCAAGAGAGCTTGACTCCACTCAAATGAACTTGCACATACCACTCCACCTTCTTGTAAAACAAACTTGATCTCAATCTTTTGCAATAAAACACATTAGATATCCATATAAATAATAAAACAATGAAGCGTTTTATAGTCACCTAATCTACCTTAAGAAAGGTGATACCTTTCTTTCCCTAGATGTGATGCAACCTCCTATGAGATAGAAGAGTCGAATCATTAAGGTTTTGGAGAGAACTAAACCAATAGAGACACCCTAGGACAAGACATTAAGAATTCAAAGAAGAAATAAAACCACAAGAAATAAATGTAGGACCTTGCAGTAAACTCGCAAGTAGGTTTTTAAGAAGATTTAATTGTGAGGGAATTGAGGAAACCTTAAAAAAGAGGGGGGAGTGATATAAGTAGGAAAGGAAATGAGTTTGAGGTATAAATGAAAATTGGACTAATAATCAGGAAAATCATTTTATACAAAGGAATAATACTTGGAGGCTTGATAAGGAACCACAAGTTAAAAGGCATCTATAACAAGTATTTTCCTTGAATAATGCACTATGTTCGATGAATTGCATCACACAGATGCAATATACCTAGGAAACTCACTACATACTTGGGACCAAGAAACCAAAAAATGGTTAAGGTTTGAACCAATTGAGCCCCAATTAAGAATTCTCAAATGGATGACCTATGCTGGGAGATTTGTTGTATGGAAAGAGGATCGATTTGGGGTTTGGATTCCTCATTAGAACTAAGGTAACTAGTGATAGGGTTCACTCTAAGTAGGGTTGAAAAATACATGCCAGAGAGATTGCATCTAGGGGAAAACCCTAGATTCTTTGCGAGGAGATCTAGAGTGTAACATCTATTTCTTTGTTATCAATTTATTATAAAATCATCTTAAGGATTTGAAAGTATTATCCTTCATATCTAAATCCAAGTTCCAACGATGTTCTCTTCAAATAATAGTCCGCAATAATACATATCATTTCATATATATTACCAAAAAATTAAATTAATTAAAAATATTTAACACGATATTATATTATATTTGATTGTTTAAAATATATATCTTAATAATAATTTTAATGATTTAAAATTATTTTTTTTCATATATGAAAATAAACTCCAATAACATAAACTTATAAGTAGAAGTTAGTAACCATTTATGTCATGCTAAGAAAATGATATCAAACCCTTCTCATCCTACTAGATTAGAGGAACCTTAACAAGTACAAAACCAAAACCTTAAATGCAAAATTAGGAATGCAAAACCAAAACCATATATTTGATTTTTTAAAATATATATTTTAATAATAATTTTAATGATTTAAAATTATTTTTTTCATATATAAAAATAAACTGCAATAACATAATCTTATAAGTAGAAGTTAGTAACCATTTATGTCATGCTAAGAAAATGATATCAAACCCTTCTCATCCTACTAGATTAGATGAACCTTAACAAGTACAAAACCAAAACCTTAAATGCAAAATTAGGAATGCAAAACCAAAACCATAAATTTATCTGAGTAGTAATGAGAACCATTCCAAATCAAGGTTGAACTAGGAACATAGTTGATTTTTTAAAAATATATATTTTAATGATTTAAAATGAATTTTTTTCATATATGAAAATAAACTCCAATAACATAATCTTGTAAGTAAAAGTTAGTAACCATTCATGTCATGCTAAGAAAATGATATCAAACCCTTCTCATCCTACTAGATTAGAGGAACCTTAACAAGTACAAAACCATAACCTTAAATGAAAAATTAGGAATGCAAAACCAAAACCATAAATTTATCTAAGTAGTAATGAGAACCATTTCAAATCAAGGTTGAACTAGGAACATAGATATCACTTTTTTTCACTAGGAAAACAAACATAGATATCACTTTTTTTCACTAGGAAAACAAATACTTGTATAGTATAAATAGCATAAACAACTTCTTTGTAGAGATAGTGATTTGGAAAATATCTTTCAACTTCTCAAAAGTACAGATAAACTTGAATATTACCACAAAAAACTCAAAATCTCAGTCTTAAGTCTGAAAAATTCCTTATGCAACAAAAGCACTGCACTAGACCAAATTGCCACTAAAAATTGACAAAACAATTTATAGTCATCCACCCTTTGGACCCATGACACCTAGATAGAAAAAAACCATCAAAAGTATATATGACTAGATATAGCAGTACCGAGATTAGAAAATATATATAGTTCCCTCAAAGATGAACTTAAAATATTTGATCTCCTCAAAGTATGATTCCTTTGGTCAACTCCAAAGCCTGTTTAGAAACAAAATATGCTTCAGCATTGAAATCTCTATAGATATGGTGGAAACTAATTTCTGCATATTGAGCTTGAAGATTTTTAATTTTTTATTTCCAAGCTTCAAGGGATGCCACTTGAAAAATACCACTTTGGATAGCCCAAACTATATTAACTTTTGAATCACCAACAACCTACAATTGAGAAACATGCTTAGTCTGAGCAAAATATAAAAGGCTCTAGAGTGCAAGCAATTCCCCCCTGATCAAGAAAATGACTACCTGAGCAAGAAAATGATTGCCTTTTTATTTAAGAAAATTTACCAAACCTGTGGAAAGTGCTTATAGTATCATGGACCCACCACATAAGTGTCCTCCCCAATCTTGATACTGTGTCCATTTCTTGGTTTCCAAGATAACCAATCCCCCATAATATGAAAAGATTTGAGCATACAACTCCATAAATTTGAGACACCACTTACAAATTTGTTGTTCCCTCTTATCCAATATTGAATCAAGTCCTCCATAATATACTTCTCTTTGATGATAATGCTCCATAATCCATCCAAGAATAAACACCTCCACATACTTGTTATAGCTAAAGATTTCCCAAACAAGAAAATATTTTTTACTCCCCATCCACCTAGTTCCTTGGGTCTTGCCAATATTTCCCAACTCATAAGATGTACACCTTCTTTATGCTTTTACTTTTGGTCCACATGAAACTAAAAAATATTTTTTCTAATTTTATCCAAGATATATTTGGGAATCTTTGCCAAATATAACCAATACACTAGAATATTCTCAAGTACTGACTTCACCAGTATTATTCTCCCTCCCAGAGTGAGCCATATATTACACCAAAGTCCAATTATTCTTTCTACTTTCTTCAAAAGCCACATCCAATCCTCAACCAAGTTATTATTTGGTTTTAGGAAGTAGCCCAAGTATTTTATTCTTGAGTCAAGTAATTCCCTTTGATATGGAAGAAGCTGAAAAATGAGGTCTAAGGCATTTTGGTCAACACCATTATGCAATTTTGTAACATTGGATGCCATCCCTGTTGCATCATAAAACAAGTCCATAATTTCCTTATATATTTTCCATTCACCAAGAGTCCCTTTCCCAAATAGTAAAACATCGTCTACAAAAAGCATATGAGTAATCCTTATATTAGTTGAAATTTTGACACCGTCTAGTCTGCCATCCATCTTTTCCCTCTCAATTAATATATTTAAACCTTCAACTATTAAGAGAATTAGAAGAGGAGACGAGGACAACCTTGTTGTAACCCTCTAGAACATTGGAAAACATTTGTAGGGCCTCCATTCACCATAATAACAAAATTCGCAAACCTAACACAACCCCTAATCCAGTTACTAGCTTCCAAACTAATTCCAATTTGAAGAAGAACAAGCCTTAAGGAAGTCCCAATTGAATTGATTATAAGATTTCACTAGATCAAGTTTAAGCACCAATTCCTTCAATTTTTTTTATCTTTATACTGTGAAGGGTCTCTTAGCCACTCCTATAGACTCCATAATCTAATGGTTATCAAAAAACCCAAATCGTTCCTTAGAAATAAACTTTGATAACATAGGCTTAATTCTATTAGCAATCACCTTTGCAATAACTTTATAAACAAGATTGCATAATGAAATAGGCCTAAAATCATTAAAAGAACTAGGTTTAGAACCTTTCGGGATTAGTGCTATGAAGGTAGCATTTAAATATCAAACCACTTTCCCTTTAATCCTTCATTCCTCCATTGCAGCTAATAACTCAAGACCAACAACTTCAAAAAATCCAAGAAAAACTCCACAATCCACCCATCCAAGCCTGGAATTTTTTATTTTACAAACCCAGTCAAGATCTTCTTGATTTCTTCCATAGCTATTGGATCCTTAATACTCTTTCTTTCCTCAATAGAGAAAAAAACTTGGGTAGCATTGAATAAACTTAATTTGCTTAACAATAGACAAATACCTAGATCCTTGAAAATATTCTGAAAGTGCTTGATAATTACTTCTCCTATAAGCTTTTGGTCTATAAAAGGATTACCTCCTCATTTGAAATATCCCAAATGGCATTTAAAATCCTTTTGTGCTCAACAAACCTATGAAAAAATCTAGTGTTATGGACTCCTTGTGCTAACTAGATTGCCTTGATTTTAAGATTCCATGTCTCCTATTCCACTTTTAAAATGTTTAATCTTCTAGCTTCTAAAGAAGCCACCTTATTCATATCATGTTCTGACTGAGAACCTATGGTTGAACTTAAAAGGGTAATTTACTCTATTGCGGGAAACACAGCCCTAGCTATCGTACCCGTCCCCAAAACTCATTGAAACGCCGAAACTGGTATGAAACGTAGCTGAAACGCCGTCGGTTGTACCGTACGATGTTTCATGATTTGGAAACTCCATACGGTACGGACGACATCGTTTCAACCGTATTTCGCACCGTATGGTCTCTTTTCTGATTTTTTTTAATGTCGTGAGCCCGTCTGGCTTTAAAAAAAAGGCAATTTAAAAAAAAAAACCCTGATTTTTTAGTATTGGTTTATGTTCTTAATGTTTTTTTAATAAAATTAAAAAAAGAGAGGAGCTCTTTCCAAACTTTCTTAGTGAAGGGACAGTCTGAAAAAATATGTTGTGCAATATATTATTCTTTGTTACACAGATAGCAATCACCTGCGGTCTCTTCAACTTTGTATTCATTATCTATATTTTTTATTTGTTATCTATTTTCAATGTATGAATTCGTGTATATATATTTTTAAGTCTATGACATGACCAAATGCCCATTGTATTCAAGGGATATATACTACATTGGGTATGTTTGTTGATATACCTGGTACTTGGGTATGTTTCGATGCCATTAGGAGATTTTCCTTGGCATTTTCAATCCTCAGACTATAAGGAACACAAGGGACATTTATTTCTGTAACATAGATTTTACCATTACGTTATGATATGTTAACATAATCTAACGTTGTATCCATGCGATTATAAACTTGTAGTGATTATATATATATAATTTGTCTCATTCTTATTTTCCAACGGTAAGACAACTGGAAAATGATTTGAAATCGATTTATTGACCATCTAAGAACGATATCTATCCAAAGAGGCTACAAGGTTATAAGAAATAAGAAACCTATACAAACGTTTTGTCTAGTATACAGTGTTAGATTCAAGTCTTCGCCAAAAATTAAATTGCTTACATTTAGCAGACCATCCTCCACAATATTGTCCCAAAATAACCTTTTGTTAAGATATGGTCCATAATAATTCACTAAGGTTACTTTCTGAGGCATATCCATAAAGGATCTCTCCAACATAATCCCTACAAAAGACAAATATGGAATTAAATTAGATTTATGAGGGTTCCACGTTGAGAGAAGGCCACTAGATAGACCAATAGAATCAACAGAACACATCTCCCAATCAATAGGTAATTCTGCAAAGACATCAAAAGATTTCACAGCACTTACCATTGTTTCCTAAATGAAAACTACATCCAACATTATCTTTTCAAACAATCTACGGAGGGATAGAGTTTTAGGATTCCCCCCCACTCCCCTTACACTCAACGAGAGAAGAATTATTTTTTACCCCTTGCCATGGGGGCTTCACTCAATAAACCGCTATCATAGCACGTTCATTCGTGGCATATGAAACCATACCCCTAATTTTAGTAAATATTGGAAAATACCTTCCAAAATTGTTTTTTTTAACCCCCTCCAAATATGCCTTCCCAATTAAAAAAAAACCCTATTTTCACTATACATTGTATGTATCAATTTTTTCATTAACATTTTTTATACGCCTTTATATTTCTACTTAGTATATTGATATGATACTCCTCTTATGACCCCACATCCATTCTACAATGCACCTTGCTTCTTTCAATGTATATTGTGGATGCACATTACTTCACCCACAATGCAATTACTCAACCACATATCATTATGATTTGCAACATCTAATGGTCTAATAAAGAGATAGGAGATCACTTCTTGTATGTCACTAGAGCTAATGCACATAGTACAACATTTAGATTGCATGTTGCAGTTCCCCAATCGCTGATTAAGCCTATTGTGAGATAGGTATCCAAGACCCCGGGGCCTGTAACAAGCTCTAGGAGGCTGAATAAACCTCCCGAGGACTGTGATAGGCACGATTGGTTGGATATTCAAGCCCCCAAGGCCTATTGAGGACCTATAACAAGCCTTGGAGGCTTAGAGCCTCCCAAGGCTATTGGTAACAACTGGCTGAGTGATATTGGTAACAATTAGCTATCAATGACCACTGTCTCTCCACTATGATCGATTAGAAACCCACTTCACCACGAAACCCCCTAACCTCAAGCATGCCTCAAGATGCAATTTCCCTACATACTGGTAAGGCCGAGCCTTTCCTCAACCCAATTTCTCATCCAGCCGTGATCCCGCCATCTCCATTTGGCAGATATTTTTCAGCCCGCCCATATAAAAAAGACCCGAAAGTATTTTTGTATTGTTACATTAAATAAAAAAAACCATTTGCCCCTTAATATATAAGCAATATAATTTTTAGGTTTTCATGAATATTTAATACCGCAATATGAATGAACGTGGTATTATATTGCCTTCTAGTGAAGCCCCCGTGCCCCTTGCTAGGGATTTCTTTGATCTAAATGCCCTCGAACCTCAAGAGGAAATGCCAATTTGATTATCAGTGGAGCAAGAATGTTTCATCAACTTCTTCAAACTTATAATTTTTTTAGGAGATGAATTTAAACCCAAGCCTCCTTTAATTGCACTTTTTAGATCTGCAGAACCATATTTGTTGGAAAAAGTTACCTCTGAATTGTTATTATAGGAAGCTTCAACAAACTTCACCTTCTCAATAACAACCTAGCCATCCCCAGAAAAAATGGGCAAAGGGGATTCTTTTAGGACATCTTTATAGGAAGGAATTAGAGATTTAATAACATCAACTTCCATATTCAATTCCCTCTCCAAATTAGGGGAAAAGTTATCCAAACCATCCTGTCCCTTCTCCTCCACAACCCCATCCTCCTCAAAGGACCTCAACAAAAGACAAACAGTCCTCCCCACTTCACTCCCTTCTATAGAAGGGTTGCTATAAAAAACCTTGGCATCCAGTGTCACAGAAGATTGATTTATCCCCGAACAATCTATGCTTGGAATGTTTCTAGGAGAATTTTCATCCTCCTCTTGACAAGACTTTGCAAGACCCAAATCTTCGAAATAATATGGAGATTTTTTTGGGCAGTTTATTAGAGTCCCACAAAGTTAGCTCCAAAGAACCAACAACCATACTACCAACTTCCAGACCTTCTTAAGAGTTCAAGACCCCCTAATCACCAATCACTAAACTTTTCTCTGACACTAAATTTACTGACTTATTAAGATATCCCAAGTTTGATTCATTCAACGAATAATACAAAGAGAGGGAAATAATTTTTAACTTACCCAACAAAATGGAATTCGGCTCAGAAAGTTGCAGAGAGCTCTTCGTTGCTTGACTCCAGACCCTGGACCACTACAAGAATCACCATATCATCCTCTATTATCTCAACAAATTCAAACTTAACATGTTCCAAATTCCTCCCCTTACAATCAATTTTCAGATGCCCTACTTATTGGCAAAGGGTGCATCTAAAAGGAATACCCCGATAATCAAGCTTTTCAATGAAATTTATTCCCCACCATTCAATTTCAGTATTTGCTGCTAAACCATGTCGAATATCGTCTTAGCCAAGTCACTTATCTTCATCCGATAACATTTTATCCTCGGTATGGATGAAATGGCCCAATTCATTTCCAACTACTCTGAAAGATTCTATGTTCCACAACTCGAGTGGAAATCTTGGTAGAGGAACCTACAAGTGATGAAGATAAATCTTATTAGAAGTGGGATCAAAATTATGCATCCCTTGTTTCAACATCAAGCTACATTTACCTAGAAATCCAATAACCTTCTAAGATGTTTGAGGTGTCTTCCCCTTTGACGAATTTGAAGTAGAACCGCCCATTGATCAAAATATGAAATCGCAGGGTAGTAGCCTAGCACTGTCACACAAGGTTTTTCAATCCAAACCCCAATATCTTTCCTATTCATAGCCCAATATCCAAATTTCATACTGAATGACACAAATGACAGGCCTGCCACCTCCACCAACCCAACACCCCTGCCCAACACCATTCTCTTCCTACGAGTCTTAGCCTTCCTTGCATGCCTCGATTTGTTTCCTCTCATAGCTTGCTTTACTTCTGTAACAAAAAGTCCAAAAACAACCCTCACAAAATTAGGATTTGAAAGGACTGGTCCATAACTTCCTTCAAGAGCCCTCCCATGCAAAATATTCACCACATACTGCTTTTTGAAGCTAGTTCACACTCCCACGAACCTTAAGACCGAAAGTCTCATCCACAAGCTGGACTACACCCCCGAATTGACCTTTTCATCCCTCGTATGGCTCAAGACTGACATCTCGCATCACCTTCACATGACATACATCCCTTTCCTTAGCTTGTTGAGTTTGATGTAACAACTCAATGTACTCTGCATTAGTATGAACTAACCCTACGTTAGCCCAAACCTCCTATTCATTCAGATAAAAAAGGAGCTCCACATCATTGCCTAGATGTTGACCTTTCCAAGGCCATGTCATCCACCTCATAAGAATGAGACAAAATGCCTACAAACACCCAAATTTTTTCCTCAACTTCCACAAAAATTCAATCATTTTACAAGAAACCAATCACCTCCCAGAAAAAACCCTAAACCTCTCCATCCCTCTATTCTACCCATTTCCCCACAACTTTATAAATTCTCTCCATAGATATCACTTTCAAAACTATGTTTATGCATGCAGATGATAACATACAACTAAATCATATCATTATTCTCTCTTTTTTCTTCAATTATTAATTGTTATCTATAAGTACAAATAAGTATTCTTTATTTAAATGATAATAAATATCGTAATTTTTTGGTTTACCATTTATTTAAATGATAATAAATATCGTAATTTTTTGGTTTACCAATAGTCGAATAATGATAATATTTAAGCTTTTCGACAAATTAACAAAATGAGATTCTTATACCAATCTTAAAAAATTACCAAATCCTGTATTTTGACATAGCATATAAAAATCTTCACCTTTACTTAACCCAAACACCCAAAAAAATAATATAAAATTCATAAAAAGTGTTTAAAGATGTCTATTAATACGATTGAACATAAACTTCTATTTCAAATATTATTTTTTATTAAAAAAAATTCAATATTTAGATAATGCTTGATAGGTTAATATGTTCAGTAAAGTTAAGGGTTCAAATAATTTATAGTGATATTTAACTATATTCTAATGTATAACATGCTTTAATTAAATTAATTTATAAATATTTTATTAAAATTTATTGCTTAGTATAATTTATTTATCACAATTAAAATATTTTTTGGATAATGAATAAATGTATAAATATTAATTTTAATGTCATATTAATTTCTTAATTTTTTTTATTAATTTTAAATAAATTTCAATATAAATTTAACTTATTGTTTCTTTATTGTGGAGTGTACTAATTTGTTATTTTATATTATATGTATGCAGAGGCTCTTTATATAATTATATGAACTATTTGACTCATAGTGATGTCAAAATGATTATGCAACAGATGCTTGAAGGAATTGAATATATGCATTCATGTGGTGTATGGCATAGGTAAGAATATATCTAAAACCATTTTCATGTTTTTTTTGTTATTTTAAATTATGTATATTTCATTATTAATATATCAAATCAGGTTGCTTTATAATAAACCAGAGATATTATTCTTTGAAAGAATATTTGAGTTTTTTCTATATACATATTAAGGGATAGTTTTTTTTTATGATTGAATAAAAAAACTATATTCGTTGGTATTTTTATTTTTTAAGAGTTTTAAAATATCTTTATATTAAAAATTGATAATTGTCTTATAAAGTATTATCTTAATATCTAATAGTATTGATTTATATGGTTAATAGAAAATCCTTTGACATGGCAATTAAAAAACTAGACTTAAAATAGCATGAATTGTATTAAAATAAGTTAATGATCCTTGTTAGAATTAGACTCTACCAAGATATAGATAACCTAAGTGTTGGGTCGACCTTTGATGTTTCTCTCACCAACATTGCTCCCCCATTTATCTTTGATCAAAGCATCGTACTTTTCTTTCCTTGGAAAAACAAACGTAATTTTATTTTAACAAAAAACAAAATTACATTATGTAGAATACATGTTTCTATCTATTTCTAAAACACTAATCCAATAGCTCAGGATAATAAATATATCAAGATGTTCAACATGTACCTCCTAAAGCTAAGACAAAAAAAACAGTGTATATATCCAATATGTCATAAAACGTTCAAAATAGAGTCGAGAAAGAGCGGGACTGTGCTTGAAAGCTAACATGCCATACTTTAATATCGATGATCAAAACTTGTTGCATCAAACGGGTCGAGAAAAAAATGAAAATTGAAAAGTGTCATGATCCACATATTAAGTATGGGCACCAGGGAGGACCAAACCGTCCATGAAGGGCCTGTGACGAAATTTGAAAAACTATCCATTGCAATACTCAAACATCAACCATTGCCAAAGAGCCAAGTGTATACCTTATTTAGATAGCATGTTTGCTTCTAAGTTGCTTTGTAATGTCCCCAAATTTTGCATTGAATCACAATGGCCTAAACCACTTCCATGTTCATGATAATTTATCAAATTGGTTAATTGCTAAGCATGATGCCCAAGTTAGTAATAATGCAAAATTAGAGCCAAATGGATAAGGTGGGTCACATGAAGAAGAAATTCCCAATTCAAAGTTCAAGTGGATAATTAAATTTATTTGGGAATTTGGATTTATCCTAAGTTGCCTTTGTATTAAAATGGGGTACAATTTGATAAGGCAAATTATATAAATTGATGTATAAATGGTCCAAGGTGTGAATTGGGGGGGGGGGGGGATGATGAATAGGGGAGATGTATTAAATATTGATATAGTCAAAGGGATGCATGCTCGAGTGGGAAATTAATGATGCCAACCAACTAATGCAATCGTTTCCTTAAAACAGGGGAGCTAATGATCCCAAATTAAAACTTAAGGACCAAATTCAAATTCGAAAGGAGAGAAGTGGTCAAAAGTGGTTAGAAGGACGCCTTGGTTTGTGGTAATGGTCAATGTTGGTTACAAAATGGAGAAGTGTTGGAGGGTGAATAACATGAGGAAGTGGTCAAATGGTACATTAAATGTGGCTAATGTGAAAGAAATCAAGGTTTAGGTTACTCCCCATGGTTTTTGTACTTGGTTTTTTGGGTCCCGTGGTATTTGCAAGAGGTTTTGGGGTTTTCATGAAGCTATATAAGCAACAACAAGTTCACTTCTTGAGATTGGCCAACATTTTGTTTGAATCTTATTAAGAGTTTGCTTGAGCAAATTTCGGTGTTTGTTAGATGTGCCCCTTGCAAGTAGTAGGGAGATGTGCCCCTCTGTTCATTTGATTGAGGAGTGAAGCATCCAAATTCATTCATTGAGTGTTGTTGCAGTCATTTACAGTAGTATTTATCATATTTGTATGGTGGTGGCAAAGCATATGCCACAATTTTGCTAGTATTGCATCTTTTGATTATTTTAGGTGATATTGTGAAGCATTTGGTGTTGTGGAAGAGCCATTGGGACACTTTTCCAGTGCTTCCTACCTGCCCAGAAGTCAATTTTTAGTGTCTTACTTGTCTCATTGAGCTAGTGTTCCTATTTCTTTTGCAATTCTTGGCTTAGGTACACTACATTGGTATCATATCTCTTACCTTGGCCCAGCCCGTGGAAAGTGCAATCATGACTTACTCCAATGATGACTTTTAGTATATCTCTGAGTACTTGAGAGTTAATGAAGAAGATTTGAAATCCTTCGATGAGAAGCTTGCACATATAGTGATGAGATATACAAAGAGAGGAAGCCTATGTTATTTCCTGAAGAGATCCAAAGGTCTTTTGGTGCTAGAAAATGTAAGGATAATGAGGATGAGCCCTTAAATCCATTCTCAATCATTGAAGAGGACCATGAGCCACTTAGTTCTTCAAGTGGTCAAGAAGAAGAAGAAGAAGAAGAAGAAGGTGAAGAAAAAGAAAAAGAAGAGGATGATGAGGCCAAAATGCTAGACTCTTCTCAGTGACATGAGGGTTTGGAAGAGAATGAATCATATAGATCAGATTTGGGTCTTTTAGTGGACTTCAAAGAAGAAGAGCATTATTGTCCAAGTCATCTTCATGGGAAGGATGAAGAGGAGATCCCAAGGTTTCAACCCTTGGAAGAAGATCATCTTTGTGAGCCACACCATTTGGGTGGATCACTAAAGGAGGGTGAAGAGAAGCTCATAGAATCCAAGGAACTGTTTGTTGATGCCAATGCCTTGGTGTCCAGATGTTGTTGGAGAGCTTCAGAAGAAGGATTGGAAGGAGAATATTTCTTGGGAGATTTTGAAACTCTTAAAGAAGCAATGGCCAAGATGAAGGAAAGCTACATGAACTTGTTGTCATATATGAATCATCTTCTTGAGGTAGCCAAAATATATCATTAGGTACTCAGAAGAGAGTAAGATGAAGCAGATAGGCTTGGTAGTGAATTGGAGGTTGCATATGTTTCTTTGGAGAGCACCCAAAAGGCTCTTCAAGAGTCAAAGTTGTAGATCTATCAACTTGAAAAGGAGTTGAATGTACCAGCATTGGGTATGATGGAGGAACCTCGTGTAGAGGATGAACATGAGGAAAGTTATTATTTGCAAGTGTCGGTGAAGGGAGATGCCATAGAAGATCTTGGCCAAACACTAGTCTTGTTGTAGAATTACATTCAAGAGGACATATCATTCAGATCTGCAAGCAAAGATACTTATTTTTCAATGGATTGGATAGGTGTCTACATAGCAAAGATGGGGATCCAAGGTTGCACTAGACTTTCATACTTTGGAAGAAATCAATTTGGCATGTCTCTCAAAGATCCACCTAGTGAACAAGAAGATTCACATGCATGGCATATGCATGAGGAGCATTCAGATCTACAAATGAAGAGGGTAGATGCATGCATGATTGTTGGATCATCCAACAATGAAGTATTTCCATTCACCATTTTGGTGGTTAAATCTTGTAGGAAGTTTGGAGTTCAATGGATGTTATACATTAGGGAACCTACTGGGCACTACCGAGTTTCTAACTTGAGATATTTTATGAGGCCTAAGTACATTGAGAGGGCTGGAAAGTGCCTCATAACCATTCAAGGCACATCCATGAACATGTCTTGTCCTTTTGGAGACATTGGAGGTTTTATATGAATGGATGAGAAGGGATTGGAAGGTCTCCCACCAGGTAGACCACCTGACAAGGTGAAGAAACATAAGGACAAATTGAGGATGGATGTACAATCCATCAATATGTTTCATTACAAGCATTTGAAAAGGTTCAAGGAGGAAAGGGAAAGGGACATTAAGAGTTCCTTTGACTTGGGACACATCAAAAAGTCCTCTTGCATTTCTTATGGGCCTAGTGAAGATGAAGATTAGAATAGAGTGCATGTGCATAAGGAACAAATTCCTTAACAAGGAGAACAAGGAGGATGAATACCCCACTCCAAGGATTGCTGCAATGATGAAGGAGTTTCATGAAACAAAGTTTCACCCCAAGGAATACTTTCATCATCAAATTAGGAGGAAGGAAGAAGACATGTGGAGGCTAGTCTTCAAGTACCATTGTGGGCATGTTGAGTTTCTCGTCATGCTCTTTAGCTTGACTCATACACTTACTACATTTCAACCTTGCATGCATATCATGTTGGGTGATGCACCTACTACATTTCAGCCCTGCATGTACACCATGGTGAGTGAACAAATTTGTAAGTATGTTTCCAAATTTTCTAATGTCATGTTTGTTTGCAGCAAGGTTTGGGAAAAATGCTTGGATATTGTGCTAACTCTTATGGCAAAGATATATTACCATGCAAATGGATCCAAGTATGATAAGGGAGAGATTGAGATCATGAATCTTAATTGTATGGTTGTGCAAGTTAGTACCAACTTTCATGATGGGATGATTTGGGATACCCATGGTGGACCAATTTCAAGAAGCAATACAAGAGGCTTCCTTAGCTTCTCATAAGTAAGCATTAAGAAAGAAGTTTCTTGCTAGTTAGGAGAGGTCGAAATGATGATTCAAGAGACGATGAGAGTGAGGGATGGTTTCCTCATACCTACACCACCAAGTTCCACTCACCCATTCGGTCTACAATGGGATGTCACAAAAGAAGACATGGAAGCAAATTTGATGAAGATTGGGCACTCCAATGCTTTTGAAGGAAGAGGGTTGCAGCCATATGAGAAGCATGACCTAATGAAAACCATCATGCATTCCATGGCATGGTTCAAATCAGTTTCAAAGGAGAGTAAATGGGTGGTCAAATATGATCACAAAGGTTGGATGCACTTCTTGGTAAAGCGAGATTTACATAACAAAAAACAAGAATAAGGGGGCAATGTCCAAGCCCATGTTTTTTATGAGGAGTACCATTAAGGAGGGTGGAAGCTTGAAGATCAACTCCGATTTCTCAAGGATATATTCACACACACAAGTCGAATCTACTTGATTCTTATATCAGCCTTGAAGAGGATATTTGGGGAGGCTTCCCTTGTCTCACCCTAGAGGGTCATCATGACTCCTTGAAGACTTGTAAGAGAAGAGGAGAGGGGTTTCCATGGGGAGATCTCAAGTAGGATGAATTGATACATGGAGGAGAGCAGCATGCATGTCCATTAGACATAATGTAAATATGGGGAGGCATTCCACTAGCTTCATCATTGGTTTACTTTTGGCCCAAGGAGGATATTTGCTTAGTAGAGAGGCAACTTTGGAGGGAGTACACGTTTTGAAATGGCATTTTTTACAGCAACAAGGAAATGTATTGCAACCATTGGATGCCTTGGGTACACCTAAATCCAAGGGTTGGGAAGAGGTCCAAACATTGTTGGATCTAATGGTGGATTTTTTTGGAAGCATGGGAAATAATGGGCTTCCAATATGGTTGTGGGATCCTGGCATTCTTTGGAATTCCATACTACTTCAAATGGAATAAATTTTAAGAAGATTGCAGCTTGTTCAATGGGATCCAGGAGGGCTATCTACCCTTCCTTTCCATGAATCTATCCATGTGGAGCAGTTGGAGAGTTTCTACATGAGAAACACTATGATGGATGGACACACTATTCTTCTGTTTGGTGGTTTGGGAGTCCTCATGAGGCTCTATATGATGACATGGGGGAGTGTAGAAGAGGGATAACGAGACACTTCCCAATCCTTAGACTCATTTGGGATCCATGGATCATCTTTGGATTCAACTATTTCTATTTTAGAGTTCATGAAGCAACTTGCAGAAGTTGGTGGAAAAGTACACAAATGTCTCATCATACATATATTCACTTGCATGAGGTGAGAATCCATTGGTTGGATTCAAAATTTTGTAGAGATGGTCCATATTGCTTGAGGACAAGCAATCTAGGGAGGGGCGGACTTGTTATGTCCCCAAATTTTGCATTGTATCACAATGGCCTAAGCCACTTGGCCATGTTCATGATAGTTTGTCAAATTGGTGCTAAGGGTCAAATAATTTCTAAGCATGATGTCCAAGTTAGTAATAATGCAAAATTAGAGCCAAATGGACAAGGTGGGTCACATGAAGAAGAAATTCCCAATTCAAATTTCAAGTGGATAATTAAATTTATTTGGGAATTTGGATTTATCCTAAGTTGCCTTTGTAATAAAATGGGGTAAAATTTCCTAAGGAAAATTATTTAAATTTATGTATAAATGGTCCAAGGTGTGAATGGGGGTCCAAATGATGAATAAGGGAGGTGCATTAAATGTTGATCTAGTCAAAGGGAAGCTCAAGTGGGAAATTAATGGTTCCAACTAACTAATGCAAGTGTTTCCTTAAAATAAGGGAGCTAATGATCTGAAATTAAAACTTAAGGACCAAATTCAAATTTGGATGGTGAGAAGTGGTTAGGAGAGTGTCTTGTTTTGTGTAAATGGTCAATGCTGGTTAGGAAACGGTCCAAAAACTGTTGGAGGGAGAATTACATGAGGAAGTAGTAAAATGGTACATTGAATGTGGCTAATGTGGACGAAATCAAGGGTTATGTTACTCCCCATGGTTTTTGTACATGGATTTTTGGGCCCCATGGTATTTGCAAGAGGTTTTGGGGTTTCTCTGAAGCTATATAAGCAACAACAAGCGCACTTCTTGATGTTGGCTAGTATTTTGTTTGAATCTTATTGAGAGTTTGCTTGAGCAAATTTTGGTGCTTGGGAGATGTGCCCCTTGCAAGCAGTAGGGAGATGTGCCCCTCTGTTCATTTGATTGAGGAGTGAAGCAACCAGATTCATTCACTGAGTGTTGTTGCAGTCATTTACAATAGTATTTATCATATCTGTATGGTGGTGGAAAAGCATATGCCACAATTTTGCTAGTATTGCATCTTTTGATTATTTTAGGTGATATTGTGAAGCATTTGGTGTTTTGGAAGAGCCATTGGGACACTTGGGATGTATCAAGAAATTTATGATGTAATTATACTCTCTGCAGTACCACTATAATAAAGCTTCAGATTTGGTTCCACAATTTTTTGTCCTTTGTGTAAAATTTGATTTACCTATGCTAAATGTGTGTGAAATATAACCAGCTTTTGTAATTCACTTTAAAAGGTGCCTTTTGCTTATATATTTAGAAATATGAACACATATTCAGAAACTAGACAGAATATTGGTCCAGAACCCACCTTCAGATCGAACATTTGGGAGCCTTTACTAGTGTTTGAGTTAAGTTGAAAACAAGGAAACTACACGGTCTTGAATTGGGAAATCTCACTCCCAGAGATTCAATTGACCAAATCGACCTCTGCAGTTTTGTGTAGACATTCCTACTTCAAAACCTAGCATAGCATATACCATATACCTGTTTCGGAACCCTTCCTTGAGTTCCAAAGCCTCCTACCTACACGCAAGTCAATTTGTAGTGTCTTACTTATCTCATTGAGCTAGAGTGCCTATTTCGTTTGCAATTCTTGGCTTAGGTACACTACATGCTCTCCCTATAAACATGGAGGTAGGTGCAAACATCAAAAGACTCCATGATATGAATAAATTCTTCAAAAAGAGCAAGTAAGAGTAAATTATAGCAATGTTGGGCATGATTTATTCACTTTATAAGATTCATGGAGTCCCTGAAAATATGAATGGAGGTGACAAATTTTTCCTTTGCAAAGAGAAAATTAAGTTTTAAGGACATTAGTTCTACATAGTTGTTTGTTTTGGAGCCCAAACCCATTTTGAGCTTGAAAAAGTGTTTTTTTTTTTGAGAGATAGCGGATTTCTCCCTACCCCCACAAACATTGTTATTCTCTTGAGCAACCCCGTCAAAGAAATCCCATGTCAATGATCTGTCCACATGTTCTTCGTGAATGATATGATCATGTCCCCCCTTTTTCTTGTGTAAAATGTGCCAGGATGTTAATCCCTTGGGAAGCAATCATAAAGGGGGTTGAAGGTGTATCTTGGAAAATTGATTTATTTTCGGAGAGCCATATTCGTCAATTGACAATCAAGGGAAGAGATTTTACCCTTTAGAGTGCAAGATTTCCATAGCAATCCTTCCATGCTTCAACCACCGAGGGGCCATGCCAATTACAATCTAGCCCCAATTTCATAGAGCATTCTTTCCAGACTAAGTAGTGAAAGGGAAAAAGATAAAGAGATGGGTGATCAATTTCTCATTTTCTCTACACAAGGAGCACCATCCCTGACCCTCCAACTGCCTATGTTTCATTGAATCCTAGGTGGGAACTTTGTTTTCCAACATGCACCACATTAAAATATGATCTTTTAATGGACAGTTTGATTCCTAGATCCCTTTCCACCACCACTTTGGATCTCTGTGCAAGATTTCAATATTTATTTGGATGTAACCCAATTTGGGAGCATAGTGTCCATGAGGAGCATGCGTCCAGGTAATTTCATATTCTCTATCTATTAAGAAAATGTGAGAAGATCTGAGTGCTCTTAAATAATTATTCCAAACATCTGAAAAGTCCCCCCCAAGCCCTAGCTTGTGAGCTTCCTTCCAACCTTGGTGTCAAATCAAGGACGAGTGAGGGTCTGCAATCTAAGCCAAAAAGAAAATACCTTACTAATGGAGCTATTGAATCAGAATCTAAAGAAGGAGATGATTGTTTTGGCTACCTGACCATGGATCAGACCTGACGTGGACTTTTTCCCCATTGCCAATGCTCCAGGTGAGACCCTCACCAACAACCAGGAAAGAACTAGTGACAACTTTCCAAATGATGGAGGAGTTAGACATCCGTTTAATAGGATCCTTAATCCACTCCTCAACAATTCTTGGATGAATGTATTTGTGAGTAACCACAAAAGACCATAAACTACCTTTAGTTAAAAGCCTCCATCCAATTTTGGTCACTAGATCTTTAGAGAATAAGAAAATATTTTTTAGGCCCCATCCATCGTGCAATTTTGGAGCATCCATCGTGCAATTTTGGAGTAGCTAGTTTCTCCCATCTAATCTAAGGAATAACATAGAGATCACTGGCCCCCGTCTATAGAATTTCAAACAAAGTTTCTTGGCTTTTTCAAGAATGCCTTTGGGAATCCAAGCTAATGACATCCAATAGATTAGGTTGAACTCCAATATAGATTTGATTAACACCAACCTTTCGGCTCTCAGCAGCCATCTAAAACTTTAAGACTTTGGCCTTTTTTCAAGCTTCACAATCAACCTTTTTTCAAGCTTCACAATCAACCATGTCCAATCCTCCTTTTTATAACAATTTGGTTTTAACATAAAGCCCAAGTATTTCATAATTAGATCAAACTCTCTTAAATCAAAAGGGAAAGCTGACAATAGTGACAAACTTCTTCTTCTATAAGATTTAAAACATGAAGAGATGATTTCCTTTCATTTATACACATACCAGTGGCCTGACCAAAAAGGCCCAATATCTCCTTTAGCTTGTTAGCATCCCTACAAGATCCATTGCAAAAAATTAGAACATCATCCACAAAGCAAAGATGAGTTATCCATAGCGTAGGGGATATCAAAATACCATGGAATGAGCCTAAACTTTTTGCCTCTCCCAAAGCCCTACTAAGCCCTTTAGCAACTAATAAGAACAAGAGGGGAGATAGCGAGAATCCTTGAGGAAGGCCTCTTTCAACATGAAAAAAGGGGAAGTCGAGCCATTTATAAGAACACAAAAATAGGCCGAAGATATGCATATCATTATTCAATCGATAAAAGGGACTTCAAATCCCAAATGCAGCAGCAGAAGTCTAATATATATCCAACTCACTCTATGATAGGATTTATATAAGTCTATTTTTCAGAACAACTCCATTTAACTTCCCGGTTTAATTTTTTGGAGGCCCTCCTGAGCAACTCTTACGTCTTCATGAATTTGTCTTTCTTCCAAGAAACCAAATTGCTCAAATGAAATGGATTTTGACAAGAATCTCTTAATTCTTCTAGCAATGACCTTATCCACGGTATTTTAGATGCATTTGCACAAATAGATTGGCCTGAAATCATCGAACGGTTGGGGGTCATCCGTCTTGGGTTTGAGGGAAATAAAAGTAGCATTGAGAGGGGCATACAAATGACCTTCTAATCTAGATTACACCACCACCCTCAAAATGTCATGTCCAATGATTCATAGATACCTTGAAAAAATTCCATCGACCACCCATTAGGGTCTGGTATTTTTTCTTGGAAGCTATGTAAAACCTCCTTTAGTTCCTTTTCCTAATAGCTTCTTCTTCTTGTTCTCCAATTGACATAAAGCATTTTTTCTTTCTTGGGAGGAATAACCCCCACCCTCTAAGTCATAAAAGGCTTGCAACTCTTCCTCCACTCTTTGGATATCCTACTCTTCTTTGATTCTCTTTAGATGGACCCATTCTAAAGTTTCCTTCTTTACTCTTTTTAGGTTTACAACGAATTGAAAGGCCATCGGGTCTCTTGAATCCTGATTCTATGGGACCCAAACTTCCTTTACATGATCTTTAAGACTTTAATCTTTGAGCCATGTTGAGATGAATTTGAAAGGATTGGCGAGCTTTGAAGCCCCACCCGCAAGCTTGAGGAAAATGGAAGAGTGATTGGAGTCTCCTCCATAGCCCACCCATTGCCTCACTTGAAAATGATGATCCGAGAACTTTTCATACACTAGAAAATGATCAATTCTCTTGGCAATTATGTCCTCCCCCACTCGCTTATTTATCTAGGTGGGTTTGAGATTTATAGTTTCCACATCAAGGAGCCTGTTAATCCCAAGTTTGTGAATAAAATAAATTGAGAATTCCAACCCGCAGCTAGGCCCCCCGAGTGACCCCTTGCATCAAGAAAAGTAAAAGACCAACCTTTAAATATAGATTCCAAGAACTTTAAAATAACCTCCCCCCTCCCCTGTGGTTTCTTGAAGAAAACAATATCTAGTTGGTTTAGATCGACCATCTTCCTCATGGTTGAATATTTAGAGGGGCTTACTAGACCTCAATAATTGAAAGAGATATTTTTCATGGGGAAGCACCACACGGGGCTTTTGCTGCTCTGAGTTCCCCATCAAGGGAAAGTTGTTTCCCATATGCCAAATCCAAACGAGCTCTGTCTTGAGATTTTGAGAGATGCAACTTTCAACCACGACCCTTTTTCCCAGGACAAATCACAAGATTTATACCTAGCCCCTCTGCATTGAAAGGATGCTCAACCATCATCGACATCGATCTTGATATTGGATGGAATCATACTCCAAATTCATCGAGGAAACTACTTTTGAAGAGACCTTTGTAGGGGGGAAAGAGGGTTGTGGAAGGGTACACAAGGTTGGAAAGAAAAAGACGGGGGATAGAAGGGGGAAGCGAAACACCCGAGAGTGAGGGAATATGTTTGAGGGAATCCATCCAATAATTTCCCAGTAAATTGAGAGAATTAACTAAAATATTAATTGGGGGAGGAGTCAAAAGAAACGTACCCAACTCATTCACTAGATGACCCAAAATTGGGATATGATGGTTGATGGGAACCTCCTCCACGTCCATGGGAGATATCAAATCCATAGGATTCTCAACAATATCAGGAGGTGCCAAAGGTTGGATTTGAAAATGCCCCAATGCTTCCTCTGAACCACCCTACTTCTCTACTAAATCCTCCGCAGAAACTTTTCGCCCGGATTTTTCCAGTGGGGAATCATAAAGCTGCATCTCTGCATTTGTAGACCTTTTCTGTAGTGTGAGGAAATTTTCTCCCATTGAGATCCGCAAAAAGGAAGCAAACACTGATTGGAAATATGGCCATATTGATGGCACATTCAACACTTGAATGGGATCCCCTCATAATCCAATTTCTGGAAGAAAAACACCTTACCCCACACCAATTCCAACTCCTCCATCAAACCTTCCTTGACATTCAGAGAAAATAAAATGGAGCTATAGGCATCTTGCTCATGGACAAGAAAGACATATCTACATCTAGAAAGACTCCTAAAGAATCCCCAATACTCTTAGAGCTTTCTTTGGACCAAAAATCCATAAGTAGGCACACCAATCTAACCCAAATTGGAGCAACACCAAGTTTTTCCTTACCGACATAGAGGAGCAAAGTCCATTTTTATAGTAGCACATGATTCAAATTAATGCTCCAATTATCTTTAAGGACCTAGGATACATCATTAGAAGAATTGAATTTGAAAACAAGCCACCCTCAAGCAAGCGATCGGACTTTGGGGAAATAGGAGGGTTTTTGAACCAATTTGTTGCCTTCCATTTTTATAGTAGCACATGATTCAAATCAATGCTCCAATTCTCTTTAAGGACCTAGGATACATCATTAGCAGAATTGAATTTGAAAACAAGCCACCCTCAAGCAAGCGATCGTACTTTGGGGAAATAGGAGGGTTTTTGAACCAATTTGTTGCCTTCCATTGTTCTAAGGTTTTGATTCCAAAGTGTCTTATGTGATCCTTGCTAACCACAACAGTTTCTGTCATCTCTGCCACCTATGGAACTTGAATGTCTATACCTAGGACCAACCTTAACAATGCACATTTGGATTTTGCACACTTGTTCTTCCTTTGCTTCACACCAGGATTGCCCCCCGTCCCCTCGTCTCTGAATTTTCCAAGCTTCTCTTGGAAGTGTTTTTTGGAACCCTAATCTCCCCATTTCCACTGTCATGAACATTTTCCACCACATTGCCGCGATGATGAGACGAACCAATTAAAGAGGTAATGAAACCGCTAAGACCTTGTGAAAAACCATCTTCAGGAAGGAGAGGAAAGACTTCCTGAGGACCAACGCTAAAATAATAAAGGTTGAGCTAAAATGCCAAAAGGATTGAAGCAAGTATAACTTTGAACATACTTATGTACACAAAAGATCCTCTATCCATGTCAAAGGAAGGGGGAAATAATCATTTTGAAAGGGAAGAGAGAAAAGAGAAAAAGACTCCCCTACTGAGCCCCACTGTAGGGCCTCAGATGCACCTGCAATCGATTTTTTCCTAGGTGTTGAACCAACATCCATGCTTTCCCCCGAAGAGTATAGAAAACCTTCAGCTCCTACCTTACAGAAGGGAAATTTTCTTCTAATGTTGCCATATGCTCTCTCGAAGCAGGACCCACTACAAGATTTGAACTCAAAATCCGACGACATCCGATGAAAAGGACTGTGTCGTTGGATTTCACCTTCAAAATTATGAAATTTCACAATTTTTTTTAAATTGATAGAATTTCCCATCGGATATCTGACATCATATTGTGCCTGAGGATGTCGGATATCCGACATCATATTTTTCCCTAGGATGTTGGATATCCGACGGGTTCTATTGAAAATATCAAAATATATATAGAAAAGATTTTACAAATCCTGTTTTATCTAAACTTGTTTTGTCTAAATTTGAGACCTAGAATACAGGCTGGGTTAAGACAATATGGTAGTTGAATCAGAACAATTACAAACAAATATATCATGATAGCAACTGAGCTTGAAACCAGTTTGTTTCTAACTTTTTCTCAATTTCGGCTATTGTCAGTGCTATTACATGCATAACCAACGCAACTCTTCCTTGTTGAAAGCTACACTATTAACGTAAAGTTAAACATATTAACACGGTAAAGTTTATGCTCAAGGACAACGATATTTGCCCGACGTATGAAAGCGCGTTGTGTTTGTTTACTGGACTCTATGTAAGCACGATTGAACAAGAGAAATATAGTCCATTTATGTTAAAAATATGTTGCATGGTTGTTTGTAACAATGGCAACTTAGCACTTAGCAACTACTTGTAAATTTCATAGTATTAAAATGAAGGAAGAAAAATCACCGTCCAAAATAGTGACAATCTATGTAGGGACTCGGGAGTCGAAACTAATCGAAAGAGACATTGTGATTGTGACCGTTTGGATGCACAGACATGATGAAATTGTTGTACACATTTATGACTGTTTGGATGCACACCCGTTGATGAGTTTGTTTGATTGTGACCATTTGGAGGCACAAACATGATGAAATTGTTGTACTCACTTATGGTCGTTTGGATGCGCAGTACACGACGTTGATGAGTTTGCTGTGATGAATAATATCTCATGGTAATTATGAACAAATCTAACCGCACCTTTGAATAGTCATAAAGTTCCTTTCATATAGTACGGTCTGATCTCACACTAGTAGCGCCTCTTGGCTCCCAACGCTCCTGTTCTCTCTTTCAGTCCAGTACTGTCCATGAAAATCAACAACAATCCTACAGAACAGACGTCTCTTTCAATCCATCGATATTTTGTGGCTTGCTTTTTTGTTAGAATATTAGGTTTTATACACACATTTGCATACCTATTATATTAATAAATAAATAATTGGTGAAAAAAGAATCGGTCACTATATGAAGTGGGTGCAAAAATTTAAACACTTGGCAAAATTTAACTAAAACCTAAAATCGAAATGTAGCCAGCTAGCTAGTGTGGCAAAACTCCACGATTTGGTTGCTTGGCTTGTTCATTTGTCATTTCATTGTTTTGAGTTTTGGGAGGAGGCAGAGCTCTTGTAGTGGTTTAACGATGGCCATGGTCATGGGGCCTGCGCCACGAGCATAGCTCAGGCATGCCCTGATCATTATGGTGGTTATAGCTAGTCATGTGGCAAAACTCCACGATTTCGTAGCTTGCAGGCTTGTTCATTTGTCATTTCGTACTTGTTTTGAGTTTTGGGAGGAGGCAGAGCTCTTGTAGTGGTTTAACATTGGTGGTCATGGGGCATGCACCATGAGCATAGCTCAGGTGTGCCTTGATGGTTATGGTGGTTATAAGGAACGCGTGTCGCTCATGGAACAACAACCTGGTAAGTGGTTTGTTCAATCTAGCTGATCTATCCATAAATTTCGTTTTGATTCGTTTATTCATTTGTATTCATGATGGAATGGTGTTAACCCTATTCTGTTTCTATGGCAGGGTGAGTGGTTATATTTGGAGCAGCGAGTTGGGGCGTGGGTGGTTCTTGTCTGCAAGGGTTTCGAAGATGTTGAATGGCCGTGGTAAGTTTGGACCCCTTGTGACCCTCGATCAGTTGGGGCTTTTTGAAGCTTAATAGCATTCTCCTTCCCAAAAACACCAACATTCTCCATCCCAAAATCTTGGCATGGGAAATCCTCCACATGCAATCCTCTTCTGCGTGGGCAAGTGGGAAATCCTCTTTTGGCTTGGGCAATCGATAGGAGCAAAGGAGCAGAGGAGATACCCTAAACCCTACAATGTATTTGGTAAAATGCTCACACCTCTGCAAGTTTTATTGTGTTTGAAGAATTTACATGATTGAGTTTGCAACATCGACGTGCATTAACATTGATGGGCATTACACACTTTGTCCATTACCCAAATCCATCTTGGTGTGGGAAATCCTCCAAGACAGAGGCAATTGATCCCATCCAGATGATTTTTTCGATGGCAATTGCGCCCCAACTTGACTGATTTGAACAACTCCGTTAAATTGTGAATCATGTTATGTACAAAAGTCTAAATTGATAGTAGGATCAAAGAGACCATTTCCCCCCTATAGAAGATAGATTATTCCATGTGGGAGATGAATACTCTGGATTGATTTATTGGTCTATGGGAAAATACAGTGGCCCTCACAGCCTCTCTCAAACTTTAGCTGCAAAAACTTCCAGCCCTTTACTTGTCTCCAGTACTGGCCTTTATGCTTTCTTGTATGTTTTTTTTTTCCTATGTTTGTACAACCGAATTTCCAAAATAGAAATGGTGTTGAGCTTGCTTGAGGTGGCTTGTCTTATTAGGTATTTGGTGTCTCTCTCTTTAGTGAAATAAGAGAATTTGATGACCGTCCATATTTTGGTTTTCCAGCAGTTCCACCTTTCCCAGAAATTGGGTAGCTTTTGATGCTTGCCCTAATATCTCCACGAATATTTACAGAACCAAAATGCCTTTCCACCTATTTACTATGAAGACAATGAGGGATTCCTACAATTTCATTTAGAATAGAGGATAGAACCTGATATTTCATTGCTTCACATTACATAAATCGAACTGTTGATGATGAAATTCAGGAAGTTGGTTTGTAGAGAAAAAAATAATTTACTTCAGGGCATCTAAAATAGGAAACTCAACAACGACCAATGATTTATTTGAAGGATACAAAACATGCATGGGGTCTATCGAATTTTCAATTTCTCCAAAGGGTTTTGACAGTATCTTGGCATTATCCCCAGCTACCATTGACGATTTTCCAACTCTAAGACCATTTCTTGGCTAAGTCCAATGTAGTCAATTCCATAGCTATAGTCATGTTTCCATAATCCTACTAAATGAGGGCCACAAAAAGTTGAGCCCTTCCTTTCTTTTCAAATTTATGCAAGAAGATCCTTCACATATCTACTATCAAATCCATATTGGATGAGCCAAGTTTATCTTCAGATGATGTCAATAGAGTATCTATCTTAAGGTTTGCAACCAAGTGGCTCAACCCTTATCCAAATTATGTCTAGAAATCAGCCTTAGAGATTTCCTAAAAACTATTTTCAATCTACCCTTGAGAACTAAACCAATTATATCATAAGCCAGTCCACAAGTTCCCTTGAAAGTGTGCCAATGGATGTCAATGTCTACTATGATCAAATAGTGTATCCTCCTTTTTTATTTTAGTAATTGTTGCATCATATGTCATTTCCCATTCATGTGTAACAATTTCAGGATTTGCAGTTCTCTTATTAGCATATATATGAGACTGGGAATCCACTTGGGCATGATGATTCTAGACAAATTCAAGTCTCTTAGGAAAATGTTGAACCCCATCAACATTTAACTTCAAATTTGATTTCTGTTTGCATGCATTCTTTGTAATTCGATTTCCCTTCAAGAGTGGTGGTCATTTATTCATTACCTAGTATACATTTCCTCATGCTTGGAGGGCATTTCCTCATCAATGGTGGCTATTGTGTACATTTCCTTCATGAGTAGTGAGCATTTCTACCTTCCTGGTGGGAATTTCCTCTTTTCTGGAAAGCATTTCTTATGCATGGAAGGAATTTCCCATTGCTTGTGGGCATTTTCTCATGGCCTACTAGCATTTTCTCATGGCATGTAGGCATTTTCTTGGTGGACATTTAGCTTCGGGGTAATACTCCTTAGCTTGGCGAGTATTTTATTAGCTTGGAGAGCATATTCAATGACTGACACATATTTCTCTTTCATGTGACACCTTGGTGGGAATTTTAATATTTGCTTGATAGGCATTTTGTAGGATCTTCATTCATGTGAATGTGCTAAATAAGGTCGAAAGCTTCAAAATTTCTTCCAGATCTAAGACTATTTGCTGTCATGCCTTGCTGCTACAGGATTGTTGTACACGCCACAATATGTTTCCATAAAATAAGGGAATTTGATAACCATCCATATTCTTGTTTGCCAGCAGTTCCACCTTTCCCATAAATTGGGTAGCTTTTGATGTTTGCCCTACTCTCTCCACGAATATTTACAGAACCAAATTTCTAGTCTTTTCCAAAATGCCTTTCCACATCTTTACCATGCAAACAATGAGGGACACCTCCATATTCATTTAGAATAGAGACATACCAACCAAAGTCACCAACTAACTTATACACATATTTGTTGCAAGTAAGGAGGATAGCATTTCTTGGTTAGAACCATTTTATGCTTATTATGTGCTTAGAAAATGGCTTATTTGTTACTAGAAGGAAATGGTCTAAATGTGCTCTACTCCAGGACTGAAGACAAATACATGAATTATTTGCAAACTTTCCACTCCATTCAACTACTCTACCATAACATCAACCTTCAAACTCAATCTTCCATGTTACAATAAGATTGCTAAATGAGTAGCTACAAGACTAGAGTATCTATCATTTTTCTCCTACATTCTCAATGTCTACTATGATCAAATAGTGTATCTTCCCTTTTTATTTTAGTAATTGTTGCTTCATATGTCATTTCCCATTCATGTGTAACAATATTAGGATTTGCAGTTCTCTTATTAGCATATATATGAGACTGGAAATCCACTTGGGCATGATGATTCTAGACAAATTCAAGTCTCTTAGGAAAATGTTGAACCCCATCAACATTTAACTTCAAATTTGATTTTTGTTTGCATGCATTCTTTGTAATTCGATTTCCCTTCAAGAGTGGTGGTCATTTCTTCATTACCTAGTATACATTTCCTCATGCTTGGAGGGCATTTCCTCATCAATGGTGGCTATTGTGTACATTTCCTTCATGAGTAGTGAGCATTTCTACCTTCCTAGTGGGAATTTCCTCTTTTCTGGAAAGCATTTCTTATGCATGGAAGGAATTTTCCATTGCTTGTGGGCATTTTCTCATGGCATGTAGGCATTTTCTTGGTGGACATTTAGCTTGGGGGTAATACTCCTTAGCTTGGCGAGTATTTTATTAGCTTGGAGAGCATATTCAATGACTGGCACATATTTCTCTTTCATGTGACACCTTGGTGGGAATTTTAATATTTGCTTGATAGGCATTTTGTAGGATCTTCATTCATGTGAATGTGCTATATAAGGCCGAAAGCTTCAAAATTTCTTCCAAATCTGAGACTATTTGCTGTCCTGCCTTGCTACTACAGGATTGTTGTACACGCCACAATATGTTGCCATAAAATAAGGGAATTTGATAACCATCCATCTTCTTGTTTGCCAGCAGTTCCACCTTTCCCATAAATTGGGTAGCTTTACATAACCAAATTTTTAGTCTTTTCCAAAATTCCTTTCCACATCTTTACCATGCAGACAATGAGCGATGCCTCCATATTCATTTAGAATAGAGACATACCAACCAAATTCACCAACTAACTTATACACATACTTGTTGCAAGTGAGGATAACATTTCTTGGTTAGAACCATTTTATGATTATTATGTGCTTAGAAAATGACTTATTTGTTACTAGAAGGAAATGGTCTAAAGGTGCTCTACTCTAGGATTGAAGACAAATACATGAATTATTTGCAAAATTTCCACTCCATTCAACTACTCTACCATAACATCAACCTTCAAAGTCAATCTTTCATGTTACAATAAGATTGCTAAATGAGTAGCTACAAGACTAGAGTATCTATCATTTTTCTCCTACATTCTCAGCTTCCATGTTTTGAATCTTTATTAATTCACACATGCAATGCACATGCTATTTAGTGTGATTGGTATGATTTGAGGCTTACTTCTTTCCATTGCTTAAAATATATGAAGTTAGAGATGTTTTTTTTTTCATTTTTATACATTATCAATCACATACCAATAAAACAAAGCAATCACTAATTGATGAATCCACCCTTCACCAATTGTTAGACTTTCATATTATATTATATAATTATTTTTAATTAAACACTTAGGTATGTACATAAGTACAATATCACCACTATTAAGAAACAATGTATTGTGGTGTTTACATGTATGGTGGTGTTTAAGAAAGGTGCTTTTGTAGGATTTGCATTTCTTTGGATTTTAAGTAAGATAAGATTCGAACCTGCGACCTATGTCTAGTCCCAAGGCTACCACCTTCAAGCTTGAAGTGCAGCTGACAACGGGAGACCTCCTTCAAGCTTGATTCATTCTATATGCATTTCAAAATGGGAGACGTCGGGCTACCACCTTCAAGCTTGATTCATTCTATATCCATTTCACTATGCAACCATCTTAGATTCTCACTGTGTTTTCCCTCAATTAGTTTATCAATTCAGTATGACCCATGCCCACTGTCCGAGGAGTGTTGCCATGGTCTTGAGTTTCATCTTGGCAGTGGTGATGATTCATGGTATTATGTTTAATCCCTTCAGCTGCAATATGGCAAACTCAAAGTTCATTACGAAGGTTTGTCTGACAAATTAGATGGTTTGGGTTCCGTAACCCCGGTGCCATTCAAGGACACTTTGAGGAATTGCTCCTGGGGCACAGAACCCAAATCATCACATTTGTCAGACAAACCTTCGTAGTGAACTATGAGTTTTCCATATTGCAGTCGAAGGGATTAAACATAATACCATGAATCGTCATCGTTGCCAGGATGAAACTCAAGACCGCTGGCAACACTCCTTGGATGACGGGCGTGGGTCATACTGAATTGATAAACTAATTGAGGGAAAACACAGTGACAATCTGAGATGGTTGCATAGTGAAATGCATACAGAATGAATGAAGAGTGGGTGTCAAGCGAAATGGTCATGGGACGTCGTATGAGAGGAAATGGCGATGGGAATTGAAAGGTCAAATTAAATTTACATGGTGGTAATAAACTACACTTGTGTCTTCCATTGTTAGTTGCACTTCAAGCTTGAAGGTGGTAGCCTTGGGACTAGACATAGGTCACAGGTTCGAATTTCCTCAGTTTAGTTCGTACCCTGTTATTTTTTTGATGCAAATTATATGTTTTATTTAATTTCCTTTGTCAGGACGCAAAGACAACCATAAAATATCAAATGTGTCAAGATGCAAAGAGTAAGAGACAACTATAAGTAATTCTTATATTAAATTTACCATATAAGTATTTAATTGACATTATCAAATAAGATTTGACACATTGGATTGTCATGATCTTCTTATCACTCCTTATCAATGTGATTGTAAGGCAGTCTTTGAAGGTGAAGTCCACAATTTTAAGTCTTTTTCCTCATTCTCATGCCTTTTTGTAAGACAATAAGGAGGGTAGTGGCATCAACATTGAAAATGGTTTCCATCCAAACCTATCAAGTGTACTTTTAGGTCAGCAGTATTCTTTTCTCCGAACTGTAGCAACTATTTGGCCATTTTCACCATGTAAATCAAAGGATTTACATGGTGAAAATGGCCAAATAACTGCTACAGTTCGGAGAAAAGAATACTGCTGACCTAAAAGTACACTTGATAGGTTTGGATGGAACATAATACCATGGAAATACTCTTTATCTTCATTCTCGAGTTTTGAGAAAATCAGAGATAGATGAAAAAATGCTTTATGACTGTTCATCTTCACAGCCGCCTCTTGAAATTAAGGTAAGAAATGGTTTAATGATTTAGTGTAATAAACAATTACCTTTATTGCATGTTAGCTTTTATTGAATGAATATGTTCACTGAATGAATGAATGGTTTATTGAATGTTATCTTTTATTGAATGAATGTGTTGACAGAATGAAACATTGGTTTAATGGATTTTAGCCTTTATTGAATGAATGGTAGATGTTTGTTTATGATGAAATATGCATGAATTTGCACGTAATGTTTTTTCAAGTACATGCATTGGGTCTGGGGAATTGAGAGTGATGTGAGGGGGGGGGAGGGCATAAGAGCTTCCACCTTCACATGGTTGGCCCTGTTCAGTCGAGAATATTAAATTATTCTCGACACAAAGAGGAGCTCAATGAATGGCAACGATGCTGCCTTTCTACAACCCACTCCCATGTCATCTAAATTTTGACAATTTCTTGGAGCTTGTTGTGATGTTTGGTTGCTCCTGATCATAACCAATTTCGAGTTTCCACAATTTCAAAGGCTAAGTAAATGATGCACTGGAACCAATATCTTTAACCTTCTCTTTAAATTCCTTGGAATCTCCTTGAGAATATTTGAATGAGATATGTCTCAAATCCTCTAGATATATTTGAATGAGATATGTCTCAAATCCTCTAGATATATTTGAATGAGATATGTCATGTGCAATTAGTAGCATCTTACAAATCTTTTGTAGTTTCCACCATACAGTTTTCAAAATCTCCATTTCCCTATATTGGATTGTCAATGATGTGAAGAAGCAATTATAATAGCTCTTGGAGAAAGGAGTCATATATATAACCTAGTGTTTTACCTTATGGGTTGCCTATCATCATAGTGCTTAAGCAGGATGAATGTTTGTGAATGTGTACTGACTACCGAGTAGTGAACGAGATAACCATCAATAATAAATATATATTTGCGACATACTAGTCCTCCTCTACATCATTTCTAAACAACACTCAATGGCATGCAACTACAAATAATAGCATGCATCTAGAACCAGAAACCAAGCAAAGGTTGATTTATGCATTAATATAGAGAGGTGGCACTAGGAACACAATATCGAGAAATAATGAGTGAGAAATAACATTTGGGCCAAAGTACCAAAATGGTTATTAATAAAATTTATAAAAAAAAATGGTTTGGGAATTGTCTTCAATTTGATGGATGGCATGATCACGATGACAAATCAATAGTGTATTTTTTTTAAATTGCCTATATCTGTCAAATATCCGACTCTACATATGAAGATATCTGATGTTCATGCCATTCCACCGACGGATATGAACGTCGAATATCCGACTCTACCCACCCTGACGTTCGACGTTCCTGCCATACCTACGACAGCACAGAACGTCGGCTATTGGCCATCTTAAGATAGGCTTGCCATCGGATATTCGACTTACTATCCGACAGAATATGCATCAGATATCCAACGGGCATGCAAGATGTCGAATTGTAGCCAAATTCCAACCGACGTTAAAAAAAGATGGGATTTGTCGGATAGTCGACAACAAGATGTCGAAAATCGAACATCTATGCTGTCGGATTTTGGGGTAAAAAATGCTAGTGACCACTGTTGAGGTCGAAAACCATGACCTCCATTTAGCTACTAAAAGACTACCCAAATTTGTTGGCCTTCGTATGGAATAGATGAGTAGTCAACAAGTTCTTCTTCCTCTTTTGTCATGATGCCTTGGAAAAAGATAGGAGACTTGAGGGGGCCTCCCCTGCGGCCCCCAACTAAAACTTCGCACTCATATGACCTCTAATCGAATCGTAGATCCCCCTCAAGAATTCCCCCATCCTCTTGCCCTCTATCGACTCATAGTACTTATTTTCCATAATTCCAAATTATTCAAAACTTCATTTTATTGGTTCCCCTTCTCTTCAATTATATTTGCATTGAGATTCCTTTGTTGAGTCAATGTATTTCAACCATCCTAAATAATTTTGAGCATGTTCTCCTTGAGAAACATGTGTATGAGATCCACTACATTAGGTCCACATCCATTCCTCCATTGAAGTCTTGCATATCTTATCTTTGACTTTTTTCACTACTTCCTCCACTCTAACCTTAGTTTCCTTTGTAAACTTGTTATGGTATCATTGAGAAACTTCCATGGCCTCCTCCTTGGACTTGATTAATCATTGATCCCTTTCTTCTTGGGTAGATTTCAACAAAATTCGAGTCTCCTAATTTTGTTTAAGGAGAATTTTAGGGCCTAAATTTCGCCCATGGTCTAATTTTCCATGTTTAAAAAAAAAAAAAAATATTTGTCAATTTTCATTTTTTTCTAAAATGATTCTCCAAAATCTATAAGATAAAAGTATTCTACTCATAATCACCAAAATTTTCTAAAAACTATATAAAATCTAAAAATTTGAATATTCGGCATTTTAAAATTAGTAAGATTCACCCAAGATCTTTCACTTTTCCTTATCTTGGATTCCCTTTGCTTCTTCTTCCTTCACCGTCTGCTTGCCCTTCCTTTCCGTAGCTAAAATCTAAATCACATAACATGTACCTACCTTTGACACTAGCCAATGTGGACTGGAGTGAATTGAAATGGTTGTTGGGAGGTTCCTTACCTAAACTCCATTGCACAACCCCAATCTCAACTATTGCAAACCTTGTAGTCTCCACACTTGTAAACTGTTGATCTCCTTCATGTTGTGTTCTTTGTGTCTCCAATTCCTACTCCCTAGAGTTACCACTACAATAACATACAATGAGCATAACCTTAGCCCCCTCCTCAATACCACTGGTAAATGAAGGACACAAAAATAGAGGGTAAGATCTTCTTCAACTCGCATTGAAATCAATTCACAATCCCTTTTCCCCTTGCATTCAACATATTTATCATGGCTCCAAACAAGCTTGAGTGAAAACTCACTTGAAGTGATGAACAAACCATCGGATCAGAAGAGCAAACCACATTAAAACATGGTCCTCCCATTAACACAACCTGTATTCCCTACTTATGACCCTGCACCTCCACCTATCCCATTGTGTAGTAGGAGTCAATGCTATGTTTCCATGGTAACTGTAAATGCTATCCTCCCTATCACCCCATCTAGGGGCATTTTCATCTTTGGTTAATAATTACAAATAATTAAACTATTTAAATATAGTTTACGGAGTGATCTCCTTTCGAATTATCCACACTAGTTATTTAATTTGTCGACATTTTGAATCAAAACATGATTGGTTTAAATATAGTTATTTAATAAATAGAATATATGCATTCACATGGGATATATCATAAATGGATACGTGTATTTAAACACATTTTCATATTTTATTAATAATTTTTTAAAATATTTAATTATTAAAATAATTTTTTGTTAAAAAGTAGACGATCAAATATCTATTAAGAATGTTAATGGCAAATGTTTTTTTTGGCAGAGACCTAAAGTCTGACAATGTCTTGATAGTTTCACCCATGATTGTCAAAATTTGCGACTTCAACCTTTCACGTTCAGCTGAAGAGGTAAGCCTGTTAGTACTTTTACGTTTAGTACATAGTTTGTGGTCAAGTTTATATATCTATATATAATTTATTGGTAGTAATTATATTTCAAAAAGAATATTTATATGGTTAAACTTGAATTACATACAAATAATTTATACAGCGATCCGATCATTGATTATATAGTAGGCATTATTATACTAAATTTATTTCTTAATTCTTTTGCAATTTTTATATTTTTTATTTAGTTTCCTTATTTATAGATAAACTTTTAAGTTTCAAACCATTTTTTGAATTATTTAAAATATTAATTTAAATAATTAAGAATTAGTATATAATTTTTTTTGTTTGCTATAATTTTTTTGATTTGTGGGAGTGGCATTTGGTCTAAGAAACCATAACTTAGGGGCGTTTAAGCTGTCAAAATCACCCACGGATCGCACTCGGCCTAGGCCATACCAACCTTCAACTGGTTGGATTTTGGGTGTCTCCTCCCAACTAGCTCACCCCTTAGGGGATTGAACCTGGGTCACCCTATTGACAAGACCCACACCTTAACCGATTGAGCTAGCGAGATTTGACATAAAATAACCCATTTAAGTTACACACACACACACACACACATATATATATATACGGATATTGATACAATGGTAGTAGGTGTGGAGGGATCATCATTAATTCTAGAGGAACTCTAGAATCAAGTTATGCTTGGGGTTTTGGAACAACCAACAATGTTGAACCATGTTGAGGCCTATGTATTGCTTCAAGGACTCCAGAGTATTGATCAAAATAATGTACAATCTCTAATAGCAATTGGGGACTCCATAATATTAATAATTAAAGCTCATGAACAAGCATCACTTCTCGATGGAAAATTCTCTAGCTCAAGCAATATCTAAGATAAAAATTAAAGCTTCTCATTTTAAAAACATTGAGTTCTACTATATTCTCTAAGACCTAAATAGAGAATCTAACACAGAGGCCAACCTAGCAGCTCCATTGGAAGAAGAGCAAGTCAAAATAAAATTGGGGGGGGGGATGGTATCTCCCAACCGGCCTTGAAGTTTTAGACATGAATCTCAACACTCAAAACTCATTTAATTTTTCATACATGCTACAGAACATGTAAAAACTTGAAAAAGATGGAGATCATCGATATAAATATTCCTTTTAAAGAACATGATGGTCATCATGGTATGGCATCACAAATACACCTCTTCCATGTCCCATCAATTTGAATGCTCTAGGAATTGTTTTGTGGGAGAAGATGGGATAATGGGTGCCCCATTTCATACTCATTCCTCCATGAAACTAGAGGACTTGATATTCATGCAGTAGATCAGTTAGTTTACCTACAATTTCATCATCCCAGTAATCCTCGATGTTAGCAAATTTAGGATTTTAACTTGAGCTAATATTTACCTTCTATGTCTTCAATGGCTGCAAGAATTTATTAGATTTTACTTATGGACCCTCCAAATATCGGCTTCCTTCATTTTCTGGGATATGAAAATGTCTCAAGTCATCATCCGGGTCGCCGGTAATATTGTAACATTCCATTGCTTGCTCAAGTGTCGTAGTCCACTGCAATAGAGTAGATAGTTGCACAAGTATTTATTCATAAATTTTGTCCTTTATTATCTGTAAATTTGCACTACTTGGTGTTATTCGACTAAAAAAACCATGGTTCATTCCCTCTAAGGTATGTCGTTTTGTTAAATTTGCATGGTTGCATTATTTTCAATCTTCCCCTAGTCTACAATTTCATTGGAAAGGGTGGATCTTTGAAGGCTATCCTTAGTCTCTCTTAAGTGTCATTGCATTTTGGTGGGAGACCTAGATAGTTTTGTGGAACATTATGTCTTTCATCTAGAGAGACTTATAGCACTCCAGGCCTTCCTTTGTGTTGGATCAGTTGTTGGAAACGGTGGGAGAGACCAGGTTCAACATGTGGCTCTTGTGTTTTCTCTTGTGAAGATGATAGCAATGTACGGCAATTTGTCACCTAGTTGGAATTGGGATTGGAAATCATCCTTGACTATGAGTTACCAAATATTTGTGAGATTTCTTCCATTAGTAGTGTTTGGGGAAGTAATCTCATGTTTAATCCACTATTTAATATTGAATGCTTGGGCATTCCAAAGAACCATGAATTTCCCAAGATTGCATGGATATATATATATATATATATATAATTCTTCAGAGGCAGGAAGACTAAATAAATGAGAACACAGGCTCATTCTTTTCCCTCACCAACATAGTATAAAGTAGTAAGCATTGTTTTTGTTCTAGAATTTTAAGGTCATGGACATTGTGATGCAACAAAGGAGACAAATTCGAACTTTGAGGCGTTTGTTGCTCAAATCCATAATTGACAACATCAACAACTTCAAATCATCAACAATTTTTAGGCTCCACTCCACTAGATATCAAGGAATAATAAAGAATCTCCCAACTATTAGAAGACATGGAGTTAGATAACAATGAAATGCATTAGAAAATCAAGAGAAGATCACAATCAACACTTCTTTCAATACATTTTTGTAATGATTTGTAGTTTAGTTTTTGTTTTAGGCATCTTTTTTATGTGTATATCTTCAACGGTTTCAAGGATTTCTCAATAAAGCAAATAGTCAAATTTTAATAGCTTTTTGTATGATAGAAAAATTAATGTTTAAATTTAAAATAATCCTCATTTTTATATTACTATGTTGTATAGTTTAAATGTAACCTTTTTAATACAAATTCTTACTTGTTATTATAAAAATAAATAAAATTTTAAAATTTAATTTATTTAACATGGATTAACATCCATCCTTGCCCTTTTGGAGTTGCCCTGGGAAACACTGAGGACATTCCTCATATAATAATCTTGCGAAGAAACTAGATCCACGTTCTTTCATGACAAATGAAGGGAACCATATGATTTTTCCATATCGGAATTCTATGATGAGGATATAAAGAGAGGTCAAGTATCTCTCACACTTGGAACCTCTCAAAGATAACGATGAATGCAAAAATGCCCAAGCTCTCATAAAATAGCCTCTCATGGATCTTGAATAACTAGTTATTTAACCTAATGTGAAGACAAAGGAACCTCCTTGGATATGTAATGTCTATTTTAACGAGGTTTTTCCAATTGTTAGATTTGGTAAAATTAAGTCATTTAAAATCAATGTTTGAATGTACTAATACAATTTTAAAATATGGAATATCAGTGGTTAATCTTTAATTAAAATTAAACTATTTTGCATCAAAATTTAAATACATTAATAGAATTTCAAAGTATGGTATATTATTACTTAATCTTTAACAAAGCTTAAACTTTAAAATCACATAGTTAAATATGTAAGATAATGTAAGATTATTATCCACTAATTGTAAGCTCTTATTTTTTCTAAGTAATGAGAAGTTAAAGAGAGATGATCATCTTAAGATTCGGAGGGTTTTAAGGAATTTTAGTTTTAAAGAAATCTAATAAACTTTAAAATACGTGTGTTACTATTTAATCTTGAGAAACTAATAAAATCATCTACTTAAATATGCAAGATGATAATAAGATTGGTAAGAAGTAAGTCTCAACTTGTTTTTATATTAGGAATGAGAAGATAATTAGATATACCCATTGCGTTAGAATGTCGAAACAATTATACGCTATAAATTATTGTTCATAACAAATTAAGGAAGCAAACAAATTATTTATACATTCAAAATAAGCATAACATTGAGGTAGAACATGTTCAATCATTATTCAATTGAGATAAATCCTTAGGATATATTTACATACAATTTACACAATCCTTACATAAGGATGAAGCATGACCTAATCTATAAAGGTTGTCAACATTTGGAGGCCAAAACCTCATTCTTAATCAATATAGGACAATTTATACATAGATTGTGAAACCAATGTTTTAGAAGAGAACGCAACCATTGCAACTTCCATCTCTTTATCTCCACCAGTGTTTTCACACCATTAAAGTATTTAGACATTCCATCCTATTACCTTCATTTCCCCATTGACATTGTATTTTTTCTTTTTCCTTATCAATATATTAATATCTACCTTATCAATCACAACCTTCTTGTTGTCTACCTCAACGAAAAACTACTTTTGTTGTTGATGATTATACTATTGATTAGCACCTTCTCAGTAATCAATACACTACTTTGTATGTAAAATTATATACTGATAAAACGCTTCTCATACACCCTCATCTTGTTGGTGACTAACTTGTCAATAACTATCATGTTAATGAATAAATTTGTTGGTTAATACTTTCTTTTTATGGTTCCCTTGTCGTGAACACCTTTGTCAAGGATCATCTTGTCGATGGTGCATTTAGACACATTCCTTGTTGGTAACTCCTTTATTGATAAATTCATTGTTAATGATTATCTTGTTAACACATTCTTTGTTGATCCCATGTTCTTATCAAATAAGTGGACTAAACCTCATTTAATCACTTTTTCACTCAATACAAGAGTTTACAAAATTGGTTCTCTACCATGCCAATGTAAAGTTTAAAATTAGAATAAATATGAAAACTACTTCAAAAGTAAAAACGTAGAAACTATAGCTAGGAATATTTTTTTTATTGTGCAAGTTTGTTAATATTCTAGGGATGCTCCTACATCAAACTTCCTTGGTAAGAAAAAATTATCATTTTTCTCATGGGATTGGTTGGTAAATAATTTCATCCTCATCTTTTACTTTGAAATTCTAACCACTCACTTTTCTTCTTTCTTTAGCTTCAAGCTTTCAACCACTATCTAGATTCACCATATGTTTTAAACTCATAATCATTACAATAATATGATTATGGGAATTCCTCAATCCCATGTCACATTTAGTAAACTTCCTATTCACTACTATACCAACAACCTTATGCAAATCACACTCAGTGGTCATCACACCTTCCTACACCATCATCAATATTAAATGCATGAGTTCTACATTGCTCTCCTTGGCTACCATTTTTTCACTTGCATTACTAATATTTGACTTATATTCATTGAAATTATTATGTGTACCTTTCTCTCTAGAAGTGACACCTCATTTTTCAATCATTCAATCCCTACTAACACACCTTATTTATGTGGCCTTTCCAACTTCACCTTTTCAAATTTATTGTGCCCACCATCTTTATTGTTTATTTAAATGTTAATCTTATCAACTTAATTTTTTCTCTTACTGTTCATCACACATTCTTCTTTACCTTCAACCAAGTCAACGCAAAACGTGTTATTAAAATTGAGAGTTCTCAGGGGCAACAGGAGTAGGAAAGGTTTATTTGATCTAGAAGGAAATTCAAAGGAAAAATTTGCTTGGGGTTTAGGATTGCCCTCCGATAATATTGCGGAGGATTTGGCTTTGTATCAAGGAACAAAATTACTTGTTAAGGAAGGAATCATCGAGGAAATCATTATCAGAGACTCTTTGATAGTAATAAGAGCCTTCATCTCCAAGACTCCACCTTTAGATCTCAACTTGACCAGAAACTATGAAAGAACAGTTGAGATGCTAAGAACCTTGGGAGACTTACAAATCTATAATGTCCTCCGCAAGAACAATAAGGAAGCATATAAAATGGCCAACATGGCCTATGCCTTGCATGAAGGGTACCCTTCATCTCACAAACAACAATGAAACTAATGAAAAAATACCCAGAGACATGCCCAAAGGTGGAAGGATTTTGCAGGAAGGAGCTTAGAAGATAAAACCCTTGGGCCCCAATAATTCAATTAAGGATTGTGCAATTTTCATAGTTTCCTATAGTGGGAGGGACCCAAACGATTCAACGAAGGATTGTTCCTACCAATGGCATGGATTATACTCTCCATAATTTTTTTGGAGTGCCACATTTGGCACTTCAACTGGATAGGATGGAAGTGATTCTTTTACAGATAATTATTGGTCTAGCATGAACCATCATGGGATATAATTATCAATATTGGATTGGTAATAATGAAGAGGGTGGCACTATCATGATACTATGAACGATTGGTGGAGGGACCACAATGGGCAAACATTAAACATAACTATCAATCAAACCTTGTATAATTTCCTTGAAGCATATTGTTTAACCCTTTTCAATTTGGAAGGCACAATTTTTCTCTTATGGTGGTATCAATACATGATACAACGAGGATTTTGAACTAATTCAATGCTCAAACTATTTATGAACCTCTTTCTTGTAGGGGAACTAGGAACCCTATTGTCTTTTACACATTAGAATATGAGCTAGTGAGAGGGATTGTGAAGATGAGATAATGGGAGGGAGTGAATATATATTTGAGATCAAGTGGAAGGATTTGATGAATACTAAAGAAGAGGAAGAAACTACCAAAATGAAGAGAAGGAAGAATGGATAAAGTTATCCTTGGAAGAAGACATCAACTAGGTAAGTATTTATACTCAAACTACCCTAATTGAAAAGTTTCAAAGGAGGGTTATCTCTAACAAAATCCTTTTAAAATGGATCAACAAGGTGCGGAAATAATAGTTGGGATACTATCCCATTTTCCATATTCTTTGTACCCCGGATATTTCAGACCTTCATCAAGATTTGAGATACTAAAAGGAAAATCTCTAAAATACTCCTCTAAGCCTTCTTTGTAAATGAATGATTTCTGGAAATTTATCTTCATCCATGTACCTTTACATAACATGCGAAAACTGGATTCCATAGATTCTAAGTCTTTTAAAGTTCCATCACAAAATAACAAGATATCATCTACAAAAAGGATATGTGTAAGCTGAAAATTCCCTCCTAAGTAAACTCCTTTTAAATCTCCCGATTCTTTGGCTGTTAATAAAAGTCTACTCAGTCCCTCTGCTACTAGAAGGAAAAGAAGAGGTGCCAAAGGGCATCCTTGACGGACTCCCCTTGAACCTATGAAAAAATATCAAGCGGCCTCGTTTATTAATAATGCAAAGGAAAGAGATTTCAAACAGCTCACAAACCATCTAATAAAAGGTACACAAAACCCCATTTGAGATAAAATCAGTCTTATATAGGTCCAACTTACACGGTTGTAAGCTTGTGAAAGATCAATTTTTATAACCACGACTTTTAGTTTTTTTATTTTGATGGAAAGGATCCCTTCTTGTGCTACCCTTAATGCATCATATATTTGTCTTCTAGGTAAGAACCCATGTTGATTGCTTGATGTAGAATCTGCCAGAAAGGTTTAATTTTGCACGCAATTACCTTTGCAATAATCTTGTAAATGGTATTGCACAATGAAATTGATCTAAAAATCCGCAAAACTTTCTGGATTATTAGTTTTTGGGATTAAAGTTAAAAAATTCGAGTTGAAGGATGCCAAAATCTTGCCACTTTTCCTGGAGTTATCTACAACTCGAAGCAAGTCAGATTTCAAGACATAAAAAAAAGGCTAATAAGCATCTCCACAGGGATCCTGTCTAGTCCTGGGATTTTTTCTTTCTTTAGTTGTTGAAGCACTGATTCCAATTCCTTCATAGAGACTTCCTCCCTCAACGCTATATTATCATCATCTGTAACTATTTGGGGAACTGATTGACATATTTTTACTGCTTCCTCTAAGTAAAATTTCCCTTCTACTTTAAAAATTTTCTCAAAGAAATTTATTCCCACTGAAGATATGTCCTCAAAGCTGCTAACTTCCTCACCATCTTCATTTTTTATTTTCCAAATTGAGTTTCTGCTTCTTCTGTGATTTGCATAATGATAAAAAACTTTGGTATTATCATCGCCTTTTTCCATCCAAAGCGCTCAGCTCCTTAACCTTAAGTCTGCTTCTCTGTAGTCCAACTGTTTTCTCTTCTGATCTTCCAGCTCAATCAATTCATTTTATGTATCTTCTGGGATAAAGTCCATCTGCATCGTTAAGTTTCTTCAACTTATTTTCTATATATTTTAACTTATTTTCCTTGTTCTTCCTCATTTCTTTAGACCAAGTGGAAGATAAATTTTTATATTTGAAATAAATTTTTTTTTTTTTCAAATTTTCTTCAAATTGAATCGTTGTTGATTCTACCTTTTTGTCATCAAAAGGATCCCATGCATCTAAGAGAATTTTTACAAAGGAATTGTCATCAACCATATAGAATTAAATTTAAAGGGGGATTGTGGATTCCAATTAGGACAAATTTTTACAGGATTAATATCTACTAAACTCCACTCTTCCAGTTTTTTCTTGAGAAATTTAGACATACAGAGTTATCTGAGCTGCTTTCCCCCACACCTTTGAAGCTCCCATGGAGAAGTTTAAATCCCCACCCATAATGAGAGATTCTTGAAGAACCACCTCTTTTTTGAAGAACTAGTCCCAATAAGCTACCCTGTCTTGATAAGGTCCGTAGATATTAAAAAAAGGAAATCACGATTAAGATCATAACAAAAGAGATTAAGACCCAACCCTGAATCGATAGACCAACTATTCAGAAGTTCCATTCTTGAAGCATTCCATCAGCCTGTTATTAACCCACCCACATGGTTTCCCTTTTGAGTCCACATAACTGAACTCCCAATCCGACAGCATTCTTTGAATGTCTTTAGAGATATTTTCACCATCCCCCATTGATTCTTGTAAAAAAGGAACATATGGTTTAGGAGTTTCTACCATATGCTTAATTGCTAGTTTCTTAGGCAAACTAGCTAACTCTCTACAGTTTAGAGAAGCTGAGATAATTTTAAACCAGCTGTCGGAGCCTCTGCTGCTCTAAGAACTCCAATAATTGACCTTTGTGAACCATCCACGACTTCCTTTAAGGATTTTTCTTGAGTTTTTTTTAACCTTTTGGGCCGATTTTAATACCTCGAGGTTTAACCCTATACCTCCAGTATCCAGCATTACCATATCACACACTTCCCCTTAAGATCTTAAGTTATAACTGTTTACATCCATATCCTTGTCTATTCTATTTTTTAGATTTACATTCAAAGTCTTTTCCGGAGAAAATAACTCTGTGCAACAATTTTTAAAAGGGCCTTCCGTCTTCTCCAAAAACTTCGAGATAAGATCTTTAATTTATAAGACCGAGGAGAAATCCTTGAAAGAAAGAGGAATTAAGTCTTTTAATTGCTTACTTGGTGAATGAGCCTCTTGCAGATCTTCGACATATGGTCCTTTTTGGATTTTTTCATCTTCAATACCTAATTCTGCTTCTTCTTGACGAACTAGAGAATCTCCATCCTGATATTTTGGACTCCCTTGAATATCTTCCTTCAACGTATCTTCTTCTACAGTTCTCTTTGCATCCGACTGAATAGCTAGAATTTCTTCGTCCTCGGACTCAAATGAAACTAACTTTGCTTCCTTCTGAACTTGACTCGTCGTATTCAAGGGATCCTCACTAGATCTCAATAATTGGCTCTCTTTCCCTGTTAACTTCTTTGATGGAAACTAGCTTATAGAAAGAATTTCATTGTTTGAAACAGAATTCGAAAATTCTTGAGCAGGTTCAGATTTCTTCCAAATTTTCTTTTAAAAAGACTCAAGACATCCAGTTACTAGATGGCCATAGATATGGCATCTATTACACCTAAATGGAACTCCCTGATAATCTAAAATTCGTGCGTAGGAGTTAGTGTCTTTCGGCTGGATAATAATCTCTGCCAATCCTTCCCCTAGATCCAAAACAACCAAAATTTTAGCGATCATCATCCTGCCTGAACTCAGAAAAGACATATCCACTTCTTAAATGGAACCCAGAGAACTTCCCACCGCTTTATCTGACCAAAATTCCAAAGGGAGGTTCGACATTTTAACCCACAAGGGGATAAGATCAAAAAGCTCTCCGTTGATGCATCAAAAAGCTCTCCGTTGATGCATAAAAAGAGGGTTCCAACGATTCTACTATTATACTCACTCTATTAAAGTCACATTCATTAAATTTAAAATTCATTAAAATTCCTTGATTCCAAGAATGTATAAAAAAAAAATTAAATACTATATTACACAATTCTTCTTTTAATCCTATTATTACAAACTATATGACATGTCCAAAATTTTAAAAATAAAAAGTTTTTGAAATACTATACTATACAATTCTTCTTCTAATCTTATTATTACAAACTATATAACATGCCTACTTAAATTATAAAGGCATCAATGTAAAATTGGATACATCATTACACCTCATTTTTATTCATATAAGGACGAAACTTTTTTATATATATTTTTTTATTATGATGGTTCACCATTTGTTAGAGAGCTATATCTATCGGGGAAATGCCAATACCTGCTATTCCGGAGAATCAAGGTATGGCCAGAATTACAATCATTACATAGAAAGTCAGTTCCCAAGGAGCAAGTGTCACAAAACAAGATTTGAACCCGGGGAGTGGGGAGGATAACAATATTCCTCCCAACCACCCACTCAACTTTTTTATATTTAAAAAAAATAAGAAAAGATTGGCAAATTGAGGTTATACTTATCAATTTATCCTTCTATTTTAATACAATAATGGTCATGATAACCTAAAAATGGAATAAGATCAAGGAGGGACATTAAAAGAAAAAAATTAACTCTTGCCTACATTTTAAGGAGGAAGTTTTATAATTACAAAAGTTCGAGATTAGGATTCAAGAAAAATATAATACTTACTAAAAGCTTTACATAAATTTTTATAGTAGAGTTATTTAATAAAAATATTCAAAATATGTGTTTATAAATTTATTAATATGATTTATATATATTTTTAATTTATTATTATTTTTAATAATTATTATTTAAAAATAAATATCATATAATTATAAAAATGTGTATTAATATTTTAAAATTATGTTTTCATTTGTTTTATTTCATTTTATTCATCTTTACATTAAATACATAATATTTTTAAATTTATGTTGTATTTATTAAAAGGAATAAGTTTTTCTTAACTAATGACCTTATACAAAGAGTTTGATGACTTAACATAAGTAGCGTCTTAAAGTGGACTATTAAAAAGAATAAATTAATTAATAGAAAAACTTGAATTTATAAATTAAAAATTTAAGTTTTTATTCCACGATTCATGGAAATTTGACATAAAAGTTTTGACTTTTTATCAAAAAGATAAATATATCTAATAACACATACACACACATTAAATTTTAAAAAAACAAGTGAAATTAACAATAAAACTACTTTTTTTCAACCGAACAATAATAAAACTACTTATTAAAGTGGGCAATTAAAAAGAATAAATTAATTAATAGAAAAACTTGAATTTATAAATTAAAAATTTAAGTTTTTATTCCACGATTCATGGAAATTTGACATAAAAGTTTTAACTTTTTATCAAAAAGATAAATATATCTAATAACACATACACACACATTAAATTTTAAAAAAACAAGTGAAATTAACAATAAAACTATTTATATTTATCTTTGAGAAATGCTTTAATGTAGTAGTTGTACATAGTCCAAAGTTAAAAACTAAAGTACTTATTAAATTTTTAAAAGTTGCATAATGTATTTTTTTTAATAGCCTTCAAGCAAGAGAGAAGTGACACTTGCTACCATGTGTTTAAAATTTGAAATAGAGTTGGAGAGATCTAGGTGTTTGCAACTATTGATAAAACATTGATGATATTATATTATGTAATTTGAAGTTTACAAAACCTTTATCAAAAAAATTGATGAATACAAGTTGTGTATTATAGTATCACTATCCATAACACTCTAAATATGATTGAACTAGAATAAAAAGACTCTCTCATATCACCTATTCAAATATTCAAACTATTATAACACATTATATTATAGTAGTGATTATAATGTGAGTTACATATAATATATTGAATAAAATTTTCTAAGAAATAAATAGATGGTAAATTGTACCAATAAACGTGATTTGGTATATGTAATTTGATGTAAACTTTGTGTCATGAATAAAATTCATCTATCATCATGAGCATTAAACTAACTTAAAATGCAAATGGCATATATAATAATGCAAGCATGTCCATAGAAATGTTTTTTAAAAATAAATTTGGTTTGCTACATATTATAATATTACATTAGTATAAAATGCCAAAAATAAAATAAAAAATGACTCTAATTTCGATATGGCCTTCTTCACATGGATGCATACATGCAATATCATTGTGCATGTTGCAACTAGCTAACTAAAGATGGATTCTGAGATAACGAACTAATTACAACAATAGAAATCTAATCCAACATTAGAAACCTTATATAACAATAGAAACCTAATCCAATATAGAATATTTGTATGCTTGTGCACATGTATTATAGTTTCAATTTAGAAACCTAATCCAACACATAGATAAAAACATTTAGGATTTTGATATAATACGATGGGAAGGGGTTTAAGTTTTGCCCTCATCCTTCACGAGTTAGACTCTATCCAGTTTATTGTATATAAAGTGTCGAGGATAAAACCTCATATGAGTGAAAAAGCTTCAGTTAATATTTGTTAGAGCTTTAAACCATATAAATTACACAACATGCCATAAATATTAATTTCCATATAATTTTTTTTTTAATTTACATCAAAATAATATAAAAATAATCAAATCAACGTAATTTCATATTTTTTTAGATATTTCATTTTTAAAAATATTTAAAATTTGATATCATTTAATTTGTAATATTTAATATTAGAAAAATAGAAGGATAACAAAGTTAAAACTTAACTCACTAATATAAATTCAAACAAAATTGAATTGAAAACGATCACAATATAGCTAAACACAATAATGAAAGCATGAACTTCAAATCTTGAAAAGGAAGAGTGGCAAATGATATAGCAAGCGTGGAGAAGGGTGGTATTTTCCTCAAACCACATACTTAATAACATAATTCTCGGTGATATCTTGACCCGACGATAAAAAATCTCTAATTTTTCAAGTATAGAGCCATAGGAATATATGAGGAGCCCAATACACCATCATTTCCCAATAACAGAAGGACAACCAAACATGCATGTTACAAGTATTGATGCACATGTACAACATAATTATAGATTATATAACGTTTTGGACCACCTTCGTGCATTAAATATTCACATATATCAAGGATTTCAAATTAATGTTGCAACCTTTGGCTGAAGAACTAATTGCAGTATTGGGATGGATTAATATGATACATCTATGTTTTTATTTTTATTTCGTGTTTCTTATTGGAATGATGAATATGATGCATTTATGTTTTTGTTTTATTTTTTATTTCTTATTAAAATAAAAAATTATATGTTTTTTAGAATAATTAATTTTTTTATTTTTTTAGCGAAAATGATTAAATTTTATATTAGCAAATTGTTACAATTAAATTGATTAATATGAAAAACAAAATTGATAAAGTTTGTTTTGCCAAAATTTCTTAAAATCAAATTTCAACACTATGGTATCTTAAAATCAATTAGATTTACACAACATAATACAAAAGATATTTATTAAAAAACATGCTTGCTAGTAACTTGATCTTCTTGGATGGAAGAAGTGGCATGATCCTTGTTTGTCTAGCTCCATGTCATCTCATTTTTGATAGATTGTGTCTTCTTTTCATAGATCTTTCAAAGTAGAACCCATAGAAATTATTGGATTGGATGTTGTGGGTTGGTTTCCTTTGCTTAAATTGTATACCATATTTCGTAGCATTGAGGTGTTTAGCTCCAAAATTTTAATTTGATGCTTTTACTGAACTATAATTTTATTGTTGAGTCACCCTAGGAGGACAATATGTGTGTATTGCCATGAAATTTGACCGTGATTGAGAATATAGATGTCCTAATGTTGTTGATTAGATCTTCATGATGCCTTATAACTCTGTGAATGTCTCTTCTTATATTTTTCCACATGTACTCTAGGCAATCCATAGTTCCATAACCAAGATGGATGGCACAAGATTCTTTCCATATATATAAAATCTCAAATTGAAAATTCAAAATATTTTACTAGGGGAATTTTAAAGCAATGTCCAACCTATCAATATGAATGCATATGAGTATTTTAGAATTGGAGGGCATGCTTGTCGCCATCGAAGGGGTTTCCTCCACATTGTCAATATTCTCAAGGCGATAACTAGTACCTCAGCGCCAATGTGCCCAATTGGAAAAACACCAAAAAGATTTGCATTCCCACTCTATTTGACCAAAGAATTAACTTCATCTACCCTAGGTTTCATTTTAACCTTCTCCAGGTTGGTAGTTAGGAATCGAAAACAAAATCTAGTCTTAGGAAAAACAATGCAACATGGTAGCATAGACTTGTGATAGGGAATACCTAAAAATTTGATGAACACTTGCAATCTTTTGTCAAGAATGCTAAGTGAATATCCATTTGGCACCAATGGACTAGGGGATTAGTAAAAGATGATTTGGAGAGCCTAATTACTAAGAGAGACCATGAAATTAAAAATCCCATGGAGCTCAAACAAGCCTGGTTTCCAAACTATATCTTAGGGCTAAAACCAAACCAAATAGAATGCATAGGCATAGTAGACTAAGAGAGAAATTATCTTGAAGGAGATACTATGTGTCTAATTTGATTGGAGGGAACAAAGAGAATCTCTAGAGAGAAGTTCAAGTTCAAATTCTTTGAGACAATTATCCCAACCTCCTCCCATGATTAAATCACCATTTCTTTAATATGCCAAGTCAAAATTGACTCAAGCGTCATAAAGTTCATGCGAGCCTTGATAATTGAATTTGACATTGTTTGATGTGATCTTAGGGCTAAAACCAAACCAAATAGAATGCATAGGCATAGTAGACTAAGCGAGAAATTATCTTGAAGGAGATACTATGTGTCTCATTTGATTGGAGGGAACAAAGAGAATCTCTAGAGAGAAGTTCAAGTTCAAATTCTTTGAGACAATTATCCCAACCTCCTCCCGTGATTAAATCACCATTTCTTTAATATGCCAAGTCAAAATTGACTCAAGCGTCATAAAGTTCATGCGAGCCTTGATAATTGAATTTGACATTGTTTGATGTGCTACAGGCTTGCAATGATTTGGTGTATTTAATGAAAGACACTTAGTGTTAATTCACTTGTTTCCCCTAACAATAGTATTTGGTAATGCAATACAACCCCACTATTTTTTAGTCCACCCAAATTTAACCTAAAAGTGTTGTTTGCATGATGATTCGCTTCCCCAATTGTTGGCCCTTAGGACATGATAAAATTGAATGTTGGTAAATTTGTTTTCTTCTACTTGATCATAGCTAAGAGGAGCAAAAATACAATCTAAAGGGGCTTTTGATGTCTGCATAAGCTTAATAAGAAGAGTTGAGTCCCCAATGATTGTGACTCAACTCTTCTTAGCAAAAATCCTTTATAGCAGATAAAGGACCCTTCTCTTTATGCTCAGTTGATTTCAATGGAGTTTGAGCTCTTGAAAAACCAGGAAGATTTGACTTACCGGAAGATTGCATGTTCTTCTCTATCTTGGTTGCCATTCCTTGTGCTTCTAACAGAGTGGTGGGCTCTTTGTCTCTAAGCTCAGACTACATTTCCCCACTTAAGGATTCAATGTAATAAACCAATATGGTATGTGGAGTTGGTCTGTAATTTGTATGGATTGCATTGGACAAATCAGTGAATTTCTTATTGAACTCTTCCATGGTTTGCATCTCACTTCTTTTGATGTTCGTCAATGCAACAAGTTGATGTCGGGGTTCCTTTTTCTCACCATACTTGTTGGTGAAGGCATCCTTAAAGGCAACAAAAGTTGCAAAAGAGTTGTTTGGTAAGCCGATGAACCAGTCACCAGCATCCCCGTCTAAGGATAAAGAAAACAACTTCATGTAGACATCGTCATGTTTGTGGGCAGGGTCTCTGACATATCCACTGATACACTTTGAGAAAGTTTTGAGATGATAAGCAGTAGTGATGGCATCAGTGCCAATAAAGGTGGGAAGTTTGTTGATAGCTTTGTCTGGAATGTCATACGGTTGACCTGCTATTTGAGTAATATCAAGGGGAGAATAGAAATCACCCATTGTATCGGAAAAACAAGTATTATTGTTTTCAAGGTTAGTTTCTACAAAAAGACTATGGATGTCAGAAATAGACTGAGATCCAAGCTCTTCAAGGATCCTACGAGAAGTAAGTTTATTCAATCTCCTCCTGTAAACCTTTTCAAGCTCGAGTATGAAACTGAGTAAACCTTCATAATTTCTTCTATTTGAATACCTTGAGGTGTTTACTGACAGTGTTCTGAAGGGGAGGATTATGAGCATGAAAAGGACAGACGTAGCCTGGAGCATGATACAAGCAACAAAGAACCCCTCATGATTGACATAGATGTTGAATATGATAAATGGACTTTTATAGAGAGCCCCATCTATGCCATGACTAAAGAATCATTGGATGACTTCATTGAAAAACCCATCTATGAGGTGTTCAGAGAGGGAGGCATGGAATTTGAGACCTTGAAAATTTTGAAAATGGAGGAAGAGCATGATGTGTTTGCATATAAGCAGTCAGAGCCACACATGATTATCGACAAAAATGATTTAGAGAAGCAGTACAGTGAAAGGTCAGATTGGGTCCAATCAATCAAGCATATATCTCAGCCATCGAAAATCCCTTGTATATTAGAGCAGTTTGAGGCTTGCACTTTCATAGAAAATTATTTTTAGAAGAGATTTTCGGATCAGTGTGATGAGGTACCACAACTGCCTTGTCATCCTGAATTTCTTCATCCCATCCTGTTCTGGATAGGGGATGCCTGCCAGAGGACTTACTATATTGGGAATCACTTCAAATATTTATTACATACTTATTATTCCCCATCCAACCCTCCCATTCAGAAGATCCAAGCAGGTTTTCACTTTCTAATAAGCATGCCCTTTCTCTGGCTGGTAACCAGAGACAAGGTAAATAATTGTTTTTACATTGATTACATGCTTAAGTGGTTACATTGGATTTCTGATTATACTTAACATGTTCTTTTTGTATTATGTTAGAAAAGGAAAGAATAAAGTATTTGCATGCATTTAGATTTCTTAGAATTTATTTTCAAACAATAAATGTAGTTGGTATTTCATTTTGGTTTTTTCATAACACATGTGCTACTGAAGGCTTTCTGTCAAGTTGAGATGTTTTTATAGGTTATATATATAAACTAGAGATTTTGGTGTTCTCGTATCCTCTCCTTGCAGGAATTCCAGATTGAGCACACGTCCCGCAGTTGGAGCCAGATGTTATCAGCTATTTTGTACAATAGCTGAATTTCTTGTGAGCCGCCAGTTTATTAAACATGATTCATGTTCATCATCAGTGTTCAGAAGTTCAGAAGTCATTTTCAGGGCAATTTTGCCCCATTTGTAATAACTACATGTTCATACCCCCACGGGGAATTTGTAAAAAGTTGGTCTAAACGGGGCCTTTCTATAAAAGACTTAGCTATCCGTAGGTTTAGCCATTTGGGGGATAATCTAGAGTGTTTTTTCCTTAGGAATTATGCGCTACTCATCAGTGGTGATAATCCCTGAGTTTTTCACTCAAACCTCCAAAGCTGGAGTATTTCCCATGGTGGTCAAAACCTAAGGTGGTTATTAGAGTCTTGTGTCTGGGATTTTTTACATGTTAGCCATCTCGATTGAGTCGTATGAACATGCACTAGGTCCCCTAGAAATTTCGTTGGATTCAGAGAAGAATAATTTTTTCCGTAATTTAGACCATTTTTTAATGGATTAAATGAAAATTTTCAAAAAGTGATAAAAACCTCATCCGGAGGCGTATTTTGGTGTGGGGAAGCTCGTTTTGACGCTTAGAGCTTCCTTTTCACCATGGCACCCTCTTTTCTAAAGTTTCAGGTGATTATGTCGCCTCTGGGAGTAGTTTTCACTATTTTGGCATTTAGTGACCAAAAAATGACAAAATTCACTAAGTGACAAATATCAAAAAAAGACAAAAATATGATTTTTTAACTATGGAGAAGGTTGGCATAATGTTTAAATGAGGGTCCGACCCATTTGGGGAATAAAGCATATATTATAAAAGTCAAAGTTTGATTAAAAGTGATGAGTGCTCCTCCCTCTTCACGTGATCACGTGCGCTTCATGGCAAGCTCGTAAAAGATGGCGAATGGCTCCAAAGGGTAGTTGGATACCATTTAAGTAATAAAGAAATCATGTTATATTAATCTTTGATATACGTACCTATGTAAAGGTGACGTGAGCTAAAGATGAAGCATGTACCTCCTTTCCACGTGGGCACCTCCATATGCATGGTTTAGCTCACGGCTAGGTATGGGCGATGTTACCAATTGAGTGGGTGTTGGTTCCCAAGGAGAGGGTTGCCACATCCACACTCACACCAACCACAAGGTCGATTCATGCATTATCTATCAAACCCTGAGCTATCTCATGGATTAGTTCACGCATTCTCTCATGCCTCACGTCAATCCAAGGTGGAAGCTTGCGAGTGGCTTGGTGATATCTCCTATGTGGGAGTGCGGGGCGCCTTGCCAAGTTGGAGGCCACCTCCCCATCCTTCATTACTCTCAACTACCAAGAGCTCGAGTTGTGTATTGAGTTAGCTCTCCAAGCCGGCTTTTGATTGAAATTCGATTTAGTGACTCATGCCATTGGCTCTCTCTTGAAGCCAATTCGAATTAGGGTAAGGTAGTCATTTGTTTTTGTATAAGAGGAAGCCATTGCCTCCTCATTTTCCATGGATTTTTGTGCAAAGAAAATCTAGTGAAAATTGTAAGCTCTTTTGTTTAATAAAATATTTTGAGACTTTGGAGGTCATTTGATTGGGCTTTTGGCATTGTGTCTTCATCTCATGTGAAGTAATATCTCTTTCACCCTACTCTTGTATTGCAAATTTGATTATTATGCTTTTGAAAACTAACAATCTAGTACTTAGGCTTCTAATCTATTTGCATTGAGTGTTTGTGTCTTCAGGGAATTTCATCTATTGGGAGCTCTCGGCATCTAATACCTTCACCATTCAAGTGTTCCATTTATCTTAATATTTTGTTTGCAGGGTTGCGAGCTATTACGGATTTTCTTGCCTTCTCCAACAAAGAAATTCATTCAAACTTTCGGTTATTGGTTACTTGTTCTACCCCTAAGCTGTGGAAGCCCAAAGATCTACTTTTCTCCAAGCCTAGAACCTTGTCAAGCTTGCCTTTGTTTGTGGTTTGCCTTGACTTTGCCTCCTTTTTCTCTCGTCCTAGTCTTCCTCTTAGCCTCTTTTACAGCCTTATTCCTCCTCTCTCTTATCTTCCTCTCCTCCTTTCGTTTTCCTCCATCTTCTCCTTCTTGTCCTAGGCTTCCTCCCTCCTTTTCCCTCTCGTCTCCTCTAGCTTCAAATTCCCTTTTTTCCATTCTTTTCCTTTTTTGTTTTTGGTCTCTCCTACCTTTCTTTAGCTCCTCCATCCCTCTTTCGTCCAGCTTCTTCTATTCATCCCTTTCCATTCTTGCCTTTAACTTGTTCAAAGTTTCCTCCTTTGGTCCACCTTGATCACCTTCACTTTAAACACAAAACACTAAACTTGTTAAAAGTTAGCATTAGTTAGTTGCATTTCATTTTGAATAGTTAGATATTGCATCTAGTTTATTTATTAGTATTATTTACATCTTAGATCTCATCTTCAAGTTTAGACTTGCACTGTTTGTCAAGTTCCTAGTTTAGTTTATATCTTTGCATTTTAAATCTCTCATTCAAAGGATAAAAGTGGCATACAAAAATATTTCATTTTTGTCATAGATTAGATCTATTTCCTAGCAGTTTAAGCATTTGTTTGTTTACTGATCTGCTTTCATTGTTTTAATCATTCAAAGTTTAGTCTTTTACTATCTTGCACTTTAGATCTCATTTTGCAAGCCCAAATTTAAGTAGTTTCAATTACTATCTTTTTTTATTTGGACTAATGCTAAAGGGTTCTTGTAGGTTGAATCTTTGTTGTGTGTAGGTGTGGGACAAAGCTAGATCCAAAAGAGAATTTGAAGTAGAAAAGGAACAAAATCAAGTGAAGAGGAGAACCATTGCAAAAAAACAAAAGGAGCTTGATACCAAATCTCAAACCAAGACTTAACACTCTCCTTTGTAAAAAGCTCTTAAGAGCTCCATATTGTTCTTTTAATTGTTCATTTTTCTCAAAGTCCTTTCCAGGGTTTCATTCCCAAAGGAATTTGTACTCTCTTAATAAAATAAGGCTAAGTGGGATAAGGCCTCCCACATTTTGGTTTTTTCTTCCCCATTTAGAGAAGAGTGTCTTGTGTATTCCTAGTTTAGATTTGCTTCAAGTTTCTAGAATAATTTCATTTGTACTTAGAATTTTAGTTGTCTTTTTCAGTTTTCACCTGAGAAGTGTCTTGGGATTTGATCCCAAGTGCCGCATTGAATTTGCGTTCTACTTCTCTTTCCCCACTGTGTACTGCATACGACCAGCTAGCTGGAAGTTTCATGAACAATGTGTAGAAGTCATTTTTTGACTTCCTTTGCTAGATTTTTTTTTTTTTTTTTTTGTAGAATACTAGTTGCTCTTTTATTTCATATTTGCAAGTATTTTATTCATTGCTATATCATTGTCTCATTTTTATCAATCTATTTGAGCTATCATTTGGTTTATGTTTACAAGCTACTTGTTTTCTAAAAAAACCAAAGTCTCTTGAACTTGCCATAACATAAGTCAAGAGCACTCTTTATCAAAGAGCATTCCCACTGCATTTTCCTTGCATCAAGCATATAGATAAGCTAAAGTCTCTTGAAATTTCGTCTTAAGACAAAGTCAAGAGCACTCTCTATCGGAGAGTTGAACTGTGTGCTCTTTAAATTAAAACATTCCAACTCACATTCCCCCATTAAAAGTTATTTCGTTGCTATCCATCACTCAGTATGCTCTGTCGACCTTAAAAGGTTGGCTTAGTACTCAGAACGGTGATTGGATTTGTTAATCTTACAAGTGATAACTTAATAAAATCATTACCCCACGACCAACGAACCGGCGTTGATTTTACGAGAAATACTTAGGTAGTGTGCAAATTTCCTAACTGGTGGCGCCGGGCAACCCAATCTGGGCACTCGTTGGTTAAGTTCTTAGAACACCTAGCTTATGATCCCAGACAGGTCTGTCATGTTTCCAAGGGGAAGCCACTGAAGGTATAATTTTCCGGTTTGATGCATACCTTGCTTTTTCTAGCCTAATAAACCTAGATCACTAAAACTTTCAATCAACCAAGATAACTTGCAAAACGATCTCACGAACATTACGATTTGACTTACACTTTTTCAGCATCCAAAGCACTATTTTTTAACTCCATAAGGCACTGGTCTTTGAAACTCACTTGTATCACCTAAATTTGGACCATATGTCCTTGTCATTTGCTTAAAGTTTATCTTGTGGATGCCTATTTAAATTTCAAGTCATTGTATTGTTCATCTTGCAATCATATTTTGTAAATCGCAACATGGATTGCTTTTATCTTGTGTTCATTTTATTCTTATAACAAACTGTGATCTCATCATTTCAAAACTCCTAAACAACACCCATCCACATCACTCAACACCAAAAAACACTTAAAACATAAGAGCCATAGAAAAACTCTTTGTATAGGGACTATCCCCCTTGGCTTCGTTAGGAGTTAGCCTAAACGAAGTAGCTAGGATTCAGGTGACAGTACCTGGCTCATTGCTTGCCCCCAAGGCCACACCTTCCCCACTTGTAGTGAGGGAACAACTTTCGAAATATTTTTGCTGCTGGTGTGCATCTCGGCGGATAGCAGAAATCTTTCGAAAGCTATCTCCTCACTACAAGTGGGAGAAGTGTGGCCTTGGGGGCAAGCAATGAGCTAGGTATTGTCACCTACATCCCAGCTCCTCCGTTTAGGCTAACTCCTAATGAAGCCAAGGGGGGCAGTCCCTACAAAGAGTTGTCTATGGATCTATGTGTTTTAAGTGTTTTTGTATGGGGTGATGCGAATGGGTGTTGTTTAGGAGTTTTTTAATGATGAGAGAACAAATAAACACACAATCCACGTTGCAAAATTACAAGACACAATTTATCAAGATGAAACAATATACTTTGACTTTGAGATTTAAATAAACATCCACAAGATAATTAAAAAAAATGCATAAGGACTAATGGTCTTAATCAAGGTCATACATAAGAGTTTTATAGACCAGTGTCAAATGGAGTCAAAAAATATGCTTATGATGCTGAAAATGTAAGTCTTAAAGTAACTGTTTGTGAGATCATTTTGAAATTGTTCTAGGTAAACTTTAGAGTGTTTTAGATGTTCTTGATTATTAAGGTTAAAAAGTCAAGGCAAGCATCCAATCGGAAGAAATACTTTTAGTAACTACCCCGGCAACCCTGTCGGACCATCCAGTTATCAAGGCTAGGTGTCCATTGATTTAACGAACCTCGAAGTCTAGGAAAACGGCACTCCGACTTCACCTCTATGCATAGTACTTTGAGTATTTATCGAAATAAACACCGACTCGTTGGTTGTGGAGGAAAGATTTTATTAATGTTATCACTTGCAAGATTAGCAAATCCAATCACCGTTCTAAGTACTAGTCCAATTTTTTAGGGTTGGCAGAGCATACTAAGTGATGGATAGCAACGAGATAAATTTTAGGGGGGAGATGTGAAGTTGAAGATTTTATTACTTAGATCACATAGTTCAACTCTCCGATATAGAGTGCTCTTGAATATGTCTTATGACAAAAGTTCAAGAGACTTTAGCTAATCTATATGCTTGATGCAAGAAAATGCAGTGGGAATGCTCTCCGACAGAGAGTGCTCTTGACTTGGGTTATTGCAAGTTCAAGAGACTTTGGTTCCTTTTATAAGACAAACAACTTGTAAAACATAAACCAAATGATAGCTCAATAAGATAAAAAAATGAACAATGATATAGCAAATGAATAAACTGCTTGCAAATGAAACTAGTGTTCTACAATAGGAAGAAACTAATCTAGCAAAAAGGAAGTAAAAAATGACTTCTACACAATGTTCGTGAAACTTCCAGCTAGTTGGTCGTATGCAGTACACGGTGGAGAAAGAGAAGTAGCACGTAAGGTCAATGCGGCACTTGGGATCAAATCCCAAGACACTTCTCAGGTCAAAACGTAAAAGAGAACTAAAACTTCTAAGTACAAATGAAATTATTCCAAAGACTTAAAGCAAATCTAAACTAAGAATGCACAAGACACACTTCCCCAAATAGGGAAGGAGAAACCAACTATGGGAGGCCTTATCCCACTTAACCTTGTTTTATTAATTAGTTACAAAGTGAGGGATTGAAACCCTTGAGATGAAAAAGCAACTAATGAAATGAAGCTAAAGCCTTTTGAGGGCTTATACAAAGGAGAATGATGAGTTTGGACTTTAAGTTTTGGATCTCCTTTGCATTTGTGAAGCTTTGTTCTTTATTGGATGTAGATGGTTCCTCTTCTCAAAATAATTCCTTGTTTTAGATCTAGTTCATTGGGTTCAACATTTACGTGATTGTATCTAGCCTTTTAGTTCTCTTGTCCTTCAAACACCTACACAAGGCAAGTCATTTCAAAGTACCCATTAGCCATTAGATCAAACCAAAAAATCTGAGATCTAGCAAATTGAAACTAAATGCAAAAATTTTAAAGCTAATCTACATGCAAATTCATTTTTTTCTTTTTTTTAAATGCAAATTTTTTGGACTAAAAGAAAGATCTAAAATGAGAAAAAAGACTAAAAGCTTCAAACTTGAAATCTAAACTAACAAAATACTAAGATGACAAAATGAAATCTAAACATGAACCAAGTTTTTTGTTGTTTCTTGTGTGATTTTTAAGGAGGAGTAAAAAGAAGAAATTGAAAAGTAGAAGAGGCTGCCGAAAAGGTGAAAGAGAGAAGGCTGGAAACGAAAGTCTGGGACAATCAAGGATGCAAAGAAAGGGCAGCCAACAAATGAAGTAAAGTGGCTGCAAACAGTCTTAGATGGGCAACGAACAAAGGTGAAGAGAGGAGGCTAACACACAGTAGATTGTGGGCAGCTAATGAAGGCAAAGAACAGGTCTCTTTAGGAAGGAAAAACAGTAAGAAAAAGGGGATGAAGAAGCTAGGGTGAATGGAAGAAAGGTAAGGAGGAAATGGGAGTGCTGCAAAATGTAAACAGTGAGCAGCAGGCAGTAAATAGTGAGTAGCAAACAGTGAGGAAGCAAGAGAAAGGGTTTGAAGGAGGAAAATGAATGGAGAAGGTAGGGAGAAGATCAAAACAAGGCAAGGATCGAACCTATTGAAAAACAAAATAAGCTTGATGGGAAGGTTCAAGTTTGGAGAGTGGTAGGTCTTTAGAAGTTCCACAACTTGAAAAGTATCAAGTAACAAGTAACCAAAAGTATTTAGAATGCTTTGTTGGAGAAGGCAAGAAAGATCCGGAATAGTTTGCAACCCTGCAAACAAAATATTAGAATCAATGGAACACTTGAATGGTGAAGGTATTAGATGCCAAGAGCTCCTAATAGATGAAATCCCTGAAGACACAAACACTCAATGCAAATAGAGTAGAAGCCTAAGTACTAGATTGTTAGTCTTCAATAAGCATAATAATCAAATTGCAATACAAGGGTAGGGTGAAGAGATTTTACTTCACATAGGATGAGGACACAATGCCAAAAGCCCATCAAATGACCTCCAAAGTCTCAATACTTTATTAACAAATAGAAGCTTACAAATTCCACCATAGTTTCTATGCCAAACTCTCCATGATAAGAGAGCAAAGAGGGCCTCTCTTTATACAAAAAACAAAGGCACAAAGCCTAAAATCGAATTGGCAATCAAAGGAGACAAACTCCCAATCAAAGAAGTCGAGTTCCTCATCACATGCAAGCTTGGAGTCGTGATTCAATGGTGAAGTTGAGTTGCTGGTTGGTATGATTGAGGAGGTGTTCTCCACTCTCACATAGTAACCATCACCCAACCTATACGTGAATTCGAAGTCATCAAATTGTGAAGCATGTGAGGAGTTTGTGAGCTTGAGAGAGGCGTGAATCCCAATCAAGACATAAGCTTGGAGTTAACGAATTGAATGTTGGTAGGTGTGATTGGGTTGGTGGGTGATGAGGTGGAGCCCCACTCCCAACGCCTACCCAATGGAATATTCGTCCACCAAATCAACCGAGAGAACCAGCCGTACGGTCAAACCATGTGTAATCCTTATGCTCTCGTCATCATTTAGAAGTGATTCGTATATCCAAGGTCATAATATAACATGTGCATTTAACCTTTGATGCAGTCTTACATCATATTAGAACCACACTCAACCTTTTACAAACATTAATATAATGATTTTTTTACTTATTTGGATTTTTGGACTTAGTGCAATTTGTGGTTTTTTGGCAATTAAATGCCAAAATGATGCATTTTTAGCCTGAACTCCCCCATAGGTGACGTAATCGCCCGAAAACTAAAGAATGAGGGTGCTAGGGTAAAGAGGACGCTATGAGCGTCATAACGAGCCTTCCCATGCCCAATTCCGCCTCCAAATGAGGTTTTTATCATACTCTGAAAAATTCCATTTAAACCATTAAAAACTGGTCTAAATTACGGGAAAAAAAAAAAATCATTTTTGCCGGAATCAAACAAAACTCCTAGGGGACCTAGTGCATGTTCATACAACTCAATCGAGATGGTTAACACGTAAAAATCCTAGACACAAGACTCTAATAACCACCTTTGGGTTTGACCACCATGGGAAATACTCCAGCTTTGGAGGTTTGAGTGAAAAACTCATGGCTTATACGCCACTGATGAGTAGCGCATAATTCCTAAGGAAAAAAAACACTATAGAGTATCCCCCAAATGGCTAAACCTACGGATAGGCGAGTCTTTTATAAAAGGATCTCGTTTAGACCAACTTTTTTACAAATTCCCCATGGGGGTATGAACATGCAGTTATTACAAATGGGGCAAAAATGCCCTGAAAATGCTTTCTAAATTTCTAAACACTGATGATGAACATGGACATGTTCAATAAACTAGCGGCTCACAAGAAATTCAGCTATTGTATAACATAGGTGATAGGTTTAATTACATGCATAAGCTAGTGAAATCCATAGTAACTACCCCTAAATGCTCAAGTGTGCATTCCTAAGGAAGTAATAATGATCATGTGAATAGTTGATAGGGTGTAACTAGGATTAGGACATAAGTGAGGTGCTTTTGTGCCTAAGTTTAGACAAGGGCACCCCCTTTGGGGAGTAAATTTTTTATGCATGAGTGGTTAGGAAGCTACATGTAATTCCCAATATTTTATAATAAGTGATAGAGATCCAATTTTAATTGGTAATTTTCATAAGGAAATATTTTGTTGTTTGGGCACTTAGTTGGGTCACAACTCTTTTAGATCCAATTTTAATTGGTAATTTTGGAAGGAAATATTTTCTTGTTTGGGAACTTATTTATCTCATAAAGCCTCTTACCATCCTCATTCTGATGGGAAAAATAAGAGTGAATACATGCCTAGAAGGGTATCTTTGTTGCTTTGCATTGGATAAAAAAACATATTGGGTTAAGTGGTAAAAAATGTCACCAGTTATGACACTTTATCTATCATCCTCCTTGACCATCACATCATCCTTAAAGAGAAAACTAAGGTTCAAACAATGGGGGAAGCACCAATAAAAGGTTCTCTTACTATTGAAAGATAACTTGACTATAGCACAAAATAGGATGAAACAATAAGTAGATCAACATCGAGTGAAAGGAAATTTGAAATGGGATATTGGGTAATTTTTATGCTACAACCTTAAACAAATATATGTCCATCAAGCATCAAAATAAGGAAAATAAATTAGCACCCAAGTACTATAGTCCCTATGTTACATGGTACCAGTACCAGCGCACCTTCCGATGTTTTCTCAAGGAGAGGGACATTATTTTTCTTTCTCAAGACCATGATGGGGTGTTACCATTACTTTTGAGAGGTGGTTATGGTTGGACCCTTTGGTCCTTTCTTTAGCAGTACTATGGCTTAGTGGCATTGATGATTTCCTCATTCTAGGGCTTATAGCCATGAGGTTGGTGTTTGAGGCTCCTAGGGGTGGGCCACTGGGTCACATGACCCCGTGCTTGTTTTCTACTCCATTGATAGTTCTCCAACTCCGAGGCTCTTTCCTCCCCTTCTGGTCACTTGATACACCCTTCCTAGTCCCTTTCTAATAGAGTGCCTCCCTTCCTTGGCCAGTTTCGTTGATGATGTCACCTTTTGGTCACTAGGCCCACGGGTTGTTTGAGAGGGCACATTGAGGGATTCTTAGAATTATTGTGGTGATGGGGCTTGATGACCCCCCTACTCACTCCACCTCTCAGAGTGAAACGTTTTTCTCAGTTTTAGTCATTTTTAGCAGTTTTTATGCACCTAGGGGGGAAAACCCTAGGTAGCCTACTTTAAGCCTACTATAGGCCATCTTTATATTATTTTATATTATTTCATGTTATATTTTTACATTGAAATTTATTTGTCTTGTCGGCCTGGTTATTTTTGTAAAGTGAGTTGAGAAATATATAAATACAACTCCTCACTCCATTTGTGTTGGGTGCAGCCCAAGTTAAGGCATTTTTGGACAAGACAGTTTTGGAGCTACAAAGTTACATCGCAGCGCAACGTCGACAAAGTAAGAGTAACAGCACAACGAAGATCCAGCACCGCGCACCGCGAAGTGCCAGAAGATCGAGCATGGCAGCATTTTGGAAGGAAAACAATATGGGTTTCGGTAAGATCGATCGACGATCTATTGTGAGGAAGATACTCTGAGATTCCTGGTAGGTGGGTAAGGAGTGGAGAAGAAGGAAAGCGATCGGTTGCACGAGCAAAGGTAGCACTAAGCAGACCGGATACATGAAACTGTTAGAGAAGGAACAACGGGATGAAAGCGGCGTTACCATGCACAGTCAGAAGATGCCAGAAGCCAGAGATGGCATGGAAGGGCGGCCACGACAATGAGTCACTACCTTAGCCTAATAGAGTTGGTTAGCGGGGTAACTGCACCATTTTGGGTACCTTAGGGTTTAGATTTAGCCCACCATGATTGTAAAGACATGACCTATGGGAATGATCTATATAAAGGTAATTTTTGTAAGGGAAAGGGTTGATTTTGTGTGAAATTATTGCTAAATATTGATCTCTATCGAGAGACTGAACATTGCAAAAAGGCTCTACAGCTACATGCGCAGACACCTATTGAAGAGAGAAGAGAGTCTGCAGCTGAGTGCACAGACTAGAACTATTGAACCCTTCCCATTTATTGCATCGAGTGAAATGAGGTTCTCTACAGCAAGGATAATTTTAGGGGCAAAATTTAGCCCATGGGCTATTTTTCCATGTTTTTTTCCAAAAAAATATTCGCTAATTTGCATTTTTTGAAGCCCCATTTCGCCCAATTTTGATAGGGTAAACTTTTTTCACTCTAAAAATCGCCAAAATATTATATAAACTATATAAAATCCTTAGAATCTGAGATAATTTTAGAAAAATATCGCCAAATATTTTATAGTTGACATTTTGAGAATTGGTAAGATTCACCAAGATTTATACACTTTTAAATAAGTATGGGTCCTTAAAATTATCCCTGCTCTACAGCCCAGTATGGGGGAGATGTTGTAACGTTTGTGACATAACATTTGTTACTAACAAAATAATTAAAATTTTTGATGTTGGCTCATAAAATAAAAAATTATGGAAAGTATGTAAAAAAAATCCATGTTGGTTCATAAAATAAAATATTATGAAAAGTAATTAAAAAATACATGTTCGTTTATAAAATAAAAACTTAAAACATAAACCCAGATCTATCAATCAAGAGAGATCAAATTTTTTGAGTTTAAATTTAAAAAAAAAAATACACCTCAAGAAATTGGATCCCTCTCGGTGCTTGATAGATATGGGTTTAAGATGGATCTATGCTAGTAATAAAACAACCGTTCCTGTGGACGTAGCTCCCATCTTGGGGGTAAACCACGTTAAATCCGTGTGTTGTGTGATTGAATGTGTGTTTGCTCTTGATTAGGTGGTTAAGTTCTTGGTTATGAGTATATGTATTTTTGCTTTCATGTGTATTCTCCATAAGAATGAATGATGGGAATAATATGTTAAGTGTTAAACATACATGTTGAATGTTAGAGATACAAGTAATGTCAGATACGATAAATGCATGAGTTATTTGGGTAACACTTGAATCAATGAAGTCTATATAGTGCAATTCCTTGAAGCATAGCACCGAAAGTGCATGGTTGCATCGTAGCTCGTATTGCATAAGTCCGTGAAATACATAGTCCAATATACTTGTTGAATGTGTAATTTGTACTTAGTAAGATTTTGTTGAAGCTGTGTGATTATTAAAGAGGTAGTGCAGTGTTTAGTTGCGTTGTCTTATTGATAAGTAGTTGTTATGATCCGTGCAGTCCTTGCGTGTGCCATTGTATAAGTAACAACCACGGAGTAGGTGAACTTCGTGCAGTCTCCCATTCTGTCTGAACCACGCATCACCCGGTTGTGGAAACTTGATTCCGTAACCTCCCCATAACTTCGCCTCGGGTGAGACCTCTGTCTGCTCGCAAACTATTTCCAAAAGGGCCGGTGAAAAGGGGGTTTTGTTGGTTCCCTGAACCATGCAGAACCTAGGTCTATCTTGAAAAGCTAAAGAACAATGTACAAGCCAAAAAATGGTTCCCTTGCCGGGACTAAACTGGTGATGTGTTCTCAATATTGGAAACTCGAGAGGACAAAAATACGGTTCCGTTTCCAGGACTGAATTGGTGATATGTTCTCAATATTGGCAGCCCAAGAGGACAAAAATATAGAACTAGGTGGACAATACAGAGAAGGAGTTTGCAAGGAAGGAGAACAAACATCCGCGCTTCTCTAGAAAAGAATGGTTGCAGAGATATCTATACTCAGATATTTACGAAATTTTCTTCGCAGCATTTAGCAACGATCTATACGAGTGGTTGTTGAGACTTGTAGAACAAAAAATCTGCTATTAGGGAGGAGAAACCATGGCGTGGACTCCAGAACTGATTCAGACACTTAAAGCGATGGAAAGTCTGATTTCAAGAGTAGTAGACTTCTGGCTCGATAGCATATTAGAAGGCTACGTGACAGAATTTGCTGTGGACACACTAAAGTGCTACAGTGCAGTAGAGGTAGATTTCTTCAAAGGATTCCGAGGGAAGTACCTGAACAATCTCAATCTATACATTAAAATGTTGTTAGCAGAGAAAGGTGTTTTAAGAATGCAGTAAGATTCCTAGAATTTTTGAATCTGTAATGGTCAACAACACATACAGCGACACTGAAGAAGATACATACAATTTAAGAAGTGGAAAAATATATAAGTATAGCATCGAGAAGAATCCTAGTCAACATGAACTTCGCATAAACACTGAGTTACAAGTTTAGATTTATAGTGGTACAGAGCCTAGAGTTCATACCTATCATCCCATCACTCTGCAGAATCCACCAGTTGACAATACTACTAATCCATAGAATATTAGTAGTAGTAACACCGCAGGTGTGAGTACTCAGAAAATTTTGTGCAGTAGTATCCCTAACACATCGCAGAATACTGCGCCTTCGAGAAGGAGAATGACAAATGATATTAAACTGTTGATATTCAAAGGAACAGGTCTAGAAGACCCTGAGCAACATTGGTTTCTGTGTGAATTCATGTGGAACGCTAAGCAAGTCCAGGATGATGTTGTTAAGCAAGCAAAACTCATCATTACATTCAAGGACAGAGCCTTGAATTGGTTTATGAAGTATTCTGCTTGACAAAATAGAACTCTAGTGGATATCAAAGCTTCCCTCTTAAGAGAATTCAAGAAACCTAAATCAGAATCACAATGTATAACAGAACTAAAAGAGATTAAACAGAAAACGACTGAGTCAGTATGGGAATTTGACCAAAAGTTCAAAACATTGTTAAATCAGGTTAGTTTTGACATCGCACCACAACAGCACCAAGAGTGGTTCATAGCTGCATTGTTGCCACACATTAGACTACCATTGATGCAATAGAAGGTTGCTTCGTAGGCAGAGCAACTGGAGATCGCGATGAAATTAGAGGCTTCGCCAATAGGAGAGACTAGCACAAGAATGGTTCAGATACAGAACCAGCTAGCAAACTTAAAACTACAACTACAAGACATAAAGAAGGGAAAAGAAACTAGAGAAGAAGTCTGGTGTACAATATGCAAGGGAGAAGGACACCTGAAGGAACGTTGTCCTCTATTGCAATATTACCTCAACAGTGGAGCACCGAATCCACTGAATCAGCAGCAAGGGCTATGGTGTGAGATTTGTCGAACCAGAGGACATCGCCCAAAAGATTGTTATTTGATTCAGAAGTATGTGTGAACACCCAAGAACTTATACTGCAAATTTTGTAAATTAGTTGGCCATGATAATTCCAACTGTAGAGCATATGAGCTAATGATGGAAAGAAAGCATGATGTTTACCGAGTTCAAGAAGAAACACCGCATAGCAATGATAATGCGCAGTATGATCAGGGCAGATACAGAGGTCATGGTGGATTCCGCGAAAGAGGAAGAAACACTCGTCCAACAAAAGGAAGAGGCAGAGGTCAGATAATATGTTATGACTGCGCTCAACCTGGACATCTTTCCAGAGACTAAACCAATTCTTGTACTACCTGTAGATACTGTAAGTCTTTTGATCATGTCATTGAGGCATGTCCTGTTTTGCAAGCAAAAATGCAAGAGAGGAGAATAGAAGCACCAAATCCGAACGTTTAGATGATCGCAACAAAGAAAAGAACTAGAGATCCAAACATTAACGCTGTGAAGCGAAGTGGAGCTACCACAGGTCAAGATCAAAGAGCAGAAGCCTCGACCTCTAAAGACCACCAAGCTAGACAAACACCTACTGAAGGGATCTGAATAAGAAAAGCAACTGGGAAAGCACCTGCTTTCAATCTGGACAGAAATAAAGAAGTCTTCGTAGAAGCAAGGGAGACCTTCAAAGAATCAGAGCTTGTGACACCAAGAATTAAACTTCGAAGTGAAACAATGCATACGAGGGATATGCCAGCAACATATGATAAAACATGTACTGCCACATAAACAGGGACTTCTATTGCACAGTTCTTATGGAGCTATATGAAGTTACTGAAAAGCGAATATGCCTTAGTGGAATTGCAAAACTTAACCAACCACTATGAACAACGCAGTGGCACGAGTACTGTTCATAGCGCAGTTCACCATATAAGGAGCCATAAGAGAACATGCCGAGAAATGAGGCTCAGTGTGTAGATTGGAGACTATGAAATGGACGAGATCATCCTTGACTTAAGATCAGAAGTGAATGTCTTGACCAAGTAGACATGGGAACAGATGGGGAAACCAGGGTTATCATGGTCACCTATCTAATTAAGATTAGCTAATCAGCAGAAAGTTATTCCCTTTGGAAGACTCTCGAATGTACTTGTGGACATTGATGGAGTAAGAAGTTCAACAGACTTCAAGGTTATTGAGATCATCGACGATAGTAACCCATATCCAGCATTATTGGGGATAGACTGGGCGATGGATAACCTCGCAATTATTAATCTGAAAACCAAAAAGATGATCTTCGAAGGACAAGATATTAGGGTCATCGCACCCTTGGAACCTTCACAAGGAGAAAGATACAGTGAACCAATACACGAAGAATGCAGAGCACAAGACCTTGATCACATCTACGAGATGACTGCAAATCAGGTTGACTACATCAATCCTATAGCTGATGGAATGTTGAGTTGGCATTGTGATAGCTCTTGCATATCAGACTTTGACACAGGACTAGAGAATTGGAAAAGAAGAATGCACGAAGTGTCTACCAGGCGATGTGCGCACATCACGAAATCACTACACTAGGTTGGAGTAGAGGTAAGTCCAATTCCTACCTATGATGGATTGAGTAGCATTCATGTATTTTTTCAAGAATATACTGTAATTCCAGATGAATATAAGTTGTCAGCATTAGATTTAGCACTGTGCGCTACACTTGCTAGATGGTGGGTTGCGGATAAGGACAATCTAGAAACATGGGAACAATGCAAGCACATGATGGAACTCAGATTCACAGAGAAAGCTGCGCTGGAAATAGTAAACTATAATGGACAAACAAATCCAAGAGATCACATAGAGATTTGTTCAAAGAAATGGGAAAATAAACTTCAAGCAGAATGGGTCCATCTGTTTGTACACAAATTAGAGGAGCATATTCCAAAGAACTAGTACATAGACACAGAACTGCACAAAGGAACAACAGACTGGTCTATCATGACCGCAAACTTCCAAAGAACCTTCAACTTTGAGGATGAATGTCCAAATATTAATGAAGCATTGCAAATTATCAAAAACAAGATAATATATGATACACTACAACTTGCATATCAAACATGGGCAAAACAATTGGAATTCTATAACCTCACAGTAAGCAACGACGAAGAAGAAATTGAAGAGGATGATGATCCATGCAATATCAATATACCTGAGACAGAGGGAGAACGCGAAGTTGAAGGACCACCACTAGAAATTTTGAACTTAAGTAGCCCTGTTAAAATAAGAAAATTTAAACATTGTCACAAGTGAAGAACCAAAGTTCGCATCTATTGCGGATTACTAGGATGAATAAATGGTCACGCAGATCGCAGACCTTCTGCGTGAGTATCAGGATTTGTTTCCAACAAATTTCTCTGGAATGAAAGGCATTTTGGGCGACTTGGGAGTTATGAAAATACCTCTCAAGCCAAGTGCGAAGCCCATAAAGCAGAGGCCTTATCTACTGAATCCAAGATACAGGGCAAGTGGAGGCAAAGCTTGACAAGATGCTTGATGCAGGAATCATTGAGCATCTCGAAGAATCATAATGGATAAGCTGTATGGTTATCTAGGATAAGAAAACAAAATGAGAAATCAGGATATGCGTAGACTTGAGGAAGTTAAATGATGCATCACTACATGACCCATTTCCTACTCCATTCATAGATGAAGTACTAGACAATGTTGGAGGAAATGAGGCCTATTCTTTTACTGATGGATTTTTCGGATACCATTTGCTACTGAATGGGGGTCATTCCAATACACAGTTGTGCTATTTGGTTTGAAGAATGCACCTGCTATATTTTCAAGAGTTGTTGTTGCTGCATTCAAGGATTTCATTCATAAGTTCCTAGAAGTATACTTTGATGACTGGACTGTATTTGTTTTACCAAAGAACCATTATGAAAACCTCATAATGATGTTGGAAAAGTGTAGACAACATCAAATTTCCCTGAACTTGAAGAAAAGCATCTTTTGTGTGCCCTATGGAATTTTGTTGGGACACATTGTCTGTAAACAGGGTCTGATGGTTGATCCTACGAAGATCGTAGTTATTATGAACCTGCCAGCACCAAATTCAGTGAAGCAACTAAGCACTACTTTGGGACATATAGGATATTACAGAAAATTCATCAAGGGTTATGCGTAGATAATCGCACCGATGGAGAAACTTCTGAAGAAAGAAGCAAAGTTCTTATGCATCGAAGACTACCAAGAATGATTGGTTACACTCAAATAGAAAATGGTAACCGCGCCTATCCTAGTCTTTCTGGATTGGAGCAAACAATTCCATGCACATGTTGATGCTTCATCCATTGCACTTGGCGTGGTGTTTGCTCAGCCATGTGAGGGAGACATTGACCATCCCATTACATTTTCAAGCAGGAAGTTATCTTCCACAGAAAAAAAAAAATTACACAACCACAGAAAGAGAAGGTCTAGCTATGGTGTATGCACTGCAGAAATTCAAGCATTATTTGTTGGGTGCGTACTTCTACATGTTTACTGACCATTCCTCTTTGAAGTACCTGGTCAATAAACCAGTTCTAGGGGGGAGAATTTGCAGATGGTTATTACTCTTTCAGGAGTATGACTTTGAGATCATTGTTAAACCAGGAAGGATGAATTCAGGACCTGACCATCTTTCAAGAATTGAGTCAGGCGAGGAACCTACAAACCTTGAGGATAATCTACCCGACGCGCATTTATTTGCCATCCAAATTGCAGATAATTATTACAAATACATTATAGAATTCTTCACTACAGTGTTGGCACCTACAGAGTTCACTACGTAGCAGAAGAAGCAGCTGGTAGTAAAGGCAGTAGACTTCATCATCATCACAGGACAACTATACAAGCTAGGATCGGATGAAGTGCTGCCCAGACGTGTGCTAGAACATGAAAAAGCATTCATACTAGCTGATGCACACTCAGGGGTGTCTGGAGGTCACTACGCAGGAAGAGCTACTGCACATAATATATTAAGAGCGGGGCTATGGTGGCCTACACTCCATAAAGATTCAAAGGAACATTGCCGAAGTTGTGATGTTTGTCAGAGAATAGGAAAGCCATTGCGTAGAGATGAAATTCCATTAAGACCGAAATTGACTCTACAAGCCTTTGATAAGTGGGCTATTGATTTTGTGGGACCTATTAACCCACCAGGGAAGAGAACTTGTTCAAGATATAATATCACTGCTACAGATTATCTCACCAGATGGGAAGAAACAAAACCAGTGAAGGACTGTAGCGTAGTTACTGCCGCGCAGTTCATTTTTGAGAACATCCTTACCAAATTTCGATGCCCAAAAATTCTAATGAGTGATCAAGGCACTTGCTTCCTGAACAGAACCATTGAAGCATTGACTGAAGAGTTTCATATATATCATTAGAAGAGTACACCATACCATCCTCAAGCCAATGGAACTGTCCAAGCATTTAACAAAGTGTTGGAAAATGAACTGACCACAGTATGTAACACAAACATAAACGATTGGGATCTGCGCAAACCAGCTGTATTATGGGAATATAAGACAACTTGCAAGAAGTTGACAGGCCATACACCTTTTAGGCTGGCCTATGGACAAGAAGCTGTGATGCCAATGGAGTACATAGTCCCAAGTTTGAGAATTGCAAGATTCACAGGCATGGAAGATGAAGAAACAATAGAGGAAAGGCTTCTACACTTGGTTGGACTGGATGGAGATCATTTCATTGCAGGATTTCACCAACAAGTGCAAAAATAGAAAGAAAAAGCATGGCATGATTGCCACATCAAGAACAAGTCTTTTCAGGTAGGAGACCTTGTCCTCCTGTATGATAGTAAATTTATGAAATTCACTGAAAATTTTAAAATGCATTGGCTAGGGCCATATGCTATTATGCATGTTACTAACGGTGGCGCAATTCAACTAGCCACATTAGCTAGAGAAGACTTATCAAGTCTCATAAATGGAAGTAGACTAAAACCCTACAGGGATAGTCCTACTTTGCAAAACCCTCAGTGATCAGAAGAGAAAAGCATTCTAAGTGTCAAGTGCACTTGAAATTGGACACTAAGAATGGAAGAATAATGAGTCTACACAAAATTTGGGCAAAGCAAGAAGATCCATGAAATATGAAATATGCAGTGAAAGAAGGGAGTTGGATGCGCAGTGCAAGAAAGAAATTGAATGCGTAGTTCGCAAAGGAAGTTGGAACCACAAGGCACGTTGGAAGCACATATGCGAAGTCTACACTAGAAGCTGCGATGCGAAGCGCAGTTGCGAAGTTAAAACTCAAGGAGCACAAATCCACAGTGGGACCCTATGAAAGTTTCTTTGGCTGACCTGTGTGCGCAGTTCCAAGAAACTAGCCGTTAAAATGTCGATCGGAAAACTAGCCATTACATAGTGATTTTGTCGACAACCGTTGGAGCATTGAACGCAAAATTATCCGTTCTGAAGCAGTTAATGAAGGAAAGGATCGAAATCCTTGGTGGATTCGGTCAATGAACATGACAATTAATGCTTATCTAGCCGTTTATGGGTGCGGTTAAGCCCAACTACGCCTGTAAATACTGCTAAGACTGGACTCGCGAGCTTTACGGAATGTTTCAAATTTTCCCGCAAGCCATAGCTTCAGTCTTGTTACCGTGAGCGCTAAGTAATTCCGAGAGTCCACAGAGCAAGTTCCAGTTGAATGTCTAAGGATTCCACAGTTGAGTAGGATTCCATAGTCGAGTAGGTTGTGAGGGATTTTAAACAATCTGGGATTCCAGGGTTGATGAGAAACCCTGCCAAGAAGGTCGTTACAGAAAAAGGCCAGGGTTCACGCCGCTCACCACGCCATCCTGCACTAATGAAAAGCAAGGGTAAGGAACCCGTAGCCGAGAAAGCAAAGCCGAAGGTAATGGGATCCAAGATACTAGAAGCTCCACCAGAGGACAAAGAGCTCCCATTATCCTTAACCCCAGAATATATATCTCCGCGTGCACAGGATGCACCAGCCGTAAAACTTGCCAAAAATACTCGGTATGAAATACCGCTTTCGCCGATATCCCGTCATGTCAAGCCACAAGAAAACTTGTTGGGCAAGCTCGCAGATTGCAAGTTTGAGGACTATGATTTGCTGCAACAGCTCAAAGATCCAGACGAGCCAAAATACCCACAGTTTCAAGCAGATAGATACATGTCGGAAAATGGACGTGAAGAACAACTCATTGCTGGTAGTGCAGTGTTGGCTTTCTGAAGTCGTGAAATCAAGACTTTTGAACCTGTTGCGGCTTCCACACTTCGACCGGAGTCCTGAACTCAATGCGGTGGTGCGCACATTGATATCGTGCACACACCAAGGTTACCTCTGGATGGACAGAAATGTTAACCTCAACATAGACTTGATACATAGGATCACGGGACTCAGTAAGCGAGGTGATGACCCTAAAAATTTATTTGCCGACAAAACCAAGGACAAAGAGATCGTCGTGCAGATGAAAGAAGAATATAACATCCCCAAAGGAAAACAAGGTTTCATCACAGATGAGCTACAAGATGATGCTATGACGTTTATAATGTAGCTGCTTGGAGGAAAAGTCTTACGAAAGTCTAGACCAACAGAAGTACCAGTTGGAGCAGTCCACCTCGCTACGAAGACAACGCAGGGAGAAAGATTTAATTGGTGTCAATATTTGCTGAACGAGTTTCTGTACAATGTTTGCGACACTCAGGTCAATGGAACTGCCTTTCATTACAGTTGGTTAATGGTGTTGATCGCCTTTGTAGGCTGGAAAGAACCAAAGTATTACGTTGGTCTCACCTCTAACATCAATGATTGTCGAGGACCCAGATATGCAAATCTCTAGGCAAATATGAAACCAGACCGACAACGCGCCTCAAACGAAGTACTGGTCACATACTACGAACAATTGTGCGATGTCATCGTTTGCACACCGCACATCTCAAAGGAGGTAACAACAAAATATATTCGCACTTTAAATTTTAAAGTTGATATGCATTTTATTTACATGTCACCAAAGGCACATAAGAAGAATCCAGAGTGGTTCCTGGGGAACTATCATCTTGATGAAGTTGGTATAGATCTGCTCATGAAGGAGTAGTTATATGAATGGAAGGTCAAGGGGTCGATGGTCATCGACAGTGACTCAGACGAAAGTACTCCATCCACGACAAAGATCGATGGTCATCGACAGTGACTCAGACGAAAGTACTCCATCCACGACAAAGATCATTGAAGAGTCACTAGGAGGAAAAGGAAGGAACCAGGAAGCTCTGTACAAGAGAAAGGGCCGAAAAAGAAATCGAGAGTCACAAAGGATCCATCGGAAGCAAAGCTGCATGATGATGATTATGATATCACCGTGTCCAGGGTCGGCGCACATCTGGAACACGTGCTCTCCCTGAAAGACAACAAAAATGAGGAAATTAAAGCTAGTCTACAAGAAAATATCACCACCTTGCAGGGCATAGTGGCGAAGATTGAGCAAGTCCAGCGTGACTTGGCTCGAGAATCTGAGTCAGAAGGAATATCATAGGAAACATCTCAGCAAAAGAAAATTCCCTTGGCTCTAACCATGGCACAACGACCATGCCTCATCCACATGGACTCGCTAAGCATAATTTTTCCAAGTGATGGATCAGCTGAAGCCACGAAGAACTTAGCACATGTGGATGTTGATATCACGATGTTGCCATTAGAAGGTCTACATAATCTGCAACTACAGGTTGTGGAGGAAATTCACGACAGAGATATGGTGATTTTGAGCCAACACCGTGACTTACAAGCAAACTATAGACAGTTGCAAGAAGAAAGTGCGCAGAAGGGTAAGGAACTTGAAAGTGCACATGAGAAGCACCAAAGAATAGAGGAGACTATTGCTTCGGTCTGCACAGAGATACCGGAGTGTGATGAGCAACCAGACCTTGTAGATACCATCATTAAGATCGGCTCTGTAGTAAGCGATCTTAAGGCTGAAATGGCTGACATGGAGATAGACTTCAAATAAAATCTTGCCAACGTGGAAGCACAGAACCTCCCTAAGACACCGCCAGATCAAACAGAAATTAGAGCAGTAGAAGTGAAGGTTTCCACAGAAAATATATCCATCGAAATATCTAAGTGTCAGAACTTGCTGGATGAGGCAACCAAAGTATGGACTGCGCTGCAAGAGGACCCTCAGCTATTGTAGGTCCAAAACAACTTACAGGAAAAACAAGCAACGTTAGACTGTCTAAATGCGGAAATGAAGAACCTGCCATCGAGAGAAAGACTCAAACAATTTGCGGAAGTCAAGGAACTAAAGAGGGAACTTCAAGTTTTAAGAGAAAAGGAGGCTGAAACTAGGGAAAAGTCACAGCCCCTACAGGAAGAAGCTCATTCCATCTCGCAGGAGATTGAAGAGAAACTGCAAGAACTCCATGAATCAGAGAAAATAGTACAAGAACAGGATAAGGAAGAACTAACACCAGATGTGTTGGAAACTGTCAAGGCAGTTGAGTAGGAAGCTAAGGACACAATTGTGCAGTTAACTGCAACTTATCAAGAATTCGCTGTGAAGATAAATCAACAAGGAGAAGCGCAGCGCAGTGAACGTACTGAAAGTGGCTCGGGGATGAGCCACATGTGAGTGTTAGGGGCCTGTTCGGCACAGCCCAAGTTAAGGCATTTTTGGACAAGATAGTTTTCGAGCTGCGAAGTTATAGCGCAGCGCAGCATCGACAAAGTAAGAGTAACAACGCGGCGAAGATCCAGCGCCGCGAAGATTGAGCATGGCAGCATTTTGTAAGGAAAACAGTATGGGTTTCAGTAAGATCGATCGACAATCTATTTTGAGGAAGATACTCTGATATTCCCAGCAGGTGGGTAAGGAGTGGCGAAGAAGGAAAGCGACCAGTCGCACGAGCAAAGGAAGCACTAAGTGGACTGGATACATGAAATCGTTAAAGAAGGAACAACGGGATGAAAGCGATCCGTCGGCATGCGCTCAATAGAACGGCTGAAAGCGACATGACCACGCGTAGTCCGAAGACGCTAGAAGCCAGAGAAGACGCAGAATGGAGGCCACAGCGATGAGTCGCTATCATAGCCTAACAGAGTTGGTTATCGGAGTAACCGCACCATTTTGGGTACCTTAGGGTTTTGATTTATCCCACCATGATTGTAAAGACGTGACCTACGAGCACGATCTATATAAAGGGCATTTTTGTAAGGGAAAGGGTTAATTTTGTGTGAGATTATTGTTGAATATTGATCTCTATTGAGAGATTGAACATTGTAAAAAGGATCTACAGGTGCGTGCGTAGAGATCTACTGAAGAGAGAAGAGAGTCTGCAGCTGAGTGCACAGACTGAAACTATTGAACCCTTCCCATTTATAATAAAACAACAGTTCCTGTGGACGTTGCCCGCATCCTGGGGGTGAACCACATTAAATCTGTGTGTTGTGTGATTGAATGTGTGTTTGCTCTTGATTAAGTGGTTAAGTTCTTACTTATGAGTATATGTATCTTTGCTTTCATGTGTATTCTCCATAAGAATGAATGATGGGAATAATACGTTAAGTGTTGAACATACATGTTAAATGTTAGAGATACAAGTAATGTTAGAAACGATGAATGCATGAGTTATTTGGGTAACACTTGAATCAGTGAAGTCTGTATAGTGCAATTCCTTGAAGCGTAGCACCGGAAGTGCGCGGTTGCATTGTAGCTCATCGTATTGCATAAGTCCGTGAAATACATAGTCCATTATACTTGTTGAATGTGTAATTTGTACTTATTAAAAGTCTGTCGAAGCTATGTGATTATTGAAGAGGTAGCGCGGTCTTCAGTTGTGCTGTCATATTGATAAGTAGTTGTTCCGAGCCGCGCAGTCCTTGCATGTGCCATCGTATAAGTAACAACCACAGGGTAGTTGAACTTCGCGTAGTCTCCCATTCTGTCTGAACCATGCATCACCCGGTTGTGGAAACTTGATTCTGCAACCTCCCCAGAACTTCGCCTCAGGTGAGACCTCAATCTGCTCCCAGACTGTTGCTGAAAGGGTCGATGAAAAGGGGGTTTGTTGGTTCCCTGAACCGCACAGATCCTGGGTCTATCTTGAAAAGCTAAAGAACAGTATACGAACCAACAATTTGTAAATCATAACTCATGGGATAAAACTCAAATATGTTACTTTTTTATCCTAGATAGATTTTTTTGGAGTGATGTGCACCTCTTGGAGTAGACTCTCTTGCTCTTTTGGATGAAATTGGATTTTATCTTTTGTTTGCTCATGCTTGGTGGATGTTAGAATTGTTGGAAGAACACATGCTAGTAAGTCTAGTTTTTTGGCCTTGCTTGGTGAAAGGTAGGTGAATTTCTTGCTTCTTGAATGATTGAATGGTGGCCCTAGGGTTGCATTTTTTTTTTTTTCTGAACATGGTCTTTGTCTACCTTCTATCCTCTTTTCATGGTGGAAAACGCTCCCTAGAGGAGGTTTTCCCAAGTTTAGCCTTGGATCTCCAATTTTGCTCTAGATTAGGCTCTTATAATGAACCCTAGAGGTTATTATGAGAAGCTCTAATTTAGTATACAAGGATAATTTAATCAAAGTGGAAGACCAATCACCTTCCTCTAGGGCTAGGGTTTAAGGGTCTCATCCATAAAAACCATAAGTTATCATCTTTTTACCTAATTATTCTTGCATGTGCATGTGCATGTACATGTGTATGTGTAAATATTGCATTCATGTAGATTAGGTCATTTAATTAGGTCTGCAATTTTATGTCTAAAGCCCTAAAAAAATCAAATATATATTTTTTTCAAATTTTTGACCTTCCTAAAATTTCGGTCCTCTCTCCTACAAATTCGTCTTGCCTTCTTTATCCCTAAAAACCCTAGGGCGAAATTTTAGGAATCCCTAAAAACTTAAAAATATTAATTTTTTTTAAATAAAATTCTAAAGCCTAAAAATAATACCTAAACCTAAACCCTAGATACTAGCCTTCCTCCTAAACCCTCACGGACACCTTTCTTCCTCTCCTTCTTCCTTCCTTCCTCTTCCCTTCTCCTCTTCCCCTTTCCTTCCCCTTTATCCTCCCTAACACCTTTGGCCTTGCTCTTTGGGGCTTAGCCCTCCTTCCTCAGGCCTCCCCTTACCTTGGTTTTCCTTTTCTCTGTCCAAAATAGGGCTGCAACAACCCTAAGGAAGCCCCCTTACCCTGCTGCCACAAAGTCTGCAAAATATTGCAGACTTTCACATTTGACAGCCCTTTAATCTTCAACAAAAAATTCAACACCAAACTTAATCAAAGGTTGTCAATTGTTGTCATTTCAAAACTAATAATAAGGTCTAAAAACACACATCACTTGCTTACATACAAGTCTGAAACATTAACTCTGTATGCACACCTAAATCATATTGGGATACATTGTTAAAGGAATGCTTAAATGGTGAATTTGTTTGATTGTTATTGAATCCAAAAAACCATATCTCATATACATATTTACTTCGGTTTCCTAACTAGTGCTCTAAAAAATGTCATAAAGACGACTGTATATTGCTGCTATCTCTATATGAACTCTTTCATAGTGATTGGTTACATTGTTAATGTTCACTGCTATTGAAAAGAGGTAAAACAAGGTCTGGAAATTTACATTAAACTACTTATGCTAAACTAATCATATCAGACTTTTCCTAATTGTTTGTACTGTTGGAAGAGTGCTTTGAATTGAAGTGGTTTGGTACATATCAAGTACATAAAATCATAGTCCAAGTACATCTTCCTTGGGCTTGCTAAATGCTGCTATAATACTGCTATAAAGGAACCATCTACTGCTGTCATTACAATATTTACATTCTTGTTTTTCATTGGATGGTTAACAATTATGCTTGTTGAATATCTATTGTTCTCATAAAAGTGATTGTCAAACTTACTATTGAATGCTTCTAGCCTTTCTATTAATTGGTTGCTTTAATGACCCTTGATATCAACATTGATACATTTGTATTGCATCTACAAGCACTTTGATTTAGTATGTCTTATTCATTCCTATAATTGATTTATTAAAGGCATAGGTCACTAACATCATCCTATAGAAGGCATAGTCTCTTTGTACTAGTGTTTTGTAGAGTATATAAAGGGCTCTCCCCTTGGAGGTTACGACACTCCTAATAAGTTGGAGGTGTGACTAAGGTGACATTGGTCACATTCTCCTTACATTTGTCTATTGGACACTAGCCCCGCTAGTTTGTTCGGTAACACCCTAGAAAATATTGCAAAGAATTGGAAGTATGGCTTTCAAATTGGAGTCTCCTCCATCTTCACGTGTACATCTAGTCTTCCATGATTTAATGCCTAAAAAGGGTAATTAGCGACAAGATCCCAATCTATACTATTTTACTAGAGATTGATGAAGAAGGGAAATTGATATTAGAACCTAAAATAATCCTTGATTGAGCAATTACTAAATACCTCATCAAGAACTTGCCAATATAAGAGGCGACATGGAAATATGAGTTCTTCATGCGGAAACATCCAGTGTTGATGACAAAACTTGGAGGGGCATGCTAATCCAAATATATTGTGAGATTACATTTGTATTGTTATTTTAGTATTGTCTTTATTGATCGACTGTGACCTTAATTGTAATTGTATGTTACCCTTTGTATCTTATATGTATACCAAGGATACCTAGTTTTAGGATCATCTCATCTTGTCTTTTGCATTTGATACATTGTATGAGGAGGTTTCCCCTTCAAAGAGGCTTCTTATTCATATATCTTTATTTCATTTTCAGGGTGTTGGGTTACTCTTTATTTATGTTTTATGTTATTTTGGAGAATTTAGTGCATAACATAACTAGCCCTAAGACTACCTCGTGAGGTAGTTATCTCAATTTTGCACGTGAAACTGAAGTCTAATTATTTTAAATTAGCAAATGAGGTAGTTAAATAAGATAAAATAGTGAACTAGGGTGTATTAGTCAGTTAACTGAGCCTTAATTGCTAACTTAAGTGCACAAAATCCAAGAAAAGGGAGGCAACTCATGCCAAAGTCTATTAATCCCTAAAATAAGAAAGAAAGAAGACGAGATGCACCCTATTTTATTGTTGGGGTGCATTTAGCCCTAAATTCTAATGATTTGTCTAGGAGAAGTGAACAAATCCCTAAATTCAAGGGATTTTGTTTGTGAAGTGTTCACAAATCCCTAAAAACTAGGGATTTGTCTAGGGAGAGAGGATTTTACCGGTAGGACATTAACTATTGTAGGAGCACTTTTCACCCCTAGAGATGCTAAAAACATACTTAAAGGTGTGTATGTACACCACCCCCCCCCCCCCCAACCTTAACTTAGGTGAGTATGATGTACCTATGTACAAGCAATGATATCTCTTGAAAGTGGGAAAAGGGGAAAAACCCAGTGGGAAACAACCCCCCCTTTCCCACCAAAAAAAATTGAAAGGATAATGCTAAGTGGAATTTGGAAGTCATATTTAGCCATCATCACTCTCATGTCCATCTATTCCCAATTTTTGTCGAGATCTCCACTTGCATCATGCAAGTTTTCTACTGGGGTTAGGAAATATTAGATGCCAAGGTTGGTTCTTCATCAAAAAATGATGCTCCTACCCCATGGTATCACCCCAATCTGAACTCCTGAAAAATGCTATGGATATCTTACACTAGCCATGTGAATATGGATAGCAATCAAGGGATCTGTAGCAGTGAGTACATGAGGAACACTTTGAGAAAGTGAGTGGGTCCACGGTGTATCTATTGGATCTCCAACTAGATCACGTGTTGTAGGAAGAGTATGTTTTTCCTAAAGTGGTATATTTGTTGGATCAATAACAACCTGTTCATCAATAACAACTTCTTCGTCTAGGTCTATAGATGCTTCTTCTTTAGTTGAATGGATGACCTTTACTGGTGCATCTCCCAATATGGTAGGGTTGGTGCATGGATCCAAGAAAGGATATATCTGATTTGAAACTTCTAAGTCAAGAACAAAAGAAGAGAATGGTTTGGAAAAGATAGCAACAAGTGCATATCTTGCAGCTTGTGGCTTTTCAATTTTTTTAGTTGACTTCTTGAGATAGTCAAGAATTTAGATATTTCCCTGCAAAAAAAGATGTTTAGAATATCATTCTCTTTCCTCATACACTCATTTCGTCATGATTGTGTTCCTTATAGTAAGTACATATGATTCTTTCCTTGTTGGTCTTCCAATCTTCGAAGGAGGTTTTCTTAAGTAAAACTAGGATTTTTCTCCTTTCCTATGTTTTGTTGCTTTTGCTTGATGTATTTCTTGCTATTTGCAACAAGGGCATGGGCCATTGAATACTTTAAGAATCCAATATGAACAAGCATATCTTGCTCATGGGTGAGAGTAAAAAAAACATCCAAACTAGGCATCCAACAACTCCAAGTGCTAGTTTTGTAGAATGATAGGTAGAAACAAAACTGAATACTCAAAACCCAATTTGGATAGGATTGGGAGTACTAGATTCTCGTCCTTCGACTACTCCACATATACAACAATAAATATTTAAACTTTGTGAATAAATATTCTATTGTATCAAAGTTACCTAGGCTTAGACTGATGAGCTCACTGTTCTCCATTTGATGACCTCTTATCTCATCCTGCTTCCCAAGAGTCCTTCCAACTTGGTCTAAAATTCATTAGGAGATTTTGAAGCTCTAGTGTGATATAGTAGGTTAGTATAAATAGATAGACAAATCGGCCCAAAGGCTTCATCCATCTAGTAGACCCATTTTTCCTTTTCTACCATTGAATTTGGCTTAGTTTATGTTCCCACTGTGATATTATAGAGGCCTTTGTAGCACAATACAATCACAATCTTTCCCTTCCACAAGTAATTGACTGGAGTAATAATTAGCCGGGGATAAAGATCTATTCAAGCTTATGAGATTTAATCTTTGTCTTCACCCACAAACCTATAAAACAATTTCTTTAGAGTCATCAAGGCTATGATACCATGTCATATTTTGAACCAATGGATCTAGAAGCTAAATGGATTAGTAATACAATTAGTAATATATAGACGAGAAAATAATACAAGCAATGATCTAAACAATGTAAGCTTTATTAACCAATGAATGCTCGAGTAGAGTACATGAATGAATGCATGATCAATCGGATATAGGAATTCATATATAAGCGGACAAACTTAGGCTTAATTACATGCACAAGCTTACTGGCTAGTGAAATCCACAATAATTACCCCTAAATGATCAAGTGCACATTCCTAAGGAAGCAATAATGATCATGCATTAGATGATACCGTGTAACTAGGCTTATGACTCTCAAGTGAGGTGTTTTTGTGCCAAGTTTGGACAAGTGCACCCTTCTTATGGAAAATCTCATAAGGGGTATTACACTTGATGTGCACATATTCTTTCTTCCCATGGCATTTTAGGTTCGAACCAACTCTAGCCTAGATTGGGATTTAAGAAAATTTGTAAGGAATTAATACTTTCACATTTTGTTGTTATGGTTGAAAAGGTTAGAGAGATTTTCTTATAACTCTCATTTTCATGAATTAACAAGTTATGAAATTCAATAATGTTACAAAATTTGTGAAATTGAGAGTTAATGTGAAAATAGTGAAGGCATTAAGAAACAAATTATTGTATATCACAAAAATTACATATTATTTCTTCCCATAGTATTTTAGGTCTTCTCCAATGCCTTTTTTTACTATAAAACTTGTAACTTATTTTAGGAATTTAATTTTCTTATATTGAATTAATTTTCTCTTATTTTTTATTTCTGTTACAATATATTTTTCTTAAATTTAATTGTAATCATGCTTTAATATTATTTATATTTTTTAAAAATAAACTCCTTTATAACCTTTAATAAATTACAAAAAACTCAACATCTTCCATTAAAAAAAACACATAATTATATATATAATCAAAACCAAAATTCATCCAATTTAAACCAATTAAACCAAATTTCATTTAATCTCTTAATTCCCCTCATTCCTCAATGAATATTATTACCAAACTAACCTTAACCTTTCATCCAATATAAACCAATTAAACCATTCATTTAATCTCCTAATTCCCATCAGTCCTCAATGAATGTTGTTACCAAACTAACCTTAACCTTAAAACTATATAAATATAACTAATCAATTAAAAATATATTTTCCCTCATTATCTATTTTCCCTCATTAAAATTTAGCCATTCCTCTTCTAGTTAATTTAATCCATTCCTCTTTAAACTTATTTTATTTCAAAATAATTATTAAAAATATATTTTTCCTCATTAAAATGTATCCATTCTTCTAAATAATTTGGTTTGCAAAATAATTTTTAACATTAAAATTGTGTAAGTGTAACTAGTGGTAAAGTTTTTCACATATATAATTATTTTTAAAAAATTATAACAATTTATTTCCAAAACCATCCTTAACCTTAAAATTCTATAAGTTTAACTAGATAATCCTTAACCTTAAAATTGTATAAGCTTAACTAGATGTAAAGTTTGTCATATATATAATTATTAAAACAAACTTTCTCATATATATATATAATTATTAATTTTTTTATAGAAAAATAGTTAAAAGTGTATTAAAAAAATGTTGTAAATGTACCAAACAATTTGATAGTATAAAGCTTAAGCCGAAGATCATAACTTGTAGTTCTTCCTCCCCAGTTTGAGCAATTAAGGAGAGAGAAGTCAAACTTTTCTATATGGATTTTTTTCTATCATATTTTTCAATACAAAATAAATTCTTACAAATTAATTATATAGTAGTATGCAAAAAAATATGTATATGATTATTGTTTGTCAACTATTATCTCTTATTTAATCAAGTGAGAATATAGAGTTAAGATAATAGTCTGAGACTTTTTCCCCATATTCTTGTTGATTTTAATTAGATTTCATTCCCCTTGATTGAGGGGTGATTGAGGGGAGGGGAGGGGTTTGGAGCTTTGTTTAGGGCTTCAACAAAAGTTGGGGATTTAGATTCAGGTAGATGGGCATGTGACACTAGAATAATGGGCAGTCCTTTCTCTTTCTCCGCCTCTTCCTCTTCTTACTCCTTTGTTTCCTCTACTTCATCTTCTTTCTGTTTTCCAATCGTAACAGAGGGTTGACATTTGGATCTGGTTCAAATGGGCCCATAATGCATTCTAGATGCATTAAATCTTCCACCAGTTTCTCTTCTCCTCATTTCCCTTCTTTGTATTATCCAAATTTCCAAGAACTTCAAATTTGTTATTACTTGTGTTGAATGGTCCCTCTCATGGTGGGTTTGAAGACCAATCACATGGAAAATTTCAATGCCTACTATGAACCATCTTGGACTTGAATTCTTTACTTGGAAACTATTTTTAAGGGGTTGTTCCTATTGTATTTTTTAGATAATTTTTAGCAAAATGCCATAAGTATGGAAAGCATTACACTTAAAAGGGAACTTGTAATCTAGAGTTTGTATGTGGCTCCACACATGAATATTCATTTACAACACATCAGAAAGACCCGTGTCTAGATCCACCTCCATACAAATTTGTGTGCAAGAGAACGAGCTTCCTTTTGATTCTACTCAATCAGAAATTGACCTTACTTGCTTCCAATATATTTGAGAGAGATATCATCCCAAAAAAACAGAAGTATATGAGGTAACCTAATCCACACAAGATTTAAAGTGATTTCCTCATCTAGGTTGAAGGCTAGGGACCATAGAGACAAGCATTCTACTAGATCCCGTGAAATAGGGTATTGAGCAAAAAATCAAGTTAGGTTCCTCCTTATTGAAAAATAGATACACGAAATAACCTTACGTAGATGAAAACAATATTACCTAACCTTGAATCTTGGGAGTCTAATGTTTTGCTACCCATGTTTCTATAGCTCTTGGACTAGGCCAAACGTGGTCCAAATGCCTAGAAACATTCCAATCAATTCACGCTTAAACATGATAAGGGCTTTTCCCTTTGGCTTTCAAGATTAAAGATCTTGCTTTGGGATGTATTCCAACTATTTTACTAATCTACTTTGTAGATAATTTGTAGAGGCTAGCTTCTTTTATTTGGCTTCAAAGACTTAACCAAAGAACTAAATGCCTCAACCTTTGATTGGAGGACATCTCCCATTTTTACGGATGTATAAAGAAACTATCCATCATGGAAAGCCCATCTCATTCAACTTGAACACCTCCAATGGAACTAAATGTAGTAATTAGGTAATGGTTTGCACACACTTCCTAAACAAACCCTACATATTTGCTCAACAAAGGAGCATGTCTTATAGCAACAATGTTTAGAGGTTGATGGTAGATGGTAAAGGAGCTTGACATCAATTAGGATAAAAGAGCTTATGATTTTATATCAACATGAAAATGAATAAATCTATTTTTTCCTCATCAAATTTTATTATAAGATCTAATTAAAAATTATAATTATAAAAATTAAATATGAGAAAATAATCTGTAGATTATAATTTCTTTAAATAAAAAGATATTAATTAAATAATTTTAAAACAAAAATACCAAATCACACAAAGCTAAATTATTTCATAGGCTTTTGTTTAAAAACAATTAATTATAGCACTATAATTATATATAAACCATTCATAAACTTTTGTAAAGTAATATAATTCAATGTATATTTGTTGGATTTTATTATATTTTATTTCAAAATATGTACATAAATATTATAGAAAAATAAATCTTATATATTTTTAAATTTCATATCCAACTAATAAATTTGTATTCAGATTTCAGAGACTCCATCAAATCAGGAAAACGATCCACTACGAAGAGGAATGGCTCGACGTAGACGATACACAGCACTGGTAATATTAATATATTTATTAACACATTGATTGTATCATAGAATTTGGTGACTTGGAATACATGCTGACTCACCTATAATGCAGGTGGTTACACGTAATATTAATATATTTATTAACACATTGATTGTATCATAGAATTTGGTGACTTGGAATACATGCTGACTCACCTTTAATGCAGGTGGTTACACGTAATTATCGTGCTCCAGAGGTTATAATGTCACATGGAGAATACACTTCTGCAATTGACATGTAAGAGTTTTTATGTAATGTAAATTTTAATTCTATTTTTTTCCAATTTAGGAAATTTTGTGAATTTTTCTCATAAAATAAAGAGTGGTATCCGTAGGCATCCATGAGACTAGATCCCGGCACCTGTAAAACCTCAAACACCACCAGATACCTAATATAAATCCTAATTTTAAATAGGATATAAATTATATTAAAATTATCGTTCATACATTAGGTATTGATCTTCTATCAATTCTTTGATGCAGATGGTCACTCGGATGTATTTTTTGGGTAAGTTATTTTGGATTTAATGTATTTTGTTATTATTATTAAATGTTATGTTAGACTTTAATTCATATTTATCTTTATCTTTTTATAGGAACTTTTAAATTCAACATGTACAAAAAACGCGGCCAATCTTGGAAGGAGCTTATTTAATCCAAAGTACGTAAATATTATTATCTTACTTTTCAAAATATATTTCTTATAAAAAATATAAAACACTTTTATTTTATAAAGCTTCATTCGATTTAGTATGTTTTTATTTTATAAAGCTTCATTAGATTTAGTATGTTAGCCTCTATTGAAGTATAAATATGATTATTTTAATAATATATAAGTAAAAGTTTATAATGTATCTTATACGTATTGAATATTGAATAGTAACCCTTATTAACTATACATATTAAAATTTTAGTTTTAACATTTCAAATGACTAACTATACATATTAAAATGGTTGGTTTTAACATTTCATTAGAGGTGATTAACTATACATATTAAAATGGCTGGTTTTAACTTTTCATTATATGTATTAGAGGTTTAATCAGTAAAGTAGATAAGATAACAATAACAAATATTACTTGTACTTTCTCTTATTTCTTCTATGGAGAAATGGAAAAGGGAGGAGAGGGGGTTGTAAAATGTTTATTTCTTTAAGTTGTCAACTCATAAGAATTTTAATGTGTTGATGAATGTACTTAACAAGTTGCTTGGCAAATATGCTTCTTTTGATCATGGTTTTAAATTTGTCTCATCTTTCTCTCCTCTTATACATTTTGGTGATTATGAGGCATCGACTAATGGGATACCATGGCTTATGTGGTGTTTCACCCCTCACATTCAAGCTTGGTATCACTTTCTTCCTAGAATGCTTCTTTTTGTTAGAATTGTGGTTCCGGTTGTTAGGATATTTAGACACTTAGAATTAGTTAAGATCAACTTATGTGTTTTTAGGTAAAGTTTATTTTTTTAGTATGCATTGGTATGCATTTGTACTTGTATAATTTGAAAGTCACATGTTGAATCTAGACATAAAGTGATATGACTGTTCATCTTCACCTCAATCTTAATGACTATTGATCTATAGCTTAGCACTTGATTGGTTCATGATGTCAATTAAAGAGCATGGATGATCAATGATCGATTATGAGAAACTCAATATTTCCTCAAGAAGCTATTTGGTTGGGGCTAAACCATGTAAAACATTGGTGTGTTTATATTTGATCTATTTGTGTGAGAGTATTTTTAAGGTGTTCGACCTATTTGTAAATGACCTATTTTAGTTGAACATGGTATTGTAATGCTTATGAAGACTCATTCCTATTACTGATTGAAATCTTGAATTAGTGTAGCTACATCCACAAAATAATTTTTGGGTTTTATTATTTTTGCACATTTTTGGGCTAAGAGGTGTTCCATTGCATTTAGAGCATTGCTTTTCGTTGGAAATACTTTTTGTTTCAATTGAAAAGGTTCTCGGTTTCACAAGATATGGTCATTTTACTAGATCTATAGGTATACTATTTACATTTATCGATTAAAAAAAAAATTCATATTGTTTTATTTTTTACCTTGGTTTTCTATTTTATCCAAGTATTCTTATGTTTTTGGTCTACATATTTTCTTTTCTGTGCGCTTTGTGTGAACTCAGAAAATCGGAAACAAAATAGAAAGAGTTTTCTTAGCTACATATGCTCTTTGTCATGCACCTTGTGTGAACCTAGTAAAGTAGAAACAATGAGAAAAATTGCATTTTTTGGGTAATCTAACTAAGGTCTAATCCTAGATTTGAGAAGTTTCATTTTCAAATTTTCATGTTTTGTTTGTATGTGGCTATGTAAAAGTGTTTTGTGGGTGAAAAACAAGGTTTTTTGGATATGCATGCTCAACAACCACCACCACCCCATTCTCCTTTAATAATATTACTATATCTTTTGTTTAAATCACTCGGTTGAAAGTTACATTATTATGTAATAGATCTTGGGTTCAAGTCAAGTAACTTCATTCTATAAGTGTTTTCCACTTGTTTTTATAAAAGTGGGTCACTTATTTTAAAAAGTAACTTATTTGTAATAGTGAGATTAAAAGCAAAGCTACTAGGGGGAGAAATTATTTACTACACTGAGCATCCATCACCATGTGGTTCAAACTCTACTTTCCACGTGGCTTTTTGGTTCCATCCTATTCCTTTAAAAAAAAATACATAACTTTGACAGCCGAGTCTTTTTTTACTGTTTTTTTAAACTATCGATTCTTTCTAGATCTTTGCATCTAGACCATAAGTTTATATTTTTGAAACCATATTACCTGCACATTATAATATGGCTAGTCCAAGTATCCTTCTACTTACCAATACTAACTAATTCTCATGGGGAACCCATATGGAGGATGTCCTACAAAGTAAGTGACTTTACCAAATTACTTTAGAAAAATAAATTGCCCCTACTAATGCCTTAAAGAAAGTGAAATGGATAGTAAAAAAGAAAGAATGTGTGGTTAATGAGGATGTCCATATCCAATGACTTGCAATTCCACCTTCAAGGAATTAACCAACCATATGCAATCTAAAATTGGAAACTGTGTTTGGTCACCACAATGAGATTTGAGGTCACCAACTTGAAAAATAGTTGGTTTCTTTAAAGCATTGAAGTGATTTCTTTTGTATTCAAGACGATATATCTAAATTCAAAACCCTTAGACTCATATTTGTTGAATGCAATATATTTAATTAGAAAAGAAATATATTTATACTATTATGCTAAGTTTAGTTCTTATTGTATTTTGTATATATTTTTCACTTCCCTATAGAAGCTCTAGGGTTTTCTTATATAGAACCCAATCTAGTGATTCTTTGATAATAGAGAAAGATAATTTCTTGCATATTGGAGTGAACAATACAACATGTACATCTAATAAATCCTTAGTAGTGCAACAAAAGGATAAATCCAAGCATCTAAAGAAGCAACACCCTCATAACAATAAGAAAAACAAGGGTCTCAAACCCTCTTAGAAAGTACCTACACCTAATGGTGATAAAGACACAAAATCAAAAGGTAAGAAGATTGAACAACATTATAATTTTTGTGGGTGAGATGGTCATGTGGAATCTAAGTGTTTCAAGAAAATGGAATCCTTGGAAGTAGCAATGAAGAAGCACAACATCAATCTTTATTCTTTGTCTAATTCTTCTTCTCATAGACATGTACATTTTGCTTTTAATTTTTCCTTTAATGTGAACTATCTACTTCTTCTTTTAATGAATGACTCATTGATTCTTGAGCATCTTATCATATGGATAAGGATAAACCATTTTTCTACTTTAAACTTAACACTAAACAAATATTTGTTAGTGGTGATTATATGAAAATAAAGAAATAGAGTTTTTTATTAAATTATATGTTAATTTGACAATAATTAACTAGTCAAAAGGAATTTTTTATTCATTATGATGATGGTGGTGGTGGTGGTTAATGTTCATTCATAAAATATTACTTAGGTTGTTGTAAAATTTATTTTCTATGCTCATTCATTTAATAATTATTTGTGAAATATTTTTATAAATTTGATATTAAATTTTATCTATATTGGTTATTCTCTATTTAAGTTATATATTTTTAACTTAAATATTATGGGTATTTGTAGAAAGGAAGAATATAAAACACCAAGGGATAATGAATCTTTTCTTGGAGATCAAGATCAATTCAGATTTCAATTGGTAAACTTTTAACATATTTAAATAATTTTGTTTTTTTATATTTAGACTTTTTATAGAAATGACTTATTAAAATTATTTGAATATTGTAGTTGGATGATATATTTAATGTCATTGGAACACCATGCTGGAAGGATATTGAAAGTATACCAAGTTGTAAATGGCGCAAATATTTGAGAAACTTGCCAGGAAAAGTATGTATATCTTACTCAATCTTATATATTCCTTTTGTCTTATATAGATATGTAGAGGTTGATGATTACTATTTTTTTTAAACTCACCGATTTTTATATGACGATCCAAAACCACATATACAGTGTTTTAGCAAAAGTTTGTACATGTTACTCAATCTTATATATATTTTTTAAATTAGTTAAATTACGATAAAAAACCACATATACAATGTTTTAGCAAAAGTATGTATATCTTACTCAGTCTTATATGTTCTTTTTTTCTTATATAGATATATAGAGTTGATAACTACTAACTGTTTTTAAAACTAGTTAATTTTTATATTATAATAAAAAACCACATATAACAGTGTTTTAGTAGTATGTTGTTATATATATAAAAAGGAAAGAAAGTTGATCTATAAGAGTATCATTTCTTGTTGGCTATGGTAATGGCAACAATGTTTTAGTAGTATGTTGTGTTAGTTATATATATATATATATATATAAAAGAAAGAAATTTGGTCTACAAGAGTACCATTTCTTGTTGGTTAGGGTAATGGCAAAAGGAAGCTAGGGTTTGAGGGTTTTGGGTGGTTTGCAGGGTCTACGACTCTCTGTAGAGCCTAGTGTCACAACCATACTTTTTCGCTTGTCACCAGCGTCCAAATGTGGTGTGTGGCACTGCCCGGAGGCTAACCGAGGGCATGGCCATCTCGAAAGCTCACCGACAGACTACGCCTAACCTGCGGAATTACCTACTCCTACCTCCTGAATTTCTATACTTAGTCAATTTTCCATTTTTCATGTGCAACAACAAACTAACCAAGCACAAGAGATAAGAATATGTGTGGGAGGCACCCTAAAACGGAGTAGCCTAATACCCATGAGAATACTTGTTACAACGGCGGAGGATGCCACAACCACTTGGAAACTCATCCGTGAGTGAGCCGAACTGGCAACACCCCAAAATACAATCAAGCCACAACTCCAATTGTCTTCATCGCATACGCATGCATACTCTCTCACACTATCCATGCCAAGTATCTCTGCAGCGTCATTGTCTGTCATGATCCTGCTGAATCCTGCACTGTCACACTATCGTCTGCACTACGCCCAGGGATTACTCCAAATGCCTGCACCATGCACTTCCGTTCAATTGAAACTTGTGCCAAGCCTCCTCATCAAGCAACTATCTGACGTGCTGAAGTCTGCCCCCTCTCCGAACTCAGATCTTCCACTAAGGCAGGCTACTAAGACGCCCACCAAAACGTCTGTTCGTTGGTCACCACCCTGCTCGATGCACAACCACATCATCCATCATCTTGAATTCCTAAGTGCCGAATCGCACCCTACCTGGGCACTTGTCTGCCAACGTGCTATTTTGGTTACCACTCTGCCGCAGCCGCACAAACTGGGCACAACTCCACTAGCGAGTCTCCTCGAACCACACTGTCGACCGAACTGTTGTCAACACCAACACTTGGATGTGTTTCTGCCAAGACGCATCCGCACAACTTGGGCGCACTTTTGGGTGCACCTTCCCAGCACACTATTGAACGCATCTTCCAAACGCGTTGTTGAACACACCTGCGGGCGCACCAACCTGGGTGCAATTCTGGGTGCACTTGCCTGAGCACACCTCTGGGCACACTTTTGGGCGCACCTCCTTGGTCGCACCACTGAGTGCACTTCTGGGCGCACTTACTCACGCGCACCACCGGACGGACAAACAGATGTTTGTCAGAATGCATCCCTCCTGACTGCGTTACCGGATGCACTTCTGGGCACTGTTCTGGGCACACTTCCTGGGTGCACCTGTCTGGGCACACATCCTGGGCGCACCACTGAACGAACCACATAATGCACGTCTACCTGGAGCCTGCAGAACATATCAAATGAAATTCACTACATCTACCCAAGTCTTCCAGCCGCACAACTTGGAGGACCGTCCGCAACCTGAAGTCGCACGTTTTCCTTTGGCCAGGCACCTCCCAAAGGGAGTGCGCCGACCGTAGAGCTGCCCCCAACACTTAGTCGAATTTCTTGTTCCTTTTTGCTACTCCTTGCTGCTTGCTTGCCCCCATCTGCAACCCTTTATATATGTTTGACCATCCACACTATAGGGGCGTAGCACTCACTCTGGCCAACGTGCCAACCAGTTGCTTGGACCACAAGTCTTCTGGGTGCCATCCAACCGACGCCACTTATAACCACACCGCTTGGGCGCAGTTGTGTCTGTGCGCTACCCTTGGGCCCCAGCTTTGCCGGAGCACCCACCTTGCAACTATGTTTGTCGTATCCGCTAAGAAAACTATCAACGCACGTTGGGGCTTCGTAGTGTGGGTGCTCGGACCGTTGGAGCTGATGTGCCAAGGCATTTCACTACACCCGTCCCTCAAGTGTTGCCCACGTTCCATGCGAAGTGTCCAACACTTAGGATTTTTCTAAGTTCCCACTTTCGCATGGTCCAAAGGTTCGTTTCTCTAAGTGTCTTGGGAACCCCAAGTTTTGGGCCACGGAAAACGTCTGTGACACCTAGGCCTTCTATTGACCTTTGGCTTGTTGGTTTTTTTGAGGTGTGGTTGAGTTTTTTAGTATTTTTATTTTGGATATTGTGGTGATGTGGATATAGCTTGTATGGTAATGGATATTGTGGACTACTTGGAGGACAAGGATGTTGTGGAAGATAGTATATTTTGGATGGACTCGGAGATGAGGGGGCATTGACGTGTCCAAGTAACCTTAGCTTTAGGTTCACGCTTGCGAGTTCAATCTATCTTGACTAATGGCTACCAATCTTTTGGTGAAGGGTTGTGTTTTAAGGATGAATAGGTACGTCGTTGTCGATTGGTTTCACCACCTTTGCATGCCATCTCCCCACCTCATTTTGGTGTGAAGAGGTTTAGTGTGGGTGTGGTTGTGCCCCCGAATTTTGGTTTTCAGGATCTTAATCCTACATAAAAGGGTGTAGGGATTTTGTACAGTTCATTTGTTTCGAGGTTGTTGAAGGGTGATTGTTTTGGTGTGGCACCCTCGAAGTTTGGTGTTGCTATTGTTGTTTGGGGTTGCTATTGCTGATAAGATGGTATCCGATGGTTTGGAGCTTCAGGGGGGAATTGATGTGTTAGAAGGGGGGGAAGTCTGTGTAGCTCCGTAAGGGTGACCCCAAGGGTTTCTCTGGTGCTCGGGATAGGGCTCACAGGGCACGTAAATTGGTGTGGGATTTCAATGATCTCATCCATATGGGCTTGGAAAGGGATGTAAACATGGAACAGGCGGTGGGTTTGTCAAAGAGGGCCCTCATTGGGCCAATGGAATATATCTCTTTGTCAAAAAAGGAGTTGCTGGCATGGATAAAAGAAAAATAGAAACTAGTAGTTGGGAACTGCCCAAAAGTAAGAATTTTGGTGAATGGGTGGTATGTATTCCATTTTATTTCGGAGGCGAATGCATAATCAATTTTTGGCGCATCCCTAGATTTTTGGCCAAGGTTCTGTGGTTCTAGACAAATGGCATGTTGCTTTTAATCCTGTTAAGGAATGAGTAACTAAAAGGCACCTCTGGGATTTCCATTATAGTTGTGGACTCAACCTATCCTAGAGTCTGTTGCAAATTTGGTGGTTGTTACATCTCCATGGAAGATAGTATGTTTTCTGGTGAGGGTAAGCATGTGGCTTCAATACTGGTGGAAGTTGGCATTTCCAGGGTTTTACTTGTTGACATCAAGATTTCTTGGGTGAGAGGGTCTTTATGCAATGGATAAAGTACCTAAAGGTTCCCTTTCGATGCTTTTTTTGTTGGAACACAAGCCATCTAAAGTCAAATTGTCCAAGGTTGAAGGTGGGGTTGGAAGTGGAGCGGTCTTTGGCTTCTGAGGATACCTCTGTGGCAGACTTGGAGGAGGAAGGAAAGCATACATAGTCTGTTGATGACAGAGACCTGGTGGCAATGTAGAATCACAGTTCATCATTCATTTTTCCTAAGTAAGTTAAAACATTTTTTCCATGTATTTTATATTTCTCTATCTCTGGCGAATCTGAAAATGGTGCTTGATAGAGAGGGTGGAAAAAATGCTTAAAAAATTTCTAAGGGTTTTACTAGTTTTGGGCCTTTTGTTTCCCCTTCAAATATGTTTTTGGAATCTCCCCAATATGGTGGTAGTGTTGATCTTTTTTTGGGTAAGGGGGAGTGCTCGTACCCTCCTTGTTTGGTTTCTTTCCCTAGGGGTCGTTGGGCTATTGGTTCACTTAAGGGCTCATATTTCCCTAGGGTTCATAGTGGGGATGTTTCTACCTAGTTGGATGTGCTTCTAAGGTATGATTGTTTTTGGTCTCATTCTTATGAGGGGGTTCCTTTCTCTTCATCCCCGTGGATTGTTGCAGGCCTACTTGTGGATGCTAGTGCAGTTAGGGTCACTTTGATAGTGGGGATGTTTCTACCTAGTTGGATGTGCTTATGAGGTATGATTGCTTTTTTTCTAGTTCTTATGAGGGGGTTCCTTTCTCTTCATCCCCGTGGATTGTTGAAGCTACTTGTGGATGTCAGTGCAGTTAGGGGTCACTATGATGAGGCCTTTCCTTGCTTATAGGATAGTGACTCCGCAAATTTCTTTGGCTCTCCCTTAGATGCCTTGGATTTAAATCAGGACGTCTTGAAGTCTACAGGTCCCTCTTGTAAGGATCTTATAATGCAGATGCCTCTACAAGTCTTCTTTGATAAACCTTCACGCTAAAATGTGTCACATCTCTCTTCCATTCGTTATGCCAATGTTACCATTCAGTGTAAACAAAATAAGAAATTTTTATTGAATAAAGAGGGGTTGAATCCAAATGGAAGCAACCAACTTGTGCAAGATTACGTTTCGTTGTCTATCAAATTAGATAATAGTGTTTCTTCTTCTTCTCTTGGAGCTTCAAAAACTTTTCCTGGGGTCTATATAGCTAGTTTGACCCCCAAATAGGTTGATAAATGATCCTTCTTTCCCATAACATCAGGAGACTTGGGGGTAGGTCCAAATTTTATGCCCTCAAATGATTTTTCATCTTCATTAAAGTTGATATGGTTCTGGTTCAAGAAACTATGTGTTGTAGTTCTAAGGTTGTTGAGCACTTCTTAAAGATTTTTCTAAGGTGGGGGTGTTGTGCACTGGACACCTTGGGTCTCTCTTGTGGTATTTTCGCCTATGGAACCCCTTCCCTCTCCAACATGTATTCTTGTAGTTGGGAAGTTTTGGGGTTTTGATCACCCAGTGAAGGTGGTGAACTGTTATGCACCCTATGTTGGAAGAGAGGATTTTTGGGTAAGGTGGAAAGTAGTGGTGTTCTTCATGAGGATTATTTGATCTTTGCGAGTGACCTAAATTTTACACTTTCTGCCATTGAGGTCTGGGGTGATGATCCCTGCTTGGATCCTTTAGCTGAGTTTTTTATTCAATTATTCTAGAGGTCCAATCTTATTGATGTCTTTCCATGTCCATTGGCCCCTACTTGGAGGAATGGTAGGGTTGGGAAGGATGGGGTCTCTAAGAGACTAGACATGGTATTCATCTCAGATGCTCTCTTAGAATCTGTTAGTATATTTAGGTCCTGGTCCATAAATTCATATATTTCATATCACCTCGCTACTTGTCTATAGATTGATGTGGACCACTTTGGGCATAAATACCCTTTTAAGTTCAATCATGTTTGGCTGGAGGACCCTGATTTTCTTTCTTTGGTTGAATTTTATTGGTCTAACTATTATGTGGAATATGAGGAGTTTGCTATGGAGTATTTGGTCTCCAAATTGAAAGGGTTAAAAAAGGTTGTAGTCCAGTGGGAGAAAAACAAAATGTTGGAGCTCTCTCAAGAGCTGCTACAGGTAGAGGAGGAGATTGATTCCATCTTCCCACATAACTCCTCTGGTTTATTTTCAAGGGAGACTAAAAGTCATTTGGCTAAGTTGGAAGCTGATGAAGCTAAATTCTTAAAGATCCAAGAAGAAAACATGGTCATTGAAAAGCAGAGCAATTTGGCTCAGGTAGGGTGATTGTATGCGAGTTAAAGAAGGAATTTCAATTCCATATGGGACCTTAAGGATAGTGAGGGGAAGGCCATTAATTCCAAAAAATATTTTGAACTAGTTGTTGTTTCACATTTCTCAAATATTTTTAGGGATCCTAAAAAACCAAATATCTTGTCTCAACTAAAGGTCATTCATTAGTACCCTATATTTTTATATGGAGAAGAGGGGTAACATGTTGGTAGAGTAGTTACCTTGAATGAATTTGAAGCCATTGTCAAAATATTTGCTATGTCCAAAATCCCTGGGCATGATGATTGGACAGTTGAGATGTTTTATCAGTTTTTTTATTTAATAGGGAAGGACTTATTGAATGTGGTATAAGAGTCTAGGGTTAATGGGTTTATCTCTGGTGCCCTAAATTCTACTTTCATAGCTCTCATTCCGAAGAATTCTAAGCCTGTATCTTTTGATGAATATAGACCAATTGCTCTATGCAATCTTGTCTTTAAAATTATCTCCAAGGTTATAACAAATAGGATCAAACCAAAATTAGTTGAATGCTTATCATAGGAACGATTTGGGTTCTTGAATTAGAGACAGATCCTTGATGCTATTGGGGTCTCCCAAGAATGCATTCACTCCATTAAAATAAAGAAATTGGTTGCTCTTATTCTTAAATTGGAATGCATTAACTCCATTAAAATAAATAAATTGGTTGCTCTTATTCTTAAATTGGACATGAACAAATCATATGACAGAGTTGATTAGGGTTTTCTTTCTATGGTTCTCCTCCAAATTGGCCTTCCCTTGTTGGTGACAGATTGGATAATGTCTTGTGTATCCTAAAAAAAAAAATCAGTTTTGGTTAATGGTTTTCCTACAACCTTTTTCAAATGTGACAAGGTTTCCCCTTAAGTCCTTTATTATTCTTACTAGTGGTGGAAGGCCTTAGCAGGCTTATTGGGCAAGCTAAGCCGGGTAAGAATTTGACTGGAGTTAATGTGACTTCGAGGCATTTTATTACACATCTGTTGTTTATGGATGATGTCATCTTATTTGTTAATGGGTCTATTGAAGAATGGTTAGCCTTTCATGATATTATATCTCTCTTTTGTGATGCTACAAGCAATGGAGGTCAACCTTCACAAATATTGCTTTTTTCAGCATGCTATTGATTCATATGCTTTGGCTCATATCCAACTCTTTATTCCCTACAAAAGTGGAGTCTCTTTTAGATGTCTTCAAATATTTGGAGTACTTTCTTAAACCATATCACTATCTCGAGGCAGATTGGATGTGTCTTCTCAAAAAAGTGGAAAAAATAATTGACTATTAGGCCTTTAAATGGTTCTTTTTGGGTGGAAGGCTTACCCTTGTGAAGTTTGTGTTGGAGAGCATTCATGTTTAGTGGCTAGCTCTTGCAAATATTCATGTGTCTTCTTCATAGCCTGAGAAGGATGATGCACTTTCTTTGGTATGGGAATGTAAACAAGTCCAAATTTCACTTGGCCAATTGGGGTCAAGTTTCTTTGCCAAAACATTTGGGGAGGTGGGGTATCAAGAATCTATTATGGTTTAGTGATGCTTTGAGATTAAATAGTATGTGGAGAGGCCCTTTTGGTTAGGGTCTTTGGAAAGGTATTATTCATGCTAAATATCTTAAAATTTGTCCTATAGTGCAATGGGATTAGATACTCTAAAAATACTTTGGTTCAAGCATCCACTTTCTAGAGAGGTTTTCTGAAGGTCTATCCTTGGATGGGTACATGGCTATCCTGGAGGGTGGGGAGTGGTAAACTGATTCATTTTGGGGTGGACCCCTTTGTTGGAGGGGAGACTTTTATAGGTTATCTCAGCCTCTTATAAATAAGATATTTGTTAATGGTTTCTACAAGCTATCTCATGTCAGGAATGGGATGAATGGAAGCTCTTCTTATTGGTTTTCTACAAGTGACCTAGGCTTATCACGTGCTTTGGTTGTGGAATGGATACAGTTTGTCTCAGGCTTGAATCATTTGGGCATTAGACTTTCTGAGGAGAATGATAGTCTAGTGTGGGCATGGAATAAATATGGTGGACAAATCAGTGCAAAATGTGCTTATGAGGCAATCTCTTCTGCTTCTATGGAGCTTACAGAGAAGTGTTGGTTCAAATAGCTTTGGAAGTGCAATTTGCCACAAATGAAATGTTATATTTGGTTGTGTTTAGAGAACATGATTTTGACATGGGACATTCTAAATAATAGAGGTTTTATTGGTCCAAATATATGTGTCCTTTGCAAAAACAACTCAACTGCTTATAGTAATGTAATACTTATTACAATTGTTAATTGCATTGATCGTGATAATAATAGAAATGAAATAAGATTGTAGTATTATTCGATGATGTTAATACAAGTGTTTAAATACTCCAGAGTTATGACACTTCTAATTATTTTACGATTAGATAATGAAACTAATTAATTATTACATGGACGAAATTTTTATAATGTCCCTTTCTTTTTACAAACAATTTTAAATGTTGAAACTTGATCTTCCGCATAGCATTTAATGGTGTTTAGACTGCGTAGAAAATTTTAAATTTTTGCGATTTTTCGGGATGTTACATGTATTAATCATCTCTTTGTTGACTTTTTCTTCTTTTGTTTTGTTTGGGTTTAGGTGCTTTCAAAATTATGCCTTCATGATGTCTGGAAGGAGTTAACTTTTGTGGGAAATATGAGTGTGTGGGTACTGCAACATCCTCATCACAAGGAGCTTCCCTCCTTTGAGTGTTGGGGCATTTGGAAGACTAGGAACCTCAGTATATTTGAAGATGTTCAGCCACATGCGTAGAGGACTAGTTTAAAAATTCTGGGTCTTTACAAAGAATATCTTAAGACTCACACATTTATTACAGAGTCGGGCCTTCTTGTTGTAGGTATACTTGGTTTCTTTGATGGTGCAACTGCCTCTAGACATTGCAGTTATGGAATGGTGTTAGGAGTCTCTAAGAAGACTCAGTTCTTATCATGGATGGGTGTTGGTATTGGATCCAATACTGAGGCAGAGTTCTTGGCCTTGTGGGGACTACTTTTGTTTGCTCATTCTAGGAATTTTATTTCACTTCAGATCTATGGGGATTCCAAAATTATAGTGGATTGGGCTAATGACAGTGGTTCCCTTCATGTGGTTGTTTTAGATCGGTGGTGTGAAAGGACTCTAGGCCTTATGACAATTTTTTCCTTTTTATCCTTCTCTCGTATATATAGGTCTCACAACAAGCTTGCAGATTAGCTTTCAAAAAGAGCATTGGGTGCAGAGGAGGGCACACTTTATTTTGAAGAATTTGAGGGCTTCTTAAAGATTGATGAGGGTTTCATCAAATCCTATTAGGTGTTTTTTTATGTGTTATGTTATATTGGTCATAGTGCTTCTGAATTTTGGACTGATGAAGTCATTTTTTGTTAAATTGGAGTCTCTGTAGAGGTAGTTGATATCCAGTGTTTGGAAGACAGTCATGTCTGTTTTCTCTATGTACTAGATCTGGTTTTTATCCCCTTTCAGTCACTATTGTAACTTTGATTCAACTCGTAAATCAAGTTATAATTTTTTTTTGTTGAAAAAAAAGTAATGAGACTTATGATATGCAACAGGTTGGGAAACTACAAAAGACTCTTGGAAAAGTTGAAAAGGAGGCACTTGACCTACTATCTCGAATGTTGTCCTTTGATCCTTCTCGTCGTTGCACTGCAAAAGAGGCTCTCTCCCATGAATATGTATGTATATTCCATGTATATATTGCAATGGTGAATATAGAGTAAATATCAATAATTTTTTAATTTGATGGGTGAATATATTGCAGTTTCAAAATGTAGCGAAACATGATATGGACATAGAATACCAATCACAATCACAGATAGCAAAGATTTATAAAAATATATCACAAACAAAAGATGATACAAGCCGTGCCCTTTTACAACTTGAGGTGATTTATTTCCACTTATTTTTCATTTAATTTTTAATCACAAATATTTTAGTTCTTTCTAACATCTTAAATTGATGATGGCAGGAAGTGATTCGTCAGTCAAACTGTGTGCAAGACACGAGAAAGTTATACCAATTGTTAGGAAATGAAGTTAAAAAACAACGAGAAAATGATAACCCGAAGATTAAGGAAGAAGCAAATTTACGACCTGTAGTGAATAGATATGGCGGTAAAAGGAAAGATCCGCCGAATGTAAATCAAAATACCAAGCGCCTCAGGTTTCAATGATAACTTGTGTTTATATCCAAGGATTTCAAGGTTTCTCATTTTCCTACGGCTTTCCATATATTATCCACTTTCAAATGATTTGGATGTATTATATTTTAGATAAAATTTTGAGTTTTTTGCTTTATTATTATATCGGTTATTAAGTTGTGGAGTTTATTTATATTACACATGTTTTGGAAAATGTCAAAATAATTTTAATATAGTAAGTATTATAAAATATTAAAAATATAGAAATATACTTATATTGATATGTCTTTAAATATTATTTGAGATTTTGGATTTTATTGAGTGGATCAACAAGATTGTAACAAGTGTAAAGTGGGGATTCATTTCATGGTCGTCGTACCTTGTTATGCTCAAATGTATCTTGATTAAGATTTGAATAAGTTTCAATTACGTGGTGGTTAAGAAAAATGGGTATGTTTATTAAATAGTATTTATTTTTATGTTTATAGTAATTAGTTTAATGTTTATGTTAATTTAATGTTTATAATGCAAGGCACCTCAGAGACCTGCCTTATTTCTGAGAAATAACCTCTATTTCAGTCCATAGCTATTACCCAAAATGCTACAGTGACTAAATGGCACTCATCTTCTTTGTTTAGAACTCGATTCTCTTTCTCACTTGATCAACCCAAAACGTCATTCATGCACTTCTGCAAAACGCAGTTCAGAGAACCCCACGAATCTCTTCAACCATAGTTTTTCTCGAAAATCCGCTCACGAGTCATACAATAGACTCCACTCTACACAAAACCCAAATCGCGGAATCTTTGAATTCGTCTTCGTTTGTCCAGAAACTGAGCTGCAAGTTCGGTGACAGTTTTACTCCACGCAATCTTTCCACAGCTTCTAAATCCATTCCACCATCAATTCTCCTCAAGAGTTTCTGCCCAAATCTCCACATGTAGGAATCTTCGTTCTATAGGTTATCTCTCCCGTTCTACAGGGTTATTCACACAAAACCCCAATTCATATATAATGAATTCTATAGTAAGCACAGATTCATAGATGTTGAAACTCTACAGATTTCACACAGAGATGCTAGAATTCACAGTATGTATATTATTGGCACACAAAAATGAAGAATCTCTCTACACAGGCAACACACGGTGATTTCAATATAAAGATCTATTGCAGGTTAAAATCATGAATTCCATACGTTCAAATACAAAGAGTAACACACGGGTTAAACATAAAACTCTGTTTCTTTTTTATTGATTCAAAAGTTTGTGAAATGCATAAGATATTGCTACTCTACTGCGGTCCATCCCCCATCTCTTCTCCTCCATCGATCTCTTGAACCCTAACCTCCTCTTCTATGGCCTGGCTCTTCCTCTCCCTGACCCTCTCTCTCCCGAGAGTTACAAAATTCTGTTTTTTTTTTCTCAAATTGCCATTAGCCAGATTCTCTCTAACAGACACTTGCCCAAATTTAAGAATTTCTTTCTAAGTTTAGCCAACTAACTCCTACAATTTGTAACAGCTTAACTAAATGGCTTAGTCTCCTCGTAGGGAGCTATAATTAGCCATTTATTTCCCATATAAACTCTATAACTGGCAACACATCATTATCTACATAATTAATCATTCAACAAAATATTCAAATAAGTTTTTCCTTGGTTTTCAGGTTTCTTTAGTTTAACTTCGAACCACAACATGTGACAAAATGATCACATTATTGGCTTTGCCCTTGATGTTCCTGTATCAGTTTATATTAATTATTTTAATATTGTATCTTGATTAAGAATTGATGATGTTCCTGCATCAGTTTATATTAATTATTTTAATGTTGTATCTTGATTAAGATTTGAATAAGTTTCAATTACGTGGTGGTTAAGAAAAAATGGTATGTTTATTAAATAGTATTTATTTTTATGTTTATATTAATTAGTTTAATGTTTATGTTAATTTAATGTGTATATTAATTATTTTAATGTTTAACCTTTGTTTAACAACGAGCTATCTCCACAAAACTAAGTGGTTGGTATGTTTATTAAATAGTATTTATTTTTATGTTTATATTAATTAGTTTAATGTTTATATTAGTTTATTGTTTATATTAATTATTTTAATGTTTAATCTTTGTTTAACAACCAACACTAAGTGGTTGACTATACCTATTGGTGTTCATCCACCATTTTATTTGTAGTTGTGCTAGTTTATTCATGTTTAAAATATTTTACTTTAAAATAAATAAATATATAATGTTTTATTTTATTATAATTATAATTTTATAATTATAATGTTTTATTTTTAATTTATAATTATTATGATATTTTGTTTTTTAATATATATGATGATGATTAACTTTATTGAAATTTAGTTAAATATAATAAAACATTCCAACTTAATTTATTAATAATATAAATGTGATATATTTATTTAAACCATAAATACATCTCATTTATTGCGATATAATAATTCTATAAATAAAACCATACTTTTTCATTAAAAAAAATGTACTTATCATATAAGATGGGGTTGTTTTTGAAAATTACAAAGTAGTTGTATATTCACCATTCCAGCGAAACTTACAAAGTAGTTGTCTATTCACCGTTCCATTGAGCTAATTCGCACGAGCAAGAAGAATTCTTCATGAATACCATCGTCAACAAAATTATTTTCCTTGACATTGGGTTTGTGAAAAAAACAATACATTAAATTATCTACTTTTATGTTATAGAAAAAAACAATGCATTAAATGATCTGTTTTTATGTTATAAAAGTAGATAATTTAATGCATGATCATGAATATCATTGTAAAATTGAAAATTGGTGTACTAGGTGGATTTTCTTAGGAGGGCAGCTAGTTATTGGTTTTTCATTGTATGTACTCTAGTTGAGGCAAAAATGTTTTAGGCTCCACTAGGTTGGTAACAAAAACAAAAGGAGAATTCATTTAGTAAGTTGGGAGATTGGCAAGAGATTGGTGAGGGCTAGTGGTTAAAAAACATATTCTTGTTTCAAAGGACCTTAGCAACCAAAGTTTATGGAGGGCAGTCTATGGGGTTGGTCTACGGAGTGGCATTGTTAAAGATAAGTGTCTGATAGGGAGGTAGGTTGGTGGTGGAGTGGGTAAGTTGTGATTTGAAAAGAATGAGGAATGCTTCAAATTTTTGGGCGGGGTTTGTTCATGCTCTTCCTACCATTTAAAATTGGTTGGCTTAGTTGGTGGGCAATGGAAAAAAGGTGTTGCGAGGCTCGAAACTATAGATTGGTGGTGATAGTAGTTTTAGTTTGTCGTAGGATTTGGTTGGGTATCTAAGAGAAAAGGTTTGAGGACTTTGGACCAGGTCTACTCTCCTATGCTTGGCGAGTCCTCATGGCACATTTGGAAGAGTGATTTGGCTTTGAGATTGGTTGGGTAGCTTGTGGAGGAGGATGTCCTAAGATGTCCATGGAACGTGGTGGAAGGTTAGGTAACAACGAAGCTAGCCTATGAATCCTTTTTGTTTGAGAGTACTTATGTCAAGGAGCTCTAGTTGTATAGAACTATTTGGAAATGGAAGTGCCCATTAAAGCTTGGATTGTTTTTTGCATGGCTCTGGAAAATACAATTATAATGTGGGATAATTATTTGAAGTATGGAGGGAAGGGGCCTAATGTGTTTTGAAAATGGGGAGTTAGTCAATCACTTGTTGGTTAATTGCTTGTTTTCTAAATTGGTGTGGAGGTTGCTAAAAGGTGTTCTGAGTTTCTTAAGCAATTAGGTGTCTAACAATATTTGCATCAAGAGGAGTGGGGTGCTCTATAGCCTAGTATGAGGGAGATGTTGTCACGTAACATTATGAAACGTGACACTACCAAAAATAAAATAAAAAGTAATTAAAAAAAATCATGCCAGCTCACAAAATAAAAAATTAAAACCAAACTTAAGGTAATTAAAAAAATCAATGCTAGCCTATAAAATACAAAATTAAAACCATCATAGATCCATCTTAAACGCGGTGTTTATCAAACATTGAGAGATATTTTTGAGATGTAATTTTTTTGAACATATAAAAACTTGTGGTAAAAGAAAAATTACACCTCAAGAAATTGGATCCCTCTCGATGGTTTCTGCTGGGGCGTGTGGCTTCACCAGAACAAGGTTCCTTTTGAAGATTGGAGGTCGAATCCGTTTTTTGGTTTCACAGAAAATTTTGGGGGCGTTCTTGGAAGCTTAGTTGGGGAAGGGAGTTGCGAAGGTGTGGTTGGTTAGACTACTAGGGTTGGGTGGTGTTTTCCCTGTTGTTTCTTTCGATGAGGATTCTAAAGGGCTGCAAGGAGTGTGTGGTGCTGGTACGATGCTCAAGTTGTTTAAAGATCATTATTTTTGTTTGAAGATGGGAGCAGGTTTTGGTTCTAATGCAAAGGTAAAGCTGTTGGCCCACTAGGGTCTCCGTTTTTATGCAAGATTAAAATTTTTGGGCCATATCTAGGTTGCGGGGGATTACAGGGTGGTGGTTAATTGGGCATTAAGAAAACCTTCGCTTGCAATTCTTGCTTTGGGAGGTTGGCAGAGGAGAATTAGATTGCTTCATGAGGAATTTGCTAGTATTTCCTTTTGTCATAGTTTTAGGGATTTTAATGTTGATGCCTATAAAAAGAGGCCTTATTTAGTGAAGAAGATCATAATTTTACAAGGAATTTCTTAACAAGGTTCTTGTAGGTAGGGGTTTCTCTTCTAGCCTTTAGTTGGTTGTAGTTGGATGTGATGCTTATGATATGGATCTCAAGGTAGTTTGTTTGGTTATGATTAGTGTTTTTTAAGATTTTTGGACGGCTAACTTCTTCTATATATAGTCTCACTCTATCTTAATTTAATAAAAATATATGATATGTTATTTTCCTTAATATTACATTTGTGGGAAAAAGTGCATAAAACTATCCACTTGGAAAAAAAGCATACCACTTTTATGTGATAAACATCATCCCCCATTGCAATGACAAAGATACAATGTATTAAACGATATATATATATATATATATATATATATATATATATAATATATATTATTATTATTATTATTATTATATGTTAACTCTATTTTGATTTAATAAGAATATATGATATATTATTTTCCTTAATATTACATTTGTGGGAAAAAGTGCATAAAACTATCCACTTGGGAAAAAAAGCATACCATTTTTATGTGATAAACATCATCCCCATTGCAATGACAAAGTTTATGTTTTAATCTTCATCCAAAAGGTTTGATATTTAAAATTTTTATGTGACAATGTCTTTAAACCATTTTTTTAAATGAGATTTTTTGAAAAACTAAAATTATGTGATAATATTTTATTAAATTTTAAAATGTAAGAATAATCCAATAGAGATAAAGTGAGGCCCCTATATATCAATGCATAGCCACCCAAGAATTTGACCCAAGATTTTTGCTTACAACTCACATCTCTCAATCACTTCAACCAAGGCCTTTTGCTTACAACTCACATCTCTCAATCACTTGAGCTAACCCATCAGGCTATATATATATATATTATTCTTTACAAAGAAATTTAACTCTAAAAAAAATATTATATATTGTAAATTAAATTAGAGATAAATCCATATATGTTAAATTAGGTATATATCAAATAGAAATATTAAATTTAACTTCATTTTAATTAATATTTAATTGGTTTTGAATTTATTATTAAAAATGTAAATTTAATAAAAGATAAGTTTATAAAGGTAGTAAATAAATTTAATTGGTTTATGATTTTTTCAATTAAATAAGTAAATTTATTAAAAAGATATATTTAGAAGGGTAATAAATATATTTAACTTTGTTATAATTAATATTGAAACTCTTTTATCAAGGTTGATGTTAAGACTAAGGCTTTTGGCTTAAAAGAAGGATCCTTAATATGTTAAGGGTTAAGGGTTAATGGCTAATTTTTTTAATTTTTAGGTGTAAGCTTAATAAGTTAAGGAGATTTTAGGATTAATTTCTAGAGGTTTATTTAAGGGGTTAAGGGTAACAATAATAATAATATAAGGGTTTCTGTTAAGGGATTAGGTAATTTGAGAGTTAAGTGTTAAGGAATTAGGGTGAAGGTTAAAGGTTTAGGGTTGGGCTAAGGTTTAAAGATAATGGTTTAAGGATTTTTAGAAAAGATTTAAAATTTATGGGTTTAAGTTAAGAGTAAAGGTTTATAATTTATAATAAAGTTTAGGAGTAACATAAGCTATAGAGATTTAAGGCATAAGGGTTTAGGATTATGGATTGAATAATAAGGCTATGGATTTAGTGTTATATGTTAATAATTAAGGTTTAAGATTTAGAATTATAAGTTGAGGATTTGGAATTTGTAACACCCATCACATATTGCATCAATGTTAGGGAGCATACTTGGGTTATAGAGTAAACTAGAGACACACTCATGGCCACATGAGTGGGTCCTATTTCTACATAATAGCATTAGATTATATGCCTATATTAAAATACTATAATAAGGACATGGCAATTCATAAAAATATTTAAGTGTAAAACTTAATAAATTAAACAAATTTAATCCTTTGTTAGATTAAAGAGAGGGTAATTAAAGGAAAAGGATAAAACAAGTATTATGAGTTATTTATGTAAGTAAGTGGGATTTTGCATGAGGATATTAGATCTTTGACTTTGGGTTTATAGTTTATGTGAAAATTGAGTTGTGATATCTTGTCCAATATAATTTAATGAATAAGTTTCTCAATAATTAATTGTTTTATTGTTTTTATCATATTTTCTTAGTGTTTATATATTTTGTTGTAAACATAAAATATAAATTAATTATATTATTTTGAAATATCTTTACTACTTAATTATAGTTTTAGGTTTATTTAATAAATAAGCTTTACAATTAATTATACTATGAACCTTTATGATTAATTAAATATTATGAATATTTAAGATTAATTGATTTAAATTTGAAATATTTTGCATTCCTAACTTCGGCATATAAATGAATCCAATTTTTACATAGTTCTCAATGATTTTTGTTCAAATGACTATTTTTATTTTATTTTAAAGATTTTGCAAGATGTTTAAACATATTAGGTAACACTTAGTTCACCTACAATATAAACAACAATAAGAAAAATGTTTTTCTTCACATCGATATAAAGAACCTTGGCTACTTAATATAAATAATGGTTTATGATTTGTTTCTCCATGGTTTGGTTGATTTAGTTGATTTAGATACAATGTAACTGCGCGGAATTCTTCACATGTCAACAAACTTGCGTGCTTCACCATATATGCATCCATGTGTCCATCGTCGCTATTATCGTCGAGACCATAAATGATTAACAGCGGACTGCAATTATCTGGTTTGTAAACTCTTGCAATCGCACCTGCATCTGATAATAATTGAAGAAGAGAGGACTATTAAGCAGAGAGACCCTTTAATGGTCATGCCATTTTCATAAACAACTATGTATTTTGGGATCCATCTGAATATCTTCTACCATTATTTTTTTGTACTAGAAGAATCGACAACTAGAATAGGACTGAGCCTGGTACTACATTTTATATAACGACTATAATATATATATATATATATATATTACAATTATATATTTATATATATTATTATTGTTATATATCCATTTAATTTCTCTATATCCTTAGGCGCACTCACACAACCCTCAAGCATGAGCACTGTAAGTTATGTACTAATTAACTCGCTTCAGTTTTTCTTTCATGGTGACCAAGATGCGCTTCCAGACCTTATACAGATCCCCTTTGTGTCTACTCCTGTAGGGGAAAAATGAAAAATTCTTCTGTCATTTTTGAATCTCTGTTTTGGATCTAGATGGTCCAAAACCTGAACCTCATGCACCTCATCTTTTCATAAGCGATCCTTATCTCGATTGCTGATTCCCTCCATCCAACGGGAAAGGAGGAAAGTCAACCTTTGACCTTGCTCCATGCCCATTGGATGAAGGAAATCAACAATCCAGATAAGCTTAGGCCTTTTCATAAAGCTGGAAATGGGAATCTGATGGAAAGGTTTCCTTGGCTCGTTCATAGAACGTGGTCATATTAATTTGGCCTTGTGCACAAGACGCCAGGAGCGCACTGGCCAAATTCATTTCTTCCGGTCCCTTGGACCCCCGGGTCTCGCCCCCAATAACTAAGGGCTCTTTTGGTTATGTCTGAGCCAGTAGCTCTTCGATGTCAATATGCAATTTGCTTTTGCTGGCTCCCGTTTTTCTTGAATTTTTTTTTCTTTTGAATCGCCGGTAGCTTGGCCTCCACCCTAACTTTGCTTTGGGCCTGGCTCTGGTGTTCGGTCTTGGTCTCGAACTGTCTCTTCTCTTCTTCATACATGAATTCCGACGCAGGATCTTGGGCTTCCAGTTGGGAGATGAAGAAAAGGATTTGATGGGTGAACTCGAATTGGAATTTTCCGTCGTCATCCTCGGTCGAAGAAAGAAGAGGGGAGGAGCTCATAACTGGTGGCAGTGGTGCAGGAACTCGATAACAGTTATTACAGCTTTGGGATGGATGGATGAATGGCGTACTTCGAGTCATCAGACTCTCCGAGAATGATTTCTCTTGGTTACCATAAAATGGCAAAAATACTGATAATCAAGAGACAATATTTTGGGAAAGTACCTTTTCATTTGAGCTCATCAAACTCAAGAATTTTGATGGATGGAAGCATTAAATAAATAGTAGACATAAGAATATGGGAAAATATAGAAAACGTTGGTAGACCCAGCATTCTCCACATATATAAAAATCACCATAAATTAGGAGAGATTTCCATACCTCTTAAATTAGGAGAGATTTCCATACCTCTTAAATTCAGATTGGGACTTCCTTCTCATAAAATTTAAGAAATTAAGTCTTAGGTTAATATCAGCATAAATATATAATACAATTTAATCAGAATTTTTAAGAGTTTTATGTTTTTAGAAGTTAAATTTAGTGGCTATTTTTTGGAAAAGTGGTGTTATCGGTAGCACCATTTTTTCCCAGGGTTAAAATTAGGACTACCCTTAAATCGAAAAGTGGTGTTATTAGTAGAAACCTTTTTTTTCGGTGTTCAAATTTATGACTTTTTAAAATCTTGGTCAATGTTGGTACAATCAAAACCCGAATCGAAAAGTGGTGTTACTAGTGGCGTCTTTTTCTTCCATCGGGCTATAGTTGCATTCATTTCAAAACCATGCATGGTGTAATTTTTTTTCCCTTTTTCTTTTAAATAACTTACGGAAAACCCATTGCGGTGTAGACCAGCCGGCAAAGCTCATGTAAGCTTTGTAAGAGGTTGCGGGTTCAAACCTCAGATAACTCGTGCTCCATTGTGGCGGGGCTCAGTGGTTACACCTAGGGGGTATAGTGGTATCAGACAGGATTGGACCCCTAGACCCCGTGTCACACAAATACCAGCTTCATCATCCTAGTAGTTGATTCCCTTAATACAAATAAATAAATAATTTTAAAAAATACCTCAATTTTAATTTAAAAATATAATTTTCGCTCAAAAAAATTTAAACAAATTTGAAATTAAAAAAAAATACAAAAATATTAAAAGAAAATACAAAATTAAATAGAAAAAATTAAATAAATTTTTTTATAAAAAAAACAACAACAATTAGAAAAGATATATTTAAATTTTATTTTATTTTATTTTTAATTTAAGGAATAAAAGATATATTAAAAAAAACAAAGCATTTTTTTTTAAATTTAAGGAACAAAACATTTTTTTTTTAAATATTTAAAAACATTTTAAAATTAAAAAAAAACAATTAAAAAATACATTTTCAAAAACTTAATAAAATTAAACGAAAACATAAAAAAAAAAATTTTAAATAAATTTAAAAGAAAACATTAAAAACACTTTTTAAACTAAAATTACCAAAAAAACAAATAAAGATATTTAAACAGAAATAAAAATCCTTAACCTAACTACCCTCTCCCCACCCCCGTGGCCTAACCCCTCCCGTCCCCTCCACCCCCTCCCAACCTCCTCTACTCCCCACCCCCCGCCCCTATCCCACCCTGCACCCCTCCTAACCCCCACCCCTCCCTCCCCCTTCTACCCCCCGCCCAACCCTCCCCTCCCCTCTGCTCCCTCCCCCCTCCCATCTCCTTCCCCTCACCTCTCCGTGGTGGTTACTCGATTCTAAGAATCAAGTCTGTGACGCATGGGCATAGACTCAATTCTCGGAATCTAGCCACCGCAGAGAGGGGAGGGGAGGTTGGTGAGAGAGGGGAGGGAGCACTTCCTCACCTCTCCTGTGACCCTCCCCTCACCTGTTCGCAGTGGTTACTCAATTTTGAGAATCGAGTCTGTGCCGCACGGGCATAGATTCAAGGCATAGACTTGATTCTTGAAATTGAGTAAATGTTGCAGAGAGGCGAAGGAGGGAAACAAGAGGAGGAGGGAGTGAAGGGGACAGATGGGCAGGGTCGGCGGAGGGAGTGGAGCGACGGAGGGGTGGGGAGTGGAGAGGAGGAGGGGGGTGGAGGGGGGTGGATTGGGGAGGGGGGGGTGGAGAAGGGGGCTTGAGGGGGTTGGGAAGGGGTGAAGGGAAGGGGGTGGAGGCAGGCAGGAGGGTAGGGAGAGAGAGACGGAGGGGGGAGGGGAGTGGGGGATGAAGGGGTTAGGCCACGAGGATTGGGAGATAGGAAAATAGTTAGAGTTAGGTTTATTATTTTATTTGTTTTTTTAATTTTATTTTAAAATGTTTCTTTAATGTATTTTTTTTTTTTTTTTAAATATATTTGTAAAAGTTTTTAAATATTTTAAATTTTGTATTTTTAAAACATTTTCTTTAGATTTAAAAAAAAAAAAAAATTGTTGCTTTTTTAAATCGATTTTTTAAAGCCCACTGGAGGTAGAATAGATGGTGAATGGGTGTACTATTAAGGCATTCCTTGTGTTATGTCATCAGTTCGAAACCCCGTGGATACTAGCTTACATAAAAAAATTAGGATCTTGTATGGGGTGATTGCAAGGCAAGCAGAGCGCATTGATAGTGAAAGGACAGGAGATGACGAGGAGGTTGAGTCAGCCAGGGAATTGGAGGCGGTGGCCTCAGAGAAACATTAATCCATCCCTATTCCCGAGAGATGACATGTACTGCATGAACAAACACATTCGCTGCGCATTTATGGCTGAGGGAGATTTCAAGATAGTGGCAGATAAACCGTTGGTAAATGGCAAGGGAGATTCTTTCACACCTTCATTTCTCATCCATCAGAGGTCTATATATTCTCTCAGGACTTAGGGAGATCAATGCAGAGTTATACCACTTGTTTATGGGTGTTTGGGTGGTGGAGGAATTCGAAGGATGGTTCGCGAAAGGAAAAAATTCTAGTGACATCATGGATGTGCCTGTCATGCACAAACATAAGAGGCAAGTGGCGCGAGCATGTCCCAACACCTGGCTTCGATGACTAATATGCAATTAGACATCAGGAATGCCATCCGAAACTTGGAGGAGGATTCGTAGACCATCCTGTAGAAGCTCAGTCATTGGGTGCAAATCATGATTGAATGGTGTGTTGATATAGCAGAGCTCTTCCATCTCCCCTCCCCATTGGTTGTGGTATTCGTGGATCCCAAGGTGGAAAATTCTGCATAGAACACTGAGGAAGAGAATAAGCCCGCTCTTGAGGTGATGGACATCCATGCAAAATGCAGTCGGCCGACTAAGCTCAAGGAGGAAGCAAAGGAGGAAAAGTTGGAAAAGGATGAGAAGCCCATCGACACCTTTACCTATATCAGCAAACGTGAATCCCCAACCCTCAGTTCAGACAATGGAGAGCCCCTGCGGAACAGGCAGTGTCTAGACCCCGAATCTTCGAAGTAGCTTCCACGGACAATTTATTTTGCATGAATATGGTTTCGTTGGTTTAAAACCCTAGGTTTTTCAATGCTATAGGCCTATACTCTATGTTATATTCATTGTGGACTTTTTAGAATACTACTAGTGTTTTGATTCAGGGGTTAATTTAGGGTTTTGATTGCACTGACGTCGATTGAGATTTTGATAAAGTCCTAAATTTAGCTCCGAAAGAAAAAAAAAGGGTGCTACTAGTGTTTTAATATCTCAATTTTGACCCCATTACATTAAAATGTAAATGATGTAATATTGTTATAAAATCGTGGTGTGGATCTCAAGGCCCCGCCATCGATTTAGTAATGCATATGGTTTGCATGCTAACCATGCACAATGGAATTGCAAATATCATGTAAATATGCATTTTAATAAAATACCCACAACTAGCTATGCAATGCAATGCAACAAGAGATGGGAACATGATTTTTACAAGGAATTGGGAGGGAAATATTCAAACCCTTGGAGCCAATCAAGTCAAGCCAAGTGTCAATGAGAGAACCCATAGACCCTCAACTACCCATGTTGACTTTTGTACCCAATAATTTATTTCTTCCAAGAGTTGGTTGAGGTAGTTAATGCCTTGGGGAATGGAGAGGTATGGCTATCCAAATTTGGGTATCGGCAAGCCATCAGTTTTGGAAAATCATGTTTGGATTCCTAAGCAAGAAAAGAGACACGAAATTGCTTCCCAAGCCATCATTCCCCATTGTCTTTGCTCCCTAACGCAGTTTGAGCTTGTTGGGTGTTTTCTTTCACGCTTTCCCCCCATTTTCCCTTATTTTTCCCCAACTGGGAAGTCGTTTTTATGTTGCAGAACTATGGGAGGAAGGGAAAATCGATATGGGGTCCATAGAGTCTGTTTTGGCCCACTGAATGCTCATATATCCGTGGGAGAAATCATTTTCTACCCCGTGGTCGATTTTTCCTCTCACAATCTATTTTTGGTGTGCCCACGATTTTGGAAAACCCATGGCTATCTTGTTTCTAAATCCCATTGTTAAAAATATGTATCCATGCCCAATGATTGTGTTTGTTGTGTGTAGAAAGAGTATGTTGGGGTATGGGTTATGGGTATCCATTGTTTTGGCTTGAGCTTGAGTGAAAACATCCAGAAATGAAGAGGGTTTAGATTTAGCCTGATAAACGCAACTGTGGACTAGCTTGGCTTAGATGTGATGTTTTTTGGGCTGTGCTGAGCTTGAGAGTCCCCTTTTCCTTGTAGAAATCATGTCCAGCTCAGGGGTGGCAACTATGTTGAGAGATTAATGAGCATAGTTGGCCTATGGTTGGGTGGAATGTTCCAGTGACATAGCTAGTTGCTTGGGACAACTTTACATCAAGATGAGTATTTTATTTATGTGCCTTCTGTAGGGTTTTAGTTATTTGATGAATGTTTATCAATATGCTGGAAATTGCATGATATATGTGTGTAGAAGAATTTTACTTTCGTTGTGCTTGATAGATCTGCACACACATATGTTTTTATTTGTATGAATCTAATGAATGGGGCTAAGTTTATGTAAAAGCCCAAGATCTGTAGTCATGTTCCCTTCCTTGCATTGGATCGATGGGAGGGGACCTGACAAGCGACACCATTTTTCGATTCAGGGATTGATTTAAGGTTTTGATTGCAATTGACACTCGAAGGATTTTCCAAAAAGTCATAATTTTAGCCCAGAAAAAAGTAAATGGTGCTACTGGTTATAACACTTTTTTATTCAGGGGACATTTTTATGTTTTTGATACAAAAATATGAGTTTTTATGGAAAGAGTTCTCATTTTGAGTATAAACTTCTCGTCAAGTTGTATAATGTGTTATAAACAGAAAAGAAAAACATTAATATGCATTAGCCCTAGTTAATAGACAGTTAAGGAATGATACTTATGACTACTCAACTCTTTGGAGCACCCAAGCATTTAGAGCATTCCCTGAAAACAAATCTTTGGCTTCCCTATGTCATTTCTAAATTATACATATTCTTATAAATATTAGCTCATAAAACATCTCTAATAGCGGTCAACCTGAAAAGATAAGAGCAATGGTTGGTTCCTTTGCTTGGAGGAGCTAATAACCTTAAGACCATATCTTACTTTTTTTACTTAAAAAAAGATATCTAGAAACCTATCTGCCACAAAATTGTTCTAAAGTAGTTTCTCTGTCTCTTCCATGGGAAATAAATCTTCATCATATGGAGTAGGAAATATATGGGCAATTTAAAGGGGAAAATTGACATTTATATGAGGCAATGCACATAGTGATTAATTCCTTGGCTATTACTATGTCAAAAATACTCTCCTATGTATTTCTAAAATCCAAGATAGAAAACCTATGACACATAGAGTTCCTTTTCTCTATGCACACACAAATTTCTGATGGAAAAACGAGAAGATTTGCATGCATCCCACGTCCATCAAATCTGATAATTAAAACCTTTTTACTCAACGTTTTATGTATTTTAAGCTTACTCATTAATGGTTTATTATGATTTTTAACTGTATTTGACGGGAAAATCGCCTCGTGACGAGCAATTTTCCCGTCAAATTCCAGCCCTAGATGAGAGCAATAGAGACGAATATAATTCATGCTTATTTTTGCTTAGAAAACCCACAAACGTTGAAATCCAATGCACTTTTAGGAATCTTAGATATGGTGTATTTATGAGGATCCATTTCCAATTTATGTCAATTCCGACAACTTTGTGTGTTAAACTAGCCTAGATCCAAATCCTATGCTCTATCAAGCGCTGAGAGGGATCAAATCTCCCGAGGTGCAAACCTCTCCTCGAAAAGTTCCTTGAGTGCAATACCTGAGAAGAGGTTTGCACCTCAGGAGATTTGATCCCTCTCGGTGCTTGATAGAGCCTAGGATTTGGATCTAGGCTGGTTTCAGTGAGGGCGGTGACACAAAACTGGAGTTTGATCAGCATTGTAAGGAACAGGTTAAGTTGAAAACACAGATACATTTACTAGGATTATCATAATGTAACTAATAAGTATTAAGGATTGAGTAAATTGCTTCAACTTTCTCTCTCGATACTCTCTTTGTCGATCAACGTTTCGTTTTCTTTGTTCTTCTCATTCTTCTGATGTCAATTCGCTTAACTTTTTTTTTCGTTTTTTTTTGTTGATCTGTGTTTTGATCCTTTTCTGCATTTTGTTTTCTTCGTTCTTCTCGTTCTTCTGCTATCATTTCGTCCAACTTCCTTTTTCATAATTCTTTTTGTTCTTCTGCTTTTCGTTTCAAGTCTTCGTCTCGTTCTTTTGTTGTCATTTCGTAAGATTTTCTTCCTTGATATGTTTTACGACGTTCGGTGTTCTATTTTTTTGGTTCTTCACCAGTTTGTCTCATATCATCTTCCGCATGCAAATCCTCCATTTCTAGTTTAGACTCTATATCACTGAAATCTATGCGTCCATACATTGAAATCAATGCATCCACATAAATCTATGCGTCCATACACTAAAATCAGTGCATTGCGTCCATTTACTGAAATCAATACGTCCATACACTGAAATCAATGCGTCCACATAATAACATCTACACTTTACTCACTAAAATCAATACGTCTCCTCTCTCTCAATACTCACTTTACATGAAAATCTATATATTTACGAAATTCTATATTTTTTTTTAAAAGTAGGTAATCTGGGAGGATTGAACCTTGAACCTCACGCCATTATCCCAACACCCTTACCACTATACCACATCTAGTTCTTATTATACATAGTAAAAAACTTATATACTTATATGTAAATATTAATATATATTTTAATTTAAATATAAATTAAATCTTAATATTAAAGATATATTTAATGTTAATATTTAGAATTAATATTAAACATTAATTCTAAATTTTTTAAATATAAATTTAAATAAAATGTTAATATTAAATTTAATTTAAATTTATATTTAAAAAAGTTAATACAAATTTTATTAGTGGTTACATTGGAAGTCAACTTCTTGTTCCTAAGATTAAGCTAGCTTTTATTAAATTAATTTAAACAATTTTTATTCCAAATCAACATATGCAAAAAAAGAAATACATTACCGTTTATTGTATTTGAGGTCAACTTCCATCGGGCTAGATTATGCTAGGTTTGAGTTATTTAATATAAATCAATTTTATTCGAAATCAACTTATGGGACATAACCTAAATTATTTTAGTTGAGGTCAACTTTGACCGTCAAGATTAAGCTAGCTTTTAGTTTAATAGAAGTAATTTTTAGAATATTTTAGAACAATTAGATAAGTATTTTCTTAACTGCAGCTACGTCGACGGATGCTTGGATTCTTTGGTTTAGATATGGATGTCACTGCAATAAAAGTTTTTAATACTAGGAACTTGAAGTTGTTATTAATAATTTGTTTGGACTCCTGGACATTCATAAGGAAACGTGAATTTGTGTCCTTGATAAATTTAATTAAGATTAGAATGAAAAGGTATTGTAATGTAGCTGGCGTAAGCCAATTATCCGTCAAAGTTGCAAGATGTTTCTTGGACAATGCTCTCCATTCTTGACAATCTGAAACCATGCTTAAGTTTAATCATATTTGACCCAGGCTTTGAATAGGCCTATGGAAAGGGAAGAGAGACAACAGAAGGGGTCAATGTAAAGTTTAGGCAGTTTTTTGAAAACAATCGAAGAGAACTTTTCCTAATTGTTGTGATGCTCAACAATCGAGCAGGGCCGCAAAGTATAGCAGGATACATGCCGAGAAATCTTGTGTGTAAAATGAAGGTACTTCCATCTGTTTAGCTCATTTAAAGCACATATAAATCTCTATGTGGAAAGTGTGTTTGTTTCATAAGATTGTCATTTGTTGAATCTAATAAGATTGCACTCTAGTGATGGAATTTTTCCTTGATTGAGGTTTTTTCTTAGGTGAATCGTGCATGATCTGTTTGTTGTGGCGCTAAGTATTTTCTATGCATGTACAATTTATTTATGCACTTAGAATTCAACAACAAATAGAATGAGTGAGTGTTGTTTGGAGCTTAAACATGGGAAGAGAAAATAACATAATAAATTTTATGCTTATGATATGTTTTGATGAACTATCTAGAGGCGGGGTTACTAAGATTTCTCTTCCTCAATGGAGCATGTTGGAGGGGCTTGGTCTCCCAAGAGTGTGTCGAAATTAAGTTCCTAAGAGCATTTTGATCTCTGGAATTTTGCTCCATCTTGAAATATCCCACTCTTGGTAGCATATACGTTGCTCCATTTTGTTTCGATGTGAGGACATCTACCAGTCCAGATCAAGCAGTTGGGGTCCATTAAGAACAAAAATTCTTCAGGCTCATATGTTAGGAGAGATTTGTTTGAAAGCTCTCGGGCTCCTCCCATGACTACCCAACTAAGTCCTCTTAGTCCTAGGAATTCCCCATAAGACATTATTAGGCATTGGATTGTTACATTCAAAGTTATTGATAATGACATAAATAAATCCTCTTGTAGCTCCACATATATTCCCACCTCTAGTCGTGATTAGTATTTCTCTCTATTAGGATTTACCCCCTCTTGGTTTACTCATTTTTTTAACCTTCATTTGTATTCCTTGTTTTTTTTGCTTTTGGCGCATAGTAGTTTCCTTGCCACTCCCAAATTACTATTTTCACTTGATGTACTTTCTTGTACCATTCACCTATTTTGGAATCTCATGGATATTATAAAATTATCTTATCTAGATCTTCGAGTCTCTTGCTATTTATACATGGTTCATTTTGGATTTGAGCCACTGTAGACTCATAGCTTTGTTACATTCATGCCAAATGGTTTTCAAAATGAGCTAGTGCTCCAATGGATTCCTATGTCAGCTACACCACAACCATGTAAGCATTTTTTGGAATGGAAGGTTTAACTATTTAAATACTATAAAATAAAAATATCATTCAATTTCATAGTTTCTTATTAAAATAATTATTAATAACTAGTTGCCCTCTCTCATCCCCATCCCAACTCCTTGTTTTTTAAATAGTAATTTTGGTTGTAAATAACATGTCTAAAAGACAAACCAATAAATCTTTTAAATATTTAATGGTTGATATTTTATATTTTATTAAAAATATTATATATGTTTAATTTTATTATATAGATGTTGATTTACATTTATGATATGTTTATGAATATTTTATGAGAAGTATTGTATTTAAGCAGTCTATTTTGTATTTTATATATATTGATTTTTTTCATTACGTATTGAATTATATTGATATCTATATTGATACTCGAATTATGCTACTATGATTATGATTTGGTTGTAATTGTATTAAATCTTAACATCTTATATATCTTTTAGATATATAATTAATAGTTACATGTTATCATATTTATTTGATAGATTTTTAATGATAACATATGGAAAATGACATATACCAGGCTTAAGTACTTCAAAACATATTCAACAAGAGACCATCCACACTCATTGGATTTTGTCAATTTCGTAATGATAATGATTATAATTTGGTTGTAATTGTATTAAATCTTAACATTTTATATATCTTTTAGATATATAATTAATAGTTACATGTTATCATATTTGATAGATTTTTAATGATAACATATGGAAAATGGCATATACAAGGTTTAAGTACTTCAAAACCAGGGAAATTTTTAAGGATCCATAATTTTTTCAAAGTGTAAAAACCTTGGCGAATCTTACTAATTCCTAAATTTGCAACCATAAAATGTATGGCGATTTAAAAAAATATATATATTCAAATTTCTAAGGACTTTATATAGTTTTTAGATAATTTTGGCGATTTTTAGAGTAAAAAGAAATTATCCCATGGAATTTGGGTGAATCACCTTTGAAAAAAAAGCAAATTGGCGAATCCTTTTTTAGAAAAAAAAGTCGAAAAACAACCCATAGACTAAATTTCGCCCCTACAATTTTCCTTGTTCAAAACATATTCAACAAGAGACCATCCACAATGATTGGATTTTGTCAATTTCCTAAATTAATTATACGGAGACACACAATGGCATTGCACTTTATTATAACTTAATTGAATATAACATTATCATATAATTAAATTTTGACCTTGAGCAAGCAATGTTGGTATACCAAATGTTGTTAGTATATACGAAGAGATGTGGTAAAAAAATTGATTCTTTTATTATATGTTTAGTGAGTTACTCCCTAGCGAACCCAATTTGAATCATGATTTTGTCCATTTGTGGCTAATAAATTCGATAATCTTTCCAAATCTTCATTAAGCATACCTATATTTTGACGCCAAAGAAACGACCATAGTTTATGTTGTTTGAGATAAGTTTTTATAATATTTAAGGATGTGGTTGCCTGCGGTTGAAGAGATTGTTTTGGAACACTAACACTATTACTCACAAGTTCAACTGCATTAGTCAAGAAGTTTTAGCACTTGGTAATTGGTTACAGCACCAATCTATTCTCTGACCGTCGTTATCAACTTATTAATAATAATAATCTCAAAACATCCCTCAAACAAGAAAAACAAAATTATGAAATGCTAAATACAAATTATTCTAGCCTTGATTTAGGAACTAGTTATTTCACAAGTTAAGGTCTAATGGTACTAATATTGTCAAAGGCCCATTTTATCTTTAGGAACTAGTTATTTCACAAGTTAAGGTCTAATGGTACTAGTATTGTCAAAGGCCCATTTTATATGGGAGGATGTAAAACCTAAGTGTCAAGTTTTCCACACCTTTTTTAATAAATGCCCATCTTTTGTATAAATAGCATGGATTAGCAAACTTGGTAGAAGCAAACCCAAATCCATATGGTAAACTATTATTTCTAAATAGTCTTTTACTATGGCATTTAATGATATATCTAGGTTCTTGAGTTTATGCATTTACCAATTATGTGTTTGATGTTCTTGATGATTACAAAGTCTATGTCTAAGATGAGTTATACCAATTTGTATTTTTACGATGGTAAACTATTATTTTTAGATAGTCTTTTACTATGGCATTTAATGATATATCTAGGTTCTTGAGTTTATGCATTTACCAATTATGTGTTTGATGTTCTTGATGATTACAAAGTCTATGTCTAAGATGAGTTATACCAATTTGTATTTTTACGAGGGTATTGTAATGGCAATATGTTGAAGATAATATTAGTTTGTAATGCCAAGTTCTTATGATAGTTTTACTCGTGTTTCACTCTCAGTTGATTCACGTTTTCTATGATATTTCTTATGTCTTATTTGCATAAGAGTTGTCCCATCATAAAGGAAGGAGTAATTGATCATGATAATCATTTGTGACTACATATAGTTTGGTCACATGATTACTTGTTCATACATTATGTGCTTGAGATAGTATATCAAGGAACAAAGTTTGTATTATGCTTCCATGGTTCATATTATACTTGTGATTACGTAAGATGCTTAATTTAGCATGTGGTATGGTGTAGACTTATTCCATAATAATTGAAGATTAAATGAGCATGATAACATGTGGTTTTACATACAAATTTCTAATATTTATGATGAAATAAGTAATAGTTAGGCAATGAAATAAGTAATAGTTAGGCAATGCTATGAGATCTAGTCATGATCATGATGACATATTTTATTGTGATATGAGATGGTTTATGGTAACCCATGTTTCTTGATTTTCTTAGTACAGAGGACGTGATGCAGTAATTGCACTTGGTTGTTGATATGATATGATCATAAAGTGATAGGGTGTTGTATGTGAACTTGTTTTGTGATGATTAATGATTGACTATATGGTTGTGAGTGGAAGTGTTTCACATATTCCACTATGGGGCCTTTGAGGCTGGTTCATTCTAGGATCTTGTGGGAACCCATAATCACAAGGGAGAATGGTTGCAAGTAACACCTTATGGATTGGGGACTAACTCACTCAGCAATACCATGCTAGTTGTAGTTTCGTCAGAAGACTACGACTTGAGGTATCAGCTATCGAGGGAGGTATATGGAGAAGGAATTTCAATGCCTGGGGTTGGTTTCCTTAAGGAGGAAGTCAAGCCAACCTTTCGAGATGCCTAGGCTACATTGGGGGCAGTGCACTAGTAATAAGATGCCTTGGTGACCAGTAGTTGATGGGTGACTAAATGAGACCTAGATTCCAACTAAGGTCGATGAGGTTGCAATAGATACCGGAAGTAGGGAACGACTTAGCATTGAGGCTAACCATGAAGTCTTTCGATGGCTATTGTATGATTCACAGACATGTTGTAGTAGAGGGCTTGTGCCATGACAAGTTGGACCATTTGGATTATTTGTGTGGAGGGTTATGGAGGTTGATCAAATGGTATGATTCTCAGGGTGAGGATGTGTAAGGGAGGAAATAGAAGTGCTATGGCTAGGAAACTTGTAACAATAACTTCGGGATGAAGTTCATTGAAGGGGGGGAGTATGTAACATCTCTTAGTCACATACTACATAAGTGCTAATGATCCGGATTTATGTGAGAATTAAATGAAAGAGTATATATATGTTCACATACACAAATATATGGCAAGAAACACAATAATACAGTAAACTCAAATTCTATTAAAATGAATGAAATAGAACAAGCTGTAAAATAAAATCAGCTAGAATGGTGGTAGCTATATCTTTGAGAAGAGATGTGGCGACTATGCTCATTTGTCATAAGTTGAATACAAGAAGAGGCCGAAAGAGCCTATTTATCATAAGCATGAGGGAAAGAACCCTAAATATCAAAAAACCTAACCCTAGAAGATGAACCATCATAAATTTTTCTACCCCAAGGTGGTCAATTGAATAGTCAACTTCCTGGGGCCATAAATTTCGCATATGATCTTCGTTTGGGGCGCTCGATAGCCCGTTAGAAAGTTCTATCTGAGATTTAAAACTTTCAACTGGGGGCACATATTATTCACTCCCCCCCTTAATTTCCAATAAATGTCATTTAGGGCCTCAAAACGGCCTCGGAAGTTCACGACCCGAAAAACTGTAGAAAAATTACTAGAAAACTACCAAAATGGAAAACTGTTTTGAGCTAGTGGAATAGGTGGGTGGCCACCTACGTTCATCTAGATCAACTAGGGGGCATACTTGGGTTATAGTGTAGGCGTGAGGTACACTCGTGATGGCCACATAAGTGGGTCCTACCCCTACACAATAGTATTAGATCATATGCCTATATTAAAATACTATAATAAGGACATGGGGAGTCATAAGAATATAAATGTATAACTTAATAAATTAAAACAAATTTAATCATTAGTTGGATTAAAGAGGGGGTTATTAAAGGAAAAGAATAAAATAAGTAATTATGAGCTATTTATGTAATTAAGTGAAATTTTGCATGTGGACATGTGTCCAATTAAGGGAGGTTGAAAAAGCTTAAAAAGGGGGAAATTATAAGGGGAAGGGGTCTTCTTCCTTCCTTCTTGTTCTTCCTCATTAGTTTTGGGTGGTGGGAGCAATTGGAGGGAGGATGGAGGTTGGAGGATGAGGGTAGTATTTTTATGATGATGGCTTGGCCACTTTGGTATTGCTGAGTGAGGGCTTAGGGGCTCTCAGTCTATGACTAAGAGGATGGTTGGGAGGAGAGTGGTCCCCCACATGTGGTTTTCCCAATAGCCGCTACCATGGTCTTGATTGCTTCTATGGTATATATGTAAGTCTAAATTTTTATCTCAGGTATATCTTCTTCCTCATCTTATTAGATCTTTGACTTTGGGTTTATAGTTTACGTAAAAATTGAGTTGTAATATCTTGTTAACTATAATAACGAGTAAGTTTCTCGCTAATTAATTGTTTTACTATTTTAATCATATTTTCTTAGTGTTAATATATTTTGTTGTGAACATGAAATGTAATTTAATTATATTGTTTGGAAGTATCTTTACCCATTAATTATAATTTTAGGTTTATTTATAAATAGGCCTTACATAATTAATGGATAAGGGTTATAGGTATATGTTTTTAGGATCTAGGAAAATCTTTATGTTTGAGTCTTAAGGAATAAGCTTTATGTTTGAGGGTGACCCTAATAGATCATTAGGGATTATGTTCATGGTTAAATGTTAAAGGACAAGGGTTAAATTTTATGGGTTTAGTATGAATTAATGGTGCGGGTGTTAAGATTTTGGTGTTAAGTTATAAGAGTTTGGGGGTTGGGATTTGTGCGTTAAGAACCTAGTCTTAATAAATGAGGTTAAGGGTTAAGAACTAATGGGTAAGGATGTGTTAAGGGATTATATGCATGGTTAAATGTTAAAGGAAAAGGGTTAAATTTTATGGGTTTAGTATGAATTGATGGTGTGGGTGTTAATATTTTGGTGTTAAGTTATAAGAGTTTGGGGGTTGGGATATGGGCATTAAGAACCTAGTATTAATAAATGAGTTTAAGGGTTAAGAACTAATGGGTAAGGGATGGGTTAAGGAGTGAGGATAAAACATAAGAATTTACGATTAATGTTATTTTTTCAAAATTAGGTTTTAGGGGTTAAGATTAATAATTTAAGGGTTTAGATTGTATTTGTTTATGCTTGTGGGTTTCAAGATTATTATCCAAGGTTACTCATGTGAGGATTAAGAAGTTAGAGTTAAAAAATAATATTAAGAGTCAAGGATTAAAGAATGTGATTTAGGAATAATGAATAATGGTTAAGTACTAGGTGTTAAGGGATAAGGTGGTAAGGAACATAGGAATCCTCCTCTATCCCAGTATCCAAGGAGATCCCAACCAATGTAACAATCTGGTCTAGCTATCCAACCAACCTAGGGATTGAGGAGTGCTCCTTCCCTAAGGACGTGGCCTACCAACCAACTCAGCCAAATCAACTAGCTAGCCTAGAGATTGAGGTGTGTTCCTCCCTTGAGGATGAAAACTTATAGGGAATCTGTTATCTCCTCAAATAAACATAGACTAGTTGTTTTTTCTAGGTGATAGGAAGTCTTTCAAATTTTCATTTTCATATACATTTGAGTTTCTTTTTCAAGAGTTTGAAGTATGTAATAAAGTTTGAAATAACATTTGATGTTACTTTTTCTCCAAAAAGAATTTTCGGGTTTCGGTAGCTTAGGCAGACATGGAAATTGTTCATTAGCTACTGAAAACCCATCTTTCGGCAGCTTACAGCGTAAAGGAAAAATTACTCAAAGCTACCGAAAGAAGAGGCATTTTCACCACTTTTTCGGCAACGCTCGTGTTCAAATGAAAATTCATTCCAACTACCGAAAGTAAGTCGGTTTCAAATGGTTAAGATGTCTAATCAAGGGTTCAGATTTGTAAGAAATAGGGAGAGGATTACATTAGCAGAAGATTACTTCAAGATCATTCTGTCAATGAACAGGAGCAAAAGAACTTCACTTGTCATCAAGAAAGATGAGACACTACATTTTTTCCATTTTGAAGATTAGTTTCAAACACAGCTTTCGGTGGCTTAGGCAGGATTTCACAGTTGTTCTTAGCCACTGAAAGCAGAGCTTTTGGTGGCTTACAGGTTCGAATTTTGGCTCTTTAGCCACCGAAAGTGCAGAACAGGGCAAAGAGGCATTATTTTGGCCCAAATCACGGTTTTTGCTTCCAAATGGAAAGAGGATGGTTTTTATTAAAAGATAATAATTAAAGGCATATGTATCATCTTTCTGTTTCAACTATGAGGCGGCAGAGAAGGGAAAAAAATCAAATGGATTTTCTATTTTTTGGTCAAGATACTGTCCAGTTTTCAAAGGAATATTTTAAATGCCTTGTCATCGTCTTGAAGGTTTTTGAGTGTGTCAAAGATTGTTGCAGTTGTCGAAGACTTGAAGACTGTCAAGATGGAGGCGAGAAGATTTACTGCAAAATTGGCATTTTTACTGTGAAAAGTCATCATTTTCAAATGATGATTCTGAGCAACTGGAGAATCATTTTGCAAAACTCTAAGAGGTTTTTGTTCCTAACATGTCATAGAACAATAACCTCTCTCCGTTTTCCTATAGGTGTTTCATATTGAGAGAATCGAATCCATCTTTGAGCCCCAATTTTCGGATCTTGGAATTTGCCTATTTGACACATGTTTTTGAAATACAGATCTCGGGCAAATGAAAACGAATCTCAAGAAAATGAGAGAGTTTTTTGCTCAAAAAAAACCAATATACAATAAAATATTTCGGTTTATACACAGGTGTCACAGATTCAGAGAACTGAATTCATCTCTAAGCCCCATTTTTCAGCAGTTTGGCCAAATTAAAAAGGATTTTTCCCTAGTTTATTGAAAACGGTTTTGAGCTCCTATCTTTAGTAAATTCGATCCAGCTTCTTAGGATCTGGAAAGATGCTGTAAAGGCTATAAATCCTAGAACTTGAGAGCAAGTAAAGGTTCAACTTTGGATACTCTTAAACACTTTTTTGTACTCAAGCTTCTCATGTTCTTGATCAGTAATACAAGCTTCTTTTGCCATTACTTGTTCAGATTTTCATCTTCTTATCTATTCTGTACTTGCACCTGAATGTCAAATTCATGTCTATTATGTTTGTTTGATGTTTGATAACTGCCAACTTGTCAATACATCCATAAACTAGAATCTGCCAGTACTTTGCTTGGTTTAGCTGGCCATTCATATATACTTTGTGTGTATGTTTTTGCTAGTAAATTAAGAGTTCTTCGTCCATTCATTTATCTACAACTCTCTGAACAGTGATAGTTAAAAGCCTTGTCAATCTGGTTGTGTTTATGCATGTCTTGGGTGAGTGAGGTTTGATTTAGTCATCTGACTGGATCCATGTTGAGTGAATCATTAAGATATTATTTAAGTTACCAGGCATCTCTGAGATACAACCTAGGAGAGTTTCCTGGAGTGATAACAGAATCTGTCTTATTTAATTAATTATTGTTTGGATTAGTTAGTTAGGGAATCACTTTCCATCATTGAGTTGCATGCATGTGCATATTATATTTCTTTCTAGCTTTGAGTTACGTGCATCCTTATATTAGGGTTTTGGACCTTTAGAGATATGTAAGCCTATAAGAAGGACATTTGAATCATAAATAAAGTTGACGAAGTTGTTTAGATATACTCCAATTCTTTGGTTTCTCATGTTTGATCTCTTCTTTATATAGGCTATATTTATTTTGTAGGAAGGTTGTTTCTTCTCATTTAGTATCATAGAAGTAAGATTTTGGCATGCTCCTTTTCACTTAAATGTTAGGGTTATTTGGAGACCACCCTCTTATCCTAAATGCCCTACTTCTCTTCTTCAACTCAGATGTCTCAAGTTTCTGGGTTCTTTGAGGTTCGTCCTCCACCCCATCTACCTTCTTTAGTTAGTTCTCTTAGCCATCGATTCAAACCACCGAATTATTATGTAACACTTGGGTGTTCCCATGAAGATGGGTAACACCTTTTGGCAAGAGAAGGGCATGAGAATGATAAAAAATGAGCTCGATCAAGCTTTTGTTAATCCCTCCATCGAGATTTTGAAAGCTCGATCGAGCGCTTTATTTTTAGAAGCTCGATCAAGGGTTTAAAAAACTCTTGATTCAGCTTTTTAAACCCTCGATAGAGCTTTAAAAAAAGCTAAATCGAGTTTTTAAAATCTAGATCGAGCTTTAAAAAAAAACTAAATCGAGCTTTTAAAAGCTAATAACTCAAAATAACCCACTTGCTTTTAAAAAAAATAAATTCACAAAATTTCAATCGAGCTTTCGATTTAACCACACTTAAACTCTCGATTGATATATTTAAATATCCACCCAAAATCTCGATCAAGGGTTTTTAAGACCTCGATCAAGCTATTAGCTCAATCGAGAGCTTAAAAAACAGTTTTTAGCCCTCTTTTCTGCAATTTTAATTTTACTACCTATTTACCCTGCCTAAACTCTGTCCTAGGATGCACCTTAGGTGGCATACTTAATACCATTAGATTCATCAACGAATTGTCTATCCATTGACATATAACTTACAGGTTTTTGAGTTCATATAATAATTTTTTTTTCAAACTTACACTTAGAAAACCATGTCCACAACTTCAAATCAGCGCAAGGAAAAATCAACAACATAAAAAGTACACAACCAAAAAATTTCATAGAAGATATATGCCCCAGACCAACGCATGCTCTTCAAAAGCGTATTTTTTGTTTTTCAATTTTTGAAAGTAATAAAAAAAACGTTTACGTGCACACACGTGTACAAAATGTAATTAAAAATTTCAATGGTTAGTTTCGAAATTTAATAAAAAATTATGTGTGCCCTAGTGCATTTTGTGTAGATTATGTTCATTCTTTTTTTTCAAAAATTATACATTTATCAATAAATTGTTTTAATAGCCTTGAGTTCCTGAGCCTGAGCGTTAGAGGGTTTCTGAAGGTAGGGTTTCTCACGGCATGGATCCGCCTCCAGATCCGGGGCAGGAGGCTCCGGATGCAGCACGACTCATCATATCGGACCATTTCAAATCGCTGGTTGCTTCCCAACCAGCTAACCCTAAAGCGGCTGCTACAAAAGAATCCAAGTTTGTGAAAAAAGCTGAGGTACCAGAAGTAAAGCTGACTTCGACCGCCTCAAAATGCAAGGCCGTGGCTCTAGCAGATAAGGGTTTGGTTGGGCATTTCACAGGATTATGGCCATCGCCCCGCTCAATAGAAACGTGGCTCAACAAAAACTGGCGGCCTTTAATTCAAGGGAAGGTGCAGCAAATTTTTTGTGGTAAAGGGTTCTTCGTTTTTTATTTCGAAAAGAAGGAGGACAGAGATTTAATCTTCAAGAATGGTCCCTACTTTATGGGGCCAAGAGGAATGTATTTAAACAAATGGGACCTCTCATTTGATCCAAAGAAAGATATTCCTTCTGCGGTTCCAGTATGGGTCAAACTACCTCACCTTCCTCTGCATTGCTGGAATGACGAGGATCTTCGAGCCATAGGGAACTCATTGGGAAAATACATTGATAAATCTGAACCAAAACCTCCAATGTTCTCATGTGCAAGAATATGTGTAGAAGTCCATCTGGAAAGGGGGCTACCAGAAGCAATAAATTTATCTATGGATGGATGGAGCCACAGGAAAACAGTCGACTATGAGCAAATACCATTCAAGTGCAAGGCTTTCCATGAATATGGTCACTTTGCTAGATTGTGCCCAAAAAGGAAAATTTTAGAAGAAGAGGAAACCCAAGGAGGGGAATGGAATGAAGTCACAAGGAAAAAAGGGAGTAAAACCAACCCAGTATCCAAAACCCCAGTGAAAAACGCAGAAAATACAAACAAGTTTCAAGTACTGACAATAAAAGATGAAGGTGAGGAGCAGGAGAAAGAGAAGCAAGCAGAACAGGTTCAAGAAAAAGAGGAACGGGATAACATCAGAAATGAGGAAGTTTACATCGATGCACATCAGTCTCCAGCAGTAGAAAAAGAACCTTCACTAAACTCAGGAGGATCAATAACACGAGCAAAAGCAAAGCTATTTCAGGAAGAAACCTCAGATAGCAAAGATGAGGAGCAGGAACCAATGGTGAAAAGAGGAAGAAGATACAATAAAGTAATAAGAGAACAAGAAGCAGCTAGAGAAAAGGCGGCGGGTAAGTAAACCAGCCTGGATCAGCATGTAAGGATAATCTTAAATGGGAAACAGCAGCAAGGAGCACAGGAGGAAAGAAAGGACAGAGCAGGTCCTCAACCATCAAAGAAATAATGAAAATAGTCTCCTGGAATTGCAGAGGATTAGGAGGACGACAAAAAGCAGAAGCAATAAAAAGAATAAAAAGAATGGAAAAGTTCTCAATTCTACTGATCCATGAGACTAAAATGCAAGAGGAGGAAAGTCTCAATCTCATGAAACAAATTTGGCCCAGTGGAGAAGGAATAGCTGTGAGCTCCTCAGGGGCTTCTGGAGGAATCATCACCTGGTGGGAAAAGGGTATGTATCAAAGTAAAACCTCATTTTTTAATAGACATTGGATTTTTGTAGAAATGGAAGAAATAGCAAGCAATAGGATGTTCTGGATAGGAAATATCTAGGGCCCCACTGTCTACGGACAGAAGGAGCAATTTTGGGATCAGTTAATAGGACTGAATCACATGTTAGCTGGACTTCCTTGCATTCTGGCGGGAGACTTCAATGCCACCATTTCAGTGGATGAAAGAAAGGGGGGATCGAAAGTTAGAGACCCTTATGGAGAACGAATGGAAGACTTGATGGCTGCTTGGAATCTTATTGACATCAAGCCCAAGCAAGGCACCTTCACTTGGAGCAACAAAAGAATAGGACCAAATCACATAGCAGCCAGACTCGACAGGTTCTTAATAAGCAGTCTCTTTCTCTCCGGTTCTAAGCTTCCTAACTCGAGCATTCTCACCTCGGCAGCTTCGGATCACAGACCCATATCTCTATTTTTCTCTTCTCCCGGAAATCTTGGCCCCCTTCCATTCAGGTTTAACCCTGCCTGGATTGAAAATGAGGAATGCATGGATAAGGTAAAAGATGTGTGGAGGCAATTCATTCCCGGATCACCAGGGTTTATCTGGGAATCAAAACTAAAACTGGTGAAAAGCACATTAAAAAATTGGGCAAAAATGAATTATATAAAGCCCGGGGAGGAGTATGAGAATCTGCAAAAAGACCTGGGAAGTCTCCAGCTCAAAATGGAGCAAAATCCAGTCATTGAAGACATGCTCAGGGAGGAAAAAGAAATAGAAGAGAAAATTTAGAAAGCAGCCAGAAAAGAGGAGGAAGAATGGAGGCTAAAGTCTCGGAGCCTCTGGTTAAAGGCAGGGGACAGAAATACAAAAAAATTTCATGCACAATGTAAGGAGAGATACAGGAAGAACAACATCGAGAGCATTACTAAGGAGGATGGAGTGAAAATAGAGGGTCAGGATCTTATTTTAAGGGAAGCAAAAGCCCACTTTGAAAAGCTTTACAATAGCAAGGAAGTGGTGTCTCAAGAAGATATGGAATATATGAGCAAGGAGATCCCCAATCTCATATCAGAGGCTGACAACAAAAATTTAATGGAACAGATCACCGAAAGTGAGACTAGAAAGGCAATCTGGTCACTCCACTCAGATAAAGCCCCTGGACCGGATGGATTCACAATAAGCTTTTACAGGAAATGCTGGCTCTGGCTAAAAAAATATCTCATACGAATGCTAAAATGGACAAGGAAAAGGGAAAGAATAGGGGGAGCTACAAATTCCTCTTTCATTGCTTTAATCCCCAAAGACAAAAATCCCCTCACCTTAGGGCGATATCAGCCAATCTCGCTTTGTAATTCCTCGTACAAAATACTCACTAAGGTCATTGCTAACAGAATTAAGGGGCATCTTTCCCGTATCATCTCTCCAAATCAAGGAGGCTTCATCGCGGGTCGCCAAATATATGACAACATATTGCTAGTGCAAGAAGCCATCCATTCAAGCATTCAAAGGAAGGACTCAGGTATGGCCATTAAACTTGACATGGCAAATGCTTTCGATAGGGTTAAACATGAATTTCTCTTCACAGTTATGAGGAAATTTGGCTTTGATCAAGAGTTCATAAGCTGGATAAAAGCTTGCATTGGATCACCGTGGATTGCACCCCTTATAAATGGAAGACCATCATCATTCCTTCGCTTGTCTCGTGGCCTAAGGCAAGGATTCCCCCTCTCTCCTTGTCTTTTTGTAATCATGGCAGACTCTCTTAGCAGATCTCTAAATAGGATTCAAGAATCTGGATCCCTCCCTGGAATTGAAATTGCCAAAAATGTCCAACCTATAAACCATGCTCAATTTGCCGATGATATTATTTTACTAGGCAGTGCCTCCCCTATAATTGCCTCTCGATTCAAATTTACTTTATCCATTTTCCTGCGGGTATCCGGGGGGAAAAAAAACAATAAAAAATGCAATGTTTATGGTTGGAACTGTAATATCCGCCAACTCAGAAATCTAGCCAACATCTTGGATTGCAAGCCCTGCTTCGATTGGTCCCACTTTAAGTATTTGGGCATCCCTATCTCCCTCAAAAAAGTAACCTCGTCATCTTGGACTCCCATCCTTGAAAAAATCAAAAACAAAATAAGTTCCTGGGGGACTCGCTGGTTAAATCTCTCAAGCAAAGTTATATTAATCAAAGTTGTGCTTGCATCAATCCCAATCTTTGTTGGAGCTATTTTAATGGCACCAAAGTCAGTTACTAATGCAATCAGCCTGGAAATAAGAAAGTTTTTATGGCAAGGAGGAAAAACACAAGGTAAGAAGTTTCATCTAGTTAACTGGAAAACAGTTAAAGAAAGGCGCAAAAGAGGGGGATTGGGAATACGAGATCCAGCAACAATGAGCAAGGCATTGGGAGCCAAATTAGTCTGGAGAATGATAACTGGCAAAAGAGAGTGGTGGAAGGAGGCCATAAGGAAAAAATACATCAGAGGACCCCAGCAAAGATGCTTGAACAACTTGAAAAAGAAGAATGGAACAACAATATGGAGATTAATCCATGATTCAGTTGGGCTAATAAAAGCGCAATTGTACTGGATCCCGGGCAATGGGGAAAAAATCAATATTTGGAAAGACAGTATCAAAGGAGAGCGTCCCTTAGGAGAAATCAATGAAATCCAAAACATCAAGACTTGGCTTCAGGATTCAGGGATACAGAAGTTGTCAGACATGGCAACTTGGACGTCAACAAGGAGGTGGAAAGGCTGGAAAATCGTAGAACCTCCGGAGAATCTTGTTGAAAATTACAAAGCTTTCCTACAGCTATTACATGGGAAAGCTCCAATCAACTCCAGGACTAAAGATGTTAGAGGATGGGGGAAAGCTGGAAGATACACTGTCAAGGATGGATATGATTTACTCACCATAAATCACTCCCCGATCAAGAAAATTTGGCAGAAGGTATGGAACTCTGATAGCATACCAAAAATCAATTATTTCTACTGGATTCTAGCACATAACAAACAATTGACTGCGGACAATCTAAAGCATCGTGGAATTGAAGGACCCTCCAGGTGCCATTTATGCCAAAAGGCGGAGGAAAACTCCCAACACATATTTTTAGATTGTAGCTATGCCAAGCAAGTTTGGAATGTGGTCCTTGGCCCTCTTTCAAACGCCATATCAATGCCCAAGCAAATCCAGCAAATGATAGATAAGTGGGCTAATGGTCTTCAGGGCGCCAGAAAGAATAAACCAACCTTATACAAAATTCTAAAAATTCTCCCAATGAATATATGCTGGAAATTATGGTTGGAAAGGAACCAACGAGTCTTTGAGGGAAAAGCTAAGTCAGAAAACAAAATAGCCAACAAAATCATTTCCCTAACTTCAGAATCCCTGCGAGCAAAAGGGATAACAATCCAGCAGCAAGAATCTTTAAATTGGCATGAATATCAGTGGTGCAAAATCTTTATAACAGAGAGTTAACTTCAGTCCAAAATGCCTCCAATGCTACAAGACTGGGAGATAAGGAAAGACAAACATACTTTTAATAATTGGTGGAGAAACCAAAAAAGACACACAATCTTTTTTGATGGGGCTTCCAAAGGAAACCCCGGGGAGGCAGGTGCGGGGGGGATTATTTACGATCCCGGAGGAAGAAAAGTTGCAGACTTTTCCTGGGGCTTAGGTGCACAAACTAACAATGAAGCAGAGTGGTTGGCGATATATTATTCACTTGAGCTAGCCTCATCTTTAAACATAGCAAAGTTACAAGTGATTGGAGATTCCAGGCATGTAATCCAGAGCATGAAAAATAACAATTTGAAAGGAGCTAAGAGACAAAATCTTTGAAAAAGGATCGAAAATCTTCCCCTCCCAATCGACACTCTCTTTTATCATGTTCTTAGAAGCCTTAATTCAACAGCAGATAGGCTTGCCAATATTGGAGCCACATTGGGGAAAGGCCAACTACTTCAAAACAATGTCTCGAGCCACAAGTTCATCCCCTAATTATCATGCCAAAGACCCCATCGAACTAGCAAGGAATACAAATTTGAAATGGTTGGAATGGAGGCTTCCACCTCGTGTAAGGTATACGGTCTCACATGCCCGCGTTCTCCAGCAAGTGGCGAGTAACAAGACATGTGGCTCCTCACCTAACCTCAGAGCTCCCACGCCTCAGCATTTATTGATGCAAGGCGGTCATAGAAGGCCTCTTCTCGACATGGAACAGAACAATTGTCTTCCGCTCGGCCCTAGCTTTCAGCATCTCAGCATTTTCGCAACGGATTTCGAGTCTCAGCAGCCTGAAGAGGACCATTGTGATAGTTGTTTCCATCGCAGCACAATGGAGGGGATCAGGAAAGCGATTGCCACTCTCAGCCAGGTTACTTCTGAAGTTAAAGTCTATCTCAGCAGGACATACTCGGCGGTTTGCACCATAGCAAATCAGAACAAAGAACAAAACACAGAGTTTAAATACATGCACTCTCGTCTCTCCTGCGTCGAGTCCCGCCTGGACGACATTGAAAGAAACACTATAGAGCTACTAGGGAAGGTCGACAGCATTAAGGAGGATCTATCAGTTTTCATTCATTAGTAAAACTCAGTACAGCCAGATGCAGGAAGCGTCGTCTGTTAACCAGGGAAGGATGGAAGTTGCCTCCTTCTTGCAGCAGAATTACAGATAGATTATCCTCTCAGAAATTTTGGAATGCTCTCTGCAGGTTTTTCTAATTATATCTACTTCTGAATGTATTTTTGTATACTGTTATGTGGCCAGTTTGTAAGGGTATATCCCAGTAGAATGAATAGAAACTTCAGGATAATTAGGAGCAAATATTTTCAGAGACAAACACATTGTAAAATCTGCAATTTACCTCTTTTTGAAGCAAATTTATGGCTCAAATTTTGTATTGAATGGTTGTGCACAGCCTTTTATATATATCTATAAAATACCCTGTTTCTGTTAAAAAAAAAAAAATTGTTTTATATGCACACAAACCACTTGTTAACTTTTCCTAAAATTTACAAGAACAAACCTATTATAAAATGAAATATTGACATATTAAATAATATTTTTATTTTACAAAAAAATATAAGTGGAAAGAAAACATAATTCCCTACAATTTTTTTTGTTTTGTGTCGGAATTCACAAGGCATATATGAGTTTTGAGGGCTTCGATTTAATAAATGAGTAAAAATTTGAATTTTCACTATCACTTTTGACCAAAAAGTGTTACCCATCTTCATGGATTCACCCACCTATTCATTTGGTTCAATATATGCCTAGATTTGCTACTAGCCTTTTTGGCCTTCCCACCCTAAGACTTACTAATGTGTTCTTTCACCATTGTTTTGGATTTCTTGAGGTTGTCTCCGCCCTATCTCTTTTATATTATGTCATTTCACCTTTCCTAGGGCTATGCCACCCTCCTCACTATCATCCAGACCTTCTTGTAAGTAAACCTAACTAGATCCATCACCTAAGGTTTCATTGCAATTCTTTCATAGTGTCTCTCGATCCCTTATTGGATCCTCACAACACTTAGTCCTCTTAGGATGTAGATCCCAGTTTGGTCCAAGAATTAGCTAGTGATCTCACTAAAGCCCTCAAATTGTAACCTAGGGCTTCCACTTCCACATTTCAATTATACTCCAAAATATTATTACCTAAACATGGTGGCAAATGCCCAAAGATACTTTGGAATCTTGGATACATAACCACATTGCCTACTTCCAAGTATGCCCAACTATGACCAAAGAACAATTCTTTCTCCATGCAAAAAATCATTTAGAAGGAATTGATCAAGCTAGGTGGAAATCTCACCAAGATTCTCTCAATGTATATGTGAAATTAAAAAAATAATATCTTGCTAACAACACTCCTATGAACGTTAAATCTCACTAGCTCATTTGGTTAAGGTGTGGCTCTTGTCAACAGGGCGACCTGAGTTCAATTCCCCTTAGGGGTGAGTTAGTTGGGAGGAGACGCCCAATATCCAACCAGTTGAGGGTTGGTGTGGCCCTAGACAGGTACGATTCCTAGGTAATTTTGACGGCTTAGATTCCCCTAGGTAATGGTTTCTTAGACCAAAGGCCACTCCCGCAAGTTAGGGAGTTTCTAGCAAAAAAAAACACTCCTATGATTGTAACTACATGGGACACCTACTATTCTTTAAGAAAGTATTTGTCTAACCTCATATGTAGGTGGTTGCAGTTGCATCAAATAGAAATTTGATAAGAAACATATATTTACACTATTTTGTAACCCTAACTCTTACGCTAGCTATATCCCTAACAAGTTGCATTCCCAAACCCTCATCCTTTTCCACCTCAAAAATCCCCTAGCCTCATCCCTCACCTTAATTCGTCTCAAAGTTATGTTTTAGAATCCAACTTAACCATGAAGAAGAAGCCACTCAATTCATCTCAATAATTTTTGTATCCCTTCCATAAATATTTAACAATAAGAAAACAATTAAGGATTTACCAAAATGAATCTACTAATTTTTCTAAAATGTTTGTATGTACCAAATTATTTAAATATATAGCAAATTCTAAGCACCATACATAATTACATGAAAAATTAACAAACACTATGTAGAGTTTCGTTCATTAATTTTAATAAAATGTATGCGTGATGGATATTATTTTGCCTAAACACATCACAATGTGTTAAAACAATTGAAATACACGTCTTTATACAAACCAAAACCAAAGTGCCATGATAGAGGGAAAACCCTAAAACGAAGACCATTTTCCATAGACACATCTATATAAAAACCAAAACCAAGGTGCCATAATAAAAGGGAATACCCCAAACAAAATCCATTTTCCATAAACTTTTGTGTATATTCTGTGTATAATAGAGTGCCTTTAAAACCCAATAAAAAATGTTCTTAAAATGGTGGTTCACTGTTTCTTAGAGGGATAGTCCATCGAGATAATGCCAACACCTACTATTCTAGGTAGAGAATCAAGGTATGGCTAGAAATATAATCATTACAATAGGGGCTCAACAAGAGCATCATGTTACTTACAATAAGTGAACCTGGGTGGGGAGGAAAACAATCATTCCTCCCAACCACCCGAGCTACAACAAATGGACCCAATAAAAAATGTTATAACTAGTACTAATACCAAACTTGTTCGAGAGCCTTACATGTCCATACACATGATTCTTTACTTCACATATTAAACCAAATATGTTTGGAGGTTTACAACCTATGTTTTATGGTACACAAACTTAGGGATAGGGTGTGTATCCCCGCCTCAGGTACATGTTCCCATATCCCCAAAATGGTATCGTTTAGGGCATCCCTTAAAGAACCTAGGTCGTGATCCCATTGGGGGATGGCGTACCCTCAAAAAAAGGGATGTGGTGATCATAGGAGATGCCAAGGGTTACACCTGTGTAGTTGGTGGATTTTTTTTCCTCTCAACCGAGTGGAAACCAAGAAGAAGAGGTAGGGGAAAGGTTCCCCCCCTTCCAAAATCCCTGATATTATCATTTTAAACACACAAGACCGCCCCAATTTACCTCATTTCTATCCTAGTAGTGAAGAAGGAGAATAGTCCAATCAACAATTAAGAGAGACCGTCAAGTAGTTTCCATAACAACAATGAAGGGTTTGACTCTTAATAGTCTAATGGTGAAGGGAGAGAAGGGAGGTACAATCCCACATTAAGGTAGAAATAATCCAACATTAAAAGGAGTGAGGTATTTGTCTTTGTCTTGAGTCTTAAGTCATTGAATTTCCAGATTGGACCTTGGAATATTTTCTAAGTTCATTGCTTCAATTTTCAGATATGTCATTTCTCCATTCTTCTTATTTCTCCAACCAAGATGGCATCATCAAATCCTCAATATCCACTATGGAAATATGTGGAGTCGACAAAAGAAACACAGGGTGGAGGGGGGACAACATTGATAAAATGAAACTTATGTCATGTTGAATGGAAATGAAGCTATACCTGAGTTAAATCCCATTTTATGAATGTTTCAAACAAAAGTGTTGAAATTTGTATCAAAGACCCGAAGGATCCCACTAGACTCCCTAGTGCACAAAGGGAGCATCAAAGGGTTGATATTAAGACATGCTAGTCAAACTCAAGGCCATGTGATGATATTAGTGACAATGATTAGTCCAATGAGGAAGATCTGCCATCCAATGATGAAGTTTGTTTTGGTGATGAGAATGTGTCATCAAAAACATCAAAAACAAATATAACTTCATCACACAAGAGGCGTAATACTAGTGGCATGTTTGACATGCTTGATGTGAAGGGAAGGGAAGGTGTTGATTTTGCAATAACAAGATTTTTTATTGCATGTGGCATCCCTTTCAATGTATCCTATTCACTCTATTTTGAGCAAATGGTCTGTGACATTAATGATAGACTTGTGGGCTATAAGGCACTTGGCTATATGAAGCTCTGAAATGTGTTGGTGGAGAAAGAGAAAGCATGTCTTGAAAAGGCAATGGCACCATTGAAGGCATCTTGGAGTGTAGATGGATGCTCCATTGTCATGGATGGTTGGACTGATTATCAGAATCGTCTACTGATAAACATCATTGTCTCTTCCATATCCGGTCCATATTTTCTAAAGGTCATTGACTATTCCAGTCAATAAAAGACACTATATTCTTGAAAGACCAACTATGTGATGACATTGTAGAGGTGGGGCCATCCAATGTCATTCAAGTTGTCAATGTGCAAATCAATTGGGATAATGGTCCAAAAAGTGTACAGGTTAGTGACAAGTTTGATTTTTTACAGTTCTGATTTTGTTTTCTAATTTTTAATATTTATTCAATGTTCATAAATCATAAATCTATTTTTTTTTATTTGTGAATTCTTGATGCTCTTTGAATAATGCATTGAAAGACATTGGGGAAATTGATTGGATTTAGGTGCTAATTGAAAATGAGCACAAAACTTAGAGGTTCATATGAAACCACCACCATTCACAAGCCATTTGCTATAGGCATGCCCAAATGGAGCTTCTTAAACCAACTAATGATGTATTTGCAACTTACTACATCCTGCTTAAGCGACTTGTGGAGCTTAATGGGGCTTTAGCTACCACAATTATTAGTGATGTGTGGGACCAGTGGAAGTAGTCTATCTCATATGCTGTTATGGAGGTGAAGCGATTGATTTTTGATGATCACTTTTAGGTTGATCACAAATTTGTTGTGGAATTTGTAGAGCCAATATGTGATATGCATTGCTATGCAGACATAAAAAGTACATGTTTATGTGAGATTTATGAGAACACAGACTGTATGTGTGAGAGGATTATATCCATCACAAAGAGGAAAGATCCAAATTTATGGAGACAATTGAAAACATTCATACATGGATTGTGGAATAAATTGAACACCCCACTTCATATGGAAGCCTATGCAGTTAATCCAAAATGGTATGATCCCTCGACATGAAGGAGGACTCCTTCCCAAGATAGAGAGGTGGTGAATGAGTTTATGATTGTTGTTAAAAAAATGTGTGGTTCTACAAAAGAGGCCTCTAAGATATGATCTCAATTTTCCCAATTTTCACGTGGGTTAGGTGTCTCACATGATTCTAACACTAACAGGAACAAAAAAAAGGATTTGATAGATTAGTGGTGGATTCATGGTGTTGATGCTCCTGAGTTTCAACAATTTTCCATACAATTACTTGGGTGAATAGCTAGTTCCTCATCTTGTGAGAGGAAATGGAGCTCTTGTGCCTTCAACCATCCAATGAAGAGAATCCGGTAGAGATTGAAGAAGCCAGAGAACTTAGTCTATATTCATAGCACACTTTGTCTCATAGATCGAAAATACCTAGTGTACAAGGAGGGTCCTTTCAAGAGATGGGACCAATACACAAATGATGCCATATGTGTGGACATGGAGATAGAACTAGACAACCTTGTCAAGATACCACCAATTTAGTATGGATGAGGATCCCCCACCCAGAGAGCTTGTTGATTGAAGGCCATAGTGATGTTGATGACAATGATGATGAAAATGTAGTTGGCCTAGCAGACACGGCTTGAGGAAGCCAAATCATCTATGTTGTTTATTGTTTAATGTTTTTTGAATTTTCTATTTCAAATTTGGAAATGCAATTAGGAAAATTTTGGATGTAGTAGACAATGGACATATATAATATGACTAACAATATGTTTAAACTTGAATTACGAACTTTTGGTTGAATAGGTTCAAATGCCCGAAATCGCAAGCATAGGGTTTTTCTACGCACGCTTCTAGGGTTTCTTAGTCGTGGAGCACCCTGCTCATCTCTCGGCGGTGCGCACAAGCTACAGGTAAACAACATGACATCATGGCCACGCGTGGGGGGGTGGGCTCCGTTGTCCCCTTCTCGGCCTCCCAAAACGGTCGATACCACAAAGGACAAATCGAAGCTGAACCGGGAGGAATTGGGTGAGGGATCTAGATCTAAGGATTCCCCGAGACAGAAGCGAACACCAGGCGGTTGTATCCCAAGATTTGCTAAGATCCCAGGCCTCCAGATCAACTCAGAGAAGCTACGTGAACATGTAGAACTATGGAAGGAAAAATCCCTAATAGGTAAGTTTATTAGTGTTTGGCCCAAAGAGAAAGATCTACTGAAATGCATCAAATCCACCTAGAATCCTAAAGGCCATTATGACTTGCAACTGGGTTCAAAGGGTTTCTTCACAATTATCTTTTTTAACCAAGAAGATAGGGACAGGGTTCTGGAAGGTGGCCCTTATTTCTTTTTCTCTTATGGACTGTACCTTATCCCTTGGAAGGAAAGATTCAATCCAAACATAGAAGATATGAGCATTACCCTTGTTTGGATCTGGCTCTATTCTCTCCCATGTGAATATTGGGATCTGGAAATTTTGAGGGATATCGACAATACTCTCGGCGAATTCGTGAGAGTTGTTGAACTCACCAAGCAACAACGCTATACGTCTTATGCCCAAATCTATGTCTACATGAACTTATCTTGGGAAATTCCGGAAGCCATCACCCTCACCTGGGACGATGTTGACTGGATCCAGCCACTTGATTACGAAAATGTCCTTTTTCGCTGTCGGCGATGCCATGCCCATGGTCATTTCAGTAGAAATTGACCGTGGAATTTGGAAGCTTTGGGCCCTAAAATCACCCAGAAGGAAGGTCGAGATCCTGAGGGTTTCACACAAGTCAAGATCAAGAGGAAGCCAAGATGTAACTCTAACCCAGATCAACCTGCTCGCTACCTCCAATAGATTTCAAACCCTCGCCAATACTGAAGAAATTCCTGAATCTCCTGAAAAATATCAGGAGAAGGACACCCTCACTGTTGGAACTATCCCTGTTGAAATCCCCATGATCCATATCGACCTCGCTGATCAAACTGCTAACATGGAGGGGGACCAAGTGGATGAAACAGAGGACATGGACCTAGGGGATTTAGACCTAGATGAAATAGAGCAAGAATGCAGTAAAAAAGGTAAGGGTTATGTCTCGCGAAGACAGCTCGAACTGCTCAAAGAGGCCATTCTGAAAATTGGGGCTTCCCCTCAACTTGGGATTGCTAAGGAACCTCTCAAAAGCACAAAAAGAAAACAACCGGAAGATGGGGAAAAGAGAGGAATGAAGACCAACAAACAAAGGATAGTGGATATTGGCAGTAAGTTGATAGAATCATGTCAATACCCGACAATTCGGGAGCCCTTTTCTAAAGTTAATTGGGTTCCCCAATGAAAGTTATCTCCTGGAATATCCGTGGGGTGAATCACCCCCGCAAGATCAAGACCCTGCGAAATAAGGTAAGGATGGAAAACCCTTGGATTCTGTGCCTTCAGGAAACCAAATGTGGGACTGAAACCCTAAAGAAAATTGGGGAAAAAAATTGGAAAGGCTGTGAAATAATAAACATCGATGCCCAGGGTATGGCACGAGGCTTGGCAATTCTATGGAATCCGAAATTGGTAGTTCTCTCAAACTTTTGGGCTTCGAAGGGAATCCTCTCTACGAATTTTCATAGTTCCCAAACCCAAATCAAAGGAATTATTACCAATGTCTATGGCCCTAGCATCTACCCCCATAAGCAGTCTTTTATGGGTTCCTTGGCTTGGATTGCGGATTGGATAGATGGAAAACCCTGAATCATAGGAGGGGATTTCAACCTAATCACGATGCTTGAGGAGAAGAAAGGAGGGAGACGAAGCTTAGGAGCAGCAAATGAAGCCTTTAGAGACCTTATTGGCACTCATAATCTCATAGATATTGAAACTGCCAATGGATGGTTCACATGGAACAACAAATGTGGCGGAGAGCACCATGTCGCCTCTAGGATTGAGATATTTTTGGTCTCAGAAGGGATTGTGAACAATAGTGGGGACCTACATTCTTCAGTTCTTCTGTCAGCAGGTTCTGATCATTGGCCTGTTAGCTTGCAATGGGAGGGTGTGGGTCCACCCTCTAAAAGACCTTTTCGCTTTGAATAGTTTTGGCTGGAGCACATGGAATTTAAAACCCTAGTCACCCATTGGTGGCTCAACTCTCCACCAAGGGAGGGTACACGCATGTACCAATTCCAACAGAAATTAAAAAACCTCAAAGCCAAGCTCCATACCTGGAACAAGGAAGAATTTGGAAACATTTTTTAAGACAAAAAGGCCTTGATTAAACAGCTGGACGAAATCCAAAGGAAGGGGATGACTATAAGGTATGATGATGAGCTAAGGGGTTTGGAAGCAGCCACCACCCTCAAGCTTAGTGCTCGGGAATGACAGGAGGAGATATATTGTCAACAAAGTATCGACATCAATGGCTCAAGGAAGGTGAATGCAATACCAAATTATTTCACTGATCAGTTATCCAGAACAGGCAAAGAAACAGAATTCATCACTTTAAGATTGTTGCTGGCTCCTACATCGAAGACATAGCTACCATGGAAGAAGAGCTGGTGGACTAATTTTGCACCATCATGAAAGAAGACAGGGTCAATAGAACCACTAGCATTGCTCAAATCACTCAGCATATTCCCTCCTTGATCACGGCTGATCAGAATACACTCTTAACAAAACCAATCTCGTTGTTGGAAGTGGATGAGGATGTGAATCAAATGGCGGGGGGGAAATCTCCAGGTTCGGACGGGGTCACTACAATTTTTTTTCACTACTTTTGGGACCTAGTAAAGAATGAAGTCTGTCAGATTGTGGAATATTCAAGAAAAACCCGTAGGGTTCTCAAATCCTTCAATGCAACTTTCCTCTGTTAATTTTTGAGCATTAATTGAACATACTCTAGGATCTTTACTGAGAGAATAACATGTACAACATATCAAGTATAGCAATGCATATCAATCACACCAAGCAATCACGTGAGACATGAGACAATAGACACACAGAGTTTCACTAGCGAAAACCATAAAGGTGAAAAACCCCACAACTTCCTCAGAGATAGAAAGAGCAATGATACAACCAAAGTACACAGAGATAGTCCTCCTAGCAGCTGAACCTCCTCCTCCACTAGTGCACCACTTTCTGAGTAGTGTAGAAGTAAATAATGAGATGAGCAAATAGAGTGCCTCCCGCACTCTATTTATACATGACCTGACCTGCCTAATAAACTAGCAAGGTCGACTTGTCTAACTCAGTCTAATAACCCATGGTAATACTAATCAGAGCCGACCCCACACTTGGTGATCTAATAACCCATCACATGAAAGGTGCGAAACTTGTGAAACTTGTCAATACAAATGACGACACTTCCGTATAGAGGAATAATAACATCTCTATAGGAGTACAATATACATAGGTGAAATACATTCTGAAGTTACAATTACATCAACACTCCCTCTTAACTAGGAAGGTATTTCTCGACACAGATTTGCTAGCACAACTCTTCTTCTCTAGATCATCGTCACTGGATCATCGTCATCGAATCATCGTCATCGTCAAGGCGATTGCTATCTCAATCAATCTCTGATCTACTCATCATAGGAAGTTCTACAAAGCTAGTCATTTTTCATATTGGATGTAGGCCCACCACCTGCAGGTCTTCATCATCATTGGCCATACTGTGGAATCCTCAAGACTTATTACGTGCATCAACAAAACCTAACAAGAGCATCTCAGGACTGGTTACGTTCCCAGCACAACCTACAAGATCTCCCAGGGAGCTATTACATGTGACCAAACAAAACCTAGCAAGAGCATTTGTCAGATCTCCCAGGGAGCTATTATATGCCATAGGAAAAACCTAGCAAGAGTATCGGCAAATCTCCCAGGGAGACATTATATGCAACCGGAAAAACCTAGCAAGAGCATCCCAGGATTGATTACATGCCCAGCACAACCTGCAAGATCTCTCAGGGATAAATTATATGCCACGGACAAAACCTAGCAAGAGCATTTACCAGATCTCCCAGGGAGCTATTATATGCCATAGGAAAAACCTAGCAAGAGTATCTGTAAATCTCCTAGGGCGCTATTATATGTCCTTCCAAGAAAAAACGAGCAAGAGCATTTTCCAGACCTCCCAGGGAGCTATTATATGCCATTGGCAAAACCTAGCAAGAGTGTCTGCAAATATCCCAAGGCGCTATTATATGCATATCTACACAACCTGTCCACAGCCATAGAGTATCAACCTGATACTCACCATACATCATCCTGATGTACATCACATGATCATCCTGATCATCATCATAGCATCATCCTAATGCATATCATCTGGAGCAACATCTTGTAGCTCATCATCCATGATCATCCTGATCATACAATGCATCCACCTAATGCATATCTGATACATATCATGTGGAGCAACATCCTGAAGCTCATCGTCCATGATCATCCTGATCATACAATGCTTCCACTTGATTCATATCTGATACATATCCTCAACCGTGATCTACTTGATCATACAATGTATCCACCTGATACATATACAAATACATGATCCAACTGATCATCACAAGCATCCAATATGATGCATATACATATACATGATCCAATTGATCAAAACAAGCATCCAACATGATGCATATACATATACATGATCCAACTGATCAAAACAAGCATCCAACATGATGCATATACATATACATGATCCAACTGATCATATCCAACATCCAACATGATGCATATACATATACATGATCCAACCGATCATATCCAACATCCAACATGATGCATATACAGAGCAGTAACTGGAGTATCGTCCTGATGCTCATCATCCAACGCTTACATCCACAACCATGGGAAGGATCCTCCTCTCACCATGCTTGGAATGGCTCCAGCAAATGTGTCCATCACTTATTCCTCGAAGTGTTGTCAATCTGAAGAACACCAAGCCTCTCTCTGAAGTATTCGAACTTCACTCTGGCTAGTGGTTTCGTCAGCACATCCACAACCTGCTCATCCGTCACAACATACAGGAGCTTCACTGCTCCTCTCTGCACCATATCCCTGATATAGTGATATTTGATCTCAATGTGCTTTGACCTGTCGTGGAACACTGGATTCTCATACAGCTTCACACAACTTTGGTTATCACAAAAGATACCAGTAGCATCCAACGGGAGATTAAATAACTCAGACAGTAGCTTCCGAAGCCATATTGCCTCACAACTAGACGAACAAGCTGCAACATACTCTGCTTCGGCTGTACTCAGTGCTACGCAGTACTGCTTTCTGCTAAACCAAGAGATCACACTTGATCCCATACTGAAGCAACACCCAGAAGCGCTCTTCCTATCTGCAGCACTACCTGCCCAGTCTGAATCAACATAACCTTGCAGGTTAAACTTTTGATTCACATCATACTTAAGCCCATAATCAATTGTATCCTTCAGGTACCTCAGAATATGCTTTACATCAACCAAGTGAACACCTCTGGGATCCGTCAGGAACTGGCTCAATGTGTTCACTGCAAAGCAAATATCTGGTCTCATGTTCATCAGGTACATCAAGGACCCAATCATTTGACAATACACAGCGACATCAACTGGCTCAGATGAAGCATCACATAGAAGCTTCAAGTCCGATGCCATAGATGTGGCCATGGCCTTGCAGTCCATCATCCTGAACCTCTTCAGGATCTCTACTGCATACTTCCCTTGTCCAAGGAAGATACCATCTATACTCTGCCACACCTCCATGCCTAGAAAATAGTGCATCATCCCCAAGTCCTTCATCTCGAACTCGGCAGCAAGCTTCCTCTTGGTATCGGCAATCAAACCATCCTCACCTGTAAAAAATAGGTCATCCACATACAAGAGTAGTATCACAGGATTGCCTTCCTCAACCTTGTAGTAAAGGTTGGAATCTACTTTACTCTTAGTAAAGCCCAAACTGGATAGAAAGTTGTCTATCCTACCATACCAAGTCCTAGGAGCTTGCTTCAAGCCATACAAGGCTTTCTTCAACTTACACACATATGAATCCCTTTCATGTGTCTCAAAACCTAGTGGTTGCTCCACATACACTTCCTCCTCGACTACACCATTCAAGAAAGTTGTCTTGACATCCATTTGGTGTATCTTCCATTTCATCATTGTAGCCAGAGCAAGTACTGATATAATGGAAGTGTATCTGGCCATAGGAGCAAAAGTCTCTTCATAATCAATCCCTTCTTTCTGAGAGAAGCCACGAGCTACAAATCTCGCTTTGTATTTCTCTATGCCGTCATTTGCAGCATGCTTGATCTTGTAGATCCACTTGGAAGTCACCACATACTTTCCTTCAGGTCTTGGGACTATGTCCCAAACATCATTCTTCATGATCGACTGGTATTCCTCGACCATGGCATCCTTCCATTCTTTCTTTTCCGCTGCTTCTTCATAATTGGAAGGTTCTTTGTTCATAATGTCACAGAGTAAGGCAACATAGCTAGTATGAGATCTAGTTCTCTTCCTTGCTCTGTGTTCTTCTTCTGGAATGCCATACCTTTCTGCATCTTGAATGAGCTCTCTAGCCCATGCAGGTTTCCTCTTGTGAGAGTTCTTCTCACGGGGTGGATCTATAGGTTTTTGTGGATCTTCAACTTCACAATCTGCTTCTAGAATTGCTTCATTCATGGTGATGTCTTGAAATCTGGTTTCCTTTGGTTCTTCATGATCTTCAACAGGTGCCTTCCTTGACTTGATGAAATCCGAGTCTTCATCAAATGTTACATCCCTGCTGACATCAATCTTCTTGAACACTGGAAAGTATATTCTGTAATCCTTCGAGCTTTCACTGTACCCCACAAAGATGCCCTTCTTTTCTGAAGGATCTAGCTTTATCCTCTTTTCCTTTGGAACATGAGTGTATACTGGACAACCAAATATTCTGAGATGGCTAACTTCAGGTTTCTTACCAGAGAATACCTCTTCTGGTGTCTTGTTGTCCAATATCTTGTGAGGTGTTCTGTTTTGCACATATATAGCTGTCCTAGTTGCTTTTGCCCATATATGCATAGGTAGATCCTGGTCATCCAACATTTCCCATGTTGCTTCCATGATTGTTCTATTCTTCCTTTCTGCAACTCCATTCTGTTGTGGATTGTAGGGAGCAGTCAACTCCCTCTTAATCCCTGAATCACTTCATAAATTATTGAAATCACCTGAAGTGAATTCTCCACCATTGTCGGATTTGAATGTCTTGATCTTCTTATCAGTTTGATTTTTCATAAAGGCTTTGAATTCCTTGAACTTATCAAACACTTCATCTTTGTTCTCAAGAAGTAAACCCAAGTCTTCCTAGAGAAATCATCAATGAAAGAGACATAGTATACATACCCACTCAGAGAACTGGATGACATTGGACCGCATACATCGGAGTGGATAATTTCCAAGATCCCTTTTGCTTTGCTTTCACTGCTTGGAAATGCCTTCTTAATGTTCTTTCCTTTTGCACATCTTTTGCAAACACCTTCATGCTTTGTCTTGATTTCAAGAAGACCCTCTACAGCTCTACTTGCAATTGGTAGTGCCCTATAGTGCACATGTGCAAGCCTTCTATGCCAAAGTTCACTTGGCTCCATGGATTCATGTACCATGGCATGTTCATGTTGTCCCTTCAATTTGTATAATCCTCCCTCTTGCTCTCCAATCACTACTGCATCATCTATAGTTTTACCTTTTCGCCACATTAGGACTTGTCCATCTACAAATGCAACCCTCATGCCTTTTGCATCCAATGTAGAAATGGAGAGTAGGTTCTTCTTAAGCCCAGGTACATATAGAACAACTTTCATCTTCAAGGACTTCCTAGAATCTAGGTTGTAGGAAGCTTCACCACTTCCTTTAATAGGATATTGGTAGTCATCCCCAAGTTTCACCTTATGGGGTGACTCATGTTCAGATAGATTTACAAAAGATTCTTTAAACCCAGCCATGTGTTTGGAAGCCCCACTATCACACAGGGGCTTCACTCAATAAACCATTATCATAGCACGTTCGTTCGTGGCATATGAACCAATACCCCTAATTTCACTAAATATTGGAAAATACCTTCCAAAATCGTTTTTTTTTACCCCCCTCCCAATATCCCTTCCCGATTTAAAAAAACCCCTATTTTCACTAGATATTGTATGTATCAATTTTTTCATTAACATTTTTTATACCCCTTTATATTTCTACCTAGTATATTGATATGACACCCCTCTTATGACCCCACATGCATTCTACAATGCACCTTGCTTCTTTCGATGTATATTGTGGATGCACATTACTTCACCCACAATGCAATTACTCAACCACATATCATTATGATTTGCAACATCTAATGGTCTAATTAAGAGATAGGAGATCACTTCTTGTATGTCACTAGAGCCAATGCACATAGTACAACATTTAGATTGCATGTTGCAGTTCCCCAATCGCTAACTAAGCCTATTGTGGGATAGGTATTCAAGCCCCTGGGGCTTGTAACAAACTCTAGGAGGCTGACTAAATCTCACAAGGCCTGTAATAGGCACGAGTGGTTGGTTATTCAAGCCCTCAAGGCCTATCGAGGGCCTATAACAGGCCCTAGAGGCTTAGAGCCTGCCAAGGCTATTGGTACCAACTGGATGAGTGTTATTGGTAACAATTGGTTGTCAATTACCACTGTCTCTCGACTATGATCAACTGGAAACCCACTTCACCACGAAACCTTTGGCCTCAAGCATGCCTCAAGACGTGATTTCCCTGCGTACTGGTAAGCCCGAGCCTTTCCTCAACCCGATTTCTCATCTGGTCGTGATCCCGCCATCTCCATTTGGCTGATATCTTTTAGCCTGCCCATATAAAAAAGACCCCAAAGTATTTTTGTATTGTTACATTAAATAAAAAATACCCTTTGCCCCTTAATATATAAGCAATATAATTTTTAGGTTTTCATGAATATTTAATACCGCAATATGAATGAACGTGATATTAGATTTCCTTCTAGCGAAGCCCCCGTGCACTATCAATAAGCCAATCATTACATCCATGAGAGATAGTACCTGTGAGAGCAGAGATTAGAACATATTCATCCTCACTTGATGAGTCACCACTTTCTGCTCTAGCCATCTTCTTGGGAGGTTCATCATCCTTAGCAGCATGAGCATGATATCTTTTCTTGTTGCCCTTCTTCTTATTGATGTTGGAATCTCTTTTGTTCTTTGGACAATCTCGGGCAAAGTGTCCCTTCTCATTAAATGTGAAGCATCTACCATGGGAGGTATTCTTAGAGTTCTCCCTATGTGTATGGTGAGAAGATTTCCTATGGGATTTTTCCTTCTTGAATTTGCCTTTATTGGCATGTGCTGTGAGAGCTTGATCTTCATTCCCCATCTTTTCTTATCGGGCGACAATCCTAGCTTCTTCTTGAGAGAATTCTTCCCACATCCTACTGAAGGAGATTAGTTTTCTTCTTGCACAGATTCCTTGGATGAAGGAGTCCCATGACCGAGGTAGGCCATTCAATGTGGTCATGACAACTTCACCATTGTCCACTACTTCATCCACAGCTTCAAGTTGTTCCTTGATTTGAGAGACCTTAGAGAAATAGGATTGAATGGTCTCTCCATTCTGAATCTTTACCCCTTTCAATTGATTCCGCAGAGTCATCTTCCGATTTATGTTCTTTCCTTCAAATAGCTTGGTCAGGGAATCAAACATCTCCTTGGGTGTCTTTAGAGATGACACATGTGGTATGAGATGGTCTTTGATAGAATCAGCAATGATCCTCTTTGCCTTGACCAAGTTCTTCTTATGCAAGGCCTTAGCCTCTTCTTCCTCTGGGACAGGGACCTCAGAACTTATGTAGGTGTCCAACTCATTTTCTTCCGGGATTAACCCAATCCTATACTTCCATGCTCGAAAGTTATCAGCCCCTTCAAGCTTATCCTCAAGCTTGGTGTGGTGAGACATCTTAAAGAGTACTTCAAATGGAAATAGAAAAGATTACCACTTGATTTGCAGAAATCTGGATCTGGTGCTGGATTAGGGTTTGTCAGAGAAACCCTAAAAATTCAAAATGTGAATTTCAAACTTCTAAAAGGATAGAAAGATGCGCCTTGATGAGCTGATCAGCCTGGTTAATTCAGAATTTGAAATCTGCAAAGTTTCACCCTTCAGAAATGCCTTTTAGTCTTCCCGGATTCACTAGGGAGGACCCTGAATTAGGGCTTGAGTTTCCCGGAGCTTCACCCAACCAAAAATCTCGATCCAAAGCTTTAAACTTTGATTTTTCCAAGGAGCTTCCAACTATGTCCTCATATTTCATAAATTCCTATTTTTGTGGAAACCCTAATTTTTAGGGCCAAAAATGAAAGTGCCCATAATTGAATTCCGATTGGACAGAAAGATGCGCCTTGCTGAGGAGAGTCAAAATACTCTACTTCCTTTCAATATCTGCACAGTGTCTTCTTCTCAGTTTAGCTCTGATACCATGTTAATTTTTTAGCATTAATTGAACATACTCTAGGATCTTTACTGAGAGAATAACATGTACAACATATCAAGTATAACAATGCATATCAATCACACCAAGCAATCACATGAGACAATAGACACATAGAGTTTCACTGGGGAAAATCATAAAGGTGAAAAACCCCACAACTTCCTCAGAGATAGAAAGAGCAATGATACAACCAAAGTACACAGAGATAGTCCTCCTAGCAGCTGAACCTCCTCCTCCACTAGTGCGCCACTTTCCAAGTAGTGTAGAAGTGAATAATGAGATGAGCAAATAGAGTGCCTCCCGCACTCTATTTATACATGACCTGACCTGCCTAATAAAATAGCAGGGCCGACTTGTCTAACTCAGTCTAATAACCCATGGTAATACTAATTAGGGCCGACCCCACACTTGGTGGTTTAATAACCCATCACATGCAAGTTGCGACACTTGCGACACTTGTCAATACAAAGGACGACACTTCCGTATAGAGGAATAATAACATCTCTATAGGAGTACAATATACATAGGTAAAATACATTCCGAAGTTACAATTACATCAACATCCTCGCCCTCATCCCCAAAATCGACGGAGCTGATTCTCCTAGTAAGTTTCGGCCCATTGCTCTGTGTAATGTTATCTACAAAATCATTACTAATGTCATGGCGAATAGACTAAAGCCAATTCTCCCTAGTTTGATCTCTCCGGAACAGTCTGGGTTTGTGGAAGGCCAACAAATATTAGACGGTATCATTTTGGTTCACGAAGTTTGACACTCTTTAAAAATTACCAAAAAGCCTGGCATGCTGTTAAAATTAGATATTGCGAAAGCTTATGATAAATTGAGCTGGAAATTCATGAGTGACCTTGCACCCCCTTAATCTGGCAAGCAGAGTCACCTTAATCAAATCAGTAATTCAAGCAATGTCGATCTATCTTTTTTTGGTAATGGCTACGCCAAAATCTGTTCTCAAGGAACTTCGTGCTTTACAAAGAAAATTCCTATGGGGAGGGAAGGCTGATCAAACCAAATGGGCCTTAGTTAGCTGGGATAAGATTTTCCAACCAAAGACCATAGGGGGCCTCAGCCTTCGCGATCCAGAAAAAAACAGTAATGTCCTGGCTGTGAAGATATGGTGGAATTGGGTCTCCTCTACAGCAGAACCTTGGGCTCGGCTTTGGTATGTGAAATATGCCCCTCATGTCTTACAGAGGGTTCTAATCCGCTTCAATGAGGAACCTCCAGGGTCCTCTATTTGGAAAAATGCTCATCAAAATAGGAGCATTGTTCAAGATCACAACTTTTGGGAAATCCAAAATGGGGAGTCAGCAAAATTTTGCGAGGATTCGTGGCAACAACTCCCGAAACTGACCAGCCAGGCTGATATGGCAGTTTGTCAGGCTAACTGTAGAGCTAGAGGATTAACTAAGGTAAACCAGTACTAGAAACAGGACCTACGTACCAGTGATTACAAGGAATGGCAAGACCACAATTGGTGGGCGCAAAGAGTCTCTGAGGATGAGTGGCTGAGTATTCAGGGCCGATGCATCAAGTCTTAAGAAGGCCCGGACAAGCTCCGTTGGGGTTATTCTACGAGTGGCAATTTCAACACCAAAGAAGCTTACAATCTATGGACTGTCACACTGGGGATTCCTAGAGATGAGACCTAGACAAAGATATGGAAAACCAATCCTTGGCCAAAATTTGCCATGTTCATTTGGCTTACTTCATACCGAAGAATTCTAACTGGAGAGAATCTCATGAAATGTGGTTTCATTGGCCCAACTCAGTGTATCCTATGCCTTCATAGCGAGGAGACTATGGACCATCTTCTGGATGTATGCTCGTTTATCTCCCCCCTCTGGGACAAAGGAGCAGAGATTTTCATACGCTCAAACCGTTGCAGAGGCGACCCCTCTCTAACCATTAAGAGCTGGGAACCTCTGGCCTTTTCCAACCCCATTGTCAACTCTATATGGACATCCTTCCCCGGTTTTCTGATGTGGGAAGTATGGAAAGAAAAAAACTGATGGATATTTCAGGATAAGAGCTTCCCTCAGCATAAGGTTTGGACTAAGATTGCTAATTCTATCCTAGAAACTACCCGAGTCACCTTATGGCATGATAAAGATTGGGAGTGTACTGAAATGGAGAGCCGCATCCTTGCCGCGTGGGGCATTAGCAAAGCCACACAAAGCTGTGGCTAGAAGGACAATAAACACTCTGCTACGAAAAGTATGGATTATTGGACACCCCCCCCATCTGGGACTTATAAATTAAATTTTGATGGGGCGTCGTAGGGGAACCCAGGCCCAACTAGTTTTGGGGGTGTCATACGTAATTGAGACGGTGAAATTCTTCAGGTTTATATGGGAAACATAGGGGAAGAAATGAATAATGCAGCTGAAGTTGAGGGCCTCTTAGTTGGCCTCCAACTGTCTATCAAGTTAAATTTGGAACCTATTATCATTGAGGGGGACTCCTACATCACTATCTAGCTCGCCCGCAGTCTTCAGAACGGAAAAAATCCGGCCAAAGTCAATGACAGCTGACGCCTTGCTTTAAGAGTGGAAAAAATTGCCACGTTACTCAATGACCCCCATGCCTGGTCTTTCAGCCACGTTCGCAGAGATGGGAATAAAGTGGTGGATTTGTTGGCTGGTATCGGAGTCGACAACACCCTTCATTTGCGCGAAGGGACTCTTGCGGCCTTTGGCGATTTTGAGTGGGCCCACCGTTGTGCCTTGCTGGTGGCGGAAGACACACATGCGATTCCTCATGGTTCACAGGACACGAGGCAGGCCTTCAATACTGAGCATCGGCCACATGTTTCATCCATGATGAACAACCCAAATGACATTAATCACCACGGTTCGGACAATGGTATTCATTGCATTTTAAATACCCCATTTATGTTCCAGTACCGACTACCTCGATTCATAATAACTAGAGTACTCGAACTACCCTTGATCATGAGGATGACATCGGCAATGTTGTGGCTCGCATCAAAGCAAGGACAAGGTGAAATCATGAGGTTTAATGCCCAAAGGACCGCCTTTCCTGTATTATTCGGGCGTCTGGAAGGATAATGCTCTAAATGTAAGACAACACTGTTCGCCTCTACATCCTTTGACAAGATTTCTTCTTCAGTATCTTCTCAGTATTTCATATTCTAGAGAGTGGTTTCAGACAAGCTTAGGGAGGTTTTCTATTTGTGTTGGGATGGCACCTCGGAAACAACATGAGAAGAAGGCTCTCCGTGACCCAAAAAAGGGGAAGGCACCTGTTAGGAGAGAACATCGTAAGGCCCTTGAGGTTGCATGCTTCTTCTGTGACCGCATCCCTGTGATCATTAAGGATGAGTTGGAAAAAGTGGAATGTGATTTGTGGGCTCGAGTCAAGGCCATGGCGAATGATGATATGAGAAATTAAGTTGGGGATTGGGTGGCGGACCCAGGCAATACCGCAGGTCGGCTCTCGACCTATGACCGAATGCTGGCCACTTTTTGGGTCACCAAGAGTCTTTTGGCTTGTATTCTCATGGAACGCAAAAACAAAGCGGCTGGCGATGTGGAGTCGGTTCGTGCATGGAAGGTTCACAACCAGGATTGCTCACTCATCCTCCATAAGATCGACCGCATTGCTGCAAAACTTGGCATTTCACCTCCTCCTACTCCTGGGTCGTCCATGGTTGGTTTTGATTGCCTTTCTCCAGGCCTGGCTGCTACTGCTCCCCCTGGTTCGGCTCATGCGCACTGTCCAATGCACAGCTCCGGTCCCAGGATGACTCCTGGAAGTTAAGACTTTCTCGGTGATGCTTTACTCTGTTTTCGTGTTTCTAAAAGTTTTCCTTGTCTTTAGGGATAGTTGTCGAGTTTTTGTAACTTTGCTTTGTTCTGTCGGCTCTGTTATGCCGCACTTTGGTGTATGTACCTGGTTTTGTGTCTATGGGTCTTTTGGTGGTCAGTTGGTAGCTAGTTTCAAGAGTGGTTTTTCTGATCTTCAGATAAAAATTATGTTCTCTCTGTTATCAAGTCTCGGCGGAAGCCCTGTAATATGTAAGGGTGGGAATTTTGGTTGGCTAGTAGTGTCCTTCGTATTGGCCAGACCACTCGTTTTTGCAGCAATCTATTGGGTAGGGGGAATTGTGATCGGCCGGTAAATCTTTCTTATCGGCCAGACCACCAGTATTTTGTACACAATGTAACTCGTTCTTAATAATACAATTTCTTACTTATTAAAAAACTATATATTTAAACTTTATGTTTTATAAATTTATATAATAAAGCAATATGCATGTTTTAGTTAATATGTTAATGTGTTACTTGTTGAAAATGATTTGATATTTACATGTTTAAATATCAAAAGTATGTTAGGCATGTATTATAATATTTGTTTACAATACTCCCAAGTCCTCTTTTTCAAAAAATGTCGTCCCAATCCTCGTATCTAACCCAAACCCAAGTATCTTGGCAACTTAGTTTATAACCAAATACCTATAAAATAATTTTCATTTTGATCATTTTAAAGAAATTTTTCTAATTTAATAGAACAATTTTGATTTGGTGATTTATCTTTTATAACACTCATTCATCATAAGAACAAATAAAATAACAACGATACGGAATGAAACAACAATAGAAACATTGGATTTCCTGCTTGAGTTTCCTATTTTCTTTAACAACCATATCTTGAAGGAAACCTTGCCCATGGACTTTGACTACCATAATTGCTTTCCCACTCAAATTGCATATTTTCTTAAACAACCATACCTTGAAGGGAACCTTGCCCATAGACTTCGATTCCCATCGTCGAGGGGGAAAAACGTATTAGATAATGTTCTTAGAGCAACACATTCTTGCAAAGGAGCTTAGGTGCAAAAGTTGAGCATTTCTCCAATTTACCCCAATGTTCAATGCTAAGCATTGTTGTTTCTCTCCATAAACCTCCATTTAGGCTAAACCTCCATTTATGCTATTTTGATCTGGTTTGGTTTTGTTGTGTTTGTAGGCCAAGTTTTTCCTTGTGAAAACAGGCATTGTCACACTCAAATTACTAGAGTCTACCATTATCTTCTTATTTTAAAATATTGTTAAGCTTTTTTCCAAAGAAAATCTTGTGAAGAAATCTAAGGCATGCTTGCCCACAATTGTCGATAGCATTTCTTTTAAATCTATCTTCGTAAAACACTATGTTTAACCAAAGGGGATTTAAATTGGGCGCTTATTGGCACGGAAATAGCAAAATGCCTTGAATAACAATTGATTGAGCTAGCCTCTTAATCTAAAAAAATATTATATTATATAAGTCATGTCAACAATTTAGCTTTTCTAAAACCATGGGAATCAATAACTCATTAGGATTACCTAGGCTAGGCCCATGTTCAAAGCCGACGACTGCTACTATAGCCCAAGAGTAGCCTGCAAGCCAGATATAACACTAACTCATGACTTATCAAGAGCCGAGACATCCGGAGACATGCCAAAATGAGGGTCCCACTCCAAGGGGGTGCCTACCCTTTTAGCCTCATCACAACATGCCCATGTCTCATTGGGGATTTGAACTACGGTGGAGTTAGTCAAATTCACATCTCTCCACCATTTAGTTGCACATTAACTGCTCCCAAGGATTAGACAACCTATTCCTTGGTTTCCAACAATTCTGGGAGATTTGTTTGTAGCAAGAGGAAATGTACCCTTTTCCTCGAGAGCAGTTGTCGTTCGACATTCAATAAGCACTTCACTGCAGTGCATTTAATGCTGCTACTATGAGATTTGAACTCTTGGATTGACTGTTGGATCAGATCCAACGGTTCATATCCCCATAGCAGCAGCATTAAATACACCGCTGCAGGGTTCTTATTGAACGCCAGTTGTCACTATGAGAGCATTCTCTTCTTTTTCGTGTGTTTAGGAACCAACAAGGTTCCTTGGCCTATCAGTGAGCACCCAAACACTCCTCAACAAGCCAGAAACCCTTGTGTGCTTGCCAAAAACATAGCAGTTTTGAGCACTCTTTCAACGCCATGTCAGTGTTGCTACCCCTACAAAGTGCCAGGAAGGCTTTAAAAAGCCCAAACAACACAACCAAAACTACAAATGCATAGAAAGCACCACATGAACAAAACTTAGCGACTCAATATTCAACCTGCTGCAGGCCTGTTGGCCGTTGGATCTCAAGCAGCTTGAGATCCAATGCTGCCGTCGCATTAAATGGCCTGCCGCAGGCTGAATAATATTCACCCAAAACTTAGGCCTATATGTTCCAAGCTTGACTTTCGCTCTAGACACCCTGCCAATAAGCACCTAAGCACCTGGAAAGAAGTGCTCCAAAAACGCACCCAGAGACAAGTCCACGACGAAGGCATAAAGCTCAGTCTTATACATAACACCACCAATAAACCCCTGCAAATAAAAGATGCACTGATGCCTCTATAAAAGCTAAAAAATTGGGACCAAGACACAGTAACGCCATTAGAGCACTCATCCCTCAGTAGCGAGACATCTCATCTCGTCCCTTAGCACCGAGGCAGAAATACACAAATGGAAAATTCAAAAGACTACCCACACAAGCCAGGGCAAACAATAACCACCAAACATTGCAGCATTAATAGTAATATACCCTGGAAATGCACCTTTGGATGTGGAATTCTCAGATTTGACAGTGTATATCTCCAGGGTAAATCAACGATTAATGCTACACTGTTTGGTGGTTATTTTTCCCCAGAAGCCAGGACATGCAGCACTTGCACGGGCAACAGAGTTATACTTTCTGGACTGAAATCATATTACGATCAGAAAGGACTGGAAAACAAGGAATTCGTGAGATTAAATGTGTCAACTCCTGTTGTTGCAGGTCGACCTGAAAAGCTAAGGCTTAAAAGTTTCTTTAAAGCAAGCTGCATACGAAATCCAAATAATTTGTCCTCCTCTCGCCGACGTCAAGGTATTTTGCATGGCTATCATTGTGTGTTTAGTACCATTCTTTCGTATTTAGCTGCAGCTCCCCTTGAATTTTGTGGCTGTATTTACTATTATTCTCCTGATGTTCTGCTGTTACTTGGGATTATATTTTCAAGGCCCTCGAGGAATACTTGGAGCAATGATAAGTTTATTTAATCCAGTGTAGTTGGATCACTGTCTTTAATCTTTTGTAGTTGGAATGTAGATGTGCCTCTGTCACTAAATTTGCCTTACAAATCTAGTTGGATTGAGTTTTGTATTGATTTGTTGGACTATTTCTAGAAACGTGTGGTGTACTAGACAATCGTAGTGATGGAAGAGCACCAGGTGATTTATCATGGATTTCTGTGTTTTTTTGGTATGTTAAATGTTTTCGTGCCTTTTGGGAAGCATTTTTGGTTTTTTACATAATTTGCATATATAATTCAATATATTATCACTGTTACCAACCTATAGTCTCTTGCAAATTTAGACTAAGTTTCCAACTGTTTCAAATAACTGTCCAGAAACTTGTGCAACATAAATTTTGAAGTTTCTAATTTTTTCAAAGAACTGTCCAGAAACTTGTGTATCATGAAGTTTCTAATCTTTTCAAAGAACTGTCCATAAACTTGTGTATTATGAAGTTTCTAATCTTTTCAAAGAACTGTCCAGAAACTTGTGTATTATGAAGTTTCTAATTTTTTCAAAGAACTGTCCAGAAACTTGTGTAGCATAAATTTTGAAGTTTCTAACTGTTTCAAAGAACTGTCCAAAGACTTGTGCAACATAAATTTTGAAGTTTCTAACTGTTTCAAAGAGCTGTCCAGAAACTTGTGCAACATATACTTTGTTTAATAACTACTAGTTATATTACATAATAATTTTTGCCAATACATTGGTCATTAATCAAAACATGCATGGATTATTATATTCCATCATTTATTAACTTTCTTTATTTATGATTTCTGAAAATAGACTTTTCTTTTAACAAATTTTGCATTGTTTTTTACTATCCTTCAAAGATGTTACAATTATGATACTTCTCATAAATAAATAAAAAATCTTATTTTTACTTTTCCAACAATAGATTTTGTTTGTTATTGATTACAAAATATTGCCACTCAATAATCCTTCCTTGGATTCCCCGATGAAATAGGCATATGGATTAATCGTTTTTAATTAAAAGACAAAAGGAGTTAGAAAGCACTCCATATCCAATGTTCCATCTAAAATTCCATCCAAAGTAGAATGTTTTGCGAAAGAAAATATTATTTCCAAAAAATATATTAATATATCTCTCTCTCTGGGAATGGTAAAATCCACAGTAATACAAATAATCTGATCGTTAAAAGAAACCACTTTAAAGAAGCCTCTTGATAGTTTGTGTGTTGCGATAGGGGTGTGGTATAATTTTTATATGGTACATCAACTCTGGGAACTCTTTAAAGAGTTCAATTTCATTTTTTTCCAATGAAGGACTTTCCTAATGTACATATATCTTTAAACTTTAAAAATAAATCTAACCAATCTTTATACAGATGAGATACAATCCATGAGGTACGAAGCATACCTTATTATTATATATGTAATCTCAAACTAAGTAACTACGAAGATACTCAACTCGTGAGGGATGCTTGAGTTTTAAGAGCCCTTTCACTTCATGCTTTCGGACCATTTCTCTTGAAATATTGAGATTTCTTGCGATTTCCCCAAGAGATCTCCCTCCTTTTCCATCTAGTCCAAATCTTTGCCTGATCACCAAGCTCTCCTTAGGCTTTAAGGAATCAAGCTGCAATGAAATGGCAAGCTATCACCACCAATATTAATTGGCACACTTTTTCCCACATAAAATGAAACTATCAATCAAAGAATGCAAGTATTTAGATGAATTAATACAAAAATGCATTTCATATTCAGTTTTTTAACAAATTCCAATTTCTGAGTAAACCAACTTCTTTTTTTTGCAACATATGCTAAAGTACAGCCAAGCTAGTTACATATTGCTGGAAAAGAATATGGCACCTTTATTTTTCTCCTCAATATGTCCTGTTACTAATAGAAATCATGTTCTCAGCCTGAAAAGATTGTATACTCACAACATCATCCAAGCCAAGTCTGAGCATAGTTTGTGGTGGTATTGAACTGTAATTCCCATTCTCCTGGTCTGGAATAGTATTGATAAGTTCCACTTTGGTGCTGCGATCATACTCATTAAGAGACATAACCCTCTTGGATGCACGGACAACTTCATTGTACCTTTCTTTTTTCAAACCCAGTTTTGACCTTATCTCCTCATCAGTAGGAGCCCTCCCAAGCTGCAACAATAAATTCAGAGTTGCCCTTTGTATATCTAATTTCAGCTGCATCAACAGCATCAGCATCATTACTAATATTGCTCTCTCAACTTGAAGATAAATAGCTTAATGTCAACACCAGACTTATATTTGTTTTTGAATGTGATATGTTTCCACAGGACATTTTGCCCCAGGTGATATTAGAACTTAAATAAACACAAAATGGCACAAACAGATTAAATTAAGGTGAATTTCTATACAGGAGAGCAGCCCTTATTGGTGATTCACACCAGTTTATTCTCTTGACTTATGATGGATTATGGCATTACATCCGTGTTGCTGTTAAGTTTTCAATTTGGAAATTGTGCTGTAACTCTGCTTTTTATGGTCTTAGTTGTTCTATGTCCTCCTTTCAGAAGATCTATTTAGAGGAGGTATTTGCCCAGGTCAATGCTAAAGGCTACTTATTGGTTAGAGATGCAAAAGATATTTCATCTTCAGCTTATTTTGACATTATTGCAGCCATTATCCTAACGAGGCAGAGATAATTTTGTTTCTTTTTAATATAAAAAGTATTTTCTCAAAAAAAACCTATCCCAGAAGTTTGCTCAGGAGCTCCAACAATAAATTCAGAGTTTCTCTTTCTATATATTGCTTTAAGCAGCATCATATATAAGTACTAATATCGCTCTCAACTTGAAGACGTGCAGACCAATACCTTCATTACAAAACTAATCTCAAGACCAGACATACATGTTTTTGATCTGATGACTTTATGTTTAAAAGTAATTAGCTATCTTCTACTTTCAGAAATCTTCTACACAATTGATGTTGGTTCTGAACCGTCTTATTGAGCTAGCTCTGGTCAAGTAAGGTCCTAAAAGGTTACCCAATGTAGAACAGCCTTAAGATCTCTGTACTATGCGACTCTGAGATCCTATTTGTAAACCAAAACTATGTAACTTTTGACTACAATTTGATTGTTCTTCACTGGAAACAAAGGACAACGATAAAATATTTTCACTTAGAATGCTGTTCTTCAAGTTTTCAACTGCTGACTATAGTTTCATTAATAAATTTTAGGTCCAAGTGAACGGAAGCATACCGCTGCAACAGTAAAAGAGGTGCGCCTGAGGCTGGAAAGCGTGATAGCTCGAAGAATGGAATGGCGAATCCAATACAGTGCATAAGTCGACAGCCTAAAACCTTTCTTCGGCTCAAATCTGTCCACTGCAATCAACAGGCCCTTTGTCCCTTCTTGGCATGCATCATGGAACCCTAAACCAGTCTCTTCAAGATTGTGCTTGTAGACCTCAAAGAGTACCAATCTTAGGTTATGCTGCAAAGAAAATATTCGGGATCAGGAAAATAAATCAATTACATGAAAAATCGGACTCAAATCACAGAACTGAAGCTCAAATATCATGCCTGCATCATCTTATTTCTTGCAGCCCGCCCTGCTTCCATTTGTCTCTTGAAAGTACGTGCAGGCACCTTCACTGCTTTTGCTATTTCATCATCTCTCGGCTCTCTTCTGAGAACTTTATTTAAATTCTCCTTTGTCTGAATATAAAACTGTATAGCAAAGCGGAACAGGTCAACTGTAGAAACTAAAATTCAGAAGAAATGGCAGCATCATTCATTTTTTTTGAAGAGGAATGCAGCGAAACGCTAAAGACATTTTTAAAAACTTCCTTGGTCTGAAGGCAAAACTCTAAAACAAGCAGAGCACGAATTACACAAACTAAAATTCAAAAGAAAAAAAGACATCATGTCTGTTTTATCAGAGGAATGAGAGACGAAACCTTAAAATTCAGGAAAGCAGCGAAAATGAATAATTTATCAGAAGAAACAAGATGAAAACCTTCATCGGCTGCATGAGCTTAGCAAGCCAAATGTGCTCTGCCGGAGAAAGAAGACCCCGGGTTCGTAGCCTATTCCAATCCAAAGATATAAAATCCATGGACAGTAAGTATCCTTTGATAAGCTGATCAATTTCTTCACTCCAGATATCTGGATCTTCGTTGCTAGCATTTAATTTGTTCTGTCCCGTACTGGCGGCCCGCTCTTTGGATTGCATCCTTTCCAACCTCGCTTTCCTCAGAGCGATCCTTGAGTCCAGGCTTAACCGTTTCTTGTACATTCTAGGACTTCTGACTACGAGAGCACTTCTATTGGAGGTCCTTTTAAGTGTTTTCTTAGCAGTATCCCCGGTCTTTCCAGCTTTCAACGGCACAACAGAGGGCGAAACGGCCTTTGGACCAGATAATTCAGGTGATGCAGCATCAGTAGTTTCATGTCTGCTCACGGCCTTTTTCCTCCTCCTTCGACCTTTATTTTCTTGTGGCTGGTCGACAGTGTCTAAATCGGAGCCCGATACAGAGGCATGTCTGCTCACGGCCTTTTTCCTCCTCCTTCGACCTTTATTTTCTTGTGGCTGGTCGACAGTGTCTAAATCGGAGCCCGATACAGAGGCCGGGCTGTCGTTGTAAATGTCTTCCAGTGCCGCAGCGGCTTCGCCATAGTCGACTTCTGGAGTTGGAATAGTGGAGTCCTTTTTAAAGGCTACTGCTTTTGCTCGCGACGTTGCTTTGAGCTTTCTCTTGGAGGAAAATTCTTGTTTTTCTATAGAACTATTGAGGAATGGGAGAGCATTCGATACAGTAAGTATCGGGGATCTTTGTCTTCCATGTTCAGCATTTGCATTTAAATCCCGTCTCTGCTTGCGAACAATTCTGTATGGAGAACGGTTCAGGGAAAAGCGCCCGCCTGCCGAAGCAAAACGATCAGAAAGAAGGCCATTGTTAACAGCTGCTATGCCGAATTGAGCTTGGGTTCCTGCACCACCAGATACTGTCACTCCGCCCATGCCCCTATCACTTATATATAGAACTCTAGCTATTACTCTACTCTTTCTGCAACTTCAGATAAACAGGATTCTTGCTTACACTCTGCCCTTCCTGGAAAGATTTCTTATTCCTGCAAATTTCATGATCACATTCATCAAACGTTGGTTAATTCCCTCATTAAGCAATTGATTCGAGCCAGTACCAAGAACTGGATTTCCTGGATATGGTTGAATTCATACTCCGACAAACGGAATTTATAAACAATTCCGTGAATTTCTGGGTTATGGCAGTAAGATCTGACACGATGGTCTTGAAAGCATAAAAACAAAAGCTCATGAAAGCCAAAAACAATTGCCCCAAAAGAAAAAGCATAAGCAACAAAATCTTGTTCAAAGACGAAGTGCTTACCTTCTGAAACGTAGTGGTGAAGCAGCAGATGAAGGATCGAAATGCTGTGTAATAACGATAAAAATCCAACGACTCCTGACAGGATTCAAAGCGATCTGTGGGTATTAATTGGTATTTACTGAAATCTAGGATAGATGAAATTTAAAGAAGAATCTCTTGCGCACGCGGTCGAAACACTTGTTTCTCTGCCATCCACAATATCCATGGACGCCGTACATTACCCAACTTTGTCATCGGACGGTTTGTAATGGCTTTAACAAGAGGCACATATTAAAAATAATCTGGGGTACGTGGCCAATTCACAATCATTGTATTTGTTTCTGTGGAGAACATACTTGGATCTTGTGAGTCCAATCAAAACAATGTTTATCTAGAGAGGTCGATGACAAATAAATCCAATTTCAAACAATTCTAGGCGCCACTAGTAGTATCTAGTCAATGGGCCCTAGAGTTAATTATTGAGTCGTAGCCCATTATGTGGAAAAAAATCAAAGCTAGTGAATAACTATTTTTATTTTGGATTTACTTGTTTGATGGGGATTATATTTTTTGAGGTGTATTTTTTTTTAAATTGTTTATATTTGATAAATCGAGAGTTAAAATAAATTTTTAAATATTAGTATCTTTGGCATCTTTCCATACTAAAATCATGGAATAAGCTACAATTTCGATAATAAAGTCTTGTCTTATGGTAGATCCATGGTTAAAATAATCTTTAAACAACAATATCTTTGACATCTTTCCATACTAAAACTATGGCATGGGTTACAATCTCGATAATAGAATCTTTATACTTGCCCATTCACTAGATACTACTAGTGGCCCTTAGAATTGTTTGAAATTGGATTTATTTTTTTCAAAAAGTTTGCATATTGAGGGATTGATCTGGTCTCATTGATAGATCTTGAGTTGAGATGGATTTACACTCATCCCTCTAGGTGCTTCATAGATTTGGATTTAAGATGGATATCTAGGTTTGAGATGGATATATGCTGGTATATGCTAGTATAGGGTAATGGAACCCATTATTTTCCTAGCGACCCAATATTTAACATAGCCTGATATATGTTGGTATAGGGCTGGAGTTAAATGGTATATGGGTTCCATTCTTATTGTATTGTTTATTGTCCAATAGTTTAGCAAAGCATCTAGGAGTGAGATATTGAGCTTAATAGAGGAAGTAGAAGATCATGTAGCAGCCATTTAGGGCACAATGTCCATGGAATCTCCATAGTAAGTGCACTTTCTTTGTAGTTCCATTTCATAACCGAGAAGAAAATAGCAAGAGTATAGGCCTTACCTTCTAGATGGGTTTTCCCACGTTGTGTTTTCTTAAGGTATATCTTGTGTTCATTGTGTGATAACATGTTTTTTGTTTTCTTCTTTCCTTTCAGTTTTAGTTTATTTCAACATTTTTTGTAGTAATGTTAAATCTAAAATCTAAAGTAATACATTGCATAGTAAGAGTTTTCAAAACATTGTAAGATTTTATTGTGACAAACTATTCTAGTGGAATATCCATGGCAGTTTACATATCATATTGGTATTAGAGTAGTTTTCTTTGGGGGTTTTGTGAAAATCTATAGGATCTAGGAATTGGTGTAAGGAATAAGTCTCAAAACCCTAGCCATGACATATGAGTACAGTGATAACAATCCATAGGATGAGTAAGAGGAGAGATTTTCAAAGATGGAAGCATACGTCACTAACATATCTCACAACCCTTGATCTAGGTGGATATCGGTGGCCACCCACCTTTCCAACTAGCTCAAAACAGTTTTCTGGCAATTTTAGTAATGTACTATTTTTAGCAGTTTTTCGGGTCCTAAACTTCCAGGGCCATTTTGAGGCCCTAAACGACCTTTTTTGGCAATTTGTGGGGCCAAATGGTTGCCCCCAACATATATTTACCATCAATCAAAATTTGTAAATCTCAGATAGACCTTTCCAACGGGCTACCGAGCGCCCCAAACGAAGATCGTATGCAAAAGTTACGACCCCGAGAAGTTGATGTACTAACTTACCCAAATGGGGTCCACATTACTTTTGGCCCTTCATCTCCTAGGGTTAGGTTTTTGGATGTCTAGGGTTTTTGACATCACTGTTTATTGTAAAAGGCCTTGAGAGCCTCATTGTAACCATTTTCTTGAGAAATGAGCGCAGCCGTCACATCTCTTCTCAGAGATAAGCCGCCACCATTCCAGCAAGCTTGTTTTCTGCTGAATTTTACAGTTTTAGCTTATTTTCTTATTGAATAGAAAATCAGTTTTATTGTATCTCTGTTATTTTGTGTTAAGCATCTGATAATAATCTGTATTCATTTCTTTATGCTCATAAAATCCGGATCATTGGTATCAGAGCGGTCTGCTCCTAGTCGTCTTAATGCATGTCCCCAACGAGGTCAGGGTACAAAGAATTGGGTCTCGAGCTTGTTTCTCTTGAGGACAAAAGCTCTCGCATGCCCAAGCGACCTCTCATGGTAGGAGAAAAGAAAGATGACGGGACAGGAGATCCTATCAAAATGTTGCTTGAGGAAGCCCTCACACAACAGAGGAATGAGATGATGGATAGTTTTGCGCAAATCCTTCGGCGACTACCAACAAGCGACGCATCTTCCTTGAGCGGAGGCGCCGCCCCCTTCAAGATACAAATCAACTTCGATATTCCTATATTTGAAGGACAGATAGACGCAGATGCTGTAGATAAGTGGTTGAATCTACCAGAGGGGTATTTTTCTGTCCATAACTTTTCGAATAGAGAAAAGATTACTTTTGCACTCCTCAAAGCCATTCCCCATGTCAAAGATTGGTGGGAAACTTTCTATGAACAAAAGGACACAGAGGAAGCCTCATTATTTTTAGTCACGACCACCTGGGAATCCTTCAGGGATGCTATTAAGGAACAATACTACCCTGTTGGAATTTATGACGACTTGTATACCAAATGGACCACACTGCGACAAGAAAGAGACCAAGGAGTGCCAGAGTTCACAAATATCTTCCATACCTTGCGCACCAAGCTGGGTATCAAAGATTCAGAGCGACATCTGGTGCTCAAGTATCGCAGTGGTCTGCATAGATACATCCAGACCGAAATGGAATTTCTAGACATCTCTTCCTTGGGCGGGACCTACCGATATGCCGTCAAAATCGAGCAGAAGCTCAAACAAAAGACGCAGCAATTTGGGTCTGGGAACCCCTCACAACAAAAGACAGGAAAGGGCGGCCCCAACCCACAGAATAAAGGACAGAGCAAAGATGGACAGTATCAGGACAACCAATCCAAGCCGCAAGCAAAGAAGGACACCGGAAAGACAAAGAAAGATACCGGGAAGTGGTGCGACTTCCATAAGAGTGCTTGGCATAACACTACTGACTGCCGCTCAAAGCAGTCGCTGGTAGCCGAAGTGAAAGCATCTGAATCAGATGCGGGTTCTAACTCTGATTCCGAACTAGAAAGGGGAAGACAGATCATTGACACAGAACCCAGTGCCACCATTACTACCACCAAGCTCCAGCCTGATGAACCAGATGAGCCAGAAGAAGGAGAACGCCTCTTCCATTCATAGATGTGGGTAAAAGGCACCCCACTGCACTTCATCGTTGATAGTGGTAGCTAGAAGAACCTCATCTCAGCAGAGGTCATCAAGTGCCTAGCCCTACCGACAACGCCGCACCCACAACCCTACACCATTGGATGGCTCCGCAAAGGAAGCGATCTCCGTGTCAGCCAACAGTGCTGACTGTCATACGGCATCAAGCCCTTCAAGGACGAGGTATTGTGTGATGTTGCTCCTCTCGAATTTTCAGATGTTCTTTTGGGCCAACCTTATTTATGGAAACGTCATGCTGTATATGAGTCTAGGCCTCGTAGTGTTATTATTTCTTTGAACAGGAAATTGTGCAGGATACCCGAGGCAGTCCCTCCTAGTGCCATTTCCTTGATCTCTGCCAAGCAATGCAGGAAGGTCATCTCTCAAACTGGGAAATTTGTCTTCTTCGTGATTCGCTCTTAGAGTGAGAGAAAGATCGCAGCCACATCCAGGGCCTCCGCGACCGATCTCTTCACACAATAGAAGCAAGTGGATAAGGTGGTGGAAGGACTCAGATATCTTCTCCTCTCCTACTGGGATACCTCTGCACTAGCAGGTCAAGCATCCCATCGATCTGACCCCAGGTGCACCGCTACCCAATGGGCCAGTCTATCGCCGCTCTCTGTTGGAAAACGAGTAGATCAAGAGGAAGATCCAAGAATTGCTCCACAAGGGGCACATCTGTCCCAGCTCATCACCTTGTGGGATCCCAATCGTGCTGGTGCAGAAGAAAGATGGGACCTGGCGACTCTGCATTGATTACCAGGCCCTGAATAAAATCACAGTCCGCAACCGGTACCTGATTCCCTGAATCGACGACCTCCTTGATCATCTCATGGGGGCCAAATACTTCAGTAAGATTGATCTGAAGTCTGGCTACCACTAGGTCCCAATAGAACAAATAGACGTATGGAAGACTGCCTTCAAGTCAAAAGAAGGTCTTTTTGAATGGCTGGTCATGCCTTTTGGTTTGACAAATGCTCCAACAACGTTTATGAGGATGATGGACGATATCCTACGAACTTACACCAATACTTTTGTAGTGGTGTATCTGGATGACATCCTCATCTACAACAAGACTTGGGAGGAACACTTGCAGCATATTCAACAGGTTCTGCACACCCTGCAGCAGCACAAACTATATGCAAACTTGGAAAAATGCTCCTTCGGCATGGACAGGGTCCATTACCTAGGCTACATCGTTGATCGACACGGTGTGCATGTGGATCCAGCCAAGATCCAGGTCATCCGTGACTGTCCAGCCCCAACCACACTCACTGAACTTCATAGCTTCTTGGGCCTTTCCAATTTCGATCGTCGATTCGTGTTGGGATTCTCTCATATCGCATGGGCCCTCAGCCAAGTGACCAGGGGTGGTGGTAAGGCAAAATTTGTGTGGGGCTTGTCCCAACAACAAGCCTTCAATGAATTGAAGAAGCGTTTGTGCTCATTGCCGGTACTCTCATTACCAGACCTGCAACATCCCTTTGAGATCAAGACAGATGCTTTAGATTATGTTGTGGGCGTCGTTCTCACTCAACACGGCCACCCCATGGCATACCATAGTGAGACACTATCAGATGTTGTTCATAAGTACCCTACCTATGACAAAGAAATGTACTCCATTGTACAAGCCTGCCGCTGGTGGAGACATTACATTCTTGGGAAGGAGACAGTCATCCACGCTGATCACAAGCCACTACAGTTCATGCAGACCCAAGGAAAGTTGCAGAATGACCGCCATCAAAAGTGGTCAACATATTTACAGCAGTTCCACCTCAACATCAAATATAAAATAGGGATTACCAACTGAGTTGTTGACTGCCTCATTTGACCTCTAGTCACGACACTCACCACGGTGCTAGAATCTTGCGGCCATGAGACCTCCGGATGGCCCCACCTCTACGAGATAGACCCTGACTTCTCCACCACCTATCAAATGTTGGGCACCAACTCAGTGGTTGCTAATTTCCATCTTCATGATGGATTGTTGTGTCGTCTGGGCCATCTCTGCGTTCCATCAAGTGAGCGCACGAAGCTGATTTGTGAAGCTCACTACAGTCGGGTGGCAGGACACTTTGGCGTCGAAAAGACAGTGGCAGTGCTGCAGAAACATTTCTACTGGCCAAAACTTCGACAGGATGTCAGCAAGTATATCAGGTCCTGCACCGCTTGCACTATTACCAAACCGACCACTAAGAAACAGGGCCTATACACCCCTCTGCCTACTCCTAACAGGCCGTGGGAATCCATCTCAATGGAATACATGTCAGGCCTCCCGTCCACCAAGAGGGGAAACGACTGTGTTTTTGTGGTTGTTGATCGCTTTTCCAAAATGGCGATTCTAGCCGCCTGCAAGAAGAACATCACAGTAGAATCCATTGCCAAGCTCTTCTTTGTACGAGTATGGGTACATTTCGGGATCCCACAGACCATTATCTCAGATCGTGACAGTCGGTTCCTCAGCTCATTCTGGTCGAGCCTCTGGTCACTGCTGGATACCAAGCTCACCAAATCCACTGCCTTCCACCCCCAGACCGACGGCCAAACCGAGGTTGTCAACCGGATGGTCGTACATATCCTGTGCATGTACAATTCAACACACCCCTGCACATGGGACAAGAGTCTTCCCTATGTCCAACATAGCTACAACCGAGCCCTGCATAACTCAACTGGCCACAACCCCTTTCAGGTGGGGTTGGGATTCCAACCATTGGGCCCCATGGATGTTGCACTTCCCCTTGCGACCACCTCGGTCGACTCGTCCCCAGAAGCTGACAAAGCCGCCCGATTCATTGAACGGATCTAGCATATTCACCAACAGGTTTAGGATATTCTACAGAAGTCTAATGCCAAGTACAAGTAGCGCCATGATCAACATCAGGTGCCACATAAGTTTCAGGTGGGTGACAAAGTTTGGTTGCATTTGCAGAAAGAACGCCTTACAGGGCCCCATCGAAATCTTTTCCCACTCTGTTATGGGCCATACACCATCACCAAGGCGGTGGGTGACAATGCTTTTGAGCTCAACATTCCCCCCTTCCTTGGTCTGCATCTAATCTTCAACGTGGCTCTCCTTTGACCATATTTCCCACCATTATTAGACACCTCAAAGATAGCAGAGAAGTTGACACCAACAGAGCTCAAACCTGATTGCCTACAACAAGCATCCAGTGATCATATTGCAGACACACAGATCAAGGGCACTCGACATCAAAGGATCCAGCTTTATCGAGTTGTCAAAGCAGGGAAGCTCCTGCACCAAGGCAAGTGGCTCACTCGGGGCCAAATTCAATAGAAATTTCCTCATCTGATGGGGGAACTCAACGCAGTGGAGACCATTGCTTCCTAAGGAAGGAGGATTGATCCAGGTGGATATCGGTGGCCACCCACCTTTCCAACTGGCTCAAAACAGTTTTCTGGCAATTTTAGGAATGTACTATTTTTAGCAGTTTTTCGGGTCCTGAACTTTCGGGGCCATTTTGAGGCCCTAAACGACCTTTTTTGGCGATTTGGGGGGCCGAATGGTTTCCCCCAACATACATTTTTCATTAGTCAAAATTTGTAAATATCGGATAGACCTTTCCAACGGGCTACCGAGCGCCCCAAAAGGAGATCATATGCAAAAGTTACGACCCCGGGAAGTTGATGTACTAACTTACCCAAACGGGGCCCACATGACTTTTGGCCTTTCATCTCCTAGGGTTAGGTTTTTGGATGTCTAGGGTTTTTGACATTTTTGTTTATTGTAAAAGGCCTTGAGAGCCTCATTGTAATCATCTTCTTGCGAAATGAGTGCAGCCGTCAAATCTCTTCTCAGAGATAAGCCGCCACCATTCCAGCAAGCTTGTTTTCCACTGCATTTTATAGTTTTAGCTTATTTTCTTATTGAATAGAAAACCAATTTTACTGTATCTCTGTTATTTTGTGTTAAGCATTTGATAATAATTTGTATTCATTTTGTTCTACTCATAAAATCCGGATCAACCCTATCCATGGTGGATGAGTACATTAATAACAATCCATGGGATGAGTTAGAAGAGAGATTTTGAAAGATGGAAGCACAATTCATTGACATCTCTCACAACATGGTCATTCTTATGGTGGCTCTAGAGAACAAGTTTGGACCTTTAGGGGAGTTTCATAGCTTTAACTTGGAAGCTCTATTGGATGGGAAATTCAGAGGCAATGGAGACCCATAAAAGGAGTTGAAAAATTAGACTGATAAAGAGAGACCAAGTTCACATGCCATCATTTCTCAATCTTTGTTTAAAGTGAAAGCAAAAGTGGACATCAAATCCTACCAAGGTGAGATTGATGTTGTTAAGTTGAATCAATAATTGCAACAATTAGAAGCTTATTTAAATGTTCATAACATAAGAGAAGAGAAAAAATATTTCATTTTCTTGATTGAAGTTAGAGGGCCATGCCTACACTTGGTGGGAAATTCACACAAAGATGCTTAGACTAGAGGGTGATATCTTAGTAACTAAGTAGGAGGTATTTAAAACCTTCATTAAGTCCTAGTTATATACCCTATTGGGTATGAAGAGGACCAGCGGGTCTGTAGGCATTAATTTTGATAGAAGTAAAGGAAAAACATGCAAGAGTACATCACCAATTTTAGAAAAATGGCCATTACGTAGGGCATATCTCCTAAGAAGTCAAATGTACTCCTTAAGTATCTATGAGGCCTACATAGAAATTTACAAAGGCAAGTGATGCTCTTTAAACATAGGATAGTTTATTAGGCATGTGTGCAAGCACAATATCTAGAGACTATGGGAAAGAATAAGGACAACTAAGTGGTTCTATGTATAAAGATCACCAAGAGGCTTCCAAGGAGGGAAAGAAGAAGTGGAAAGGAAAGGATAAGAAGACAAAAATCATTACACATCAATGCAAGGATCCAAACAATCATTGTAACCATTGTAATATCAATGGTCACACCAAGGATAAGTGTTGGAAGCTACATCCAAGGCTGAATCCAAATAATCACAACAAGGATGCTAAGAAGAAAAACATGCTAGTTGTGGATTCAAGAAACCAAGTAAAGAGTATCTCAGATGTAGATGAAAAGAATGGTTTCACTACAATGAAGAAGGAGGTGAATCTGAGTAGTATCCATCCCAAAGAAGAGAAGGAGATTCAAATGATTGAACTCTTCCATATTGAGATTAAGGTAAAAAAGACAAAGGTGGATGTGCTATTGATTTTGGTTCAAAGGACAACATCATAGTAGAACATCTAGTCAGCAAGTGATTGGAAGTTCATAACCATCCTTACCCATATCCATTGGGATGGGTAAATGAGGATGTCGAGCTCGAGGTCACGATACAGTATAAGAAAAAAATTGTTATCAATGCAAACTATATTGATGAAGTGGAGGTAGATATAGTACCATTGATGCAAACTATATTGATGTGTTTGGTGTAGTGTTTAGAATTCCCTACATGTTCATGAGGGATGCAATATTCATGAGCAGAGAAAACTAGTGCCACCTTATAAAAAATGGGAATTCCTTCATCATCAATGCACTCAAAGGAAGATCCAAGATCTCTTCAGTAAGTGCTAACCAAGCCAAGAAATTGATAAGTTCCAGTAGGAATTTTGTATTACTCTTAAGAGAGAATCAAACAAGAGATGGTTTGGTAAAAGTAAAGGAATCTCTAGAGGGATGTACTAAAGAGAAGAAACACCACTTAGAGGATTTGTTGTAGGCATATAGGGAAGTGTTTTGGGAGCCTAAAGGTTTAACACCTAGGAGGGAAGTGGAGCATGATATACAATTAATTCCTAGATCCCCATTGTTGAACATTGGGTTGTATAGATAGTCCATCCTAGAAGTAGATGAAGTGTATAAACAATTGCAACAACCATTGGAAAAATGAGTAATTCAACCAGGCACTACACTTTGTGGGTCAACTATTATCATAGTACTAACGAAGTATGGGACTTGGATAATGTGTAACAAATATAGAGCTTTGAATATGATTAACCTCTAGAATTGTTACCCTTTTCCTAGGATCAGTGACTTGCTATATTAGTGGCAAAATGCAAAGTAGTTCACTAAGTTGGATATCAAATTGGGTTACCACCAAGTACGATTTAAAGAAGAAGACACACATGGAAAGGTCTATATGAATGGTCGGTAATTCATTTTGGTTTATGTAATACACTAACTACATTTATGTGTTCGATTAATGGTGTATTTCTTCCCTTTCTAGATTTATTTGTAATCATTTACTTAGATGATATATTGGTTTATAGCTCTAAATAGGAAGATCATATCTCACATCTCATGTAGGTGTTAGAGACCCTGAAGCACATAAACTCCTAGCAAGCCTTAAGAATTGTTAATTTTACTAGCAATCATTGGTGTACTTGGGGTATATGATTAGTGGAGGGGAACTCAAGATAGATTCTATGAATATGGAGGTCATCGTCAAGTGGCTAACTCCTACTAATGTCATTGATGTTATGGGCTTTGTTGGGGCAACACAATTCTTACACAATTTATAGCATCCTTTTTAGCTATGGTTGTTGCACTCCATGCCATAACAACCAGCGGTAAGAGTTTCTAGTGGGGAAAGAATCAACATAAAGATTTTGAAGAGTTGAAATAGGAAATAATTCAAGCACCAATTCTTGCATTAACTAATTTGTAGAATCCTTTCAAAGTGAAGACACATGTAAGTGGATATGTTCTGGGAGTGGTCTTGATGCAATGAGGTAAGTCGATATGTTATCATTATGAAATGTTCCATGGAGGACTCCTAAACTACTCTACATATGACAAGAAACTCTTTTCTCTGGTTTGAGCTATTAATAAATCGAAGCACTATCTAAAGGGTAAGGAAACCATCATCCATACTAGTTATCAACCACTACAGTACTTCCAATCCTAGAGTAAGCTTCAACGCACTAGACACTACAAGTGGATGGGGTTTCTACAACAATTTCATCTAATCATCAAATATAAGGAGGGAAACACTAATAAGATGGTAGGTGTGCTTTCAAGGTCACCCACATCCAAGATCACAACATTGTGAACTCTTAGCACATAGAGCCTTTCACCATGATGCGTGCAAATAGGCATACATAGAATATGATGACTTTAAAAAGGTGTTTCAATAGGTGCAAGTCCAATTTCATGTAAAAGAAGGTGACAGTAAGGTTGATTATCATCTCCAGGATGGGTTTCTCTACAATCTAGACACGCTTTGTGTTCCTAAAGGTGAAAGCATATCAAAGAGACTCATACCTCCAAAGTTGCAGGGAATTTTGGTGTTGGGAAGACTATTTCCAACATATAGAGATATGTGCATTTGGCCTAGGATATTGCAAGAAGATGTAGCTTAGTTTATTAGAGGATGCATAGTTTGTTGTTCCAACAAGATCAATAATAGAAATCAAGGTTTATACCATCCCTTACTTGTTCCTACTACACCATGGGAGAGAATCTCCATGGATTTTGTGGGTGGTTTGTTAAGAACAAGGAACATACATGACTATTTGTTTTTGGTAGTTGATAGGTGTTGACAGGTCGAAATGACCCTTTTGTCAACACATGGGTTTTTCCCAATGATAAGTCCCAATTAGATTATTCACTATTTAAATAGGAAGACCCATCTTAATTATGGTTTGACAACCATTAATAGTTTGAGATTATTGGTTTTGTTCAGATACACCATTTTGGTTTTTTTTATTAGTAAAATTGTTTCTTCTAAGGAAAATAAATGAATTGTTGAAATTACTCTAAATGTGATTTACTATATAATGCAATCTAATTAACTATCCCTGTTAGGTGCAATCTGAATGAATAAATGCTAAATTTAATATATGTTTCAAAGAGCAGTAAATAATTACTTTGGCAATTGTAACCAAAACAAGAAATTCAGATTTAACATAACAGGCTTTATTTAACCAATATAAATTACTAAAAAGATAACAAAAATAATATTTTAAGCATACATCTCAATGAAAATCAAAATACTAGGTTAAATATTCTTACAACACATTCAATTTCAGGTTTAAATCCAAAGGAAGAATCCACACAAATCAACATAGCAAATCCAAATGTATCTCTTGCAACATATTTTAGTCAAAATGACTTCTTTCTATTAAAACATGATGCTCAAAAAAGTCTGGAGCATTTCCTTTAGTCTCCAAAAAGCCCCCACTTTTACATCAAAACCATTATCCTTTTATAATCTTAAGAAGAAAAGTTAGTTCTAATATCTAACTGAAAAACCTAATTACTTTCTAGAGAGCTCGATGACTCTCCATGTTCTTTTTCAAATTCAACCCATGATGTGAAAATATGTCTACAAATAATTTTTGATTCACAAAAATGTTGTTCTTGTGGGACCTAATATTTTTCCATACTATCTCTAAGTGCCTCTATGTAATAGTGTATTCTAGGACTAATGTTTTCAATGAGGAACTTTTTCATTATGAGTTCATAAATAAAATTTTCCATTATATCCTTCTTCACTTAAGTGATGTATTAACTTTTTTCTTTTCTTTCTCATAAGCATTCCTTAAGGGAGTGCAATACATCTTTAGGGTCTAAGTATCTTTTTGTCATATCAAAAGGTGGAAATTCATAATTTGCTACTAAACTTTCAATATCTTTCCATATATGTAACCGATGTTTCTATTCTTCTTCAACTTCTACATAGACATTCTCTGCTATTTCCTTCCAATAACCAAATTTTATCTTGAAACTTGTTATTTCTTAGTTAGTTAGCTTGTGAATTTCCTGATACTGAAATAAATGTTCCTCTTGAATTTTAACAATTGAATATAATTAAATACCATACCTATTCTTAGATTCACCCCAAGCTCAAACTTCTTCTACTACCTTAGTCAATTGCAAATTCAAGCTTTGGAGCTACTGTCCCTAAGGTATTTTGAACAAATTTTGGTGTGAAAAGGGGTAGTGCGGGTAGTGAGATGAAGTTGTCAAAGGGAGTGCAACCCGTAAAATAAGGAAGGACTCTGACGTAGCAGCTGAGAAAGAAGGAAATAAGTAGTGGTGATCACGTTAACCGAGGAAAGTGGTTAGAGGAAGTTAGGTTTTTGGGTCCACTTACCTGGCCTGCATGAGTTATGCCAATGGCTATATATATGTATCGGGTTGGGTAGAATAGGTTGATCATGAAATGAGTAGTTGATGAGATGTTAAGGTCATTAAGAACTAAGCGATCCCATGTAATGTAATGTTGTAAAGTTTGAGAGAGAGAGAGAGAGAGAGAGAGAGAGAGAGAGAGAAATGGGTCTATAGGCTATGTGCACAGATCTAGAATAAGTTGAAATGCTTTATGTAATGGGATTGACGAATAAACAAAGCATTGCATGAAATGAGTAGTTGATGAGATGATAATGTCATTAAGAACTAAGCAATCCCATTAAGAACTAAGCTATCCCATGTAATGTAATGTTGTGAAGTTTGTGTAACTGAAAGGGTTTTGTAAGGGTGCGATTTGTAGGCTATGTGCGTAGATCTAGAGTGTATGGAGAGAGAGAGAAAGAGAGAGAGAGAGAGAGAGAGAGAGAGAGAGAGATATCTACAGTCTATGTGCACAGATCTAGAATAAGTTGAAATGCTTTATGTAATGGGATTGATGAATAAACAAAGCATTCCTGTGGTTTTTCCCAGTTGGGTTTCCACGTAAAATTTATGGTTTACTATGAACATTCATCTGTATGATTATTGTGCTTGATTCATATGTTAATATCAATAATAATGTCGACATAATGATAAATAAGTTGTGAATGAATTAAGTATAATGTTATTGCGTAGTTGATGTATATCGTATTTAAGTTATGTGGCTTAACTATTATATGTTGAAGTCATGTTGATGGGTTTGATGATGGAATATATTTCCCTCCCCTTCACTACTGTAGAAACGTGGTTCCTGCAGTACCCATAGGTACTTTGGGTGATACTTCACTTGCTTGTAGGTGATGTCGAAAGGGCCAATATCTATTTGTTGGTCTATTATTAGCGAACCTAGGTCTTCCCACATATGAGCCAACAAATAATTCCATTGTTGGGATCGGTATTTGTTTCTGAAGGGGATGTGGAATCTGACTAAACAAGATATTTTGGAGTGGATAGACAAGAAGCAATAAGATTTTGTTGAAGAACAGAACAAAGATCTACGGATTAACTCACGAGAATGGTTGGAAAGGTATTTTTTTTAGATCTCCATGAAATTTTCCTTGGTGAATTTCCCATTATATTAGCAGAATGGTTGTGGAAGTTAGCTGAACAAAAGAGATGTTTTCGGGGTGATGAGCCAACAGTTTGGAATCCTGAGTTGGTTTGAATGCTTAAAGCATCAATAATAAGATTTATCATGCTATTGATTACTATCTTGATAGTATATTTGTAGGTTATATTACTGAGTTTGCTGTAGAAACTTTAAAGTCTTATAGCGTAGCTGAAAGAGAATAAGTTTTTCAAAGGACCATGAGGTAGATAGTTAAATTCTATGTACCTATGGATTAGGATGTTACTCTGTGAAAAAGGTTTTATGAGAATGGAATCCGAAGAGTAAGAAGATTTGCACATTGGGAACTGGGTATTGATCAAGGGAAGGTATGAGAGTATGTTGGAGAAGAGTGAGCTGAAATGCTAAGGGGAGAAAAAAATGAGATAGATGAACAATGTGGATTACTACAAAGTGGAAGAATATTTTAGCATTGTAGGTGGAGAAAGATTGTGACAAGAAGAAAGGAGGTTCGCAGTGTGAAAGAAGGAAGTGAGGCTACATCAATGTACCACAGCTCAAGGAAGAATTGTATAGTACATAAGAAGAAAAGGAAGATCGCCAACTCAAATTGGAGGAAGATCCAGTTGATTCACCTCAGGATGGATGCTACGACATACCCACGACCCTATGTGCATCTCTAGAAACTGAGGTAAGTACTTATAACTCATCGCATCTTGTGGAAGCAAGTAATAGCAGTAGAAATAATCAAAATAATGGTTCAACTAGTCAAAATCCTAGTTCAGCTAGTCAGAATAATGGAAGTGTTAGTCCTATAGTTTTGAGTCAATCGGTACCTTTGAGAAGGACAATGGTTGGAGATGATATGAAGTTTCCAGTTTTTCATGGGAATGGATCAAAAGATCCAAATCATCATTGGTTTCTTTTTGAACCTGTATGGAATGTTAAACAAGTGTAGGATGACAATGTAAAAAGAGAGCAGTTGATCACAACCTTCCAGGATCGTGCATTGAACTGGTTTATGAAATTATTTGTTGCACCACAAAGAGGGAAACTGAAAACATTGGCAGAGATTAAAATTGTGTTGGAAGATGACTTCAATAAGCCTAAATATGAGTCACAATGTATCATTGAGCTAAAAGATATTAAAAAATCACCAAATGAGTCAGTATGGGACTTCGACCAACAGTTCAAAACTTTGATGGATCGAGCAAGTTTTTAGATTCCGGATGCCCAACATAAAGAATGGTTTATAGCTGCATTGTTACCACATATAAGGTTACCATTGATGCAACAAAATGTTGTGTCGCAATCTAAGGCTCTTGAAATTGCAATGAATCTAGAGGCATCCCTAGTAGGAGAGACTAGTATAGGGATTGGCCATATTCAGACGCAGTTAGTGAATTTTTCACTTCAGATCCAATATATTACGAAAGGAAAAGAGAAATGAGAGGAAGTTTGGTGCATCAAGTGTAAGGAAGAAGGTCATCATAAGGATCAATGTTTGACATTTTAAGAGCATCTAGCCATGGGGGTTCCTAATCCCTTGAATCATGGATCTAGAGTCCGATGTGAAGTATGTAGGACTAGAGGGCATCGACCAAAAGAATGATACTTGTTGCAAAAGTATGTGAATACTCTTAGAAACGTATTTTGTAACTTCTATAGGTCTATAGGCCATGATGAATCAAATTGTCGAGCATATGACTTGCAAAAGGAATGCACAACTGATGCCTATAGAATGAAAGGAGATGAGAAAGCTGAGGGGAGAAATGCACAACTCAATTCCCATGGAGGATGCTACAATCAAGCAAGAGGTCGATTCATAGGACATGGAATAGGTGGATTTGGCAGAGGAAGAGGAAAAATAATTTGGTATAATTGTGGAAAACTAAAACAATTGGCAAGATATTTCTCGAACCCTTATTCGACATGCACATATTGCAGGGCATTGGATCATATTGTTGAAGATTGTCCACAATTGATAGCAAAGTGGCAAGAAAAGGGAAATCTGAATCAGAACTAGAATGTCTAAAAGATATCTATGGAGAAGCGAGAATATCAACATACCATTGCAGTAGTTACATGTGGTGGAGCCATGACAGGGAGTGATGTGGACACACAACAAAAGCAATGTGAACCATGGGTTGGAAAAGCAATAGAATGTCCACTAGTGTTCAATCCCCAGAAGGAAAAGGATATTTATGCCAAAGCTAGAAGAGAGTTTACTACCACAAATCAAGGAGAATAAACTTTTGCGACTTGACTAATGTATGGTACACCTCCAGCGTATGATATGCCTCCTACTTATGATCATTCAATTCCCAAGAGACCATCAGGAAAGGTAAGTCCTTTGAATAATTTATGGCAAAGTTGTTTAGATATGGTAAAAGATGAAAATGCATTAAAAGAACTTCGTAGTTGGATTGATCAATATGACCGAGAAGTGGTAGAACTTGTGGAATAAAGAACCGTAAACCACTTGCAATGAAAGAAGAGGATAGGTAGGGAATTTCGACTTAGTGCTCAGATTGGAGATTATGATGTGGACTTTATTGTTTTGGATTTGGGATAGGATGTAAATGTACTTACTAAGCAAACATGGGAGAATATGGGTAATCCTAAGCTTGTATGGTCACCAGTGCAATTAAGATTAGCAAATCAACAAAAAGTGATCCCATTTGGTAGATTGGTAGGGGTTCATGTTGATGTGGATGGATTGCGAAGCTTTGCAGACTTTGAAGTTATTGAAATAGTAGATGACACCAACCCTTATCCAACGTTACTTGGAATAGATTGGGCAATTGATTATTAGGCTATCATTAACTTGAAAAAGAGACTGATGACATTCGAAGGGGGACAAATCAGAGTTATTGAACCCTTGGATCCTCTAGAAGGTCAGAGATAAGTCGAACCTATTAAAGAAGAAAATCATGCCCAAGAACTGTACAATATTTATAAAATGACTTCCAGAATGGATGGCCATATCAACCCTATAGTAGATGTTAACCTTAGTTGGAAAAATATCAACTCATGTGCATCATAATTAGATCAAGGACCAGATAATTGGAAAAATAGGCTGCATGAGGATTATGAGGAGGTGTGATCACATCTCTAAATCACCGTGCTGGATAGGACAGAGGTATGTAATCCAGATGTATATGATGGATTAATGAATTTAGATTAATTTATTTATGAGTTTGAATTGCAAATCCCATAGCAACAACGAGTATTATCTTTAGATGTATCCCTGAAGGCTATCCCAGCAAGGTGGTGGATTACTCATAAGAATAATATAGATGATTGGTCGTAGTGTAAAAGGTTGTTAGAAATCATATTTGGTGGAGGAACTGAGTATGTCAAGGTGAAATATAATGGTTTGACCAATCCTATGGACCACTTAGTGGAATGTACTACAACATGGAGCAATGTACCTAAGTCGGAATGGGTACATAGGTTTATTCACACATTGGATATAGTACCGAGAAACTGGTATACAAAGTTGGAATTGCGACGTGGAACCACAGATTGGGAAGACATGGTCATGAATTTTAAAGAAAATTTTAGTTTTGAGGATGAGAGTCCAACAATGGATGTAGCTCTACAAGTTATTAAGGGGAATTTTTTTGAAGAAGTAACTTTACCTATATACAACATGCCATATTGGGCTGTGACACTTGAGCAGGTACTAGAGTCCTATAACATTACTGGAGATCAGGAAGTTGATGAATCAAGGGACTTTCATATAAAAGAGATAGAGGGTAACCACAACATAGGAGGACCTAAGATAGAATCTACTAATTTTGTACAACCATTAAAGACTAGAAAAGTAAATATTGGTTCAGAAGAGAATCCTAATTTTGTTAATATTGGGGAGTACTGGGATGATGAGACTGTAGGAAAAATCATTGATTTATTACATGAGTATCAGGATCTATTCCCCGCCAAGTTTTAAGAGATGAAGGGTATAGTTGGTGACTTAGGAGAGATAAAAATTCCACTTAAGCTTGGTGCGAATCCTATTAAGTAGAGACCCTACAGATTGAATCCAAGATATAAAGAGAAAGTGAAGGCTGAAATTGATAGGACACTGGATGCAAGAATCATTGAACTTGTTGAAGAGTCGGAGTTAATTATCCCTATGATAGTCCAAGATAAGAAGACAGGGAAGGTTAGAATTTGTGTCGATCTAATAAAGTTAAATGATGCATGATTATATGATCCATTCCCCACCCCTTTTAAAGATGAGGTACTAGAGAATGTTGGAGGACAGGAAGCCTACTTATTTATTGATGTTTTTTTTGGATATCATTAGGTTAATATTTCCAAGGAGGATCGACATAAGACAACGTTTGCAATAGAGTGGGGATATTACCAATATACAATGATGCCATTTGGGTTGAAAAATGCCCCTACTATTTTTTCTAGGGTAGTTGTCGCAACTTTTAAGGAATTTATTCATAAGTTTTTGGAGGTATACTTTGACGACTGGGTAGTTTTTGGTTTGCTAAAGTATCATATTGAGAATATGAGATTAATGTTGGATCAATGTTGACAATGACAATACCAAATCTCTTTAAATTTGAATAAATGCATCTTTTGTGCTCCTTTTGGTATTTCACTGGGACATGTAGTATGTAAATAGGGCATTTTGATGGATCCTGCCAAAATTTCCATTATTGTAGTTCTACCACCGCTAGCATCAATGCGACAGCTAAGGACAACATTGATACATACATGTTATTATGGTAAATTCATTAATTGGTATGCACAAATTACTGCTCCTATGGAGAAATTGTTGAAAAAGGATATTAAATTCCAGTGGAATGAGGAGTGCCAGAAGAGTTTGGACACATTGAAAGAAAAGATGGTAACTACGCCAATCTCATTTTTCCAAATTGGAGGAAGGAGTTTCATGTAAATGTCAATGCTTCATCTATAGCTTTGGGTGCAGTTTTGGCACAACCTGGAGAAGGAGACATAGATCACCCTATTGCTTTTGCTAGTATTAATTTATTAACAACTGAAAGGAGCTATACTACGACAGAAAGAGAAGGGTTACCCATGGTATATTCACTTCAAAAATTTAGGCATTATCTGTTGGGATTTAATTTTAAGATGTATACTGACCGTTATACTTTAAGATATCTAGTCAATAAGCCAGTGTTGGGGGGGAAGATCTGCAGGTGGTTGTTGTTATTTCAAGAGTATGATTTTGAAATTATAGTTAAACTAGGAAAGTTAAATGCAGGCCCTGACCATCTATCGAGGTTGGAAATAGGAGAAGAACTAGTAAACTTAGATGATAACCTTCTTGATGTGCAATTATTTTAAGTAAGGATGGTGGATAATTACTTCGAAGACATTGTTCAGTTCTTAAGTACATGTATGGATTCCGAGAATTATACTATAGAAAAGAAGAAACAATTGGTTGTAAAAGCAACATACTATCAGCTTATAATAGAACAATTCTATAAGTTGGGTCCAGATGAAATCTTAAGAAGATGTGTGTTAGAACGCGAAAGGCCTATGATCCTAGTAGAAGCTCATGATGGTGTTACAGGGCGACACTATGTAGATAAGGATACAACACATAAAGTATTGAGAGCAGGGATTTGGTGGCCTACTTTTCATAAGGATGCAAAAGAGTATTGCAGGTCTTGTGATGTATGCCAAAGGATTGGAAAACCTTCAAGAAGAGATGAAATGTCATTAGTTACTTAGGTAACATTACATGCATTTGAAAAATGGGCTTTTGAATTTGTTGGACCAATTAACCCACTAGTGAAAAGGACAAGAGATAGGTACATAATAACTATGACAGATTACTTGACTTAGTGGGATGAGGTTGAACCGGTTAGGGATTGCAGTTCTACAACTGGTACGAGGTTCTTATTTGAAATGTGGTTACTAGGTTTGGTTTTACTAGGATTTTAATGAGTGATCAAGGATATCATTTCTTGAACATGACTATTAAGGCATTAATGGAAGAATTTGCGATCTACCACTAGAAGAGTACACCCTACCATCCTCAGTCCAATGGAACTATCGAATCTTTCAATAAAATTCTAGAGCATGCTTTGACCAAAATATGCAACGCTAACCACAACGATTGGGACTTGAGGATACTAGTGGTATTATGGGCATATAGGACAACTTGTAAAAAGTTGACAGGTTAGACACCTTTTAGGACGGTGTATGGTCAGGAATCTGTAATTCTTATGGAGTACATTGTGCCAAGCTTAAGGATTGTTGGATTTACAGAAATGAAATATACTGGAGCAGTGGAGGAGAGGTTGTCACGGTTATTAACATTGGAAGAAGATAGATTTATTGTAGGTTTCCATCAACAAGTACAAAAAACAAGGGATAAGGCATGGCATGATCGACAATATCGAGCAAAAGAAGTTCCAGGTAGGAGACCTAGTCCTCCTCTATGACAGTAAGTTCTTAAAACACCTTAGTAAGTTTAGAATGCATTGGTTAGGACCATATGTGATTAAGTATGTATCATAAGGGGGTGTTTTTCAATTGCAAAAAATTGAGTGGGGAAATCATGGATGGTTTGGTCAATGGAAGTCGACTAAAACTATACAGGGACAACTGTACTTTCATTCATTAAGCATGAATAGAGCTGTGACATCTAGGTGCCAAGTGCAGTTAAAATGGGTACTTGACACTAAAAAGGGATTGCACATAGGGTAGAAATAGGAAGATATCAAAGTTAATCAAGAGTACATGTACAGATGTAGGTATGTCATATTTAAAAAAGTGATGAATGAAGTGGTGTATTATTGGCAAAAAGCGTCAGTTCAATATGAAAGAATTGCATCAAATGCGAGGTGCGACGGAAGTATGTGAAAGGACTTCATGGAATTAAGGAAAATAAATGTCGTATTGGATCAATCCTAAGGGAGATTCGGTCAGATACACTAAATCTAGGGTTAACGCAGTGACAAGACATGATTATAGGGCATTAAAATCATAAAGGAATGGAGATCAAGTTCATTGTTGGCAAAGTGGTGTTGAGAATTGATTTGTGGATAGAGTAGACAAAACAGTGTGCGGTGAGAGGGTGCATTTGGAAAGAGTATTCCTGATAAGTCACTTGAGAATATTGTACAAGAATTTATGGATTTAGGACTACCATAAATCCATGCAGAACTAGAGGTCGTAGCAGCAACAACGCCATCAGTAGTGCCCACACTAGCAATAAGGTTGACACGAGTAAAGAATTATGAAGCATGCACTAAAGGGAAGCATGATGTTGAGGCTTAGACGTCAAGCATGCCATTATTTATTCCACCATATTTACCACCTAGGAAGAAGAATGCTAAACTAGTGAGATTACCTAAGGATGCCAAGTATAAATTAATTATGCTAGTGATTCCGAAGAGAGTGTTACAGGAAGGAGACATGCTGGGGAAACTACCAAATATTAAGTATGCGGATCATGACCTGGATGAAACAAAATAAATTCCCAGAAATTTTCGTAGAAAAGTACTTAATGAAGGTGCAAAGCAAAGAGACAATTGCTTGTGTTGTTGAACCTCAACAATGGGCTAGAGGGTTGGAAAATTATGGTATATTGGTCCTCTTAGAGATATCGCATTTTGGTTGCAGTGCGAAGGTCAATTCCCACGTAAAGAAACTTCTATTATGTGTTCATGGAGGATTTTTATGGCTTGACGTGAAATTTTCTATTGATACAGACTTAATGTCGAGGATCACGAGATTGCCATATGTAGGAACGGATCCAACAACTTATTTGTGGGGAAGGAAAAGGATAAAGAACTGGCTAATAAAATGAATGAAATATGGCTTGGAGAAAAACACTCGAGGCTACGACATAAATTCAATTGATGATCAATCACTACGATTCACAATAAGGGCACTAGCTAGCAAGTTGTTGAGGAAATGTCGCCCCAATTAGGTTTCTGCGGTAGTGATAGAATTGGATGAGAAGTGTATTGAAGGTGTCTAGATGAAATGGGCGACATTCTTAGTTAATAAGTTTTTGAGTGAATTCTGCGATATGCAGGAAAAAGGTAGCCCTTTTCGTTACTCTTGGTTATTGATATTGATTGCACTAGTTGCTTGGGAAAAATCAAAATATTTGCAGTTTGGGGGGGGAAGTTGGTCATTGTTTAGCTCCACATTTGCATAATTGTGGTATAGAAACAACAAATAATGGAAGAGAGACTCAAAAATTATATTTTACATCTATAAGGAGGGAATCTAGTACAGTCTTCATAATACCCCTCGCATGGAGCCTCGCGTAGTATATTTGTTTAAGAACGTTGTCTGGTTTAAGGTGGGGTCATAGTAAATGTTTGTGAAAGAAAGGAGAGATACTACTAGGGAGTGGTTTCCTATGCACTATAATTTGATAGAAGAATATGCAAGTGGAATAATTTAGGAATGGCCTCAGGAATGGAAGGTGCCAGTTCCTATAGAGGAAATATCATGAGATGTGTCGCAACCAGTAGGACAACAAAATGGCATAGTTGGTCAAGGACAAGATGAACCATGGGAAGAGATCTCTGACATAGTAGAAGGAGTAGGTCAAGAACAAGAACAATCATTGGATTTAGAGAAGGAGTCTAGTGCGACACGGTCTAATCCTTCAGTCAGGGACACAAATAAAGCTACTGAAACAACAAAAGGGAAGAGAACGAAGAGGAAAGCTCAAAATGGCAGTGTAATTCTATCGCTAATGGAGGATGACATGGAAATTTTAACAAAGATGTTCAAGGACACAACTGAGGATATATGTAATAAAAATGAGGAAAAGCACTTGGAGCTCTTTGGAGGAATCATAGGGTAGTTGATTGAGCTACAATAGGTATTCGAAGAAATAAGGATAACACCAGTTCAAATGACATGTAAGTAGCATAGTGTCCTGGACAAGGGTGAAAGACCAATGCCGCAATCATCTATGGTTGCGCAACCCATAATTGTTACACTAACACCTATTAAATGAGTTTTCCAGCAATAGAGTTACAGGACTGTGCCCAAGAGCTAAGTCACATTGATATGAAGTTGGAAAATATACCTATGCATATGATGCATAATATACATCAGAGTGTCAGAGAAGAAATAAATGGGTGGGAAGAGCATAATTAAAACGAGATGATGTTGTATGGTGCAAAAAGAGATGAGTTCATAGATAAATGCAGACTACTTTAGAAGGAGTGGGATAAGATGGCCGAGCAAAAGGAGAAGTTGCAAAAATTCATGGAAGCAACTTGCAACGTAGTGCCGGAAGTTGAAATGACAAACACAATGCCAATTGAAGACAAAATGGTGTGCCTAAGTGAATCTATTAAGGGATTTTATGTAAGGATTAGTGAATTGGAAGGAAATTTGGTGCCTATTACACCTCAGGAAGTGTGGTACCAAAGAGCAGAATCAACAAAGGCATCTGTAGAAAGTATTAAGGCCTTAGACGGGGAATGTGCAAAGTTGTTTGATGAAAGTTGGTAGGCTTGGTCAGCATTGATGGATGATGAAGAAATGTAGGAAGTAATAACCAAGATGGAAGATGGGAAGAACAAGGATGCTAAGTTAAAGGATCTCATAAGGACCTTGCCACCATTAGAAATAACGTTGAAGGTCGTAGAGAGTAAATGAATCCAAGAAGAAATTAATCAGCTGAGGGATGAACATATGGTTAGATAATTTATAGAATGAAGTAGTGCGAGTATCCAAAACCACTGGGGAAGTATAGGTAGATATAAGGAAAAGTGCACATATGGCTGAGGCCTAAATAAAGATAGATATCACTACACAACTGGTACAGGAATTGGAAGAGGAGGCAGAAAATGTACAATGAAGAGTCAAAGCAGCAAAGGAGATATACAACAAAATTTTGGTGACATGGAAGACTCCCCAAGGGAAGGCTTGAGTTTCTCAGGGAAAGCGACATGTGAGTGTTGGGGGCATGTTGGCTATAAGGTATTTTGAACAAATTTTGGCAAGTTTTGTAGTGAAAAGGGGTAGTGTAGGTAGTGCGACAAAATGGTCAAAGGGAGCGCATCCCGTAAAAGAAGGAAGGACTCCAATGTAGTGGTTGAGAAAGAAGGAAATAAGTAGTGGTTGATCATGTCAACTGAGGAAAGTGGTTAGAGGAAGTTAAGTTTTTGGGTCAACTTACTTGGCCCACAGGGGTTATGCCAATGGCTATATATATGTAATGGGTTGGGTAAAATAGGTTGATCATGAAATGTGAAGCTGGTGAGATGATAATCTCATTAAGAACTAAGTGATCACATGCAATGTAATGTTGTGAAGTTTGTGTAACTGAAAGGGCTTTGTAAGGGAGCGATTGGCTATGTGCTCATATATAGAGTGTATGGAGAGAGAGATGTATCTATAGGTTGTGTGTGCAGATCTAGAATAAGTTGAAATTACTTATGTAATGGGATCAATGAACAAACAAATTATTTCCATGGTTTTTCTCAGTTGGGTTTCCACATAAAATTTCTGGTGTAATGTGAACATTCATCTATGTGATTTTTGTGCTTGATTCATATGTTAATATCAATAATGTTAAGATTCAATATGCTAAGACAGAAAATATCAACATTGTATTTCATTTCACAATAATAGCATAGACAGGATCACTGAAAGAACAACAAGCACAACATAAACACAAAAGACACAGATTTATCCTCGGAAACCCTCATGGGGTAGAAAACCCAGTAAATCTTCCTCAATATAGATGATCAACAATACATAGATGTATATCCCAAACATGAGCTCCTTCTCCTCCATACCAGATCTCTCTCTCACCTATGCACCACTCACAAGTGAGTGAATGTGTGTTAAATGAGGAGCACACCTCCTCTATTTATACACAACTCCGACTTGACCTTTACACTAACTAGGTCGGCCCCAACTTAACCATTTAACATAATGTGACAGTGCCGACCCCACTAGGGTTGTCTAATAACCCTTTAACCCACATGACTCATACAGGGCCGACCCCCACTAGGGAAGTCTAATAACCCAAGTTACCACATTCTCCACAGAGGAATAAAAAATCTCTGGATATACAATAAGGTCTTCACAGAGGAATGAAACATCTCCGAAATAATAAAGTACACATCTAATATTCTTAGAAGTTACAATATTTCAACACTCCCCCTTAATGAGAAGGATATTATAACAACATCTGCAGGAGCAAGGAGTCATCGACTACATGATACATGATACATCTATAAATCATTGGAAGATTTCTTTATACATCATCATCAGTAACTCATTCAGTTACTAGAACATAATCAATACTAGAACATAAACATTGTCAATATTGAGTCTTCATCTTCTACAACTTTCGATCAGCTACAACATCATCATCTGGATCTACCGATCTGGATCCTCATGATCAACAACATCGTCATCTAGATCACCACGATCAACAACATCATCATCTGGATCATCACGATCAACAACATCGTCATCTAGATCATCACGATCAACGACATCATCATCTTGATCATCACAATCAACAACATCGTCATCTAGATCATCACGAGCAACGACATCGTGATCTAGATCATCACGATCAACAACATCGTCATCTAGATCATCACGATCAACATCATCGTCATCTAGATCATCATGATCAACAACATCGACATAGAAACATACTCTGCAATGTACAAGATCCAATTATAGGATGATCAATCCTTCTCACTTTAAGACACCTCTCATGTCTAGGGACGATGCAATCCCTATCTACTTACAGGATGATCAATCCTTATCACTTTAAGAAACCTCTCATCTCTAGGGATGATGCAATCCCGATCTATTTACAGGATGATCAATCCTTATCACTTTAAGACACCTCTCATGTCTAGGGACAATGCAATCCCGATCTACTTATAGGATGATCAATCCTTATCACTTTAAGACATCTCTCGTGTCTAGGGACGATGCAATCTCGACCACAGTGCCAGTCCTTTTTCATACTAGATGTGACCTAGATTAAATCTAGGATTTTACCACCTATGAATGATCACCTGTTGTTGCATTGAGCAGTCCAGGAGAGAATATTACATCATTACAGGACTTGCGAATGATCACCTGCTGCTACACTGAGTAGTCCAGGAGAGAACATTATGGAATTCCAGTAAACCACAGAGCCAATACTATTTCAACTGGGGTGTGACCTAGATCAGATCTAGTATTTACAACCTGTGAATGATCACCTACTAATCAAGGAGCGAACATTACATCATTATAGGACCTGGGAATGATCACCTGCTGCTACACTGAACAGTCTAGGAGTGAACATTACATCATTACAGGTTTTGTGAATGATCACCTACTGCTATGCTGAGCAGTCCGGGAGCACACATTACATCATTCATCGACATCTTTCTCGAAGACAAGAGTCTATAGATCAATTCAGGGATCGAAGTCTAGGGATGATACAATCCCTCTCGTCCACTAAGGACCACTTCTCGGAGACATATGTCTATGGATCAATTCAGGGACCAAAGTCTAGGGATGATACAATCCCTCTCATCCACTAGGGACCACTTCTTATCGTTGATATCATAGACCTCATCGTCGGGACATGTAACCTCATCATCGACCTCATCATCAAAACAGGTAACCTCATCATCGATACATGTATCCTCATCATTGATATAAGTATCCACATCATCAATACAAGTATCCTCATCATCGATACAGTATCCAAATCATCGACCATATCACTCCCCCTTTCGAGGAGGGTCCTTCTGAACGACACCAAGCTTGTCTCTGAAATACTCAAACTTTACTTGGGACAGAAGTTTGGTCAATATATAAGCAACTTGTTCGTCAGTGCTCATATACTCGAGTTTTATAGCTCCTTTCTGCACCATATCCCGTATATAGAGATATCGGATCTCTATGTTCTTTAACTTATCATGGAACACTGGCTTCTCTGTCATATTGATACAACTCTGGTTGTAACACGGGATCTCAGTGGGGTCCATCTCTAAGTCAAACAATCCTGATAACAACTTCTGAAGCCATATCACTTCACAACTAGCAGAGAAAGTAGCAATATATTCTGCTTCAGCTATGCTGAGAGCCACACTAGACTGCTTCCTACTAAACCACGAGATCATGGCAGATCCCAGTCAATAACATCCTCCCGATGTGCTCTTCTTGTCTGATAAAATTCCTGCCCAATCAGCATCTGTGTAGCCATACAATCTGAAGTCATGATCTCCAAGATAACATAGATCAAAGTCTATTATACCCTTTAGGTACCTCATGCTTTGCAACTATCAAGTGAACACGCCTAGGTTCCACAAGGTGTTCACAGCAAAGCATATATCTAGCCTGGTATTCGTCAGATACATCAATGACCTAATAATCTGTATGTACAGAGTCACATCCACTAACTCTGATGAGTCATCAGCTAACAACTTCAATTTGGAATCCATGGGAGTGGCCATGGATTTTGCATTCCAACATATCAAATACTTTCCCTGGTTGAGAAAGATTCCTTCCGGGCCTTGCTATACTTCTAGTCCTAGGAAGTAATGCATCAATATGAGATCTTTCATCTCAAATTCCATGATCTGTTTCTCATTCCCTGTCAGAAAGAGATCATCCACATACAGTAATAGTATGACATGTTCATCATCCATAACCTTAAGGTAAAGGTTAGGATCAACTTTACGTTTGGTAAAGCCCAAGCTTATCAAGAAGCTATCAATTCTCCCTCTATGAGTGAACATCATTCACACTCTGCATTGAGTGATCTTCTGCATATCTATCCATGCCATCTCCCGTCAGATGGGTCTACTAATATGAGCCTCAATATCATTCGAACTTTGTAGTGAGTTCCTTCTTGCATCAATCTAAGATAAGAATGTCATCTATATATAGACACCATCTTCAACCTTGTAGCAAAGGTTGAAATCCGCATCACCCATGGTGATCATTAATCTCTTCAAATGACTATCGATCCTGGGTACCCGTACAAAGCTTTCTTCAATTGAATCCTGGTAGTTTTCTCGATTCACACTTCTTCTTCAATTACACCATTAAGAGAATGGTCTTATCTAGCCACTTCAAGCAAACAGCTCGTCATGATCCTCTTCCTCTTTCTAAGAGAATGTTCTCGCCATGAGCCTTCTATAGTATGTTTGATTTGTAAGTCTTCTTGTTGAACATCCATCACTTGTTCGGTGTTCATCATTCTTCATGATCCTACAAATCAAAGTTAATTACATGATTAGTAATACTTCATAATCATCAAATAATGTTGACATGATAACCTATTATGCATACAAATATGGTTCACATGGTTATGCAACTATCTTGACCAATACTTTGGCACAACACTTTTCCATATCCTGTATGCATATAGTGGTTATCTAGATTCTTTCCATCTCTACTAGAACGTACTATCGAGAGCGTGCACAACTCTCAGCATGTCAGCAAAGAGGTTTCATTCTAGACAAGAAACAATGGAATGTTTGTCCAACTTACCCATCATATGCATATTAGTAGTATACTGTTCAATGCCATATGAATGCTTACACTATGCATGATATATACAAATATGCATACAACTATTACGAGCAATATTATTGACTTTTCAGAGATTCAAATAACAACTCAAATACTTATCTTTTATGTTTGTGTGGTTTCCTCCCGCTTGATCTCTATATGTCTTTGAACTTCTATTCATTCTGTCAAGATGGCTTGTAGTCTTCTTATGTAAGGTCTTAGCCTCATCTCCCTCTGGAACTGGAACTTCTTCACTTATGAAGGTGTCCAATTCATTCTCTTCTAGGATTAACCCAATCCACTTTGATTTGCTGAAACTGGACCTGGAGCTGGATTAGGGTTTGTTAGAGAAACCCTAAAAATTCAAACTTCTGAAAGGATAGAAAGATGCGCCTTGCTAAGCTGATCAAGCTTGTATACTCAGAATTTGAAAACTGCAAAGTTTCACCCCTCAAAATTGCTTTTGAAACTTCCGGATTCACCAGGCAGGACCCTGAATTAGGGTTTGAGTTTCCCGAAGCTTCACCGAGGAAAAAATTTCGATCCAAAGCTCTAAACTTCGATTTTTCCAAGGATCTTCTAGCCATGGTCTTAGATTTCAGAAATTCCAATTTTTGCAGAAACCCTAATTTCCAGATTTATTGGACACAACCCCAAACTAGGGTTTGATTTTCCCGGAGCTTCACCCAACTAAAAAGTTCAATCCAAAGCTCTAAACTTCGATTTTTCCAAGGATCTTCCAGCCATGGTCTTAGATTTTAGAAATTCCAATTTTTGTAGAAACCCTAATTTCTGAATTTACTAGAGAGGACCCCAAACTAGGGTTTGATTTTCCCAGAGCTTCACCCAACCAAAAAATTCGATCTTGGTCTCTAAACTTTGATTTTTCTGAGGAGCATCCAGTCATGGACCCAAATTCCAATTTTGTCTGAAACCCTAATTTTTAGGTCAAAAACCTAAAAATGCTCATAATTGAATTATGTCTCTATAGAAAGATGCGCCTTGCTGAGGAGAGTCAATCTAGCCTCCTTCCTTTCAATATCTGTGGAGAGAAACCCAAAAAACAAGAAGCCCTATATTCCGCAACTGCACAGTGTCTTCTTCCCAAGTTAGCTCTGATACTGTCATGTCCCAAATTTGGAATTGGGTCACAATGGCCTAATCACATTAGCCATATTCATTAGAGTTTGTAAAATTGATGTTAAGGGTCAAATAATTGCCAAGGAGGAAAATTACTAGTTTCCTAGGTTTGGGGTGGAAGCTTTGGGATTTGGAATAAGGGGGATAATAAATGATGTTTAGACATTAGAAGGGTTCAAGTATTTAATAAATAGAGTGAATAAAGAAATTCAAGAGAAATCCTAAGTGACAAATGGTTTTGGAGACATATGGAGGATGTGGGACCCACACTAGCTTGATTTTTCATAATACATGGTATCTCTCTTTTGCAAATTCGAATTAATGGGAATGTGAACACTCTTGGGTGAGTTGGTAAGTCATAACACATGCCATTGAGCATCTTAGGTCGAATTTGGAAGGATTGGTAACCTCCATGGAAGATAAAGAGTCAAAGTGGAAGTTTGTGGACACTTGGGCTAGATTCCCTAGCCCCTATGACACCAATGATGGAGCATCTATGACAACTATGACAAATTGCAGACCTGACCTCTGACATCTGACCACTATGACATGTCAGCCCCAAAAATAGGCTCAGAGAAGGCGAATTTGGGAGTTGGAGAAGCCAAAGAGACTCAAAATCGAATTTGGGAGAAGATGGAAGGTTGGAACTAGGAGACAAGTGGCAAATGTGGAATATTTCCTAAATGAAAATCTATTGAATCTATTGAGAGGATTTCGACCCTTAGAAGGCTAATGTTGGTTATAAAATGTAGAAATGAAGTATGAGAATGGCTTTTGATCATTTGTAGAATTTGCAATTGCATTTGTGAAGAGGGAGAGCTAGTGGATGACTAGTTTCTTGCCTTAGCCAATTTCGAGGGTGAAAGATTCCCATTCAAGTTGGCAATTGGAAAGGCCATTCAGACCTTTCATTTGGAGCTTTAATGGAGTCTTTATTTTCAGGTGTAAGCTACAGGGCAGCTCATGGTTTCTTCTATTGCAGCTCGCTCCTTCAACCATTTCCAGTTTTGATGGCATATTCTTGATCCTTGAGGGAGGGCGTTTTTGGTGAGCTATTGTACTCTTTGGGGGAGCTTCTAATGCCCCATTTATTTTTTAATATGAATTAAATACTCTGTTCTTCATCTTCAGAAAGTTTCAGGTCGAAATTCCAAGTAGAAATGTATAAATCTCATTTTTAATGGAAGAACAATGCCATTTCCCCACTACCTTGTTGTGAACCAATGTATTGATGATGATTTCGAATGAATGGATGATTCTCTGATATATTTGTGATCAATATACTTCCGTGGATGTCTTCTACAAGTTTCATGTACTGTACTTGAGCATTTGAATCATTTTTACTCAGTTTAGTTGTATTGGGAGGTGAAATAGTGCCATTTCCCCAAGGGTCGAATTGGGGATTTTTGCAGTTGAATGGGAGAGGGTGAGAACAGTTGTAATAAACAATTAATGGTGAATATGAGACATTAATAACATACTTAACACATTACATACCTATGTTCATAAATTTGAGTGGGTTTGTAGGCATTTGAGAAGCCATTTTCAGTACTTACCTCAGGGGGATTTGAACCCCAAATTACTAGTAAAATTGGATACTTGGTCCATAATCTTAAGAGAGTTTGCAGAGGTCTTTTGGTGGCCATATGTTATCCCTGAACATCATATTCAATTCCTAATATCATTCATAAACCTTCCTTGAATATTTGAAGGCATTTGGAGTCAATTTGAGACCTAGAGACCAATACTAGTCAAAGGAAAATCACTAGTAAAGTTACCTACATTGACCAGAATTGAAAGAGTATTTGCAGAAGTGTTTTAAAGGTACAAAGGCATCCCTGAAACACATATTTATGTTCTAATATCATTCATATACCTTCTCAGAAGATTTGGGATCATTTGGGGCAAATTTGGGACCTAGAGATCGAAACTAGTCCAAGGTCGAACCAAGGAAAAAAGTGGAAAATTGCAATTTTAATAAAATTCCTAACAAGGGACATTACAGATACCATGTTAAGATTAAATATGCTAAGACAGAAAATATCAGCATTGTATTTCATTTCACAATAATAGCATATACAGGATCACTGAAAGAACAACAAGCACAACATAAACACAAACAGATTTATCCTGGGAAACCCTCCTGGGGTAGAAAACCCAGTAAATCTTCCTCAATATAGATTATCAACAATACATAGATGTATATCCCAAACATGAGTTCCTTCTCCTCCATACCAGATCTCTCTCTCACCTATGCGCCACTCACAAGTGAGTGAATGTGTGTTAAATGAGGAACACACCTCCTCTATTTATACACAACTCTGACTTGACCTTTACACTAACTAGGTCGGCCCCAACTTAACCATTTAACATAATGTGACAAGGCCAACCTCAGTAGGGTTGTCTAATAACCCTTTAACCCATATGACTCATACAGGGCCGACCCCCACTAGGGAAGTCTAATAACCCAAGTTACCACATTCTCCACAGAGGAATAAAACATCTCTGGATATACAATAAGGTCTTCATAGAGGAATGAAACATCTCTGGAATAATAAAGTACAAATATAATATTCTTAGAAGTTACAATATTTCAACAAATAATACTGTTGGCATATTGATAATAAGCTGTGAATGAATTAAGTATAATGTTACTGCACAGTTGATGTATGTTGTATTTAAGTTATGTGGCTTAACTGTTATATGTGGAAGTCTTTTTGATGGGTTTGATGATGGAATATATTTCCCTCCCCTTCACTACTACAAAATCGTGGCTCCTACAGTACCCATAGGTACTTCGGGTGAGACTTCCCTTACTTGCAGGTGATGCCGAAAGGGCTAGTATCTTGGGATTTATTGGTTTGTTATTAGTGAAATTTGTTCTTCCCGCATATGAGCCAACATGAGCGATTGGGATTAGTTGATAAAATTCCCTATAGGCCTTCTTAGTTTTCTTATGCCACTCCAGTGCATAATAATGGTCTCAATTATTCAATCTTGTTGGTTCCGATAATGAAGCGCTTGAATTTTTAATAGGATAATCTTGTCATGATAATCTTTAAACTTTACTTCCACATCCATTTCCTTATCTAATGATGAATTATTGAAGGAAACATTAGTGGAAGCAATCTCCACTATCTTTGTTTTCTTTGTATCCATAATGTCAATCTCAATGGAATTGATTGGAGTGTCATCCTCTCTATATTTCCTTTTCCTGTTAGATTTTTTAATCACTTTCTTCTCGACATTATCATATGTCATGAGATCTAAGTCTGAAACTTATTCGAATCGTACATTTAAAGCAATATCACTAGAATTGATCATTTCAGTATTTAAAACATTTCTCCCTCCTAGATTAAGTTCTAGATTAAGATCAAATAGAGAATTATATAACCTAGACTTCCAATTTCATTTTCCTCATCTTGTTTCATGTATTCCGATACCATTCTTTCTTGTTCTGCCTTCATAATTGCAATGTCTTCTTCCATTTTTTGTGCATTTAGTTGTCTTTGTTGCTCTTCTTCCTCTCCCTATCTCTTTGAATCTTTTTTATTCTTTAATACTCCGAGAAACATCTTCGTGAGCTTTCTTTTATATTGTTTCATATTCAATTTTATTTCTTTAAGCCTCTTCTCTTTTTCTCTCACTTCTTTCTGCTCTCTTGTTTTCTTATATTTAACTACTTTAGTATTGTCTTCTCTTCCCTTTTAACTTTCTCTTCATGGGCTATTTTCTCCTCTTGCAATTCCTTATTCTTATTTTTCTTGATCCTTTTGTTCCTCATTCAATGATGAAGTCTCCTATGCAATCATGAGTTGGAATTCTTCCCAAGAAATGGATTTTTCCTCTTCTTCCCAGTGATCATGTATTTAAGGCCAAGTGATAAGAAGTTGATCAACATGTTGTCTGACCAACCCTTTTAGATCATGCCTTTTAAACCTACCACTTCTTAATTTGTATCCAATCAAAAACTTAGCCTCTACTTTGGATATACTTGTGGTTGATGTTGTAGGTTCCTATATGCCATGGAAATGGGATGAATGAATTCAAATGTTCTTTTCCATATAAGAATTAAAACCATTCACACTGGAATGATAGGCTATCTCCTGCAATATATGTTTATTTGGATCAAATTTTGGCAAAAGACGAGGTGCAATTTTGAATCCATATATCCTGATGAAAGTCCAATACTTCCAAGAAACAATCCCTGATATTTTCCATTACCTTCCTAGCTTATTCTAAAACCATGGGAGAAGTACCTAGACAGAAAGCTTCATAAATAGGAGGAAATAAATAATCACATATAGATGCATATTCTCTCTTATACTTGCTTTCCTAAATCCTTTGATAATATATGTGAATAGATGGCTTTTCATGAGTCCAAGTCATTTGCAAGCCAGGAAAAGAGTTACTTGCACAAAACGTATATAACAAATGAGATTCCGTGTAGAAAATTGGAGCAGTCCCTAGAGTGGTTGTCTCAACTTTGGAAATGGCTTGCTTCAAGGAAAAGGGAAATATAGTTTCCCAATTGAAAATGATTCCTTTTGTTACTACTATGTGAACTAATGGGACCCAATTTTCTTTGAATGTAGCTAGATCAGGCTCCCCATATATCATGTTGACAATGGACATAACATAGAGGTAAGGTTCTCTAAGATTCAATACATTGTAAAGACCACCCCTCTTACTCTGAATTATCTTTCCACTCACCCACCATGTACTTAATATTTTCTTCTAGTCTTTTATTTTCTTGAAGCTTTCTATCCATGGTGTTGTCCTATTGACTCTAGGCTTAGGGAGGTTGTAATATTTTTCGAGGTCTTGAGGCTAGAAAGAAGCAATTTTCTCTCCACCCTTATTCAAGATAGCCCTTGCATTGACATTAGTGTTACTGATAATCCATCCTAAAAATTTTGAGCATGAGAGTATAGGTTCCCTAGCTCCAAATTTATGTTAATGAGTATTCCTAATGTTTAAGAATACATTCTCATCTAAAGTGACAATATTTTGATCATTATGGTATACAATTTGTGGAAAATATTGATCATAAAACCTTTTATAAATTTCACCCCAATTTTGGAAATTAGGGGAACTTGTGCTAGGCTAGCTTTTGTGTTGATAAAAATAGGTCAATCATCTTTGGTTTCATCCACATTGATTATAGTACTAGCTATTGGTTTTTGTTTCATAGACATGTTTTTTGCTTGGTTTTTGTTTCATAGACATGTTTTTTGCTTGAAAAAAAAAAAAAAACGTCACTTAGGATTGTGTTTATCCTCTCGATTTCCAAATATCGTGATTCATTATCTAATTTGAGAGAAAAAACAATTTCTATGATATGCATTTCAAAATTACTTCAAATTTCCTTTCTTGAACTCCATATCTGAGAAATTATAAAAGTGAACTGAAAATAATTCATTCTATTACTCTTTCCTCAAAACAGAGTTACTGAATTAGGAATTACTTACCTAGAGGTCGACGCGGTCCATTGGATTTCTAAATAGGTGGCTTAGCAATTCAACCAATGAGATTTACCAATGAGTTTGTATCTAGTTTCAAATGTTGTGATTGTAATTTTAAAACCCAAATTGTCTTCATGTTGACATTAAAATCCATTTAATGCTCATTGATTTCTTGTGCATGTGAGAGACTTAGATTTAAATGCACCAGATTGAATCAATAAGAGGTTTTTGGAAACTCGTAGGGAATATGATGGCGCTGCCTCAAAACTCACGTCATCACGTGCTCAAGATTGTAGGAAACAATATATCATATTGTCCTGGAAACTTAGTTTTGAGAAGGTTCTGATACTCTATCAATAATCCTATGCATATCAAAGGGTCCGAGAGACTAGGGATCAAGAATACACTTAAACACTCTTCGAACTCCACCAATCCATTGATTTATCTGTCCCTTGTATTAGGGATCAACGAGAGTTGTATCAGCGAAAGTTTGGAACTTGAGTCATGCGTGTATTGGGCAGGAACTAAAGGTGGGTTTTTGAAAGTGCCTGAGCAATGTATTGAGAAGGTTGAAAACCCGAGTTTTGAAAACATTCCAACACAATAAAAATCTATGTTTTGAACCAAAAGGTGGATAAAAATATAAGTATGGTAAAATTCAAAATCACATGGTAGATCAAGGCATCAAAATTCCTTCACAAATCATGAGATCAAATAAAAAATGTTTCTTAATGAAAACTTACACAAAATGCAATTAAGAAAGCAAATGAAAACATCGTGTCATATAAAAGAAAGAATTGAGTCAAATAAAATCACAAATCAACTTGAATATTTTCTTGATGAAACCAAAAAGAAAAGTGGGTTCCCAAGCCTTCATAACCTTGGGGCAATTTGAGGTCTCAACAATTGGTGGCATACTAGATGAGTCCTAGAATCTCTATCTTCGTACCACAAATAACTGTGCATAATAGAATATCATTTCAATTTTTTCTTTAAAATACTTGAAACCTATTGTTATTGAACTTTGACGCTTCTTAACAACTTGCTTCCTATTCACTCTTAAAATTTAGTAGTTGACTAGATTAGGTAGAGGCAGAAGTAATGAGGTTTATTTTAAAATATGACCATAATTACAGAACCCAAAACTCTTGCTTATCCTCTTGCTTCTAGGTTAACTTTGATAATAATACCAAACTAGAAAGCCAAAATTCATGATGTTTCTTCATTTCTTGTGAGCATCCATAGCCCCAACGGAGTCATCCCAATACCATATATCTTGCTCCATTGCTAGTGGGAATCCATAGCCTCGATGGAGATATATGAAATTCCCCAGAGTAAAATATGTTCCCTTTCCCAAACCTCTTTCCCTTTTGAGAAAATCTCTCTCTCTCTCTCTCTCTCTCTCTCTCTCTCCCACTCTCTCCCACACACAAGCATCATATAACCAATAACGAGCAAGAGAGGAAAGGGAAGAGAAAACAGAACATTAAATTTACATGGTAAAACACATCGTATTGATTTTCTTATTCTTCAGGAAACTTCCATTGTTACAATCTTGAGCACCCACACATCACATTTCATCTTCACTTCATGTCTTAATGCTACACAATAATGTGAATCCCCTCGTGTATATAACTAAGTCTCCTTCATCTCTATTATATATCTAGAGATATGGATAGATTGCATCCCATAATTATACACATGAGAATTCTACTTCATGATGCATGTGGGATAACTCATGTTTATAATTATAGAGTTATGAAGAGTATTATGCTTTCTTTGACATATAGGATCATTACACAACCAAAAACACTGCACTATTCATCATTACATATTCCAACATTCCCCCTTAATGATGACTAGGGAGAAATAATACAAATGGAGGAAGATGGCATTACATTAACATCCCCCTTGATGACTACTTCCATAATTCCAAATAAGATGTGAATATGAACACACTTTTCCTTATGGATTTCACAAAGATAAAATCCACTTCTCACTGATCATGAAATGGCACTTGAACCAAGCTGTATGATGAATTCTACAGAACACTAGAATAGTGTACAAACACCTCAAATGGCCTATACAACAAAAAATGTGGCTAGCAGATAGTCATCACAATCATAACCTAGTTGATAGTTAAAAGAACTCTGCAGTAAATCTCATTATGAACACAAGAACCCAAGATGGCCTATAAATCAGAAATGTGTCACATAGGAAGTCTTCACAAATAGTTGAAATATGCACCTTGCAGTAGACCTCATAGTGAATACAAGAACCCTAGATGGCCCTATACATCGAAAATGTGTCGTGCAGGTAATCATGACTTTATAGGAGAAGATGGACTTCATTTCACTACATTATAATTGGAATAAGGTGACATTATATGGTATTTTATTACATTACATTACTTCTTAATTACAACTTCAAACATCACAGAAAAAGTGGAAAAAGGCTTCAACTTTGCTTCTTTCAAGGATAAGTTGTAGAGAGGAACAATGTTGAATGACCATAGATAACAACATCAATATGCTTAAGATAGGAAAGAACGACAAAAACAAGATGTCCCAAAACTCTTCACAAATACCCCTATGGTGAAAGTGAATTAAATAGAGAGATAATCTGCACAAAAGAACTTCTAAGAGTAATGCATATAATCATAATGTTAAGCCCATATTGAGAAGGAAAAATTATGACATGAAATAGGAACATGAATTACTTTTACACAAACAAGGGTTAACAACAACATATAAATATTGAGCAAAATATTGATGTAACAAAAATTGATATCACTTATAGATTGGAAAATATAGCCATCAAGCAACTAAGTCTTTGGCATTGATTGGTTGTTTGTCACCAAACATTAGAGATCCAATCCCTTGAAAAAGTCAACATATTCCATACAAGAAGGTTAGATAGATTAACACAGGAACATAACTACCTCTAAACATGATGATTAAAACTAAGAAACTATAGACTAATGAATAAAATACATCAAGTTAATGGTAAAGTATGAGAAAAATAACCAATTTTGACTTTCCCATGTTTGTCGAAATTGTTTTTACAAAAAAATTGCAAGAACATATAAATATTCATAAAATGATTAGCATCGACATATAAATACTGAGAAAAATATGGATGTAATAAAAATTGATTCCGCTTATAGAGTGAAAAAGATAGCCATCAAGAAACCAAGTCTGTGGCATCAGTTGGTTTCTTGTTTGTCACCAAACACTAGAGATCCAATCCCTTGAAAAAGTCAATAATATTCCAAACAAGAAGGTTAGATAGATTAACACATAAACATAACTACCTCTAAACATGATGACTAAGAAAATATACACTAAAACACAAAAGATAAGAAGCTAATGAACAAAATATGGGAATATAAATATTGCTCAAATATCACTTATATATTGGAAATATTGCCATCAAGCAACTAAGTCTTAGGCATTGGTTGGTTTCTTGTTTGTCACCAAACACTAGAGATCCAAGCCCATGAAAAAATAAATCGTATTCCAAACAAGAAGGTTAGATAGATTAACATAGGAGCATAAATATCTCTAAACATGATGATTAAAACCAAGAAACTATAAACTAATGTATAAAAGACACGAAGATAATGAGCGAAATATGGATGTAAAAAAATTGATAGCACATATAGATTAAAAAATATTGCCACCAAGAAAATAAGTCTTAGGCATTGGTTGGTTTCTTGTTTGTCACCAAACACTAGAGATCCAAGCCCTTGAAGTATTCAAAAATTCAAAAATATTTAAAAATTAAATTAAATATATTTTAAAATAAAAAAATTGGAAGTTTAAACCTATGAACATTACCAAACGTACTGCTAGAATCCCTATCCCACTTATTATCCCAACGAAGGAGGATACCTACAAATGCAAACATAGATATTCATACGACTTGTATGACAGTTGTATGACCCAAATAAAGCATGAAAAAAGGTTGTATGGTCGTTGGTAGACTGGTAAAACCTACCCAACAAGAAGGTAATGTTTGTACAACAAAAATATTGCAGAAAGAGGCAGTAGGGAGGGTAAAATTGACCAACATAGGGGTAAAATGAACTCAGGAAAGAAACCATCACAAAAAAGTAGAAAACCTATTCATACGAGGCTATACGGTGCACAAGAGAGGAGGAACGACCATTAAGAAGACAAAAACCAGCTTGCACACATAAAATTTTCCCTAGATAGAGACAATTTTCACAACAAGCAAAAATTCACCCAGGAAGAGAGAAAAACCCTCATAAAATTATCCCAGAACAAAAAATTATAGAGAAAATGAGTAAAACATGATTGCACGAATCCATATAGGTCCGTACAGTTTGTGAAGAGGTGAGGGAAGCGGCTCAATAGATAAATCAAGAAAAATCACACTTGCCAAAAAAAAATTCACTACAAAAGGCCTTATGGATCAAAATATATTAGGTTCAAAAGAAAATTTTGACATGATAAAAAAGGCTTGGTAAATTAGCAAACATAAAAATTGCCCAAATACTTTAAGTTATAAAAAAACTTAAATGCCCTAGGCTAAACTAGGAAAAATAATTCAATTTTGAGCAAATGAAAGCCAAATTTGACAAACCAATAATTGATTTTAGATAAATCCACTAGTACATTTGGGCAGAAAATACGGCACCGGATTTGGACAATAGAGCTAAAATCAGAAAAATTGTCGGATTTTACTTATTTTTTTATTTTTATTTTTAAAATTGCTCGACGTTCGTCGAATACCTGATGACAATGTTGTTTCATTGAAAAATTGACTATACGTCGGATATTAGACAAACCTAGATCGCGTCACATATCCGATGTACTTGTAGGTGAAATATTAATGGCGTTCGATTAATGGCGTATATCACTTATATATTGGAAATATTGCCATCAAGCAACTAAGTCTTAAGCATTGGTTGGTTTCTTGTTTGTCTCCAAACACTAGAGATCCAAGCCCATGAAAAAATAAATCATATTCCAAACAAGAAGGTTAGATAGATTAACATAGGAACATAACTATCTCTAAACATGATTATTAAAGCCAAGAAACTATAAACTAATGTATAAAAGACAAGAAGATAATGAGCGAAATATGGATGTAAAAAAAATGATAGCACATATAGATTAAAAAATATTTCCACCAAGAAACTAAGTCTTAGGCATCGGTTGGTTTCTTGTTTGTCACCAAACACTAGAGATCCAAGACCTTGAAGTATTCAAAATTTTATAAATATTTAAAAATGAAATTAAATATATTTTAAAATAAACAAAATTAGAAGTTTAAGCCTATGAACATTACCAAACGTACTGCTAGAATCCCTATCCCAATGATTAGCGAAATGAAGGAGGATACCTACAAATGCAAACATAGAGATTCATACGGCTTGTATGAAAGTTGTATGACCCGAATAAAGCATAAAACAAGGTTGTACGGTCGTTGGTGGACTGGTAAAACCTTCCCAACAAGAAGTTAATGTTTGTACAACAAATACATTGCAGAAAGAGGCAGTAGGGAGGGTAAAATTGACCAACATAGGGGTAAAATGAACTCAAGAAATAACCCATCACAAAAAATTAGAAAACCCATCCGTACCAGGCTATACAGTGCACACGAGAGGAGGAACGACCATTAAGAAGACAAAAACCGGCTTGCACATAGAAAATTTCCCTAGATAGAGACAATTTTCCCAACAAGGAAAAATTCACCTAGGAAGAGAGAAAAACCCTCACAAAATTCTCCTAGAACAAAAATAATAGAGAAAATAAGTAAAACATGATTGCATAGATCTGTACAGTTTGTGAAGAGGCGAGGGAAGCAGCTCAATAGATAGATCGAGAAAAATCACACTTGCCAAAAAAAATTCACTACAAAAGGCCTTATGGATCAAAATATATTAGGTTCGAAAGAAAAATTTGACATGATTAAAAAAGGCTTGATAAATTAGCAAACATAAAAATTGCCCAAAAACTTTAAGTAATAAAAAAACTTAAATGCCCTAGGCTAAACTAGGAAAAATAATTCAATTTTAAGCAAATGAAAGCCAAATTTGACAAACCAATAATTGATTTTAGCTAAATCCAGTACTATATTTGAGCAAAAAATCCGGTGGTGGATTCCGACAATAGAGCTAAAATCAGAAAAAATTGTCAGATTTTACTTATTTTTATTTTTAAAATTGCTCAACGTTCGTCGAATACCCGGTGACCATGTCGTTTCATCGAATAATTGACTATACATCAGATATTAGAAAAACCTAGACCATGTCACATATCCGATGTACTTGCAGGTGAAATATTAATGGCGTTCGATTAATGGTGAATATCACTTATGTATTGGAAATATTTCCATCAAGAAACTAAGTCTTAGGCATTGGTTGGTTTCTTGTTTGTCACCAAACACTAGAGACCCAAGTCCATGAAAAATAAATCATATTCCAAACAAGAAGGTTAGATAGATTAACATAGGAACATAACTATCTCTAAACATGATGATTAGAACCAAGAAACTATAAACTAATGTATAAAAGACAAGAAGATAATGAGCGAAATATGGATGTAAAAAAATTGATAGCACATATAGATTAAAAAATATTTCCACCAAGAAACTAAGTCTTAGGCATTAGTTGGTTTCTTGTTTGTCACCAAACACTAGACATCCAAGCCCTTGAAGTATTCAAAACTTTACAAATATTTAAAAATTAAATTAAATATATTTTAAAATAAACAAAATTAGAAGTTTAAACCTATGAACATTACCAAACGTACTGCTAGAATCCCTATCCCACTTATTATCCAAATGAAGGAGGATACCTACAAATGCAAACATAGAGATTCATACGGCTTGTATGATAGTTGCATGGATAAAATAAAGCATAAAACAAGGTTCTACGATCGTTGGTAGATGGTAAAACCTACCCAACAAGAAGGTAATGTTCGTACAACAAAAAACACTGTAAAAAGAGGCAGCAAGGAGGGTAAAATTGACCAACATAGGGGTAAAATGAACTCAAGAAAGAACCCATCACAAAAAATTAGAAAACACATCCGTATGAGGCTATATAGTGCACAAGAGAGGAGGAACGACCACTGAGAAGAAAGAAACCAGCTTGCACATAGAAATTTTTCCCTAGATAGAGACTAAATTTCCCAACAAGGAAAAATTCACACAGGAAGAGAGAAAAACTTTCTCAAAATTCCCCCAGAAAAAAAAAATTATGGAGAAAATGAGTAAAACATGATTGCACGGATCCGTACAGGTCCATACAGTTTGTGAAGAGGTGAGGGAAGCAACTCAATAGATAAATCAGGAAAAATTGCACTTGCCAAAAAAGAATTCACTACAAAAGGCCTCATGGATCAAAATATATTAGGTTCAAAATAAAAATCTGACCTGATAAAAAAAGGCTTGGTAAATTAGCAAACATAAAAATTTCCCCAAAACTTTAAGTTATAAAAAACTTAAATTCCCTAGGCTAAACTAGGAAAAATAATTCAATTTTGAGCAAACAAAAGCCAAATTTGACAAACCAATAATTCATTTATGCTAAATCCACAACTACATTTGGGCATAAAATCTGGTGGTGGATTCCGATAATAGTGCTAAAACCGGAAAAAATGTCAGATTTTACTTTTACTTTTTATTTTTATTTTTAAAATCGCCAGACGTTCGTCGAATACCCGATGACCATGCCCTTTCGTCATATAATTCACTATACGTCGGATATTAGACAAACCTAGACCGTGTCACATATCCAATGTACTTGCAAGTGAAATATTAATGGTGTTCGATTAATGGCATATATCACTTATATATTGGAAATATTGCCATCAAGCAACTAAGTCTTAGGCATTGGTTGGTTTCTTGTTTGTCACCAAACACTAGAGATCCAATCCCATGAAAAATAAATCATATTCCAAACAAGAAGGTTAGATAGATTAACATAGGAACATAACTATCTCTAAACATGGTGATTAAAACCAAGAAACTATAAACTAATGTATAAAAGACAGGAAGATATTGAGCGAATCATGGATGTAAAAAAATTGATAACACATATAGATTAAAAAATATTGCCACCAAGCAACTAAGTCTTAAGCATCGGCTGGTTTCTTGTTTGTCACCAAACACTCGGGATCCAAGCCCTTGAAGTATTCAAAAATTTATAAATATTTAAAAATTAAATTAAATATATTTTAAAATAAACAAAATTAGAAGTTTAAGCCTATGAACATTACCAAACATACTGCTAGAATCCCTATCCAACTTATTAGCCAAATGAAGGAGGATACCTACAAATGCAAACATAGAGATTCATATGGCTTGTATGATAATTGTATGACTCAAATAAAGCATAAAAAAGGTTGTACGGTTGTTGGTAGACTGGTAAAACCTGCCCAACAAGAAGGTAATGTTTGTACAACAAAAACATTGTAGAAAGAGGCAGCAGCGAGGGTAAAATTGACAAACATAGAGGTAAAATGAACTCAGGAAGTAACCCGTCAGAAAAAAGTAGAAAACCCATCTGTATGATGCTATACAGTGCACGAGAGAGGAGGAACAACCACTAAAAAGACAAAAACCGGCCTGCACATAGAAAATTTTCCCTAGATAGAGACAAAATTTTACCAACAAGGAAAAATTCACCCAGGAAGAGAGAAAAACGCTCACAAAATTCTCCCAGAACAAAAAATTATAGAGAAAATGAGTAAAATATGATTGCACGGATCCGTACAGTTTGTGAAGAGGTGAGGGAAACGGCTCAATAGATAAATCAGGAAAAATTGCACTTGCCAAAATAAATTCACTACAAAAGGCCTCATGGATCAAAATATATTATGTTCAAAAGAAAACCCTGACTTGATAAAAAAAAGGCTTGGTAAATTAGCAAACATAAAAATTGCCCAAAAACATTAAGTTATAAAAAAATTAAATTCCCTAGGATAAACTAGGAAAAATAATTCAATTTTGAGCAAATGAAAGCCAAATTTAACAAACCAATAATTGATTTGATCTAAATACACTACTACATTACTACATTTGGTCAAAAAATCTGGTGGCGGATTCCGACAATAGACCTAAAATCAGAAAAATTGTCGGATTTTACTTATTTTTTTATTTTTATTTTTAAAATTGCTATACATTCGTCGAATACCCGATGACCATGCCATTTCGTCGAATAATTGAATATACGTCGAATATTAGACAAACATAGACCGCGTCACATATTCGACGTACTTGTAGGTGAAATATTAATGGTGTTCGATTAATAGTGTGCGATTAATGGCATATGAAAGATTAATGGCGTTTGACGTTGTTTCTATACAAACATATTTTATTTTGTTAAGTGCATTACAAATAGTTATACTGCAGGTTAATTTTTGAAGATACTCAATATCACTACAAGTTTGGTAAAGAAGAATGTCAGATAACATTTCTCCAAGTGGGAATCCAGGTGTGGAAGCTGCATTGGATGCAAGGGCTGGTGATGGAAAATGCCATTGCCCTTGTAATAGATGTAGGGGATATAATAGGAGGAGACTTTTAATAAAAACAACTACAAAACATTGTACAGAGCATGGACACTCTAAAGGGGGGAATGAATATCGTCCCATGGTAATTTATTCATTAAATATCTTTATATTTGTATATGGTTTTTGTAAATCTTTATATGTTAAATGTAGAAGAAAAATAACGTATTATTTTTTCCTTAGGGATATAATAGGGGAGATACACGCATGAAAATAAGAATATTTTTTAGGATTAGTGAAAATCCCCCCCCCCTTCCCCAAACTTACAAGGATACTACTAGGGCCTCATTCACACTAGTTCATGCACAATATCAATTGATTGTGCCACTTTCCTCATTAATGGCCTCCAATTGGTTGACATGTCAACACGTGATGCCACATATCCTCAAAGGTAGTTCATTGAATTCCATACCCTAATATGGAAACTCCTAGATCATAATTATTTATTACTCTGAAATAACAAATAATTCATGATTAAACTCTAGACCAATCTTTCTACTTCCTAATTAATGTGATCATCTCTTTCTAGTAAGTCATGTAGGGATCTCATGTGCCCCTATTATGACTACAATATGTGACTAGATAGATGGAAACCACTTTAAAATTAAGGAGCATATGAGGCTCCAAAGTGAACCCTCCCAACTTGACCACCTCCTACATGCCCTTAGGTAGATGTACACCATCATTATCAATGTTGATTTATAATCAAAGACTTTCCCATACAATCATTGCCCCATCATTAATATGTGCATATTTCTTGACACTAGATGGTGAAAGAGAGCATCCGATATACATAATCATGTGGGCTATGCACTAGGGAACAACAAATCTATTCTATCTATTGAGACACGTCCCTATTTCTTGTTTTCCCTATCCTTGTAGTGGTACTCCATTAATTTGGTTAGTGTCATGATTCCTTGTAGAGTATACTTTGGGTTGATTTCTTGTCCATAAGAAGGTAACCCACTCAAAAAATACATACCTTACACTGGAAACTATAGATCTTGTGCAAGACATAAAAGTACTCTTTCAAATTCCACATTTAGATGATCTTGTCTAGGATTTGTAGGCTCAATCACATCAATGGAATTTAGAATACCTTAAGTAGACCCATACAATGGCATGTAAGGTGTATTTATCTCAGTATTTATACCATTGGATTCAGTTTTTTGAGCACCACCATGATGTGGAATTTGTTTTATGTGTGTAGGTTAATATATTAGGATCCATTTTTCATTAAATGCAAGTTGGGGGTTCTCCTTAGGTATACTCAATACCCTAGCATATAGGTACATACATTCGTTGTGCAAATGATTTGTTTATATGTTTTCCCACCATTTTTATTTATCATAAGTCCCCCCATCCAGGAAAGTTTCCTTACCAATTCAAGTTGCTTTCTTGCATTTACTATATGACAATACTCCACCTAACATCACTTTCCTAGGCTTAGCACACTTTTTATTATTAAATGAAAAATTCCAGGTGTGATTTATCTATCTCTTGTCATGAAGGATCATATGGTTACTTCATAGATTATGGTTAGCAAACCCTTCTAAATATATAATTCCTTCTACAAAGCGTAAGAAGAATAGTAATATTTTCAGTGTTGTGGAAAGACTACAATATGATATAACTGAATTGTCTATGATGGTTTTAGTTGCATACAGTAATTCAATAAAGCTAATATTTGAGAGATCCATTGCAAATCTTGTATGGAGGTTTGATTCCTAGTTTATACAACAAGGATCATAAACGAGGAAGAGTTCTATTCATATGGGGTGGACACATTAGAGGTGAGAAATCAACAATAAGCTCCTTCATGTCATTGTCAATGTAAATGGCACTTTACCTAACCCCATCAAATGTGGTTTTTGTTTTATCTTTTAACATGTGCTTTACATTATGGTTTATTGCAGTTGTGTAGTAAAGAAACAAGTTGTTGTCATATGGTTTTTGAGTTTTGTGCAATTCTATCCAAGGTAGTGGTAAATAATTGGTTTAAATTTCAAATTGTCTCACCATGTCATGAATTAATATGCTGGTAAAGTCCCTTAGTAGAGAAGACACATTGTTTACTCCTTGGGAACATTTCTTCAAATTTTCTACCGTTGTCTTCAAATCCAAAACACTATTATGAGGTCGTAAGTGATATAACCATCTTGTTTCCTCCCTTCAAAAGTTCTCATAAATAGTCTGTAATTTCCATGACTGCACCATATAAGTCTTGTATATGTTTCTTAGTGACCACTTCGAATGGTTTGGTGACCCCATTGGCAACCTATCTAGTAAAACTTTGGTGATATAATTATACTAGTGACAAGGTTCAAGTAGTTTTCCATCTAAAATAATTTTCTACCGAGCCACTTATGCAATGTGAATCCCAAAATCTACTGAAGTCCCTTGTTTTCGTGACATGAAAGTTTTGGTAGTCCCATTATTATAATGCATGTGAATCAAATTCATATTTAGCTACATGTGTAAGAGTTAACTTTCAAGTCATCAACTATCCGAAATTGTTGGATCTAGGGCCTATACTTGCTTCAAACGTACAAGAATGAGTATCAAATATTCATAAAATGCCTCTTGATCCTCCCAAAGGTGACTCACCTTTTGAGGCACCATAAAAATAGGCCCAATGCTTCGTCACATAATTTCTTCACATATCTAGCATTGAATCTTTGGTTATTTTTTTTGTTTGTAACAAGATAAGACACTTACGAACCATACAACACACTAAAATCGTCATCATCTTCATCGTCATCATCATCATATTCATCGTCATCCTCCTCCTCCTCCACATCATCATGAATGTCATGATCATTGTCATCGTCGTCATCATCATCAATGTCATCGTCGTCGTCGTCATCATCATCATCATCAATTTCATCGTCGTCGTCATCATCATCATCATAATCAATGTTGTCATTGTCATCATCATCATCATCATCATCATCATCAATTTCGTCGTCGTCGTCATCATCATCATCATAATCAACGTCGTCATCATCATCATCATCATCATCATCATCGGCATTGCCGTCATCGCGGTCTAGTCTCAATGTTGCTACATCCTCTGATTGAGGAAAATTTTCTTCAAGATTAATTATATATTAATATTAAATATTAAACATAAATATATTATAAATTCTAAATTACAAAATATAAAATTTAATATAATATATAATATCATATAATATATAATATATAATATAATATAAAAATTAAAAGAAACAAAATAAAAAATAAACAAAAAATTAAAATTACAATTTTTTTTAAAATTAAAACAACAATAAAACCAATATATATATATATATATATATATTGTTAGGATATTTCAATACTCCATCCTTGTCCTACCTAGCATTATTTATTTTTTTCCTAGTTGTTGATGATGTCATTTCCCCCCTAGTGGTGTGCAGATGTCATCCAGGATCCATCTACCACCTTCTTAGCCCTGCATGCATCATTTTAGGAACACTTCAGTTAGTTCCCTATTTTATAGGAACCTACTGAGTGTTCCAGTGCAATCCACCTGAGTTAGCTGAATCTTGTGGGGGGTTAGAGCTCCGGATTCCACTGATTATGGCCTCATGCGCCCTTTCCTGACTGGCATGCATGACATAATCACTATTGCGCACTCCTTAGTCAGTTAACTGATTGTGACTTCAGTTAGTTGAGTTTAGGATCAGTTCAGTTGACTTTGAGTCTTCCATAGCACTTGAGTGGTCATAATCCCTATGCTAGACCAACTGAGGTTCGAATTATCCTACATGATTCAAATTCTCTCCATTGTAACATCATTTTTTATTATACTGATTATTGGAACATGTGACATTATTTTGTTCCTATCTAGTTTTGTTGCATTATTATTCTTTTGCACTTTTTTACTGCAGTTTTCGCTCTTATTCAAATTTTCTGCTCATTCTTTCTTTGTGAGGTATCCCCATCTCTTTAGATCTGTTGTGACTTAGAATTTAACATGGTATCAAATCCATAAAGATAATAGGTTGAAGAGTTGCTTTCGGTAGTGCACCAGAAGCCTCTGGATTTCCACAGCAAATCCTGGTGCCATTACATTGAATTCATTGGAGAAATCCAATGAGGTATAGCCAGGTGTGAAGGATCTAGATAAAAGTGCCTACTGTCCTAAAGCAGTGCTCAGTAGTATTCTACCTCCTTATTGATATTTTTTTTGCAGGTTATTCAAATTTTTTTAGTGCAACAGTAGTTGCAGCAGTTAGAACAGTTTTCTGCAGTTGTAGTAGTTACAATAGTTTTCTATAGTTTTCTGCAGTTGTAGCAGTTTTTCTACAGTAGCAGCAGTTTCACCTTGTATTCGCTCCAGTAGTTGTAATGGACAATTCAAAATCTCCTCTCTCTCCCAAGATCCTGACATCCTTCAATTATCTTGATTGAAGGGCTGATATGCAGATGGTATTGCAAAACAAATCACTGTACAGGGTGACAATGGGGAAGGATCCCGAACCAACATCAACTATGGAGAAAAAAGTATGTGAATAGATTGGATGAAGCATTTGGTTTCATGTGTATTCATATTTCCAGAGATATACTCTTCCACATCGAAGGATTGAAGACTCCAAGAGAGTTATGGTTGAAGTTAGAGACCCTATTTGGAAAACAAGATGAGCTAGGAGGCCATATTCTGGAAAATGAGTTGATTTCTCTACAACTGAGCAATTTTGAGACCATTCAACAGTTCTTTTCAAAATTCAAATATTTGGTTATGCAATGCAAGCAGTGTGGCATCGAGAAGAAGGATGAGTAGCTGGTGCAATCCATTCTGAGAAAGCTAGGTCCTGAGTTCTCTATCTTTGTCTCTACCTTCCATTCTGGGCGAATGTCAATCCCTGGTTGGAAGATTCCCTCCTTAAATGTTTTCATTGAATCTCTCATCCAAGAACAAGATAAGCTGATCCATATGGGTGCCTTGAAGGCCTCCAAAGATCAAGCTCTTCTGGCTAGATAACCAAAAAGTACGAATGGGAAGGGGAAGCACAAAGGCAAGGATAAGAGGAAATATGAACCCAAGCAGAATTCCAAGTCAAATCCATCCGAAGGAGCCTCCATCTCTAAGAAGGACAAACAAAAGGGATTTGAGAAATCCAAGTGTTCCTATTGCAAGAAAGGAAACCACCCAGAGAGATCTTTCATGTAGAATAAGATAGATAAGATGACCAAGCTTCTTGAACAACAAAACATTTCCCTCCCAAAAGGTGCAAGAGAGACTAATTCTGGAAGTGAGTCTGATGGTCATGAGAGATGCCATGCAATGAAGGATGGATTTTCAAAATCACAAGCCCTCCTCATAGATTCAGCAGCCTCCAACCACATGGTTTCCTCTAGAGAATCATTTTCTTCTCTAGATATCAAAGATGGTCAGATTATTCACATGGGAGACAAATCTCAGATCTCTTTTGAAGGGAAGGGAACAGTACATATGGAGCATGGAAATTTCAAGAATGTTCTATTTGTGCCTTCTTTGTCAGAAAATTTGTGGTCTGTATATTAGATGACTCACACCGGCTCACCGAAGAAAGTGGTCTTTGGTCCTGACAGTTGATATTGTAGAGATCTCCACTGGGAATATTATATTGAAAGGGTTTGCAAACCATGCCTCAAAGGAATATGAATTCTGACATTTTTTGCCATACTGTCTTCCTACCCCATCGAAATCTGATGAAGATCAGTGTGATATCTCTTCTAATGAAGATGAGGATTACGATATTAATTTTGAGAATAAATTTCAAGGAGATTCAGATTCAGATCCAGATCCAACACATGCTCATAATCCATGGCCAAGGCCAATATGGGCTCACAAAGTCCTTGTAGCTGCTAGGAACACAGTTGGGGATCCATCTTACCATAGAACCACCAGATCTCAGTATCATGCAAAACTTACACTATGTCATGCATATCCACTTCTCTTAGAGAGGTGCTACATGATGGTGGGGTTTGATCCACAATATCTTAGAGAGACTTTCCATGGGGGATTTACAACCAAGCAAAAATATCGGTTGTGTGACAAAAGGTACTCAAAGGTTCATGATTTGGACCATAGTGAGCCATTCGCTCCAGTAGCAAGAAGGGTTCCTGGAAGACTTGTTTTGGAAAATACAACTTCTACATAGTGGGAGGTACATCAAAGGAGCAGATCCAGATCCAGATATAGATCTAGCACCTACATTGCTATCCTACAAAGGAGCAACTTGCCAATATTTTTGCAAAGGATTTCACTGAGGAAATTTTTTTCATTTTCTGCTTAGTATGAAGGTTCTTTGAGTTCCCTAATGCTGCTCTTTTTTGAGGGGGGGTATTTTTCCCATGAGGTTTTCCCCATTTCCTTGGTTCATGGATAGTTCTTTTTTATCATTTATTTGATTGTATGGATGACCTTTGGTCTTAGTAACCAGGGCCTAGGATGAAAATGTATGGATTAAGGGGGGGTGTTAGGATATTTCAATACCTAACATTATTTTTTTTTCCTAGTTGTTAATGATGACATTTCCCCCCTTGGCATATGTCATCCAAGATCCATCTACCGCCTTCTGAGCCCTCCATGCATCATTTTAGGACCACTTCAGTCAGTTTCATATTTTATAGGAACCTACTAAGTGTTCCAGTGCAGTCCACCTAAGTTAGATGACTCTTGTGGGGGATTAGAGCTTTGGATGCCACTGATTGTGGTCTCATGCGCCCTTTTCTGACTGGCATGCATGACATACTCACTATTGCGCCCTCCTTAGTCAGTTAACTAATTGTGACTTCAGTTAACTAAGTTTAGTTTTAGTTCAATTGACTTTGAGTCTTCTGGAGCACTTTAGTGGTGATAATACCTATGCTAGACCAACTGAGGTTCGAATTATCCTACATGATTCGAATTCTCTCCATTGTAACATCATTGTTTATTATAACGATTATTGGAACATGTGACATTATTCTTCTCCTATCTGAGTTCTGTTGCATTATTATTGTGACCTTTTGATGGCTTTAGAGGCTCAAATGGTGGAAAAGTGGACAAATGGGTCATGTGAATAAGGAAATGAGCTAGTGAGCACTTTTTGGGTTTTAACAGGATTGTCTTGAAGGAGCCTAGAAATGGGCTCTACTTCAAACGGTATTATCCTTGAACCTCTGGTTCAGGATGATACTTTTGTGTACTATTGTATAGTTTCTTCTGTACATAGTTTAGATTTATTTTGGTTTTCGGGTCTGCTGATTAGCTTTTGTTTGATTGACAGATGTCAGCAGAGTTTCCTACGATCTTAGGATTCACGGATGGTGCTAGTCATCATACGCAGCAGCTTGCTTCTGCTGCCTAGGTTATTTTCTCACTTGACCACCTAGTTGTGTCCTCAGGAGGTGCTTGTCTTGGTCCTACATCTAACAATGTGGCTGAGTATAGTGTCGTCATTGAGCTACTTCGGGATGCCATTTCCCATGGTGTCCAGTATTTAGAAGTCCGCCTGGATTCACAACTAGTTGTGTCTCAATTGAATGGACAGTACCGTGTGCGAGATCCTACACTATTACGGAAATTCATGAGGGTAAGATTCTTGGAACTATATTTTGTTTCAGTTACATACATACATGTTCCGAGAAGTGTTAATCATATATATGATGCATACGCTAACTATGTATTAGATTGGAATTTGTCACATTCATCATGAAGCACATAAATACAAAGACATTCATACATTTGTACATACACACGTATAGTAGAACCGAGAACCAAAGTTTTTATATATATAAATATGTCCAAAAATGGTAGTGTCATACAAAACTGGAACCCGTAGCCCTCAAAATATACATATCGATACAAAAAATGAGATCCTGGGATATCTATTCCCTCTGAGGAGGCCTAGCTTCCGCCTCAACGGGATGTGTCTCGTAGAAATAATGTACTGCATTGGCTACCCGCTGCAGTAGCTGCACCCACTCACCACGAACACCCACTACTTGGCGCTGCATGGCCTCAGGTAGTCGGGGCACCTCTATCTATGGTACCCGGGAAACCATCAGTGATATGTTGCACCGTAATGTCTATAGAGTGTGCCCAGCTGCAGCATCTCTTGCCTCATCACCTCTACCCCAGCAACCATGTCTCGGGAATCCCTCGGGTCTCACTGAGCCTTTTTCTGCGAGCAAGTAGTCAAACTTCAGCACTTGATACTACCACCAAAAATATTTTCGCATTTCCAACTATAATCAAAAATCCATAAAAATTTAATAAACACAAAACCAAAAGAGTACTCACCAATGTCTCTGAATGCTGCGCTTGGTGGGAGCGGCATGTCCCGATCTTGTCTGAAGTCTATCCCCGCATAGGGATAGTCCTCTATAGCGATCACCTGCCGGTTTCACTAGTGGAAGAACTCCTCAGTATATGGTGATGCCAGATGGCCACCACCCTGTCGTGTCAAGATCTCATCCCACCGGGTCAGGGCTAGATCAAGGAGACTATGAGGAGGGACATCCACCTTCGGACTAAGCCCTGGAACCCTCTCAAAGAAGAAGCTGCATAGGATACTACCATACCCAAATTTTTTGGCCTTCCCCTCTTTGCATTCTGTCAATTGTGTCTTCATGGAGACCAGCAGTGTAGTACACCAGTCGAATACCATAGGTTACATGCATTGTGATGCATAGAACATCACCGGCCTGGATGCCTAGTGCAGAGCTTTGGATCCAGTGATCCGCACCAAGGTAGCCACAATGATCTTTGTTCTCATATCTACTATGGAGTTGATGGGCACTTGACTTCCCACCGCTCATGTGTTTGCAAGACAATACCGCACTATGTAGTCCTGAACAGTGATCCCACCACCCAAGGTCCGAGATCGAAGACTGGCCACCTCACCTCTACGGGATAAACTAGTAATGAAGTATATATCGTCCACTTCCAGTGTCAGGGTTTACCCGTTGAGGATGAAGTTCTGTGCGTCCACATCCCAGTAGTCTATCAGGTGACGGAGTAATAGGTTTTGGGCCCTTAAACCCCCTATATTCCAGAACTTGTACAACCCACATGCTTGCAATGCCTGCTGTGCTTGCACATCATTGCGCATGGCCTCAGCAACTTGGTCATGCTCTCTCTCCCTCCACTCTAGAACCATCCTGGATTGAGAAACAAACAAGTTTTTGTCAGTTCCTTGTGTAAAAATTTCTTCACAGCCATGCCTACGAGCTAATTTGTATACAGGTGCGAGTACCCGCAGCCAGTCTATTTTTTGACTGCGCGTTTGGTGCCCTACTTGCAACCCGCATAGTTATAGCCCGCGGGTAGCACCGAAGCCATCTAGGGCTTGGCCAAACTAAAAATCCTACCGCTGAAAACTAAAAGGAAAGCATTGAAATGAAAGGTATGGAAGTGACTACCAACCTGCTCCAGACGATTCGATGAACGGTCACTTGTAGCTCCCAGAATCGATAGCTGAACTTTCAGGTGAAAACTAACCAAAAACTCCAAATGTGGTGAATAGTAAAAATGAATTGAAAATTGTAAAATTTTATTACAATTTATGATTTTCTGGACCCACTTGTCTATAGTTTTTATCGTTTTGAGCCGTTATGAACTAATATCGTGTCATGGAGTAGTGTTTTTTAATCAGATTTTTTCAGCAAAAGTTGTTCTAAACCATTTCACACCTATGGCAGGTACGTTTCACACCTGGCATAAAGGTTAGATGCCATTTTCACATGCATTATGCATTTGACCTATTGACCATTTTCATAAACCCTAGGTGCGACCCCGCTTCGTAACTGACACGGAACCTTCACACTACTATAGAAGTGTCGTTATGTGGCGATAGGGATTTTCCGACCATGGGTACCCTAGTTAGAACCCCTTTGTGCATTTTGGTGCCCATTCTGTTGTTTGTCCTTAGGTTTGGGAGTCCTTTGTAGTTACACCATGACATTGCGATAAAGACTCATACTCTACTTTGTCTTATGCTGGCCATCTCCCTTAAGGACTCCCCTCCATTATATCATGTTGTGATTGCATTGCATCATCCTGCTTTCCGCTTGAGCCTTGTGCCGGCTCCCGCTTACTCAATTGTTAGCCTGGTGCCTGAGCACTCTTTCCCTGTCGAGCCCTGCAGAGCTTATATATTTTCCCTTCACAATTTGATCACCTTTTGACCCTGAGGGAACCACCCCCCGAGTGTCCACATCCTGCATGCACTTCCTTGCATTGATCATAGGTATGTTCCACTGCTTGGAACTAGTCTGCTCGCTATTTGACACTCGTTCCCTCGCTTGTTGTACTATAAGCAATTTTATTCTTTTTCAAGCTTTTCCAAATATGAAAAAGACCAAAAAATCAAATATTCCAAAAAGCCGGACAGGATTATGATCACTATTTCTTGTTGGCATTTGTTGTGTCTCCTTTGAACAAAGCATTCATTTCACTCCGTACATTATGAGTCGGGACTATAGTTGGAGCTTAGGAGCTGTACTTGTTTCTCAGTTTTCTTCATCGATTGGTTAAGCTTCCAATCATTATGGAGCCCTCTGTAATGCCTCCTGCATTGCACAGTTTATTTCAAGTCTATGCTGCCTGAGTCTATCCATCTGCTCATGCTCTTGTTCAAAGGAAGTCCTGAACCAGTGTCGGCCACTCCTCAGATCTCTTGACTATTGCATGTCGGCCATCCTTATTGAGTCAGTTCGTTTTACCTGAGTTCTTCCAAATATTTCAGCATAGCTGGTACCTCGTGTTGGTTGATGGGGGATGCCTTAATTCCCTCCTTCCAGCGAGTCTCGTTCCGTCGAATTCAACCCATTTATTCCGGGACTTGAGGCTTAGAATTCGGTTGAGTACCTTGAGGCTTGCAGTCATTAGTGGAAAGTTCTCTCTCCATCGACAGTTTTGGGAATACATCAATGTACCCTGATCGATGGATTCATCCTAGTGTTCGACTTCAACCCATTTATTCACACTCTGATGATTGTACTCTGTGCCTTGATGCCCATTTTCATGATTGGTGGGTTATCTAGCGTTTGTTAACGGTATACATCATTGACCGGTAATCAAACGATGTCTCATCAAGTTCGACCCCAGCTCCTTTTATTCACTTGATGGGACTTGCACCGTCGAAGACTTGTGTAGAAGACCCCAAGCAATAGTGGCATTCAGTATGCTACTTATGACTTTGACTTTACATCTGAGATATCACCTCTCAGATATCAGCAGTTTGTACCTCCAGTTTGCACCAGTTGTTTCCTTTTCAGCAGGAGACCATATCTTACTGTAGAGGGATCATGGCTATGATCACTTATGACATGTATTCACTATGTACTGCCTATTCATGGCCATTATATCAGATTGTTGTATTACCGACATGTATTCAGGGATACTATTGTATTATGACGAGTGAGCTGCTCTTTCCACTTGTGTCTCCATCACTCCACTTCTGAGTTTTATAATGTATTTCGGCCATCGTAGCATCAGTCTCTGACCTCACACATTAGGGGGCATCTATTACAACGTAATCTTCCACCCTGTGAGCATCAGCATTTTTTGGCCTATAGGATCCATTTCACCAACTCAGATCCACTTATATCCTTCAGAGATACTATTTTTCCCTATTTTTATTCCTACCCACATGTTGCATCATTATAGCATGCGTACCCGCGAGTTGCATCACTATAGTCCGCGGGTATCAAGTAAAATGGTAAAAATCACTAGTTTATTACATTTTACTCCCAAAAAGAGGTCATTGGGTGACCTTTGGCTCTCCATATGCCTGAGTAATGCCTCGATGTGTCCTTTCACCTACCTTTGAGAGGACTATATATTGAGCACATATGGCTTATGGATGGGAGGAGAAAAGAAGAGCAAGAGAACTCTAGTGGATTTTTGCCCTATCTTGAGTCTACACTCATTGATCCTTGTAGTTGTGAACCCTTTATGTTCACCTTCCAAACTCCTATCTAGTTTGAGTTTTTCATTCATGGAGGATTGAAGTGGTGGAGGCACAAGTGAATTGATCCAAATCTTGGTTCAGATTGGTTGCTGGCAAGAGGTCGTATCACTTTGTACTTCTTCTTGTTTATTAATAGAAATACTCATATTCTCGTCCATTAATGTTGTAAATGTGTTTATCTTACATTAGGTTGCATTTACTTGCTATATCATGGGCCATTGCTATTGATGATGTTAATGACGTTTATATATTATATGTACTTGTTGTATACTGACTGTCAAGACTAATTTGCAGATTCAAGTGCATGGATTGAAAAGCTCCAACGGGGATCTACATCAAACGTTTGGATCGAGGTTGGTTATCTTCTTCCTTATCTTAGCATTGTCATTTATATAGCCTAGTTCTGGGAATTGAGTTGATTTCTGGTAGTCATCTGTTTGTTGTGGTACACCCCAAGCCATAGTGATTTTTCTCCAATACAAAAGTATGAATGGGTTTTAATGGTGTTCACACCCATGGGGGAACATGCTCTTCTTGGAAATGACATTGATGGTGTGCCATCATTACCAAGAATTAGGACCCTATGGTTATCACTGGAATTACTTAGTGAATGCAATGCAAACATAGGGAATATGTTTCCTATATGCCAGGTCAAGATGATATACCTATGAATGAGTTATGTGCACCATTTCTATATGATGGAAGGGTTTTTTATTAATGGTAATCCTACACACGTGACACAAGCACCCAATCATAATATTGATTATGACAAGAGTATTGACAATGCAAAAAAGTTGACAAGAAACATAGTGCATTTGAGGGTATGGTCATAAACATAGGTGTCAAATGAAGCACCATGTGGAATTGAACTGATGATGCCATGTTGAAGAGATTGTTGAATTGATTGAGGTTGTACTGATGGTTTGTCAAGCAGAGCTACGGTTTTTCTGTATGGATTGTTTGAAGATTGGACCAATTAGCTAAAAATAGTAGTGGGGCCCACTTTTTGAAATCACTTGTATCGGTCAACGTGTTTATGCCCTAGAGACATTTTCACTATTTTGGGGATATTCAACTAGCAAATTTTGATTTTGCAAGTTTTAGGTAAGTCACGATCTTGTTCTCTTCATTGGTGTCTATTCAGTTTTTAGCTTAGGGGGATGTTTGGACCATATAGTCGATCAAAAGGGTTTTCACCCGATTGCATGGGTGTCGAAGGATGTCTTGCACTTCCTTGCACCAAATTTCCCTATGTTATGGATATTTATCCCCCGCGAACAGCTGAGACCTCCCTTGTATCCTATCCCTGATCCAAGATAGACAAAGGTGGTAGATCACTATGATTTCACCCACTAGATCCAACAATTGATTCACACACAATATATGAAGAGAGGAGGAAGAAATACTAACACACCTTAAATTATGTGAGCTCCTTTGGTGAATATCAATCCCAACTACTGCAAATCTGATAGTCTTTTCTCCAACTCCACTTGTTGGAACCCTACACACAAATAGACAAAAAACACCTTTCTTCAAACCCCTTTAACATATATAAAAATGCATGTAATTGAATTAAACATGTATATCTAAGCAAGATCTAATCTTATATACTCAAGAAAGACCATATCCACCATTAACATCACGTTAAATATATAGATATAAATCACATACATTCATAAACACCATGGTGTGGAGGGGGGGAGAAATGAATATACCAATATACTCATAAATAAGAAGAAGTACATCAAATCATACCTTGAATCTTGATGTAGGCATCCTCCAAGCTTCCTTCTCCAACCCTTCCTTGACTCATACCAATGGACTGATAATAATGGTTGTAGGATTCACTAGGGATTTCAACAGCATAACAATACTAAGAAAGAGTCCCCCTTTTATCATAAAATGGCCTCAATATATAGATGGATGGTGAATGTAGGAAGGATGAATGTAGACTCCTAAGGACAAGTAGGCTCGAGCTGGTATGTGAGTTCCCATGCCCAAATGAGTTGGAGTCTAATCATGCATGTGATCCTCTCGAAACCCATCCAAAAACCATGCAAGGGATGAACATCACCCTCCTAAGGATGTGCAAGGAGTGATGGTATCACTCCCCAAGAGGCATGCAAGGTGCAATGGAAAAGTGACCATCACTCCCTCATAGGCATGCAAGGGGCGATGGTGGACAAAACAGGCCAAGAGAAGGGTACAATGATGTGGTTTCTGCTGATTATATATGTATGCTATCTAAGGAGCTCATAGGGTGGAAAATAATGGTATAACACCCTCAATAGTCATGTGCCGCATGGGACATGGTTGGTTTTGTTTCGCATTAATTTTGTGTGATTATTCACCAAATAATGACGTGGATGCATGGTCGAAACAACCATCTCCCGCAAGGATATACCACATGGATGTATGAGGTATAATCATGCTAAGTGCAACTAAATGGAGTGATTTCCTGCACAAGTATACCACGTGACCAAGTGTGGGGATAGTTGTGCAAGTCACACAGCTTTCTAAAGGGAAAGTCACACTACTTGCTATCAATTTTTTGCTTCCGTGATGCTGAAACTAACTTTGAGTTTGGGTTTTTTGTGATTGCAGGTGCCACATGTTTGTGATGATGGCACTAGTAAAGTGGTGAGAACACCATCATGATGAGTTCATGTGTCATGTCATACGGACCCCTTCTACTAAGTAGGCCCTGCATGATGTAGGGTTGCTCAAGTTTTTCCTATGCCCCTACATGATATCTTGTGAGGATCTTCTACAGGCCATACTAAGCATGTGCGATTCTCAGTGAGGTTGTTTCTGGGTGGGGGATAAGGACCTAGCTATCAAGAGCTAGGATATGTATTTATTAACTGGGATTCATATTCATGGGATTAGGGATCCACTATGTCCTTCATTGGCTATTTATCGAATCATTGACCAACCAATTGCACAATACCACGGGGGTAACTTGGTGTCCAGGGTATCTAGGTAGATTGTGATTTCCCACATCCAAGACTTATCTGTCCAGGATGTGTTAGATACATTGGTCCAAGTGCTTGAGGTGACGAGCACTAAAAATATTACCAGGGGTAAACTCCTGTCGGTGGAGCGAGTGATGGAAGGGCATCGGGTAGCATGTGGATGCATGCTAATACAACATTTACATGAGATTATGGGTGATATATCCAGGCAAGGTGATGGTCAGTTCATTTATGGGAGCATACTGTGCTCCTACTTCTTTGATCGATTTCTGTTGCTTCAGTCGTTGGTGATATTACCACCAAGATCTAAAAGGAAGCCGCATATGGAATTCTGGGGGCGTCTAATGCTCAGGACAGGAGGAGGGGAGATAGACCACATCTTCACCGAGCACTACCCATAGGTTTGGAGGTAGAGCATTGGCCCTATGGAGTGATATCCTTGAAGTGGGATGGATTTCCACAAGGATCCATAGCTTCCTATCCTTATTGATGGGTGGGATGCCTGAGGTGAACATGACATTTTTATACATGTTTTTTCTATTATTGCACATGTTTTTCTATGTATATATATTGAAATTTAACATCTAGTGATGTTTGTTGCAGATGTTGAGCTAGTGAAACTAGTTGGGATGCTTGCAACTACAGATATACCACCATATCTAGGTCCTTGATTCTATCGGTGATGGGATGATAGGGTTGTTGAGGTACGAGGGAAATGGGGGGAGAAACTAAGGGATCGATACCAGTAGGTGGTGCTACTCCAATTGTTGGTGTTTTTCCAGGGGTATTGAATGTTTAGGATTTATTCGACTTGGATCGACGGCTAACCCTTTTGGTCATGGATGTATATGAGCATCCTCTAGGTGATCTGGGTGAGGAGTAGTTAGCCTAGTGTGTGAGGCTTTTGGTTTTTTATGGACATCATGGATAATGCCAACTAATATACTAACTTTCATTAGACATCCATCTCGCATGGGGAGTCCAGAGAGATTCCACCACCAGTAAGACTAGTTTTAGCCCTAGGTCCTGGACCAGTTCCAGGCCTAGATGCATCGCTGGTACGTGTGGTTGCCCCTATGGATATATTTTGGCCTCGTGCTCCACTACTGGGGGAGGTCCCATGAGTTAGGAGTACTCACGAGTTGTATTTTTTTATGGCACCGGGAGCTCATTTTTGTATGTGACATTGACATAGCCTATGGGAGGAGGTTTTTTGATGTAACTCCATAAGGCGTATTTTGTATGTATGGCCTATGAGGCCCATGATGTTTTTGTGGCATTTTGGGATCTTTATGTGGTTGATGTATACATGTCTAATGTATGTTGTGGTTATGGACATTTTTTTTTATGTTGATTTGTAGTTAGGAATGAACGCATAACTTGTATGGTAAGAACACATCATTACTTTGTTTGTTTGTAGGACCAAATTGAATGTCGATGTAAGGTTCCAATCAAGGACCTCATTAGCAATGTGATTGGTGAATGCATTGGCACTCTTAGGAAATGGGTGAATGTGATGATTTCAATTTTTCAAACAAGGAGACGTGCACATAAAAACTTGTGAAAGAGGAGCAGATTCAGTACATGAAAAACATTGTTTAGTTGCGAGAAAATGAGTTGGGAATCTAAGTGGACATAAAGGTGTTGTATCCTGATGTGGATGATATCATTCAAAAATCTTATGACCACATCATATTATTCTTGATTATTAGTGACTAACCCAAGGCATGATCCACCTGTGAGGTATAATACATGAGTTGGGAAATAAATGGCCCAAGCAGCGATGCAAGATTCTTTAACCAACATCTCATGCCATTGACGAAGCCAACAAAGCATTCTATATTAGTGATGATCTGCATGACAAACAAAATTTGGTCACACATTGTATGGAATTTAAATCGTGATATTTAAAACTTGCTAAAAATGAGATCCTACATTGTATTTTATGAAAGGGACAATGTAGGCGGTGAACAAAGGAGTCACCCATTTAAAATAAATACAAGTGGTGTTGGAAATTGGTACAACTTATCTATGTGATAGAACATTTTTGCATATGTGCGGTGTTTTAAGTCTATGGACTTATGGGAGAGTTTCATCAAATGAAACATATTAGTTGAGTTGCATAGACTATTTCTTCCAATAACACCCAACACATGACACGGGTCTTTGAAGATCTAAGGAGTGGGAAAAGGGTCATGGTACGGTCTACCACGATCGAGGATGGCGTCGGTAGTGGTTCATGGTTGTCCTATGAGGATGACAATAATGTGTCATCACTAGTATATAGAATTGATAATGGTGACATATTGATGATGTCAATGTGAGCAATGGTATCCAATGATGGGGAAAGTATTTCCTCTTGAGGCAATGTTGGTGAGTTTGTCATAGCGGAGGAAGGACTTTCTTCTAGCTAGAATTGTTATAAGGGGATTGCTCATTATGCGGGAAAGATGGGGCACTGAAATGATAAATTGGGTCAAAAATCTGAATGATAAACATGGTCGAGTGGCACACGCAATATTAAGTGTATGGGTTAGGATTAGTGGTCTAGAAGTGTAGTTAGGTGGGACTGTGCTAATAGTGGATGGGATCATATAGGTGTGCATTGAACTAATAGGGGTGTTCAGAAAATTCCTAAGCTCCAACAATGTGGGACATAGGTCTATTGCATGTCCTAGTTGTCTGCATAGAGAAAATAACCATGGTTGGTTTACTCTGGGTGGAGGGGTAGTACTTGGTACAACGATGGATTTCATCTTGGGTTGTTTCATGACCCCAGCATTGGGTTTAGTTAAAACCAGTGGTGGTTTTGTCACATGTGGTACTGGTCCTATGAGCGGTCCTGATGGTACGCATGCGAGTGATACTAGAATAAATCATAGTGTCCTATTGGATTTGGTTCCATTTAAGGATAAGGGGGAATTAAATACCACACAGGTATTCCAAAATTAAGCATGGGTGATGTGAGTTTGGCCATTACAGGAGTTCATTGCACTCCTATGGGGGTGAATAAGAAAGGGACCTGAAATATAGGTGGAACCGATGGGGTTATGATCTTCTCAGTGCCACGAATAGTGTGGGGTGTCGATGTTAATGTAGAGAGGGATTATGACATGTATTCGAAGGTGAATATAGTACACATGAGACCATCTGTGGATGTGGAGATAACTAGTGGAGGGCCAAAATATGCCCCCAGAAACATAAAATATTTGTAAATTTCCAAGCCTATATCAACATACAAGGGAGAATTGGATGATCCTATGGTGGGTAGGATATTATCTAGTTTTGAATTGGCATGAGGGTCATGGTAGTTCAATTAGTCAAGGGTGGTGATTTTCCCAATGTGGGGAAACATCATGATATGGAAAACTAAGGAAGCTATCATCTTCATGGAATACATGTAACTATGTCCCAACAAAATTTTGGAGTCAAGTTGAGCATCAACCACTTCAATATACAAAAGTTTATTTTCCCCCCCCAGCTCAATGGGGACATTCTGGTACAAACCCAACGGTTTTGATGGTCTCCCTTCATAAGCATGGAGGGAAATATATGAGGGGACCAAGTTTGGTGAGCCCAGGCATTTCCATACATGAGTGGACATCACACAAGTAGATGCTCCTTCATAGAATATGCATCGATGAATCATTATGTTCTTGATTGTAACGAGAATCTAGAAGGAAACTAACAAGGGTAGTTGCATAGTTCCCTTGCCAAGGTCGAATGTCATGAGGTGAAAATCAGAAGGGTCGATTGCACCTAATGCACAAATTAGTTCCTTCTTTTGAGAAGTATAAGACTATAGAACCTCTAATATTGACATGACAACATGATATTGAGCTAAATAATCTACAATATTGTAATTGTGTGCATCTTTCATGTGTGGGTTATGGGTGGTTCATCTAAGTGGCGTATTCAATATTCGAGGGATGTGATCAATATTTGGATGAGGTATCTGCAAATTCCCACTAGAGATAGTGGGTACATCTTCCCTTTGAGAGATTCCAGGCATTCCATAACCTTTGGCATGAGTCTAGAGGTTGACTGCAACTGTATTCATGTAGATTTTTTGGAAGGTTCCATCACCCGGTGAATGAGGATCTTGTTGATGGGAAACTACCCCTTAGTTGGAAAATGGTTGTTGTAACACATCCCATTGATGTTGTGGGACGTTTTGTGTTTGAGGAGGATGGGTTGCGACCTTCTTCCTTGCCTCAAGCAATTGTTGGCATTCAAGTGTCAGTGGGAAATGATGAGTGTAATGCCCATATTCTCCACACAAAGGTCAAGGATAGTTCATCTGGAGGTTGGTTTTGTTTCCTTGTTGAGGGGTATTGTTAGTCCCCTCATTTAAGTTTCCCATGTTCTAGTTCTACTAGGGAGGGGGGTTGTCCCCCTATCCCTATTGTTGATTTTTCCTATTCTTTCCTTTCTTCTTCCCCCAATTCTGAGGATTTAGGGGATTATCCACATTCAACTAATCAAAGCTCTGATTTTGTTGTGTGGGAGAAGGTTGTATTAGATTAACCCCCACTTAAGGCATGGGGGAAGGACCAGGTGGACCAAGAAATGGGAAATACAAATTGTAAATGGGTGTGGGGAGGTATAGGTTAGGGGATCCATATGATATGGATGGAGGACCTGGTGGCACTTATTGAGGTGGTGGTACCATATGTGTTTGACTACCATTAGGGTAAGTAGGAATATATGGTCCATAAGGAAGCTTCCCAAATGGGGGAGTTGGAGCAACTGTGGGAGCCACCGATACGGGGGTGATGACGGGTATTGTAGGGCCAAACTGGATAGCATAGAGGTTAATAGTTTTGGATCATTTTCTCGATGAGAAATAGTCCATATAATCCTATCAGTAGAGTGCAATGTACCTAAGGGCATTGGGTTTATAGAATGATGTCGAGAGGCATCATGGAGGATGGTATACAAATACTCAGATTGTGCATAAATCAAATCAAAACGTTGGGCCTTGAGGATGGCCTCTTCTTCCTTTTTGGGCCATGTGGTTTCCACATCCTTTGAAATCATGAGTTGGAGTGATTTAAGGAACCAATCAAACAAGAATTGGGGTTGAATGTCTATCTTACACAATGTCTTACGTCTACACCACTCATGGATATGGTCCGTGATGTGGGTTGAGGTACTTTGTCGAACTTATGTGAGAATTTTTAGTCCTAAATCATGGCATATGGGTAACTAAAAATATGTAAGGAAACTAGTGGCAATAGACTCAAAAATGGAATAAGTTGCAGATGGTAGATTGATGTACCATTTGGTCGTCATTCCTGTAAGTGTTCTCTGAAAAGGTTGAAGGTGAAGAGTGTCCTTGACATTGTTGTTTGATGAGCACCAAAGGTGAAATGAAATGACATGGTTAGTAAGGTCATCTCCCTATTTCTCCTCAACTTTTGGAATATCTGAGGGAAGCGTAGGGAGAATTTATGGCATCATGAAGAATGGGATCATTAATCAACTTGCCTAACTCGGGGAGATTTAGGATTGACATGAAAGGTAGGTTTGAGCTTAAGTATGCCATGGTGTTCTATGTGTTTCCCCCTCTTGGAGGTGAGGGTGGTGAGGATAGTGGTGTATTTCCTCATAGAGGTGGAGATGATGGCGGATTCCTTTCTCCAGTAGAAGGAAATGATGGGGGGTACTCCCTTTGAAAGGTGAAGATGGATTATTACATCTTCAACAAGATGGAGAGCTAGGGGGTGTTGTATGACCTCTAAGTTTGGTGAGATAGGGGGTTAAGAATGCAAGGCAAAGAGCATACTTGGGGAAATATGAGTCTTTAGGTCCCTTTTCTCTGTAAATGAGTGAGTTGAACTATCTTTCATAAGATCAAATAAATAAGAAAGAAGTAATAAGATATACAACTAGAGGTAGTTAAATCAAATTTCTTATACTAACATTTTTTATGAAATGGAAAGCATAATCATTCAGCTCCTAGTAAGAACTAAGAGGTCTGTTGAAAACCCCAAATCCTTTTAGCCTAAATAGCATGCAAGAAGTGACTTCTTTAATTCCTATATTGAGCTAAGTTATTTAATTACTAGAGAAAATAAAACTGCATGTGAGTTCATTAATTTTTTGGTTCATTAAGCAGTTGTTGAAACTGCAAGTGATGATGAAAAACTGAGGTAAAAGAAAAAATGGGAAAACCCATGCAAGTTATGGACCCATAGACGTGATAATAGTGCAGGTGCAGTGTTACAGAGGTTGTGCAGATTTACAATGTGATTACAGAGTGGATATATTGCGCGGGTAGCACGACTGTTAAATGGAAATTCATGCTATGATGCATTCCCATGACATGAATAACTGTGCTACTGATAAAATGATGAACTTGGGCTGAGATATTTTGAATTCCAATTTTTGAGAGGCTGGATAGAAAGATCCTACACCTACAGAACACCCAAAATAAGTTATCTAGCAAAATACAACATATATATAATGCAATGAACAAAAATAAGGGTGGAACCTCCATAAATATTGTTGTGGGAAAAATAGCCATAGGGGTGGACAATGTTCCCACTTTGGGGGAATCCTTGAGGTTGAAACAAGGACATATTATTGTAAATTGTAAGTTAGTACCCCAAACTCCAAATGTCAAAGCAAACTCTAAACAATAAAATAAAGGGGACAAGTTCTAAGAAAAACAAAATAACAAGAGTATGCCAAACCAAATGTTAATTGCCCAATAGTCCAGCTAAATACAATGGTGTCACATAAAAGGTGAGGGCTTCAAAGGGAAGCCAACAATCTCCCTTAGGGAGGTATTTTTTGTCCACACAATTGCAATATAACTAGCATAGAACAATAGAGAAATACTTGCTTCTTAGAGGAAGAAAGAAATGGAGATTTTGCATGCCAACTTGAGGTAAGAAGTGGATTGAAAGATGAGCTCTCAATGCAATTCTTGCAGCATAACTTTGCTCTGATTTTCCCCTATAGAATGCATGCCCATGGATTCCTTTTATAGGAAAAATGGATGCCAAGAAACATCTAAATCCAAATGTGAACACCCTTGCTCTTGAACTAGTTCTCCAAATACACGGGGGGGCTATTGAATGCTCCCAAGCATGTGAGGAGTTGAGTTCAAATTTTGGAGACAAGGGAGCCTTTATGTGCCTTAAATACATTGCGGAAATATGTGGTCCTACCATTTTGACAGTAACATGACTTTAGAAGGAAAAGACACATTGATTATTGAGCAAAGAGTAACACTAACTAGCACATAGGTCTAGTGCAAATAGTCATGTGGTTTTTCTTATAGACTACCTTTTTCATTCTCGGGCTCAATTTCTCTTGTGGATCTGATGAGGATGCCTTTGGTAAGATGCACATTATATGTTGATGATGCATTTATGCAAGATTATCTAAAATGTCACATGTGTGCAAAATTAAAGTGTTAACAATGTCAAAAAAAGCTTGTGCTATTGAGAAAATGTTTTCATTGATGTCAACAAGGTCAAGAGGACTACAGATGCCGAGACATGAAGAAAGTGTCATTGATGTCAAAGTAGTTGTTGGTGTGGCATATGACAGTGATGATGAGGTTGATGAAGTGTCATTGATGTCAAAGTAGTTGTTGGTGTGGCATATGACAGTGATGATGAGGTTGATGAAGTGTCATTGATGTCAAGATGGTTGAAGTATAGATTTCATTGCATCTACTAGGTTGTTTGTCTACCAAGCTTTGAGTTCACCAAGACTGAACAAGAACAACTATCCATCTATGCTCTAAGTATCATAAATATTTGTGTAAATGCATGTTAGCTCTGTCTTGATCATCACGTTTGATATAGTTCCAAAACTATATTTTGATCCACAACACGCTCCAAGCGCAAAATCATCAATGGCATCCCCACAAATGTCCAAAACTACTCAATGTATAGGTTTTCATTATTCTTGTAAAAATCTGTGTGCAATGCAATCGAAGACTTTTAAAGTCATTTTTAACAGCAAAAAGATGTGGCTGGTCGAGAAGGACGTTGTTCAAATTACCCTTCATCTACCACAATGGATTCACATCAATTATAATTCAATTTTTGAAGAATGGTGTTGAGTTTTCTTGTGTTGGGGGGAAAGGTAAAAGTGCAAAATGTGCACATTTTTCTGGGCAGATGATGGGAATCGATCAGGTCAAATGGTGCCACAATGGGGTCACAAGGACCACAAGCTGCACGTCAATCAAACTTAAATTTATTTTTGGGATTTAGCTCAGATTTACTTAATCAAATGAGTTCGCAAAATGCGTGGTTAGATCCATGAGTGACTGTATTTATATATATCAATTCGATTTGAAGAGGTGGTGTGAGAATGAATGATATATAGTGTCTGAGTAAAATTGAAGAAGAGGTATTCTGGGTTTAATTACAAGTATCGATGGAGTCATTCTGAATATCCCAAAAAGCAATAACGTTTGAGATCACAGGTGCTTGAAGTCTGAAATGGCAGAGACATATTTTTGTTGAGAATGCATGTGCATAAGATGTTGAAGCCTACAACTATGTTTTCTCTCTGTTGAACACTGAGATCGAGAAGAGAACTGCTCTATAATTGAAACGAAATTTGAAGTTGCATGAACGAGGAGTGTAATTGTTTAAGGACGAATTCGTGGGTATGCAAATCGAAAGGTTGCCTCTGTGATTTGGTTACTGTGCCCTTGACTTCATGAGGAGATTTGAAGTAATGAAGATGGACAGAACTAAAATTTTCCAAGTTCCAAAGGAGTAACACTTCAGGGATATGTTGAAGAGAATTTATGTACAGGTCACAGGTGGAATCCTTCGTCACGATTGAAGAAATTCAAAGTATGATGATTCTCTAAATTTTGCAACCTCGGTATATTATTTATGTTCCCAATTCCTAGTGACGATTAAAGTTTTGAAAATACAGATACCTTCAACGTTGAGTTTCCAGAGATCGTTGGGTATATATTTTTTATTGGATTCTAAATTATGCATTGATGGATTGAAGTTGAATTCTGTGTTGATATATATTGAAGTTATGGAAGCATAAATAATAATCTAAGCATACTAAAATCATAAACATGAAGGAATCACTATAACTGGAGATCCAATCTCGTGATGATGATTTGAAGTATGAATTTTAGTGTTTGATGCTATACTTTGTTTTAAAAGCATTCATCTTGAGAGGTTCTCAGATTCTAGAATGAGCTTGAGATCAACTCTGACAATATCAAATGACTATGTTCTAAGACTATTCGAGAATGAGACATTATTGCTTTGAATAGAAAACTCTGAATAAATATGTGGATTATGCTATGAAAAATGAGAACTGTGTATGAAGAAGATGAGAGAGAGAGAGCTGGGGAAAGGGCCATGTGCAATTGTGATGATTACAAGAGTGTTGTGTAAAAAGGAAAGAGAGTAAAGAGAGTAATGATTTTTGTGGATTATATGTAAAAGTTGGCAGCTACAGGAATGATTTTGTTAACAGTATGCAAAAGTGGAGGCTACAGGAACAACAAAGAAGAAGGTTTATGTGAAGATGAGGTAAAGGGTTCATTGGCCAACATATGCAAACAGAGAATGCAGAGATTAGACAAGACTAAGTACACAATATGCAAGTGAGTAGTGTGGAGAGTTACAGGTAAATTTGTGATTGAGAAAGACAGAATACAGTGACTGCAGATTGAATATAGAACACAAGAACATCTATTTTAGGGTGGCAGGGTGGTGCAAGGCATGGAGTTGAAGCTTCCTTTCAGTTGGTGCTGAAGAAACTAGGGGGTTGGTACCTCCTTCCAGTTGGTGTTGGTGAATATAGGGAATTGGATATTCCTTTTAGTTGGTGCTAAATAAACTAGGGGGTTGGTGCCTCCTTCTAGTTGGTGTTGGAGAATCTAGGGGGTTGGTGCCTCCTTCAAGTTGGTGCTGGAGAACCATTATAATCATCATTCATTAAAATAACTGCTTTTGGTGGTTTTCTCCCTTATCGAGTTTCCACGTTAAATTCTTGTGGCTCTTGTGCATTTATGTGATGATTGATTTTGTTGAAAGTGAATGAGGATGGTAAATAAGAATTGAATGTTAAAAATATGTTCTATACTGATTCACCCCCTCTCTTAGTATAGTTGAATATTCCAGCATGTGCTTAATCCTCCCAGACCAAAGGGACGTTATAACTGAGCAAACAAAAAAAGACATGAATGGTCGTGGCATAATATGGGATGAAACAATGTAAGAAGTTTGTCTTTCCTTGAAGACTAACAGTTGGCGCAAGGTCTTCGAGACAAGGGGCAAGTCAATAATGGCTTGAACCTTCAAAGGATCGACTATGGTCCTATCTCTTGAAACAATGAATCCTAGGAATCAACAAGTAGGAATGAAAAACACACACTTAAGTGGGTTCAAGCAGATGTTCTATTTGCGACACCAGAGGAAGACCTGACGAAGATTATAGAGATGCAGCAAGTATTTCTTGTAGCATGCGGTAAGTTCATCCAAGTATGCTAGGATGATGTGAGCCATTTCATGAAATCAATATGGCATGGAGGATTGAAAAATGGCTCCAACATTTTTTAGTTCTAATGACATGACTCAGTAGGTGAAAGTTCCCCATGGGACGGTGAAGGCAGTTTTGTACTAGTCCTGTTGGTGAATTTGGATTTGATTATACCTTGAAAATCCATCCATGAAGGATAGGACCTTATGCCCAGTGCATGCATCGATAATATGGTCAATAAAGGAGGTGGGTTAGTTGTCTTTGGGACATGCTTTATTAATATTGTGAAAGTCGTTACAAATGCAAGGGGTGCCTTGCTTCTTATTTACTGGAATAAGATTGGATACCCAAGTGGTGTACACATTTGGATAAACGATTATGGATTTGTACAACATATTGATTTTGGATTTAACATCTAGAGCTTTTGAAGGGTGAATGGGCCTCTATTTTTAGCACATAGGCTCGACGTCATGTTATGTATCGATATGTTGTTCAACGGTAGCGAGGTTGAGTCCTGGAATTTGGTGTAGGACTAAGCAAACACGTCACAAAAATCCTTAAAAAGATCCTTATATGCTACAACTTCTTCAGATGTACATGAAGCACCTTGAGACGAACAAAGTTCGCTCTAAAGAAATATCCATTGTAAATAAGACAGAGAACAGAAATCCATATAGGAAATATATATATATTAAATATAAAATGATGAGATGATTACAATTCAAGGAGAGGGCCCATATAAATGCAATCCTAAAGGCACCTTTGATGACTGTTCACAAGGGTTATGTCCCTTGGATAATTATTGTTAATTATTAGTATTAATATTAGTATTTAATATATATATATAATGGTTTGTTACACACCTAGAAGGATGTTTTCGGTGACACCAAATTTAACCAAAATGTCCACCTTAATGGTGGGAGAGATATTAGACATGTTACCTTCTTCAAAGGAATTTGGGGTTGGGATCTAGTTCTTAAAACAATCAACATTGCTAGGTTTCAAGTCAATGGAGAATTGATCGGAAGATGGGCCAAAATTGGAAGGATCCTCAGGGATGAAACATGCTCGATGATGCATGTCATTCCATGGGAATTCTGGATTTGTAGGGGCTTCTAGAATTTCTTCATAGCTTTAAAAGGATCAGATAGATATATCCGAGGGGATCACATTCGTCAATATGACCCTTGTGGTATGGGATGAAAGGTAATAAATGCATATCATCCCCTCAAGTGAGGATGTAGGGGGGGGGGGGACTTCCTCGATGGTTGTGACCTACACTTTGAGAGATCTTCGATGCAAATCATCCAAGATAGACCAAAAATTATGGATACCAATACAATGGTATGAATAATGTCCATAACTTCCACACAACATGCAGGGATGGTCAGTGCACAATGCCTTGTTGCATTGTTTGGTAGCATTAGGGAGGGTGATGTGAACCACAAGAGTGTTCGCATCATCCTTCTCCTAATTTATGTAGAGATGAGAATGCAAGAAGGGAAACGATGGACACTTATGGGTGGTGTGATCCGACATATCACACACAACACAAGGCATAGGTGCTCATACTGGTGCAAGGGTCGAGGGGTTTGTGGCTGTATCTAGAGTAGACTATGGGGACACATTCTTGAATTTTCCCCCATATTTTTTTATAGAAGGTTGGGTAGAGGGTATCGTTTTCTTCATCACCATGGGTGGTGGGGAATTGGAAGTACCAAACGACTGCACATGATTCAAAATGACATGTGGGATGGGAGAGAGGTTTGGTAGGGTGAGGTAACAAATAGGAAGACCTAACGTCAAGCCTGGAAGTTTAAAGTGCAGCCATCCTGGGGGGTTCATGCAATTCCTGGAGGAGGAAAGAGGAGCAGAACTTGATGTATAAGAAATCCCACCCATAGGTTCCCCAAAGATGGTTTAGGGCTAGGAGGGGGTTGAGGTTGGGGGGTAGAGATTCTCAAAAGATACTGTGCACAATTCTGAGATATCCACCATAGGAGTGAGCAAAGGTAGGGCCTAGAAGTAGTTGACAAGGGTGGTATCTTGAAATATGCCAGGACCTAAACTCGTAAATGATGGAATAGAAAGACTTCCAAAATTAGTTTCAACCATAGGTAAGACATGATAAGGACAACCCAGCTCCTTGGGATCATAATACGTGAATTGATAAAGCTTAATTATCTTCCCTTCATGGGGGAACATCATGATTCTTACACCATGGAGGAAACCACTTGTATAGGATACACATAGCTATGACCAAGGAGGAGGTTGTAATCTAACTGGGAATTGACAACCTCAATGTCAATCAAGACCATTTTCCTGGCCAACTAGACGAGGACATTCTATAAGTGGACTTGCGATTGAGAAGCATGACCATCCTATGCGCATAAAATCATGAGGGATGAAATAAGTTTTGGATAACCTAAATTATTACAAACATGACTGGACATGACGTAAGTGGAGGCACCTTCGTCAATAATACAACGATGAATAACCAACTTCTTGATGGGAAACAAAAATCTGAAAAGCTACCGAATAGAGCATCTGAGATTCCGCTTGATCAAGATCAAACATCATGAAATGAGCATTGGAAGGATCAATTTCTCCCAAGGAATAAAAAAAACATTTGTGTTGTATAGGAAAATTCCTAAGAACCTCTAACATAGATATGGTAGTAGGTAACTTTGCCAAGTCATCCAATGCTATAATTAGGAGTAACGCAGGCATTGGGGTTATTGGATCCATGACACAAAGGGATCTTGGGGATATTAGGGATGGGTTCAAGTTAGGATGAGGTAGGTGCAAAGGTATTTCAACTAGTAGAGGGTCTTCCCATTTATTGATAGTAGGGGGGTATCATTAGGCGATCCATATTGATTACGCCACATCTAAAGGTTGACATCAATGGACATCAAGAGGCAGTGTTGGATAGAAGGGTCAGGGGGGTGAATGAAAGTCAATGGTAGAGATGAATAAGGAATCGTAGGTTGTGTTATGACCACCCATTTCTAAGGGAAGGATGTTGGACCTAGTAATTTTTGGCTACCATTTTTGGTGTGGATAGAACCAAGGCAAAAGTGGTTTGACGAAGTGGTCGAGAAATCAAGAAGATGGTTGTTTTGATTATGTGAAAGGGAGGGGTTAAGTCAGTTAGTTAGAGTTTGTCCACTTACATTAATGAGTCGAGTAGTAGGTTATTGGGGTAGTGGGAGCGGGGCAGGCTATGTGTTCCCTATAAATATGTAATAAGAGGGAAATTTTGAGGTTGTTAGTGAATAGGAATTTGGTCGGGAAATTACTGGTCTGTATTTGTATTTGACGAACTGCTTATGTTTTGGTATGTCGAAGTTGCTGTGAGAAGCCGAGTCGCATGATCTCCAGGCTGTGTGCGCAGATCTGTTGTAATTGAAGAGAAAAGTCTGCAATTCTGTAAAACATGAATTGATTATTTATTGGCTACGACTCATAATTAAAAGGAAGTGCTTCCATGTTTTTTCCCATCTTGGGTTTCCATGTTAAAATCATGGTGTTATCTGTGTGATGTTTGTGATGTGTTGTTTATTTTGCTTATGAGTTGCATAAATTAATGAATAATTATGCCTAGATGAAGAAATGTATGAATGCGAAGCATATTGCATGTTATATCATTTTTTGTTAACTTATGAACCCTATCAAAGTGCATGGCTAGTCGAGGTTATTGATCTATCGGAGTTATGGGTTGTTTGCTAAATATTTTGTCTATCGAGCTATTCCCATTCTACACTGCAGAAACTTGGTTCATGTAGTCTCCATAGGTACTTTGGGTGAGATTTCATCTACTTTGCAGGTGTTTCCGAAAGGGATAAAACCCTTTCGGGCCAATATTAGTGGTCTTTGTTGGTGTTGTGTTGTATGTTTGGACCCTGGTTGAAGTAGAAGTGCACCACCAAATGGTTATGTTGTCGGGACTAGGATTTGTGTTGAAGGGGAATGTGGCTTATGTGGCATCCGACTAATCCAGAGATCTGGGATTGGGTAGATCAAAATATGAGAGAGTTTGCTAAAGATCAGAACAAGCACCCTCAATTGGGTGACGAACGTGGTTATATAAGTATGTTTTTTTTTTTTATTCATGAGGTCTTCTTTGGGGAGTTTCTTGTGATATTACATGAATGGTTGGCAAGTTTGACTGAGCAAAAGACAAACTTCCAAGGAGGTGAGAGGAGTAATGAGAGGTATGAGATATAATTTTAGTTTGATCGAAGAATATAAGATGTTTGGAATTGAGAGAGTGCTTTGTAATGACAGATTTAGAGAGGCGATTGAGATTAGTGTCAGCAATGTGCTCCTTAAGGCAGGGCTAAATGGATCTACCAATTTGGCCAATATAGGATTTTCCACAAGAACCCGGAATTTGATAAACCCCTTGGGAGAGAAGAGAGTCGAATTTACCTTTGACACTTCGAAATAGTTGTTTAAGATTTCGATGAGATTTAAAGACTATTTTTAATGGGTTAATTATTATGATATTCTATCATGTACTTATAATTACAAACAATATTATCAAAAATAACAATAAAATAGTACCTTATGTAATAAGGATTTTAATATGAAGATTCCATTACTCTATTAATCATTCAAAAATATTGCATACCATATTAGTGGTTGATACATTTGGTATCAAAGTTCCAAAATGCATTTTGTTAGAGTTATATATATATATATAAGTTAAAATCAAAATGTATTATAATGTGTGTAATTTCTTTGTTTGTATGAATAGATAGTATTTAAATTTAATTTCTCACACACATACAAAGAGAGTAACTAGAATGTATTATAATGTGTGTAATTCATTTGTTTGTATGAATAGATAGTATTTAAATTTAATTTCTCATACACATACACATATAGAGAGAGAGTAACTAAATAGAATGAAGATTGTATTTAAAATATACATGAAACAATCTTATGTTCAAATAGTTATATACATAAATATTATAATATTTATATATGAAGTTATAAATAAATATTTTTAAACCGATTCCAGAAGAATCTTCATATAGATTGTTATATAAATGTACCCTAGTGCCATAGGTAGAAATGGATAAGAAAAAAAAGTTGAATCCGAAATAATCTTTGTGAAAATCTTAAAAGTTTGTTTATGGGTTATTTCGATGTTTCATAGGGCATAACTTAAAAATTAAAATAGCTCAAGGGTTAAGGGTCAATGGTAAAAGGATATGACATTAGGGTTAGTATTAGGGCTTAAAAGTTTTAATAAATTGAAATTAAGTTATTGCCTTTAATTATTGCCATTCATTTCAGATTTGGATTTATTGTTGCTGCTTATTTCTTTTTGTATTTATTTTTCATTTGCATAGCAAGCACTATAAATGTTCTTGGTTAGAAAGTAATATCCATGTAAATATATTGATCACAAAGGCATCTAGATTGGAATTTAACTCATATTCTAGGTGGGTGTTGTGATATTATCTTCAATAGTGGAATATATGATATGTGGATACTTATTTTTCTATGCATTATGCACTATTAGCTATCCATTTTCTAGATACATTATGTTAATCAAGGTAGGGGTACTTATGATGTTATGTAATAATATGCTTCTTAGGAAAACACATGGTTATTAGTACTTGGTATTATATCACATGTCATGATATAATATTGTATGATGGTATGTAGTGATTGCATATCGTCTTATTGTATAATGTTTTGTGGTATACTTTGATGGAAATACGGTAATCATTTATCATCATGGTATTTGGTGGCTAATGGATCTTAGTTATGATATGTTATATGTGGAAGTTTATTTTATAAAATATTGTTAATTCATGATGATATTTCATGACATAGTAGTTCAATAGGATGCTTGACGATATCATTGATTGTTATTTCAAGAGCATTGGTATTCAATAGAATGCTTAATTAATTCATCTTGGTATTTCATGATAAGTAAAACAAAGTTTATGAGGAATATTATTCCATGATGATGGCTTATGTTATGTTATATTGCAAAATGTTACTTGTGATGAGGCATTCTTCGTGATCACATATGATAACTAGTTATAATTTTTTATTGTCCATAATGGATTTTATGATATCTCATTATCTTGAGGAATTAACTACTAATAACTATTCATTTGTGGTGAGTGGAAGTTGTTTTGGGTGATCCATTCAAAGATCCTACAAAGGCTTTAATCAGTCTAGGATTTCATGGGGACCCATAACCATGAATGATAATGGCTACCACAAACACCTTATATGCTGGGGGACAAAGTCAACAATTAAATATATGCCAGTGGTCCTAAACTCTTCTACATGAATTCCATAGTTTGAGGTATTCTTGCTGAGAGGGAAGCATATGGTGTTGGCTGTGGAGTCTGATTATCTTCCTAATCCAGAGATCTTGTTTTTCAGTCGTGTTTGTACCCCAGTTTTATATGTTGTGCAAGTGGACTATACACTCGTCCCAGCAGGGGGGTGCGAGGGGGCGTGGGTCCAGGGGGGCCCCTTCCCCCCTACTGGGTGGTCTGGGGGCTAGCGGGCCCCTGGAGGGGGTTTGGATAAAGCTCCCCCAAGAAATGGGGTTCAGGGGAGAAGCCTTAAAAAGAAAAAATTTGGGTTGTTTTTTTGCCAATGGTTTACGGGCCCATGGTATTGGGTAGCCCGTGGTATTTTCCCATGGTAATCCCTCTTTAAAAGGAAGGCATTGTAATATGGATATGGATTGTATTATAGTATTGTGAAAAAAGATATATGTGATTGTGTGAGAGAGACTGTGAGAGAGTGAAGAGGAAATTGCAACGGAAGTGCTGTAAGTTGTATCCCTTCATTTGTTGAACGATATAATTGAAGGACTAGTGATTTCACCGTGGACGTAGCCCATATTGGGTGAACCACGTATATTGGTGTCTCTCTTGTATTGTGTTTATGTGTTTTATTTATGCATCTTATTTTTTGCTATTGTTCTGCGATCTTGTTTTTCTAACATATTGAGGACTTATGATGCCCGGAGTTGGTGCTTTAAGGGTGCATAAGGAGGGAGTATAAGCCATCCTTTCAATGTTCCTAGGGTATAATGATCTTGATATTGGGATCGGGGTACAAGTAATTAAATATCGATTAATTTTGATGAGGCCCGAATTTCAGTTAATTCCAATTAGGCCACGCATTTACCGAAAGTTGGGAGAGTGGCTAGGCCATGAAAAAGTCCCAATAAACTTATGATTCCTACTATATGATCCATGGACAAGTTACAGTAGAGGGGTCATTCCATGGTAAGGGGGGTCATCCAAACTAATGGTGAGGAGGATTATGGAGGTGGTGGATGATATGATTCTCAGGGAGAGAGTTGGTAAGGAAGGAGGGAGTTTCATGAATGTTGTACTTTTATTTATTTACTTTGACACATGTATTTGACTTCATTGATGCTTGAGTGTGTAATGATATTGATGCATAAATTGTATGGTTGAGTGCATATTAGACACTTAAGAATTTACTCAATAGCATGTTGTAACTTAGGGTGCCATGATCTTATTATTGCAAGCAAGAAATTTATGTGTAGTGGCCACATGTATGGATCTCTCATCTTCACAATAGTGTTAGTTATCTATATTACCTATTGTACATAAATTATTGAGTAAGACTTTGTATTTGTTGCTATGGGGTTATAACTTCAAGATGAAGTTTCCTAAAGGGGGGGGGAGTGTGTAACACCCCAACTGTAGATATTAGTATAAGTATAATAACACATGGTAGTAATAAAAAGTATCAAGTAATATATAAAAATTAAAAGGAAAATGTGCATTTGTAATCTAATTTAGGTGCATGGTGACAAGTTTTTCATCCATGCAAAATTAAGAAATTGAGTGAAATTTGAAAATTAAGTAATAAAAGGAGGCAAGACCAAGAGGTGGGGACTCTAGTCTTGTTGATTAATTTTGGGGTTTAATTGCTTGTTTGTACTATTTTTTGTTTGTTTGTGAGTGCACCTATTGATAGGGAGGCTAAGGAGGAGGATATTGTTGTACAGAGGTTGATAGAGACAAGAATTAAGGTATTACCTGGTCTGGCATAGGGTTAATTGTTGAGGGACCAGGGGATTCAACTTCTGTTGGGGATTGGTTGGGTGAAGAGTTGTCCCCCCAACTGTTCTTGCGGATGGAGGATATGGTGACTAATTGAGGATAAGGTTTGCATGAAAAATTGGTTAAGCTGGTCATCGATCAAGAAAGTAGAAATTCTTCTCTCTGGGTTATAATTTTTGAATTCTGCTATTTATCTGAGCTGCATTAGAATTGTTATCTAGTTTCTTGAGTATAATGAATCCGATTATCAATAGAGACCTGATAGTTTTGTTCTTTTCTTAAATTTTCTCAAGGAATCTGTGATTTAATTAGTTTTAAAATATGTCATACAAAAGGGGTTGTTACAAATTAGGGTTTCAGATGCTACATACTACCTAAATATTGTATTGTAATGGTTAAGTGAATATAATGAGAAAGAGAAAGGTGTGGCTCTAAATTTTGTTGGTTTTCTCAATTAAGGGTTTTCAAGGTAAATCTTTATGTACTATGTGTGTGCCATTGTTTAATGTGTGTTTTGCTTCACAATTTGCATGCACTATGTTACTTCACATGTGTGTGTTTAAAACTTGCAAACTTATTCCCACTTAAAAAAAACTTCCTAGAATTGGAATGGGCCTCTAATACCAAGGGAAAAAATGTTATATGTTATACCTTTTGAAATAAATTGTCAAATACATGAATGAATCATATAGTTGATTGTAGCTATTAGACTTTTATGTATGAACTTTTCAATTTCACATGTAGTTTCATATAAAACAATGTTTATGATCCCTTCGAACATTTTTAGTATAATTCCAAATCAAATTATATCCAATTGTTTAGTGTGCCATTGAACAAAACTATAATTGAGGTGCCCTAAAGCCCCAAGGAAGGAGGTAATGCATATGGTACCATGGAAATATTTAATGGCATGAAATTTGGGAAAGTTTATATAGACATGGTTCATCATTGAAGCCACCATGTTTATGACCACAATACATTTTGCGTTGACATTTTAAAACATCACCATGTGGACTCCAAAAAAGGAATCCTAGGTTGCAGAAGCCTTGAGAAAATAGTAATTCACCTTTATTTTGATAAAGTGTACCACATTGATTAAAATGTGTACACAAAGGAGCAATTGTACTCATTATTAATACACACCCCTTGGAAATATTCAAATAAAATATCTAAAGTCGCCCCCTTTGAGAAAATATGGCAATAAAAAGATAAAAAGTCATAAAAAGATGAAAATTAACAAAAAGATGGAAAGCCTTATTTTTTTCTATATTTTTGTTTTTTGACATTAAATATGGAAATCCCTCACAAAATACTCTCAAACCCTGGGTATCCAATATACATCTTTTAGTGAAAATAAATTCATGTTGGAGAAATTTTGAGAGCCCACTTACACTCGCAAGCGGGAAGACCAAGAGATTTCCCTTTGAAGACAAAAAAAAAAATGAACTACCTTGAATCCCTAGATCATGGATGAACATATCAATTCTCAAAAGAGATAATTTGTGTAATTGATCTTCCAAATTTCAATAAAATATTTATCTTCCCCCATCCCATAAATCTTGCATGTCATTTTTCTACAATTAATGAATCTTTTTTGGATTTTTTTGTTTTATTAATGTAACTATCTAATAATTGGAACTTAGTATGTGTTAGAAACATAATTGTGATTTGGTTGTTTCTTTTTGGCAGGACAATGCTGAGAAGACCAATAGGATCTTTGAATCTATTTCATCTCCTCTTTCAAACTTGTAAGTGTAACTTGAGAAACACCAAAGGTTTAATCCCATCCTTTATTGCTTAGGATTTAGATTGTGTGTCCAATTAATAAAATAAGGTTATATTTTAGTAAATTGGTTGACTAATCACCTAATCTAGTTTGTTTTGCATGTGGATTTCTAAAATTTAAAATTAACATAATGATGATTCCATTGGATATGATCATATGACCATTTTTTGTGACCAAACTCTTTTTTGTTTTTTTTATTCTTAGGCAAAGTGATTGAACTATTCTTATTAATGTAATAAACATATTCCTTATTGATCAATAACTCTCCTTGTCCTTAAGTTCTTCGACCTCAGAATTCATGCCAAAATAAAAATTCTCAAAATTAGATGAAAATTTACAAAGATATAATTATACATTTTAAATATTTTTTCCTTATGTGTAAAACTAATTTCATCCATCATACAGCACTTTTGGACGACATTGGGATTTGGGAGAAAATCAATCTTATTATAATTGACTAATTATTTTCTACCTTAGAGGTCAATAGATCTATTTATTGCCTTTGTAGCATTGATAAACTATGAGATAATGATTTTTAATATGCATGGTTCTTCACCAAAAATATATCTAGATGGATTAATCCCAACAATGCAAGGACATTCTTAATATGCGGCAATGCAAGCAATTCACTACATGACATGCAAATTAAAGATTAGAATCCTCATTCCCATACCCATCCAAAAAGGAGATGGTGGGAGCGGGTGGATGGGATAGAAAAGGTGCCCACACAAGCCTAAATCCTATGAAAACATACATTGATTGAATTATTACTCACTCCAGACATTCATTAGATATTAGCATATCGAAGTTAGACAACATATAACATTGATTGAGTAAGCACATCCATCCCCAAATGACCAAGACGGGGACACTACATAGCCATGAAATAAATCTACAAAATTTACTAGGAGATATATATCACAATTTAAAACATTGTTTCCATATACATAAAATAAAAATTTGACCGTCATACAACAGCTTTGGGTGACATTGGCATTTGTGCAAAAAAATCCACCTTCTCTAATTTAGATAAAAGTTTTCCAAATGATAAATCTATTTTTTTTTAATCCTTCTATAGTAGTTCAAGCTTTGGCTTTATTACAATACTTTCTAATGTATTTTCCTATATTGTCATACTTTTTAGGTTTTCCTTGTACTTGTACATAGCCTATTTTGGAGTAGATATTAGCTTCCTTTTCTCAATTTTCAGTTTCAATAGTTTACAATAGTATTCTTAGGTTTACTTATTGAGTTAATTCTAAGATTTTTGTTGATGTTAGATGTGTGTTACTTAAATCATTATTCTTTCCATTTGTCACATTTGGTAGATTAAAGACTAAACTAGTTTCATTGGTTAATATATCGTTAAAAAATGACCACTAATAGTGCCTAAAATATGAACTTACTTGTTTTGAGTTCAAATCACTTCTTTCATCTTTGCGTTTGTGGTTTTCTTTGTGCTTTATGTATCCCTGGGAAATAAAAAACAAATAGGAAGGTTGTTTTGCTTCCTTCTAATTTTTTAGTTTTGAGATATCCATTCACAATCAAAGTATAATATTTACCTTGTGTGTAAAGTGATATTGGTGAATGATAAATAGATTTGAAGGCTACCTTGTCTCCTTCTATATTTCACATTGTAAAAGTTCATTTCAGCACTTTAACTTTTCAATATTTTCATTTAACCAATTGCAAACACCATTATGCATACAAAACACACCTAAAAGAATACATGTTTGATTTAGGACACCAAATGCAAGACTTCAACATTAACCCAAGTACATAATAAAATGAACCTCATTTCATCATTAATACCATCACTAGTGTAGTCTATGAACTTGGAGGTATATTATGTGACTAAAATCTCCATAATCCACCCAAAACTTGAAACCAAGAATTAATTAATCAAGAGAAGTCCTTTAGTAGAAACTATTGGTTCTTAGAAAAGTTCTTCTAACACAAGTTCAACTAATAGATCAATATGTGCAAGTGTAAGAATCCCCCTATACTTTGATCCTATACCTAGAGGGGTATGGTGAGGGATGTGAGTTTGAGCTCATATGATACTGACCTAAACCTTCACAATTGACCCACCATTATTCTCTCTATATTTTGTCTTGAAAAGAGGTAGCCTAATTGTTGAAATTTAGCATTATCATCTAGGTGACTAGCTCATCGGGCTTGTGAGTAGTACATACAACAAATAGTGTATCACCCTTTGGATTTCATCACCTTGGGTTCCAATCAATATAGCTTGCATCTTTCATACTTTCTTTTGTATGGAATTCAATAACTATATTTAATTATCAATGGTGAAGATTTCCTTTGGGTTTCATATCTTATGCACAGACACACATTTGGAAGGTCCCTTTTCCTCATTGGTTTTCTTGGGCCTAGTTAGTGTGTCTAGGGGTATGTTTTATTTTCCTTTTTATTTAGTTTCAAAGATACTACCTTTCAAATTATATTGAAACATTGTGAAATCATGTAATTAAATGATTAATTGGCTTGCAAACATATTTTGTTGAATGATCATTTTCCTCCTATTGGGTTCAATTGATCCTAGATATTCCTTTGGTTTATCAAGCTCATCATTGTTCTTGATCTTCTTGATTGGGCCTAACAGTTAATAAGATGTGTTTCCTCCTAGGAGTTCAGAGCTTCAAATAAGGTACAATATGTACACCTCCATAGACTTTAGAGGTCAAATTGTTACGCAGACTGGGTCCCCTATCCCACAAACAAGGGGATTTCATACAACATTTTGGTGTCTATCTAGGTTGTGACCTTAAAATTATATTATTATTATTACCCAAGGCCAATTATGTTCACCATATTTCTTGATAACCGTACATATTTTGCTTGGTATGTTCACCATTTTTTTCCAAGATTTCCTTTAGTTTATTAAGTTTATTACCTTGCTTGATAGATTTTCACCCCTTAGGTTGTTATCTTTACTACACCTGTCCTTAGTATATCATGTCTAGTGTTTCAAGAACTACCACTCAAGGGAGATTTCCACAAGGGAAATCCTTTGTTTTCCACCATTAGGAGATGTTGGTGACCCCATCATGGCTACCTTGAACCTTCGTACTATGACCTTATGACATCCTATTCAGGTGCCTTCTACCTAAGTAAAACCAATTCTAACCTCGTGTCTTTTCCTAGTGTTAACTTGGCTCCAAATCCTCCTTATATACCAAGTGAAAGTTCACCTCGTACCTAAGAACCATCCAAGAACAAAAGAAGAGGAAGTCAAAGAAACACAAGAATAAGAACCAAGGAAAAGTAAGAAATTCTAGTGATGTTGGGGACTATGTTAGTGATGTTGAGGGGAATGATAGTAATGATGGGAGAAATGATCATTCCCATCAAGTAAAAACTAAACCAAAGAAGAAATGTGACATCTGAGTTAAGACTAATCACCCTTGCACCATTTGCAAAGTGGTTAGTCATTATATTTGTCCAAAACTTATGAGATGTGTTAATCTCTTTGTGTTTCCTTGCAACAACCTCTATGTCAAAGATAGCCATTGTATCCAATGTTGAATCTCTATTAGATATTAATGTTGAAACTCCATCCACTTATAATCTTGAGGCTCCACATAATTCTTTTGTTGAAGATGCATATGCTTCAGCATATCTAGTTACCCATCATTCAATGGATGAATCCTCCAACCAAATCAACCTCATTGTCAATTTGGAATCATCTAGGAAAATAGGAAACATGTTCCACCTTTGGTGGCCCATAACCCACTAGACCTACCCCTATTAAGTAAAATGGAATTCGGTACCCTCCACGCTCTAAGGCCATTACTATTGTCTAGACCAACTTACATCAAGGCCTCTTACTTCCTCCAAACCTTTTTGGGTTGAGGCCAAGTTTAAGAATCACATTATTCATTAATATCTTGTTGATGAAGGATCCAATTACTCTGCTAGGATCCAAATATTTTAAATCAGATCTATGATGTTCCATACCCAAGTTATACCATACCTAGGTTATCTAAGCTACCACAAATCAATTGTAGAAAAAAGGGAGCAATATCCCTAATCTAGCATCAAGAAAAACACGGTTCAATACATTTCAATATTTATGAAATATCAACAAGTCAATGTTGAGCATTGACATACAACTAGTTTATTACAACAATTGTCACTTCCAAAAAGGAAATGCGAAGTGATGACAATGGAATTGATCACTAAATCGTTGAGGATAGTTAAACAACATGATCACATCATGTGCTAATGTATAAATTTACTAAAACTACTCAATTTTTTCCATCCCGTCTACACACAATGTTGTTAAATATTGTATAATTTTTCGTAACAGACATTATGATACTACATGGAGTACCTGCAACAATAGTTTCAAACCGAAACACAAAGTTCATCTTGAAATTTTGAAAAATTGTATTATGAAAATTGGGCACACAACTAAAATTTAGTGCAAGTTACCACCCATAGTTTAATGGGTAAAGCAAGTAATCAAAGACATGCTTGAAATGTATTTGATGTATAAACCATCCAATCAATAAGATGGCATTGACTTAGTAGAGTTTGCATATAACAAAGGGTATCATTTGACATTATGAGTGAACTAATTCAAAGATTTGTATCATTGGAGGTGCAACACCCCAATGAGTTGGAATAATTCGGAAAATAGAGTTGTACTTGTGCTAAAAGGATTCAAATAAATATTTGAGCAAGTTTCCAAAATCACAAAGTTTGAAGGAAACACGGGATAGGTAGAAAATAAGTGTTGATAAAAATAGAATGCACTAAATTAATTGTTGGGGATCATGTCTTTCTTAGGATGAAGCCTAAGAAGAGTTTATTAAAGCTTATAAATTTTTCCAAACTAGCACCCAAATACTGCAAGCCTTTTGAAGTCCTAGCTAGAATCTAATATATTTCATATAGATATGCATTACCTATTAAAATTAGAGCTCAATGTTTTCCATGTTTCATTGCTTCATAAATATGTGCATGATCATAACCATGTGTTTAATTAGGCTTTGATTTAGGTGGAACTAGGGGAAGAGTTCCAAACAAAGCAATTATATTTGTTCCAAGGGAATGTAACATTGCTCCATAACTAAGCTATCATTTAGGTAAAGGTATCATGGAAACACTACTAACTGGATGAGACTGGTTGAGAGGTAGAAGATGCCTCAAGGGAGACATATGCCTTTTTACTCTAATTTTGCAAGATTCGTTGATTTGATAGTATATGGGAAGTGTTACACCTAAATCTCGTCATCATGAGACCCTTATCAACTCAATGCCTTGATCCCTGAAGTCTCTATGATCAAGAAGTCAGTTAGAGAAAGTTGATTCCCTTTGTCCACAATTTCTAGTTGTGTTGGCGCATGTTTTCTTTGAGCAAGAAGCGCCCAACTAGGCCCAGCGTAGAGTGTATTCTGCCAAAATTCGTCGGTGGCACAGGTTGTCTTTGTGCAGCCTGCGTTTCCCCTCTCTGGCACAGGTTTCCCTCATCCAGCTTGTGACGGGGTTGGCTTATTTGGATAAAGGTGGATTTCAAGCGATTTCTAGAAGTTGGATGAGGTGGATCCCTATCCCTAACTCCTAGGTGAGTTGTCCTATGGTTCCCTAACCTCAAGGGAGGATCCCTTAGCCCTCTCCCCATGATCCTCAATCTACTCTATCCACTTGGTCCTATAAATGCAAAGATCCTATCCATTCCAAAGGGAGGAAGTCTATAGCACTTACATGCTGGTGGAATTAGCCTAGTTGATCCCTATCCATCTCTTGGGAAGCTTACATTTCCTTTGGAGGCTTTGGCTTGGCTTGTTGGAAGAGGATTGCAACGTTAAGGCTTGGGTTGTAATCATCTCTCTACTTTGTATTTTCCCTCTTTTTATACAGTAATATAAACTCTTTCCATAAATGTTGTTGTGTTGATAATGTTTATAGTTTACTTCCTTAATTGTTTACTTAGATCAATTAGTGTTTAGACATGTTTTACTGCTTGTTTTGTTTCCACATGTTTTGACAGGTCTTGCAGCTACGGATCTGATGACCGCGGAGCTTGGAGCAACAATGAGGAGAAAGATCTATAAATATGAAGGTAAGACGTCTAATTACTCGATCTCTAACTTGATCTAGGAAAGTAGATTTATGTTCTGTCTTTATTTGTTTTAGATTTGCATTGAACTAGGGAGATCTGGCTCGCGTTCGCTCGAGTAGATTGTCCAATAACAAATCTGGCGACCATACTGGGGAATACATTGTTTTGATTTCAAGTTTGAATATGTTATGCTTGATTTTCTTAATGAGCCATTGCTTTTTCTCTTGAGCCTATTTTCACCATTAGATTATTTTCTTTAAGAGTTCGTTGACTTTCTCTGGGTCTGTTGAACCATCTTCAATCCATTTACTTAGTCATTTGTTTGAATATTTCTCATTTTTTACATTCATCTATTAACCCGACGCACCTGGGTTGTGAATCCAGTGTACCTGTTTATCCAGAGCGCAATTTTCTTTTGGGAATACTGCGCCATCGGTGCTTTTTCCGATATGACAACCTACGTTGTTGGTGCTTTTTCCCTGCATACAACCTGTGTTGGGCGCTCTACACCTAACCATATCCTATGCCGAGATTTCAAGCTTAATGCTTGGGTCTTTTTCTCCAAACTTTTTATTTTTTGGATTGATCAACAGACATCTCTACATTGTATCTTCTAGGCATAGGTCCTTTTATTCGGCATTGTTTGATTTGGTTTGTTTGTGTTGGTCTTCCGGTCATTCTGGTCAAGTAAGAGTTTGATTGAAGTGATGGGAAATTTCAATCCCCCATGGTCATCCACTCCATCTTGTTCATCCTAATCACCTCACTGGATCTATCCATCATACTAGATCCGCTTCCAAACCATTTTTGAGTTTAGTCATCATTTGTTGGCTTGCATTTGATTGTTTTTGAGTGAATTTTTTGTATCTTTAGGTCATTGGAGTGCTTGTTATATTTCTTTCAGAATTTCTGAGTGATTAGAGTGCTGCAAGTAGTCTCTTCTTTTCAACCATTTACATTTTAAAAGCATTATTGTTATCAAGTTTTGTCTTGGTTTATACATTGAAGAAATCAAAAGTGCTTCGTTTTTACCATTTTCAAGTTCATTTGAGAATTGTTGTAAAAATTGGTTCATGCATTGGAATTCATCATTCATTGATCTTTTGGAAAGTTTGAAAAGAGAATTAATTGTTTGTGTTTTTTCATGAATTATGAATCACTCATCTTCTTGAAAAATCCAAGTGAAGTCAAATTTTTGCAAAGTGATTCCAAGCTTGAAGAAGTTACATGCATTTTTGGTTCTCGTGTGCTTTTGGGCTATCATTGTGAAAATCGAAGAGTTAGTGTGCTATAAGTAGAGATTCTCCTTTTTCATCATTTAGTTCCATTCTAACCGAAAAAGACAAAAAAGAAAATACTTTGATTTGGATTTGATGTGTTGTTGATTTTTATGTTTTGCTTGGAAAATGGAAAAGAGTGCTTTCATTATCATTTTTGGTAGATTTGGGATTTGTTGAAATTTACTGTTTCGTGAGACCATTGGAAAAATATTTCTCCTTCCCGTACATAGATTTCATCAAAAGAAAGAGTGCATTTTCATGTAGTTAGGGTGCATTATATTTACATTTATGTAATCACCTCATGCATTCACCTAACCATCCAGATAAAATTTACGGGTAGAACTAGGTTAAAATTTACTAGTAACTTGTGTGTTAAGTTAGAGACGTGTTCCGGCGTCGTAAAATGTGGCAGCTGTCGTTACTTGCCTGCACTGCATCCCAAGGGCACTGTAGTTCTTCCATGTACCAACCGGTATATCGAAGGCTCTTTCACGTACCTTAGGGTATATTGAAAGGCACTTCATGTACTCGGTAGTATATAGGAAGGCTATTGTCGTACGATTGTGCATTAGACAGCACCACTACGGATTTGAACTCCCATGTACCTTGAGTATATCGAGAGGCACTCCTAGAATTCCTGAGACCAGCTGAGCTAACCATTTGGTCTTCTTGGCAGAGAAATACATCGAGAACAGCACTCAAGGAGCTACTACGCACGTACTATCAGGTAGTCCAGTTATATGGTCAAGGGTATGGTCATAATCCTCTTTGGTTAGTGCTCTAAAATATTGGGACAAGTATAATTGTTGGATCTTGGAATATATCGCGAGTTGCGAAGCCTTGAAAATCCCGTGAGGTTCCAGAGTTTTGAATCCACACCTATCACACCTTAGTTTGTGTAGATTTTTCTGGATTGCTTTTCTTGTGTTTAGAATACACTCAGGAGAAATTCAAGTTCGGTCATTCTCGTTGAACAACCTTTGAGAAGGTCCCACGGAATTTTAAACTTACCACCCAAATACTCCCCTAATCAGGAGGTCATTTCAAGGGTAAGCATGGACCCACAAGTTACAGTCGTGTCACCTAAAGCAGAAAACTCCACTATGGCGTCCGGAGCAAATATGTTTCCTCCTGATTCACCAACCTCTAACCCACCAAGGGCTGAAGAGGTGGAACCTTCCACTTCACAAGACACATCCTTCCACCACGTGATGGCAGGAGAACCTGGATCTATAGAATGGTTAAATCCATCCCAGGACGACCCTATATTCGTAGCATTTGGTCCTTCTGCATCCTTTTGGGACACCTCTCTAGGTCAACAATGGGCCCACTTGGCTATAGAGCCGGAGGCAGAAACCACCCCTTTTCGTTGGGCTCCCCATGCTCAGTGCTTGGCTCCAGTCTATTCACTCACGGACCAACTACGCCAACGTGGTGATGAACTTCGGTTCCAAAGTCTCACACGAAGAAGAGACACTTCAGAGACACCCATGTTTCAATATACTCCCATTCGTTCATTATCTCTTGCTTCACCGGAGACACCCACACACAACATGACCACTTACGAACCTGGTCAACCTTCATTTCTTGCGAGTACACCTCTCAGTCAAGAGACTAGTTCAGCACCTCAAATGACTTAGAATGTTGAAGGACAACAGTCCAACACCCCTCCTACTGCGACTAGAACATTACTTATCCCTCCCCCACCTCGAAATTCGAGGGGAGACTACATTTTACCTCCTAATTTCTTTACAAGTATTGTTCCTCCATCAGTAAGTCAACATCAACCTATTATGAGTCAACCATCCACTAGTGCTCAACATGTTATCACTAGGGGGCAACCCCTGTTTTCTAGCCATAATACGAGTGGAGGACTGCCAATTGGTCATTCCCTTGGCAGCTCCTTACCCATTGTGGGATCCACCATGGGATCACATCATGGTGGGGGCCCGTCCAACCCAACCCAACCCAACCACCATGGAGTCATACGTATCTAGGTCATTTTGATACTGTTTTGGGACAATTTAATCTCGGAAACCTACTCCACGGGATACCTTATCCCAGAAACCCATACACTCCATGGGGACATTTCAACGTTGCACCAATTGGAACCCCACCAACTTTTCCTCATGCCCCACCACCCCCACCATCGTTTGGTCCACCTCCTTCCGGAGGGGGAGGACCTCCACCTTCTGGCGGTGGTGGAGGCCCTCCCCATTCCGACGGTGGAGGGCCACCCCATTTCGGCGGAGAAGGAGGACCACCACCTTCTAGTAGTGGCGTACCCACACCTTATGGAGGAGGCCCACCTTATTTTGGAGGCAGTGGCCCACCTTATTCCGGTGGTGGAGGTGGTGGCCCACCCCATTCTGGCGGAAGCAGAGGACCCCCACCTTTTGGTGGAGGAATACCCCTACCTTATGGAGGCGACCCACCTCATTCTAGAGGTGGTGGCCCACCCTATTCCGGCGATGGCCCACCCTATTCTGGTGGTGGAGGCGGTGGACCCCCTTATTCCAGCGGAGGCGGAGGACCCCCACCCTCTGGTGGAGGTCCACCTTATTCCGGCGGTGGAGGACTCCCACCTTCTGGCGGTGGACCACCCTATTATGGCGGTGGACCTACATATGGCCCACCACCCAACCCTAGAGGCCCACCGCCTTATGGAAAATTCCCGACGGGAACACCTTATAATCAGTCGATTCAAGATCCTACCGGTCCATATATGCCATATCAATACTATCAGTATCCGCAGCCGAACCAACAGCTGCCATTCTTGGCTACTTTGGACCTACCCGACCTGTCTCGTCTAACCAACGATCCCATCCTACACGGTTACAATTGACCACCCATTCTGGTCAAGCTACCCTCTGATATTCCCAAATTTGATGGCAAACCCGGCGAGGACCCGAAAAACCATTGGATGACTTACCATTTGTGGTGCTCATCCAATTCCTTGATGGATGGCTCGATCTATCTAAGGCTGTTTCAAAGGACCCTCACCAGCCCAGCTGCCAAGTGGTATATTGAATTACCACCGCACTCATTTCTCGATTTCCGCTCTCTTGCTATGTCCTTCTTGACTCATTTCCAGTTACCCATACACTACGGAACTGGTACGGACCTACTAACTTTGCTCCATCAAACCACCGCAACTCATATTTCTGATCATATCCATGAGTGCTGGAGGATATGACGTCTCATTAAGGCTCTCATTCCAGACCAAATCTTAGCTGGAAGGTTCACAAAGTCTCTTTAACCCACCGTATCTCGATACGTGGCCATGGGAGGGGTCGTCAACGAGGAACAGGCTATTTCCCATGCCCATTACTTAGACCTTGTTATGCTCAATCCGGCACATTATATGATATCGTTCCTGACGCACCCCACCCTATGTACGATCCTGCAAAACCACCCAAGGGAATTCAGGCCAGTGACATTATCGGTTCCCTTAACTCCCATCCTTCCACTCAAACTGGTGGATCGTTGAACCTCCATGGTTCTTCCCCACCCCCACCACAGGCTGGAAACAACACCACCAAGTCATCCACTCCTGCTTCCACCAAGGAGGTGAATTCTGTTCAATTAGCTTCACCTTAGAAGTCCAGTGGCAAGAATAAAAACAAAGGTAAACCGAAGAAATCTTCCACCCAGCAGGAGCACAAGAACCCCCCTGAAGACACCAAACAGAAGAGGAAGCTAAAGTATCCTTGTTTACTGTGTGGTGGTGACCATTTCTATAAGGAATGTCCCCATTGAGAGGAAGTGCAGAAATTTCTCAAGGGAAGCCCCACTCCCGCAGTCCTCAATGATCCCTTCCCCACTCAGAACCAACAATTGATCGCTCAACCCTCTCCTTCTTACGGAGAGACACCATCCATCGCGCATGTTCTCATGATGCGTAGTGAGACAGTTAACCTGAACACACGATCACGTTCATATGACTCAGTCCCTCCAAAGGAACCCGTTGGAAGTAATATTGAAAAAGATTCCACCTCTTTCCCAGACATTACCATGCCACTAGCTTCTCTCACCATTGAAAAGGATTCATTAGAGTCAGTGTTGCGTCCACCTAAGAGCACGATTCGAAAATCCGTTTTCAATCCCAATGCTCGGGCAACTTGGAACTACAACATCATAGAGGACTTGGCGCAAGCTCCTTGTGCATGTCGACGCTAGAGGTCTTGCAGAATTGTCCCAATCAACACAAGACTCTTCTCATTGCCATTGGCGTGGTAGATCCAGATTCCTCAAATACAATCATGTTTCGACTTGAATACTTTAAACCGAAGCTTTCCCACTAGCTGGCATTTCAAGTTGCTACGAAAGTTGCTAGGAAAATAGTCCATTGTATTGTACTAGACGAAAGCGCTTCTACCTCGGTCATGTCACTATCTTGTTGGAGAGCCATCGGTTCTCCCGAGTTAAACTGTTCTCCCACTACCCTGAAAGCATTCGATGGTCGTGGCTTTCAACCCCATGGGCTATTATAAGCCTTAGCAGTAGAGTTGGGTGGTAAGACTGCAACCATTAACGTGGAAGTAGTCGTAGACCCTTTGGATTACAATCTCTTACTTGGTTGTAATTGGTTTTACGCCATGACTACGGTCGTGTCATCTGTCTTCTGCATTGTGCAATTCCCCCACCAAAGCCGAATTGTCACTGTCGACCAACTGGACGTCTATACACCGGACACCGCTACTCATCCTGGCGATAATGTCTCGTTGCTAGGACAATATTCGTAGCCATATGAGAGCGTGGGGGTCGGCCTCATAAAATATTCATCTCTTATGGGTGTCTTTCCAACCTCGGATCCCCCTAACCATGTTGCCACGGTGAAAATGATCTCTTTTGTGACTCCATCTTTTCCCAACTCTACCGATCAATGGCGTGTACCCAATGAAGCCACCATGCATTTGATTAGAGATACCATGCCTCTTTCACCCGCTAAAATCACTTATGAGGCCCTCCAGTCAGCACCCGAGGACCACTTGGTTGTGGCCTCTACATCTTGTTCTCTACAGCGGAATTCATCCTTACCTAATCCCCTGCTCTGGACTTTTCATTCAAACGAGTCCATTACGGATATTATGTGTGCAAATGACCCTCCGTGGGAATACCTTCACCATCGATCGTCTTTCCTACCCCCATTGGATTTTGTGGAGAATAGCATCACCACCATTTTCACACCAAATGTCTATCCTTTCCCCCAATCACCGATCCTTACTTGTCATACAGTCACTGAGGGAAACTTGGAAAACATTGAGCCCATCATTCCGTTTGACATCTCGGTCAACCCTGGTGTCGTGGAACACATTCATTTAGGCCAGAATTGTTCCTCTGAAGAGATCACCACTTTGACGGCCTTATTCGAGCAATTCCGCGATGTGTTTGCTTGGACCTACAAGGAGATGCCCGAGATAGATCCTTCCATCGTTTCACACGAGATTAAAACCTATCCTGACGCTAAATCAATCCGTCAAAAGTTACGATCGGTACACCCTCGAAAGACTACGGCAATTAAGGCAGAAATTGAAAATCTCTTGAAGGTCGGCTTCATCTACCTTGTTCCATTAACAGAATGGGTCTCAAATGTCGTCCTTGTGGCTAAGAAGCAGGTCACCATCCGATTTCATGTCGATTATAGGGATCTAAACAAGGCTTGTCCTAAGGAAAACTACCCCACTCCCTTCATCGATCAGATCATTGACAATTGTATTGGAAGTGTCATATTCTCATTCATGGATGGATTTTTCGGTTACAACTAGATTGAAAACCACCCTACCGACCAACATAAGACTGCTTTCATCTGCCCTTGGGGCACGTTTTCTTATCGCAAACTCCCTTTTGGTATGAAAAATGTTGGTGCCACATTCCAGCGGGCCATGTCATAGGCTTTTCATGATGTGAAGGACTTTGTGGATCCCTATCTTGACAATCTCCCTACTCATTCGCAGCGTCATGCGTTCCACATCGATCATCTAACGGTCGTATTCCTCATATGCAGGCGGTATAACATCTGTCTAAATCCTCATAAGTGTATTTTTTGCGTCGAGTCTGGACACCTCCTAGGTTTTATCATTTCCAAAGACGAGATCCGCATTGATCCCTTGAGGGTGGAATCCATTGTCACTCTCTAATTGCAAGGGAAGGAAACTTACCTACGTCGTTTTGTATGTAATTTCGCTCATAAGCCACATGGTTATATGTGATTACTGAAGAAGGACGTCTCGTTCATATGGTACTACCAAGCACAACAATCCTTCGATAGTTTGAAACATGCTATTACCCATGCCCCTGTGCTCCAGCCACCCGATTACTACAAAGATTACATCCTCTATATTTCCACTTCTATCACCACGATCGCCATGGTATTGGTCCAGGAGGACAACAACGCCCAGGAACATGTGATCTATTACCTCAGTAAGGGTCTTATTGACTCTAAAACTCGTTACTCACATGTCGAGAAATGCGCTCTCGTGGTCGTCATTCCCGTCCAAACTTTCTGTCATTATATACTACTCCGCACCACCACCATTATCGCTGACTCGAACCCCATGTACCACGTTTTGACACGTCAAGTGCTTGGGGGAAAGTATTCACGCTGGATCGTGATACTTCAAGAATTCGACCTCCTCTTCGAGAAGGCCAAGTCAAAGAAATATTTGGTGTTTGCGGAACTCATTTGTGATCTTCCCCGTGTTGATTTAGGATCTAAGCCCAACTACTCTCTTCCATATGATTCATTGTTCCTCATCAATACGGTAGACCCATGGTATGGAGATATCACATTATATCTTCAAACCCAACGGTTCAACCCCCAACTGTCTCGTGACGACCGTCGTCGTATATGCCACCACGCTAAGTATTACTTGATCAATAGCGATACCTTGTATCATTGTGGTGTGGATTTTGTTCTTCGACGTTGTCTGACACATGAGGAGGATGAACACGTCTTGAATGAATGTCACGCTGGGACTTGTGCTAGTCATCTCTCTGGGATGGCTACAACCCAAAAGATACTACGCACGGGATATTACTGGCCATCCATATTTAAATATTTCCTTGAGGTTGTTAAGAAATGTCCCCCATGCCATCACTTTCAAATGAAAAAGCGCTCCCACCCAGCCCCGTTACACTCGGTTATTGTCGTAGGCCCCTTTGCGAAATGGGGCATAGATTTCAGGCACTGTAAGCCTACCTCAGCTAGGGGGCATGGTTACGTCATAGTAGTCGTGGATTATTTCACTAAATGGGTTGAGGCTATGCCTACATACAATGAATACGGAAAAACTGCCGCACTCTTCATGTTCAACCATGTCATTACACGGTTTGGAGTTCCACAAGCCATAGTCACCGATCATGGATCCTACTTCCATAACCATATGGTAGATGAATTGAGCGCCAGACTGGGTTTTCGTCACAAAAAATCAACCCCTTACTACCCACAATCTAATGGACAAGTAGAGGCCATTAACAAGGTATTGAAAACCATTATCCAACGCATGGTGGGTACACACAAGTCAAACTGGCATAACATGCTCTTTTCCACACTATGGGTGTACCGAACCTCCGTCAATACTGCCACCGGATTTACACTATTCCAATTAGTTTATGGATTGGAGGAAGTCCTACCAATAGAGTGCAAGATTACATCTCTCAAACTCGCAGTTGAACTTCTTCCGAACACCACTGTTGAGGAAGAACGCTTCCTTTACCTAGCGAAACTCGACAAGACCCGCCGCGATGCTGCTCTTGCCAACAAGGCACATAAGAAACACATCAAAGCTCAATATGATAGGTCTATTAAACCTCGTGTCTTCAACGAGGGTGATTTGGTCCTCACATATGACCAAAAGCACGATAAGCTGGGGGTAGGTAAGTTTGAGTCCATGTGGCATGGGCCCTACATCGTGAAACATGTTCTGGAGAAGGGAGCATACGAACTAGAGGATTATGATGGGATATCTTTGGGAAAGCCTTGCAATGGGCTCTACCTGAAGAGGTACTATGCATGAGTCTTTCACACATAGGTATCTTGTATATACTTCACATGGTGTGTGTTTTGTGTGGTGTGACGCTTTGTTTTAGTGTGTCTGGATTTTGTTTCCCTACTTATACCATGTTCTGTCTGTATGTGCAGATGGAAACTGGATATGGATTCACAGACGACGCCAACTGGCATACTCGTAGCCTTCCTTTGTCATCCTGGGTACTTTATTCCCCCATCAACGAGCTTATCATATCAGAAGGAAGTTGTCTAGGATACGCAACCAACAACGCTGCAAAATATTAAGCGGTGATTGGAACCCTAACTGACACTCTTTCCTTAGGTATGAACCATGTTGTCATCCATCTGGATTCACAACTAGTGGTTTCTCATCTTAATCGGATCTACGCTATCCGTGACCCCACTTTGCTCTATCTTTTACAAAAAGTTCGTATTCTAGAAAGGTCCTTTGAATCTATTCAATACCTGCACATTCTACGAGACTTGAACACAGTTGTTGATTCGATGGACAATTTCATTCTGGATTGTTACATTGCACACACATAAGATATTCATAACATAAAAATAGACATAACATGTGAATCATACATTGCATAAGCAAAACATGTAAACAAGATCCCATTAATCACCAATAGAACACAAGATGTATAAAAACCGGTAATAGTGTCTATATATATATAAATCAGTACAAAGTAAAAAAATGGTAGTGTTGATGCAAAAGTCTGAAGCATGCTAGCTTTCAGTAAGAGTCATCTCTACAAAATCTAAAGCTCATAATCTTTCAATATATACATATAAAACATGCGCCTAATCCCTAGGACGCGCATGGTAGCAGACCACGGCCCTCGCCACTTTCCCGAGCAGCGTGTTGAAACGTAATGATACCCCGACCGTTAGCTTCTGGTAGCAACGGGGTAGGTCATGGGAACCTGGTTCCTGAATGTCCAAATTCATCTTGTGGATGTTCTCCTTGAGCTCCTCCAACTCCTCGAGAGCATCTCGGACCATAGGGCCCACCTCTAGTACCGCCCCTCTCTGCACAAGAGGAGGGACTCCAAGCGGTCGCACTGGACCCACGTCTGCAAGAAACATATAGAAGTCATCAGCACTACTCCAAAAAAAATCATAAATACATAAAATGAAAAAAAATTAGCAGTAGTTGTTCTTACCGATATCGTCCCACTATGCTCCCTAGGGAAGCACCAAGTCAGGGTCCCCTCTAAAGTCTGTCTCGTGGTATGGGTAGTCCTCCACCATGAGGATCTGTCCCCCCAACCACGTGAAGAAACCTGTGTCGAAACTGATGATTGGACCCCCTCCACCATGGCGAGCCATCACCTCTGCCCACCTGGTCATGTGAGGATCTTGTGCATCCCGATCCTCAAGGTCTACTTGCCAGTGTAAGTGTGGCACCCGCTCCAACATGAAAGATACCACCACTGAACCATAACCAAACTGCTTCAGTGCCCCACGCTGGCATTTGGTCAACTGATCAAGTAGACTGGTGAGGATCCCCTCACACCTGTTGAACACAGTGGGAGCCATACACTCCTCGATGTACATCATCTTCGATTTGCTTGCCCGATGAGCAGATCGGCTTCCAGCTACCCTCACAATGGTAAAAAGTACGGTAAGAAGGGCCCGATCCCGGACATCCTTGATGGGAATATTCCCACCAGTCATCGGCATACCTGGAGTACACCACTGATTGATCATGTCCTCTACAAAGCGACCACCACCTCGTGATCCAATCAAGGACGTAGGGTTTCCTTGCCGGGACAACCCTGTCAAAAAATATATGTCCTCAACATCTATGGTCAGCGTGTGCTCCAATCTGGAAATGTTGTTGTATTGGGTCCTAGCATTTGACCAAGTGTGTCAACAAGGGTACTTGGGACCTCATTCCAGGCACTCGGAATTACTTCATGAAACCACAGTTTCTCAATGCGGCAATGCATTGCGGATCATTTTCCAATTGTGCATCATCAAGCTCATGCTCATGTTCTCGCCACTCGAGAACCATGTTGGTCACTGCAAACCTGTCAAAAAGGCCATTTAAACACCATTAGGACTTTCCCCAATCATCAAAAGATTTTTTCTTTGGGTAGGTTTTGAGTTTTGTATGATGGTTTGCGCTAGCGCAGACCGTCCATTCGGATAGTGCGTTGTCGGCGCAAAACACCCTTTCGGGTTCTGCGCCGGTGCAGATCCCGAAAGGGTGACTTGCATTGGCCCGTGAGTGCAAATCTCCTCACATAACAAACTCAAAACTCACCTAAATGAAAGAAAAAACAAAATGTAATCCACTGGAAAGTTAAAAGGCTAAGTTTAGGGTTACCATTCGCTGACAACGTCCAAAATGATCGTTCACAGCTCCCGGAATCAGCAAAAGAAAAATGGCTCCAAATGGCACTTCTCACCTCTCCAATTTGGTAAAAAACAAATAGTAATTCTTTTTACTATTTACCCCTTTTTATATAGAAAAAGAGCATATTCCTTTTCTAATTTATTCGAAATGTGGGTTATTTTGCTATAGTTGGAATTATTCATCATTTTGACCTAGTTTCGAAGCTTGTAGGTGAAGTTAAGGACCTCATCGATCCCGTTTTTCGTGGTTGTGGTCTTTTCACGTGTATTTTCAAGTATGAACAACTCGTAGAGCGCATTTTTGTCATTATTCTGCTCATTAAATTCAATTATTAATGATACCGAGCTAACTCTTTGTTCTTTCTCGCGCTTGTAAAATGATGAGAATAAGTCACCGAGTTATAGTTTATCACTTTTTCTGGCTCGTTAAACTCCCACGAAAAAGGAACCCCCCTGAGTCTTTCTTTAAGCTCTTTTCAAACTCTCTATATACGAAAAGATCGCCAAGCGAACTTGATGTGTTCACACTTGTAAAAGTATTTGAATGATCGTCTTTCTGGTGATAGTTTACCCCTTCTTCGAACTAGGAAGCACTACTTACGAAAACAGAATACTCCAGCCAATCATGACTAGAAGAGTCCTCTCTCGCGTTGTTTTATCCTTTTTCGGGTGAAGAGGCTAGCTAAATTTACGAAAAAGGACCTTTGGAGTCTTCTTTAGTTCTTTTCAGACTCTCTAAACATGAAATAACGTTGAGTTTACCTTCTATGGACTCGTTAAAATTCAACATTGAAGGGACTATCATGGGATGAACCCCTCCTATCCCAGGTTTGTAAAACATTTGGTATTGGACTCATCCATGGGATGAGCTATACCGAGCATTTGTTTACCCTCCTCAAGCTCGTTAAAAAACAAGCGAAGCACTCATCAGTCATGATGGGGAAAAAGGAAATATTTTGTATTACACTTTATTTACGGAAATAGATCGTCGCTCTTGAACATGGCACTCATTTGCATTTGCATTCAGTACTTGGGTCATCCGTTTGTCCTCGAGTCCTGTTGATTCCATGATTCGGGTCACTCCTTTGGGTCATCCAAAGAATGCTTCCACTATCAGTCGAATTGGGAGTTGGTATCATTCTCGTCATGTCAATACTGCCAAGTCATGCCATGCCCATGTTCAAGAGATGTTCATTGCTCATCATCTACAGTCAGTACACCTTCCATCATGTCGGTCTACCTTGATTCAATACTACACATTACTCTACCATCCGATCTACTCCAAACATTTGTTATCGACTTTCGTGTCGTTGATGGGGGATTCATCATGGCCCTCCTTCGGCGGATTCATCCTTGTCGACTTCAACACATCATCTGAGGACTGAATCTAGAAACCAGTCAAGTACCTTGGGCCTGCATGCCTCAATGGCAAGTTACCTCGCTTTCGACATGAGTTTACATCATTGGATCTTGATTGAAAGATTTCATCGAGCATTCGAACTCAACTCATTTATTCACACTTGGTGATATGTATTGTGATACCTTGGGGATCATCAACATTAATGGCGATTTCCCTCGCACGTGTTAACAATATACATTAATGACCGGTAATCAAGTGGTTTCTACCATGTTCGACTCCAAAACATTATAATCACATGGATAGATTCGTATCATTGTGGGTTCGGCTTGAAGACCCTGGGGAAGTCATATTCTACCCAGGTTGCGATGGAGATTGTGTGAGTCATATTACACGGATCCACTTTGTATTGGTCGTGGCTATGTTATCATCTCATCATGGATCTACAATTGTGTCTAGTAGCCATGATTGTGTTCAGTCGGTCTTTACTACCATGGATCTGCAATGTATTGGTCAAAAGCCATGTTGTGAGTCTGTGAGACTAGTATCTCAGAGTCAATTGTACTACAATAGCATCTTCCAGCCAGCAAGTCCTTGCCATCCATCTTTCAAAGAACTTCACCTGTCTTATTTTTCCAACTTCATGCTTTGGGGGGCATTCTGTTACACCTAAATCTCATCATCATGAGACCCTTGTCAACTCAATGCCTTGATCCCCAAAGTCTCTATGATCAAGAAGTCAGTTAGAGAAATTTGATTCCCTTTGTCCACAGTTTCTAGTTGGGCCGGCACATGTTGTCTTTAAGTAAAAAGCACCCAACTAGGCCCGACGCAAAGTGTATTCTGTCAGACTGCGACGGTGGCGCAGGTTGTCTTTGTGTAGCCTGCATTTCTCCTCTCTGGTGCAGGTTTCCCTCATGCAGCTTGCGCCGAGGTTGGTTTATTTGGATAAAGGTGGATTTCGAGCGATTTCTAGAAGTTGGATGAGGTGGATCCCTATCCCTAAATCATAGGTGAGTTGTCCTAGGGTGCCCTAACCTCAAGGGAGGATCCCTTAGCCCTCTCCCCATTATCCTCAACCTACTCTATCCACTTGGTCCCATAAATACAAAGCTCCTCTCAATTCCAAAGGGAGGAAGTCTATAGCACTTACATGCTGGTGGAATTAGCCTAGGTGATCCCTATCCATCTCTTAGGAGGCCTACATTTCCTTTGGAGGCTTTGGCTTGGCTTGTTGGAAGAGGATTGCAACGTTAAGGCTTGGGTTGTAATCATCTCTCTACTTTGTATGTTCCCTCTATTTATACAGTAATATAAACTCTTTCCATAAATGTTGTTGTGTTGATAATGTTTTTAGTTTACTTCCTTAACTGTTTACTTAGATCAGTTAGTGTTTATACATGTTTTAATGCTTGTTTTGTTTCCACATGTTTTGACAGGTCTTGCAGCTACGAATCTGACGACCGTGGAGCTTCGAGCAACAACGAGGAGAAAGATCTACAAATCTGAAGGTAAGACGTCTAATTACTCAATCTCTAACTTGATCTAGGAAAGTAGCTTTATGTTCTAGATTCGCATTCAACTAGGGAGATATGGCTCGCGTCCGCTCGAGTAGATTTTCTAATAACAGGAGGGGAAATGCAAGACCTCACTTTGGGACTCCTCCATTGTACATAAGTGAATGCACAATATTATATGCAATGTTAGAGAAGTATGTTTAAACACATCAATTGATATTATACATGTTTCGTAAAGGTTCCTAGTAGGAGTTAAAGGCCAAGGCCTAGCTAGAGAAATTAGATTGAGGGTTTTATATGATTTCCTCATAAAATATAACACATTTTTAAAAAGCATAAAATACAATAAAAAAAATGTGAACATGGTGGCTAACTTGTTGGGAGCAAGAGAAGGGCTATGAACCAATGGGAGAAGACAAGAGGGGTGAGAGAAAACATATATTATATACCTTGAATTTGATCATTTTCTACATATCAAGCTTCATATATAAGTTTTCATTTGAACATTTGGCATCATTTAGCTTGGTTGTTTTACTAGGATTAGCAATATTTTTCTCTCCTATCACCTTGTTTAAATGATAAGGATGAGCATTTCCGTCGATGAACATGCTACCATTAGAAGCCATAGAAATCTTCGTAGTGAGTTGTACTACGAGGGGAATCATGACAACAAATCAACTTGTGTTGGATCTTCATGGTAAAATACAATGGATGTCTAAATATTCCAATGGATTTGTATATCCTAGAGAGAGAGAGAGAGAGAGTAGTTGCTTGAGCACTTCTTGGTATGATATTACTTGGGAAAAAGGAGGACTTCGCAATGGACCATATGCAAAGACAAATTTACTGGACCCTCAGTCAAAGAGTGGTCATAGAAAAGATGCCAAAGGACTATTTGGAGGATTCTTATTAAGTGTGCATTGATGATACTCAAGATAGTTTTTAATTGGGTTGAGTCAAGAGGCACTATAGATAGGTTGAGCCTAAGATAGAGAAACTGTGAGCATTTTTTCCCATGCTGTATAGCCCAACTCAGAGGTGGTATTTAAAACTAATAATATCATTGGGAGGAAAACCTCTCCTACACAATTGGTTTCTATATGGACTTCTTCATAAAGATATGCATTTTTTGAATTTTATTATGTCGTTAATGCTTGTGTGATTTACAACTCATTTCTTGTTAATTACAGATGTGGAATGTTGTGTCAAAATGATTAAAAATTGCATGCATTGTTCTTCCTTTTCAATTTAATTTTAAAATGCATGAATGAATCATATAGCTAGTTGAACACATCATACAACTTGACGAAAACTTTATACTCAAAACGAGAACTCTTGCCATAAAAACTCATTTTTGCATAAAAAATAACCCCTTAATTGAAAAGTGGTGCCACCAGTACCATCCTTTTTTGGGGGCTAAAATTAAGATTTTTTGGAAACCCCACTGATGCCAATGCAATCAAAACCCTAAATCAACCCCAAATCGAAAAGTGGTGCTACTAGTAACACCCTTTTTTTCGGGACTAAAATTATGATTGTTTAAAAACCTTGATCGATGGCAGTGCAATTAAAACCCTAAACCAACCCTCAAATCAAAAAGTGGTGCTTCTAGTGGTGTCCTTCTTCCGTCGAGTTAAATTGCCCAAATTTAATTTAAAAATATATAAATTTCTCTAAAAAATTAAAAAAATATGAATTTGAAAAAAAATGCATTTAAAAAAAATGTCCAAACTAATAAAAAATAAGAAATTTAAATGAAAACACAAATATTGAAAATAATAAAATAACAAATATTAAAAAATAAATATAATTAAATAAAAAATATTTAAAAATAAAATAAAAATAAACAGCTACAAACTAAACTAAAAAACAAAATTTAAAAACAATTATATATATATATATATATATATATATTTTAAAAACAATCAAAGAAACAAAAACAAAAACCTAACAAGCTCCCCCTTCCCCTCGCCCCAGCCCTCTCTCCCTGCCTTATCCTCCCCACTCCTCTCTGCCCCCCCCCCCCCCCCACCCCCCCTCTGACCCCCATGACCTCCCCTCCCCCAAACTCGTTCTCCCCTCCCCGCCACCCCCTCACCTCTCCCGCAACGGAGACTTGATTCTAGAATTGAGTCTTCGCTGCGAGAGAGGGGAGGGGAGTGCATGGGTGAGCGGGAGAGGGGGAGGGAGGGAGAGGGGAGAGGGGATAGGCATGGGGAAGGTGGAGCTCATTGGTTTTTTATGTTATTTTTTATTGTTTTTAATTTTTTAATTGCTTTTTTTTTAATTTCTTTTATTGTTTTTAAAATTTATATTTTTTAGTTTTAGTTTTGTTTTTTACATTTTTTTTATTGATTTTAAATTCAAATATATTTTTAAAAAAGGACATTTTAATTCTTTCAAATGTTTTTTTCAAATTATTCTAAATTTTTATTTTTAGAAACATTTTTTAATTAAAATTGGGCAATTGTAACCCAACGAAAGAAAGGGGTACCACCGATAGCACTACTTTTTTTATTCCGGGGTTGATTTATGGTTTTTATTGCACCGCCATCCACTGGAGATTCTAAAAAGTTATAGTTTTAGCCCCAAAGTATTAAAAAAATGCTACTTGTAGTAGTACCACTTTTAGATTCGAGGTTGATTTAGGGTTTTGATTGCATCAACATCGACTGGAGATGCTAAAGTCATAATTTTAGCCCCGGAGTATAAAATAAATGCTACTTGTAGTAGCACCACTTTTCGATTTGGGGGTTGATTTAGGGTTTTGATTTCATTGACACCGAACGAAGTTTCTAAAAAGTCATAATCATCAGCCCCCAAAAAAGGGTGCTACTGGTAGCACCACTTTTCAATTCGAGGTTGATTTAGGATTTTGTTTGCACCAACACCGAATGAGGTTTCCAAAAACTCGTAATTTTAGACCCATCCAAAAAAAACGTGCTACCGATAGCACCATTTTGATTCAGGGTAAAAATTGTCACTAAATGCAACCTATAAAAAAATGAGAACTCTCGAGAGTTCTCGTCAAGTTGTATAATATGTTGCAGTAGCAATTAGATTTCAGTGTATGTACTTTTCATTTCGACGTGTAGTTACATATGCAACATTATTTGTGAGTTGTTTGAAGCTCTAAGTTTGAGCACAAATAAAATTGCAATGATTTGTTCAACCTATCAACAAACCACATCCTTGAGTTAGTTGTTATAGTTGGTGAACAAACCACATCCTTGAGTTAGTTGTTATAGTTGGTGTTGCACTAACTTGCATACATTGTACTATAGTACAAAGTGAATGCAACTAGATAAGAAACCCTAAAACTCATAAAATATAGTTGAAAGCACAATTGGTCCAAGCCAACAAATGGTGCATGTTGAACCATATTAACTCCATTCAACTAGTAGGATAGTGGTTGGGGACCAAAAACCCCTAAGAGGGAAGGCTTGATGCCAAAGAGAGTCAAAGATCAACTAAGTTAGATTGCATATATTCTAATAACATTGTGCCCCACTGGAAATACCCATATTCAAGTGTGCCTAAACCACATTGTGCTACCTTGTTGTGTCTTTTCATCTCAAACACACACATGCATTCACATGGATGGACAACTCAACGTTCGTCGCTATGAATGTCAATCAATGGAAGGATTGTCTTCTCTCCATCTCTTATCTTCCCAAAATTTGTACATTAATGTAATTTAAGATATTAACTTGCAAGAAAATAAAAAAATTGTATTCCCTTAGCGTATTATTTATACCATCAAATTTCATTAGCATATGATTTATACTATCATATTCAAATTATACAAAGGTTTTGCAGGGAGTTGGTAGTTACATAATTGTGTTATAGGCTTCATGCTATTCAGAATATGTTGTACAAGGCTACTTCATTAATGAAATGTGAAGTTGAATAATTGACCAAAACTATTATGCTAATGTGTATAGACGATGTTTGAACTCAATTTTGTTTTCTCTAGTTTGCTTCATCATCTATACTGCCACAACCAACAGACTACCTATGTGAGTTGATCTCAACACCGTTGTAGTTGTAGTTACAATAATTATGTTAGTGCATGTTGGATATTTACAAATAAGCTATATGATTAGGAAAGGATCATCCTTTCGAAATTTTTGCTAGGAGCAAGAGGAGGGCTATGAACAAATGGGAGAGGCAAAGAGGCATGAGAAAAAACATATATTGTATACCTTGAATTTGTCAATTTTCCACATTTCAATCATCATATATAAGTTGTCATTTCATTTGGCATCATTTAGCTTGGTTATTATATTGGGATGAGGAAGATTTTTCTCTCCTGTCACCTTGTTTAAACACATGGACGAGCATTTCCATTGATGAACATGCTACCACTAAAAGCCATAGAAATATCCGTAGTGAGTTGTACTAACCTAAGGAGAATCACGACAAAAAATCAACTTGTGTAGGACCTTCATGGTAAAAGCCAATGGATGTCTAAATATTCCAATGGATTTGTATCTCAGAGAGAGAGAGAGAGAGTAACTGCTTGGACTCTTCTTGTTATGATATTACTTGGGCAAAAGGAGGACTTCATAATGGACCATATTATGTAAAGACGAGTTTGCCTGACCCTCAGTCAAAGAGTCTAGGTCAATAGAAAAGGTGCCTATGGACTATTTGGGGGATTCTCATTAAGTGTGCATTGATGATACTCAAGATTGTTTTTAATTGGATTCAGTCAAGAGGCACTATAGATAGGTTGAGCCTAAGATAGAGAACTGTGAGCAATTTTGCCTATGTTTTATAGCCCAACTCAAAGGTGGTATTTGCAACTGATAATATCATTGGGAAGAAAATCACTTCTACACAATTGGTTTCTATGTACACATCTTCATAAAGATATGCATTTTTTCAATATGAATGTCCATCAATGGAAGGATCATCTTCTCTCCATCTCTTATCTTCCCAAAATGTGTACACTAATGTAATTTAAGATATGAACTTGCAAGAAAATAAACATTTTGTATTCCCTTAGTGTATTATTTTTACCATTGTATTTCATTGGTATATTATTTATACCATCGTATTCAAATTGTACAGAGGTTTTGCAGGGAATTTATAGTTACATAATTGTGTTATGAGCTTCATGCTATCTAGAATATGTTGTACAAGGCTACTTCATTAATGAAATGAGTTATTGCCCAAAACTATTATGCCAATGTGTATAGACAGGTTTGAACTCAATTTTATTTTCTCTAGATTGCTTCATCATCTATAGTACCACAGCCTACATACTATCTATGTGAGTTGATCTCAACACCGTTGTAGTTGTAGTTGCAGTAATTATGTTAGTGCATGTTGAATATTTATAAATAAGCGATATGATTATGAAAGGATCATCCTTGGGAAATTCAGTAATTATGTTAGTGCATGTTGGATATTTACAAATAAGCTATATGATTATAAAGGATCATCCTTTGGAAATTTTTGCAGATGTTTTCTATAATTAACAACCTACTTATTTGATTGAAAGGGAGGGAGAGAGAAAGAGGCAGGGGGGTTGGCAGGGCTATGCTTGCATATATTATTATATGCTAAGTATGCCAAGAATATGTCTTTGAAATTCAATGGAAGGATAGTGACCGAGAGCATTTCTCTTAGCAATGATCACTTATTAGTATTTAAGGTTCTCTAGTGAGATCAACTTCTACAATCTGGTCATCTCTATGGTGGAATTATCAAAGTCCCTCAAATTCCTTATTTTCCCTTAAATCTATGATGTCTTGTACCTAATTTGTATAGTGAAATCATTTGTAAATTTTGACTTTTTCTCTAACAATTTTTAGCCAAAAATTGTCCATTCCTCCATCCAATTCATCGAAAATTGCCCTTGCATTTAATTTTTTATTGAAATTGCGACTGAATAAAATAAACCTATGTTAGCATAAACTTCATACTCCAAAACCAAGAACCATAGACAAAATCTCCCAATATTTTAAGGCAAAAAAATTTAGGGTTAATTTTGTCATATTAAAAAACTATTTGAATAATATACACATACTTGATAACTATGAACGAGATATTATAAAAACCTTCAAATTGTATGTGGAAAGAATGTCATTGAAGGGCATTGAATTGTGTGGAAACAAAATATTGCATTTGGACTATAATAATGCTAATTTTGGTAGCTCGAACATGTACTTCTACTTAGGCTATGTCTAGTATGTCAAAGTGGTCCAAAAAGTGACTCTCTAGGTGAGCACTTTATAAAGTGACTTTTATATTCTTAATAACTAAAGTGACTTTTATAATATTTGAGTGACTTAAATGATTTAAGTCATCTCAATGAGAGATTAAATCACAACCATAGATCTAGTGAGGCCGAGATCTAATCTTTATCGTTGAGATTTGGAGATAGTTGAAGAGTCATTAATGAAATTATAAATAGACCTAAGGAGACTAGATAGACACATTCAATGAGAGTTTTTGGAGAGCTAAAGAAAAGAGGAGAAGAGAGCAGCTGAGAGGGGAGGCATTTCTCAAGAGGAGATTGGGCATGCATCCCAAGATAAAGTACAACATTTATTGTTGGTTGTACAACACATTAATTGTTGGTTGGTACAGTTGATTTCCTGGAACAAAGTTCGAGGTCTGTACAGCTGAGAAAGAGAGCACGATTTTCGAAGGTCATACAGTAGAATTGGTCGCACAAATTTTGAGAAGCCGGACTATATGATTTTTTGGGCACAAAAATCGAGGAGCTAACTGTTGTTGATTGTCTGTACAGAATGTACAGCAGTTGGGCATGAATTTCAAGGGGTTGTGCACGAATTTCCAAGAAAGTAAAATTGCATTTAATGTTGTTTATTCATTGTTGTAACACTCAGAAATGTTCGGTGGGATCATAAATAAAACTTCTCTCTTGAACTAGTTTTCCCTCCAGGGTTTTTCCAGGGGTACTTTACCTAAAACTCCTTTGTGATAAATTTCATGGTTTGTTTTTGGTGAATTTCATGTGTTTCAATTTACAAGTTTCAAATTATAAGTAATTTAAATTTGTTGTGCATTAATCTGAAGAATAACTTGTTGGGTACTGAAACCAAGTTGAAATTTGAGAAAAATCTACATGGTATCAGAGCTTTGAATAGAGAAAACGTGTATTTAACGCAAAGGGCCAGCAAGAGTATTGCTGAGTTATTTCACGTAGTAGATTTTGGTGTTAAGCAACATATTCCCAAAAAGAGCATGAAAAGAGCATAAATAGACCAGAAAGAGTACTCCACACCTTTAATGAAGAAAATAAATGAATAACAAACATCTTTGAGGGGGAAACCTCCTTATACAATGTACCAAGTACACGATACAAGACAAGATAATATGATTCAAATGAAAAAGTCTCCTTCCTATATATAGGAGACAACGAGGTACAATTACAACTAATGGACCCAAGCCGATATAACTAATATAATAATACTAATAACAATTAACACTAATACATCCAAGCCAACATCAATAATATGTAATGCACCACAATATAGGGGGTAATGTGCCCACATTCAAGGCTTAACTTGCCGCTCCCCTTCAGAAAAGTGTTTCCATCAACACTTGATTAATTGCGGATGCTTCTGTATGAAGGACTCATCTTCCCATGTCGAATCTTCAACTGGTAAGTTCTTCCACTTGAAGAGGTGCTCAGTAATAGCTCGATTGCGTAGTTGTTTGGTCCTTGGTTCAGTGATTTATTCAGGTTCCAATATGACTTTTTTTTCTTCATCAAGCTCTGGCAAGATAGTTTGAATTGGGATCTTGTCTCCTATTACCTTCTTTAAGCAAGAAACATGGAAAACTGGGTGTAGCCTTGAAGATGAAGGGAGCTCCAATTTGTAAGCCATGCTACCAATCTTCTACAACACTTTATAAGGACCATAGTACTTGGGTGCTAATTTATTGTCTGTATTTAGTTGTTTGAGGAACATATGTTTGTAAAAATGCAACCTTAGAAATACCCAATCCCCTTCTTCAAAACTCATTTCACTACGATGTTGATATGCTTGTTGTTTCATCCTATTTTTTGACATAGCCATGTTGTTCTTCAAAAACTAGAGAACTTCTTGTTGGTGCTCTAGGTGATCTTCAACAGCCTGAACTTTAGATTTTCCCTTTAAGGGAGATGTGATAGATAGAGGATGGTACCCATAAAGTGTCATAAATGAAGACAATTTTGATGATGTATGGAAAGAAGTATTGTACCACCATTTTGCTAAAGATAACCATTTCACCCACTGTGTTTGTTTATCAGATGCAAAGCAGCGAAGATAGCCTTCCAAACATTTGTTCACCATCTCAGTTTGTCGGTCGGATTGAGGATGATAAAAACTATGAGCCAACTAGGTACCCAAACAAGAAAATCAGCCCAAAATTTTCAAGTGAAAATTGCATCTATATCACTTACAATCATCTTCGGGTTTCCATGTAACTTTTGAACTGATGCCATGAAGGCTACAGCAACTGTACTAGCATTAAAAGGGTGAGAGAGTACGCAAAAGTGTGCATATTTTGTGATTCTATCAACAACCACCATAATAACACTCTTCCCTTCTGACTTGGGTAGACCAGTAACAAAATCCATTGAGACTTCCTCCCACCGTTGACAAGGTATTTTTAATGGTTGTAAACACCTGGGGACTTAACTGTTTCAACCTTATTTTGTTGGCAAACCAAACATTCTGCCATGAATCTTTGAATGTGATATTTAAGACCTTCCCAAAAAATTTCCTTCTTGACCCTATGGTACGTTTTTAGGAATCATGAGTGCCCACCTATATGAAAGGTGTGTAATTCCAAAATGATATTTTGTTTGAGTTGGGCGATCCTTATACCATAGTGAATCATTTTTCCACACAAAAGTATCTGATACACTGGGATCCTTTTGTAGCTTTTGAATGAGTGTCCACACAGATAGGTCATTCCTCCATTCTTCCCTTGCTACTGCTATCCAATCAAGTTGTATAATTGAAATCGCATAAAATAATGTCTCGACATCCTCGTTTTTTCTAGAGAGTGCAATCAATTCTTCCTTGAACATAGACCAAGAGATAATAGAATCATTTTTACGGTCACGAAGCCATTGGTGACATACAAATTGATCAGGCTCTAAATATAATGATGCAATAGTTAACTTTTGCAAAGTTGGCACTTGGTGTAGATCAAAGAATTGTTCCATCTAGAATATCCATGTTATTGGATCATGGCCATCAAACTTTCTCATGTCAATCTTAGGAATAATGTAGTTCCTTGGACTTGTGTTGAACCCGTGATGATGTAGTGGATCATCAGATTTTGGGGATCCAGACATTTTATTCTCTAACTGTTTTTCAATTTTCTCAATACGTGCCTGGAATAAGTCCCAAAAACCTCCTTATCCTCTTCTTGAGTAGACGAATGTGTAGGAAAGCTAAGTCTTATCTCATTCAACATTACCTTCAAATCTTGAAGATCATCTTACTAGCCATCTTATTTTCCAAGTTAACTAAATCAACTATTGTCACGGTCATTTTAATCATATCTTCCCAACTTGGACACCCTAAAAGAAATGTTCTTACTTTCATCGTAAGTCAAGGATGAATCCTCTAGTGGTTTGAGTGGAGTGTGATTTTTTCTACTACCTTTTGGTAGCATTTTGAACAATATAAATATATATATCACATCTTGGGTTCATCTCAAATAGATCCTTCCACTAAAAATGATTTCAAAATTTAAAATGGCTTACATTTTTCCAACCTTGATTTGAAGACTAATATCCAACTGAAGAAACCCTGAAATTTGGGCCCCTCTTAATCTAAAATATCGGCATGTGGTAGCCTGATATGTCTTCTTTCCAATGTTGCAGGTCTCGTTGAATTTGGATGTGCCAAAAAAAAATGTGATAATTTTCTCAACACTTATTAATTTTGGTCTTTTTAGAAGAGTGAGATTGTACGGCCTGCCACATATCCAATTTTTTTAATCTAATTCTGAAAATGCTACCACATATACTATGGTTCGTCTTCTTTCTGATGAAACTGGTCTCACTCAATTCAATTTGGATCTCGCATGCTCCATATATAACAATTTTCCCTAGAACACCCGTTTGAGACTAGCTTTTGGGCTAGTCAAAAACCCTAACTTCCCAAGGGTATAACTCCGAACCTGTAATGAGATCGGATTTGAAAATTTTACCACAGCTAGCTCGGTCTGCTTTCTAGATGGGTTCTAAGTTTCGCTATCTAAAACCATGTATAAAAAAATAAATAAAAAATAAATAAAATAAAAAAAGAAGAAGATATAGTGAAAATCCCAAGATGACTTGTTTTGGAAGCATCCAAACTCTTATACCAAATGTTAAGCAACAAATTCCCAAAAAGAACATGAAAAGAGCATAAATAGACCAGAAAGAGTGCTTCACTTCTTTAATGAAGAAAATAGATTAATAACAAGACTCTTCGATGGAGTAACCTCTTTATACAATGTACTAAGTACACAAAACAAGACAAGATAAGATGATTCAAATGAAAAGGTCTCATTTTTAAATATATGGGACAAAGAGGTACAATAACAACTAATAGACCCAAGCCGACATAACTAATATAATAATACTAATAACAATTACTTCTAATACATCCAAGCCGACATCAATAATATGTGATGAGCCACAATAGAGGGGGTGATGTGCCCACATTTAGGGCTTAAGATTGGGCTTCTTGTTTGTTGGTCAGTATGTCTTTGACATTTGACTTGCGGTATGATGATAGATTGGAGAGTTCATCAAATTTTATTCCATGGTCGGAGAGGATTACTTTGATTTTGGAGGAATGTGATTTATGTGACATAGATGAGAAAATTGTCCCTATTCCTACAAATCATGCTTCCTTGGTTGATTATAACAAGAAGAATGTGAAGGGAAAGTGAATCATTCTTGATGCAGTGAAAGACCATCTTATGCCTCATGTGACCGGTAAAAAGAATGTCTCTAATATGTGGGCAACTTTGATAAAGTTGTACCAAAGCAAAATCAAAACTGGAAAATGGTCTTGAGGGAGAAGCTGAGATACTAAGGTGACCAAGACTGACAATGTCACACCATACCTTACCAAGATTTCACGGGTACGTGATGAGTTGGGTGTTGGTAAGAAAGTGGATGATGCAGAATTGGTTAGAATTGCCTTGAATGGTTTCTCACAAACATGGCACGACTTTGTGTGTGCGATCTTTCCCAAGGAGAACATGCCTACATGGACTAGACTTTGGGACGATTTCATACAGGAGGAGTTGGGGGTTAGCTCCAGCCACACAGACCAGCAGCATGGAGATGATAAGGAGAATGTTGCTCTCACAGGGAAGAGCAAGTTGAGGCCCAAGAAAGGCCCCAGTGTTGGTTCTACCTCAAAAGGTGAACAAAAGAAATATATGAGCAAAGTTAAATGCTTTGCTTGCCACAAGACTAAACACTATGCGAGTCAATATCCAAACAAAAAGAAGAAGGGCAAGGATGAGATAGACAACAACATCAGCTAAGATTAAGGAATTTGCTAAGAAGTTTGAGAAGGAATTTTCTCTGGTCTCTTGTCTTTCAGGTAGTGGTAGTGCAGGGTTTGAGGACATTAGAGTATGGGTTGTGGACAATCGTTCATATCACCATATGATGGGAATGAGGGCGATATTCCTTAGTGTTTCGGAGATAGACTCAAATTGCTATGCAGATAGTGGAGTCGACACCTTGCATGCAGTGAAGCGAGTTGGATGTGTGAGATTCCAGCTAGAGTCAAGAGGATCTCTGGAGGTGGCTGAGGTGTTGTTTTTACCGGAGTTGAAGGTTAGTTTGCTCTCAGTATTAGCTTTAGGGGATGAGGGATATTTCATCTTGTTCCAGCATGGAGAGATACTCATATATTCGGAGGGAGCTACATAGGACACAACAAGAGTGCTTGGTGTCAGACAGGGGAGATCGTACAGGTTGTTGGGACAGCCTGTGGTTGGGCCCAAGGGGATCTTGGATTCATGGTCTGTACCAGTATCTCTAGCAGTGAATTGTGATGCTTCTTCTAGTACTGTCGGGAGACTTAGCTGGTATGAGATGACATAGTTGGATGCTCGGGAGTTTGAGGAGACTCCTTAGAGCATGTTTTGCAGGAACGGATCTTCAACACAGGATCCAGCGCAGGTGGCAAAGAGGCTTTCTGTTTCAAAGGTAGCAGTTACAACAGTGAATGGAGTGATAGGGTTGAAAACGGATCCAGGTGGAAGTTCTAGAAGTATCTTACTCGCTAAGAGGGAGTGTTAGTTTTTGTAGCTTGGACAGGTACTTCTACATAGGCTATGTGTCTAACATGTAGAAGTGGTCCAAAAAGTGACTCTTTAGGTGAGCACTTTATGAAGTGACTTTTATATTTTTAATGACTGAAGTCTCTTTTAGAATATTTGAGTGACTTAAGTGATTTAACTCATCTGAATGAAAGATTAAGTCACACCATAGATCTAGTGAGGCCAAGATCTAATCTTGACCACTAAGATCTGGAGGTAGTTGAAGAGTCATTGATGAAATTGTAAAAGAGAGCTAAGGAGAATGGAGAGACACATTGAATGGGAGTTTTTGGAGAGCTGAAGAAAAGAGGAAAAGAGAGCAGCTTAGAGGGGGCCCATTTCCCAAGAGGAGACTGGGAATGCATCCCAAGATAAAGTACAACATTTATTGCTGGTTGTACAGTGCATGAATTGCTGGTTTGTACAACTTTTCTTGGCACAAAGTTCGAGGTATGTACAACTGAGAAAGAGAGCACGAATTTCAAGGGTTGTATAACAGAATTGGTGGCACAAATTCCGAGGAGCTGGACTATATGATTTTTGGGGCACAAATATTGAGGAGCTATCAGTTCTTGACTATCCATATAGGTTGTATAGGCTGTACAGCAGCTGGGCACAAATTGCGAGAGGTTGTGCACAAATTTCCAGGAAAGTAAAATTGCATTTAATGTTGTTTATTCACTGCTGTAACACAAACAAATTTTATATGGATTCATAAATAAAAATTCTCTATTGAACTGTTTTTTTCTCCGAGGTTTTCCAGGGGTACTTTACCCAAAAATTCTGTGTTAAATTTCATGGTTTGCTCATGGTGAATTTCATGCTTTTCGGTTTACAAGTTTCAGATTAGAAGTAATTTAAATTTGTTGTGCATTAATCTGAGGAATAACATGTTGAGTACTGAAACCAAGTTGAAATTTGAGAAAAATCTACAAATGCAAATGGAAAGTTATTCCATAGCCGGTTATACATCAATTGGTAAGGTATATCTTATGTAATTGATGTTGCAATATACCTAAAATTGACATTACATCTATCTCATTAGCCAAGCAGATTGGTAAAAGATGTGGGTCACAAGTGAAGCTGAAGTGAAGTCTATTGTAAGCGCTCATATCCAGCTAAAATTCCAACTTGAGATGATTACTCAATCATGGAAAAAGAGCAATAACCTGTAACACCTATCATAATGAGGTTATCTACACAACAAATTTGACCTGCCATGGCAGTGCTTTGTATTGGTGCATATATGTACTTTTTGGCATTGGTTAGGGAAAGACACATGGGACTTAATATCATTTGAAATAAAACCAAGAATGCCATTAACCACCATGAATCCAAGCCCATGGCCAATAAAGGAGGGAACATACCTAGTATATGTTTAAAAATATAATTAAAATGTCGTAAATCCTAAAATTACAGGGAGCCACTTAAACTTGGCAACCGATGAGCATTCGAGTTATTGTGAACATATATTTAATATGCAAATGTCCTAAAATTTGCTTGTTGAAACCTTTCTTTGTAAGACACAGGGATCAGTTTCTTGCCATGCTTTCTAATATGACAAACTACCTTATTATTTATATGCAGATATAAATTTGCAATATGAATTTAAAAATTAGTTGCATCCAAAACTCCACCATCATTCGTCGGGCTGTGGTCAAGTCATCAAGATGGGGCATTACCATGTTAATGACCTAGGCTGAAACCCTGGCGGGCATAGAGCCCTGGATTATAAGTTGGCTGAGTTTGACAGGTTTCATATGCAGCATTAATTTCCCCCAAAAAAAACCCAAACATCAGCGAATACAAAGCTTTAAGATGATTTAAGTCATTAAGAGGATAGGCATTCTTATGTGAAAACGCAAAGTTACCATGGGAATGATGAGCATGCAAGAGTTCTTTGTGAATGTGGAAGCCTAGGAAAGATGACGATTTCCCACCTTCAAAGATACTTGAACGCTAAGAATAGTTTTGATTGGGAATCTCTAAATCTTATGAGCTAAAACATTTTGCAACTTGAAAGTATGTTCTCTATGAATGTTAGCAGATCCAAATCAATGCAAAATTTAGTACTCGACTAATATTCTAAAAGTAAATGTGAACTGCCATGCATTCCAAGATATATTTCTATTACAGGAAAAGAAATATCTTTACTAATTGACTTATGTCTACTTATAGACTTATGATGGAGGTATTCCCCAGCTAAGAAATTTGATCATCGGGCATGGTGACAAAGCCCAACCTTGACTGAAGACTTGAAATAAATGAGAGCTTTCAAGCCCTTCTTGTTTCAATATCTTAGCATCACAACTACAATATTCACAATTCCTTTTACCCAACTGCATAATGGAATCAACATGGAATTACATCCCCAAAGAGGCAATGCAAATAGAGACAATGGACTAAGCTTTGATCTTTATGCCCTGGCAATCCTACTTTTACTATATGGTACAGACATGGCCAATAAAGATATCAAAATTCCTTTGTTTTTCTTCGAAGATCATTCAGCTCTTTCTCAATTTCCAAATCCTTAAAGGGATAAGATGGCCTCTCACTGCTCACAGGGGATCGACCAGCTGGAAGTTCCTCTCTCTGCAACATAAAATATTGGATGGAAGATAAGGTTGGTCAGAAATCTCATATTTGTACCAGATTTTCAAAAACAGTTACAGAGTGCAGACATGAAGAAAGGAGTTATTATGCCCATTGAATGAATAATGCAGTAGCACTTCTAGTAGGCCAACAACAGAAGTAAGATGTACATTTGATATACTCTGCATATCAAGCAACACCATTAACAAATTATTTCCATTAATAAAAATTTCATTTTCCATGTACTATGTAGGGATTCAATGGTACCTTAGAGATTCCAGCAACTTCTTTTCTCAAGCTTGCTAGGTCGTTGTCAACAGAAGCAGTCTCCAGCAATGCAAACTACTCAAAAAGAGGATGGAAGAAGAATGCATTTAAGAGAAATATCCTAAGATGCAAAAAGGGGATTATACCTGTACAAATAACATAATGAAATTCCCTTAAAACCAAAAAGTAAACCAACCTTTCCTTCAAGGTCATCAGTGCTGAGTTGATTAAGGGCATCTGCCTCAGCCTCCAGTGCCATTACTGCATTCACAGCCATGAAGATTATCACATGGTGCAAAAGTGGAAAATCATAACAAAAAAGTCTGCATTTAGCTTGACAATGCCAAACATTAACAGTGGCCACATGGAAAGCTGGCTAGCATCAGTGGGTCAGCTCCAGGTTCCAACTACATTGTAAAAGGATGAAACCTTTCCCTTTGCAGATTAATAGAATGAGATTTTACAGAGAAAACATAAAAAAGTCCAGGAGAATTATCCTGAGAATAACAACCAGAATAATGAAGGAAAATATGTGCAATGAATCTAAGTCTAGTTTTCCCAATGCAGGAATATTTGATAAATATTGACAAGCATATTTTCTGTCAATAATTCAGAGGGATATTATTCTATTTCACCTATCCAACCATGAAAAATAATATTATGTTGTGAAGAAAAGTGAATGCTTTGCACAAAAAGCAAATTGAAATTGCATGCATTTTGGGCAATTACATAGTAAGAAATTCCTTGCAAAACATCTACTAAAGTTTTTCAGGAACTAGACAAGAATGTAGTGAATGACAATAAGAGGATGTAGCCATGGAAAACAGATGAAGCCAGAGACAAGTAAAATAGATATCAAAACTTTAAAATCTCAAGTTGTATGCAGTATACGTAGTATTTTTGTTATCTGCATTTCACAGATTTTTTCCAATCTTCACAAAGCCTGAACCTTGACAAGTAAAAAGTTTGGAATTCCATGTTTTAGATGCAAAGATTTAAGTTTTACTCAACTTGAATCTTTCAAGTCATCCCAAACCATAAAGCGATGATTATAAAAGAGCCTTTGAACTCAGCTTACCATTTTTACAATTGGAAGTTCACAGTGCTGAAAGGCAAGACAATTCAGTATTGGACCAAAATGACATGAAGGTTAGCCCCCTCTTCATGAAAATCAAAGTCAAACGGAAGGCAAGAGTTCTCTGATGTTGGACATTAACACTTCGATATAACAGCCAATATATATTTATTAGACAGGAAGGACATTATTTAGGGACCAAACAGTGTATCTTGATATCTGGCAACTTTAGAATGAGGAACTATATACCACTATTAGTATGGACCTTTCTTTCCTGCAGTTATGATATTTAAGATTATATACTAAAATACATGGAATACGATGCAAGAAACTCTAATAATGAACTAAGAACCAAAATTCAAATTTTGGAACATTTCGAGGACTTCCAGTTATCCTTAATTCTTTACTGCAACAAGAAATTTTTCCTATCCAGATGGTTGGATTAGATGCTCATCTAGTTAAAGTTGAACTTGTCAATCACTTTCCTTCAACTTTGTTTCTCAAAGTTCGAACTTGGCCACAACAATTTGTCCTTGAGCATAGTGTTACCACCTAAAGTTGCACTTTAGTTGGACTTCAGAGAGCCGCCAATGTTGCACAATTACTTGTGCTCTTTCAGAGTTCAGAAGTTCCATTTTTGGCCTTTTCAGGGCCCCTTTTTAATTTTTGTAGTGCATGACCATGCCCCACCGGGTTTGTAATAAAGTGTGCTAGCATGGTAGCCTTTGAGTGACTCGGTTCCCTAGGACTTGAAAACCAAAGAAGGTATTCCAAGGAGTTGTTTCCCTTGTCGATTATGCTTTGCCTTTATCCGAGTATAATCGATGAGTTTTTCTCCTACACCTCCAAAGCTGGAATGCCCAAAGTAGTGGTTAGGCCTTAGGGGGTTATTAGAGTCCATTTTGTAACGTTTATAAACATGCTAGACACTAAAATTTTATCGTTTGGTCATGTACTAAGTCCCCCATAAGTTTCAGTCAATTCCGAGAAAATTAATTTTTTCGCATTTTTAAGCCATTTTTAATGGTTTAAATGAAAAATTCAAATGGTGATAAAAGTGTGATCCAGAGTCGGAATTTGGCGCAGGGATGCTTGTTTTCACGCTCAGAGCATCCTCTTTACCCTGGTACTCGGTTTTCCTATGTTTCAGGTGATCAAAACGTCCCATGGAGCAGTTTTGCCTATCAAAGCTACAAATTAGCATTTTAATGCTAAAGATGCATCAAAATGCACCATGGTAAAAAATTAAAATATTTAAAAATTGGCATTTATCACATGCCAAATGAGTTGGCATTAGTTCATATAAGGTGGGCGATTGTTTTAAAAAGACAAACCGTATGTTAAAGGATAAATTAAAAGCCAAACGTGGAGTGTTTCAATCTCATGCTTCGCCCTCCATCCTCACGTGGGCTCTCCATTGGCTGCGTACGGATTTGACATGGCCTCTTTCATTGGATGGGTGGCTATATTAAAAGGGTTAAAGTATTATGCCATGGGTAAATGTTTTATCCAAAGTTTGTAAAAGGAATTCGCCCTCCATCCTCACGTGGGATGAATTCTCTTCACGACGTCTTGGAATTGGTTGGTGATCAGTTTAAAGGTGTGCACCTACCTCTTATGAGGTGGCACAGCCCTTGTGGATAAGCTTCAAGATAAAGCATCCAACCAACCATCCAACGAAATGCTCCACGCAGCAAGGAAACATCTAACACTCGCCCTTCCTCATGCGTGAGTTATTTGCTCCTCTCGGCAGCTTCCTCTTTCCGTTGATTTTTTCCAAGTAAAGAGGCGCATCTCCATTGGCTACTAGCTTACTTGCTCTACAATCTAGGATCTCAAGCTCCTTAGGGATTTGCGCCCTAGATCGCTTGCCTCATGCTATAAATTGAGGAGCTGAGGTCCATTGTTACCATCTGAAGGTGGAACCTCTGCTCTTGTCTATTGTAATATTTTTCTAGTTATTAAGTAATAAAAGGCTTTGGAGGCTACCCTGGTGTTGTCTGCAGTGTGTATTGTCATGTTCTTTGATCATCAATGAGGTAATCTGTATCATGGTTCATACTAGTATATGATGGGTATTTTTCTTTGTAAGAAAATTACCTAAGTCACCTGACACAAGGACACGAGACACGAGTGTCCCCAAAATATGAGTGTCCCCATGGGACACGGTTACCCCCGGAATCAGGACATGAAGGACACGTTTTATATACATATATACATATATATTTCTAAAATATATTAAAATTTAAAAATATAGAAAGTAGAACATTTACAAACTAGAAAGTAGAACATTTGAGGATTTATCAAAAGTATCAAATTGAAATCTATTTCAATATATTAAATATTTATCAAATTTATTTGATAATATAGAGAAACTAACTTTAAATATCGAACACCTTCCTTACTAAATGCAAAAATGATTTACATAGTAATAATACCCACCATTTACTCACTCATGAAAATCTCTTATAAGTTATGGATAATAATTAAGAAAAAACAAACCAACAAACAAACGATGGAGTAATCGCTAAAAATATATCTGCTCATGAAAAATCCAACGGATCCTCCACAAGCCACCCAATCGAAAGTATGGGGTGTGACGGGATTGGTCCCGATGAATGCCTGAAAGCATGGCATCGAATCCTTCAAGCCATACCCATCTTCACACATTTACACCACAGCTCGAATGACAGAGAATGGATGACCCATGGAATTTACTTAAAGGCCAGTTGTTCCACGATGTGTGCAGAGGCAAGACACGACCCTCCCACGTGGGGGACACGTGTTTTTTCGTGTCCCGATTTTGGGACACGAAAAAACATGTGTCCCCCACGTGGGGGGGTCGTGTCCACGCCCAACACGTCCCCACGAGACACTTCACCCTAAACCCACGTGTCCGGTGACTTAGAAAATTACTTTTCATAAGGATAGTAAGCATTGCTTTGTAGAATTCTTACTATTATGAATAATATTAGAATGCTAGAGGTAATGATATTTCTTGTTTGACTATGTTATCCTTCTTATTTCTTTCAATTGTTCACACAAATCTCTTAATCCCCTTTGCTAGTGTTGACTCCATTTTGCAGGTAACTCAGGTTGAAGGAGCGGATGAGCATGTTAGCTCTTCCTCATACTCAATAGGTCCAAAACAATGAAGCCAATACTACCGGTGCATCAGCAAGCAGACTCCATAGCCCATTTAGATGCTCATCCCCCAAGGGTTCAAGCTTCAAGATCCAAACTCTTCTAAAACTAAATCGGTTACCTTCTCTCAACTTCTTAGATCTAGATCCAAGCTTACATTTTAAATAGATCTAATCTATTGCAATCTAAACATTCTTAAAGTTTCACATAAATCATAGATCTAGATTGCACAAATTTTCTCATTTTTCAAGCTTCCATAAGTTTAGATCTAAAAAATTTTGAGAAATTATTTAAGTGTTTTAAAAAGTTTTATTCAAGCAAATCGAAGTGCCAAAGTATTTACTTGCCATCTCTTAAAGAGGCAAGTAAAGACCCTAAGAAGGCAAGCTTTCTAGCTTGCCTTAGTTTATTTTTTCTTTTTTTTATTTAGTTTTGCATCTTGAATAAGAGTTAGTTTAGATCATTTTTAGAACATTTTTTTTTTTTTTAGTTCGCTGGAATTTTTGCATGCATATCAGTCCTAGATTTTAATTTCAATTAAAATTTAGTTAAAGACTCAAAATATTGCCCAAAAACAAGTTTTTTACTTACTAGTTTAGCTAGATTTCATTTTTGCAATTTCTAGCATTGTCAAAACACTCTTAAAGTGTTCAAAGTGTTCTGGTTGTCATTTCTAACCAACATTAGCTCACTGATCTGTTTTATGTTCTTAACAGGTTGGAGCTAAACATTTCACAGAAAAGTCATCCTGAAGCTCCCAGAACCACCCTGTGAATCAATTGTTCAAGCGTTGTTTCACTTTCACAATATTTTGTAAATTGTCTTGTTCCCTAAGCATATAGGGAAAGCAGTGTTTCATCTCAAGTTTCATATTGTAATCAAAAGAATAAAAAAGAGCTCAGCAAAACAATTCCAGCGCCTGACCCCAATCCCCCCAGGGGGGATTCGCACTTTTTTTCTTTTTTTTTTACTTTTTGCATTTTTCTAACTTTTTCGATTTAGATTAGTTTTATTTGAGCAGTAGTAATTAAACAACTCCATCAAGCACACAAAGCGTCCTTGAAGGACTTACAATCAGTTGTTCAATCTTTTTACTTTTGTGCTACAAACAACTACTTTGTTCTTAAAATTTGATCTTAAAATTAACCCCTTCCTCTACCAAAGTACTCCATCACTTTGTGGTGCGACGAAAAAATATTCTTGGGTTGTAGTTTAGTTAATCATCCACTCACAAATTTTAATAAAACGAACCACACACCAAGCCCAAAGTATGCTCTTGGCTGCTGCAGCTTAGTGGGAACAACTGGACCAATCAAAAACGGGTGCAAGGTACTTAGTTTAATAGGACAATCCAATCTCATCTTTCTTGGCGGATTCGGGAGGTTGCATGGGTGTATACCGTAGAGTAAGCAAGCTACTTTAAGAAGGTTCATCCTCGCCTGGTTGGACACTCGGTTAAGCTGCTAAAGCACTCAGTCCAAAGAGCTAGATTCAGTTGGGTCAAACCAACAATTTTACCCATTCCCTAATCCACTCATTTAATAATCTTAAAATTTACCAACTGAGACACTGCAATACTTTCACCGAGACCACAAAAGCAACCCTCACAAGCACTCCATTTTCATCGACACTTATCTTTAATATTTCTATGTTTAAGTTAACTTTTACCAATGTCATGAATCGTGTTGTATCTTAAAAGCTGTGGGTTTTAATTTCATATTGCAGTGATTTATGGTTTATGTTTAAGTTATTTCATCATAACTCCTAGAATAGACTTTTAACTTTGTTATAGATTAAAAGCCTTAGTTTAATTTTTATAGGGACCACCCCCCTTGGCTTCGCTAGGAGTAAGCCTGGATGGAGGAGTTGAGTAATCAGGTGACGGCACTTGACTCTCACTTGCCCCCAAGGACACACCGAACGGCTTGAAGGTTTCCTGTCGCATCCCCCCCAAGTGTGTATTTGGCGGCAACACATAGAAATTCAATTACCTTTTTCATTTGAGAATTTAGGAGACAAATGTACCATCCATGCATTGTTGAGTTGGATGTCTTCCTAGTAGCCACAATTTTTGGCATTTACACTCTAAATAATTGCCAAACTTGGGTGTGTTACCCCTCATATTGCATGAGTAAACTTGTGATTTATATCACAGTGATGGGGATTTGCAGCTAGTACTTTTGGAGTACTGGATTGACTTGGGGGTATACTTCTTCATGGAGCCTTTCTCTTCTTGGCACTTGATGGGGATCTTTGATGGAGGGGACTCACTTCTCCTTTTTGATGATTATGTTGGGTGGAGGTTCCTCAGTTGCACCATATGGAGGCATTCTTCAGGTTGAATCAGTGATTGGGGAAATCACCTAGTTATTTTCACATACTCTAGTCACTACTTTCACTTGGTTGTTGCATGGTTAGTTCATGACTTGTTCTTAGTTGTTAGCATCCTCTAGCATGGTGGTGCATTTGCCAAGTGTTTTCCTAAGTATCATTGACATTTCATCACATTTCCATCATTTTATCTAGGTAATTTGCATATTTCATCATTTTTTCACTTTTTTACCTAGGTAAAATCCATATTACACTTACACTTCATCATTTTCCCTTTCCTAGAGGGTGCATGACATAAATTGATTTCATTTCCCTAAGTTCATTTCATATTAACCCTTCATTTTGCCATATTTCCACTTTTCAGCATGTCCAGTGTGAAAGTGGTTTGGGATATTTTCATTTACAGATTAATTAAACCCAAACATTAGGCTGTGCATTGCATAATTTTTCTTAAAGTTGTCATTAGGAATTTTAGCCTCACTCCCTAAGTTTTACTTCAATCAATCATTAGGGAATACAACTTTTAGTCCTATGTCACACATTTGAGGATAGCACCCCCCCTTTTCGGCACATATTTCAAGGCAATATACTAAAATAATAATATTTAATTGTGCCTCCTATTGCTGCCTAAGACTAGCGTGCATGTGCTAAAGCCCAAAAGTAGGCACACCAGCCTAATGGAAACTGTGAAAAGAGAAGCCATTGTCACCACACTCCTCTCTTCCTCGCTTCAAGTTGCCTCTTCTCCAACTCAAGGGGGGCTTCCCTAAGTTACGATCACTAAGGCAGATGCAACGAAGGGCAAGGTGAACTGAAGAGGCTTCCTTAGAGAAACAGTTGTAGTATAAAGGTAATTTGAATAAGTGATGGGAAGGAGGGAAAGATCATTCCTCATGAAAAGACCAGTGCCAGTACATCAAAAGGGGAGAGTGGAGTCAAAAGAGAATTCAAGAGAGCCTTGTGTCATATGCGACTGAGGGGGAGAGATCGCATGATTGAGCAAACCTTGCCCAGTCGACTGTACGGCTACTAGATTTTGCTTCCTCCTAGTTGCGGGAGATGCGCTATGCAAACAAAAGATCAATATTACACAATCAAACTAGATTATATACAAAGATCAATGCCCGTGTATGCACGCTTACAAAGGAAAAAAGAATAGCATCTGCTAAGACTCTTCACCTTCCAATGTCGTGGTAGCATCTGTCTATGGTCTTCGGCGCAAACATAGAAAGAAAAATTAACTTCTAGCAACATTCACAATCATTGAAGCTCCACAAGATCACGCCACACATTTAAAAGAATGTTTGGTTACACATCCATAAAAACACCTTTGAGTGATTTTTCTATTAAGCTCTGGGAAAAAAATCCTCCCAACTTTTTCCACCTTTACAATGGAGAAGGTTGGTATTTCTATAGACCAAAAGCCTTTCACATTTTCAAAAAGAAAATAAATAATAATAATAAATTGGAAGAAAAAGTGGGATCCTAGATCCACTTTTCTCTCCAATGCATGACTAAAAATAAAAATAATGACATAGTTGAATGGAACTAGCTCCACGTATAACCAAAGCTGCCCATAACAAGAGTCGACCTGTCTTCAAATGGAGCTCGGAGCAATCGGCTGCCACGAATCAAGGGATACTCGATTCAGCAGGTGGATAGGATAGCTAAGCAAAAGGACGCCATATGTGAGGCTTGAGCAAACCCTCAACTAGCTTGGCTGCGATCTTTGCGGTTGAAAAACACGTAACCAAACACGCCCAAATAAAAAAATCAACTCATAAAAAGATAATTCCATACAGTGGGCCGCCAATAAAAATTATTGATAAGTAGTTGCCCCAACAAATGGTTATAATAAAGGTGCACATTGACTCATCTAAAGCATCCTTCCATGCGCTATTGAAACACGACTCCAAGCACACAGCTGTCAATCAAGGTAATTGATTCGATGGTCAAAAAGTCGGATAGGCGCTGCTCCACAACTCCACGTAGCAACAGAGATACACATCTAGTAGATTTTGCCATGTAAAAGATAAATCCTTATTAAACTGGCCGCCACTTCACCCACTAAACTAGAACTCGGGTTTGGCATTATATGTAAGGGCGTGTTTAACTCTAGACTGGTCACCATATATCCCAATTGACCGAGCTTTGAGTAAACTCGCCAACTCCAACTAGCTGAGACTTCGACTTAGTTCTGATCGCTTTCTTTTATCAATTCACTGAGTGCTTGTTAACTGAAGCATTGGACTGTATGTGAGGGTGAGGTAACTTCACAATTGGACGCCACTTGTGCTTATCGAACTGAACTCAATCACTCACTTAACTAATTTGGCTGCCACTTATCTACTTAATTGGATCTTTTTCTTTAAGACTTAGTTGTCGCTTCCAGATCTTTTGCTGCACGTAAATGTTGACACTTTCTAGCTCGAGTTGCTATAGGATTTTTTGATAATTTCGTTGATTTTTGCAAGTAGATGAAAGGTCTATCGTTGTCGGTCTTTTCCACCGTCCGTTGACAAAGGCGGCCCCTTTTTAAAGTCTGCACCATGGTTTTGCTGCTGTTAATCTACATCTGGATACTCTCTGCTCTAACGCCCAGCCTAAGAAATACTTGCAGTACACGTGAAGAGTTTTATGTGCAGACATCGTAAATGTTTTGACTGTCGATGATGTAGGCACATTGAAACCTTTACAAATGTCCCCATGTGCATTACTTGACAATACAAAGATCATCTTTTTTAATGGCTTCTGAAGAATGCTTCGTTTGTGATGTCTTTTCTTGAAATGTGGATCAGGACACAGGATCAAAACACATGTCAAAGGGTCTGGGTATGTCGAAACCAAAATTCCAAAAGTAAATGAAGCATTAGCAACCATGGCATGTATGTTTGAAAGTGTCAATTCCTTCGACCAGAATTGTGAACGTTCTACCAACTTATCCCATATGTCTAGGCCAAGGAATTTCTTTTTTTTTAATTTCTTAGGACCTTTTGGCAAGCCAAAATCAGAAGCCTGCCACTGTATCTGTGCTATCCTTCTTTCCACTGCTCCTCTTCATGGTTGCTTCTGCCCTAACATTGATTGATCCAATCTTTGACGCCCCCATATTTGTCTCAAAAAATGCATAGAATACTTTTAATAACAGGGCCATAGCAGAACCACAGGCTATGGAGGATTGTATTTCTGCTGGAAGCAAACCCAAGCAGCAACCTATGTGCACAATGTCATGGTCTTCCCTTGCTGCTCTACGGACACCCCTATCAAAGTGGGGCTGTAACATCTGGCTCCATATGGGGACGTGTGCTCTTTGAGAGAGTACATGAGAACCAGAACCTTTGGGTACTGCAGACCAAAAATCAAGGTAACAATGTGGTGGGGATAGCTTAATTCATATCCCATCACCACCTACTTATTACATATTTTAAAGAAAATTGCAAAAAAGACAAAACATAATGCTAATAACAATAGTAAATGCTCATGCAAGAGCTTTATTCTTCCTACCTACCTACTCTATCAGGTGTCATGAGAATGCTAAGTATAATGGTACAACCAACATAGCCATTTTAACTTCTCATCCATGCCAGCTTGTTTTTCTCTGTGCTTGGTTAGAGACAAAGACAAAGACATATTCACCATAAAACAACTATGTCCTGCAATCTGCTTATGAAAGACGTTGAACTGAGACATCAGATTGTTAGGAGGCAAGAAATCACTGAAGTTTTGGTAGGAAGAATAAGAATGTGCACAAGAAACGTCTATCCACTGGTGGATAGGGCTCACATACAAACCTTCATCATAAGAGTGCTCAAGCTGATCTGCAAGACAAATATTATTAACTTCGATGAAATGAACTTGGGGCAAGTCCAAATCTTCATCATAAAGCAGTTCAGGAATATATTCATAAATCTGAGGCAGTTCCATATCTTCAATATTTTCTATTGCAGCAGTGTCAGGAGGCTGTTCAGCTACATCTTTAAACAAGGGCCCTTGTAATGCTTCTTCAAAGGGATCCTCACAGAAGTGTTCTTCGAGCTGCCCTCTTTGATCTTCAAAGGATTCTTAATGAAACTCTTTTTTAGTGTCAGGTTGTGACTTAGGAAGAAGGGCACTATATTCTTTGGCAAGCTGCTCAATCTCATCGACTGTTCCCTCATGCCAGCGAAGGAGAAACCTCTCAAAAAAACCTGCCACTGAGTCTATGGCTTCGTCCCAAAGGCCATAGAACTGCAAATATGATCATAAGATCATCCTCATGGTAAACCCTGAAATCTGCCATCAACTTGCAGAAAGAAACAATATGATGGATGGCCGAAGCATCATCATTTACAAGGAACTCTAGAACAACATTATGTAATCTTTTATAGCATCCATTAGGAAATCCATGGATATTTAAGAAATCTAGTGGGGTGAAAGCTCCATGCAGAAGAGCACGAAGTCTTTCCTTATCATTATCCATAAATCAAACAATGAGATACCAAATCTGAAATGTGCATGTAGTCATACCTTATACCAAGCTGTGGAGTCGCCAAGGTGAGCTTGAAAGCCTTTCGATTTATGAGTGTGCTCACCTCTACACCCAATAAAATCTTTAAATATGCAAAAGGACAAGGTCTTCGTCCCTTCGTGGAGTCGCCATGTGAGAATCAGCATTTGCAATATAATCTCCCACAAATGTCAATGAAGCATAGTCTTCAGATTTCGGGAACTGGACTTTGTCCCCGGCAATGGCACCAAAAATGTTGCCGCATGAGACTAGTGTGCGTGTGCTAAAGCCCAAAAGTAGGCACACCAGCCTGATGAGTCTCATCTACGAGTTGTACTTGGAGATGATGTAAGATATACCGGTTACCTTGTCATTCACAAATTTCAAAAGATCATTCTCCTCTACAATGATGAGTACCCTAGACTTCTATGAGTTAAAGTTGGAAGCCCCATCAAGTCAATCTTCCACTTTAAAACTGTTCATTGTAATTTGTAACTGCAAGCTGAGATCTGAAAATCCGGTTCCGAAACCCTAGCAGGAACTAGGTCAAAATTGAAGTTTAGAATTTTAGAGATCTAATTCCACAGATAGATGTGCCCTCTTAGAGCGCGTTGAATGGACCTCCTTTTCTCCTATATCTGTGGACATAACAGCTCAAAAACTAAAACCCTAATTTCCCAGTTCCGACAAAAATTAGGTCAAAACTAAAAATTCTTGAAATGAAGATTTGCTTCCACAGAAAGATGCGCCCTCCTAGGGCGAGTTTTCCAAGAGCTCTTTTCAAGACAATCCATGGAGAAACACCCAAACTTGGATGCCCTAGTTTCTGACAATGGCATCTATTCAGCACTGCTCTGATACCGTGTTAGATTTTAAAGATAGCGGTATAATTTAACTGTATTTGCAGCGGAAACAAATAAGGATCACTGAAAGAATAACCATGCACAGAAACACAAAGACACAGATTTATTCTAGGAAACCACAAGGGAGAAAACCTAGCAACCTTTTCTTATTCAGAGATACCAGTTCAAGATATAAGTACAACCAGATATAAGAGTGATCAGATACAAGAATGATCACATAGAAGAATAACCCCAAAGAAAGAAACCCTAAAAACAGTCTTCTCCTTGCTTGAGCAAACTTCCTTCTTGCTTGAGCAAATTTTTTTTCTTGATGATAAAATGAGTGAGACATCACTCTTATTTATACTTGTGTTGAGGTTGACCTTTTTCTTCTAGTGGGGCCGACTTGCTTCTCTTGACTGGGGCCGACTTCTCTTCTAGCATAATAATATTATTTTTATTATTATTTTCTCTGGGCCGACTTGGTGTGAAGATGCCTCACACAGCTACAACACCAACATTGACTCCATTTGCCCTTATTGGATAGGCACTAGTCTCTTGGTCCTTCCATCATCCTTTTATTTTCCTACACTATAAAGACAAAACGTTTTGCTAAGCTATCTCTTCACATCAAATTTGAGTAATATTGTCATAGCCTTAGCAATCCTATCCTAGAGAAGTCCCCCTTGTGTTGGAGAAGAGCCAACCTAAAGTGTAGAGAGGAAGGTACTGAGGTGACAATGGGTAGCCCCTCTAGGTTGTTTTTGAGCCAGCATTGTTCTTTTGGGCTTTAATCACACATGCTAGTTTGGGAGGTAACATGATTTATTTTCGAAAGATCTCCCCTCTTGTCTTTTCATAGTATTATTTAGTCTCCTTCCTCCTAGAAGCCAATTCCTAAATATTGCAAGGCTTGGATCTTGGTAGAGAATTCTTTTAGAAGTATTAAAATTAATAAACAGAGATGGGGTGGAAATGTTTAACAAAACATTTTGATGCAAATATTTACTATTAAATCCCAAGAATTTGCATCCTCATCATTACATGTAGAAGTTTATTTCTTTATGTGGAAATAAATACCCACAGGTGGACATGTTAATCCACAAGCAGGCATTGACTGACAAGTACTAACCATATTTGAGCTTAGCTGTCAGATTGGTTAACTATAGTTTGATTCAAATGTATAACTTAGAACAATTGGACACAAAGAACTGTTGTAAATAAATGCTAGCAAAAGGCAATAGGAGGCTAGGAAGGTGCCATTTACATGGGCACATCAACCATGCCCCATTTCGAGCACTAGTTAAATAATAAAATCACTCTATGTTGGCAGAACAACATTGGGGATGATGTCGACAAGTAGGGTGTTCAGGACAAGGAAGCAATGTACCTATCTCAAATCAGTTGCTCATTTTGTCATTAGTTTTTCATTTTTTATCTTAGGCATAAGCATTTTTGGCAATATTATTGGGGTTTGGGGACTTTGCAAAGTTTCTAGATTTCATAGTTTGTCATTATTGAAATCCCATTGCTTACTGATCCGCATGTGGCAAGGAAGCACGAGGGAGACAACAGTTCGACTAAATGAGTCGGCTTTGTTGTGGTGGAAGCTTAAGAAATAGAATGCGCAAAGCAGGAATACACCACACAGACAGAACACAAATGTACACAAACAATATGCAGGAATGCGAACTGATCTTCTATTACTGGATATGAGATCATCGATTGATGTATGTTACAGCATTATACATACTTATATAGAGAATGCTGAGAGGCTTGGGTGCTTGCCTGTTACGTTCAATTACAAAAGAAGTTAGAACGGTTCGGCAGTTCAACCGTTACAGTCGACTGGAAGACAGAGAGACAGTCTGTCGAAGTTCCACTGTCACATGTCGCAGATCGACGCTGCATGTTGATGTCGTGAAACTGTGAGGTCGCAGAACATGTCGAAGTCGTGGAGTTGTCGAAGTCAGAACTTGTCGACGTCGAGGATGTGTCGAAGTTAGCATCCAACAATAATGCCAACTACGATGTGGATCAGACCTCCTTCCTTAAGAAACAATAGTCCCCATTGTTTGTTCATGAAGGTGAGGAAACTTGTCGGTCAATTCAGTAACAGAGTACCACTTTCCTTGAGCTGGCATCTGTCCGGCTTTAGCAACCTGAAATAAGGGAATTGTGTTCGTCCTTGTATGGCATACTCGTCGTCCCACAATGGTGTCGCAAGGAAGAGGCTCCTGGACATCTGGATTGATGTCATCAGGATCTATTGTCGGTAAGTCGTTCTGTTCCAACAGTGGTGCATGGTATGGTCGAAGTAGATCCACATTGAATACTGGATGCAGACCCAAGCATGCAGGAATGTCAAGCTGGAAAGCGTTTTCTCCAATCTGTCGAAGAATACTGTACAGACCATATCGCAAAGGCTTGAGCTTCTTGAATGGGCCAGTGAAGCGCTCCTTCTTGAGATGTAACCAGACCTTATCCCCAATTTGGAATGAATGAGGGATACAATGCTTGTCGTGTCGGGCCTTAGCTTTCTCATTTGCTCGTTGCAACATTTCCTGTGCTTGCTTCTGGATGTCGCAGATTTGATCTCGGAACTTCGAAGCTTTATCAACTTCTCGCTGGCTATAGTCGATGTCGGAGCTTGGCTGTGTCGAGGAGCTGACCAAGCCGATAGGCGCTAAGGGTTGAAATCTGTAACAGATCTCAAATGGACTCTTGCCTATAGAGTTGTGCTGAGCATGATTGTAATTGTGTTGTATGTATGGAAGACTTTCATCCCATGTGCGTCAATGCTTGTGGTTGTACATGCGAAGCAGTTGTACGACCAAGCGATTCACAACTTCAGTCTGTCCGTCGATTAGAGGATAGAAAGCTGTCGACAATGAGAGTCGTGTGTCTAGTTGTTGCCAGAGAGTCTTCCAAAAGATGCTGACAAATCTAGCATCTCGGTCAAAAGTAATGGTTGTGGGTAAACCAAAGTGTTTCCAAACATGTGTGAAGAAGAGCTGAGCAGTCTGCTGCGCTGTCGTGGTCTTCTTGCATGGTATGAGAATGGCCATCTTGGAAAATCTGTCGACTACTACTAAGATTGCATCGTGCTTATGTTTGGTAGTAGGATATCCTGTCAAGTATTCCACAGAAATAGATTCCCATGGTCGACTAGGAACTGGCAGAGGTGTGTACAATCCCTGTTGTCGATTAGGCGGTTTAGCAATGGCACAAACCACGCATGATCGAATGTACTCGTTGACGTCAGTTTTAAGTGTAGGCCAAAAGAAATACTTCTGCAGAATAACAAGTGTCTTTGCTACTCCAAAGTGTCCTGCAGTCTTGTCGTAGTGCGCATCCCAAATGAGTTGATGTCGATGCTCACCAGTTGGTACACAAAGTTGTTTAAGCTTGTATAGCAAGGTGTCTTTCAGGAAATAGTCGACGGTCGACGACTTGTCAGTCTAAAGCTATCGGTAGACTGGAGAAAATTCGATGTCTTCATGATACAACTGAGGCCAAGTAGTGGTGTCATATCCCTGCATACTCATCACTGTAAAAAGGAGAGTAATGGGCAGCCTGCTTAGACAATCGACGGTGGCATTAGCTTTACCTTTCCGATACTTAATTACTAACTGGAATTGTTGTAGGTAATTAATCCACTCAAGCTATCGAGTTGTTTGTAGTTTTGACTGGGTCGGAGCAAACTGTAGAGGCTTATGGTCAGTGAGGATGACCGTTTCCTTGCCAAGGATGTAATGCCTCCATTGCTTGAGAACTTGCACAATGGCGTATAGTTCTTTTTCGTACGTCGAATACCTTCTAACTGTGTCGTTAAAAGTTTCGGAATGAAAAGCAACTGGGTGACCAGACTGAGTGATCACTGCACCCAAGGCATAGTCCGATGCGTCCGTCTCAATCTCAAAGGGCTGATGCAAATCAGGTAACACAAGTACTGGTGCAGTGCAAAGCTTGTGCTTGAGTTGTTCAAAAGCTTCTTGTTGTGTTGGTGTCCATTTGAAGACAGTTTTTCCATTTCCCTTCGTCAACCGATTCAAGGGCCAGGCTATGTGACTGAAGCCGAGTATGAATAGTCGATAGAAATTCACCAAACCAAGAAAACTTCTTAGTTCTTGAATACTTCGAGGAATGGACCAATCTTTGAGGATCTATACTTTGTCTGGATCGACGTGAATGCCTGCAGAATCAATTACATACCCCAAATATTTGATGTTGTTCATCGCAAAGGTACACTTGTCCATGTTTAAGTAAAGTTGATGTTGCTGGAGAGTGTCGAGGACTTGTCGAAGCTGTTCGACATGTTCTTCCCATGATCGACTGAAAATCAATATGTCGTCGAGATAGACAATGACCCATTTGTCGATGAAAGGTCGCAGAATGTTATCCATGTATCGCATGAAGGTCGCAGGTGCATTGTTAAGTCAAAAGGTATGACTAACCATTCAAACAGTACTTCCTTGGTCTTGAAAGCAGTTTTCCACACATCTGAGGGCTTGATTGGAATATGATGATATCTTGACTTAAGGTTGAGCTTAGTAAAGAATTTAGCACCTTTCAGACAGTCGATGAGCTCGTCTATCCATGATAGAGGGTATCAATTCTTCACTGATATTTTGTTCAGTGCCCTGTAGTCGATGCACATGCGCCAAGTCCCATCTTTCTTTAGAACGAGGACGACTGGACTTCCACAAGGGGAGGAGTTGGGTCGGTTATGACCTTTGTCGATCAAATCTTGGATTTGTCTGCGAATCTCTTCATTTTTTAGAATGGATCTTCTGTAAACAGATGCGTTAGGCAAAGAAGAACCAGGAGCAAGTTCAATGGAGTGTTTTACCTGCCAATGTCGAGGTACTCCGCCCGGCTCTTGGAATAAACTCCGATACTCGTCGAGAACGTTGTCGATTAACTGCTTCTGTCGGGAGCTGCTTTGGTCAGTGAGTCGACTCGTTGCTGCGGTCTTCCTAGAATGTTGCGGCTTGATCATGATTAGCGCAAACTTCTGAGCGTGATTGATGAGCTTCTTTGTCTGTTTAGCAGATATCATTGAGACCGTTGGTGTAGATCGTCGCTCTAGTATGTTGTACCATCGATTCTGGATTTTGATAATCACCTTCTGCGGTCGTGACTGATAACTTCCATGGTGATCCCATAGGTAAGGTTTCCCAAACAGGGCGTCGGCTATGGAGAGTGGTGCTACGTTGCAGAGTACTTCATCTTCAAAAGGCTTTATGAAGTAGGCGAGTTTGCATTGTCAGGTGATCCTTAGCTCTTGTCCATCCTTCATCCAACCGATGTTGTAAGGCTGAGGATGCTGAGTGGTAATAAGACCTAGTTTCTTCACAAGATCTTCGGAAATAAATTTCTTCCGGCTCCCGTTGTCCACAATCAGATGTAATGGGTTGTGTTAAACCCATATCCGTGTATGGAACAAGCGCTCTCGTTCCTCCTCGTCAATGATAGTCGAGGCTGCTGGAGTGGTCAATGTTGATGTCAAAAGGGTCATTGCGTCTGGATCAGATTCTTCCACCGTCTTGTCGAACGCGTCGGATGTCGACACTTTTGCCAAAAATGTCTTCCGAGCTTTGCATTCAGACATATCATGCCAAGATGAGTGGTGGTAATTGCACCATTTTCCGATCGGCGGTTGTTTGCCATGTTCCCTTTTCTGAAAAGGCTTTTTGTCGTGATCTGGCTTTGGCGGAGTCGGCTGAGAAGATTTCGACTTGTTGAAGTCGGCTGATGTCTTCTTGCCAGGTGGTCGTCCATGTGGCCAGGAAGAACAAGGGGGACAACAGTTCGACTGAATGAGTCGGCTCTGTTGTGAAGCGTGTTTTTCCCTTCTGCTTGGTTTCGAGTTTGCTGGCATAGTGGAATGCATCCGCAAGCGTAATGACAGTCAGAAATTCCATCTCTTGCTGAATATACAAGGACAATCCGCTGATGTACTTTAGAACAAGCAATTTCTCTTCTTCTTGGACGCCAAGTCTAGCCATGAGTCGATAGAACTCGTCAGTGTAACTTTGTACTGATTGGTCTTTCCATTGCCTTAGCTGTTGCCACTTCTTATACTGTTGCTCGAAGTATTTGGGCGGGTAAAATTCCTTCAGGATGTGTTCGACGAATTTATCCCGTGTGTCGATGGGGTCCCCGCTTTTCTCCATCTTTGTCGAGAGGTTCTCCCACCAACAGTGCACAGATGTTGACATCTTTAAGGCTACAATGGTGATCTTGTCAACTTCTGAGAGTTGATTCTTAGAGTAACAGGATTCTAATTGTTGCACCCAATTGTCGACGGATTCTGCGTCAATCTTGCCTTCAAGATTTGGTATGTCCAAATTCATTTGTACTTTGAAGGGGCTGATTTTATCGAAGTGAATTCTCGTTGAAAATCCTCCGGATGTCGAAGCAAATCGTGTGAGAATTTCATTGAACTGGGCGAACATCTCAGTTTGTTGCTGAGTTAGAGCTTGCTCAATAAGCTGTGTTGTCTCGTCATCTACATGTCTATCGTTTGTTTCTTCTGTCATTTCTGGAGGTAGCGTCTGCTTGGATTGCTGAGATTGTGAGCGTGTTTGAACAGGCATAAGTCGGTAACTTCGCTGGAAGTGTCTACGCAAACTTAAGCATGAACAAAGTTGAGTGATCTGATACCAATGATCCACACGTGGCCAAGAAGCACGAGGGGGACAACAGTTCAACTGAATGAGTCGGCTCTGTTGTGGCGGAAGCTTAAGAAACAGAATGAGCAAAGCAAGAATACACCACACAGACAGAACACAAATGTACACAGACAATATGCAGGAATGTGAACTAATCTTCTATTACTGGATATGAGATCATCGATCGATGTATGTTACAATATTATACATACTTATATAGAGAGTGTCGAGACGCTTGGATGCTTTCCCGTTACGTTCAGTTACAAAAGAAGTTAGAACGGTTCGACAGTTCAACCGTTACACTCGACTGGAAGACTGAGAGACAGTCTGTCAAAGTTCGACAATCGCATGTCACAGATCGACGATGCAAGTCGATGTCGCGAAACTGTGAGGTCACGGAACATGTCGAAGTCACGGAGTTGTCAAAGTTGTGTCGATGTCGAGGATGTGTCAAAGTTAGCATCGACAATAATGCCAACTGCGATGTGGATCACTTACTCACATTCAAAACTCAAAAAATATCATACAACATATCAATTCTAGGTTTTGCAATCAAAGTTATTTGAACTAGAACAAGAACCATCATAGAGTCAGTCTGGTATGTAACTAGCCAAGGGTCAAACCAGTACGAAACCATCCTGTGAATCAATCTTCTAAAGAATACACACACACACACGAATATCCAAATCATTAGACACCAAATATGTATGGTTTCCTTACTTTAGGGTTTGGGAGGAAGGGGGAGGAGTGTTGAAACATAGAAGGAACATCAAAGATAAACAAGAACAAGGTTGTCCAAGCAAGAATGGGCAGCGTCTAAATACAATTTTTTTTTTTAACAGTAACGGGTATTTTATATTAAAAAAAAAAATGAAAGAATAGAATTATGGCTTTGCCATATTCAACTGGTTACAAAGATTTATAAAAATGACTCTACTGTCTGTTACAATGGCTATTACATAAAATTAAGGCTTCTGATTGGCTTCTGGAATCCTGTTTTTTGAAATCCACTAACTCATTTGAGGCTGATTGGCTTCAGCTGAGAGAAATTCAATACCTGTTTTTTTTTAAAACTGCTAACTTTACTTTACTTGAAAGATTGAAGTCCTGCAGAACCTTATGAATTCTGTATTTTAGTATTTTCTTTCTTCCCAGCAGCATTTAAAATAGAGACCAGCATCTCTGAGTATTCTTGCAATGGTAATCTTGCCTCCCTCGAGTTAAAATAACATAATCCTTCACATTGATCTCGTTGAATTCATAAGAGTTGAACTGACCTGCGTATAGCTACTCCAAATAGTGATTCCGTTATTCTGCTAAAACTTTACAAGAGATCTGAGTGCCCAAAGAGAGAACCCATACTTCAACAATGAGTCACAAATTTATAGCTTTTGTATTACTGTGTTGAGGTCTTCATATGCTGCGTTGAGGTCTCAAATTCATCGAAAATGAGGAGCTGAGTTCCTTTTTGGCTCAGGGAATGAATGATATTTCTTGCAATGACCCATATCTCGGAAATTTTTGCAATGATGCTCATGCCTCTAGCAATTTTAATTTTCTTATCCATTTACATAGATTTCAATGATGACAGATGTGAAACTGGTTCTGTCAGGCGTAGAGCTTCTCCATAGTGGGTTCCATTATTCTGCTTAATCATTGGATTTCCAGACAATCAGAGTGCCCACAGAGGAGTTCTAAACTTCATCGGATTCTGCATAACTCATATTATTTTTCAGAGTGCTTACTCTTATCAGGGGATTTGATGGGTTCTACTCATATTATTTATTTTTAGATAACCCTGGCCGAGCTGAGAACCTGCATCAGCTTCCATATCTGCATCCTTGTTTAAGATTCTTAGTACGTGGTATGCCCTGAACTCAACGACAGTTCTTGCTATGACCTGAATTCGCTGGATAATTCTATTTAACTTGAGATTATTGAGATTGTTGCTAGAATTGATGGCTCTGATAATGATCATCGAATCCCCAAATACTTGCAATTTATCAATCTTTTGCTCTTTAGCTATCTAGCATCCTCTCCACAAGGCTAATGCTTTCGCTGTATTATTCGTGCATCTGCCTAAGCCCCATCTATACTTCAATCTAACTGTTCCGCCACTTAGCCACATAACCCCTCCAGCTCCTGCTTCACCTGGATTTCCTTTGGATGCTCCATCGAAGTGCAGGCTTTCTGATACTTGCTTGTTTCTCCAACCCAAAAAGTCATTGCTAGATAATCTGATTTGCCAATCGGGGTGTTGTTGATGATGTATAGTCTTGCTTGGCCTAGGGGTAGTAAATCAGATCCAATTCTTTTCTTCTCTGCTGAGTCCATCTTCTTCCTTGTAACTGATGTTTATAAGAGCTTCCATCAGCAGGCTTTTGGCTTTTCCGACGATTTGAAGAGGGGTGTAATGTCTATCCTGAAAGATGGTATTATTTCGAGCAATCCAAACTTCCCAGCAAATGTATTTGGGTATGGAAGTCCAGATGTGATTCCAAGTTTTCTTGATGGAGAGGGCAGATGGGTACGTGGATTTCCATTCTTTAAAAAGATGATTGATGGATGAGAAATGCGGCATGGGGAAATTAAGGTCGTGAAGCATAAGTTTCCAAACCTTCTTGATATACTCACAGTCAATAAAGAGATGCTGAACAATTTCTTCACTATTTCTGCATAGAGGGCACCAGAACGGTCCAGTGAAACCTCTCTTAATTAGATTATCTCCGGAGAGAACTTTGCAATGTACTAACGTCCATGTGAAAAAGTTGATTTTGGGGAGTCCCAGAGGGTCCCAAACAGTCTTCCATACATCATTTCTTTCAGTTTCTTCTGAGTTCAAGGCTTTATAACCGAGAATAGAGGAGTAGGTACCAGTGGGACCCCATCCTAGGTCATCTTTTGACAGCAGGTGCATGGGGGAGCGGTCTTTCAAGTTGTCAATAAGGATATTTTTGGCAAACTCAAATTGAGTGGGGATTGCTCTAATGCTCCAGCTTTGCCAATTTCCTTCCTGTCCCAGATGCTGAATTCTTTCAAAGTAGTGATCCCATTGTGCTTAAGCCATGCTGCAATATTTTTTAATTCGTGCATGCTATGAAGTGCATCCTTATTCATGATCATGTCCATGAAAATGTCGATTTTACTACCATTACCAGGAACCCAGTATAGATCCTTTGAAAAGAAGTTCCAAGCAGCCTTGCATAATGTCCATATGCTGGTGCCTTTCGTTGTTGGTTTGAGATCTAGACAACTTAACCTATTGCCCTGTAAGTATTTCTTCCTAAGCAAAATGTTGACTAGATGGCTTTTGTTATGGATGATTTGCCATAAGATTTTGCCACCTAAAGCTAAATTAGCATGCAAAGGATCTCGAATTTGGAGACCTCCAGCGAATTTGGGTTGCTTTAAGACCTCCCACTTCACTAAATGTAATTTGTTCCCATTGTTTTTCCCACCGGACCAAAGGAAATCTCTCAAAAATTTACTTATCTTCTCTGACACTCTTTTTGGAGCGAGGAGAATGGAGAATTGGTAAATAGGAAGCGCGGAGAGAACAGAATTTATAAGCGTCAATTTTCCGGCTTTGCTGAGCCAATAACCTCCCAATCTTCTGACTCTGCTTTTTATTTTGTTTAACGTTCCATCCCAGTTACCAGATTTTGAGAGTCCTTGAGTGATTGGAAGGTCGAGGTATGTAAAGTTGTCCCACTGATTGTGGACTTTGATGCCTAAAATTCTGCTGATTTTGGCTGCCACATTTTTACTAAGGTTCCACCAATAAACAGCACTTTTATGCAGGTTTATCTTGCCTCCTGTTGCTTTGCAGTACCATTTTAGAATTCAATTGAATTTCCGAGCTACGATTGAAGAAGCACCACCCATTAATAGAGAATCATCAGTGAAAAGGGTATGGTTTAGAGGATGGGAATCAGCGGTTAAATGTAAGCCAAGAAGGTCTCCTATATGCATCTCATGGTTAAGCTTTCGACTGAGAGAGTCAGCAAGGATGATATACAAGAATGGGGATATAGGGCATCCTTGTCTAATACCACGCGTGGCTTGGAAAAATTCAGTAGGGCGGCCATTGATAAGTGGAGCAATCCAAGGTTTGCTTATACAGGCTGAGATCCAACTGATGAGGGTGTCTTCAAATCCATAGCATTTCAGAATTTTAAAGAGAAAAGAGTGCTTTACACAATCAAAGGCGTTCGCCATATCTAACTTGATTAACATACCTTTTTCCTTTCCGGCCTTGCTAGAGTGAAGTGCTTCTTGCACAAGAATCACATTGTCTAGAATTTGCCTTCCTTTCAAAAATCCACCTTGGTTATCCGAAATTATTTTGTTAAGAAGGGGCTTCATTCTAGTTGCTATCATTTTGGAAATAATTTTGTAAGAGGAGTTACATAACGATATCGGCCTGAATCTGCTGAAGGTGCTGGGGTTTGTATCTTTAGGGATGAGAGACAAGAACGTTGAATTGGTGCATCCACCAATTTTAGCCTTTGAATAGAAATTCCTTATCATTCTCATAAAGTCCTTTTTGATGTATTTCCAGCAAGCTTTGTAAAAATGGATCGAATAACCATCTGGGCCCAGCGCTTTGTCTGATTCAAGGGAATTGATAGCTTTGAACACCTCTTGCCCAGTGAACGTATTATGCATGGCAAGATTCTCCTCGATCGTGATCCTCCTGGGAATGTGTTCCAGAAATTTATTCTCATCCTCTCCACCGTCATCACAACCAGCGCTGTCATCCATAAACAAATTAGAGAAATGGGTGTATGCTGCGTTTTTAACATTCAAATTCCCTTGGACAGTCGTTCCATTATCAATTTTAATCTCAGCAATGTAATTTATAGACTGTTTGATTTTAAATTGCTTATGAAAAAATGTTGTATTTTTATCCCCTGACTTGAGCCACGTGCTCCCCTGACTTGAGCCACGTGCTTCTCGACATGAGCCTCCAATATTCCTCTAAATACACTAGCTAAGCATTAGAGTCACCATTAATTCCATAGATGTAACATAGAGATACATCTATCCTATAATCATTCATTGTATCACTCATGCATGAGCTTGTCTATCTATACTTGAGGATCTACTAAATCTCTATGAAATCTAGTTCACTAGGTCAAAGATAATCACCAATGGTGGTATTAGTTGGTCAGGTTATTAATGTTGCCACCAAAACGCACACTTGGAGGGAAGCGTAGCAGAAATCTTGCAAAGCTGCTCGGTGCGACCTTGGGGGTGTTGGGTCCCAAAATAGCCCCTTTTTGCCTATAATTATCAACACCTTTTTCCGTGTTTTGCCTCACTTTTCCATAACCCAAGATGGTATCTTCCCAAGTCAAGCATGGATCCCAACAGGTATAATCTATTATTGCTTTATCTTATTAATGCCTAATATTGTTTATCGTTATGAACTTTATCTTTTAATTTGCGCTAACATGCATTGATTTAAAACGTCCAAGTATCTTCTCTTCCAATCAGTTGGAATCTATTTGGTCTGTTAACAACACAGAGTAACAGCGCAGGCCTGAACACAACAACTTCATTCAATTTCATTCATGGTTGTAACTGTTTCTATTTCAATATGGCAGCCTGAAGATCGTAGATCTTCATGGCTGCCTGACATTTGTGGGATGAAATTATGTCATCTGTGTATAAATGTAAGAAGGCGATCTGAGCCTGGGGTTGGTTATCTGGCAATTGCTTGTAAGAGCTGTAATAGAGGATTGTAACTATGGATCTACCATTTTACTACAAGGAGCAGAAATCATCATATTTCTGAGTTTTAATTCGTGTTAGTTTCACGGCATCTCTGTTAGAAGGCCAAGGAACGCCTTCTCACAGAGATCGCCGAGTTAGGTAGATGCTTTAGTTTTGTTTCTATTATTTTGGTGTGGAAATACAGTAGGCATATTTCCAGTGTGCTACAACAGTAGTGTTTATGATTGCGTTTTCCTTTGGTGTGTTGCAATAGTGTGGTGTGACAATCGACTGTGTAGGATAGTTTCCCTTTGATGCAAGTGTGTTAATTCGTTGTTACAGTCAAGCTCAGCTCTAATTCATTTATGTTATTTATCTTTCTTAGAGTTTACCAATTTAGTCAGATTATGGTTCAAGCTTAGTTCTCATTCAATTACTGTTATTTACATTCTTAGAATTTGTTGAATTAGACAAGTCATGATGGATTTACTTGTAGTCTGATATCTTTAAGATTTAACTTCTTGCAAAAGTAAGTCTAGTTTATTTATTCTTAGATCAATAACTGTTGGATTGATGTTGTAGGAAAGTAGAAGTCCTTTGAAGTTCGTAGATGGATAATTAGATTAGCTTTAGCAATGAATTGAGTTTGACTAAGCAGTTAGGTAGGATAATTGATCTTCATCTCATTCAATCAGCTACTTGAGTGTTTATGCATAAATTTTGCTAATTGCCTTTCAAAAAACAAGACCTACCTGGGTTGACAATTTATATTGAGCATTTTGTCTGTTAATCAGAATTGATTAGCATATAGAGTGACCAACAGGGGGAAAGTCTCGAGTCGGGTGCTGTCACCTGATCCTAACTCCTCTGTTTAGGAAAACACCTAATGAAGCCAAGGGGGGTAGACCCCAATGAAAAAGGTTTCTAAGGCCTTTTAAGTTTAAGTTTAGTGATGGGAAAGAGTGTTATTTAGGAATTTATGAATGAGTTAATAAAAATTAACCAAGTTTATTCGCAAATAAATTTAAACACATCCACAGCATAATATCATGAAGTAAACAACAATTGCAAGATAGATAAAAAGCAATATGGAAATATTGTTGCTAATGAATGAACCAGTGCCGATGGAGTCACTGATTGTTGGAGTGTTGTAATGAAAAATGTTGTGCGATTGTTCTTGGTTTATTTTATTTGTGATTTTAAGAAGATGAGTTATTTAATAGGGAAAAAGGGAATTCCCGATATACCTTACGATACGGGGAATATGTCCGAATTATGATCTAAGTGGCTTTATACAAGAATATGTGGGCTGGAATGGAGTCTCGAGAGCGGTGTTCAACACTGCACCAACAAGGGTGTAGTCTAATTGTGCCCTGAGGTCGCTTCCCAGTTGTTCCTGCTTGCATAAGCCAAAATTCCCCCACTTTATCACTTTAAGGAAATGTCGGATTTTCGTTTGTTTATGAGGGACTTGATTTTATTAAGGTGAGTGGATTCATTAATGTGAAAAAATTAGATAATGCAAGCAACCACTTTTGATATCCCAAAGCTCATACAAGCCTACGATGGACAGAGCATACGCGGAGCATGCGAAATGTAAATTCTGATTTTAGAACTCTCCGATAGAGAGCACTCTTGATTTGCGAAAGCGAGATTCAAGAGATTTTAATTAAAAAAAAAAGACTCTCTGATAGAGAGCACTCTTGATCTGCAAAAGCGAGATTCAAGAGATTTTGATGAGCCTTTAAAGACTCAAAAAAGGAAATTGCAATTTGACTTAAGAAAATAAAGCAAAAAGGGAAAGTTATCTAATTACTACCCGAGTCTCTTTCAGGTTAAAAACTGTACTCGGGAAAGCAAGGGGATTAGTATTCAATTTAGCATGCAAAAAATCGAAGAAAAAGATTAAATGCAAAGTTTAAATAAGTTTGGATTTTGCAAAAATAAAACTTGAAACAACTTTGAATTTTGCGAAGAATGAAACTTTAAGTAACTTTGAACTTTGCGAAAAGTAAAGCTTTAAGTAAAGATGAACTTTGCAAAAGTAAAACTTTAAGTAACTTTTCGAATTTAATTTTAACTTTGCAAAATGAAAACTAGCCTAACATGATAATACTCTAATTATGATGTATGTAAAAAAAAAAAGCAAACAAATAAAGGACAGATACAGGCTTCCCCCAAATGGGGGAAGACGGGGGTGGAAGCCGTAATCCCACTTGCTCTTTTATTAATTTTATTACTAATTTAATTTACTCTCGAATAGAGTGTGCTCTTGATCCGCAAAGGCGAGATTCAAGAGACTTTTAAGCTTGCAAAAGCTGAGGAGAAATATGGAAGTGAGGGAGAAGCTTCTTTTGTGGTTCACGCTCCTAAAATTGCTTCCCTTTCTCACTTTCCTGTAAAACAAAACTAAAAACCAGCAAACAGAATTTTTTATTAATTAATGAATCAATCCCAAAAATAAAATAAAAAACACATAAGCTAATACTTGCGAAAGAATAGAAAATTTAGACTTCAAGCATTAACCAATTAGGACTAGATCTAAGTTTTTGATATGGTAAATATGAGACTCTTTAGATCTTCCTAGGTAACAAGAGATGATTAAATAAGCTTTAAAAATCAGATCTACTTGTTATGAAGTAAAACTAACCAGGAAAAGAGATTTTTTAATTTTGAGAAGAAAGAAAGGAGAAACCCAAGCCCAAGCTTGAATAATGAGACGAATTGAGAGTGCCTCTAGAACAATAATCATTAGTATTTTATGAAAAGCAATGAAGATAAAGAGGAAGCAACCGAGCTCCAAGTTCTCATTCACCTTTGATGACCTGCAAAGCTACACAACCTCCAAGAAACAAGATTAAATCTAGTGTGATAAACCAAATAAGACCAACAGAGCATCAGTATAACCGACTACAGTTTGCTACTTTTAAATCTTAGATAACTTAGCACAAGTAAACAAGTTGTAAACCTCAAATGTCTACTTTATGGACTTGTTATCCCACAACTTGTAGTTGTCTCTAAAGATATCCTATCCAGGACGGTAGAGGTGTAGACAACTAAAGACGTGACCCAAGAGATGCCACGGTTCCCAATGCAAGTTGGGTGTCAAGCCTAAGCAAGACCAAGGGGGAGACCCTAGCTTGGCCAATGAAGGCTAGCGAATCAAATCAAGACCTCCTACGGAAATGTGATGATGAAAAAGTAGGAGACCAAGATGAGACTAGATCTAGATCTAGAATAGATAAGTGGACCCAATGAGTTAGGGCTTGGTTGAAGAGGCTTAAAGAAGGACAAACGTTCAACCAAGGATAGATAAAGGTCACTTATGGGGTTAAAATAGTAGATCTAGATAGATCTAGTGCCAAGTAAAAGTACCCAAGTGGGTCCCACCCTTAAAATGAGGAAAATGGTCCAAATGGGGCCCACAAGGTAAAAATTGAAGTGATGTGGCACTAGGGGGTTTGCTATGATGAGGATCTATGGATTTGTGAAATAACAAGCAATACCCACATGTGGGATCTAGCAAATGGCCACTTACCCAAGGAGTGCGACTTCCTCAAGAGAGGACTAGTGCCTTAGATCGGGGGCAAATGGAGTCGGATGTCCACCAAACTTTAGATCGGGAATGTTGAGATGATTATTAAGGTGGGTTTTAATTATTAAGCCCAAATATTTGCTAGATCTCCATAGATCTGAAAAATAAAAAATGCAAGGGTTTTGAGTTTTAGGGTTTTAATGACCAATGGATGAAAATGGATGGAACTAGATAGATACTTTGTAGAACATACCTCAAAAGCTTGTGGCCACTTTGCAAATTGATAATTTTCCCCTTGTGTGTATATTCAAGAGTGAGATCCAAAGCTCCAAGTGAAATCGCACTTCCTCTTAGATGGCTAGTTCGCCCTCCTCCTACAAGAAAAGATCTATATGAGAATCGATCTAGCAAAAGAATGACAATAATGATGAAAAGATGAAAGAGAAAGCATCAACTATGTCACTAAGATACAATAATGATACTCCCTGAGACAAAAGGCCAATCCAAAGGCAGGATATGGGGTTTCCCCACAATAGCCTCCCTCAAAATCGTCCTCTTCACCAATTCAGCCTCCCTACAGAAAAGCGTTTGAAACCCCAAGATCCACAAATGATACACAGAGAAAAGATTGTATATTCAACTTGCAAAAGAAACCATCAAGACTAGAGAAGTAGATCTGCAAAATAGTATTTTTATTCCAAGTTTGAAGAGCTCCAAAGGTGCCTTTACAATAGGGGGGTCTCCTCCTTAAATAGGATGAGGGAGACCAAAACCCTAAACCACTTTTGAAAACTAGTGGTTGAGATCAAAAGATATAACAATATAATCAATGGTTAAGATAAGCGGATACAAAATATGACATGGATCACTCACATGAGGGAGTGTGACCTCACTAAAGGAGAGACAAAGAGGGGTGCGCACTGCATGGGGGTGGCTAAAACACAAGTGTGCCACAATAAATGACTAGGACAAGTGACTAGGAGCACATGGTGGGGCTAGGAGGTATTACTTCGCTTCACTAGCATGACCCCATGGCACAATAAATATAACATAAGACTCAATGACATGTCCAAGTGTACAAATGATCAAATCCTGGCCCCATCAACAGAGAGAAGAATACATCAAAACACATCATGATGACTGTGTGGACCCCACTGAATGCTACAAACTGATCTAGAAGGAGTGGGATACACCATAGATGACCTCAGAGCAAACCTCATGCCAAAACCTTGCCTCAATTGCCCAAATCGAATTCCTAAATGACCTTTTTATTCCATTTGTATTTCTCCTGAAAAACCACCAAACTGCCCATATCCCATTATCTGGTGCCTGTGCACAAAAATTGACTGTGCCATCATATCCAGAAGGGGGGTAATATGGTAAAAACAAGTGGTTGGACCACCCCCTTCCTCTGTAGCGCCCTAGGCAACGACTAGCCTCCAATGCTCTAGCTGGACAAGCCACATCAGCATGGCCAAACTGGTCAACAGGTGAAAAACTGCTCAAAACATGCCTGGAGTGCCTAAAACTGAAAGGTAAGTGTCTCAATGGATCCAAAAGACCCAAATCCACTAGAGATGAGTACTCATACACCTCATGATAACCTGTAATATCATCTGTAGCATCCATCATACCCGGACAAGTAAAAATATGATGATCTGGAAATAATAATAATCAATAAAAAACTGCATCAATCATCATCTGAAGTCTGTGCCCATCATATGGAATCATCAAAAGGTATATAAAGGACCATATATCAACATCAAACAATAAAAGTGGTCCATCTCATCACGGATCCCAAGGTTGATCGGTCAAACTGATCATAATATGACTCTGGCCAAAGAAGCCATGCTATTGCAAGTGCAAATAGTTAAGAAATGCTCTCTAAATCATTTTCATAGCAAGACTCTAAATCATTAAGCATCATTTCACTGGCATTTAATAAATAGTAGTAGGTTAGTTAATAATTTACTTTCAAGAACCTCAAGAATATACTCATTTGTAGACATGGTCAATTTGTTAGCAGAGGGTGAAGGCTAAGGATGCAAGGCTAGGCTAAAAGGGGATGACTTGACTGACTTGACACAATGATACTTTGGATAAGGGAAATGGTATTACTCACTTAAGCATGTGTTGGACAAAGATACAAAAGGAATGGCAGTGTCTCACAAATGGGTAAGTTGTTTAGAGAAGTGCTTATTCAACCTTGGCAAAAAGTCTACTACTAGAACCTCGAGGTCCTAGGGGAAACTTAGAATTAGTTGTCCCTTACTCCATCTCATATCATAACCCGTAGGCTCAATGAGGAAAATTTCACATAAGGCTAGCAGTCTTTAGATTTGGCATATATTTAACCACTACTTTATTTGAGCCTTTCATTTCATTTCTTTGGCCAGCAATCTTTAGATTTAGCATACATTTATCCATTGCTTTTTAGGCCATTTAGGACCCCTTTGGGATTTTGCATGTGCTTAGAAGCACAACTAATTGCAGCTTACATCCGGGATGCATTTAGATTTCACTTGCATTTCATTGCATTCAATTTCACAACCCTTTTCATTGGGCTTTACAAAAGATATAACAATAGTTTCCAAGGTAGTAGAATTTGCTTCAAGTTTTAGCCAACACAACTCAAGCAACTAGGGGGAATTCTGCACAAAACCACACATCGGGGCAACTAACTAGAATGATAAAGGCATAAAATCCAACTCACCAAAGGTAAGTTTTGTTGCCAACTCAGAGCCGAGACACAAAATAAACATGGATGCAAGCCCAACACAGAGGCAAAAGCGGGGAGGTCCTCCATATCACAAGTCAAGGTGTAAGTCAAGGTAAAGATCAGTAATGAAGAAGGATAAATGGATGGATGGAGACAAGTGGAAATGGTGCCTAAGCTAGCAAGTCAAAAAGACAATAGTGATCATGTCCACATTCCTAGGAAGGTAAAGACCAATGAGTATAAAACAAGATTTTCCAAATGTCAGTAATACAATCATGCATATAATCCTTAACAACCAATTTCATTTTTAACGTTAATATATTGCCAGATCATAATTACTATATGCCAAGTCAATGCTATCAAAATGGCCTAAACAGCAAGATAATAACACCAAATGCACATCATATATATATTGGGTCATATATCAATATCTATAATCTGGACCAACTAAAACCAATGAGAACACTGTTTTTGAAACACTGAACACTACCCTATATCTGTATGGAACAAAAGGTCATATCGGTCATCAAATATGAGGTCTTAACGCTCAGCCTTAGCATAAGGTCTATTGAATGTCTGATATAAAGATGCTCTGATGTGTGAGTGATAACAAATAAAACTGCTCATCATAGTTGATCTCACTGAATATATGCAAAGGCAAAGCTCGGAAAAGTGCAGATATTTGATCTGCAAACATGGTAGCCCACTACTATGTATGTGATAACAGGACTAACAAATATCCTTCTAAGCTAGAAATCTTGCATATGAAAGAAAAATGTAACTAATATCACCTCCATTCAAGCATTCACCATGAAATCTTGTACCATTTGGACCTCCAAAGTCTTCACTTTATTCATCAACAATTACACAATGGCAGAGTATTACAATAACAATAGGAGCAGAGGTTCCTTGTATTCCCTCCTCTACAATGGAGCAAGCACTTGCTTTTATAGAGTACAAAGGAAGAGAGGGTGCATGAGAGAGCAATCTAGGGTTAAGGAGGGTGCATATCCATCAAGAGGGAGTGAATCCTTTGATTTAGGATTGAACTAAGTCTTTAGGTTGGCGTGAATGGAAGAGGTGGCAGCCACCTCATAAGAGGGGCGCCCCTCTCATCATAGTAAACTCCTCCATCCAATGAACACCTTCCAAATAGGCAAAGTCGCCCAAACTAAGGAGGGTGAATTCTCCCATACAGATACACTTGTAGTGATGTGGACTTGATCTGAAACTGACTGGATTTGATTGATTTGCACTCCGATGATGATTGCCATGTCAACTAGGCCTTTATTTGACTCAAATCCCTCAATTTTAGAGAATTTGATTTTTCTTCATTCTTTATTATTTTAATTAAATAATTCTCTTTTAATATTTTGGAGAGAATTTTTAGTAAAGTGATAAATAATCACTTAAAACTTAGGAAAATTGGGTTTTGGGGTTTTATGGGTGCTCTGGGTTAGAAAAGGAGCACCCCCATGGCAAAAACAACCCCTAGACCACACTTTTCTCATATTTTTTATTTTTCAATTAAAATCATTAAAAAACCCCGTAAAACGGGAAAAATTAAAATTGTTCAAACTAACTCAAACTCCTAGGGGACCTAGTACATGTTCATAATGACTCAATTATATTTCTTGCAAGCTTATAAACATTGACACATGAACTTTAATAACATCCTAAGGCTCAAAAATCAGGATGACCATTCCAGCTTTGGAGGAGCGGGTGAAAAACTCGTCGATTATACAACACTTATTCAACATTGCATAATTGACAAGGAAAAAACACCACGGAACGACCACCGTTGATAAAAGAGTCCTAGGAGGCCAAGTTCTTTACATAAGAAAGTCTTGCTAGCACATTTTTACAATATCCCCAAGGGGTATGAACATGCAATTATTACAAAGGGTCCAAAATGGCCCTAAAAAAGACTTCTAAACTTCTTAACATTGATGATGAACATTAAACATGTTCATAACTCTTGCGGCTCACAAGAAATCCAACTATGGTACAAAATAGTTGGTAGCAATTCCACAAAATCTGCTCAAGCAGTTAAATGGTTATCTCCTTAGGGCAGTCCCTCTGACTTGATCAAGACCACTTTAGTCAGTTAGTCAATTAAGTTGTTTATTCCATTGATGTCCAATCAACCCCATTAGTTGCTCCAAAAAAAAAGTCGATTCAACCCAACAACTGATTACCCAACAAGATCCAAAAGTTGGGTTGACACATTCCCCAACATATTCTAACATCCCTCCAACACAACTAGAGGATAAAAAAGTGTCATTACATTAACACCTAGATATCAACTTAGCTTCAGCCATTGACTTAGTAAAAATATCTATGTCTAATCATTTGTGCTATAGTAAACAATAGATATCACGTTCCCCTGTACTGATTCTCTAACATAACATGCATGAAGTTCCACATGCTTCATCTTACTTTGTGTGATAGGTTTATTAGCTACCTAAATCACACTTTGATTATCACAATACACTATAGTCCATACTGTGTGATTAAAGCCAATATCAACCATTAGATTACAAAGGCATACAACCTATGTCCCTGCATTCATTGCGCCCATCTATTGTGCCTCTATGATTGACAATGAAACAACATGCTACTTATTACATGACCACACAATCAATCTTGATACATGATAAATACATAACCAAAGGTCGACTTGTGGTCAATATACCCAATCAATGATTCAATTGTAAAGCTTTGTTGGAGCAATATTTAATGCTCAACCGAGACGTTCCCTTAACATAACGAATAATACTCTTGACTGCTTTCAAATGGCATTCCCCAAAATTGCGTATGAACCTAGAAACCATGCTAACAACAAATGAAATATCGAGTCGACTATGATTCATATAAATCAAAGTCCCAACAAGTTGCCTATATAAAGAAGCATTGACTTTCAAAGAATCACACTCCATAGTTAGTTTAATGCTTGGCCCAAGTGATGTTTCTACAAGGTTTACAGTGGTCCATCTTGAATCTTTTATACAAATCAAGTAAATTTTTTGGTTGAGCAATGAAAATACAATCATCCCTCTGTAAGACTTGGATGCCTTAAAAGAATGCAGCAAACCAATGTCAGTCATTTCAAATGTATCCTTCAATTTCTACTCCATATAAAAGATAGAATCCCAACAACTATCAGTAACAATCAAATCATCCGCATAAAGGACAACCAGCAAAATGTTACCATTCTCATTCTTTACATAGATATTGTGGTCAGAATCTCAGATTCACATCGTTTGAAACCATTTCAAAGAAAGAATTTATCAATATTTTCATCCCATGCATGAGGTTCTTGTTTCAAAGCATATACAAATTTATTCAATATACAAACCAACATCCCATCGTGCACAAAGTCAATTGATTGCTCCATGTAAATCTCTTCATTCAGATCTCCATGCAAGAAATTCCTTTTGATGTCCATGTAATGTACTCCCTAGCCAAGACTAGCTACAAGTGATAGTACAATGCAGATAGAATTCGTTTTTTCCACTAGGGAGAAGGCCTCTGTATAGTCAATTCCTTCCCACTAAGAAAAGCCTTTGGCCACTGTTACGATGGTACCAGTACCAACGCACCTGCAGAGGTGCCCCAGGGAGAGGGGGTCATTTTTCTCGCCAGGAGGGGTGTTTAGCCAGCTTTTTCTAAGTAGGGGTTATGGCCAAGCCCTTTGGTCTCTCCCTTGGAAGTACTATGGCTTAGTGGCGTCGCTGACTGCCTCGTGAAAGGGCTTAAAGCCCTGAGGTTGGTTTCCGAGGCTTCCATGGGTGGATCACTGGGTCACATGACCCCAACCCTGATTTTGCATTCCAGTGATAGATCTTTCAGCACTGAGGCATCTCTTCCTCCTCCAGGTCACCTCCAGCACCCTCCTAGCCCTCCAGTTCACCAGCGCCCTCTCTCTGGGCCCTCCTTCAAATGATGACGTCATCCTTGATGCCTGACTGTGATGCTTGATGGGGGCAGGGGGGCGTTGAGGGATTTTCACTACTGTTGGGGTTGGATGGGGCATGACGACCCCCCCCCCTCCGCAGTTAGGCCTTCAAAACGGGATATTTTGCTCATTTTTAGGCATTTTAGCCATATGTGGGTAAAGATTGGGGAAAACACCCCAAATCACCCACAGTTTTGATTATTTTATATTATTATTGTTTTAATTTTAAGTTGACATTTTAAAAAGGCATGTCGACCTAGATTTTATTTATTTTTGTAAAAGTGAGTGTGAAAAGGTATAAATAACTTTTCCTCACTTCATTTTAACACATCAATTTATGGGATTACACTCTATTTTCTGATTTTCGACCCTCCTTGGGCATTTTGAGGGATGCGCACTTCTTGAGGATGAAAGTACAAGCTAGTTTGGGGATTGATCTTTGAAGTATCTTTTGTTCTTGCACTTTGCTTGGGTAATGCTAAGAGTTGTTTGCTTGACACATGCACAAGAAGGTATCTAAGTCTTTTCTCTTGATTTCTTTTTGTTAAATGTTGGATTTATGCTTGTCTAAGGTTGAATGGTAGTTGTTAATGGCTGCATTTTGCCCTTGCTAAGTGAAATTTCAGTATTTTGTTTCCCTATCAAGGAAAAGCTTGAGCTTTAGGTCTCCAAGGTTTGTCTTAGTCAAGGCTCTATCAACCAACCTTTGAGGTTGTTGAAAAAAACCTTGGCTTGCCAAACTTGGCAAGTATCATCTCAAGGAGAGGCTTATTCTCTTGGATAACCTAGGGTTAGGTTGGATTACCTAACAAACCCTAAGTTGATCTTCTTCTTTTAACCTAATTTCTGAGTTTGTATTATTTTGTAAATATTATCTTAGTTTAGATTTTGATCTTTCTAAGTTAAATTTTATGTATTTTTTCACAAATTTTAAATTATTAAAAGTCTGATTTTTTGTGTTTAAAACCCTAATTATAGACCTTAAACTACCTTATCCTTCCTTCCCTTCACCTTTTTTCCTTCGCTCTACCTCCCAAACTTCTCGGCCTCCTCCTTTTCCCTTACCTCCACCCTCGGCCCTCTCTTTATCCCTCTTGCTGCCCCCTTTCCACAGTTCGGGTCCCTCTCCAAACCCTCAGTTCTGCTACCCACGGCCTCCTCTGCTACCTGCTCCCTTCCACCCGCAGCCCTTTCCATCTACCACGACCTCCAATCCCCCCACTTCTTCCTTGCAGCTCCCTTCCTCTTTCCTTCTATCCCCTTTTCTCCTCCTACCCGCAGTTCCCTTGTTTGCTGCTCCTTTCCTCCATATCTCCTCTTCTCTTTCCCTTCACTCTCACTCTTCTGTTGCCCTTCTTCCTCACTCCATCAGCCAAGTCCGAGCCCCTTTTCTTACCCTAACACACGTCTGCAATTTATTGCAGACCCTGTGTGCTCTTCCCTGCTGCCCTCCTCTGCAAACACAAAACAATAATTAAAAGTTAGCACGTTAATTTAGTTATTTGTAATTTAATTTTTGAATTAGTTTCTTGCATCTTGAAGTTCTTACATTTTGTGCAAAGTTATATTTCTGCTACAGATCTGGAAATTACATTTGTTCTATTGAAATTTTATTTGATGATAATGGTATCTATTGAAATTTTATTTGATGATAATGGTATCTATTGAATACTAAAGTGATTGGCACAACTTTTGACTCAAATGCTTTGATCTTGTTTAGTAATATTCAGACTTGTTTGAACTTTGTTATTGAATATCTACTTGCTATATTTTATAATGAATGTAACAGATGATCTTTCATATATGATGATCTTGGATTGACCTTACACTTTCATTGAATGATCTATGTCGGTTAATAACCCTTGGTGATTATTTGATAATGTACTTTGCCTAATTTGCATATACTATCATTGTTATGTTATTTTCATATTGACTACATTTAGGCACTGGTCTAACTACCAATTGCATAGAGAATATAGTTCTTTGGTTGCACTAATGTTCTACAGGGTTCATAAGGATACTTCTCCTTGGAGGTTACGACGCTCCGAAGAAGTTAGAATCGTGATCGAGGTTACATTGGATCACTTTTCTTATTTTTGCTTATCAGGAACTAGCCCTACTAGTTTGCCCGGTAAAGTCCAACCTTGTGTCTTTCAATAGCTCCATTAGACACAAACTTGGTCATCAGAAAGACGCCTAGAAGAAGCCATTGAACACAACTTTGATGAAAGGTGATCTAATGGTAAGAAACATACTTACCATAACAAGGGATTATCATCTAGAAACCATTGAAAAACTAGCCTCGAACATCGTGGAAAAGAACACAATGTATTGAATGGGAAACTACAAAGAAGCGAGGAAGGAGAAAGGCTAAGGTCATGTTTAAGCACAACCAAACGATCAATAGATCGACAAGAAATCAACCGCTAACCCAACACAACTATGGATCTCCTTCTCAATGTCACTACCGGAAGGAGTTCCTCTTTTAGGTTTCCTAGGTCCAACAGTGAACGAACCTAGACTAACCAAGGGAAAGACCCTAGCCAATATTTTTCTAAGGATAACTAAAGGAGATCTAGATAACCCCAAATATTGGCCTAGCTCTATTTTTTTAAGGGAGATGTTTCTAACTAAGGGTGAGGAAATGGATACAAGACACACTTTAATTTAACATTTCAATGGTGTACAAAATATAACCATGAACAAAAATACACAATACCATCAATGAAGTAAAAGCATCACATTAACAATTTATAATTGAAACTTCTTGGATAATGAAATTACTCCCAATCCCAAAAATGGCTTTTAGTCATGTTACCACTCAAATTAGCACCCTTGACCAAGGTCACGAAACACGATGCAATGAGAGGTAAGCATGGGAGAAGCTAAAATTACTCCCAATCCCAAAAATGGCTTTTAGTCATGTTATCACTCAAATTAGCACCCTTGACCAAGGTCACAAATCACGGTGTAATGAGAAGTAAGCACGAGAGAAGCTAGTGCCCAATGTCACCACAACCTAGCTTCTCAACACTTTAGGTCAACTCCTAAGACCAAGGGGGACTCCCTAATATAGGTGAATGATATCTACAATTACTTAAACAACACACAAACACCTTTTCCCAAGAAACCTCTCAGCAAAGATCAGTGCCTTATGGAGTCAAAATAATGAAGCAATAATAACACTAAGGGAGAGGAAGGAGTTATAACGCTTTGTCATCGATTCCAAGAAAGATAACTTCAATATGTTACTGTTTTTATGAAGTTGCAGCTATCAAAACACTTCAGAAAATTAGTAGAAATCAACCCAAACAATGCCACCTTACCATATATAGTGTACCTTGTTGGAATTGATCGATCTGAGGCAGAAATGACCAATCTGATGACATACACCTGCGTAAGTGGCCAAATGGGTATCCAAATATGCTCTTAAATTCTCCGGATACCTTGTAAAACTCACAATATGAATTAACCACCTTATGAATTAATACACTAGCACCTATGTCACAAGGTTCGCCGAATTTGAACCTTCAGGTTCGAAATTCGGCGAACCTCAACCAAAAAAATTAATTCGTTTTGATTCGCCTTTAAATTCATCTACTGTATTCACTTGGCTCCTCAATCATGGAGTCTATAATCCATTTGAGAGACTGGCTGCAACGACTTCCTTTCCCCAACAACATTACGGGCAGCAACGGGTGAGAGACGAGTGCAATTCCCTTTCTGCGACAATATTGTGGGCAAGTGTAAGATTTATTTTATAAAAAATGTCAACTCTATTTTCCAGACGGACAGACTATATTCATTCCTTTCCCCACAATCGCATGATATATTTTGGTCATCCTTCATGAATTCCATTGTCTACTGCGATATTTCTTCATACATATTATTCGAAAGGTTAATTTTATTCAACCGGTACGTTGTGTATTTTCCAAGGTAATATAATATAATTTGTAAACTTTATATTTTAAAATATAATTTATACTTTTAATTTTATATAATGTATAAACTTTTATTATTATATAGTATAACTTTTGTATTTATTATGATTTCGAATTCGAATCGAATTCCATTGTTGTCGAACCCGAACCATGTGACAAAGACTAGCACCGTATACCCTGACACTATAAAGAAGATCTAATGAATTCTTTATGGAACTGAACAAGATGCATTAATATCATAAATATCCCTGGTGGACCAACAGCAAAGTGTGTCCACATGGTCCAATACATATCAAATGCAATTAACCATCACAGTGAGTTATCATATAGCTAGTCATGTATACACGATAATATACCTACACCAAAAGTATCTTCAAACAAGTTTTTGAAAAACAAGATTTACCTATTAACTAGATCCATGATAACATCTAAGTACTTGCAAGGACTTGTTTCTTCTAAGGGGTGGATAAGGTGGAACAAACCAGGCTTCGACAAGTGATCGTATTTTAGTCAAAGATGAGTTAGATGACTCAAGATTTAGGAAGAAAGGGATATCTGTGATCTTTACCACTTAGGCAAACAATAGGGAAGTGCCTCACGAATGGGTGTTGTGCAATGAGATAATCCCCCACTCACCATCAACAATCAGACTTCCCCCTTATTTGACTTTGACTTTGCTTTAGCTCCCTCTTGGACTTAGTCTTCTTGGACTAGTCTTCATTTGATTTCTGGGACTCTTCATGTCTTGTACTTCTTTTGTCTTTGGAGACCTTGGCCTTTGATTTTATTTCGAGGCCTATTAGCAAGTTTTCTACTTGCTTCTTTCTTTTCTTAATTTTCTTTCTTTGACTTGGTCTTCAATTTGCTTTGACTTTGCAGGTACAAGGAGTCCTCGATTGGGAGCTTCATTTTTCATGCACTTTTTGAGGCATAGGAAGGGGAAAAGACCTCCATACTTCAAGTCTAGGAAAGATCATTGCTCCATAGCAACTCTCTTTGCTTGATAAGTAGTCAACCCAGGGATTTAAAAGCAAGCCTCTTGAACTGTCACAAGATTGTTGCAACACAAGCATACTCGAGACACAAAGGGAAAAACTAGGAGACCTTAATGGTGAAAGGGTCACAGAGGGGAGATCAAGAGTTGAACTTCATCAGCCTTAGACCAAAGATGCAAACCAAAATTATGAAGTGGAATGGATGATGGAAGGATGGCCATAATATGGACCCAAAGAAGAGGGTACAAGTCTTTGCAAAATACTTAAAAAATACCTAGGTTCAATGGTGCATAAGTAAATCAAGGATCTACTTCATCAACTTGAAAGTGTGATACTACTATCTATACTCATCAGGCAATCAATAGTAATACATCAACTATGGCAATAGTAGCATATAGTATATCATCATATAATTCATTATCATGGCATGGCATAGTAGTAATAACATGGTATATATCTCATCATCACATCATACCAGTGAAGATAAAATCGTCGTTTTCCCGAAAAATCGCGATTTTTTTGGCCTGTCGATTTTTTCGACTAAAAAAATCATTTTTTTTGTAAAAACCAAACTTCGCGATGCTTTGAAAAAATCGGCGAGTTTTTAGGAAAAATTGTGCCATGACCCAAAAAATCGCTAGGGAGGCTTTTTCATAGTTTTATAAACTCGGATTTTTTTTGAAAAGTAGGAGCAGTGTTGTACAAGTGACATTGAAGTCAGCAATATTAAAAGTATGAGCAGTGTTGTACAAGTGGCATTCTCCTCATCTTTAATTTTCTATCCTTTTACTTAAATTTTTAACATTACCATTAATTGTTTCATAATGTTTGAGAGTGGTTCCAACCTCATTGGACTTCATATGCAAAATGTAGAATTTTATATCCCATTCAGAATTGAACACGCTTAATAGTTTTTAGGATTTCAGGATTGTAAAATTTCCACTAGATTCTATCATGTATGAGGGTAAGGGATTGGAATTTAATCAAGAACATCAAACTCTCTATGTACCTTGGTGTTGGTGGTGCTAATGCCTAATTGTTGAAGTTGATTGAACTCCTCTGTCATGACCTTAATAAAAATGTACCCTTCAGTCAAGCAAAACCACTTATTAAGCATTGGAAACTTTTTCTACCTTATGTTAATGCTTGGATAAAGAAGTTTCAAAAAAATTGTAGGGTCCAATGTCCTTGGAGGATCAACTTCGATATATGAGGTAGAGGAAAGGGCTAGAGCTTAGAGGAGGGCAGAAAATGGTGCTATTGTTGAATAGAATCCCAATATAGGCAATGGATTTGAAAATTATGTATTTTCAATTTTGATTCAGATATGTATTGCACTTAGTGCTATTTTGATATATTCACCCTTAAATGGTATATACATGAGTAGACTTTGCATATTTTGTCTCTAATGGTTTGGAATCATAGCTTGGAATCTTTAATATATATTTTTTTTCATTAAAATTGTAAAATTTTATGTATTTTTTAGTAGTCCGAGTCATTGAAATCAAATTGCTCCGAGTCATTGCCAGTTTTGGTTCCAAACGGAGTTGACCCTTGGCCGGTTCAAAGTCCGGTTACAAGTTTTAAAACATTGGTCATTTTGTCTTTGGGATTTTGGATAAGGGAGAGGGTTTGTGGTCATCATTACTCATTGTGGAGGTAGCTAGACAACCATCATCATCACCATCAAGGATTTTTTAGTGGAGCAAGGATTCAATCTCATTTGCCAACCAGTGTTGAAACTTCCAAATTTCCAATCTTTGAAACTTTGATGTATCATTTTTTATTTATGTGCTTTCTCCATATTTATGTGCCAATGTGTTTATCTAATGTTGTCGTTGCTTTATATGTTTTAAATTCTGAAAAAAATGAATATATTTTGTATTTTTTAATGTTTGTCGCAGTTTGCTGACTTTTTTGCTGATGTTGCCAAGAAGTTGTATTCGGGACCCTTGCCGATTTCTTTCAGATGCTGATGTTATCTACTTTGCATCATATCTCATTACACAAAGGGGAGGCCCAAGAGCAGCAAAGATGGACCTCGACACTTTGGCATAACAGGTCACAAAGAAGACAGGTAAATTAAGACATGATATGAGGCCTTCATTGAGTAGAACCACCAATCCAAAAGAAGGGAAAACAACCATGATGATGGGAAGAGGCGATCCTAAGTGAATGAGGAAAATCAATCATAAACCTAACAAAGCAGACTAAAGGTTTGATTGGACCCATCAAGCCAATTCGTATATTACATCTAATCAAATTTTAATGAATCATGACAAGATCAACAAGCAAATAAAGGTCACATGACAAACCCACTATGGGAAAGTAAATGATAAAATCTATCATTGGATGAGGGTCTATATTCACAAGTCCAACCATTACTCCATTCTAGAACCACCAAGAGTTAATGTGGTTTCACTGTTATGTATCGGCTCAACTAAATTTTGTGTTAGAAGGAGAACTTCCCATGATGGTACTACTATTAAATAATGTGAAAAAAGCACAAAACAGAGGTATGTGAAATAGACATACAGTTCCACAACCCATATAGAGAATAACCACGACAACTATACAAGTGCAAAGGAACTCAAAGGAGTATGCCAAGAACCCAATGGAGAAACCAAAGGTCTAGGAATCATGAGGACAGAACAACATCAGAAAGGACTCAACCCTCTACGACAGGAATTCTTGAGAAAACGGAGGATCGCAAACACAAAAGCCAAGCAAGGAACATTATCATTGGACAAAAGCAAGAAAACATGAACAGAATTCTTCCAAGAAAGGATCGTCATCAAAAGAAGACTTGAAGATATGGAGTGGTTACAATATCAAGCAACTCTAGGATTCAATTACTCAATATTTGCATAAACTTATCAATTACTTCTAAAAAAAAAGACAGTTATGGTCACAATGTGTAGATGCAAGGGTTAAGGAAATACAGGTACAATAGATAAGGAGAGAATGGAGCCTCGATTGCAGGCCACTAGGGTAAGGACTATTTAGATGATGCAAACCTTCAGTGGATGACCCAATGGTAAAAAGCATCAAGCATCATGTAGAGAGACCCACAGCTATCGGAAATTGCAAAAGCAAAGTAAATCAGGACGACCAAACATGCATAGACAACAACATCAATGCAGGTATCAGTCAAAGAAAATGATAGGGTTCCTCTAAAGAGGGTAATCATCAAAAGAAGAATAGAAAATTTTCAGCATAAAAAATAGTAAGCATTTAAAAGCACAGTAACTTAGATGAAATATTGCCCTCTTGCATTAGCCCAAGGAAAACAGGCACTGATCTACCCTTTTCACTATCCAAAATATTATTTTTTCAGTATTTTTCCACCTTTTTTGTATTCTAGAAATTGCATGAAGATTTCTGTTTTGAAATTTCTACACTTTCTGCATTTAGTTTAATTCAGAAATTTCATTTCCAGCAATACATATTAGTCTAGGAACCTCATTTAGGATTTCAAACTAAATTAAATTTGATTTTATGCATGCTAGAAATTATAAATAAACTTGTTTTAAATTGTTTGCAATTTCAGCACTGTATTTATTTCAGAAATTTGATTTCCAGCATTGCATTTTTGTCTAGGAACCTTACATTCTAAAAACTAGGCATTTTTGTCTAGGCATCTTATACTAGACAAACTTCAAATTTTTACATTCTGGAATTTGGATTTAAATTTTGTTTTGAGTTTTCTGCATTTTCCAGTAGTTAGTTTACTTCAGAAATTTACATTTTCAGAATTGCATTGAGTCTAAATACCTCGTTTCCAGAATTTAAATTAGACTCTTTAAATCATATTTGCGTTCGAGAATTTTAATTTTAGTTTCTGTTTTGAAATTTCTGCGTTTCCAGCAAGTAATTTAATTCAGAAATTTAAATTTCAGATTGCATTTGAGCATTTAATAGCTTAAACTTGCTCAAACTCTATCTTTCCAGAGAGCTGTATATTCTAGCCAACAATATCATCACTTAAATCAGATTTGTACCAAGTTTAGACAACTTAACACATACTCTCCTATACTAGACTTGTATGTTGGTTTTGTAAGCCTAAAACTTACCTTGCCAAAAACACAAAAACCAGATTTTATTTAAGACCAAAACAATACACTTTATACCTTAGACCTTCAACTTAAACTTACCTTAAGGAAGCCCCCCTTGTGCTAGAGAAGAGCTAGCCTAAAGTGTGATGAATAGCTGTTGTGGTGACAGTGGGCAGCCTTCCTAAGTTCAACTTAAGCTTTCACCTTGGTGATTGGGACTTTTTCACCTTGGGTGTAAGATTTTGTTGTAACACTACCAACAGTGTTGGGCACTCTGTCAAGACTAGCTGGATCAAAGCAACAAATCCTCCCAGCTAACCTCAACAACAACAAAAATAAAAACTAGTCCATACTAGTATAACAAATTCCTTGGTTCCATTCTTTGTTATTCATCCTCCACATGGATGGCAAAACCATGAATCTACATATCGAACGTTGATTTATGCAAGACCTAACCAATCAAAAGTAAAGCAACAAGATAACGTAGGGAACATCCTTTCTTTCAAAAACGATTCTCATATAGGCCAAGCTAGCTGCTATTTTAGGCAACATCTTAGTCAAGGGAACTGCTCTCCTTCCAAATTACCAAGTGGAATAAGCATGGGACACAAAATCATGCAAGCCACATTTGAACTTAACAAGTAGGTCATGCATCGATAGAAAAAGCATGCAAGCCCTTTTCAAAATTAGCAAGTGGAATGTGTATGGTATAGATGCTTGCCAATTGGCACAATGCCCCACCATCTTTTCCTCCCTTAGGCTTTCAGTCATTATTGTATTATTATGCACATTAGTTTTTGCCCTTTTATTTGACTATTAAATAACAAGTCTTTTTATGCCTTAAACAAATTATCAAAACATTTAATTTCTAATAATGGAGCCTTTGCACATAGGCCCCTAACTATTCAAATACATCAATCATACATTAATATTTACACATGATCATCATTCCATACTAGAACATCAAATGGGGTATTACATCTCTCCTAGCATCCAAGGATGAAGGACCCCTAGTAGAAGTAATGAAATTGGTTATTCATCTGATATCATCGGTCCTAAGCAGGGTTGCAACAATGAGTGACTCTCATCCAAAGATCTTTGTGGGACCTCAAAGTCAATTCTAGTCCTGATAATTCAAGTTGGAGAGAAATATGTGACAAGTCCATTACTATCTCCATGGATATTAACTACAGACACAAACTACTTCATGATATCATTCAAGGAAATGGAAAGAAGAAGTGATCAACTAGGTATTCTCTGCTAAATCCCAAAGTGATCTACACCTAAAGGTAACAACCTCCTTGAGCAATAGAGTTAGGCATCTATGGTCGAGGTACCTAAAGAACATGGATAGGTTATCACTTTCATCTCTAAACATATAGTAGAACTTTCCCCATATCACATCATAAATTGGGTACCTGAAAACAAAACCCTCTCTACTCGCTTACCTCCTAAAGGGGATAAAGCCTAGAAATCTCAATGCGCATTTGATTAGAGCAGATCCAAAACTGGACAAGAGGGAATTTGAGTCCATATAACCCGTGTATTAAGGGTAATTAAGGAAAACAAAGATTCCATATAAAACTTATGAAAATGCTCAAAATGCAAGGTCGTCTAAGAAAAAGGGACTTGGCATGAGTGAGCCATGTAATATGGACAAAGCTTGTATAAATGTTCCTTTTTATCACATTATTAGTTTCATATTTTAGGGCATGAATATGAGGAGCATCCAAAGAGATCCAATATCAAGGGAGGCAATTATCAAAATAGCAACAAATTGAAGGAGCATGGAGGCCTCAATATACAAAAATAGTTTTGGATCATGCTACAACAAATAAGTGAGATTCTTAGAAGAGCACAGTGCCAAGAAAGAATACCCACTACTCTTGGATGAAGAATCTCCCCATCATCCTAAGTCCATGCAAGTACACACATTAATGGTGGAGTGGTTGGGCATCAAACTTAGCTTAGACTTTTTTCGTTTCTTTTTTATTCAAGGTAATATATCTTAAGGGAAGCCTCCCAAGCACATCCCCTCATTTTGACGATGGTACCCAAGGTAAACCCTAGGTTCTTCAAGGCACAAGGCTAGGTCAACAACACATGAATAGATCATATATAGCTTATCAACAGTCAACTCACTAAGAGAAAATATGTCAAAAAGTGGGATTTGAACTGAGGTGAGGAGGGTAAACAACTTTTCCTCACAACCACTCAAGCTACACCTAATTGACCAACATAACTTGGACTATGCACTAAGGGGAATATTAAATAATTCCTATGGGAGAGGAGTATTAATGTGGAACAAAATCCTAGCATAGGGATATGCCACTAGAGTCGAGATAGATTGCAACATCACATAGATAACAACTACAATGCATGATACCAAGACTGTGGGAAATGTTAGTACCAAAATGAGGGAGGATGTTATCACATCAACCGAATGACTTGCACCCAAAAACCAATGTTTGGATTAGCAAAGTTTTTGGGGTGTGTAATGACTTATAAAACATCCTTGTCTCACAATTATTATTCATGTGGAATTATTGACAACACACACACAAATAGAAGGAAGGTATTAATTGTTGAAGAATGTAGCTCAAACAAAAACTTCCGCACAGGTTTAGTGTGAACGTGGCCAAAGTAGTTCAAGTTAATTCTATTTTGTATTCACTTTAGAAATAAAGTGAAAGTATTATATTTAGTTGTTGATTCTAATAAGGTAAATTTGAATACATTAGTGATTAAAATTAATCTAAATCGTATATCTCACTGAGAAATTAGGGTTTTAGCTCAAGTATAAAGCCAAGTCAAGATCGAGAGTTTAGACAACAATTTTGTTAGACGGAGACAGTAACCGGAAGAGAGGAGAGAAAGCAAATCAATTCGAAGAGGATCGACCAGTAGACTTACAAGTTCAAGATAGTGCAATATAGCAGTAGTCTATATAGTAGTACGGACATATCCGTACAAATCAATACAGTCGTATAGACATAGATGTACGATACAATTCGTACCATCGTATGAACAGATCCATACAATCGTGCATATAGGGTCATATAGGTCGTACATCATTGACTTGGTTTCTCTACAGGCTTACTTCTCTTTAGCAAGCCATACACCTTAGGTTGGGGTGATTTTTTTACCATGCAAATGTTGGTTGTAAGCAGTTGTGGAGGTTCCCTTGAAAGCTTTGATTAGATAAATGATATGCTAATTTGAAGGAGAAATTCCCTATGTATGTGTGTAATTGTTTATGCTTCCGCTATTTATTTCCATCTATCTGTGTGATTGTTTCCATGTGAAGAAGTTAATTTTCCGCCATTTAATAACATACTTGTTTAGTTGAGAACATAAGGAAAACAGTCACCTAAGGTTTGGAATTTTCACATTAATGTGGAACAAAATTCCAACATAGGGATATGCCACTATAGTAAGATAGCTTGCAACATCACCGTTGGAACCTAAAGTTATGCAGGTTCATCACACTCTTGGATCTTCTAGAGACAGTCAGTCGATAAACTACAATCAACTAGCAAAGTAGTCGAGTGGAGTCACGACTGAGAGAGTAGAAGGTTCAACTGAATAGTCGGTTGAACAAACAACTAGATGATCGGTAAGACCATGGTCGATGTGACTACAACAGCCGACTACACTTTGGGGCGTTGCGGATTTTGTGGAAATCATTAGAACCAACGAAATCTATTTGTGGACCAAATGTTCCTCACTTTTAGGGAGTTTGTTAGATCTAGAGACTATAAAAGGACGACCCTATGGGTTGCGTTATGTACGATGATTATGAGATGTATCCTTTGTGATAATGCATTGTGATGTTCTAATCACAATGTGTTGTGGTTATGTGCTGTAACGGTGTCTTTAGACACCACCTTTCTTCTTGGAATATTGTTCCCTTCTGTCATTTCTTTTATGTTCTATAGATCAAGGTAAAGAGGTTCCCCAACATGGTATCAGAGCTGTTAGTTTTGATCTAGCCCTGTTGTCTGCGAATTGTGTTGAGTTGAATCTAGGGTTAATCGACTCTGGGCTGACGATTTGTTAACTGATACCTCTTCTTGAACTTTGATTAGATCTGTTTGATCAAAAGGATGACTTCCAAGGTAGAAACTGTTGTTCTTAATGGACATAATTATGCAATATGGGCAACAAACATGGAGACTTTGTTGAAGAGCAAAGGACTGTGGCAATACATGAAGACTGTTATTGTTGATCCGATGGATGTTGATGCTAAGTTTATCATAGATGTAAAAAAAGGCAAAGTTATTTGTATCATCACGACCTACATTTCAGGGGAGATTCGCTTTCACAAGAGCAGGATCAACTTTCCTCATATCATCTGGACTAAACTGAAGACGTTGTTCAACAAAGTTAATGAAAGTCAAGTAATGCAGATACAGAAAGAGTTGATCTCTCTGGAACCTCTATCCTTTGACAAGATTGAGGTCTATTTAGCTCACATTAAGGAGCTACAGCTGAAATTGGGCAAATGTTGCAAGGATTTTCGGAAGAAGGATGGACAACTTATTGAACTGGTCCTAAAGAATTTGAAGGCACCATATGATGTCTTTTATTCCTCCTTCCACGCCAATTGGATGTCACGCAAGCAAGACGGTAAGGATTTTACCTCTGATACTTTCTGTGATTTGTTGATTAAAGACCAATAAAAATTCCTTTAAGAAGGGAAGCTTGGTAGCAAACACCAAGCTAACTTGCTCAAGAGCAAGGTCAAGCAAAATTCTAAATAACATGGTCAACTGGATCATCAACCAGAATGTATCGACCAACCTACAAAAGAGATGTCATCAACGAATAAGGATTGAAAGAAGAAGACCTATCAACATTGTGTAAAAGTGGGACATGTCAAGAAGAACTATTGGAAGAAGATGAAAGATTTGGAAGAAAAGGTCAAGCACCTCAAGGACAGTGCATCAACTGGTCAATCGATCAATCGACCTACTGAAAATTATACCTTCTTTGTAAGTACTTAGGCATCACACACCCGTACCACTCAGACAGAATGGATAGTCAATTTTGGATGTACTCATCATATGGTGAAAGATGCTTCTATGTTCTCATCCTTAAGTGGAGCTTCAGAACAGAAGATTTATGTGGCTAATGACTACGCTCTCAGAGTTGTTGGAAGTGGAAATGTTGAATGTCAGCATGGTCAAATATTGAATGTCTATCATGTCCCTAGTTTGAGCGCTAATTTGATGTCGGTTGCTCAACTTACACAGACTAAGAAGACTATGGAGTTTTGGCCATATCACTTTATTGCAAAGTATCTAAGGCTTGGTGGCGACTATTGCTTTAGGGCATCTAGATCCCAAAGATGGACTTTATAAGTTCTGTGATTCCTCCCAATCGATTGCACCAACTACAGCAACTGGACCGACTGCACTCATTGCTCTGGCCAACGACAGAAGTCGAATTAGGCATGAACAACTAGGACATTCGAAGTTTGAAGATGATGGTAACTCACAACATGGTTATTGGTTTCCCAAAGACAGTTCCACCTGATGGAGTTTGTAGAGGATGTATGCTTGGAAAGCATTAACAAGCACCCTTTGATTCCAGGAAAGCATGGCAAGCACAGAATTGACTAGAACTTGTTCACAGTGATTTTCGTTACACGAACAAACCTTCATTAGCAAGTGTGAAGTATGTTTTGACCTTTATTGATGATTTATCTAGATTTGCATGGGTATATTTCTTGAAGAGTAAGAGTCAAGTCTTTGAAAGATTCAAGGAATTTAGAGCATTGGTTGAGAAGTAATGCGGTCGTCCAATTAAATGTTTGAGATCAGACAATCGTGGTGAATATGTGAGTCGACAATTTGAAGAGTATATCTTGAAAAATGGTATTTCTTGGCAAAAAAATGTCCCTCACACCCCTCAGCAGAATTGAGCCGCAAAGAGGAAGAATCAAACTTTGGTAGAAATGGCCAACTGCCTACTGTAGACTAAAGATCTTCTAGCGAAGTTTCGAGCAGAAGTTGTTTACTGTTCAAACTATCTCCTGAACCTTGTACCGACTAGACCAGTCGCGACATGACTCTAGTCGAGAAGTGGAATGGCAGGAAACCCTCTATCAAACACCTTAGAACATTTGGAGGTGTTGCTTGGGTGCATATCCGTGATAATTGCAGGAAGAAATTGGATGCAAAGTGTCATGCTTGCATCATGATGGGCTACTCTTATGAGTCGAAATCCTTTAGACTATTTGATCATGTCAAACAACAGATCATCTTAAGCAAAAGTGTGATCTTTGATGAAAATATTTCAGGCAATAAGCTGTTGAATTCGTCCTCTAGTCTATTGCATAGTCATCCATTTGACATTCTTGAAGAATCTGGATCGACTATATTCATTTATGGAGTTCCGACCGAACCGATGAATTATGTTCTTGAGTCAACTGGTAGTCGGTCTACCATGACTACAAAAGTTGGCATCTTGACTTTCCCGATTCATTCGACTGATGCTAACTGACCTGAATCACTGTAGACTTGCTTATCTCAGTGGGTTGTTAAGACGATTGAAGCTACTGGATCAGATGTCGGAGATGCTAGTATTGGTCGACAGAATCGCAGTCAAAAACAATGTGGAAGCATTGCATTAATGGTGCATGTTCTTGACACCTGTGATCCTGACACTCATGTTGATGCTAAGGGCGTGCCAAAATGGGAAAACGCTATGATTGTTGAAATTGATTCCATGAAGAAGAATCAAACATGGGAACTTGTTCCTCGACCGCAAGGAAAGAATGTTGTGAAGTATCGATGGGTTATAAGACCAAGTTTACTTTCGATGGTGTTGTTGAACTCCACAAGGCGCGTTTGATTGCCAAGGGTCTTTCTCAGCAAGAAGGCATTGACTACACTGAAACGTTTGCCCCTATTGCAAAGATGAACTCTGTTCGACTGATCGTTTCCCTTGCTACTCGTTTTGGATGGGAGCTTCAACAAATGGATGTTAAAAGTGTTTTTCTTCATGGAGGTTTGACTGAAGAAATATATGTGTTAGAATTTTAAATGCAATAACATAAAGGATCACTGAAAGATAAACAAGCACAACATAGACAATAGTACACAATAATTTATCCTAGGAAAACCCTCGTGGGGCAGAAAAACACAACAAACTTCTTCCATATAGATTCGCCATAATGTACAATAGTAATCCTCGTGCAAAAACACAAAACAAGAAGACTCCAAAAGCAGCTACTCTCTTTGACTCTATCTCTCTACTCATGCGAACTTGATGAGTGAGTGTGGTGACCAAATGAGGAGGGTGAGCCTCGCATTTATACTAATCATTCACTTGACCCTTTTCCCCAATAGGGATGACTTGGGTCTCCTAACAGGGCCGACTTGTCCAATTAACAATAAAATAACCTTTTATGGATCTTTCTAGGCGAACCTAACAATTAGGGTTTACATTAACTCTTTCAATGACTTTTACATTATCAATTACATCAATAATAATTCCTGAAGGAAGTACAATACAAACTAAGTCACCGGACACGTGGGTTTAGGGTGAAGTGTCCTGTGGGGACGTGTTGGGCGCGGACACGTGTCCCCCACTTGGGAGGGTCGTGTCTTGCCTCTGCACACATCGTGGAACAACTGGCCTTTAAGTAAATTCCGTGGGTCATCCATCCTCTGTCATTCGAGCTAAGGTGTAAATGCATGAAGATGGGTCTGGCTTGAAGGATTCGATGCCATGCTTTCAGGCATTCATCGGGACCAATACCGTCACACCCCATACTTTCGATTGGGTGGCTTGCGGAGGATCCGTTGGATCCCTTGGATTTTTCATGAGCAGATATATTTTAGGGATTACTCCATCGTTTGTTTGTTGGTTTGTTTTTTCTTAATTATTATCCATAACTTATAAGAGATTTTCATGAGTGAGTAAATGGTGGGTATTATTACTATATAAATCATTTTTGCATTTAGTAAGGAAGGTGTTCGATATTTTAAAGTTAGTTTCTCTATATTATCAAATAAATTTGATAAATATTTACTAGATTTAAATAGATTTCAATTTGATACTTTTGATAAATCCTCAAATGTTCTACTTTCTAGTTTGTAAATGTTCTACTTTCTATATTTTTAAATTTTAATATATTTTAAAAATATATATATATGTATATAAAACGTGTTCTTCGTGTCCTGATTCCGGGGGTCACCATGTCCCGTGGGGACACTCGTGTCTCGTGTCCTCGTGTCAGGTGACTTAGAATACAAATAATACAAATGATACAAATAAGAATATCTTCCAAAGTTACATTCTTCAACACTCCCTCTTAACAAGGAAAGTATTCTTTTGACACCGTCACCATCGTTTTCCAACTGCTGCACTTATGTACTCTAACTATTGACATCTGACATCTCCTAAATCTATATATCAAAAGAAGTTTCACATAGCCAGTTGTTTTTCATGTTGGATGTATCTAACCTTGCAGCGCCAGCCGTTTTTCATGTTGGATGTATCTAACCTTGCAGCGCCAGCCCTTTTTCATGGTGGATGCAACTCTCCACAGAGCCAGCGCTTTTTCATACTGGATGTGACTCTCCATAGAGCCAACCTTTTTTCATGTTGGATGTGCCTTTCTACATAGCCAACCCTTTTTCATGTTGGAAGTAACTCTCTTGCAAAGATAGCGCTCTTTCATGCTAGATGCAAACCTCTACAGAGCCAGTCCTTTTTCATACTGGAGATGTTTATTCCTCTGGTCGGGAAAGTCATTATTGTATTTGGGTCATGCAAAGTCATTGAGGTTAACCCTCCATTGTATGTCGGGGCATTAGACCCCAGAGTTAAGTTGTTAATGGGTTATTAGACTCTCCTAGAGAAGTCAACCCAGTCAGGTACAACTAGGGGCCGACCTAGTTAGGTAAAGGTAAGGTGAAAGTTAAAGTATAAATAGAGAGGGTGCCTCTCTCATTTGGATCATTCACTCACTCACTCAATTCGCATTAGTGAGAGAGAGGAGGAGTTCACACAAGTGGAGAAGAGAGAAGTTGTTGAAGACCATCTCTATTTTGGGTTTTACTTTGGTGACATTGTATTGGTGATCATTCTATCTCTGAGGAAGTTGCGGGGTTTTCTCCTTTATGGTCTCCCTGAGGAAAATCTTTGTGTCTTTAATCTCCTGTATTTATTGTTGTGCATGTTATTCTCTCAGATAAGATCCTAGATAATATTGAATTAAATTGTGAAAATCTAACATGGTATCAGAGCTAACCTAAGAAGTAAACACTATGCAGCTACGGAAGCTAGGGCTTCTTAATTTTGGACTTCTCTCCACAGATCATCAACAAAAGGAGGCTAGGATAGCTCGCCTTAAGAAGGCGAATCTTTCTATCGAAGCAGAAGTTGATTCTGAGCATTTTCACTTTTTGCCCTGTCACTACTGCGGGAAATTAGGGCTTTTCACAAAAGTGGAATTTTGGAGTGCAAATAGCATAGGGAGGTGTTCCTCATCAAAATCGAAATTTAGAGACCAAGATCGAAGTTTTTGGTTGGGTAAAACTCCCGAAAATTCAAACCCTAATTTGACTCTGGACCAGAAAAACCAGAAAGGACCAGAAATTACAGATTAGAATTTCGCAAGTCAATTTTCAGGGGTTAATTTTTGGAATCTTCAGAAACCAAGTGTACCATCCTGCTCGCCTCAATCAAGCGCATCTTTCCATCTAGACAGAAGTTTCAAATTCCAAGTTTGAAACTTTAGGGTTTCTCTGACAAACCCTAGCCAGCTCCAGAACCAGTTTCAGCAAATCAAAGTGGTAAGACCTAAAAGATTTTCTATTTCCATTTGAGTTTCTCATTAAAGATGTCTCACCACACCAAGCTTGAGGATAAGCTTGAAGGGGCTGATAACTTCCGAGCATGGAAGTATAGGATTGGACTTTTCCTAGAAGAGAATGAATTGGACACCTATGTGAATGAAGAGGTTCCAGTTCCAGAGGGATATGAGGCTAAAGCCTTACACAAGGAGAACTTGGTTAAGGCCAAGAGGATCATTGCTGATTCTATTAAGGATCACCTCATCCCACATGTGTCTTCCTTAAAGACACCCAAAGAGATGTTTGATTCCTTAACCAAGCTATTTCAAGGAAAGAATATAAATAGGAAGATAACCTTGCGAAACCAGTTGAAGAATGTCAAGATACAAAATGCAAAGACCATGCAGTCCTATTTTACAAGGGTCTCTCAACTCAAGGAGCAACTTGAAGCTGTGGGAGAAGATGTAGAAAATGGAGAAATTGTGATGACCACCTTGAATGGTCTTCCTAGATCATGGGATTCTTTCATTCAAGGGATTTGTGCTAGAAAGAAGTTAATCACATTCAGTAGGTTGTGGGAGGAATGCTCACAAGAAGAAGCTCGACTTGTAGCTCAAGAAGAAAAGATGAATAATGAAGACTAGACTCTCACAGCACACACCAGGAAGAATAACACTAAGAGGGAGCATCCTCATCACAAGAAAGAAAGACACTACCACCAGAATCAAAGAAGGAACTTCAAGAGAGATCTATCTCACATTCGATGCTTTACTTGTGATGAAAGGGGACACTACTCCAAAGATTGTCCCAAGAACAAAAGTAGCTCCCACAAGAAGAACAACAAGAAGAAAAGGCATCATGCTCATACTGCAGAGAATGATGAACCTCCAAGGAAGAGAACCAAAGAAGACAGTGAAGATTCTTCAAGTGATGAAGAGTATGTTCTGATTCCAGGTCTCACAGGCACTGTTACACATGGAATCAATGATTGGCTTGGAGATAGCGGGTCTTCCAAGCATATGACAGGATTTAAAGAATCCTTTGTGAACCTATCTAAACATGCGTCACCCCACAAGGTGAAACTTGGGGATGATTACCAGTACCCCATAAAAGGAAGTGGTGAAGCCTCTTACAAGCTAGACTCTGGGAAGTCTTTGAATATGAAGGATGTCCTATATGTTCCAGGACTCAAGAAGAACCTTCTCTCCATATCGGCATTGGATGCAAAAGGTATGAGGGTTGCATTTGTTGATGGCCAAGTCCTAATGTGGCCAAAGGGAAAGACTATAGACGATGCAGTTGTGATTGGAGAGCAAGAGGGAGGTTTGTACAAATTGAAGGGCCAACCTGAACAAGCCTTGGTTCATGACTCCACGGAACCAAGTGAACTATGGCATAGGAGGCTTGCACATGTGCACTATAGAGCACTACCTCTTGCAAGCAAAGCAGTTGAAGGTCTTCCAGAAATCCAGGCAAAGCATGAAGGCGTTTGCAAAGGATGTGCGAAAGGAAAGAAGATAAAGAAGAAATTTCCAAGTAGCGAAAGCAAGGCAAAAAGAATCTTGGAAATCATCCACTCCGATGTATGCGGTCCGATGTCATCCAGTTCATTGAGTGGGTATGTATATTGTGTTTCTTTCATTGATGATTTTTCTAGGAAGACATGGATATATTTCTTGAAGAACAAAGATGAAGTATTCAGTAAATTCAAGGAATTCAAATCCTTGATCGAGAACCACACAGAAAAGAAAATCAAGACCTTTCGATCAGACAATGGCGGAGAGTTCACATCAGAAGACTTCAAGAAATTATGCAGAGATTCACGGATTAAGAGGGAGTTGACTACTCCATACAATCCACAGCAGAATGGCGTTGCAGAAAGGAAGAATAGAACAATCATGGAAGCAGCAAGAGCGATGCTTCATGACGAGGATCTTCCTATGCATCTATGGGCAGAAACTGCGAGGACATCCGTGTATGTACAAAACCGTACTCCACAAAGAGTACTTGACAACAAGACACCAGAAGAAGCTTTCTCTGGCGAGAAACCAGAAGTCAACCATCTCAGGATATTTGGTTACCCGGTGTACATACATATTCCGAAAGAGAAGAGAACGAAACTAGATCCTTCAGGAAAGAAGGGCATATTCGTGGGATATAGTGAAAGCTCGAAGGCTTACAGAATATATTTTCCAGGGTTCAAGAAGATAGACATCAACAGGGACGTAACATTTGATGAAGACTCAGCCTACAACAAATCTAGAAAGCTACCTATTGAAGACATTGAAGAACCAGAAGCACCCAGGATCCGAGATACAACAATGAATGAAGCAAACCCAGAAGAAGATGAAGACCGCGAGATAGAAGACCCACAAGAACCTGTAGATCCACCCCGTGAGAAGAACTCTCACAAGAGGAAACCAGCATGGGTACGAGAGGCAATTCAGGATGCAGAGAGATATGGCGCTCCAGAAGGAATGCACAGAGAAAGCAAGAGACCGATGCCATACTCCAGCTATGTAGCCCTGCTGTGTGACATCATTAACAAAGAACCTTCCAACTATGAGGAAGCAGCAAAGAAGAAAGAGTGGAAGGATGCCATGATCGAGGAGTATCAGTCAATCATGAAGAATGATGTATGGGTTGTGGTACCAAGACTAGAGGTGAAGTTTGTTGTGACTTCCAAGTGGACCTACAAGATCAAGCATGCTACAGATGGCAGCATAGAGAAACACAAGGCAAGATTTGTGGCACGTGGCTTCTCCCAGAAGGAAGGGATAGATTATGAGGAGACATTTGCACCTGTAGCCAAAGACACTTCCATCAGAACAGTACTTGCATTGGCTGCAGTAATGAAATGGAAGGTACACCAAATGGATGTCAAGACAGCTTTCTTGAATGGTGTAGTGGAAGAGGAAGTGTATGTGGAGGAGCCACTCGGATTTCAGACACATGACAGGGAGACTCATGTGTGCAAATTGAAGAAGGCCTTGTACGGATTAAAGCAGGCACACAGGACGTGGTACATCAGGATATACAGCTTCCTGACTAGTTTGGGCTTTACCAAGAGTAAAGCGGATTCCAACCTTTACTACAAGGTTGAGGAAGGGAACCCAGTGATACTCCTATTCTATGTAGATGACCTATTTGTGACAGGTGAGGATGGGTTGATTGCAGACACGAACAGGAAGCTTGCTACCGAGTTCGAGATGAAGGACTTGGGCATGATGCATTACTTTCTAGGTATGGAGGTGTGGCAGAGCGCGGATGGAATCTTCCTTGGACAAGGGAAGTATGCAGTAGAGATCCTAAAGAGGTTCGGGATGATGGACTGCAAGGCCATGGCCACACCTATGGCATCGAACCTGAAGCTATTGAGTGATGCTTCATCAGATTCGGTTGATGCCACAATGTATCGTTAGATGATTGGATCTTTGATGTACCTGACAAATACGAGACCAGATATTTGCTTTGTTGTGAACACATTGAGCCAGTTCCTGACAGATCCGAGACATGTTCACTTGATTGCTGCAAAGCATATTCTGAGGTACCTGAAGGGTACGGTTGATTATGGGCTCATGTATGATGTGAATCAGAAGATTAACCTGGAGGGTTATGTTGATTTGGATTGGGCAAGTAGTGTCATTGATAGGAAGAGCACTTCGGGGTGTTGCTTCAGTTTGGGATCAGGTGTGATCTATTGGTTTAGCAGGAAGCAATCCTGCATGGCACTGAGTACAGCCGAAGCAAAGTATGTTGCAGCTTGTTTGGCTAGTTGTGCGGCAGTATGGCTTAGGAAGCTACTGTCTGATTTGTTTGATCTCCAGTTGGATGTGACTTGTATATTTTGTGACAACCAGAGTTGTGTGAAGTTGTCTAAGAACCCGGTGTTCCATGACAAGTCGAAGCACATTGAGATCAAGTACCACTATATTAGGGATATGGTGCAGAGAGGAGCAATGAAGCTCCAGTATGTTGCGACAGACGAGTAGATAGCCGATGTGTTGACCAAGCCGTTGGCCAGAGTGAAGTTTGAGTACTTCAGAGAGAAGCTTGGTGTACTCCAGATCGAGGTTCCTTCCAAGGGGAAGTGATGAGTCCGGAAGACGCAAATGCACATGAGATGAGCCATTCTCACATGGTGGTAGGTGTGTCCTCCCATGGTGCAGATGTAAGGGTTGGGGCCATTTCGACATGGTTGAGGTGTGTCTTCCCATGGTCGTTGATATAAGTTTCGATCCATTCCAACATGGTTGAGGTGTGTCTTCCCATGGTCGTTGATATAAGTGTCGAGCCATTCCAGCATGGTTGAGGTGTATCTTCCCATGGTTGTTGATATAAGTGTTGTGCCATTCTAGCATGGTTGAGGTTTGTCTTCCCATGACGTCGATGTAAGGGCAATGCCATTCTTGCATGGTTGAGGTTTGTCTTCCCATGGCGTAGATGTAAGTGTTGAGCCTTTCCCGAATGGTGGTAGGTTTGTCCTCCCATATCGGTTGATGTAAGTGTTGTGTGATGTGCATCTGGGCTGTGCCCCATTGACGTTGAGATGATCTGGACGTGATGAGGTGATAGTAGGAGACGCAGGTTTTTGCAGAGGCAATATAATAAGTCCTGGGTTGTACCTACTTGATGGCTTTCTCGCAGAGATGATGAAGACCTACATGGAGGCTAGGCCTACATCCAGCATGAAAAAGGTTTGGCTTTGTAGATATTCCTATGACGAGTAGAACTGAGAGATAGCACCAATCGATGGTCGAGATGACGAGGATTGCAGCAGCAGTGATGATGACAATCCAGTGTTGATGATGATGTTCCAGCATTGTTGATCCAACGACGAAGACTTGTGTTGATGACTGTGTCAAGAGAATAACTTCCTAGTTAAGAGGGAGTGTTAATGTAATTGTAACTTCGGAAGATATTCACTTATATATTTTATATTTATTTGTATTTTATTAGTGTACCTCCGACGGAGATGTTTATTCCGCCGGTCGGGAAAGTCATTATTGTATTTGGGTCATGAAAAGTCATTGAGGTAAACCCTCCATTGTATGTCGGGGCATTAGACCCCAAAGTTAAGTTGTTAATGGGTTATTAGACTCTCCTAGAAAAGTCGGCCCAGTCAGGTACAACTAGGGGCCGACCTAGTTGGGTAAAGGTCAAGTGAAAGTTAAAGTATAAATAGAGAGGGTGCCTCTCTCATTTGGATCATTCACTCACTCACTCAAATCGCATTAGTGAGAGAGAGAATGATAGACTCCCTCAAATCGCATTAGTGAGAGAGAGAAGGATAGACTCCTCCAAACCGAATGCTCCTCATAAAATGCATGAATAAATGTGCAAGTTGGTTCAACAAGTAGGGATCTATCCTCCATTTTGACTCCATCAATGGTCAAACCCATAAAAATTGCAACCAACCAACTCCTAACCTCTATGCCAGCTCATCAATCCATGTGCTAGATCTAAGGAGATCATCCATTCATGAGAAAAGCATCAACCCCATGTAAAAGGGGATGGCCCCATCCAGAAATATCCACATGTGCCAAGAGAAGAGAGGGGAGCATTTAGCTGTTTTGGATACCCTTTTGGGCCAACATGCCATTTAGACCATGAAAGGATTGAACGCTCAAAGAGAAAAGTGTTAGTCATCACATGAGCTAACATGGAGGAAAACAACTCCAAAAAGGTGGAAAAAAAAGGCCTGAAAGATGGCCCCATTGCTCCAACATCCTTGAGAATTTGGTTGAGTGTTCTATACCATTGGAAATGTCTCAGAAAGGGATTTCCCTCCATATATCATAATCCTTCATCTAAGCTAGGGTGAAAGAGAACTACCCTCCTGAAGACAAGCTGTCAAACTGCTGAAAACTACTCAAAAACCAAAATCTGACATCTAGAAACATGTCCACATTGCTCTAATGCCCTAAAGAATGAGGCTGAGTATTCTGCACCATTAGGATGGGTTTGGAAAGAGCTTTCCAAACATATATGGCAGTCCCTCAACAGAGCTAGGGCATTTGAGAATGACCCACATGAAGACAATGAAAAAACAGCCCAGAAACCAGAAAAACACGCCCAGAAAGATTGATCCATTTCTCTACCGTCTTGGAGAACTAGGTTGAGCGTTCACCACTATGAGATAGCCCTCGGAAATAACTTTCCATCGATATATCATAAGCCCACATCTGAGCTGGGTGTTGGAGAACCAAGAGTTTGAAAACAAGGCCCTGTTTTGCTTAATTCACTCTAGAATAAGCATGAATACCAGCTGCAAAATGTGAGCAAAGGCCAAGAACTCTATACCACCATGCAGATCATCAATACACTGTCCAAACCCTCATCAACCAACAAGAACACAAGGCATCAAATCTCAAGAACATCCATGGGCTAGCAATTAGCATCCAAAGCATCATCATGTCACCCCCATGAAATTTGTGATGAATATCACATGTGGACACCCATGCAAAATGGGGGGTAACATATTATAAGGTGCATTTTCTGGAAAAAAATGAAAACAGTTACTCAAAAGAAACGGAGTCAAATCGAAAGCATAGTATCTATACTTCTACTCAACTCGTACAAAGTCACATACCAAGGTAGGTGGCTCAAGGTACTCAGTGTACTTGGAAATATGGAAAATATGCAAAATAATAATAATAATGCAAGAAAAGGAACAGCGAGTATTGACTGCCCACTGCCCAGTACTCAGTCAACATAAGTATGGCAAGTATGGAGCCAATTATAGTGAACACTCACCTATACTCACAGAATGGGAAGTATTAACAACCCAATACTTGGTCAACATGACAATTCTGAGTACCAAGCCAAGTACTTGGCATCCCTGTGAGTTCTCACATGTCACAATTCATGCTTAAGAGTATGGTAACTATGACGGAAAGCATTTAAGAATGTCAAGTCTGTGAAACAAATCTGCGATTTCTCAATAAATTGCTATATGAAAGAGTGATTTTCAGGCAATTAAAAAGAACATACCTTTTTCTTCCATCTTGTCAAACACAGCAAGGGCACTACTTGTGCTAACAGTGCCCAGCACCTCATTCACTTTCTGTGCAGTCCTGTATCAAATGCATAGAAAGCCTTAAATTTATTGAACTCAATACCAAAATTCTTCAACAGGCTCACTCCACACAGGAAAAAATTATCAAATTGTAAATATTCAATTGAGAAAGGCAAGTATGTGCAAACTTTGCAGACTGTGCCCGAGCCTTCAGTGTGTCTTTCTTTGACTTGGCTTCCTGTATTTTGCTCTCCAATAACTGGGACCATAAACAAGATTGTTATTTCATTATAATTTCAACTTCCAATAAAAGACAAATACATTCATGTACACTGTTAAGTCGAGTAAACTTTCCAAAGAAAAACTGAAAATATACCTAGAACAACCAGTTTTCAAAAAGGTAGCCGAAGTTATGTTTAAAGGTTAGATGATATTTTAAAATTTGAAAGCACAAAATCCAGCTACATTTTAAGACCCAATTGAAGCTCCATATATTTCCATCATGAGAGGAAAAAAAATGTCTTAAATGAGCATTTTCAAGAAACTAAGCCCCATTGGTTGTTTCATATCTCGAAGCAACTGCATAAGGAAAACTCTGATAGATAAGTGAATCTATGATCAACTACAAGAAATAAATTATCCGTATCAATCCTTCATGTACTTTCCTAAAAACAAGCAAACATTATCTAGCTGACCTTGGAGTGAAATCAATTAGGCTTTAGCCAAGGACTTTTGAAGAACTTTTAAAAATGCAGTCCAATTGCAACATGATATCAGGTTTTAATGCCATTTCACATATCTGTCATGAGGGATTTGTAAGCAGAAAAGGTACCAACAGGCTACCACTACATTACCATCATTTTACTACCAAGTATGAATTACCACCTAGCTATCACAGTGGAGACATGGCACACGCATACCACTTGACTGCCATCAGGTTTACAGCAAATTAAAGACAACTGGAAGAATGAGATGAGCATTGTAACTTGGACAAAGGATTAGATGCTAAATATGGAAACCAAGTGGAGTTGATTATAATTGATAGTTATTCACTATAGTTATGTGTCACTATGCGTGACACTTAGGAAGTAGTTGTGCTTTTGAGCATAAAGATGTAAATGGAAGATAAGCTAGGGGTAGAGAGCCAACTCCTGTCATTGTTAGTTGCCTAATGTAATACCAGGTTTTTAAACTTTAAACAATAAACAAGATGATGCACACTCTATATTATTGTGTGTATTGTGAGTACATCTTGTAGATAGTATTGTTCTTTAATTGCCCTCAGTGAGAGTGAAATGGAAGTTGGCAATTCCAGAACTGTCATTTAAAGGGCCACAACGCATTTTGTCCACGCGTGCCACTTGGAGGTTGCATGTTTCACTTGGAGAGCCGCACGTGCCTTTGAGTAGATTATTTCTTGGAGACATCCACCTTGGAGAAGGACGCTTTGAATAACCATCTTATATTGTATTCATCATTGACTTCACAACATGAGTTGGTTATCATCTAGCATTATTTTATTGTTTTGCTTGGAGAGAAAAGTGGATCTTAACCACTTTATTTTATTGTTGAAGAGCTTTGTTAATTGTGGAACTAGGAGAGAGAATTATTATTTTATTGGAAAGGAAGTTGAGCTAACTCACTATATAAAGAGTAGCCCTTCATCATTCATTCTCATGGTGGATTGGAGGAGAAATCCCTTAGAGCTTAGTTGAATATCTCTGGGTTTCTCATGGTTGGTTGATCAAAGCACACCATTGGATGTTTTTGTGTTGCTCGGGCTTCATTGATGGATGGGATCCTTCAATGGAGTAAGTCTTTTTCTTTTATGTGGTGATTGGCGATTGCAAACTGTTGAGTTGTGGCATGTATCTCAATCTTTAGTTGCATGCTCTCTTATCCCTCGCGTGACAAGTATCCCTTCAAGATCATTTGAAAATATCTTCAATAGTGTTTTCCTTTGTTAGATTTCTGAATTTGAAGCAATTAGAGAGTGGCTAGGGTTTGTAATCGTGTTGCCCTAACTCTTTCTGATCATTCCTTTAAGCCTCATATGAACCTTGGTTGACACAATTTTGCCCAATGGATCATACACTAGTATCCAGTCCATTCATCCTTATCCCTTGAAATACTAAACCGTATTGTTTTGCTAGAGCCATCTCTACATTTCAGCTTGGACCTTATAGTGAGCTCTAGTAATCCTATTTTAGGGAAGAATCCCTTGAGTTGGAGAAGACCAACCTAAAGAGCAAAAGAGGGTTTGGTGTGGTGAAATTGGCCTCCCTCTAAGTTTCATCAAAACTATACCTTATGCTTTAGGACTTTATCTCTAACAGTGTGAGTTTGAGTGATAACAATAAGTAAGGATTGTACACACGTTTTCTCATTCCTTTGCATTGATGGCAATTTGTCTCGATGAATTTTCTAACAAGCTTCTAGACCATGCACCATAATCATGATTCAATGTTTGTTATAGCCGACCATTTCTCAAAGATGGCAACCTTGCACCATGCTAGAAGGACTCAGCGCAAGACACTGCAAAACATTTCTATGCACATCTAGGTCAAATTCAGGTTGCCTATATCCATTGCCAGTAACAAAGATCCTAAGTTCATCTCCAACTTCTAGAAGTCTCTGTGGGACATGTCCAACACAAGGTTCAACATGTCAACATCCTTTCATCCTCCAACCAACAAACATATAGATGCAACAAATAAAACCTTGTCCATTTGCTTCAAATGAACACCCACACACTTGGGACAACAATTTTGCTTTAATACAACACAACTACAACTGCACTTAGCACAACGTACCACAATGCAACTCCTTTGAAATTTGATTGGAGTTTTAACATGCAACACCCACAAACATCACCTATATAGCTCCTCTAGTTGTTAAAACTGATCACCAAAGCAGCACACTTTGAGCAAAATCCAAAATGCTTAGAGATAAGTGGATGACATTCTGCGAAAAAAATCGGCAAAGTGCAAACAACACCATGACAAACATCATGTCCCACATAGCTTCTAGTTGGGGACAAGGTTTGGATTCATATCTAGAAGGAAAGGTACCAAGGCCCACATTGTAAACTCAGGCCACTATGATACAGTCTATGCACCATCATTAAGCAATGTGGCAACAATACCTTCAAGCTCGACTTGCCACCATACCTTGGCCTGCATCAAGTTTTCAATGTAGTTCTTCTATGACCTTGTAGTCCTCCAATGCTTAAGCAAGGTACAGTGCAACTAGAGCCTCTAATTGACATCAATCAAGCATTCAACATACCAACACCCTATGATCAAGTCACTAACAGGACAATACACCATATGCACCACAAGGCTACATAACCTTTTAGAATTGTTAAGGCAGTTCAATTCCCTTCATAGGCCAGGTATTTCGTACTTAAGCAAGTGAGTTAGGAGTTTCCTCATCTATTGAACAACACCCTAAAATTTTCCTCTTCAACATCAAATTTTGAGGTAACTAGGACTTGCACTTCTACTTCCAACACAATGGGGACCAATGGGGACCATTGCTAGAGAAGATGGAGTAATGATATGTGCATTGGCACTTTTTGTCTGCACCAAGCCCCTCCCAACCATAAGCCTACCCAAAATTGGGTGCACCCAACTTTCTTTAGAGCTCATCATGCTCGACCCCTCACACATGCCTAGTGCCTAAATAAAGTGTGTCAATGATCACACATCAACATCCAATACAAATGACACTAGCTCTAGCAATAGATCAACATATTATCACACATGCAACTTCAACTCCAAATTATCAATCCACATCATCGATGCCTTGCGATTTGGGCAATCAAAGTTGACCAGGTTGTTGATGTTTCTCCAGGTTGCAACATCGAGCAAACATTCACTCACGAGAAATGACCATGTGATTTGGCTAGTGGTGAATGATACATTCACTCACGAGAAATGGCCATGTGATTTGGCTAGTGGTGAATGGCCTAGGCAGGGGCAGACAATCTCCCATTATCCTGAGTCATATGGTATTGGGAGATTGACCCCAAGGTGCTATCACATTGCCTGCTCCGTGATGGAGTGATCTATTATATATTAGAGTGAGTTGACTTGTTTATTTGATAGGGGATTTCATCCCCTTGTGGAATATACAAGTCTAATCTAATGTTGAATTTGACATAGGCTCTAAGAAGTGTCTAGGACTTCTTAGTGTGGGTCAAATCAACATTAGAGCTTTCTGGGTGAATAGACGTGCATGTGAGGAGATGATCATCAACAAGGACAACTTTTCTATGATGAAAAAATAATCAAGAAGACAAGTCAACCATTGAAGAAGTCCCAGACAGCATTGAAGAAGCCCCAAGGAAGATTGAAGACAAGAAGACAAGTCGGCCCCAAAGATAAAATGAAAAGTGGAAAGCAAAAGTACAGGTCGGCCCCATGAGAAAAATCAGGGTGAAATGAAGTGTATAAATAAGCAGCTAACATTTAATTTTCACAATCCAGCTAACACAACTCAGCAACTGTTCCAGCTAATGTGTGATGTCCCAATTTTAACCCAATTTTTTTTTCCAAGGAAACTCTTAGAGCATGGTCTAGATTTGAAGTTTGTATCGTTGTAACTTTCCTATGTAATAAATCAGATTTGAAGCACATTGTCTGGTAGATATCTTCCGTCAAACATTTGGTAGGTAAGCTCACTGTTATTGTGAATGCATGAGCAATGTATGTGTTGTTTTCTTGTGATTGTTTGTAGTTCAACACTATACTTACACCCCCTCAACATAATAGTAGCGTAGAGTGTTTCATGTGACAAAATATAGCAGCCACCGTTCATGATAATATAGCATAACAATAAGTGGACAACAGTGCTCTAGTACAATATCAGACTAAAGAAAACAACTCTCAGCTTTGATATATATATATATATATATATAAACTGAGTACATGGCTGAGAAATGCTGTAGCATAGGTATGGACAAGTTATCAGTTGAGACCTGCTTTCAGTGCTATGGCAGCTTCAAATAATACAGAGGTGGGAATGACAAAGGCAGATCTGGAGATTCAGCTTCTTTTTCAGCTCATCATTGAAACCCCAAACACTAAATTTGCAGCTGTGTATTGGCTGATGGCATTTGTACTTCAGATCTGGAACTTATGCTTGTGAATAGTATAGCTTTTACCCTTCAAAAATGCGGCCCCCTCAAGCAATGAATAGCCATGATGAACAAGGGCGAAAATACTCCATAACTCCTCTCTATCTATTGCACAATTTCCCACAAAAATAAAGCAGCAAACAGGCCCACGATTTTGGTAGTTGGGTTGGGGCTCAAGGCAAATACGCCCCTCTCAGCTGGATGGAAATGTGCTGCGCTCTCCCCCAAATGAAGTCTGTCTTTGGAGCTGAGACCCTCTCCTTTAAATATGATGGTGCGCCCTCTTGTAATGGCCAAATGCTCAACAGTGAATGTGAAGATGAGTAAGGGAAGAGTTTTCCAAGGTGCACCTCTTCACTTGCAGTGGAAGCTGACCATGAGTGCGCCCTCCTCAACTGGAACACTGGACACTGTCAAATAAACTCATATCTGATGGCAAAAGATGCAAACCCAATCTCGACAATGAAGCACAAATGAAGAAATATGAGTAATTTCCCCTCCTTCACTAGCTAGGGAGGAATCTTTCACCCCCGAAACCAGTCTCAACAAGCAAGGGTTTTCTCAAACCCTAGCTCCAATGCTCAAAGCGCTCTCCAAAACTTTTTCTCCAAAATGAAAATGTTGAATAATAAGAGAACTCCTCACTTTCTCCTTTTATAACCTCTCTTTGACCCTTTTTGGCCCTGTTACCGAACAAACTAGCAGGGCTAGTGTCCAATAGACAAATGTAGGGAAGATTGGACCACTATCACCTTAGTCACACCTCCAACTTCTTAGGAGTGTCGTAACCTCCAAGGGGAGAGCCCTTTAGATGTTCTCCAAAACACTTAAGCAAAAAGACTATGTCTTCTATACAATGATGTTAGTGACCAGTGCCTTTAACAAATCAATTTTAGGAATGAAGAAGACATACTAAGTAAATTAAAGTGCTAGTAGATGCCAAACCAATGTATCAATGAAAACAAGGCATTCAATAGTACATCCAACAGTGTATTTATACTAGCAATAAATATCCAAGTAATGCAATCATTCACTGTTAAACAGGAGGCAAGAATGTAAATACTTCAACTTAAATAATGACCAGCAATTATAATTATTGACAACAGTAGATATTCAACAAGTATAATCATTCACCATCAATGAAAAACAAGAGTGTAAGTACACAGTCCCTTTATGACAGTGGTTATAGCAGCATTTAACAAGCCAAGGAAAATGTGTTTGGACAATGATTTCATGCATTTAATATGTACCAAACCACTTCAATTTAAAGCACTCTTCTTAGCAATATAGATAACTTCCAAAGTCTGATATGTGAGTTTATAGCAGGTAAACAGTGTGAAAAATCAGTCCTTCAAGTAAATAGTGGTCGAAGTAACCAATATGAACATTCAGACCTTCATAGCAGCTCTTATCCAATAGTAGTTATGATCACTTTTCACTAACTTTTAATGTTGTTTTTGTTAGAGTTTGCACTTTAATTCAATTTAGTTAGATTTTTAAACCATAGTTTTAAAAATCGGTGAAATCGAAATCGGAATCGGCCGATTCACCGATTTAAGGCCAGACCGGTTCAAACCGGTCTCCAAATCGGATCGGAGGACCGGTTCGATACCGAACCGGCCAATTCGGTATCAAATCGGCCGGTTCGGTACCGAACCGGTCCGGTTCACCGATTTTTTACAAAGATCGGCCGGTTTTTTGGTGTGGGCCATGAACAAATTTTTTTTTTAATTTTTAACCTATATCCCCATGGTGCAGTAGTACTTGGTGATATTAATGGTAATGTTTAAGAATAAGTAAAAGTGACATTCTCCTTATCTATTATTTTCCACATTCTCCTTATCTTTTATTTTCCAGTGACATTCTCCTTATCTTTTATTTTCCATCCTTTTACTTAAATTTTTAACATTACCATTAATTGTTTCAGGATGTTTGAGAGTGGTTCCAACCTCATCGGACTTCATATGCAAAAAGTAGATTTTTAGATCCCATTCAAAATTCAGCAGACTTAATAGTTTTCAGGATTTTAGGATTGCAAGGTTTCCACCAGATTCTCTCATGTATGAGGGTATGGAATTGGCATTTAATCAAGCACATCAACCCCTATATGTACCTTGATGTTGGTGGTGTTGATTGTTGAATTCCTCTGTCATGACCTTAATAAAAATGTACTCTTCACTCATGCAAAATCACTTATCAAGCATCGAAAGCTTTTTCTACGTTATTTTAGCGATTGGATTAGGAAGTTTCATCAAAATTGAAGTGTGTTGAATCGTTGACTAATCTCCTTGGAGGATCAACTTTGAAATTCCAGTTAGAGGCAAGGGCTAGAGCCTAGAGGAGGGAGGCATAGGGTGCTATTGATGAATAGGATCCCAATATAGGCAATGATTAGTTGACATGTATCATTGATGATTTATATTTCACATTCATTTTTGTAAATGTCTTTGCTAATTTATTAATTTAATATATATATATTGCATTTCCTCATTTCCACAATTTTGGGGGGTCACATTTCCCCTGTTTCGAAGTTTCTCCGTTTTGTCCTCGTTTCTTCGTTTCATGCAACTTAGGTTGAAGCTGTTCAAACCCTTGTACAACAATTTTGAAGCAAACATGTGCCTGTTATGACCTTTGTAGCAGTAAAAAGTCATGAAAATCACCTTAAAGGCTAAAAATAAATTGTGAGCAGTATTGTGGATGAAAGCAACCCTGAACAACAAGTATAGGTGCTCTTTGGCCTTCAAACAACAGGTCTGGGTCATAACAACAATCCTAAAATCTTGAAAATGTTGTCTTTCTTTAAAATTTAAATATTTTATGTATTTTTGAGTAAACCAATTCATTAAATTCAAATCGGCCGATTTATGACCGATTCATTACCGATTCCGATTCCGATTCCGAGTTGACCCTCGACCGATTCTGAGTCCGATTTTAATTTTTCAAACATTGCTTTAAACTGAAAGATAGACAAGCACAGCAAAACACAAAGACACAAGAATTTTCCTCGACGAAACCATAAAGGAGAAAACCTCGCAACTTACTCAAAAATAGATTTATTTGATTTCGTCACTAGTACAATATCAAGCAAGATGGAAAACTCAAAATATAAGATGCCTTCTGCAACTCTCTCTCTTTCTCCTCCAGCGAACTTGTATTCTCTCTCTCCTATTGCGAACTTGCTTGAGTGAGTGTGGTGCCAAATGAGAGAGCAATCCTCTCTATTTATACTGTAAGTGTGGGTGACCTTTTTCCTAATGGGGCCGACCTGTCCTAGGGAGACTCAAAAATACAATTTACATTTATCTTTTGGGGAGCTATTGCCCCAACTTACAATGGAGATTTTCCCTCTATATTCTAGCATGACCAAATATAATAATGACATCCCCAAACGGAGGAAAAACATCTCTGACGAAGGTACAATAAAATACAATAATAATATAATAATAATAAACAGAAGAATATCTTCCGAAGTTACTGTTATCATACAACTTGTAGTTGTCCCTAATGGTATCCCATCCGAGATGGTAGAGGAGATGGACAACTAAAGAGGTGACCCAAGAGATGCCAAGGTTCCTAATGCAAGCTGGGAGTCACGATAACCGAGGCACTCTTCACTTTAGATCTAGACAAGTTAAGATAAAGGAGGAGACCCTATAGCCAATCAAAGAAGATTTAGCTAAAGCAAAGGTTCCTAGGGAGATGTGTAAATTGAGTTACGGAAACCAATGCAAGCTTAGGTGGACCCAAGAGTTTATGATGTGGTTGAAGAGGCCTAAGAAGTGACAAGTGTTTCAACCAATGAATGAATTAGGCCACCTAGGGAGATCAAAGGGATAGATCTAGTACCATGAAATACACAAGTGGGACCCACTTCCTTAAAATATGGAAATGGCTCAAATGGGACCCACAAGGTGAAGTTAGGAGTAGTATGGCACTAAGGGTGTTTGAAGATGTAGATCTATGGATCCAAAGTAGATTAGGCAACACCCACATATGGGATCTAGCACATGACACAATCCCCAAGGAGTGCGAATTGACCCAAGGAGACTAGTGCCTTGAAATGGAGGGGTAAATGGAGTCCAAAGTGTGCCAAAATGCAGATCAGGGTAGTTAAGGCAATTATCAAAGTGGGTTTTAAGTGGCATGCCCCAAGGTAGGCTAGATCTCCATAGATCTAAGGTTGAAAATGCATCACCCAACGACCCAAGTGGGGCACAACCCTCAAAATGAGGAATGGGGCCCACAAGGCAAAAATCAAAGAGGTGAAGCACTAAGGGTAGGTTAGCAAGTGAGAGGAGTGCAAATCAAGTGGGATCTCACCTACCCATGTTTTGGAAATAGAAAAACTCACCCTCCCAAGGAGTGCGACCTCACCTAAGGAAGGCTAAGTGCCTTGGAAAGTGTGTCAAATGGAACTCAATCACCACCAAAATATAGATCTGAATTGTCGTGGATGCTATAGAGGTGGGTTTTCAATATCTTTCCAAGAGCCAAGCTAGATCCAAGTAGATCTAAGAAAAAGCAAAATGAGGGTTTTGAATTTTAAGGGTTTGATGACCAATGAAGAAGAATGGATGGATCAAGGTACATACCTTGAAGAACTTACCTCAATTGCTTGTGGCCACTTTGCAAATTGATAGCATTCCCCTATGTGTATATTCAAGAGTGAGATCCAAGTGCTCCAAGCCAAAACATCCTCCAACGAAGCCAAATCGTCCTCCTCCTACAAGACAAGATCAAGTGAAACAAGCCAAGTAAGAAAATTATGAAAATGATGGAAATGTAATAGAAAGCATCAACTATGTCACAAAGATACAATAATGATACTCCCTGTCACCAAGATCAACCCAAGAGAGAATATGTGGATCCCTCCAACAATAACCCTCTTCAAATCGTCCTCCTCTCCACCAATTCGACCTCCCTGCAAGAAAATAACGTGTAGCCCCAAGATCCACAATGATACATAGAAGATATACTGTATATTCAAAGTGCAAAAGAATCCACAAGACAAGAGAAGTATGCTCCACAAAGAAGTATTCTATTCCAATATTCAAGAGCTCCAAGGGTGCTTTACAATGAGGGGGGTTCTCCTCCTTATATAGGATAATAAAGACCAAAACCCTAGATCTCAAAACCACTTTACAGTACAACAAGATGAGTGGTTGAGATTAAAAGATCTCATAATCAAATCAATGGCTAAGATGAGCCAACATAAAATATCACATGGATCACTCAAAAGAGGGATGACGTCATAGCCTAAAGTGACTGATGGAGGGTGACATCATCACTAGGAGGGGGCTAAGACACATGGACCCACCTCATATGACTAGGACATGACTCAAAGAGCTCATGGTGGGGCTAGGAGGCATCAATCCTTACTAGCTCATCCCCATGGCACAATAATATCAAATAATATGTCCAAATAATACAAATGATCAAATCCTGTCATCAAAATCTGTGGGAGACATGCAATAAATGGCCTCATGTGGCCCCCACTGACTGATGATATCTGGATGGAAGATAAGGGGTTCACCCTGGAAGACCTCTGTGAAGACCAAGTGCCAAAACCTTGCCTCAATTGCCCAAATCGAATTCCTCAGTGACCCTTTTATTCCATTTTTTATCCGCCTCGGTAACTGTGAAGCTGCCCAAACTGCCTCCTGGAGTGCCTGCGCTGTCAAACTGGGCCCACCAGGCTCTCTGGGAGAGGGGTATAATGGTGAAGTCAAGTGGTTGGACCACCCCCTCCTCATACAGCGCCCTAGGTGAACTAGCCTCTCATGGCCTCTGCTGGACAGGCTAGGAAAACAGCCCCAAATCTGGTCATCAAGTGGATAACTGCATCTATCACTGTCAGAAGTGCCCGGATCTAAATGATAAGTGTCTCATTGGATCCAGAAGACCCAAATCTACTAAGAATGTGTACTCATACACCATGGGTTGACCTAAGGGGTCAACAATATCCAGACAGTGCATAATCTGATGATTTGAAACAATAATAAAACCTGTTGAACTACATCAATCACCATCTGAATCATATGTCCACCATATGGTATCATCAACAAGAGTATGTGGGACCATCCATCATCATCCATAAGCATATATGGCCCACATCATCACGGATCCCAAGAATGACCATAGTCAAACTAGGTTTGACTAGGTCAAAATACAGCCAAGGACAAATTATACCAATAGACTAAGACATGTTCCTCTAATCATACTCACAGCTTAACTTCAAGTATAAACATCATTCAGTGGCATTTATCATTTGCATATTACATTGTTATTTATATTTACTTGCACAATAGCTTAAATGACAGACTCACCCATTGGACATGGCCTAACTGCTAGCTAAGGATGAAGGCTAAGAAGAAGGCTAGGTAAAGGGGTGACTTGACCAAACTCAACCAAAAGATACTTTGGACGGGGAGAGGGGAGGCTACACTCTATGCCGGACAAATAACAAAGGGAATGGTTGTGCCTCACAAATGGATAAGTTGTTTACGAAGCACAACTAATTGCAGCTTGCATCCAGGGCATGTTTAAACATATACAAGGTCAGCAATAATAGATATAACTTTTAGTAACATTTGCTTTTTGGACCTTTCTTATACTCTTTGAGGAGTATTTTTAGCATTTCATTGCTCTTGCCCTTTACTCACGTGTGTTCAAAAACAGATTCTAGAGTTTACAGTTTCCATGGGCGAATTGAAAAGAATTTCCAAAATAAAGTAGTACATGAGCTTTAAGTTTTAGCCAACAACATCTCAAGTGACTAGGGGGACTTCTGCCAATGCCAAACATCGGGACAACCGACCAGAATGATTTAGGCCTACAATCCAACTCACCAAAGGCAAGTTCTGTCACCAACTCAGAGCCGAGACACTAAACAAACATGGATGCTGTCCAACACAGAGGTAGAAATGGGGAAGTCCTCAGTATCAAAAAGTCAAGAAAGACAAGTCAAAGGTGAGAGTCAAATCATGAAGGTCATGGGTGGGCGGAGTCAAATGGATGTGGTGCCTAAGCTAGCAGACAAATAGTGTCAAGAAAGACCATATCTATGCAAAGAAGGGTAGTAAAACTGGTGGGTTTTGTCAAGAAACCTAAGTGTGCAAGTAATAGGTCCATTTTATAATTTATAACAAAATCAAGATAGTTCATTTCATTTTAAACAGTTTGCCACATCATGAATCATATAACAAGCTAATGCTGTGAAGATGACTAAAGCAACAACATAATAATCCATAGTCAATAATCAGAAGTCCACAGGCTATATCACATCATGACAATAATCATCAATATCATTTGAAACACTGCTACAATAATATCACTGGGTACTGAACTGAAACTGTATGGAATAATGGGTCACATTGGTCATCAAATCTGAGCTCCCAAGGCTCAGCCTTGGCACAAGGTCTAACATAAGTTTGATAGAATACATTGCTCTGATCATGAGTGATCTCAAAATATAAACTCATCATAGCCATGCTCTGAATAATCCAAGCTTTGAAAAGTGCAGATATCTGCTAAGCAAGAATAGTAGACCAGTTACTATGGTGTGATAACAGTTACATTTACAACAACACTCCCTCTTAACTAGGAAGGTATTCTCTCGCCAAAATACATTGCTCTGATCATAAGTGATCTCAAAATATAAACTCATCATAGCCAAGCTCTAAATAATCCAAGCTTTGAAAAGTGCAGATATCTACTAAGCAAGAATAGTAGGCCAGCTACTATGGTGTGATAATAGTTACATTTACAACAACACTCCCTCTTAACTAGGATGTTATTCTCTCGCCACAGTCATCATCACAGCTGGACACAAATTCTGGACAACATCATCATCGCTAGATCATCATCATCGCTCGAACATCATCAACACTGGATCATCAACATCATTGTTGCAACAATCCTCATCTCGTTGATCATTGACTAGTGACATCTCTCGAATCTATCTGTCATGAGAAGTTCTATAGAGCCAGCCCTTTTTCATGCTGGATGTAGGACCATCTAGGTCTTCGTCATCTCTGCGAGCAAGCCATCAAGTAGGTACAGCCCAGGACCACACATTACATTGCCACAGCAATCAACTGCGTCTCCTACTATCATCTCATCGTATCCAGATCATCTCATCATCACACACACACAGCAACTTAGGTGCATACATCATGTCCATCGGACCACCTACGTCTCCCACCCAGTAGGTACAGCCTAGGAGCAACCCAGGTGCATTACGTCTCTCTCTCAGTCCACCTACGTCTCCCACCCAGTGGATACATCCCAGGAGCACCCCAGGTGCATTAAGACTCTCTCGATCAACCTGCGTCTTTAAACATGTGGATACAGACCAGGATCACCCCAGGTGCATTACGTCCCTATGGACTACCTACGTCTTCCACCATGTAAGATACAACCCAAGCGCACCCCAGGTGTCTTTATGACTCGTGGACCTACCAGCGTCTCCAAACATGTGGATACATCCCATGAGCACCCCATGTGCATTACGTCCCTACGGACCACTTGCGTCTTCCACCATGTGAGATACAGCCCTGGTGCACCTGCGTCTTCTAGTCTCATCACTCCCTCTTTCGAGGAACCTCAATCTGGATAACACCAAGCTTCTCTTTGAAGTACTCAAACTTCACTCTTGCTAATGGCGTGGTCAACACATCGGCTATATGCTCGTTTGTCGCTACATACTGGAGCTTCACTGCTCCTCTCTGCACCATATCCCGGATATAGTGGTACTTGATCTCAATATGCTTCGACTTGTCATGGAACACCAGGTTCTCGGACAACTTCACACAACTCTGGTTGTCACAGAAGATACAAGTACCCTCTAACTCTAGATCAAACAAATCTGACAGTAGCTTCCGAAGCCATACTTCCTCACAACTGGCTGAACAAGCTGCAACACACTCTACTTCAGCTGTACTCGGTGCCACACATGATTGCTTTCTGCTAAACCAAGAGATCATACCAGATCCCAATCTGAAGTAGCATCCTGAAGTGCTCTTCCTATCTGTGGCACTACCTTCCCAATCTGAATAAACATAACCATGCAGGTTAATCTTTTGATTCGTCTCATACTTGAGCCCATACTCAATTGTACCCTCCAGGTACCTCAATATATGCTTTACAGCAATTAGGTGAACATGTCTCGGATCCATCAAGAACTGGCGCAGGGTGTTCATAGCAAAGCATATGTCTGGTCTCGTGTTCGTCAAGTACATCAACGAAGTTACGAACCAATCATTTGCCTGTACATCATGGCATCAACTGTCTCTGATGAAGCATCACACAGTAGCTTCAAGTTCGATGCCATTGCCTTGCAATCCATCATTCCGAACCTCTTCAAAATCTCTACTGCATATTTTCCTTGACCAAGGAAAATCCCATCTACACTCTGCCACACCTCCATGCCTAAGAAGTAATGCATCATTCCTAGGTCCTTCATCTCGAACTCTATGGCAAGCTTTCTCTTCATATCTGCAATGAGCTCATCCTCTCTTGTTACAAACAGGTCATCTACAAAAAGTAGTAGTAAAACTAGTCTTCCACCCTCAACCTTGAAGTAAAGGTTGGAATCTACTTTACTCTTGGTAAAGCCTAAGCTCATCAAAAAGTTGTCCATCCTGCCGTACTATGTCCTAGGTGCATGCTTCAAACCATACAAGGCTTTATTCAACTTGCACACATGAGTCTGTCTGTCATGTGTCTTGAATCCCAGTGGTTGCTCCACATACACTTCCTCTTCGACTACACCATTCAAGAATGTTGTCTTGACGTCCATCCGGTGTACCTTCCATTTCATTATTGCAGCCAATGCAAGTATAGATCTGATGGAAGTGTATCTTGCTACAGGTGCAAATGTCTCCTCGTAGTCTATGCCTTCTTTCTGGGAGAATCCAGGTGCCACAAATCTTGCCTTGTGTTTTTCAATGCTACCATCTACAGCATGCTTGATCTTGTAGATCCACTTTGAATTCACAATAGACTTCCCTACTGGTCTCGAAACTATCTCCCAGACATCATTCTTCATAATCGACTGGTACTCCTCGATCATGGCATCCTTCCATTCCTTCTTCTCTACTACTTCCTCATAGTTGGAAGGTTCTTTATCAATAATTCACATAGTAGGGCCACATAATTGGAGTATGGTCTGGGTCTCTTGCTTTCTCTGTGTATCCCAACTGGAGCGCCATACTTCTCTGCATCTTGTATTGCTTCACATGCCCATGCTGGTCTTCTTTTGTGGGAGTTTTTCTCACGAGGTGGATCTACAGGTTCTTGTGGTTCTGTCATGTCATGGTCTTCATGATCTTCTTGAATTGTTTCTTCCATAACTACGTCTGGTTCTGGGAACTTCAGGTTCTTCAATTTCTTCAATAGGTAATTTTCTTGATTTGTTGTATGCTGAATCTTCGTCGAGCATTACGTCTCTGCTGATCTCGATCTTCTTGAATCTTGGGAAGTATATTTGGTAGGCTTTTGATGTGTCGTTGTATCCCACGAATATCCCCTTCTTTCCTGAAGGATCTAGCTTGGTTCTCTTTTCCTTCGAGATGTGTATGTACACCGCGCTGCCAAATATTCTGAGATGGCTGACTTCTAGTTTCTCTCCTGAGAAAGCTTCTTCGGGAGTCTTGTTGTTCAATACACAGTGAGGTGTACGGTTTTGTACATACACAGTTGTCCTTGCTACTTCTGCCCATAAGTGCATCGGAAGATACTGATCATGTAGCATTGCCTTCGCTGCTTCCATTATTGTTCTGTTCTTTCGTTATGCAATGCCATTTTGTTGAGGATTGTAAGGAGTGCTCAACTCCCTCTTAATCCCAGATTCTCTGCAAAGGTCCTTGAATTCTTGTGAAGTGAATTCTCCGCCATTGTCTAATCGTAGGGTCTTGATCTTCCTTTCAGTGTGATTTTCAACCAAGGCTTTGAATTCCTTGAATTTGCCAAATACTTCATCTTTGCCCTTCAAGAAATAAATCCATGTCTTACGGGAAAAATCATCTATAAAAGAAACATAATATACATACCCGCTTAATGAGCTAGAAGACATGGGACCACACACATCTGAGTGGACTATCTCCAATATTCCTTTTGCCTTGCTTTCACTGATGGGGAATGTCTTCTTCACGTTATTTCCTTGCGCATATCCCTTGCAAATGCCTTCATGCTTTGTCTGAATTTCTGGTAGTCCTGAAACTGCTTTGCTTGCAATTGGTAGTGCTCTATAGTGCACATGTGCAAGCCTTATGTGCCATAACTCACTTGGTTTCATGGATTCATGGACTAATGCTTGTTCTGGTTGACCTTTCAACTTGTATAAGCTTCCCTCTTGCTCTCCAATTACTGTTGCATCAATTATTGTCTTTCCTTTTGACCACATTAGAACTTGGCCATCAACAAATGCAACCCTCATTCCTTTAGCATTTGATGCTGAGATGAGTAGAAGGTTCTTCTTCAATCCTGGTACATAGAGAACATCTTTCATCTTTAATGATTTGCCAGAATCTAGCTTGTAGGAAGCTTCACCAGTTCCTTTGATGGGATATTGATAATCATCCCCAAGTTTCACCTTGTGAGGTGACTCATGTTCTGATAGGTTGATGAAAGATTCCTTGTACCCCGTCATGTGCTTGGATGCTCCACTATCTACAAGCCAATCATTGCTCCCATGTGTGACGGTACCTGTGAGTGCTAAGATTAAGACATATTCTTCATCACTTGAAGAATCATCACTTTCTTCTTTGGTTCTCTTGCTTGTTGGTTCATCATCTTCAGCGGTGTGAGCATGATGCCTCTTCTTGTTGGTCTTCTTGGAGGATCCTTGATTTATGGGACAATCTCTTGAGTAATGTCCTTTCTCATCACGTGTACCATTTCATACTGGAGAGATCCCTTCTAGGTCCATGGTGCCTTCTGGATCTTTTGTGATGATGGTTCTCCCTCTTGTTGTGATTTCTTTTAGTGTGAGCAGTTAGAGCTTGGTCAACATTAGCTCCCATCTTCTCCTCTTGCTACTAGTCAAGCTTCTTCTTGGGTGCATTCTTCCCATAGTCTGCTGAAGGTGATCAACTTCTTTCTAGCACATATTCCTTGAATGAATGATTTCGATGATCTTGGGAGACCATTCAAGGTGGTCATTACAATCTCTCCTTCTTCTACTTTGTCTTCAATTGCTACAAGTTGCTCCTTGATTTGAGATACCCTTGTGAAGTAAGATTGCATGGTCTCTGAGTGTTAGATCTTCACATTCTTGAGTTGGTTCCTTAGTGTTATCTTCCGATTGATGTTCTTCCCTTCGAATATCTTTGTCAAAGCATCAAACATCTCCTTCGGAGTCTTCAAGGATGATACATGAGGGATGAGATGATCCTTGATGGAGTCTGCAATAATCCTCTTGGCCTTGACCAAGTTCTTGTGGATTGCTTTTGCCTCTTCTCCCTCTGGTGCTGGAACCTCCTCATTTATATACTTGTCCAAATCATTTTCTTCTAGGACAAGAGAGATTCTATACTTCCATGCTCGGAAGTTGTTAGCTCCTTCAAGCTTATCTTCAATCTTGTTGTAGTTTGTCATTTTGAAATGAGAACCTCAAATGGAAATAGCAAAGAATTAGAACTTACCAATTTGAGATGCCCAACCTAGTTCTGGAGCTGACTGACCTAGGGTTTGTCAATGAAACCCTAATTTTCCAAACTTGGAATTTTGAACTTTTGCTTGGACAGGAAGATGTGCCTCCTCAAGGCGAGTTGTCCAATGTACTCCTTTGCCTAGATTGATGAAGGAAAACCCCAAAATCTTGATGCCCTAGTTTTCTCCCAGCACTAGTGTCTAGGTCAAAAATGAAAATTCTTCAAATTAAATTTTGCTTCCTCCAAAAGATGTGCCCTCCTAGGGCGAGTTAGCCTAACCCTTTTTTTCTGATGATCTGTGAAGAGAAGACCTTGAACTAGAAATCCCTAGTTTCCTACTGCTACACAATGCCTTCTTTCAGGATGGCTCTAATACCATGTTAGAGTTTGCACTTTAATTCAATTTAGTTAGATCTTTAAACTGAAAGATAGACAAGCACAGCAAAACACAAAGACCTAAGAATTTTCCTCGGGGAAACCATAAAGGAGAAAACCCCGCAACTTCCTCAGAAATAGATTCGTCACTAGTACAATATCAAGCAAGATGGAAAACCCAAAATATAAGATGTCTTCTGCAGCTCTCTCTCTTTCTCCTCCAGCGAACTTGTCTTCTCTCTCTCTTTATGTGAACTTGCTTGAGTGAGTGTGGTGCCAAATGAGAGTGATCCTCTCTATTTATACTTTAAGTGTGGGTGACGTTTTTCCTAATGGGGCCAACCTCTCTAACTTCACTGAGCCAACCTGTCCTAGGGAGACTCAAAAATACAATTTACATTTATCTTTTCGAGAGCTATTGCCTCGACTTACAATGGAGGTTTTCCCCTGATATTCTAGCATGGCCAAATATAATAATGACATCCCTAAACGGAGGAAAAACATCTCCAACAGAGGTACAATAAAATACAATAATAATATAATAATAATAAACAGAAGAATATCTTCCGAAGTTACACTTACAACAACAGTTTTGGTGTTGACTTTGCAGCAGGGGTCTAGGACTGTCAAGATGGGACAGTCTGCAATTTATTGCAGACTTGATAGCAGCAGTAAAGAGGGATGCTAAGTGGATGCTACAGGGCTGCTACAGCCTGCAAAAGGCTGCCCTAAGCCAGGACAAACCTTGGGCAGGCCTAAAAGATGAGGGTCGAGGTTGTAAGGGGATAGAGGAAAGGAAGAAAGGAGGAAGGCGAGGGTTTCAAGGGAAGTTTTAGGTTTGTTTAGGGTATTGTTTAGGGTTACAGCAGGTCTGGTTAAGGGTTTAAAGGGAAGGGTTTAGGCCTAGAGGGAGAGGGTCGTGACCCTAAAGGTAGAGGTCGTGAGGGCTAAAGGGAAGAGGATGAGTTAGGGTTTAGGTTAGGGTAAATTTTAGGTTAAATTTTTTAGTTTTTTAGGATTTTTAAACTTTTTATATTTTTCGGGATTCCTAAAATTTCGCCCTAGGGTTTTTAGGGCTTAAAATGGAAGGCTGAATTTGTAGGAGGGAGGGCCGAAATTTTAGGGAGTCCAAAAATTTTAAAAAAAAATTATTTGTAAGGTATCAATCATAAAATTGCAGACCTCATTCCACCATGAAAATGCAAAATTACACATGAAAAGGCAAGAGAAACTTAGTAAAAAATGATAATTAGGGTTTTTATGGATGAGACCCTTAACCCTAGCCCTAGAGGAAGGTGACCAGTCTTCCTCTTGGAGTAATTTCTCCTTGCCTACTAAACTAGGGCTTCCTATAACAACCTCTAGGGTTCGTTATAAGAGCCTAATCTAGGGCAAAATTAGAGATACAAGGCTAAACTTGGGAAAACCTCCTCTAGGGAGCGTTTTCCAGCATGCAAAGAGGATAGAAGGTAGATAAAAGCCCTATTTAGAAAAATGCAGCCCTAAGGCCACCATTCAATCATTCAAGAAGCAAGAAATTCACATACCTTTCACCAAGCAAGGCTAGAAAAGACTAGACTTACTTGAGCATGTGTTCTTCCAACATTTCTAGCATATCCACCAAGCATGAGCAAACCAAATACAACATCCAACTTCATCCACAAGAGCAAAGAAATCCTACTCGAGGTGCGCATCACTCCACAAGAGCTATCTAGGGTAAAAGAGAAACATATTTCAGTTTTATCCCATGGGTTATGATTTACAAATGAAGTGAGGAGTCTAATTTATAGTGTTCTCAACTCACTTTACAAAAAATAACCAGCCTGACAGGCCAAATAAATGTCAATGTAAAAATATAACATGAAATAATATAAAATAATCTAAAGATGGCCTAAAGTAGGCTTAAAGTAGGCTACCTGGGGCATTTTCCCCCTAAGTGCCTAAAAACTGCTAAAAATGACTAAAACTGAGCAGAAAGCTTCACTCTGAAAGGTGGAGTGAATAGGGGGGATCGTCATGCCCCATCTAACCCCAATAATGCTGAAAATCCCTCAACGTCCCCCCTCAAACAGCCTGCGGGCCTGATGACCAAAGGTGACGTCATCAAGGAAACTGCCCCAGGGAAGGATGGCGCTCTGCTGGAAAGGGATCAGGATGGGTGCATAAGGTGACCAGAAGGAGAGGCAAGAGCCTCAAAGCTGAAAAACTATCACCGGTGTAGAAAACAAGCAAGGGGTCATGTGACCCAGTGACCCACCCCTAGGAGCCCCGGACACCAACCTTAGGGCTACAAGCCCTAAAATGAGGCAGTCAACAATGCCACTAAGCCATAGTACCCCTAAAGGAAGGACCAAAGGGTCCGTCCATAACCACCTCTCAAAAAGTACTAGTAACGCCCCATCCTATGTCACAAGGTTCGGGTTCGAGTTCAGATTTGGCAACCATTAAATTCAATTTGTGTTCGAAATTTCCAATGAAGTTCGATGAGGTTCAGCATTAGGTTCGTCCATATACATATTTTTCAAGTATAAATATTTTATAACATATTAATATAATATAATGAAAAATATAAATATTTTATATCATATTAATATAATACAATGAAAATTATATATACAAAATCATTTAAAATGTTTAATTATATATATATATAACCATAACCTAAACCTACTTATTCATTATTTAAAATACTTAGTGTTATGCATTAAAAGAAGACCGTTCCTTGACCCTACATCATGCCTGGAAATACCCAACAAAAACGAGGCTGCGTGGAAATCATACCCCGACATTACGGAGGGAGACCTGTAGGGAAATCACATCAGGGAGACCTGTAGGGAAATCGCATCGAGGAGCATCGGAGCAGTGGATAGCTGCGTCACCGCTGTGCAAAAGGAAACGAATTGGAGGGCATGAGTGTTGCGGTTGCAAGCATAGAAGCCCGATGAGACCAGGGCAAAGAGATCTAACGTGGGAGAAGAGTTTTGGAAGTAGAGGGACTCGACAACAACGGAAGCACAAAGATCCGACAGGAAGAAAGATACTCAATGCCAATGGAAGCAGAGAAATCTGACCGAAAAAAAAGAAACTCGACACCACTGCAGAACCCACAATTCCGGCGCGAATTTCAAGCCCGAACCGAAACCAATTTGGATTTTTTTGAGGTTCACCGAATTTCGAACCTCAAGGTTCAAATTCGGCTAACCCTGTGACATAGGCCCCATCATGGTCCTGAAACAGAAACGACCCCTCTCCTTGGGCAAATATCTGAAGGTACGTTGGTATTGGTACAGCGTAACAGGCCCTTTTTACCCTTTTATTTTAATAAAGTAATTTTTTCTATGTTCTCCACTTTATAATTTTTAAGTGACTTAATTTCCCCCATTTTGGTCCCATGACCCTCATCACCCCTTTTTAATTTCAGTTTGACTTTATAAAGTGAATCTAGGTCATTTAATTCCCTAATTTAATTTTCCACTCTAACCTACAGGAACTGAATAGATTAGCGGAATGGTCCAAGGTGCAATCAAGGGGATGGACACATTACAGTCCCCCCCGCCCGAGATTGCTTGTCCTCAAGCAACCGTAAATCTGGGTGTTGTAGTACATGTTCTTAATTGTCTTTTTGTTCAAGGCCCTGTACTCTATACACATCCTCCTTGTTCCATCCTTTTTCTTAACCAGTACTATTGAAGATGCGAACGGACTCGAACTAGGTCGTATGTGCCCCAACTCAAGAAGTTCTTTTATCGCTTTTTCAATTTCATCCTTGAACCTCTTGGGGTGTCGGTATGGAGTGGTAATGATGGGTTGGGTTCCCACCTCCAACTCAATAGTATGCTCAAATCCTCTGTTTGGTGGTCTACCTGGGGGAAGATCTCCAAATACCCTCTCATGCCTCTGCAATAATTCTTGTATGTCTATCGGATACTAAGAAGTGTCAACTGTAGGCTTCTTAGTTGCAATCAAACATTCCACTACCCATTCTATATCCCCATGTCTCATAATCGCTTCTATACTTCGTGTCGATACAACCTTGTTGGGATAGGTGTTCATACCCCTTAAAACCACTTTCTTTCCGTCGATCCCATTGAATTTCATTTCCATGGCCTGATAGTTCATGGAGTGTTCCCCTATGGAAAACAACCACTGTGTTCCCAAGACTACATTAGCGTCAGGCGCGACTACCACATAAAAACTATCTGTCACATTGTAGTTTCCCATGGTGAGATTTAGTTTGGGAATCCATTTACAACAATCCATACTGTGGTTACTTGGAATCACCATGGTGAACCCCTCAAATGCCTTAGTGGGTATGTTTCTCCTTTGCACCAAAGTCGCATCTATAAAATTGTGAGTTGCTCCACCATCGATCAGCATTGTAACTCTCTAGCCCTGTATCACTCCTCTAAGCCTGAAGGTGTGAAAACGAGGAACTCCAGATATCATAGCAATAACACTGCTCCTAGCCTCGGGCTGAGGCTGCTCCTCTGCTGCTTCAGGCTCATCTTCCTGTACCTGTTCCTACTCCACATCATCTTCACCCCCCTCACTGTCAGAATATACCTCTATATAGTGAGCCCTCCCCTTTGCACACCTATGTCCTAGTATCGAAGGCTCCTAGCAAATGAAGCACAACTTCTTCATCCTAAGCTCATCTCTAGTACTGCTATCCATCTTGTTTTTCCCTGTCCAATCTTTTTGAAAAGGCTTTTTGTCTTGGAACTTGGTGGGAAAATTGGTCTTTGGGGGAAATCTGGTCTTGGGCACTGCATACTGAAGATCCTGAGTGCAACTAATGGCATCCTGCAATGTGGTGGATTTGTAGGCCTTCACCAATCCTCGTAACGCCTCCACTAAGCCCTCTGTAAACAGCAATACTAAACATGCCTCCAAAATATCTGTTACCATGACTGCAATCCGCTGGAACTCTGAAATGAAAGCCTCAGGTGTCCCTGTTTGTTTCAATTGAGCCAGCTCCCTAAATGGCATCTCTGGATCTTTCCTGTCAAATCTCTCTATAAGCTTCTGTGTAAATCCAAGTATGACGTAACACCTACATGACCCAAAGTCGTCATCCCATGGCACCACCAATTATGTGCCTCTCCATCAAGATGCAAGGTGGCCAACCCAATGGCATCTGCCTCTGCCATGGGGTAAAGCTAGAAGTATATGTCAAGTTTTTGTACCCATGCTCTTGCAACAGCGCATTTGGATGACCCGTCATAGTTCGGAAGAGTTATCTTCCCAATGGTACGCTGTAACTCAAAATTTGGAGTATCCTGTTAAATCTCCTTGGTCTGTTTCTGCGTTTGAAGTTGCAGTACTCAGCAAAGGACATTGCTGCTCGAAAATCAGCATCCATAGCTCTATACTCCTGGAAATAAGCCTCCAATGACTCATCATGTTCATTCTTCACTGCTGCTCCTGTCACTTGTGCATCCAGAAATTTAGGCATGGCGGATCTAGGTGGCTCTTGGTACTCCTGTGGACGATTTTGTGGGTTGGTCCTAGATGTAATCACATCTATATGGGATCTCATGGTGTTCCTGTCTCCTTCTAAAGATCCACTGCTACAGCCCTCACCATTTTTGTTTCCTCAAGCATAGGTTGCCAATTTGCCCATAAAGACCCTTGTCTCCCTTTGGCCTTTGGCCAGTTCCTCTAAGGTCTGTAGGAGGCTTTTAACGAACATATCTTCTTTTTCCTCTACGGTGTTCTTGCCTAGAACAGCTTCCTGATTCCTTTCCATCCCTGGTTCACTTTCTCCCTGAGTTGTATCCCTGTCTGGATCCAACTCTTCCTCCCTATCAGGTTCCCTGCTTCTATAGCTTCTCCTTTTGTAAGTTATATTCTGATAATCCTCGAAGTTCATTTACCTTTCTTCAAAGACCCCACAGCTGTCAGGAATCATGCTTTGATACCACTGTGAAGTCCCAATTTTTTTTTTCCAAGGAAACTCTTAGAGCATGGTCTAGATTTGATGTTTGTATCGCTGTAGCATTCCTATGTAATAAATCAGATTTGAAGCACATTGTCTAGTAGAAATCTTCCATCAAACATTTGGTAGGTAAGCTCACTGTTATTGTGAATGCATGAGCACTGTATGTGTTGTTTTATTATGACTGTTTGTAGTTCAACATTATACTTACACCCCCTTAACATAATAGTAGCATAGAGTGTTTCATGTGACAAAATATAGCAGCCACCATTCATGATAATATAGCATAACAATAAGTGGACAACAGTGCTCTAGTACAATATCAGACTAAAGAAAACAACTCTCAGCTTTGATATATATATATATAAACTGAGTACATGCCTGAGAAATGTTGTAGCATAGGTATGGAAATGTCAACCCTTGAAGTTATCAGTTGAGACCTCCTTTCAGTGCTGTGGCAGCTTCAAATAATACAGAGGTTGGGAATGATAAAGGCAGATCTGGAGATTCAGCTTCCTTTCAGCTCATCATTGAAACCCCAAACACTGAATTTGCAGCTGTGTATTGGCTTATTGCATTTGTACTTCAGATCTGGAACTTATGCTTGTGAATAGTCCAGCTTTTACCCTTCAAAAATGCAACCCCCTCAAGCAATGAATAGCCATGATGAACAAGGGCGAAAATACTCCATAACTCCTCTCTGTCTTTGGCACCATTTCCCACAAAAATAGAGAAGCAAACAGGCCCACGATTTTGGTAGCTGGGTTGGGACTCAAGGCAAATACGCCCCTCTCAGCTGGATTTCAATGTGCTGCGCTCTCCCTCATATGAAGTCTGTCTTTGGAGCTGAGACCCTCTTCTTTAAATCTGATGGCGCGCCCTCTTGCAATGGCCAGATGCTCAACAGTGAATGTGAAGATGAGTAAGGGAAGAGTTTTCCAAGGTGCACCCTCTCCACTTGCAGTGGAAGTTGACCATGAGTGCGCCCTCCTCAATTGGAACACTAAACACTGTCAAATAAACTCAGATCTGATGGCAAAGATGCAAACCCAATCTCGGCAATGAAGCAAAAATGGAGAAAATTGAGTGATTTCTCCTCCTTCACTAGCTAGGGAGGAATCTTTCACCCCCAAAACCAGTCTCAACAAGCAAGGGTTTTCTCAAACCCTAGCTCCAATGCTCAAAGAGCTCTCTAAAACTTTTTCTCCAAAATGAAAGTGTTGAATAATGAGAGAACTCCTCACTTTCTCCTTTTATAACCTCTTTGACCCTTTTTGGCCCTTTTTACCCTTTTATTTTAATAAAGCCACTTTTCCTATGTTCTCCACTTTATAATTTTTAAGTGACTTAATTTCCCCCTTTTTGGTCTCATGACCCTCATACCCCTTTTTAATTTCACCTTGACTTTATAAAGTGACCCTAGGTCATTTAATTCCCTAATTTAATTTTTCCACTCTAACCTCTGGGAACTAAATAGGTGAACGAAATGGCCCAAGGTGTGGTCAAGAGGACGGGGACATTACATAATGCACACTTGCCAAGAATGTCTAGCAAAAGGCACAAGGAGCAATTTTTTTGGGTTCTTATCTCTCCCTAGAGATTCACTAGGGTTTCCTAATGAAGGAGGGCTCACCATGTTAGGGTTTCCTCATGAAGGGCGAAATTCTTATGTGCTAGGGTTTCTTCAAGATTGGTAATGTACTTGTAAATTGGACTGATTTCTTCTAAGAAAAGTTGGTTGGGTTTTCTCCCAAGATTGGGTTTCCCAGGGTAAAAAATTTGTGTCTACTGTGCATGGCTATCTTTCTATGATCCTTTTTTTTCCATTGCAATTTTAGTTGAAATTTCCAGTGTGCAATTATTCAACGAAAACAGTGGATGAAATGAATGTTTGAAATCATTAGGAAATAATTGTCAAGACCTGAAAATTGGTTTTCTACTGCTATAAGTACCAATATAGACCCATCTAACTTCAGTTCTACAAAGCGCCGAGGAGGATCAAATCTACACACCTTTCACCATTAAACTACAACACACATCTCTCTCACCAATATCTTACAGCACACTAATGCATGCATTCTTATTTTTTACTTTTATTTTTATGGGACATTTTTATTATTATGGGACAGACGGACACTTCGGATCCTCCCCACCGGGGCTCCACTATGCTACAGCCAATTGATGCATGCAGTCTTTATTTTTTATCTATTTTTTATTTTTATTTTTTTATGGGACAAACGGACACTTCCCCCCACTCGAGCTGTAGAAATGCGCCTTCTCCGCGCAAAAATTCAGCATAGGTCTTCACTAATTATAAACTTAAGAGTAGGGAGCTCTGCGGATGTGAGGAGGAAGGCTGCACGGTGATTTGAAGGTTCTCTATTCAGGTAACAGTGTGGGGTCTCTCTGGGACCTCTTTGGAAGGCAAGTCGGGAAGGTGATGGGCACAGCCTCTGATGGGGTGACCCGGACTTCGATGGGAAATATGGATAAAGACAAACAAGTAATACAAGGTACTATCCCGGGGTCAGGGAACGAAGTTGGTAAGGAAGGTACCAGCTCGGAGGCTGCCTTGATACAAACAACGACAGAATCAAGAAAACCAGGGCAATGTCTGCCTAAGACACTCAAAATTCCGAAACTCCTGATAAAATCAGAGAGAATCAGAACGGACATTCAGCACATGAAAGATCATGCGCTCATTGGCAAATTTGTAGGGATCTGGCCTGCCGAGAAAGCCTTGGTATGGTGGATCAATACAACTTGGAAGCCCCAAGGACACTACGATCTCCAATTGGGAGCGAAAGGGTTCTTTACTTTAATTTTCTTCAATATTGAGGATCGTGCACGGATCTTTGACAATGGTCCGTATTTTTTCAATTCAGCGGGTCTGTATCTAAGGCCATGGAAAGAAAGGTTTAACCCTGACAAAGAGAATTTAACCATTGCCCCGGTCTGGATAAGACTCTATTCCTTGCCTTCGGAGTATTGGAAGGAAGATATTCTGACAGAGATAGGTAATGAGCTGGGAGTATTCGTTAAAATCTCTGAACAAACCAAGAAGATGAGGTACACATCTTATGCCCGGATATGTCTGTACCTGGATATCTCCAAAGACTTGCCAGCAGGAATAGACCTAACTTGGGAGGATGAAGATTGGTTCCAGGCGATTGACTATGAACAGATCCCGTTTCGATGCAGGAGATGTCATGAGCATGGGCACCTTTTCAGGGATTGTCCGTTGAACAAGCAGGCAGCAGGAAAAACCGAATCGGATGGCAAAGATAAAGAAGGGTTCAAGAAAGTCATAAGCAAGAAAAGGCAAGCCAGGAAGGTCAGAGGACCGGAGATCCATAAAAAGATGATGACCCATAACAGATTTGAGATCCTACAATCTGCTGAGGGAGGAATTGCAGATGAAAGGAAGGACACCAAAGAAAAGAACGAAGAGATAAACAAAGAACCAAAAGAAGATCACGTGATCCAAACGGGGGCAAATGAGGAGCAGGGTAATGCTGGATCCTCGCAAGAGGAAGGAGGTGATGAAATGGAACTAGAGGACCTGGATCTGGAAGGGCTGGAGGAGGCATTTAAGGAGCCAAACCCCTGTCCCATAACACCTCACCAAGTTGCCTTCTTGAGAAAGCGTTAAGTAAGTCCAAGAATCACAAATCCCTTGGAGTAATCTCTGACTCCCTCAAAGAAAATGATGGGAAAAAGCTAACCAGAGGGGAGAAAAGAGGTAGACGAAGCAATATGCAGAGAATACAGATGATTGGGAGGAACCTGGTGGCATCAGGCCAATACCCAACCATTGATGCGATCCTAGCAATATCCAACTCAAATAGGTTATAATATGCGGATCACATCTTGGAACATAAGAGGGTGCAAGAGTACTCTAAAAATATGACTTCTACGCCGGAAAATAGAGATAGAGAAACCGGATATCATTTTCCTTCAAGAAACTAAGTGTTCGGAAAGGGAACTCCAAAGTATTGGACAGAAAGTATGGAAACAATGCAGTGTGGTTGCAATAGACGCAGCTGGTGCGGCTGGTGGAGTAGGTATTCTTTGGAACCCTAAAAAGGTAAGTATGTCTGAATGGATGGCCTCCAAGTTTATCTTATCAGCTGCTTTCCATATTTTAGGAACCAGAGTTAGAGGCTTCATCTCCAATTTTTATGGCCCTTCAATGGTAAATCATAAGAGTGCTTTCCTGAAATCCATAAGGAATCTCAAAAAAGAAGTAGGAGACAGATCCTAGATCATAGGGGGAGATTTCAATCTTATTAGAAACCTTGAAGAGAAAAGTGGAGGTAGACAATGTTTACACCCCTGTAATGAGGAATTCTCCGAAATAATCGAAGATTTAGCTCTGATTGATATTAAAACATCCAATGGTATTTACACATGGAACAATAAAAGAGGAGGAGACAGAAGTATTTCTTGCAGATTAGATAGGTTTCTGATCTTTGAATCTATCGTGTTGGGAGGTGGGGATCTGACTGCTACTGTGTTACCCTCGGCAGGTTCGGATCATTGGCCAGTCTGCCTGGATTGGCACAGGATAGGAGAAAACCTCAGAAGACCGTTCAAGTTCGAACAGTTTTGGCTGTTGCACCCTGACTTCTCTGACCAACTGCGACAGTGGTGGCAGACTTGTGACCCGTTTATCGGAACCAAGATGTACCAATTCCAGCAAAAGTTAAAATACCTCAAAGGAAAAATTAAAAAATGGAACAAGGACATTTTTGGAAATATCTTTCAAGGTAAAAAGCTCTTGGACCTTAAACTCCAAGCGGTCCAGAAGGAGGTGATGGAACAGGGGTATTCCACTGAGCTGAAAAATCAAGAACTTATTTTGCTTCAGGAACTCAATCTCAAAGACCACCAGGAGAAACTTCTTTGGAAGCAAAAATCCCGTAATCGATGGCTCAGAGAAGGGGAACACAATACCAAGTTCTTTCATAAGGCCACCATCCAACACCGGCATGGGAACAGGGTGGTCAGACTCAAGAAGGAAGATAGAACTATCGTGGAAACTCAACCTGATTTAGAACAGACTCTAAACGAGCATTTTGAAGACCTCCTCAATGAACCCCTCATCAATAGACAAGCTGAAAGAGAGAAAGTTATAAGCCATATCCCGAGCCTAATAACGGAGGATCATAACAAACTCCTTATGGGAACTATAAGAATGGAGGAATTGGATGAAGCCATCAAGCAAATGGCGGATGACAAAGCCCCTGGGCCGGATGGTTTTACCGCTAATTTTTTCCATGCTTGCTGGGATTGGTTGAAAGATGAAGTGCTAGCCATTGTAGAAGATTCCCGCCGTTCCAGAAATATCCTTAAAGCCCTGAATGCTACCTTTCTTACGCTCATCCCCAAGGAGACAGGGACGGAGGATCCGGGAAAGTTTAGACCTATAGCTTTATGCAATGTTATCTACAAAATCATCTCAAAGGTTATTGCAAATTGGCTCCGACCTCTCCTGCCTTTAATTATCTCTCCTGAACAAGCAAGGTTTGTGGAAGGAAGGCAAATCACCGACGGCATCATCCTTGTTCATGAAGCTATTCATTCTCTCAAAACAGAAAAAAAAATCCCTGGTATGCTCCTTAAACTTGATTTATCTAAAGCTTATGACAAACTCAATTGGACTTTCTTAGCTGAAATGTTAAAAGCCTTTGGCTTCAGTTTATCATGGATTGACTGGATTATGAGTTTGGTCTCAACCCCATTCTTCTCGATTCTGGTCAATGGTACCCCCTCTCAACCGTTCCCTGCTTCCCGTGGAATTCGGCAAGGGGACCCCCTCTCCCCTTTCCTCTTCATTATTATGGCGGAAGGGCTAGGAAGAATGATACGGGCAGCCCAGATGAACAATGATATTAAGGGGTTGAATCTGGGAGAAGGACTAATCCCTCAAATCCACCAGCAGTTTGTGGATGACACGATGATGATGGGGCCGGCCTCTGTTCTGGAGGCTAGAAGCATCAAGGAAATTCTCAATACTTTTCTCAAAGGTAGTGGTCTTGAAATCAACAAAGAAAAATCGAAGGTATATTTTTTTAACACACCCAGAATCCACCGTAGAAATATCCTTCGCATTCTGGAATTCTCTAAAGGATCCCTTCCCTTGAAATATCTAGGGGCACCTTTATCTGAATCCAGCATCCGCCAAATCTCATGGAAAGAGCTACTGGAAAAACTTAAATCAAAACTGGAGTTATGGACTTTCCGGGCCTTGAACTTTCCTAGCCGGCTTATTTTGGTTAAATCTGTGTTACAGGCCATGCCGGTCTACATGTTCTCAGTGTTCGCAACCCCCAAAGCTGTCCTAAAGAAAATCAGGAATCTTCAGAGGAACTTCTTGTGGGGCGGAACCCTTGAACAGAGTAAATGGGCCTTGGTGAAGTGGGAGACTCTCTGCACTCCGAAATGTTCAGGGGGTCTCAACCTAAGGGACCCAGTCTGCATCAACAAAGTTCTAGGAGCCAAAATTTGGTGGCGCTGGATTACCCACGAGGAGGAACCCTGGGCAAAACTCTGGCATAAGAAGTACGCTCCCAGATGGCCTCACCAAGATTTAATCAGATTCAGAGAAGACCAACCTGGTTCCACCATTTGGAAGTTAGCCCAGGAGAACAGGGACCTTGTCAAAAATCATAGCTTTTGGGAAATCAGAGATGGAAACTCAGCATCCTTTCTGTATGATGCCTGGCAGCAAAGTTCTAAACTCTCGGAAGAGCATGACCATCAGGATGTGATCGTTTTCTTAAGAAGCAGCCCGTGGGAGAAAGTAAAAGACTTCTGGGTAACAGGACATGTGGAACAAAGATTCAGACAATGGAAGTCCATTCAATGGTGGAAATCCCTGATCAATTATGAAAACATGGACAAATTCTACGAGGAACTTATCAAACGCCAAATACCCTGGGCCACGGGACCGGACAAAATCAGATGGGGCTACACAAACTCGATAAACTTCAATATTGCAGAAGCGGTGCACTACCTAAATGCTCATGAAAGGCTACCCAGGGAAGATAAGTGGAAGAAAGTCTGGGAGACGAACCATTGGCCCAAAATAGCCACTTTTAGTTGGCTTCTTATCCATTGTCGAATCCTAACTTGGGCTAACCTTCTCAAAAAAGGTTTCTGCGGGCCATCCCGCTGCAATATGTGCACTTCAGAGAAGGAGACCATTAACCATCTGTTGGACGAATGTCCGTTTGCCTCCTCTCTCTGGAACAAGGGGGATGAAAGATTTAGGAAAACGTCCAGAGTCCCCGGTCGCCCGGACTTAACGCTGGTTAACTGGAAGAAAGCTCCCTTCAAAAATGAATACCTTAACAGAATATGGGAATTGTTTCCTGGTTTTGTGATATGGGAAATATGGAAGGAAAGGAACCAGAGAGTCTTTGAGGAAAAAAAAAGAAGCCTAGAGAGTGTATGGAAAACCATTGAAAAAAACATCAAGGAAACTCTTAATGCCAAAACCCCTTCGGTGGAAAGTGGTAATATAGACATGGCCGAAAGAATTATTCTGAATGATTGGGGAATCTATAACATACCTCATGGCAACGCTGAAGTTCAGAACCGCAGAGCTGCTCCTTCCAGCCCGGACTTCTGGCAACCTCCTCCAAAAAATACCTGGAAGCTCAACTTTGATGGAGCGGCTAAAGGCAATCCGGGACCGGCTGGCTATGGTGGAGCCATCAAAAACTCCCAGGGCCTGGTTGACAGAGTTTTATGGGGAAATCTGGGAGAAACCACTAACAACGTTGCAGAACTGGAAGGAATGGTAAGTGGTATCAAATGGGCCGTTAGTAAATTCTGGGTACCCCTCTTGGTGGAGGGGGATTCCAATATCCTTATTTCCATGGCAAGTCGTATTCAAAGTGGTGCGGCGATTTCTAAGGTATCTCTAAATTGGAGATGGGAAGGCAGGTTGTTGGAGCTTCAAACCATTCTTAGCACCTATCCAGCTATCAATTTCATCCATGTCCGACGCAGAGGAAATAAGCTTGCGGATGAATTGGCTAACTTAGGGGTGAAGACAAGTGCTACGTTCAAAGCCGGCACCTTGATAGAGATGGAAGATCACACGGTTCGTGACAGATGCAAAATGATCGCAACCGTCGATCAAAATTCTAATCACCATTCCACCTGGCCGGAGTTCCGTGAATCACATGGACGCGGGTTAGCAAGGACAAATGTGGAAGGTAATCAGACGTGTGTATGTCCTGAGTTCATATCCTGATGCAACGTATCCTATTCACGTCCTTTCATAATAAGGGAGAAAAGGTGGCGGACAGATGAACACCTTTTATCACGCATATTAGGTCTTGTCGAGGCTTTTCACCCAAACACCCAAAATATTTTTGTAATCACTCAAGCATGAGTAAAGGTAGTCATGAAGCGAATAGTGACAGAGGTAGTTATGACTCCAGCCATAACGAAAGGAAGGTTAGCAGCATTATTTGCAGGTTCATCATACTTCGGGGTGGTGAGATCAGCGACCAGTACAGAATGGTTTATTGGCGCAATTATGAGAATTTATGGAAGGAGTTTCATCCCAACCCTTGCCATAAGATCAATGGTTATAAATTGATTACTGATATCCACAAGAAGAATTACAGTTCGCAAGTTAACTGCATTTCAGTGTTTACTAATAGCAGTTTGGAGGGTGTCAGCAGATCAATTTGGTCTCACAGATTAGTCAGAGTTTCGCTGCTTCACGTCTCCAAGCCCCTGTGAATTATGCATCCGAGGATCAGGATGAGAAGCAGTCGAGGAGGTAGCAGAAACTTGGGGGATAGGGGGAGACAGATGGATGAAGCCTCCTCTTCTCATTCCTCGCCCCATCTGAATGCGAATATCCCTCGTTTTAACTAGGCCAACTTCTATCTGGAGGAAACACTGACGGATATTGGCAACCAGATTGCTTTCATGGAGGTAGCTATGCTGAACGAGGTGGAGTCTCGGCTTGGTCACCAGATTCCAACGAGTCCCTTATGGGCCTGCCGCATTCTTCCGGCCCGGGAACTTCAGATTAAAGAGAACATATCGAGGAACATGAAAGAATTCATTGCGGGAATGAAGGAAAACCAGCATATTGACAGGGAGAACACCAAGACTCTGGAAGCTATGATGGAAGATCTCAGTATTAATCCACCGCAGGAGGCCAACCAAGAAGTCCCTGAGACTTCCAGCCACGAGTAATAGGTTGGTTAACCCCCTGGTTTTTTGTCGTTTTTATGTCTAGTCTGGTTTCCGGATCTTAGGTTGGTGCGGCTCGTCTTAGTCTGGGTTCCTTGTCACCTTTGTGTTTTGTCTAGTTTTTTGTAATGATGCCTCGATCAGTGTGGTTTGTTGACCATGGGAGGTCTCTGGTAAAATCGGATTATCTCTGTAATATGTCTATTTGGTTCTAGACTCTGGATTAGTTGGCAGGTTGGGTCCCCATTCTCCCCACTGGAATGGGTTTTTGCAAGTCCGAGACCTTTATTGGGCTTATGTATTTTGATGTAATCTCTGTACCTTATTTTTAATAGAATGTTTCTCTCTCTTACCTACAAAAAAAAAAAAAACTTAAGAGTGAGTCAAGGCACATGTTGTGAACATAAATATATTCATAAATAAATAAATAAATAATCATTAAACATATAATCATATAATAATAATAATAATGATGATGAATAAATAAAGGGTACATGTTTATAAGACATGTCTATTCAAAGTTTGTGACCATTCAATGTATATTTATACACAACATCACATGCTATTGTATTACTATTATCTCATATTTCTCATATTATATTTTATATTCTTATCTGTATGGATTCCTTTCTATTGTCCTATCTAGTTTGGATATTTAGTGTTTGAACCAGAATGGTTCATTTCATTGGTATCGGAGCGGTTTCATTCCGTTGGCCTGCGGTCAAATTTATTTTGCTAGTGGCAAATAATTTTGGGGCTTGCAGCCCAAAACTGTTGACAGATTTTTAAAGCAATAAGAAAGAAAAGTAAAAACAAAAGAAGAAGAAAAAATATAAAGTAAAAAAAATAGTTACTCTAGGCTGGTGGCTAAATATTTATTCCCATAATAAGAAAAAGATCAAGAATAAAAAGATTCCATATTTGGTATAGTAAAGTGAATTTGCATGTACACAGTAAAAAATGTAATAAAAAAAATTCTTCCAATTTCTTTAAAGTGCACATGAAAAAGTTCAAGTCAAGAAAAAGATTCTCTATTAGCATTGAAATTAAATCAAAAGCAAGTTATGTAGGAGTAAATAAGTGAAAATATCGGTACCTTGAATAACATGAAAAAGTTGCCATTGAAAAATGGAATAGAGGTAAACTAAAAGCAAATCACGTAAAAGTGATATACTTTCCAATTAAAAGTAAAGAAGGTGAAGACATTGTTAGAACTTGGAAGTATCAATTTCAAAGTTATAAGGGCACTAAAGTTTATAGAGGGTTCTTAAGTTCCAATTCAACACACACATATATATATAGAATCTGTGTAGCTGGAGTACCCGTACCCAGGGATAGGGTATGCATACCCGTACCAGGTACAGGTACCCACTTCCTGAGTATGGGGTCAGGGACTTCTCAGAGGTACCCTGCTGTACCGGGTACTTCACCCACGTACCCAAAACTTCTGTCAGCAAAACAGGGGATGCCGAGTACAGAGGGGACGAGGTACCCCGATTTTGGGGATGCCTGGGGATGCCCGGATGCTAATGACAATGATGCTGCAGATGTAGACTGCCAAGCAATGATGGCTTGAGGAAGCCAAATGAGCTATGTTGTTCATTGCTCAATGTTTTTTGAATTTTCTATTTCATATTTGGAAATGCCATTAGGCAAATTTTGGTTGTAGTATGACAATGGACATATATCATATCTATTATCAATACCAAATATCAAATATGTAATTTGAATTTCCACTTGGTTTATCATATTGAGACTTATGATTCATAATTTCATATGTAATTTCCACTTTATTTCAATGAACTTTGACACTGTGTGCATGTGGCGTTCATATACACAACATCTCATATATCTCATATTTCAAACATTATATTTTATATTCTTATCCGTATGGATTCTTTTCTACTGTCCTATCTATTTTGGATATTTAGTGTTTGAACCAGATTGGAGATTGGTTCATTTCAGCACACCTAGCCTACTTGTTTCCAAGATTCGAGGGATCTGTTATCCCGTTTGTTGTGCCTGAGGTTGACCAGTTTCAACCACCTCATTTATTATATTTAATCACTCAAAAATGTATAAATATGTAACTCCTCATTTGTAAATGGTTCCACGATTTTGATTCTGAACATCAATATATTCCTAAGTGAGGTTGAGCTCTGCACAATTGTTCTAGGGACTTGAGTCACAGTGATACCCCACATCGCATTGATCTCTGCCATTCTTTGTAGCTCATTCAATTGTACCAGCAATAAATTTACATTTGAGCAAGTCTCTGGTGTTCTTCTGGTTCTTGAACTGGTTTGGGACTGTTCTCTGTGTTATTGTTGTTTTGTTTATGTGTCGATGGTTACACACTTAATCACTTAATTAATCAGCATACTCCATTATTGGTTTTAATTGTTTGTGGTCACTGACAACCCCCTCACATATACTAAATTGTTTCCACGTTCTTAATTAACAATTCACATCAAGCTTCCACCAAGATGTGCTACTGTTCACAACAACACCCTACCGTCACTACAAACCATCACAGCCAGCTTGTCCACTTTGTATTAGCACAAACAATCTGTGCAGTTCAACCAGTATAGCCACAAACTGAAGAACAGCGTGTAGCTAGGGACCTGATCCTACTCTAGCCCTGTCCAGGAATGGCTGCTAATCACATACTGAGCATGCATCAAACACACTTCAATGTTTGAAGCCTCTCTGCACAAGATTGCAATGGCATGGAAGCATTTTGGGAAAAGAAGGCATTTCTAAATTTCTAAATTTATTTAGTAAAGCATACAATAAAGGTGGTAACATATCTGCCACCTGGAATGAAACTGCTTAAACTCCATGCCAACCTTCCTGGACTACATGACTCTTTAATCAAGCAATGAATGAGATAATTGCACGTAACTCCTAGAGTTGCCCCAAAAACTAAGTCCATCAGAATCTTTTATTTCCAAGGTTCTCTAACCGCCAACAAAATCTTCTTTGTGAAAAAAAAAACTGTTTTAAAGCGAAGATTAAGAAGCAGAACCTAAATTCTCAAAGATGTAAAAGGCTAAGCCGTATCACTCAGTAAAAATAAATTTTTCAGAGATAAATTATTGATTTTGACATTAAACCAAATTTAAGCTGGAAATGCAACCCATGATACAACAAAAGCCTCAGCTAAATTTAGAACCAAGGTCAATATACAGAAAAGGAAATAATGCTAGTCTATGGGCCGAAGCTCATATGCGGTCAATAGCAGCTCTCAGTTTCATGGTTTTCATCACAACCCCATACAAATTGCATTCAGGGGCACTTTATGTAATTTATTTTTCCAATATACTGAACAGCTCATTTTATCAATATACTGAAATCTGATCTTACAGTAGCAAAAGAGTGACTTACCCGTGTGTTTGAGACAAGTTTATCAACAACATTCTTTTGCTGTCCAAGTTGACTCTTCAAACCATTTGCATTATCCTGTATTTCAACCACTCATTAACCAACATATCATATATATTATATTCAGGAAATGGACAGTACCTTGAACCATCTACAAAAGCATGCTGCTGATCAAATTCACTACACAATGTTACAGACTGCAATAGCATTTGAAATCAGACAATCTCTCATTTCCAGAGAAATTACAAGACCAGAAAAAAAAACTTTGGTGTACCTGCATAAATCCAAGCAGACCTTTGTTACTATAAAGTTTTTAATAACTTCAAGAAAGTATGTGTTCCTCGATAAGTGATAACCTAGCTATAGGCATTGATGCTATACAAGGAGATTTTGGTTGACTGTGAATGGCACTCTACATAAACATTAGGTTGAACTGGGTGAAAGTAAGACTTACATCAGCTATAAAATGTAACCAACAGGTACCAACAGATACAGAACCAACTCAAAATAATGGTGATGCATTTATTTGCAAGCATACTGAGTAGATGCATCCAGCACAATTATCTTGGTGACTAGCATTCTTACCATGAATTTTATTGATTTAGTGTTTAGGTGCCTTCATGATCTTTTTCAGGACATAATGAACATTCACTATCTAGCCTATTAAGTGGATGGTAATATGTGGTTAGTAAGGTTGGTTTCACCAGTCAAGCTGAAAATCATGTAGCCCAGCATACTTCAAAGGAGGAGAAGGTCAAACCATTACTTTGTATGGCAGAAACAGAAAAGAAAAGAATGCAACATCCACTAGTAACAAGACCTTTATTCATTTCTACCATACATAAGCTGTTATGCATTTCCCTTGGCAAGTCTTGTTTTCCAAGTTACTACAGTATCTGTTTCAGGGTCAAAACAAGTCATCCTTGGATATCAAAGTGCATGTTCTAGAGAATATTCAATAAGAGGAAGAAAATATTTATGGAATGATGTTGATATAACATCTGTTATGCTTAGTGTGGGACAAATAAGCCATCAAGATAATGCCATCAAGTCCATGGGTATTGCAAATTTAACGCCTGTATCTACTTCCAAGGTTTTAAAAAAATCTCATTTTTTCCAAAAACCTGGAAGATAGTTAAAAGTTAGACAAGTATGAATGAGATGCTTCCAAGGTTTTAAAAAAATCTCATTTTTTCCAAAAACCTGGAAGATAGCTAAGAGTTAGAGTCTAGACAGTATGAATGAGATGCTTCCAAGGTTATAAAAAAATTTCAATTTTTCCAAAAACCTGGAAGATAGCTAAGAGTTAGACAAGTATGAATGAGATGGCTTTGCACAACAAAGAAAAAGTGCATATTACTGTCATCAGAGATGAACAATGGAACTAGAAGTTGCATCATATGGTCTATGACTCTATAGACTTATAGTATATTCCAAGGGACAGCATAAGGCATCTCCATCAAAGACTATGAACTTATATACAAGCAGTCAGAAAGGGCCTACATTAATTAAAAATTGCCTAAAGTGGTATGCCTGTCAAATTGCCTTTGTGCATCAAAAACATCAAAGGCACTTAAGGAAGAGCTGGAATATGCTTCTCAGTTTCTACAAGTTGGCCACCTATGATAAAGGAAAACAAGCTCAGGCAGCCAAGCTAAGACATCACAGTGTCAAGCAACCTTTCATCACACAACTAATCCAGACCATTTCAGAGAATTAACAACTTTTAGATCAGAGTTGGCTATGCAGATCTTAACCAAGATGGACAATTTTAGGAAATATGTAAATTATCTTGTGGTCAGAATGAAAGCATACATACTTTCCCTCCTAACTTGTGTAGGAGGCAGGCAGTGATCACCCTTTGGCTTAATGATGTAACATTCTTGATGTGCCTTTATAATGTTTAGAAATTAAATATCTGATGCAATTTCAAAAAGTAATAAAGTTTGCTATGTCAGAAAACTAGTAAGCTGCAATGATGTTTAAACTTTAAAGGTTAGCCAAAAGACAATACCTCAAAGCTTTTGCGTCGTACTAGAGCCTCACGTGCAAGATTATCATCTCCTTTTTCCAATGCAAGTTTGGCTCTACGATACCTGTTTGCAAGGATAAATTACTCAGCCCAATTGTAACCTCAGCTGGTTCAACAATTCTAGATCGAACGTTGGCAAAAACAACTCACCAATCATCTGCAGCTTGTTGTGCAGATTTATATCTGTTCTCCAACTGCTTTTGAGATGCTAAGACCTTAACAATGCCAAAGAATTTTTCATTTGAATTTACATGTAAGGCACTGCAGTTATAACCAAAGGCTAGATCCTTCAAAAATAAATACTAGTATGTCCATCATAGCTTCCTTATGATTCAGGATCAAAGAAAATTTCCTAATGATGACTGCCATTGAAATTAAACCCTGTGAAACACTTTGCATCATTGAACCTTCCCATCTACCCATATTAAACAAAAGCTGCAGCTAAACCTGAGCTGTAGCTTGGCGCATCTTTATCAAATCATTGTTCATTTCCAAAACAGTTTGCTCCAACATCTTTTCTGGGTCTTCTACACTGCTTATAATTGCATTTGCATATGACTGTTGTCAACAAAAAGGAAGAAAGGTTCAGCAAAGAAAAGAACACTCTATAAGTATCTATGGAGGAGCGGCAATTCCTGATAACCAAGGCCATTCAATAATTTTTCTTATATTGCTATAACAAATAGATTTTCTCAGGCTAAATTATTCTATGGTCTACCTTACCTTTACTAATCTAGAAATACGCTCAAAGATGTTCATTTGTGCTCCAAGAGCACCTCCAGAATGGTGGTTTTGCACACCGTTGTTAGAAATAGCATGTTGCAAAGCTGCCATTTCCAAAGCCCGTACTATAGACCACAACAAAGTCAGCAATTTAATGTTTGATCTAATGATAACACTAGAGACTTTAGCAAATCTGTGTATGAAATTACTTTGCATATACAAAATGAAAAAAGCAAAAAAAAATGCAATGCGCAGATCACAGCAACCAATTTGAATAAAGGACACTAGCATACAAGTATTGCATTCAGGCTTAAGTGCCCAAAGCATATCCAGTGTAACAAGTTTTGTTCAATTGCAATGTAGCAAACAATACAAGCAAAAGAGAGATGGCAGCCTAGAGGTTGTACAATCCATATAGAAATCTCAGAAAATAATAACGGACTCTCATATGAAACAAGGACCTCGAGATTCTGCTCTAGACATTCATATCAAAGGATCAAGTGACCTGCCATCCTTGTTCTAAAGTAGTGAAGCCATCCAGGATCTGTTAAGCATCCCTCAGGGACAGACCACCGTTATAGAATCTAGATGAGTCTGCCTTATGAAGGATAGTTTGTTTGCAATGTCTTCAAGAGGGGTGGCACTCTAGTCTTATTGTACAACCAATAAAAGTGCATCACATATAGTTTTTTTACAAGGTAGGATCTAGTATCAATGGCCATAAGGAAGCCAGTAATGGATCCTCCTTGCTATGCTTTATGAGGTAGTTTCACTCTCTTGTTTCTAGTGACAGTAGCAGTCTAGAATATTTCAAACTTCTAGGCTGCCAAGGCTAGATAGTGGTCTGACTGACTAGACAATATCTGACAGCATGCCAGTGTTCCGGGGGTTCCAAAGGAATATGAAGAGTGCTTCATAATAGCGACTGAAAGAATGGCAGGGGCCTGTTAAATATCAATCTCTGGTGTTTGTGTCTCCTATTAAGGAAACGAACTCTAAGAAAGAGGGTCAGACATCAAAGGTGGCTAAAATGTCACCCAAATCTTCCACAATGATATCAAAAAGGATGTTCAGTTCTTCCTATTTGAGGTTAGATGCCAGTTGGCTGTGTGATGCCAATCACCCATACACCTTTACTATTCCCATAACCAACAATAGGTGCTGCCTTATGCCACGCCAACCTCATCCACTTTTGACAAGCAGCCCTGACTAGGCATCTGCAATTATTGATTATTTTAAGCCAATGTTCCACCAAGTGTCTGGGAGCATGTGGAGCAAGGCTGTTGGAAGCGGGAGTGAAGCAAGAAGCAAGAGCACAAAGCGCCAATTTTCAAAAGACTCTAGAAGTGGAGCACTCGGAGTATTTTTTATATAATATATATTTTGACAGATATATATTCAAAAAAAGCATGCAGAATATTGAATTACTTGCAGATAAGATAAGATAATTTTATTAATGTGAGGGTTTACAATCAAGTATTGGTCAAGAAAGAAGATAGACCAAAGACATCATTCACTACCCCTTGGGGAACGTTTGTATCTTAGGATGCCTTTTGGATTAATGAATGCAGTATCCACTTTCCAATGAGCAATGGATTTTTCCTTTAGGGACCTCCTCGAGAAGATAATTGAGATTTACCAAGATGACTTAACTGTAGTATCCAAAGAACGGAAGAATCATATAGATCATCTTAGGCAAATATTTGAGAGGTGTAGAAAATATAGAATATCTTTATACCCTGATAAATTGATTCTTGGAGATGATGAGGGAAAACTCTTGGGGCATACCATATCCAAAGAGGGAATCAAAACTGATCCTTCAAGAACCGAAACTATCCAGCAAATCCAATTGCTTACAAACAAGAAAGTTGTTCAGTCCTTCTTTGGGAAGATAAATTTCATAAGACAGTTTACTCCTAACTTCAATAAAATTACAAAACTGATCTCCAATTTACTTAAGAAGGATCAAGTTTTCAAATGGAATGATGAGAGTCAAAGGGCATTCAATTTGATCAAACAAGTCATTGCCTCAACTCCTGCCTTAGTCAATCCTAATTATTCTGAAGACTTCCAAATCTTTTCTTTTTCCTCTAAGGAAACAATTCCGGGGATGTTGTTACAAAATAATGATCAAAACTTGGAACAACCCATAGCTTTTATGAGCAAAGCACTTAGAGATGTTGAGTTGAAGTACACAATAATGGAAAAGCAAGCTTATGCTCTTGTGCAATCCTTGAAACATTTTAGGAGCTATGTTGGTTCTTCTAGGATCATAGCCTATGCTTCCCATGCTACAATTAAAAGCATTCTAACTTACAAAATTGCCTAGAGGAAAGTGGGTATAACCCAAATCCAAGAATATGACTTAGAAATCAAACCCACCAAGTTAGACAAAGGACAAGGCTTAGCACAGATGCTCACAGAAGGAAATGAGAAAGCCTTAAGTATGAATGATGAATTCCCTGAAATGGTCTTCGTAGTGTTAGATGGATTAGAAAAACAAGCACGATACTCGAACATTATTTATGACTTGAAGAACCTTACATGTCCAGGACTCCAGACCACTTAGTTGATCATAAGCGGAGAGCCTTAAGACTCAAAGCATCAAAGTATTGTATCGTGCAGGGAGGACTGGGTTGGAGAAACTCAGATGGATTGGTCCTAGATTGTGTAGATGATGTTGAAGCACATCAACTAATAACTAACTTGCATGAGAGGTTCTATGGTGGACATTATGTAGCTAGGACGACTACTCATAAGGTCTTGAGGGATGGTTACTATTGGCCCACGATCTTCGCTAATGTCCATAGATTTGTAAGGAATTGTCAACCTTGCCAACATTGTGTAGGTAGACAAAAGCTTACAGCCTATTATAGTTGAAGCTCCTTTAGGCAATGGAGGTTAGAATTTATCCAAGAGTTCAAGGGTAACTCAAGTAATGTCCATAAATGGATTCTCACAATAACGGATTATTTTTTGAGGTGGGTCGAAGCCATTCCCACCAAGAGAGCAACTAATAGTGTGGTGATTGAGCTCCTAGAAAATAAAATCATCACCGAGTTTGGTGTTCCTGCTAAAATCACCATTGACAATGCCAAGGGTTTTAGTTCAGCATATATGTCCACATTTCGTTTTAAATATGGTATTGTCCTATTCCATTCTTCAAACTATTACCCTTAGGGCAATGATCTTGTGGAATCTAGTAATAAGAACTTAACAACTGTCCTAAAGAGAACTGTAGGGAAGAACAAGAAGAGTTGAGATAGCAAAATTAAATATGATTTATGGGCTGATAGAATAACGAAAAACGAAGCAACAAGAAAAAGCCCATTTGAGTTAGTATATGGGATGGATGTCACATTGTCCATTCGCTTGAAAATTCCCCAATTTTTGCAGCAGTTTACTTCCAACCAAGATGTTGCAGAAGAAAGGATAAATCAATTGGTAGAACTTGACGATAATAGAAGAAATGATTTTGACCAATTTGCTAAGAGCTAAGAGAGAGTTAACAGTATCTTTGATAGAAAGGCTTGCCAAAGGGTATTGCAAAAGGGTGACTTAGTGCTTATGTGGAACAAATGAAGTGAGAAACCTAGGAAGCATGGTAAGTTTGAAAGCCTTTGTTTGGGACCTTATAGAATTGAAGATCTTCCGGGTACTAATTCCTTCTTTCGTAATCACTTGGATGGGGAGAAACAGCCTTTGATCGTGAATGGGTAATCTCTGAAACTATCTTATCATGATGACATATGATGCCATAGGGATTCCTTCAACAGATTAGTATAGGAAGAATAAGCTCTTTAGCATGAGCATTAGGATTGATTTGCTTTGCATTTTGACTGATTGAATTACATTGCATTGCATATTGCATTTTGATCATATGCATTTCATTTGACATGTTCATTTCATGCACTTTAGTTTAAGTTATGAATAAAATCTGATCCAAGTTCCAATGTTTGAAAAATCGGAATCGGTCGAGGGTCAACTCGGAATCGGAATCGGAATCGGTAATGAATCGGTCATAAATCGGCCGATTTGAATTTAATGAATCGGTTTACTCAAAAATACATAAAATATTTAAATTTTAAAGAAAAACAACATTTTCAAGATTTTAGGACTGTTGTTATGACCCAAACCTGTTGTTTGAAGGCCAAAGAGCACCTATACTTGTTGTTAAGGGCTGTTATGACCCAAACTTGTTGTTTTAAGGCCAAAGAGCACCTATACTTGTTGTTAAGAGCTGCTTTCATCCACAGTACTGCCCACAATTTATTTTAGGCCTTTAAGGTGATTTTCATGACTTGTTACTGCTGCAAAGGTCATAACAGGCACATGTTTGCTTCAAAATTGTTGTACAAGGGTTTGAACAGCTTCAACTTAAGTTGCATGAAACGGGGAAACGAGGATGAAACGGGGAAACTTCGAAACAGAGGAAATGTGACCCCCCAAAATTTTGGTAATGAGAAAATGCAATATATATATATAAATATTAAATTAATAAATTAACAAAGACATTTACGAAAATGAATGTGAAATATAAATCATCAATCATACATGTCAACAAATCATTGCCTATATTGGGATCCTATTCATCGATAGCACCCTATGCCTCCCTCCTCTAGGCTCTAGCCCTTGCCTCTAACTCGAATTTCAAAGTTGTTCCTCCAAGGACATTAGTTAACGGCTCAACACACTACAATTTTGATGAAACTTCCTAATCCAATCACTAAAATAACGTAGAAAAAGCTTCCCATGCTTGATAAGTGATTTTGCATGAGTGAAGAGTACATTTTTATTAAGGTCATGACAGAGGAATTCAACAATCAACACCACCAACATCAAGGTACATATAGTGGTTGATGTGCTTGATTAAATGCCAATTCCATACCCTCGTACATGATAGAATCTGGTGGAAACCTTGCAATCCTAAAATCCTGAAAACTATTAAGTCTGTTGAATTTTGATTGGGATCTAAAAATCTACTTTTTGCATATGAAGTCCGATGAGGTTGGAACCACTCTCAAACATCCTGAAACAATTAAAGATAAGAGAATGTCACTTTTACTTAACATTACCATTAATATCACCAAGTACTACTGCACCATGGGGATATTGCATTGTTTTTTTGAGTCCGCGGGCACCCACACAAACTTCTAGACAAACTTGCCGATTTTTTACATAACTCGGCCGATTAGACCGGTTCGGTACCGAACCGGCCGATTCAGTGTTCAGATCAGCCGGTTCGGTACCGAATCGGTCGACCGAACCGATTTGCAGACTGATTTGATTCAATTCCTTATCAAATCGGTAGATCGGCTGATTCTGAAACTGATTTGACCGATTTTTAAAACATAGATAAATCTTCATTTTCCAACTTCAGAAAACACCTAAAAAACATATTTATACAAGTACAAAACCCCTTTTATTTCTCCAAATAGATCTGGGAATTACAGCTTATATTCTCAATCCAGATCTGTTTTTGAAGTCTGGGTAATCACTATTTTCTGCATTTAACATTAGGTTTATGATTTTGTACCATAAATCTGCAGTATCTAACAGCATAAAAATCGTTACGAGAGATTTATCACGAGTCCATAAACCCTTGAATAGTCATAATACATTCCTGGACTTGGCGAAGAGAGGACAAATCCCCTTGTGTTGGTAACCAACCATCATAAAGTGAGGGAAAGACACTGCTAAGGTGACAATGGTAACACTTTTGAGTCCCACTTGAAATTTTATTTGGTGAGGACTATGCACCTTAGGTCAGAGTTTAAGTAGTAACATTTGGCGCCATTGATGGGGATAAAGTCCATTTGCCGGATCAAGAAGATCATGCTTCAACACATTTGATGTGTGTAACCATGAGACCTTACCTTAAGCAGTCATCCAGCGACTCCATAAAAAGGAAATTCGGATCAAAAATAAGACACCAGAAGTTCTTCTCATAAAACATTTCCAAGATTTGTTGATCTGGAAAAGTTTACACAAGGAGAGTCAAGAAAATTCTCAAACTTCACTGAATAAGCACCTTCAAATCCTTGAAGATATCAGAAGATTATTTGATATTTCAGGGCAACCAATAAATCCAGAGATCATGGCCACTACTCCTTGAGTAAAGAATGTTTATAAGGATCTAGATATAACCAGAATCCAAGGATCCCCATGTGACAAACCAGACAAATATAATAAAAGGCTTCCAAAGTTTGCTAGTAACAATGTGATTACAGCTAAGGAGCATCTAGCAAAATTCTATGATGTAGTTGGTGAAGCAGGTGCTCATCAAGACCATGAAGACATGGTCATGAAGTTGTTTGCTTTTGTTGAGATATTGTAACTTCAAAGAATATTATATTTGTATTATTATTCCGGAGATGATTCATTCCTCCGTGAAGATCTTATTGTATATCCGGAGATGTTTATTCCTCCGTCGGAATGTCGTAACTTGGGTTATTAGACTTCCCTAGTGGGGGTCGGCCCTGTATGTGTTATGTGGGTCAAAGGGTTATTAGACCACTCTAGAAGGGTCGGCCTAGTCAGTTGTAGTGGGGTATTTAACCCATTGGTTAAATACGAGCCTACATGACTTGTGTAAAAGACAAGTCGAAGTAGTGTATAAATAGAGGATGTGTATTCCTCACTTTACACACACACACTCACTCACTTGAGAGTAGCGCACTTGTGGAGGAGAGGTCTGCTATGGAGAAGGAGGAGCTTATGCTCAGGGTTACATCTTTGTATATTGCTGGTCATCTATATTGAGGAAGCTTTGCTGGGTTTTCTACCCCATGAGGGTTTCCCAGGATAAATCTGTGTCTCTTGTGTTTATGTTGTGCTTGTTGTTTCTTCAGTGATCCTGTATATGCTATTATTGTGAAATGGAATGTAATGCTGCTATTTTCTGTCTTAGCATATTGAATCTTAACATGGTATCAGAGCTAACCTGAAGGAAGGCAATGTATGGCACTTACGACACTTGCTTCACTTGCGACAATTTGAAGGTTTGGGTTTTACATAGCAAAAACCAGTCATCGTGGAACTTTCGCTATAAATCCATTTCTGCGAAGTTTCAGGATCTGAAAAGTTTACAGGTCGAAGATAACATCCCCAGGTACCTTGTGTCCAAAGGGCACCCTCAGATTCGTTGTACTTTGTGAATTATGATCAGTACAAGTTAGGGTTTCTGCCTCTTCCAGATCTCAGTCAAAATCAGGTGACCTAGGCAAAAAGGTCATAACTTGGGCTAGGAAGCTCCAAATGAAATTTCGTAAAAAGTGACAGGTAGTACACAAAGTGTACTATCTCAGGAAACTTTTTCAGAGGCTGAAGTTGAACCAGTGACACGTGGCACTCCGTACAAGTTCGCTCTCCTGTATTATCCCATAAACAGGTCACGTTACGACACTTGGCATAACTCTCTCTTAGAGAGTCCAATTGAGGTCAGACCTGTCATGATGGAAAGATAACAGGGCGAGCTATCTCAGGAAAAGTTTTCAGAGGCCGAAGTTCAAACAGTGACACGTGGCACGTCATACAAGTTCGCTCACCTGTATTATCCCAAAACAGGTCACGTTGCGACATTTGGCATAACTCTCTCTCAGAGAATCCAATTAAGGTCAGACCTGTTAGGATGGAAAGATGACAGGTCAGGCTACCACAGAAAAAGTTTTCAGACCCTGTGGAGCGAAAAATTTCAGATTTACAACAGAAACAATCAGGTACATATTTCTGTCAAAACAGAATTATTTTTGGAGCACCATCATTCATGGCTTCCGGAATTTAGGGTTTCAAAGAAAGTTGGAATTTTTGAAGTCTGTAACCACGGCTGGAAGCTCCTCAGAAAAATAAGAGTTTAGAGCCTTGGATCGAACCTTTTGATTGGACAGAAGGGTGGGCTTCATCAAACCCTAGTTTTGGTTCCTGTCCAGAAGATTCAGAAGTTTCGAAGGCAATTTTGAGGGGTCAAATTTTGGAGATTTCAAAATTGAAGTATGCTAGTGTGAAAGTCAAAGATTGAATTCTTAGGGTTTCTCTAGCAAACCCTAATCAAGCTCCAGATCAAGTTTTAGGGGGAGTTGAGGCTAAGGCCTTACATAAGAAGACTACAAGAAGTCTCGATAGGTATGACTTAAGGAGGTTCAGGTATGTCTTGAAATATGATTCCTGATTAAGTTCATAATGTGTTTGTCTTCATATTATTCATTAGTACAATCTTGATTAATGTTAGAATTGTCTTATCACCCTAGTAACAGTATGAATGCATGTGAATGATTGAAGACATTCATTACGGCTATATGATTGTACTAATGCATTATGGTGTTGTATGAGGTTGATGTTGTCTGCTAACAAGATACAGGTACATCACGAAAGACAAATCAAGTTCCATGACCATGACAACATGAAGACAAAGACTCATCCATAATCTTTGTTCTACTTACAAGGTATGTATGACTTTGTTATATTATGCTTAACCTATGAGACATGCAGGTTCTAGCTCGGGATCTCTAATCATTGAAGAGATTTTTAGGTATGTTGTACATAACTAAGCAGGTATACTAATCCAGGTATGTTTTCCTATGTCAAGTTAGAATCTTACCTTGTGTTAGGATCCCTTATATAAGTATACTTGGTATGATTGGTTATGCGTATTCATAAAGTTAGTAATCAAGGGTTTATGTATATTATGTCTCTTATCTTGATGATTTAACTAACCAGAAGAGTACTATGATCAAACAAGAATATGCATGAGTAAAAGAAGACTTCCTTGAAACCCTGAATACTAATGATCATGACTATACATATTCAAGATTATCTAGAATTAGAATGTTTTCATAATATTGAGAATATAGTAATAAATGTATGTTTGTGAGGATGACACTAGTGCACAATTGAGCATGCACAGTGGTACAGAATGAATAGAAGACATATAGAAGATCAAGCGGGAGGCAACCACACAAACATAAAAGATAAGTATTTGAGTTGTTATTTGAAATAATAAATAGATTGTATGCATATTTGTATTCATGCTGAGTGTAAACATTCATAGAGCATTGAATAGTATACTACTAATATGCATATGATTGGTAAGTTGGACAAACAGTCCATTGTTGCTTGTCTAGGATGAAACCTCTTTGCTGACATGCTGAGAGCTGTGCACACTCTCGATAGTATGTTCTGGTAGAGATGGAAGGCATCTAGATAGCCACTGTCTGCATACAGGATATGAAAAAAAAAAGTGTTGTGTGAAAGTATTGGTCAAGATAGTTGCATAACTATGTAAATGATATCTGTATGCATAATAGGTTATCATGTCAACATGATTTCATGATTATGAAGCATTACTAATCATGTACTAATTTTGTTTTGTAAGAAAGATCATGAAGAATGATGAACACCGAACAAAGTGATGGATGTTCATCAAAAGGATTTACAAATCAAACAAAATATAGAAGGCTCGTGGCTAGAAGATTCTCTTAGAAAGAAGAAGAGAATCATGACGGGATGTTTGCTCCAAGTGGCTAGATAAGACCATTCTCTTAATGGTGTAATTAATGAAGAAGTGTGAATTAGGTTCTGTATGGGTACCCAGTATCGATAGTCAATTGATGAGCTTAATGATCATCGTGGGTGATGTAGATCACAACCTTTTCTACAAGGTTGAATATGGTTTCCATACACAGATGAACTGGATGCAAGAAGGAACTCACCACAGAGTTCGAATGATGTTGAGGTTTATATCAGTAAACCCATCTGACGAGAGATGGCACAGATAGATGGCTGCACAAATGAAAATGAAAGATCTCATATTGATGCATTACTTCCTAGGTCTGGAAGTATGGCAAGGATCAAAAGGAATCTTTCTCAACCAGGGAAAGTATGCCGAGAAATATTAAAAGGACTTGAGGTGTTGGAATGGCCACTCTTATGGATTCCAACTTGAAGTTGTTAAGGGATGACTCATCAAAGTTAGTGGATATAACTCTATACAATCAAATTATTGGGTCATTGATGTATCTAACATATACTAGGTTAGATATATGCTTTGCTGTGAACCATTGAGTCAGTATCTAGTGGAAACTAGATATGTTCACCTGATAGTTGCTAAGCATGTGATGAGGCACCTAAAGGATACGATAGACTTTGATCTATGCTATCTTGGAGATCATGACTTCAGATGGCTACTCAGATGTTGATTGGGCAGAAAGTGTATCAGACAGGAAGAACACATCGAGAGGATGTTATTGTCTGGGATCAGCCATGATCTCGTGGTTTAGCAGGAAACAATCTAGTGTGACTCTTAGCACAAGCGGAATATATGGCTGCTTGCTCTGCTAGTTGTGAAGAAGTTTGGCTTCAGGATTGTTTGACTTAGAGATAGAACCAACTGTGATCCTATGTGACAAATAGAGTTGTATGAAGATGACAAAGAATCCAGTGTTCCATGATAAGTCAAAGAACGTAGGGATCTAATAAGATATGATGCAGAAGGAACTATAAAGTTTAAATCTGTAACAGGTTACCGAAGTACTAACCAAACCTCTATCTCAAAGTGAACAAGTTACCAACATACTAACCAAACCTCTACCTCAAGAAAAGTTTGAGTATCTCCAAGACAAGCTTGGAAGGACCCTCCTCGAAAGGGGGAGTGATGTGGTCACTGATGATGAGATTGCCTCATCGACAGCAAGGTCGATGATGTGGATACTTGTTTACTACACTTGGATACTTAGATCATTTAGACTTAGGACTCTTATACTTAGAATATTTTTTTTCTTGCTTTTACTTTGATGATTGATGTATCGATGAGGATACATATTTTGTCGATGTATCGATGAGGATACATGTTTTGTCAATGTATCCATGAGGATACATGTTTTGTTGATGTATCGATGAGGATACATGTGTTGTTGATGTATCGATAAGGATACTTGTTTTGTTGATGTAGCGATGAGGATACATGTTTTGTCGATGTATCGATGAGGATACATGCTTTGATGATATCTGTATTGATAAGGATACAGGTGGGGATTGTATCATCCCCGGACTTCGGTCCCTTGAATTGATCCGAAGACGTATGGTCTCCGAAAATGAAGTCCTTAATGGACAGATGGGGATTGTATCATCCCCGGACCTTGGTCCCTGAATTGATCCGTAGACGTATGGTCTCCGAGAATGAAGTCCTTAATGGACAGATGGGGATTGTATCATCCCTGGACTTTGGTCCCTTGAATTGATCCGTAGACGTATGGTCTCCGAGAATGAAGTCCTTAATGGACAGATGGGGATTGTATCATCCCCGGACTTTGGTCCCTGAATTGATCCGTAGACGTATGGTCTCCGAGAAGTGGGGATTGTATCATCCCCGGACTTTGGTCCCTGAATTGATCCGTAGACGTATGGTCTCCGATAAGTGGGGATTGTATCATCCCCGGACTTTGGTCCCTGAATTGATCCGTAGACGTATGGTCTCCGAGAAGTGGGGATTGTATCATCCCCGGACTTTGGTCCCTGAATTGATCCGTAGACGTATGGTCTCCGAGAAGTGGGGATTGTATCATCCCCAGACTTTGGTCCCTGAATTGATCCGTAGACGAATGTTCTCCAAGAAGTGGGGATTGTATCATCCCCAGACTTCGGTCCCTGAATTGATCCGTAGACATATGTCTCCGAGAAAGTGATTCTTTAATGATGTGGTTACTTGTATCGGTAGGATACTTGTATTGATGATGTGGTTACTTGTATCGGTATGGATACTTGTATTGATGATGTGGTTACTTGTATCGGTAGGATACTTGTATTGATGATGTGGTTACTTGTATCGGTATGGATACTTGTATTGATGATGTGGTTACTTGTATCGGTTGGATACTTGTATTGATGATGTGGTTACTTGTATCGGTATGGATACTTGTATTGATGATGTGGTTACTTGTATCGGTATGATACTTGTATTGATGACGTGGTTAATTGTATCGGTATGGATACTTGTATTGATGATGTGGTTACTTGTATCGGTATGGATACTTGTATTAATGATATAGATACTTGTATTGGTATGGATACTTGTATAGATGACGATGCTGCTGATCGTGATGGTCTAGATGACGATGCTGCTGATCATGATGGTCTAGATGACGATGCTGCTGATCATGACGGTCTAAGATGACGATGTTGCTGATCGTGATGGTCTAGATGACGATGCTGCTGATCATGATGGTCTAGATGACGATGCTGCTGATCGTGATGGTCTAGATGACGATGCTGATGATCGTGTGATGATGATGACGATGCTGATGATCGTGTGATGACGATGCTGATGATTGTGAGGATCCAGATGATGATATTGTTGTAGTTGTTCAAGTGCTACAGAAGATAAAGACTCAGTACTGAAGATGTTGCTGTTCCAGTATTGAAGATGTTCCAGTAACTGCTTGAGTTACTGATGATGTTGAGAAAGCTTCCAATGATTTATAGATGTATCATGTATGATGTTGATGACTCCTTGCTCGTGCAGATGTTGTTATAATATCCTTCTCGTTAAGGGGGAGTGTTGAGATATTGTAACTTCAAAGAATATTATATTTGTATTTTATTATTCCGGAGATGATTCATTCCTCCGTGAAGATCTTATTGTATATCCGGAGATGTTTATTCCTCCGTCGGAATGTGGTAACTTGGGTTATTAGACTTCCCTAGTGGAGGTCGGCCCTGTATGTGTTATGTGGGTCAAAGGGTTATTAGACCACTCTAGAAGGGTTGGCCCAGTCAGTTGTAGTGGGGTATTTAACCCATTGGTTAAATACGAGCCTACATGACTTGTGTAAAAGACAAGTCGAAGTAGTGTATAAATAGAGGATGTGTATTCCTCACTTTACACACACACACTCACTCACTTGAGAGTAGCGCACTTGTGGAGGAGAGGTCTGCTATGGAGGAGGAGCTTATGCTCAGGGTTACATCTTTGTATATTGCTGGTCATCTATATTGAGGAAGCTTTGCTGGGTTTTCTACCCCATGAGGGTTTCCCAGGATAAATCTGTGTCTCTTGTGTTTATGCTGTGCTTGTTGTTTCTTCAGTGATCCTGTATATGCTATTATTGTGAAATGGAATGTAATGCTGCTATTTTCTGTCTTAGCATATTGAATCTTAACAGCTTTGTCCTTTGATGAATGCTAGAGTATGGTTTAGAGATTTGACTGATAACAATATAAAAGGTTTCTAAAAATTCTATCACATTTTCATGAAATGATGAGTTGTTAGGAAAGATGGCCGAATGCTATTAACTCAAGTTCAAGTCCATGAGATAAAGAAAAATGAAAATGAAACAATAAATGAATTTGATGACAACTTCAGAAAGTTGGTTGATAGCATTCCTGAGAAAATCAGGCCCAAGGATGACATAATCCTATTGCAATATACCAATGCATATGATAGGCATTTCAGTCTTATGTTAAGAGATAAGTTTCCGACCTCTCTGGAATCTACACAGGATGGAGCTAGCAAGATCAAGAACACGATTTTTGCTAAAATAGACCCTTTGGACTCTTCAAGGGCATCCACCTCAAAGGCAGAAACCAAATCAAGAGCCAACACAACAGAGCCAGCTCAAGATCCCATCATGGCATTGAATGAGACATTTGAGCAGTTGTCCACTAATCTAATCAAATAACAAACAGCAATTTTAAATAAGATGATCAGTTGGAAAGAGAAAAGGAACAATAGAAAGCTTAAGAATATAGAGGTAATAGCAGAATCGGTGTAATTCAAGAGGAAATGCTGGATGGAATAGAGATAGAGGCCCTTAGGAGCAAATAGTTCCCAATCTATTAGTCTCTACTAATATGGTCAATCAAGAAGAATTTCCTTGGTGCTTATCCTGTGATGAGCAGTATAATGAATTGGCTTGACCAAGAAATTTTGGATCAATAGATGGTGAAGGTCCAAGTGGGTTGGATAACATGAAATTTGTTGACGATGGAGATTCAATACGTACTCTTCAGTCAAAACACCATGTGGTTATGGAAGATTAAATGAGACAAATCAAGGAAAAAAATATCAATGCAACTAGGGTTGAAAAGATGGGCATTCTGAACTCTATAGATGAAGAAGCCAAGAGGAAGCTGAGGAAACAGAAGGTCATTCAGTAGCAGAGAAGGAATAAGCTCCCCAGGTCATCTTAGAATTCTGGTATTGGATCACATCAAGGTCAAGGAAATACTTGGAATAGACGGCCTAGTTCTATAGTTGGAGCTGCACAAGCAACATCGTTAGAAAAACTTCTAATAAATAAGGATGTGGAAATAAATGTAGATGTAATGAACGTCCTATCTAAAGTGCATGTTCCTATTCCCCTACCAAAGCTGATAAAGATTCCATCACAGAAAGAAAAGGTGAAAATTTTTCCAAGTATGAAGGAAGTAATTGAAGATTCACTTGTAGTCTTGCAATATATGCATCAAGGTAGGAAGAATGGAAGTTAGTCTCCATTTTTCACTACATTATTGATAAATGATCTTCTCCTTCACAATTGCATGATAGACTTTGGTGCCTCGACAAATGTTATGTCATTGAAGGACATGAATCAATTGGACCTAAAGACTACTAGACCATATAGGAATGTATGCACCATGGGTTCGAATGAAATAAAAGTTTGTGGCTTGTTCAAAGATCAAAAGGTCAAATTGGCAGTGTATCCAGACATCTCGATCTTGTTGGATGTTGTTGTCATAGATGTGCCAGATGCTTGGGGAATGTTGTTGTCAAGGAAATGGGTCGCCAGCTTGGGAGGTAGTAACTAGATGGATATGTCATACACTACCATCCCAATGTCTGAGGGCACTGTTATCACACCATAGTAGCAGGGCTACTATTCTTGTGCAGCAGATATCTGCACATTCCAGAGATTCCTTTATTCCAGAGCATGGCTATATATTTTGGATCACTCATGATCAGAGCAGTAGATTATTCAGATTTGTATATAACCTTGTGTCAAGGCTGAGCCTTGATAGTTCAGATTTGATGACTGATGTGACCACTTATCCCATTACAGTTTCAGTTCAGTGCCTAGAGATGTATTGCAGCAGTGTTTCAGATGATACATGATGATTATTATTATGATGATGTTGTATGATCTATGGATATGTTCTCACTGACTGTGGATTATTAGCTTGTTGATTTAGTCATGATCATAGCATGTGCTTGGTATATTATTCCTGATGTGGCAAATTATTTAAAATGAACTGTAAATCATAAAATGGACAATTGCTTGCACATTTAGGTCATTTAACAAAACTCACTGGTTATTCACCTTACATAGATATGGTCTTTCCCGACACCAGTTGTCTGCTAGTGTAGGCTCCATATTCACTTGTCTCCATCCATACATGACCTTCCTGTTTGACTTTAAACCCTGACTTGTCTCCTTTGACTTTCTAATACCGAGGACTTCCCCATTTTTCTACCTCTGTGTTTGGACCGCATCCCTATTTATTCAGTGTCTCGGCTCTGAGTTGGTGACAGAACTTACCTTTGGTGAGTTGGATTGTAGGCCTAAATCATTCTGGTCGGTTGTCCCGATGTTTGGCATTGGCTCGAACTCCCCCTAGTCACTTGAGATGTTGTTGGCTAAAACTGAAAGCTCATGTTCTACCTATGGAAACTTAATAAATTCGCCCATGGAAACAAAAAAGGGCAAGAGCAATGAAAAGCTAAAAATACTCCTCGAAAAGTATAAGAAAGGTCCAAAAAGCAATGGTTCTTAAAAGTTATATCTAAACAATTGCTGACCTTATAAATATGTGAAAAACATGCCCTGGATGCAAGCTGCAACTAGTTGTGCTTCTCAGCACATCTGAAATCCGAAGGGTTATGTAGGCCAAAAAGGCCATGGAATAAAATTGAATGATCCTAATGAACCTGGATCAACTTGATGTAGACATGATGCCTAAGTTGAATAAGCACTCTCTAAACAACTTATCCATTTGTGAGACACAGCCATCCCCCGTGTTCTTTTTGTCCAGCACAGAGTTTGTAGTTTCCCCCTTCTCCCAGTCCAAAGTATTTTTGAGTTAAGTTAGACAAGTCAAACCCTTGGCCCAACCTTGCTCCTAGCCTTCATCCTTCACTAGCAGTTTGACCATGTCCAATGGGTGAGTTTGTCATTTGAACTATTGTGCAAGTAATTTTATATAACAACGGAATATGTTAACTTGATTAATGCCACTGAATGGAATTTATACTTTGAGCTTAGCTGTGGGAATGATTAGAGAAGCATTGTCTTAGTCTACTGATGTGATTTATCCTTGATTATATATTCTTGGGATCCGTGATGATGTGGACCATGTATGGATGATTATTAATGATGATTTATGGGCCCACATGTTTGATGATGATATCATATGATGGACATATGATGCAGATGATGTTTGATCCAGTTCAGCAGGCTTATTATTACTTCAGACCAGCAGATTATACATTGTCCATATATGGTGGACCCTACAGCATGCCCATTAGGGCAACCCAGGGTGTATGAGTACTCATTCCTAGTGGATTTGGGTCTTCTGGATCCATTGAGACACTTATTTTTCAGTTCTGGGCACTTCTGACAGTGATTGATGCAGTTTTACACTTGTTGACCAGATTTGGGGCTGATTTCCCAGCCTGAGCAGCAGGGGCCCCGAGAGGCCAGTTCACCTAGGGCGCTGATGATGGAGGGGGTGGTCCAGCCACTTGTTATTACCATTTACCCCCCCTTCCGGAGAGCCTGGTGGGCTCAGATGGACAGCGCTAGCACCCTAGGAGGCAGTTTTGGCACTTTCACAGTTCCCGAGGCAGTTAAAAAATGGGATAAAGTGGTCACTGAGGAAATCGATTTGGGCAATTGAGGCAAGGTTTTGGCATTTGGTCTTCACAGAGGTCTTCCAGGGTGGCATCACTATCTTCCAGTCAGTTTTCACCATGTGGGTATGCCCAGATTGATCACAGGAGGACATTTACTGCTTGACTGTCATGGATTCTGAGGACAGTTTTGATCATTTATATTATATTGGACATATTTTATTATTTTATTGTGCCTTGGGGATGAGCTAGTAAGGATTAATACCTCCTAGCCCCACCATGAGCTTATGATGTCATGTCCTAGTCACCATGAGGTGGATTTTGGGTGCTTATCTTTCTCTAGTGGATGACGTCACCCCCTTATTGTACCATTTAGTGGGGGCGCTATTGTTATGTTGAGTGATCCATGTGATATATTGTTATGGGTCATCTTAGCCATTGATTGTATGATGAGATCTTTTAATCTCAACCACTCATTTGATGTAGTATTGTAGAGTGGTATAGGGTTTTGGTCTTTATTATCCTATATAAGGAGGAGACCCCCCATTGTAAAGCTCACCTTTGGAGCTCTGGAATATTGGAATAGAAGATTTTTTGTGGAGCACATCTCTCTTGCATTGTGGATTCTCTTGCAAATTGAATATACAGTATCTCTTCTATGTATCATTGTGGATTTTGGTGCTTTTACTAATCTTTTGACAGGAAAGTCGAATTGGAGAGAGGAGGGCGACTTCATGAGGGTTATTGTTGGAGGGATCCACATATTCTCTCTTGGGTTGATCTTGTGACAGGGAGTATCATTATTGTATCTTCGTGACATAGTTGATGCTTTCTATTACATCTTTCTACCATTTTCATAATCATCTTGCTTGACTTGTTTCTTTGATCTTGTCTTGTAGGAGGAGGACGATTTGGCTATCTTGGAGAAGGACGTTTTGGTTGGAGCACTTAGATCTCACTCTTGAATATACACATAGGAGAATGCTATAAACTTGCAAGGTGGCCACAAGCAATTGAGGTAAGATCTACAAGGTATGTGCCTCTTTCATCCATTCTATCTTCATTGGTCATAAAACCCTAATTAATCAAAACCCCAATTTTGGTATTTCTTAGATCTACTTAGATCTAGCCTTGCAATTGAAAAGATATTAAAAACCCACCTCTATAGGATCCACCCCTAGTTGGATCTATAGTTTGGTGGTGATTGGCTAAAAATTGACACACTTTTCAATGCAAAAAGCCCTCTTGAACCTAAATCGATTTTCCTAAGAGAAGCTTATTGGGTTAGATCTAGCACATGGGTAGGTGAGATCCCACTTGATTTGAAATCTAGACACTTGATAACCTATACCCACATCTTTACTTTGGTGAAAACTACCTTGTGGACATCTCTCCATGTTTTAAGGGGTTAAAACCCCCTTTTGATTCTCTTGGCATCTTAAAACTCAGATCTACTAAGATCTAGCCATTGGGTTCACTTGAAATTTTGAACATACATAGATCGGGGTACTAGCTACTTGGATCTACAGTTTGGTGGCCATTGGACTTGATTTGGTCCACCAAACCCTCATTTTAGCCCTCCTTGAGCAAATCGCACCCCCTTGGAATTTGAGTTGGTCCACTTTGAGGAGGTGGGTGCTTGAGATTTTTGTGGATTTGGAATGCCCATGCCTTGAAACCTAGGTCCATACTGTCTTTTTGTCACGATCCGCTTTGGGGGTTGCATTCTTTGTTTCAAGGGATTGTGGTCCACTTAGGGTAATCACATAAAAACCTAGATCTAGTAAGATCCAACCATTGGATCTCCTTCAATCAACTTGACTTGGCTTCTAGGTGTCCCGATCTACACTTTGACATATTTCTTGACCCCATTAGCCCATCCAATAAGGCACTAGTCCTTCTCCAAGCAAGTCGCACTCCTTGGGATTTGTGTCAAACCCTAGATCTAGTACATGGGTACTCCTATAACCAACTCAAACTCATAGATCTAGCCTACATCTAACCTATAGTACCAACCTCACACCTAACTTCACCTTGTGGGCCTACCTAGAACCATTTCACACTTCCCAAGAACATTGGACCCACTTGTGTAAATACATGGTACTACACCTAGTTATCATACCCCATCATGTGGCCTAAACCATACATAGGTTGAAACACTAACAATCTCTTACATCACCCTCAACCATACCTTAACCCTTAGGTCCACTTAGCCTTGCATTGGTTTCCGTAACTCATTACTTATCTACCCTTAGAAACCTTTGTTTGGATCCAATCAACTGTGATTGGGGTATAGGGTCTCCCCCTTGGTCTAGTTACACCTTGACCTAAAGTGAAGAGTGCCTCGGTTGACGTGACTCCCACATTGCATTGGGAACCGTGGCATCTCTTGGGTCACCTCTTTAGTTGCCTGACTCCTCTACCGTCTCGGATGAGATACCTCTAGGGGCAACTACAAGTTGTGTGATAACAGGCACCTTTGTCACTTCTCATAGGGAACCAACGATGAGATACCATGTTGAAGACCTGAATGACCCTATGAATGAACTAATGTGTAGTGATGATGAGTTCAAAACCTTGCAATTTTAGTCCTTGCTAGAGTGATCGATATTGATTACTAGCGTGGAGTATCAGTAGTGAAGAGTTGGCTTTATTAGGTCATGACTAGTACTATCCCATCCAGCAGAGTACTTTGTACCTTGGAGGATTTGACCTTATAAATCCGAGTGTTACTCTACATGACATATTCATGAATATCATTCAGGGAGAGTTCAGTGTTACAAAGTTCACCATTCAGCATCGACGGTTTGCTATTACATTACGGGGTGGATTGGTTAGTTGGTCCACTGATGAGTTCAAAACCTTGCAATTTTAGTCCTTGCTGGAGTGATCGATATTGATTACTAGCGTGGAGTATCAGTAGTGGAGAGTTGGCTTTATTAGGTCATGACTAGTACTATCCCATCCAGCAGAGTACTTTGTACCTTGGAGGATTTGACCTTATAAATCCGAGTGTTACTCTACATGACATATTCATGAATATCATTCAGGGAGAGTTCAGAGTTACAAAGTTCACCATTCAGCATCGACGGTTTGCTATTACATTATGGGGTGGATTGGTTAGTTGGTCCACTGATGAAGCATTGACAGTTCAGAGAGTGGTTTTTAGACTTGGCACATGGTCACATGTCTTTATTATCATGGGATAGATGGTTGAACAGAGTTCGAATAGGTTCTTTCTATACAAGTGTAGGCAGAGCATACATATTAGGTACATACAGACAGGTGATACAACAATAGTGGAGGCCCCATACTTACAGATTCAGAAGAATATTCAAAGTATGGGAAGTCAAAGACTACCTACCACAAGGTATGATCAGGGTGAGTTGCAGTGTTATATTTTACATGATTTCATCATGTTCTTGGATTCCCTTTGGGAAGATATGAATGGGGTGCAATTTTTAGGAAAATCTGAGAAATTGTTATTTTAATTTTTTAGCAGCTGCTATTTTTAGCAGCTGCTATTTTTAGCAGCTGATAATTTTAGCAGTTTTTGGAGATTAGTCCAATCAACAATCCGATTTCAAATTTGAGAACTCAATTGGATGATTTCTCTATGGTTTGAGTTTCATTAGATTTTGTAGACAGAGTATTTTTAGCAGGTGACTAGATATGTGGGACCCAATGTGGCAAGTAATATCAATGTCTGATTTCATGCCATTCTAAGCACATTGAATATCTAAGGACCAGTTGCATTTTGGCATGGTCTATATATGGCTCAGTGGACCCACAAGCAGATATTGCCTATTTTTATACAATGTTGAGCCCTGGGAGGCTTGCATATGACCCCAGTTGATGTGACCTCCTTGATGATCCCTCATTTGACCTTGAGCTGACCTTTCACTTTGTGGTGAAATAATCTAGAAGCCACATGCCTTGCTATTTCTGCCTTATCCACTTTCTTATTTTTATATACTTCATCCTTTCCAAAAAATATCCTCATTCACTTTCTTAGTTGCATTCCTTATCCATTCCTAAAAACAAACCTATCCACTTTGCTATTTCAGAAGCCTAAAATTATGGTTCTAAATTAATCCTCACTTATCCCATAGTTTAAGCTTAATTTTAGAAAAGTATTTCCTTAGAAAAATCGTAGGGTTTATTTCAGGCATGTAAAAAGTGCATTATAGGTAATTAGCCATATGCAAGTGTAATTTCTCTTATGGATGGTTATTATGGAAGGAGGGGGATATTTTGGACAAGTATCTTCTTCATGTATATGCTATTTTCACTCGAAAATAAGTGATATACTTGGAGAAGCTATTTTTATCTTTTCTATTTTTTCTATCTTTTCTCATTCTCTTCCTATATATTGTATGAAGCATAAAGAGATAAGTGATATACTTGGAGAAGCTATTTTATCTTTTCTATTTTTTTCTATCTTCTCTCATCCTCTTCCTATATATTGTATGAAGCATAAAGAAGAAAAATAATTTATTTGGTTCCTGTTATCACACCATAGTAGCACTAGCAGGGCTACTATTCTTGCCTAGCAGATATCTGCACTTTTCAGAGCTTGGCTATGATGAGTTTATATCTTGAGATCACTCATGATCAGAGCAGTGTATTTTATCAGACTTATGTCAGACCTTGTGCCAAGGTTGAGCCTTGAGAGTTCAGATTTGATGACTGATGTGACCCTTTATTCCATACAGTTTCAGTTCAGTGCCTAGAGATGTTATTGCAGCAGTGTTTCAGATGGTTTATGATGCTTATTATTATGATGTGATATGACCTATGGATTTCTGATCATTGATTATGGATTATTATCTTGTTGCTTTAGTCATCTTCACAGCATTAGCTTGGTATATGATTCATGATGTGGCAAACTTTGTAAAATGAAAATGAACTAACTTGATGATGTTATAAATTATAAAATGGACATACTACTTGCACATTTAGGTTGCTTGACAAAACTCACCGGTTTAATACCCTCCTTGCATAGATATGGTCTTTCTTGACATCATTTGTCTGCTAGCTTAGGCACCATTTTCACTTGACTCCATCCATCCATGACCTTCCCAATTTGGCTTTCACCTTTGACTTGTCTTTCTTGACTCTTTGATACTGAGGACTTCCCTATTACTACCTCTGTGTTGGATCGCATCCATGTTTGTTTAGTGTCTCGGCTCTGAGTTGGTGACAGAACTTGCCTTTGGTGAGTCAGATTGTAGGCCTAAATCATTATGGTCGGTTGTCCCGATGTTTGGCACTGGCACGAACTCCCCCTAGTTACTTGAGATGTTATTGGCTAAAACTGAAAGCTCATGTACTACTTATGGAAACTTGTGTAAATTCGCCCATGGAAACTATAAACTCTAGAATGTGTTTCTTAACACACGTGAGTAAAGGGCAAGAGCAATGAAACGTTATAAATACTCCTCGAAAAGTATAAGAAAGGTCCAAAAAAAGCAATGGTTATTAAACTCTATATCTAAACGATTGTTGACCTTATATATATATAAACATGCCCTGGATGCAAGCTGCAATTAGTTGTGCTTCTTAGCGCACCTGAGATCCGAAGGGTTATGTAGGCCAGAAAGGCCATGAAATGAAATTGAATGATCATAATGAACTTGGATCAACTTGATGTAGACATGATGCCTAAGTTGAATAAGCACTCTCTGAACAACTTATCCATTTGTGAGGCATAGCCCTTCCCCGTTTTATTTGTCCAGCACAGAGTGTAGCTTCCCCCTCTCCCAAACCAAAGTGTCTTTTAGTTAAGTTTAGGCAAGTCATTCCCTTTGCCCAGCTTTGTTCCTAGCCTTCATCCTTAGCTAGCAGTTAGAGTCTAGACCATGTCCAATAGGTGAGTCTGTCATTTGAGCTATTGTGCAAGTAAATATAAATAACAATGGAATATGCAAACATGATTAATGCCACTGAATGATGTTTATACTTTAAGTTAAGCTGTGAGTATGATTAGAGGAACATGTCTTAGTCTATTGATATGATTTATCCTTGGTTGTACATTGACCTAGTCAAACCTAGTTTGACTATGGTCATTCTTGGGATCCGTGATGATGTGGGCCATGTATACTTATTGATGATGATTGATGGTCCCACATACTCTTGATGATGATACCATATGGTGGACATATGATTCAGATGGTGATTAATGCAGTTCAGCAGGTTTTATTATTATTCCAGATCATCAGATTATGCACTGTCCATATATGGTGGACCCTACAGTTGGCCCATCAGGGCAACCCATGGTGTATGAGTACACATTCTTAGTAGTTTTGGGTCTTTTGGATCCAATGAGACACTTATCATTCAGTTCAGGGCACTTCTGACAGTGATAGATGCAGTTTTTCACTTCTTGACCAAATTTGGGGCTGTTTTCCCAGCCTGTCCAGCAGAGGCCAGTTCACCTAGGGCGTTGTATGAGGAGGGGATGGTCCAGCCACTTGATGTTACCATTTTACCCCCCTTCTGGAGAGCTTGGTGGGCTCAGTTTGACAGCACAGGTGCCCTAGGTGGCAGTTTCAACAGCTTCACAGTTACCGAGGCAGGTTAAAAATGGAATAAAAGGGTCACTGAGGAATTCAATTTGGGCAATTGAGGCAAGGTTTTGGCACTTGGTCTTCACAGAGGTCTTCCAGGGTGAACCCCCCATCTTCCAACCAGTTTTCATCAGTCAGTGGGATCCACAGAGGCCACAGGAGGCCTTTTACTGCATGTCTCACAGATTTTGATCATTTGTATTATTTGGACATATTATTTTATATTATTGTGCCATGGGGATGAGCTAGAAAGGATTGATGCCTCCTAGCCCCACCATGAGCTTTATGAGTCATGTCCATTTCATGAGAGGTGGGCCCATGTATTTTGCCCCCTCTAGAGGATGACGTCACCCTCACTTTGTCTCTCCTAGCTATGACGTCACCTCTATTTTGAGTGATCCATGTGATATTATATTATGGCTCATCATAGCCATTGATTATGTTGTGAGATCTTTTAATCTCAACCACTCATTTCATAAAGTGGTTTTTAGATCTAGGGTTTTGGTCTTTATTATCCTATCTAAGGAGGAGACCCCCTCATTGTAAAATTCATCTAGAGATTTTTGGCTCTTGGCTATTGGAATAAAAATACTTTCTGGGCATCTTGGATCTTGAAGTTGGAATGCTTGTGGTGATTGTAAATGCTTCTTCCTCTGCACTGACAGATATTGGTGGCCATCTTGATTTTATCTTCAACTAACATTGTTTTGTAGGCAAAGAAGAAGTTTTTGGAGAGGTGCGAATTGGTGGGGAGGCCTACCCTTCAAGCTTCAAGAGGACGTTTTGGTTGGCAGGGAGTTGTTTTGTCTTTGTACCAACAATTCATGTTTATCATCTCTTTGTTTGCATCTCTTTCCATTCTTGATTGATTGATTGATCTTTGTGTCCTTGATTGACAGGAATAGGGAAATCGATTTGGTTGAAGGAGGCAAAGCATTGGCAAGAAGGGCTCATCCAATGGCATTTGATCTTTGTGGGGAGTAATCCTCGTCACAAGCCTCTTCCATCTTCATCTTCCAGGTATGTTCCAAGAGGTATGAAATTCTTCTATCTTATCCATCTATTCTCTTATATCTAAAAACCCTCATTGATTAAAACCCTCATTTTTCACTTTTTCTTAGATCTACTTGGATCTAGCTTGTCTTTTGGAAAAATATTTAAAACCCACCTCTATAGTATCCACGGCAATTCGGATCTATAGTTTGGTGTGGATTGGGCTTCATTTGACACATTTTTCAAGGCACTTAGCCTTCCTTGGGTGAGGTCGCACTCCTTGATTGGGTGAGTTTTGCTAGTTCCTAGATATGGGTAGGTGAGATCCCACTTGATTTGCATAGATCCACCTTGATAACCTACCCCTAGTGCTTCATCTTGTTGATTTTCACCTTGTGGGCCCCATTCCTCATTTTGAGGGTTGTGCCCCACTTGGGTCACTTGGTGATGCATTTTGAATCTCAGATCTACTGAGATCTAGCCATTGGATGCTTTTGATTTTCGAAACCCACCTTGCTTTGCACCTTGACTACCCCGATCTACATTTTGGTGGACATTCGACTCCATTTGGCCCTTGATCTAAGGCACTAGTCTCCCTTGGGGTAATTCGCACTTCTTGGGGTTAGTGGCTTTTCCTAGATCTCGCATTTGGGTGCTCTCAATTTTTGGTCAATCCATAGATCCATGTCATAGAGCCCCTCTAGTACCATATTCCTTAAATTTTGACCAAGTGGACCCATCTTTGACCATTTCCCCTATTTTAAGGAAGTGGGTCCCACTTGTGTATTTCATGGTACTAGATCTATCTTTTGATCCCCCTAGGTGGCCCAACTCATTCATTGGTTGAAACACTTGTCACTTCTTAAGCCTCTTCAACCATATACTTTAATGCTTGGGTCCACCTAAGCTTGGATTGGTTTCCGTAACTCCACTTTCACATTTCCCTAGGAACCTTTGCTTTGGCTAATCTTCTATCGATTGGCTATAGGGTCTCCCCCTTGATCTTGTCTTGCTTAGATCTAAAGTGAAGAGTGCCTCGGTTGTCGTGACTCCCAGCTTGCATTGGGAACCGTGGCATCTCTTGGGTCACCTCTTTAGTTGTCCATCTCCTCTACCATCCCGGATGGGATACCATTAGGGACAACTACAAGTTGTGTGATAACAGTTCCATTTGTATTGTGAAAATGTTGAGCTAGTGTTTTCCCCTTTCTTCCTGCTGGAGAGATCAATATTGATTACTAGCATGGAGTAACAGTAGTGGAGAGTTGGATTGTTGGGTCATGACTAATACTGTCCCATCCAGAAGAGTACTTTGTACCTTGGAGGATTTGACCTTATAAATCCAAGCATTACTCTACATGACATATTCAATGTTCATGGAAATCGTTCGAGGTGAGTTCAATGTTACAAAGTTCACCATTCGTCATCGACGGTTCGCAATTACATTACAGGATGGATTGGTTAGTCAATCCACTAATGCAGCATTGACAGTTCACAGAGTACTTTTTAGACTTGGCACATGGCCACATGTCTTTACTACCATGGGATAGATGGTTGAACAGAGTTCAAATAGGTTCTTTCTATACAGGTGTAGGCAGAGAATACATCTTAGGTACATCTGGACAGGTGATACAACAGTAGTAGAGGCCCCATACTTACAGATTCAAAAGAATATTCAGAGCAAGTATGGGAAGTCAAAGACCACCACATGGTGTGATCAGGGTGAGTTGCAGTGTTATATTTTACATGAACTCATCATGTTCTTGGATTCCCTTTGGGGAGATATGCATGGGGTTCAATGTTTAGGAAAATCTGAGAAATTGCTATTTTAGCAGCTGTTATTTTTAGGAGCTGATATTTTTAGCAATTTTTGGAGATTAGTTTGATCAACAATCCAATTTCATATTTCAGAACTCAATTGGATGATTTGCCTATGTTTTGAGTTTCATTAGATTTTGCATACAGCGTATTTTTAGCAAGTGACTAGATATGTGGGGACCTAGTATGGCAAGCAATATCAATGTCTAATTTCATGCCATTCTAAGCACATTGAATTTCCAAGGACCAATTGCATTTTGGCATGGTCTATATATGGCTCGGTGGGCCCAGAAGAAGTCTTGGCTATTTTTTGACAATATGAGCCCTGGGAGGCTTGCATATGACCCCGGTTGATGGTCTTTTAAGCCTTCCTCTCTTTGTATTGTTATCAATCTCTCTACCATGCCCCTCATATTATGTTGGAGGTTTCTTCGTTTTTGCCTGTTTAGAGCCTATTGCTTCCCAATCATGCCACCTCCTTGATGATCCCTCATTTGACCTTGAGCTGACATTTCATTTTGTGGTGAAATAATCTAGAAGCCACATGCCTTGCTATTTTCATGCCTTATCCATTCCTAAAAACAAGCCTGTCCCCTTTGCTATTTCAAAAGCCTAAAATTATGGTTCTAAATTAATCCTCTCTTATCCCATAGTTCAAGCTTAATTTTTGGAAATTATTTCCTTAGAAAATTCGTAGGGTTTATTTAAGGCAAGTAAAAAGTGCACTATAAGTAATTAGCAATATGCAAGTGTAATTTCTCTTATGGATGGTTATTATGGAAGGAGGGGAGTATTTTGGAGGAGTATTTAATTCATGTATACGCTATTTTCACTCAAAAATAAGCGATATACTTGGATAAGTTATTTATCTTTTCTATTTTTTTCTGTCTTTTGTCATTCTCTTCCAATATAGTGTATGAAGCATAAAGGAGAAAAAGAATTTCTTTGGTTCCATTTGAATTGTGAATATGTTGAGCTAGTGTTTTTCCCCTTTATTCCTACTGGAGTGATTGATATTGATAACTAGCATAAAGTATCAATAGTAGAGAGTTGGCTTTGTTGGGTCGTGACTAGTACTATCCCATCCAGCAGAGTGCATTGTACCTTAGAAGATTTGACCTTATAAATCCAATTGTTACTCTAGATGACATCTTCATGGATATCATTCGGGGTGAGTTCAGTGTTACAAAGTTCACCATTGGGCACCGACGGTTCATGATTACATTACGGCGTGGGTTGGTTAGTTGGTTCACTGATGCAGCATTGACAGTTCATAGAGTGCTTTTTACACCTAGCACATGGTTGCATGTCTTAATTATCATGGGATAGATGGTTGAACAAAGTTCGAATAAGTTCTTTCTATACAAGTGTAAGCAAAGCATACTTCTTAGGTACATATGAACAAGTGATACAACAGTTGTGGAGGCCACATACTTACAGATTCAGAAGAATATTTAGAGCAAGTATGGGAAGTCGAAGACCACCATAGTGTGTGATCAAGGTGAGTTGCACTGTTATATTTTACATGATCTCATCATGTTCTTGGATTCCCTTTGGGGAGGATATGCATGGGGTTCAGTTTTTAGGCAAATCTGAGAAATTGCTATTTCTAGCAGTTGTTATTTCTAGCATTTTTTGGAGAATAGTCCAATCGACAATCTGATTTCATATTTGAGAACCCAATCGGATGATTTGCCTATGTTTCGAGTTTCATTAGATTTCGTATTTTTAGCAGGTGACTAGATATGTGGGGTCCCGATGTGGCGAGCGTATCAATGTCTGATTTCATGCCATTTTAAGCACATTGAATTTCCAGGGACCAATTTCATTTTGGCATGGTCTATATATGGCTCAGTGGGCCCACAAGAAAATATTGGCTATTTTTAGACAATGTTGAGCCCGGGAGGCTTGCATATAACCCCGGTTGATGCAACCTCCTTGATGATCCCTCATTTGACCTTGAGCTGACCTTTCCCTTGAGGGGTCCCAAAGGCCTAAACAGCAATTGATAAATGTATGTTAAATCTAAAGATTGCTGGCCTCAAATGAAATTTTCCTCATTGAGCCTGCGGGTTATGATATGAGATGGAGCAAGGGACAACTAATTCTAAGTGTCCCCTAGAACCTCAAGTTACGGTTAGTTGGGCACCCAGTTCACGGCGGTTCTAGTAGTAGACATTTTTCCAAGGTTGAATAAGCACTTCTCTAAACAACTTACCCATTTTTGAGACACCGCCATTCCTTGTGTATTCTTGTCCAACGGACCAACACGTGCTTAAGTGTGTAATACCCTTTCCTTTATCGAAAGTATCACAGTGTTGAGTCAGTTAAGTCCTTCCCCTTAGCCTAGCCTTGCATTCTTAGCCTTCACCCTCTGCTAGCAATTTGATCATCTCTACAAAGTGAGTGTATTCTTGAGGTTCTTTTGTAAGTAAAATGTTATTTAATCGGATAAATTATTATAATGAAATGTTAACTGCCAGTGAAATGATACTTAATGCTTTAAGTCTTGCTGTGAAAATGATTAAAAGAGCATGTCTTAACCAATTGCACTTGCAGCATCAAGCTCTTCTAGCCTGGGTCATATTTTGATCAGTTTTGACCTAGTCAAACCTAGTTTGACCAAGTCAACCTTGGGAATTGTGATGAGTTGGGCCAGTTATGTTATGATGATCTATGGTCCTTGATATACCTTATTGTGGTTCCATGCAGTGGATACAGTTTTCAGATGATGGTTGATGTACTTTTTTATTGATTATTATTATCTCTAAACCATTATATTTGTATTGTCCAAGTATGGTGGATGCTACAGATGATCTTACAAGATGCCACAGGGTGTATGAGTACTCATACTTAGTAGATTTGGGTCGTTTGGATCCATTGAGACACTTTGTTTACAGTTTCAGGCACTTCCAGGGATGATATGAGCATTTTTCCACCTTTTTTACCAATTTGGCCATGCTGAGTTGGCCTGTCCAACAGATGGTTGGAGGCAAGTCGTTGCCTAGGGTGCTACAGAGGAAGGGGGTAGTCCAGCCACTTGTTATTACCATATTAACCCCCTTTCGGAAATGACGATGCAATCAGATTTTGTGCCCGGGCACCAAGCAGTTGTTTTCAGGCAGTTTGATGGATTTTTAGGTGGGATAAAAATGGGGTAAAAAGGTCATTAAAGAAATCGATTTGGGCAATTGAGGCAAGGTTTTGGCATATGGTCTTCTCAGAGGTCATCTATGGTGTATCCCACTCCCTCCAGATCAATTTGCAGCATTCAGTGGGGTCCAAACAGTTTACAGGTTGTCTTTTGATGTATTCTTCTCTTAGTGAGGGGAACACGATTTGATCATTTGTTCATTTGGACATATTATTGAGTCTCATCTTATATCATTGTGCCATGGGGTCATGCTAGTGAAGGAAAGTAATGCCTCCTAGCCCCACCATGTGCTCCTAGTGTCTTGTCCTAGTCATATGATGTGGCACACTTGTATTTAGGCCACCCCCATGTAGTGCGCACCCCTCCTAGTGTCTTCATCATGTAGTGCGCACCCCCTTGAGTGAGTGATCCATGTTATATTGTACCGGCTCATCTTAGCCGTTGATTGTATTATTTTATCTTTTGATCTCCACCACTAGTTTTCAAAAGTGGTTTAGGGTTTTGGTCTCTCTCCTCCTATTTAAGGAAGAGACCCCCCTCTTGTAAAGGCATCTAGAGATTTTTGGCTCTTGGCTACCGGAATAGAAGAAATACTTTTTGAGCACATGCTTGGATCTTGATATGGGTGTCTGGTTGTGATGATTGTAAATGTTTCTTCCATTGCACTGAAGGATATCTTGTAGCTATCTCGTATCTTTTTCCACTAATTTGCTTTCCAGGTGAAGAGACCAATTTCGAGGAGTGCGCATTGGTGGGGAGGCTTGCCCTACAACCTTCTATCAAAACTTGGTTCAAACAAGGAGTGATTTTGTCTTTGTACCAATCATTTTCTATCTTTTTCCTCTAGCTTGTATCTACCTTCATTTTTGTGTGCTAATTGAGCTTGTCTCCTTGGTTTTGCAGGAATAGAGGGGCACACATGTGGACTTGGGCAAATCGCACTAGCAAGAGAAACTACAAAATTCTTCATTTGATCTGTGGGGAAGCAATCCTCGTCATAATCGGCATCCATCTCATTATCCAGGTACGCTTGAAAGGTACATATTTTACTTCCTTGGCTTATCCATTATTTCTAGATCTAAAAACCCTCAAAGTTAAAACCCTTGTATTTTTTATTTTTCAGATCTATGGAGATCTAGCAAAGATTTGGGCTTAATAATTAAAACCCACCTCAATAATCATCTTAATATTCCCGATCTAAAGTTTGGTGGACATCCGACTCCATTTACGCCCTGATCTAAGGCACTGGGCCTCTCCAAGGGAGGTCACACTTGTTGGGTAGGTGGCCATTTGCTAAATCCCATTTGTGGGTATTGCTCGTTCCTTCTCAAATCCATAGATCCATATCATAGCAAACCCCCTACTGCCAATTCATCTTGATTTTCACCTTGTGGGCCCCATTTGGACCATTTTCCTTATTTTAAGGGTGGGCCCCACTTGGGTACTTTTCTTTGGCATTAGATCTATTTAGATCTACTACTCCTAAACTATAAGTGGCCTTATCTTCAATTGGTTAAACCATTTATCATCTCATAAGCCTCTTCAACCAAGCCCTAACTCATCGGGTCCACTTATCCATTCTAGATTTAGACCTAATCTACCCTCGATCTCTCCATACTTCATCTTTACATATCCCTAGGAGGTCTTGAGTGGGTTTGCTAGTCCTAATTGGCTAGCTAGGGTCTCCCCCTTGGTCTTGCTTAGGGTTGATCTAAAGTGAAGAGTGCCTCGGCTGGCGTGACAACCAACTTGCATTGGGAACCGTGGCATATCTTGGGTCACCTCTTTAGTTGGCCATTGCCTCTACCATCCTGGATAGGATAACCTTTAGGGACAACTACAAGTTGTGTGATAACAGGTTTACTTTAGGCATGTAAAAAGTGCATTAAAATAAGTAATTAGCCATATGCAAGTGTATTTTCTCTTTTGGATGGAAGAAGAGGGATATTTTGGAGGAGTTTCTTCTTCATCCAAATGCCATTTTCACTCAAAAAGGAGTGCTATACTTGAAGAAGCTATTTTTATCTTTTCTATTTTTTCTATCTTTTATCATTCTCTTCTTATATATTGTATGAAGCATAAGTAAGAAAAAGACTTTATTTTGTTCCATTTGTAATGTGAAGCTGTTGAGCTAGTGTTTTCCCCCTTTCCTCATTGCTTCTTCCTCTTGGGGAGATCAATATTCGTTACTAGAGTGGAGTACCAATAGTGGAGAGTTAGCTTTGTTGGGTGGTGACTAGTACTGTCCCGTCCAGCAGAGTACTTTGTACCTTGGAATATTGTGGTCTGGACCTATCAGGACTTTGCTTTTCCTACAGCTCTTGATAATCATAAAATAACATTCTTTGATGACTACTACAGGTTTTTCATGTATTATAGCTTCTATTGTCTTAGGCTTTCACGTATTACTAATATTGATCTTGACAGGGTTAGAGTGAATAGGCCTCAAATTTACTTTCTTTCTTCTTATTTTCTCTTGACTCCATAAAGGCACTAGTTTACCTAAGTTTTCATTACTATTTCGCACTAAAAACAAACTTTCTCCTACAACATTCAACCTTGCATCTTAAGGATATTAAGATAGGCAAGTTTACACTTATTTAATTCTGTATTAGGGACATTACAGCAAGTTTAGCTTGCTGTCATTTTCTTTTTGTTGCAGAAACAGAGAGAAACTATACGTTTTTCTCACTTTCCGTGCACAAAAATCATAAAAAGTTGCTGAAAAAAGAAAAAAAAGATAACAAATCACCATTAAAAAGACTAAAAAACAGTCATAATTTGCTGCTGTAATTTATATTTTTACATCTAATCAGCATACTTAATTCATCCAAGTTGCATTGGGTTGCATGCCCAAACTCATAGTAAATTTTTGCATCGATTTCTATGCATTTTCAGCCCTTAAATCATCATTAGCTCACTGTTTTCTCATTCTCATATGCAGATTGTTAGGACAGCAAGTCTTATCTAAGTTTAAACAGTCATTGGTCTTTTCGTCTGATTATTAGTTCACTTCTAATTTCTAAAGTCACTAGGGATCCCCCCCTCCCCGCCCCGCCCCCGTGGTTTGCAAGCACTAACCTGAGTGCAGGGAGATAGTGCATGGTGACAGTGCACTGTTTCCAATCGCCTTGGAACAAGATGGTTTCAAATGTTAACAGGGTTTATGGCTTGAAAGTTTGCCCATAATTACCTTAGCCCACACCATTCACTAGGTACCCATTGTACCTGCATGCAAGTACAATGGGGCTGCACTAAGAACCTTTCATGTAAGACAACATTTATCTGTTTTTAACAACAAAAGTTATATTACAATTGAGAAAATAGTACAGGACCGCAGCTACACCTATAGGCCAAAGCAATTTACAAAATCATGGAATAATTGTTAATTTGCCGCGTCCTTTCAAAAATGTCCTTGTATATCAGAGTACGCAGATAATTCTTACAAAACTTGAAATTCTTATAGTTTATTACGTAATCAGACTAAAAACATGTAATCAAACAAAAAGCAGTTGACCAAGTAGCTGGAATCATCACGGCTGGCTAAGACCATGCAAAGTAAGGTTTCACTGCTGGCTGCTATTGGCTTCCTTGTCATATTCGTCTGGAAGGTCATTTTTTCAATGCTATCCTTTTCATCAGTGACCAGCCTCTACTTTCTCCTTTAGTTGCTTCAGCTCTTATTCTTACTCATATTCTCTCAATCTGATTTTTCTGTTTCCAGGCCAGTCAATCTAATTTGTCCCTCATTTTCACTCTTTCCTTTCTTCTTGCTTCTTCTTGGTTTGCTGTTGTTGGTGACTCCTTTCTTCCTGCTTTTTGGTTTGCTGTCCAAGTTCTCTGTGATTATGAGTCTTATATACTCTTTGGCGTCATATTGCTTCCTCCTTGGAAGTCACAGGTTTGAATCTGGAGGGATTAGGGTATGTAACTTCTCTAGACTAAGCAGTCAAATTGTTATGCAGAGGGGTCCCTTGTCCCACAAACAAAGGCATCTCATACGTCAATTTGGCATCTAGCTATACTGTGACCTTAAATTATATTATTAATAAATCAGCTTTTTAAAACCAGATTTGAATGCCTCTCAAGTTTGAAGTTACCTTCAAAGTGAGGGGCTCTAAACTTAGCAAAGTTTGGGTTTGAGAAACAAATGGCTTTGAAAATTAACTAGAATAAAAAAACTTGAGATAGGTCATCCAAAAACTCCTAATTATAATAGCAAGTGACAAGGTAGCTTGCATTTAACTCTGCTACCCTTTTCGCTAGCTTGTCCACCTTCTCATTAAGGTTCTCAGCAAAGTAGGCGAAGGTGATGAAATCAGCTACACCTTTGAGGTGCACAAGAAGGCTGTTCTAGATAACATGATTGATACCACCTTAGCATCACTATTCATGATCCCTATAATAATAGCCAAGTCACCAATGCATTGAAGGCATTTAATAACATACTTATTTGCCAATTGCAAACGTTTTGGGAGAGCAAACACTTCAGAAAAATTGTTTGAGGTGGTTCCTTGGCCCCATTCAAGGTTAGACGAGCCCACAAGCCCCAGCTTGAAGACAGCATTTACCCTTCAGTTGACTATTTTAAAATTTTTAATCCATTTATGATTTTTCCTAAGCTATTAGAGAAAATCACAATAAATGTTTTTCCCATCACTTCTCCAAGCCAAACTGAAACAATGTGTCCTATTCAATTATGTTACTTCCATTACTTCGAGATCCATTGCCTGTAGTGCACATAGATCTTTCTATCTTCGAAGAGCTGCAGTATCTCCGCCTATTCATTGATATCATCAACTACCCCATTCTAGAGCAGAATATGAGTCTAGAACATCTCTGCCAAGGCTCAAGACAGTCTATAAATTTATAATTGATACTCAAGGATTTTGATTTTAAAGTTTAAACATAGTCACAGATACTCCAAAATTATTAGAGATCGTTACTTTTCCATTTGTTTCATTGGCCCCATATTGATATGGGGTATTAGTACTCTAAGTCAGAAAATTGATCGCAAAATGTGAAATCCATATTTATTGCCCAAACGATTAGATATTTTCAATGCATTTGTGGCCGTGTTAACTCCTAACCTCATTTTTTCCTTCATGATTATTTAATGAGATTATCTCAGATTTTTGTTTGTGTTTCTCGTACATGATGTTGAATGTACATATTTTTAACATACTTTCTGACTATGATTTTAAATGCAATTGCTCCATTTCTGACCAACAAAGTTGCAAGATTTTCCTCCAGTTTGTCTAATTGTTTTCCCATTGGTCCCACCTCCATTCTGAAGAGCTTTCCATCCTGCCTGACCCCTCTTCCTTTCAATCATCTTGAACATTTAAATGGTATTTTAACATAATGTACCACTTGCTTATGAATTTTCTCCCTGACAACAATGTCCAGGCTCTCAGCCAAACCTTTTAAATCCACCTCAACCAAGACTTTGGCCACAGTCCTATATGAACTGGATTTGTAGGACTGGTCAATTTCTATTGTTTTCCCCAAGCTATCCATTTCTGCAATGACAGAACGGACAATCCCCAAAACCAAACGCCTTCCAGAATTTTCTTGGCATCTTCTTCCAACCTGAACATGAAGCCAAACCACCCTCTTGCCATCAAATTGAATTTTGGACCATACCCCAGAACAGGCCTCTGGAACTTCTGGATCCAATCCTTAAGGGTGTGTTCTGAAATGCTTCTTCCATGGAACTTCCTGGTTAAGGCTTTCCCATCATATTCTAGAACATGGTCTAATCTTATATTGTCTCCAACCACCACCTTACCTTTTGCTTCGCACACTTATTTGGCTTCGTAGCTCTGTTTTCACTCAAAACTTTCTTATTCTGGCTTAACCCTCACTTGAGACCATTTAGCTCCTCCAGATCCACACTACTGCCAATAAACCCTGCCCCCAGGATACAACCTCTGTGTCAAGATTCCTTACCAGTACCTCCTCCCTCTGGTCATTTTCCTTTTGCTCAATTCTGGCCAGGCATTGCTCAGAGGAGAACTGCTTCGGTCCATTTGCCAAAAGAACGGAACGTGCATTTAACCTCCCTTTACTGCTAACCTTCTTGGATGTAGCTCGATCAAACTTATTGCCAAAATCATTGCCAGGTATACCAAGACCTGTACCAACTCCAGCATAGGGTCTGACAGGTCCCAAATCTCTTCTGCTGGATAAATTTGCATCCACTGTTCAACGTATCTCTACAGTCTTCTTCTGCACTTTTGGATCAGCCGTGGGACTAGTCTTTTTGTCTTGTGCCTAGCTTGACCTGCATATGAGACAGAAACAGTCTTTACTTCATAAGGATCGTTAGGGCAGTCCACCAATTGGACCTCCTCCACATCCATTCTAAATCCTAGTCTTCAGTCCTCTCTTTCAACACAAATTGTCCCAACTTCTGTTCCAGTTTGTCTTTTAAAATTTAGAGCTCCAGGCTTTGAACTAAATCATTAACTGCGCCAGGCTTTGAACTCGACCACAAACCCCTATGATCTTCCACTAAATCTTTTTTTCTAACTTCACCCTTTATGCTTTGAACCTAATCCTACCACCAAAGCGAGAGCTGCCCTGGTACCACTTGCAGTGAACCTCAATGCGCTTAACAAGGATTTCATCCGAACAGCAAACAAGATGTCCAAGAGTTGTGCCAAAGTAGAAAAAACCTCATAAGTAAGGGGATCTTGCAATTGGTATATAGAAATTAGCAAATTGACAAGTTAAAAAAGAAAAGTCTCTGCAGTAACAATGGCTGATGTTAAATCTAATATGATTGCAATCAGAGAAAACCTAGGCTGTGTATTCTGGAACTACTTAGACTATTCTTATAAAGTTGAGCAACCTCTTTTCCACAATTAATAAATAAAGAGTTGAGCTGACATAACAAAATTTGGATGTCTGTTTCACAACAACACTCAGCTGGATGTATTGTGGATAATTCTAGAATGGAGATCCTTCAGCAAAGTTAAAGCAATGCTTGCTGGCGACATGTTTTGCCGGGCAGTCTAAGTTCCATATCCATTGTACTTCATTTTTGGTTTGGATAATTTTCGTGACAGACATTTGTATTAAAGACCCTTATTCCTGCAACGGGCACTTCAGCGGCAATGCCACCGCTATTTTTAGTAGTCCCTGTCGTGCATGATGAGAATCACCATTGAAGTCTTTTCAGCCACACTGATTTTCAGTTTTAGACGTATCACACTCGGGAATGGAAAGGGGCCTTAGTTGGTGGTTTTGACAACGATTGAATGCGAAAGCCTATACAAACTAACCATCCATCTGTTGCATTCATCGGTGATAAAAGGCTTTAGTTTGTAGTTTTATTACTTGAAGTTACTGTTGTATCAATTATAAATAGCAGCAGTTTTCTAATTCTTTTGATGGGCAAATAGCTGCAGCAACTTATGCACCAAGCTCAATGATCAAGAGAATTTTGACAGCACACATCAATAAAACTACTTACACCAAACCCACTTCATCGGTGTTATAATCACCAAGAACACAAAGAATACAAGTCCTCCACCTTCTTTTAAGCAGTTTGTATTGACAGGTGTTGGTAAATGATTAGCGATTGATGGTCACAAGTTCAATTCCCATGGAGACCCACAGCTTCAAAACACAATAATACGTGGGTCATAAGGAGTTTCATAAGAGAAAATACCCAACAATAGAAACGCTACATTGTATGCCCTGGGGTAGCTAGAACTCACCCTTTGAGTTTCTTGTTCAGCACTATAATATATGAGACTGGCCCTAATTGTTATACTTTCGAGCACAATTAATACAAGGGAAGGCATAATGCAGAGAATGAATACCTCCTCCATTGAAAAATCTGGAAGTGAGTCCGGGGGAGAAGAGACTGCAAGAGAGACGAATTCTGGGACGAGAAAGCAGGAACCCTTTGGCAGGGCTCATCCTGGCCATTGTCCTAGAAGGCACTTCACATGGCTGATAAGGCGCATACACCATGCTCAACTTCATATTGTGGGATGCTGGTAAAACTGAACCTCCTGGCATCCTGTCCGTCTTTCCTGAAAACCAAATTGAAGCTTTGCTACTGGATCGACCAAACCTGTGGATATGGTTGGAGCTTGGAGGAGCATACAGTATAATGTTGCTTGGCTTGTGATTGGTGGAAATACGCAAAATTTCTAGAGTTTTATTACACGTTGCCAACAAGAACATCATCCATGCGGTGGTGGATACAAAGTGAACGCTTAGAAAGCCAAGCCATGGCAATTGAGGTGTCCTTGGTGAGTGAACTTTGCTTCTTTTCGAAAGTAATTAGAGTCCAATGTTCTCGACAAATTGAGAAAGCAAAAACGAGCAATTATGATAAAAAGGAAAGTATCAATGTGGAGATATTGATAAGAATAATTGTTTTTTCATTTATTGCACATTAAGAAATTAACCATGTGGGGAAGGCCTTAGATTCTAGAGAAAATCAATTTTGTTTTTTTCACAGAAAAATATAACTTATTATTAATATACGAAATAGTAAATAGTGTCAGCTGTCAGAAAAAAACATACATCTCACATCTGCCTTGTAGTGCATATGAGTCATGCCAATCAATTTGGCCACAGTGCCAACGGCAACATCCATGAACCCCATAATAAGTGCCATATGTCCCCATATAAACCATGAACCCCTCTCGGAGGAGAAACAGGTTCATCAACCCAAGATACCAACAAAGAGTCCATCCAAATATCAATGTTCACAAAATGTAATAACAGCCATGGTTGCCAAGTATCCAAAAATATACATATATGTCCAGCAGTACTAAGTAAATCAAAAACATAACCATGCAGAGCCGCATATAGAAGATGTATACAAAAATGTCCAACAAGATGTTGGAATCAGCCCCTATGTGTAATCTGCACATAGAACTAACAGCGAATGTAAGTATTTCAACTCGCAAAAATAAAAAAAGCAACATACTAAAACTAATAAATAAGTATAGAGCAAAATGAATCAAGTCCAATGAAGAAGATGTGTGCCCTGTGAATACAAAGTGTCCTCCCGCCATTCCTGCCACAAGATGTTCCCAAATTCAAATCTAAGAGCCTTCTTAGATAGCATGTCCGCCTCCATGTTAGCTTCCCGGTATACATGGGCGAAGTGTATGTGATGGAAATCTTTAATTAACATCAGTGTCGCATCCATCCAGTGTTTAAGCAGCATACTATTAAGAGTGGACTTGCCACTCGCCCAGGAGATGATGGCAAGTGAATCGCCAAATACCATAAGTGAGTTGATGTTCCGCAAGTGAGCCCAGAAAAGTAATAACCAAAGAGCACATAGCTCGCTTCTGGTATTGGAACCATTGCCCAGATTAAGCCAGATATGGATGGAGACAACATTGGAAATGTGTATAACAACACCAGCTCCGCCCCCCCCAGGACTGCAAACAGCAGCACCATCAAAGAAACCACATGGGTAGATCAGCACCGGGGGGGCAAATAGAAGATTTCTATCAGGTTTATCACGGCCCCCAGCCATACCGTGGATAGAGACATATTCCTTATGTGCAGCAAGAGTTTTAAAACCAATCCCAGCCAAGAAAGGGACACGATTCTCAAAAATGTGTAGATTCCGAGCTTTCCAGACCTCCCAAATCATAAAATATGGCAGCTCTTTAAACCCGAAATCATGGTGAGACCATGCATCAAGACAGTCACTTAGGGAGCAATAGTTCCATGGAAAAAATATACCAGCTTTGTTCGCAATAAATGACTAGAGTTCTCTTATGAAAGCACAGGAGGTGAAAAGATGATCCACCGTCTCCCCCTTAGTGCAGCATAAAGTGCACCATCCCGGGCCACAAAAACCTCGCCGGCAGAGATTGTCCCAAGTTAGTATCCGGTTATTCAAAGCTAACCAAATGAAGCATTTAATCTTGAGAGGCAAAGCAAGTTTCCAAATAGTTGTATCCCACCAGCGAACCAATATCTGAGACTCTGCAAATAATGCATCATATGCCATTGCGGTAGAGACCCTCCCACCTGCCACATCCCATGTCCAAACAAGCCTGTCAGCGTCATCAGAGAGCCTCAAATTAGATTGATACAACGGCTTAATATATTCCTCCCATTCAAGCCCCAAAGTACCCGTCAGGCCCATCTGTGCAGCCGAGATCCACCGAGGACGTCCGTCCCCATACCAACCAGCCACATGTGCTAAAGTGTAATAACCATTTGCATAGAGGTAAGTTCTCAGTTCCATCGATAGATAGTGTCTCGATGAACCCCCCATGAACGGATCAAGCCCCAGCTTAATCTCCCGCCCATTGCCAGGCAACCAAGCAATCCAATGCATAATAACCCTGTAGGCGCCCAGCAGACCATTCCAGATATTAGAGACACCTACAGTTGCAGGGCAATTTAAACGAAACCATTTAGAGACCGGAATATTTCGCAGGTATTTGGCACGGATGATCTTTCCCCAGGTCGATTGATCAAAGAGTACTCGCCAGAGGCTCTTTGCATGTAGGGCCGTAACAAACATTTCAATATCCTTTATGTTCCAGCCACCCAGATGCCAGGGTCGAGCCAAAACCTTCCATTTCATTAGATGAAATTTCTCAAGGTTTCCACCACCCGACCAAAGAAAACTAAAAATCTTCCTTCTAATAAGATTCAGAATGGTTCGAGGAATCTTGCATAGAGAGAACCAATATACACCTAAATTCTGCAAGACGGCTTTTACCAGAGTAAGCCTGCCACCCAATGAGAGATGCGGATAGCTCCAGTGTCCAAGTCTCAATTCAAATCTTCTAATAAGCCAGGACCAATCAATTATCAAATAGTTTGTTGGTTTGATGAAAAAACCCAGATACTTAGTACCAGCATCGATGTCTTTGAAATTTAAAGGCAGAATATTACTGATCGACTGCTGAACTTCCTCAGACAAAGAGTGTTTCAAGAAGAATGATTTCATATAGCTGATAATCATTCCGGTAACCCGGCAGAACAAGTCAGGAATCTGTTTATATATCATCCATTCAGCAAGCATTCCCATACCAAAAAGCATAACATCATCCACGAACAAAGAGTGTGTAACAGATATCTCTCTAGTTATTTTAATGCCAACAATCCTTCCTTCCCGACGAGATTTATGTATGGACAGACTTAACCCTTCAATGACCACTAAAAACAGCAGAGGAGAAAGTGGGAAGCCCTGTCGAAGGCCCCTAGTTGCCTTGAAATAATCAGAAGGAAGACCATTGATCAGGATAGCATAATTGACAGAGTTAATACATGCCATAATCCATTTCATAACCCTCCATGGCAGGCCGATCTGGATAAGAATTAATCTCAAAAAGTTCCAATCGACCTTATCATAAGCTTTCACCAGGTCCAATTGAAGAATTAGGGCATCAATCCACCTCTGTTTGATAGTGTGAAAAATTTCCTGTGTCACCCCCACAGCATCGTGGATCTGTCTCCCACTAAGGAAGCCATACTGCTCTTTGGAGATGTGCCGAGATAGCACTGGTTTGATTCTTTCAGCAATAATCTTATAGACCAAATTGCATAACGCAATTGGTCTGAAATCATCATAGTTGTTCGGATGGGAAGTCTTTGGAATGAGAGCCAAATATGTAGAGTTTATTGCTCCAGAGACAATGCCAATTTTTCGAGATTCATCCACAACTGTCCGGAGTTCTTCCCCCATGATATCAAAATTGTGAATGAATATCTCAATAGTCCATCCATCCGGACCCGGAGATTTGTCTTTTGCAAACCCCCGCAGAGTTTTTTCCACTTCATCCAGCGTGACATCCAGGAAGATATCGTCACCCTCCGCCTCATTGAACATACGTGGATATTCCTTTATGAGTTTGAATTGTTCAGCCAGAGTAGTGTTTTTTGGATCACGATAATACTCTTGAAAGTGATATACAGCCTCATTCATCAAGTTCTCCTCCCCCCTAATTCGTCGACCCAAATGATCATTCAAATCCCAGATTGAATTTTGCATTCGACGGGAGTCAGCGAACTGATGAAAAAATTTTGTATTCATATCTCCCGCTTTGAGCCAGGTTGCTCTGCTCTTCAATCGCCAGGTTTCTTCTTGCATCAGAAGTATTTTCATTTTCCGACTCTCCAATGTAGAGAGTTTAGTGAGCTCACTCAAATTGAGTTCATAATCAACACCTCTGTTCATAAGGTATTCCACTTCAAGTTCAATCTCAGATAATTCCTTTCCCATCAAGGCCTTTTTGTTCTTTTCCCACTTAATTGTGAAATCTTTTAATACTTTAAGTTTCACCGCCAGCTTGTCCATGGCCGATCTCTCCCCCGCAACATCAGTCTGCATCCACATATTCCTCACACCCGAAATGTATTCCTCCTCAGAAAGCCACGTGGAATTGAATTTGAAGGGGTAGGTTTTGAAACAGGGTTCATCATCAAATTGCAGAATGATAGGGAGATGATCGCTGATTTTTATTTGATGCATCCAGGATCTATAATTCTGAAAACATGAAAGTAAAGAATCCGATATTAGGAATCGGTCAATACGTTTCTGAATCTACTGATCCCCCGTTCTGCCATTTGTCCATGTAGGTGCCAACGGTCTAGGAGCCACATCAACCATAGAAGAATCCTTGAATAGATTTGTGAAGAATGGCCCCAGAGGATCCCTCCTAGCCAAACCCCCCCAAATATCCCCATCAGCCCAGGTAAAATTTAAGTCACCTGCAATTATCAAGTTTTCCAGGTTTAGCAAATTTTCCGACCTAGCCAAGTTCCAGAAATTCTCCCGGTCACAATATGGCCCATAACAGTTTATAATGTTAATATTTTTCTCTGTTCCCCTGATGTTCCCAGATAGCAGAATGCCCAGTGTGACATGTGAGGGGGTTAACCTCATAACAACTGGATTCCAAGCCGCTAAGAGACCACCCGAAAGTCCAGCAGCGTCCACAGAGCAACACATCCATCCCGGCTTAATTTTGTTAAAGAAAATACGAGCTTTTTCTCCACTAACCATAGTTTCCTGCAGTAGTACCAAATCAGGTTTGACAATTTCTAACACACGCTTGAGGGCCAATTGTTTGGGTAGGCCCCCCACCCCCCGGATATTCAGTGATAAGAAAATCATTTTCTAACCCTCGCAAGGGCTTTCATTCCTCTAAGAGCCCGGGAGTCAGATGATTTGGGGGAGTGTTTCACGCTTAGGTCATCCTCAATCCCCCCCAGAATGACCTTCTTGTTTTTTCTGGCACTTCTCGTTTTCAGTGGTGAGAATTCTTGGGCAAGGCCACCCCTATGTGCCCCCTTTTGAGTGCATATGTCACCAGATGTGTCGGGCAAGTTTACAGGTTCAATGTTACCAACCCCCACATCTAGGTCAGGAGCCTTTAAATCTAAGGATTCCGGCAAACCATCAGCCGATGTCTCTTCATGAACCACCACCCGATTCCGGAAATATGTAGGGATGGCCGATTTCTTTACCATATTTGAGTATGATGGAGTGTGAAACTGTTTTCCACCCGACTCTGCAGGTTTATAGATATCCACATTGTGGCTTTCCCTCACAGGCATCATCACCGGCAACAGACCACTGGTCTCCGAACCCCCAGTCTCATTGGCACATGGGTTCTTATCTGTACATTCCTCCGTATCCTCACAGAGTTTTACATCATCCCGGGCAGGGAAGGATGTCTCAGAGTCGTCAAGTGCATTTATCCCTGGGGCTTCAGGAATAGTAGTAGAAGTGGGAACCAAAGTGTTTAGTAAGTTATTCACCGGGCACATGTTATTCATCTTGATCAATAGTTCAGTCTCAGACTCCGGGTCTTCATTTTCAGAGTTTTCATTTAATGTCTTTCCCGTCCCAGATGAATTGGAATCTATGTTATGAATGCGACTCATATAATTGCCATTATTTCCATTGTTCAAATCTAATGAATTAATAAAGGATATATCCAACTCATTTAATGAATGGAAAAACATGGGGTCCTGTAGTTCCAACTTACGGAATATCGTCGAGTCTGGAGCAAGTGGGTTGAGTACCCGGTTGGAGAAGCCGTCAAGAGGACCCGAACCATCCATCTCTAGATCGCTGCTATCATCGGACGACCACATTGGCCCCCCCTCCGTGTTTCGGCCAGAAGACGCTGGAGCCGTGCATTGTCGCCACAGGTGACCCACCGCTTTACAGTTTGAGCAGCGAAATGGAATGCCCCAGTAGTCAATAATCTGTGTCAGCTGACGACCCCGCCAATTAATGTGTAACACATCAATTAGACCAATAGATATATCCACTTCAACCAGCACGCGACCCATCCGTCTATCAAATCCGTTGAGGTGTTCCTCCTCCACATGCAAGAACCTCCCAAGGCGGTTGCCAATGGCCTCAAAGGCCCCTCGGTTCCACAAGGCCAGTGGAAGTCCAGGCAAAAGCACCCAAAGGTGCCTCAAGCGCACCGTTGCCGATTCAGGGTTAAAATCCGTCTGCCATTTTTGAAGCATCAAGCTTCCCGTTCCATAGAGCCACAAACCCTCCAAAATGCGAGTGCAGTGAGCCTCCTCCCGAAATTTAAAACCATACCACCCACATGCCATAGCAAATACCTGTGGTGTGTAGTCTAATATGGGGTTCCACAACTCCTCAACCCACTTAACTACATTCCGCCGATTCATGGCATGATAGGAGAATTTTCCAACGAGCACTGTCATGTTGTATTCGACAATCTCCTCAAGGCCAATGTCTCTACCGACTGTCATCCAGGCTTCCTCGGGCCTGCTAAAGTATTTGCCCAAACTCCTTCCATTTGCGCGGGATGATGACCCAAGTTTGCCACCCCCGCCACGACCCGGATGAAATCTTGTATTGCCGACCGATGGGTCTGAGCCCGAAGCATCCCCAGGTGTCTTTCCCCCATCCAGGTGTCGTTTATATGCCTTCCCATGTGTCGCCACATGTCGACCGTTGGGGATTGACGCTCGCAACTCCCCCAACTGGTTTTTGAAGAATGCATCCGGCATGAACAGTCCAGCCGCCTCGAGCTGGGAGTCCGACACATCCAAGTCGTTTTCAGTATTTGGAAAAGTTCCCGGCCCGATATCTTCCATTTTTGCAACAATACGTTCACAAAACCCTGTATTCCGGTGCAAATATGAGCCTTTATCGGCGGATAATCCCCGAAAAAAACCTGACAAGAGGATGTAATGATATGTCGGAACCACAGACAGCCAAAAGATAGAGAATGATAGCTTGCGGAAATGTTGGACCACACCGTGTTTGATTGCTGACTATTCCTAACAAGCCGGACCGGAAAAGCCCCAATTTCGGCACCACACAGCTTAAAATTGTGAAACCCCACAACAGATGCCGGCGAATATTACCAATATCAGAGGGTTTGTCTACCAAATCATGTGTTTTACCACTATACAAAACAGTTTAACTTACCCGGTGTTTTACCAGAGCGGCCGGGCATAACCGTCGAGAGACGTGTTATTGTTCCCGAGACTGAGGCGATTATATCCACGGCAAACGGCGTTCCATACCCATCTGCGGCGGTCTAATTCTAACTCAGGAGTCCCGTGAAGCATCGAGTGTTAGCCGCAACGATTGATGAAACCCTAACCTGTAATTTTCACCGTCTCCATCACCATCGCCGTGAAACCCTCCCGCCGTGTGTGCCTATGCTTTGAAGGTAAAGGGAAGATGATTCTGGGCTGTGCCAGAACAACATGGAGACACAGGTCAGAGCTCAGGGGAATTACGAATTTAGAAAATAATCTTGTTAATAAAGAATCGACACATCAAAAAGATGATAGTAGTTGAAGATTCAAAGGTTGTGATATATTATATTGTTTTTAAAATTTTATTTAAATATCTACATTTGAATAGACATATTTTTCCTATTCAAAAACTTATAGAAGGATTTTAAATGTCCTAACTCTTTCATAGTCTAAGAGGGTTAAATGCAAAGGTTGATTGAATGGCTAAAAAAGCCTACAATTTGCAACACGATATAGTTTGGAAATAATTGGGGGGTGGGGAGAGTGAAGGAGCAAGGAATTTAGAAACCCCCTCTTAAGTTTTAAACCCACTCAACGTTATTAAATGACCCCATTAACAACACAAGACAAGTGACAAAGTCACACTCACATATAATTAAACTTGCTTAAGAGGATGATCATCGTGTTGCATATTCAAGCCTGAACTTCACCTTAATTAACTCTAGCGAGATGGGATGGCATAGAGCATGTGGATTTTCTTCTTGGATTTTGATGGATATCTAGAAGTTCTACGTTGTTTTTGGATAAGAGGTTCATCAAATAGCCTCCTCCTTTTACTCTATTGGAGTGTAATTTCATTGGTTGGAGGGTTGTGGTACCCAAAGTCAAATGATAATGCAATCTCCAATGAGATTCCAGGTGGGAAATCTGTTTGGCATCCCTTGGGCATGATCTGGAAATTTTAAATAGGGAATTGGTTGCATAAATCCTAGAGCAACAACATCTGAGACCAATCTCGAGGAGGTCAACAAATTCAAGTATTGAGTGATAACAACATACATTCTATTAAATTTGAAGCTCTTTGTTTTCTTGTTTTAAGGGATTCTTTAGAGACGAGATGATATAATATATGGTTATCAATCTTTGGCGATGTCTCTGGAGGGATTTCCAAACTTATAGACAAAAGTATCCTTAAGCATTATTTGGTTATAATTTGGAAATGTCACAATTGATGGTTAATGAGTGATATGTCTACTGGGAATCTATTCTTGGTTACCATCAAATCCTTGTCCTGCATTTTGGTAATCATCCTCGTACTTAGTAGTTAGAAGCATTATGGGTATTTAATTAGAGGAGACACTCTAAATGTAGCATTATGACTAATCAACATGATCACCCAAACCAATGTGTCTTTTGTGAACACTCCACTCTTTGTGACTCAAATTGATGTTGTGAATGTCATTGTGATTATAGCCAAGAGAGTGTATCTCTGGCTGTGGGCAGATGGAAAACTTGGAGAAAAGAAAGGGAACAAAATTATGCTAGGGACTTAAAATCTACAAGGAGACAAATCATAAGGATGAAGGCTCAACTAGAAAAAACAAAAAGGTGAGATTGTTATTCTGGAAGTAGGGGAAGAAAGTAATAGGGAGAAGTTGGAAGAGGAAGAAGTTAATATCAAAAAGCTATAGGATAAAGTCTAGCATCTAGAGATGGAGCAAAAACCTAGTTTTGAGAAGTTGAAAAACCTCACATCCTCGATTTTATAAGTTGGATATTTTGGACTAGATCAAACTGCAACTACGGAGGAAGATATTGTTCAACAACATTATGAGCAAGCAAGGAGCATAGATCCCTACATTCTGTCATGAGTGGTAGGAAGAAAGAAGAATGCTCAATTTTGGTATGGTAGCGAATATGTCTAAACTTGTGATGTTTTTTAAGACCATTTTTTTATTTGGACAATATGTAAGGCTTTACACAAGCCAAATAGTCAATAATGGTACTAGAATTTTTAAAATGGAGTAGGTAGGAAACATTTATGAGCATCTTTTGAAAATTTTGGAAGATTTTTTGATAGTATTGCCCTACTCTAGTTTGTATTAAAAATTTGGACGATGTAGCTTCAACTCTCTCTTTTTATTTAATAAAAAAAGGTAATCATGTATGTTAAATAATAATAATAATAATAATAATAATTATTATTATTATTATTATTATGTCTTCGACATATTGTTTTCAAGTCGAGGTATTAATTTGGGTTGATGTTCAAATTTTTTGAAAGGGACACAGGTATGTGCAAAGTTTCGTTTTTATAAATTTAATTTACTTTTTATAAATCATATTTATTTTGTTTTTCATTGGCGCCGTGCTGGTGACGCTCACCTGGGGTCCTGTGCCCCAGGACCCGGCGGCGTGTTTGCGTCATCCAGGTCCTGGCGAGCGTACCCAGCATTAATAGCAATGTCATTCATCTCAGCTTAACTCCGCTCTATCTTCTCAGTTCCGTGTCTATCATCTTGACGTTTGTCATGACTACTGCCTAAGCAAGCTCCACGTCTACTCCGCATCTATCATCTTGACGTATGTCATGAGTACTGCCTAAGCAAGCTCCATGTATACTCAGCGTCTATCATCTCGAGGTCTGTCATGAGTACTGTCGAGCTTGCTTCTCTACAAAACTAGCAATCCGGCTTAAACTAGCAATCCGGCTTTGGCCTTAATTAGCATGAATGAGGACTGCATTCCTGCTATTTCCTGCTAATTAATGTGAGACATGTTAATTCCTCATGTATTCTGTCATATTGAAAAGAAAATGGAGTGTTATCCACTGCTATTGTGTAAATGGGCAGAGGATCGACTGTAGTACACCGTCGGACACAGCGTTGCGAGCTCCCTGCTAAAGCGAGCCTTACAACAGTCTGGATCTCCCAAGAGGTTATCGTGGGCTTCTTGTTGTAGCGGGCGAGTTTCGATGCCTCACCGACTAACCTCTCAAAGATGTCATCGATGAAGCTGTTCATTATCCCCATGGCCTTGCTCGATATACTGATATCAGGATAAACTTGCCTCAGGACCTTGAAATGTGTTTCTTCTTTCCCTTCTTCTCACCAGCTTCCTTCAATAGTTCTTCCCAGCCTTGGGGCAGCGGGCTTCTTCTCAGCAGCAGGGAACTTCTCTGCCATGGGCTTCTTCTCAGCTGGTTTCTTCAATGCCCTGGGAGCCATTGCTCCTGTGTAGTACATGTTTTAAATAGAAGAATCTAACATGTAATAATCAATTTGAATTTGTGCATCCAGGTGGAGTATTCGCATCTATCCCTGCTAGTGTGAATATGCGGAAATTTTGTTTTGTCACTGTCATAAGAGTTTGAGGAGCTGTGTGCATAGTAAACCTACAGTTTTTAATTTGACAAAGCAAGTTATCCATGTGCTATATTATACGTATATATCAACATAATATTATTTATTTTTGCTTTGACAGAGACAAAGAGCTGTTTTTTGGTGACCTCTCATTATTGAGAAAACAGAAATGTGGATACAGTTTTGGATTTGGTTCCATATGTAAATAATCCAAATCTGAATAGAGCAATATAAGAATCCTAAACTCATTCATGTACCAAGAAGTTTTGATTACAGAGAGAACACAACCATTCTTTGAGGCAATTCTTATCTCAATTGGACATTTGGAAGAGGGATCGACATGTCACAGCGCGACCCACTTTTTCCATGCCATGTGTAGCCTTCGTCTTTGTTTAGAGTTCAGACAGACGTTCAAGCGGTTTCATTTGAACATAAAGTGGTTTGCATGATGGAATGACATTTCAATTTGTGAGAGGGATTTTAGATTTGCTATCAAATCATGAATTCTTGTTGGATGCATGATATGTCTTAATTTTTTTTTCCAGATTATGCAATCAATGCCTAGTATGGAAAAATATAGAGAGAATCTTAGCACAAACAGTTGTATGCGTTTTTTAGGTGGTGGTGCAGTAGAAGTGACAGTTGAATCAATCACATATCCATTGGATCTTGTGAGGACTTGGCAGCACAGGTAATTTTACTTGAAAGTTAAATCAATTGGGATACTGCAGTGTCCTTTTTTTGTGTGTTACTTGTGATTTATCCTAATTCTGGGGAATGTAAGGTTCTATTCTTGCATAAGCCACAAACTCATATCTGTTGGGGATTGTCATCCTTGATTAATGTCTAGTACCGAAGGTTTACCATGTAGTATTTTTACCATTTCTGAATGTGTTTGAATCCACGGCAGGAGGTATAATATTATTTCACGGCGATAAAAGGACGATATTTTTTCATACATCTACCATCTGCAAACGCATTTCAAATAGGATTCGAAAGCTGCAACGAAAAGACGAAGAGGTTGTATGGGATAAGATAAAATATCGTCTCATAAACTTTGCAATTTTTCAACTGAGCTCTTAACCTCCGTCAGGGGCTCCCCGAACTATCATACAGATTCTCATCCCGAACCTACTGTTTGTAGGAGTCAAAAAGGGCTATCAACCTGCTACATAAGATTATATAGTGTTCATTTCTATCTCAAATTTGAATGCTAGATGAGGAATAAATCTGTTGCTCGTGGAAGAGGTTCCTGTCAAAAATCCGGTCGAGAACGAGGTTACTCTTATAAGCAAGTTACCATCAATATAACAAAAATTAAAAACATAACAAAAATAAAATAAAAATAGGATTGCAAAATGTTTCAAGTGCTAAAGCGACTTTCACTTCTTTTGATTTTACCTGGATCTGGATTGGAATTAAAAAAAGGATGTCCCGCGGTGACAAATTAGTTGCAGCCCAAACTCAGGGTCCTCTATTGTTGTTAAACTTCCTTTTACTAGGTGGTATCTTTATTCAGCAGTTTCTAATCACATGCATGGAGATCTTCCGGCCTTTTAATCTTCTCTTTCTTATTCAGCCCCATTTCTCTCCTTGTTGAAATGGCTCTTCCCCCAAAATTCGATCGATGTAAATTTATTGGTCTAACTTTTCCTGAAAATTTCTAGTTTTAGAAATTCCCTAAATTTCACAGAATCTTATTTCTCTTGGCCAACGAATTGAACAGAAGTGTCTGATCAATTTGAATTGTGATATATTGTTATTCAGCTAGGACTTGATGTCAAAAAAATCATTGGAAGAGGTAGGAAAGTGGAGAGGCTTGACCTTTTTAACTTGTACTTATCAGTGTTGTCATCGTCTTCGATATCAAACACATCCTAATCTTTATTTGACGGTTTAGTCATCTGCATCTGAAGGACCTTGTTTTATTTATTTATAGCACAAGCTGGCATTAAGGAGCATATACATCGTTTGAATAAAACAGAGTAATTTTATTGCATGTGTTGTCTTCAAGTGAATCTTTTGAGTAGAATAAATGTTCAGGATTTGAACTCGTTGATGACTCAACCAAGTCTTTGAGTGATTCTTTTGAGTAGAATAAATATTCAGGCTTTGATCTCGTTGATGAATCAACCTTATTTTCTAAAAATAAAGATAAGTTCATTTCCCTTTACATCTTGTCCATTATGATGTGTGGGGCCCTGTTGCACCAGTGAATTCAATATTAATTGGTCCATTTGTTGAAAGCAGAATACAGAATATGAACTGTTGTTTTAAGCAATTACATGCTACGATCAAAACTCAATTTGAAAAGAGTATAAATTTTAAAATGTATAACTCTGGAGGAGAGTACAATGAATCGTCATTCTCCAAATTATAGTACTCTTTCCGATTCATCCACAAAAAGACATGTGCTCATACACCCGCAGCAAAATGGAATAGCTGAAAGGTAGACCTACCATCTGCTTGATCGATTAAGAGCAATAATGTATGAAACTTATATTTCTAAACACTTTTTCCGCTAAATCTTTAATTATAGCCACTAATTTGATTTAAGTAGTCCATTTGTGAGGTTTCCCTTCTCTCAGTTTGTCTTCTTGGTGCTTCTATGTTTGAGATGAGCTTTGGTGCAGAATAAGAATAACCAGTCTAATCAAAGATATTAGAAATTTGCTTATTAGACTTGTTCGCATTAAAATGCTTCTTAAAGCTTGTTAGACTTTCTTCTTTCTTTTATTCCTTTATCGAACAAAAACTGGTTTTCTTTTCTGTTTTATATGCTATTCAATTTCTGGTAAGACTAGTTTTTTTTTCCTTGTTGAGTTGTAACCGCTCCTTCACATGCATGCTCACTTAGATAATGTCCATTACTTGAATTCTACGTGAATAAAATATTTTGTTTAAATTTCCCAATAAAAAAATCATTTGAATTCATAAAAAGTTTAAGACACATCTATTGAGGAAAGAAGGAAAATAAATATTGAGGAAATAAGGAAAATAAAGCTGTCGTGGAATCTCAAAAACTTGACAGCTTTACAGATCTAACCTGCTACCCAATTTCTATGTACATAAAAAACTGTGATGTGAAGAACATATGGCAGAAATGGTAAATAATTTCCAATAAATGGATAATTAATTCAACATAGGAAGATGAATCGTTGTCAGTTGCTATTTATTTTCATTAACGGCACACGCCATGGTTCCAAGTCAAAGTTCAATTCCAAATTTTCAATATAAGTAAATATCGCCATGAGTTGTCATTAATTATCTATTTTTTAAATTTATAAAATTTAAAATTGTAATTAATTGGCTAATGGTATGAAATCTAGACATATGTGGCAGAGTAGTTATTTAAGATGGAGTGATTTTTTGTAAATAGTGATAAAGTCGATTTTGATTTGCAGATAACAATGATTAATGAGTATCCAAACTATCTATTAACAATTAGATTTGATTAATTTGGTTACCTTCTTCAAAAAAATCATCATTTTAAATTGTTTTTTCAAAACAAAGATAAAAAATTAACTTCATCTTTTCACATTTTAAATTGTTTTTTCAAAACAAAGATAAAAAATTAACTTCATCTTTTCACAAAAATGAAAATTATATTTTTCATAAAACATTTTTAACTTATATCAAAATATAATTCCATACATTCACTTCCCATGATGGCCATTCTTGCTAATTTTTTGTTTTTGGCTTCTAATTGTTTGCTTATTAAGAGTTTGATTCATATGAAATTTAAACCTATAAAACATTTTTTAAAATTATTTTTAACCAGTGTTAAATTTACTTGGAACAGATTATAAATTTACATATTTATATTCCATAATCAATAATAATTATTATTGATATTAATTTTTTATGTGTTTATTTATAGAAGTTGTGTAAAAGTAAGTTTTCAACATTTTTATAAGTATTTAAAAAAAATGATAATGATGATTGTTATTAATATGATCAACTTTAACTTAAATATGAAAAGTATTTTCAATTGCAACTCTCTTAATATCATAAAGATGACAAATTCTTTCATCTTCTATGACAAATTATTTATTCATTTTTATTTCATTTTAACAATATCTATTTTCTTCTTTATGCTAGTTAAAATATAAAGAATATTTCCACATCTGGATTAGAGTTAGCAAATAAAACTTCTAACAATTGCAAACCATCAACCAAAGAAGCAATGTCGAAGACATTGCCACCTCGTGGCTCTTGTTATTGTGACGTTGTTGGTTCAAACCTCGTTCAAGCCTGGTGTGTGGAGCAACGTTGGTACGCCTACGGGTATAGTACTGGTAGTAGACCATAATCAACCCCGTGTCAAGCGAGTATGAGCCCAACCCCAATTCTCAATCCCCTTACATACAATTACACACACACACACACACACACATTTATATCCTAAATGTTTATGGACCTTATGTATAGAAACAAAATTTCTGGAGATGGCTTTTTTACTCATAAGTGCTAAAAGACAATAACTTGATAATAGGAGGTGATTTGAATCTAACTATAGCAATAGAAGAGGTGTGGGGTGAATCTGCACGGCAAGACCCAAATAACAGAATTTATCCAGTATAATCTCAATCAACCCAATATCGTTGATGTGGCTCATGTGGTACTAAAACCAACATGGAGGAATAATCGATTTGGGCGAGTGGGGGTAGCGAAGCAACTAGACAAATACCCAGTTTTAGAATATCTGCTTGGAAGAGTAATTTCCTACAAGACAAGGGTGACAACTGGAGGAGGTTCAAATCACATGGTTGTTATGCTTCACTTGGCATCAATGGGAAACAAGCCTCCAACACCATTCAAATTCAATCTGTCATGGATCAGTGAAGAAGAATTCAAAAATATTGTTCAAATGGAGTCAAGGCCCTATGATGCCAACTTGGCTATCACTCCCAGCAAGTAGTTGATGAACTCCTTAAAAGCACTTAAAAATTCTATGTTGGAGTGGTCATATCGATGTTACAAGGAGAGGGAACTTAAATAGAGGCCATGCCTGATGATACCTCTAGAAAGGTTTATTTGGGAGATGATTTATTCTGCTTAAACATCCCGGAAGGAAAAAAAAACAAATTACTCTGGGATTGTGAGGTTGATTGGCACACTAAAAGCTTTGTTGTTTGGTTATCATTGGGGGAGAAAACACGACCTATTTCCATAAAATGGCCAATCACCGAAAGAGTCATAATTCAATTTGGGAGCTTAAAGGATTGAATGGTGAAATTAGGAAAGGATTTCAAAGTTTAGTTTCTCTAGGAGTGTAGCACGTCTCTGAAATATATAAAGAGCCCGATGGACAAAATATTGCAAAGATTGTCAAAGTTTGCTCCTACTTCCCCAAATTGATATCATTGGAGGATAACATCAAACTATTTGACCCACTCACTTTGGTTGAATTGGAAGGAGTCATGGCAAAGTTCAAAAAAGATAAGAGCTTAGGTCCAAATGGTTGGACTATCGAGCTCTTCTCCAACTTCTTTAACTTAATGGGGGCAGACCTACTTCAGGTGGTAGAAGAGGTACATCAAACAAGTAATGTCCTCCCCTTTTTCAACACAACATTCTTAGCTGTCATTCCAAAATCTAACAATCCTATCAATTTTGGAGATTTTCGTCCTATCTCATTATGCAATATTGTTTATAAGAAAATCGTAAAAACTCTAGCTGAGTGATTAAAACCTTTATTCTCCTCGGTCATCTCATCGGAGAAATTTTCATTTCTTAAGGGCAATAGACCCATGAGGTAGTTTGAGTAGCCCAAGAACGTATGCACAATCTAAAGGTTCGTAAGATCTCGAGCATTATTATAAAGCTAGTTCTTTCTAAAGCATTTGATATAACATGTTGGGTATACCTAAGACTCTTATTAATCCATGTGGGGTTCTTGTTGGATATTGTGAATTGGATTATGGGTTGCCTCTCGACAATTTCTTACAACGTCCTTATAAATGGTTCAACATCCCCGTTATTTTTTCCCACGAGAGGGTTGCGTAAAGGCTACCCTCTATGATCCTACTTGTTTATGCTTGTTTCTAAAGTCCTTAACGAAGTCATCAAGGATGCTCATCGTCTACAGAATATTCATGGTCTCATCTATGGTGAGAATGTAAAGATCACACACCTTCTCTTTGTTGATGATATATTTCTTCTTACCAATGGATCACTACATGAAGGTTGTGCCTCGGCAGAAATCTTATAGCCCTTTTCTAAAGATACAAGAATGCAAATTAATGAAGAGAAGTTAGCATGCTACTTTGATGATGTTGAGGAACGGGTTGTGCATATAATTCACAATTTAGTTCATTTCTCCATTGAAAATTTTAATATGGGATTTAAGTACTTATGCTTTGTTCTAAAATTGAATGGTTATTATAATTTAGACTGGAACTGGTTATTAGTGTGCATGGAAAGTTGAATCCATCAATGATGCAATAGATGGCTTTCTAAGGGTGGTCGGCTCACCCTAGTTAAATCTGTGTTGGAAGCTCTTCTTGTTTATTGGAACTTAATCACTTGCATTCTAAAAGGAGTACTTGCAAATAGCTAGAGACTTTGCAGTCAATTTCTATTAAATATTATAAAGTTTATGTAATGTTACATTATGTAATAAAGTGAAATAACTCATACGTAATAATAAAGTGAAGTAAGGCTTATGTTTAATGTAATTATGAAGATAGGTGAAGTGATAATAGGAGGTGATTTGAATCTAAAAGATGATAACTTGATAATAGGAGGTGATTTGAATCTAACTCTAGCAAGAGAAGAGGTGTGGGGTGAATTTGCACGACAATACCCAAATAACATATTTTATCAAGTATAATCTCAATCAACCCAATATCGTTGATGAGGCTCCTCTGGTATTGAAACCAACACGGAGGAACAATCGAGTTGGGTGAGTGGGGGTAGTGAAGCAACTAGACAGATACTGGCGGAGGTTCAAATCACATGGTTGTTATGCTTCACTTGGCATAAGTGGGAAACAAGCCTCTAGCGCCATTCAAATTCAATCTGTCATGGCTCAGTGAAGTAGAATTCAAAAATATTGTTCAAATAGAATGGAGGCCCTATGATGCCAACTTGGCTATCACTCCCAGCAAGTAGTTGATGAACTCTTAAAAGCACTTAAAAATTATATGTTGGAGTGATCATCTTGACGTTACAAGGAGAGGGAACTGAAATAGAGGCCATGCATGATGATCCTTCTAGAGGGGTTTATTTGGGAGATGAGTTATTACACTTAAACAACCTGGAAGGCAAAAAAAAACAAATTACTCTGGGATTGTGAGGCTAAATATTGGCACATGAAAAGCTTTGTTTTTTGGTTGGCATTGGGGGAAAAAAACACAACATATTTCCATAAAATGGCCAATCACCGAAAGAGTCATAATTCAATATGGGAGCTTAAAGGATTGAATGGCAAAATTAGGAAAGGATTTCAAAGTTTAGTTGCTCTAGAAGTGCAACATTTCTCTAAAATATATATAGAGCTTGACGGATAGAATATTGCAAAGATTGTCAAAGTTTGCTCCTACTTCCCCAAATTGATATCATTAGAGGATAACTTCAAACTATTTGACCTGGTCACTTTGGTCAAATTAGAAGGAGTCATGGTGAAGTTCAAAAAAGATAAGAGCCTGGGTCCAGATGGTTGGACTACCGAGCTCTTATCTAACTTCTTTAACTTAATGGGGGTAGACCTACTTCGGGTGGTAGAAGAGGTAGATCACACAAGTAGTGTCCTCCCCTCTTTCAACACAACATTCTTAGCTCTCATTCCAAAATCTAACAATCCTGTCAATTTTGGAGATTTCCGGCCTATCTCATTATGCAATATTGTTTATAAGAAAATCGTAAAATATCTATCTAAGTGATTAAAACCTTTATTCTCCTCAGTAATCTTATCGAAGAAATTTTCTTTTCTTAAGGGTGATAGACCCATGAGGTAGTTGGAGCAGCCCAGGAATGTATGCATAGTCTAAAGGTTCATAAGATATTGGACATTATTATAAAGCTAGTTCTTCCTAAAGCATTTGATAGAACATGTTGGGTATACCTAAGACTCTTATTAATCCATGTGGGGTTCTCGTTGGATATTTTGAATTGGATTATGGGTTGCCTCTCAATAGTTTCTTACAATGTCCTTATAAATGGTTCAACATCCCCATTCTTGTTTCCCACGAGAGGGTTGCATCAAGGCTACCCTCTATGACCCTACTTGTTTATGCTTATTTCTAAAAACCTTGACTAAGCCATCAAGGACGCTCATCGTATACACAATATGTAAGTTTTAAACCTGTTGTAGAGAAGCAAAGCATACAGATTATTTTAAGCAAAAATAGAGATCACAACACAACATTCACACATAATACACAGAGATTTACCCTGGAAACCCTTAACCGGGAAAACCAACAAAACTTAGATTCGCACCTCTTATTTTCTCATATTGATTATTAACCACTCACAATACAAATATAGGTATTCCGCAGCATCCAAAACCTTAATCCGTTAACCCGGATTAGAAAATAGACTCCAATCCATTAACCAGGATTAAATTACATATTTTAGAAAGAACCCAAAAATTGGCCGAAAATAGCCCAAATTTTTTTTGTTCGCTTCATGGAAGGGGGAGGGCGTCGGCATGCCCCTCCCCCCTATAACCCCCCTGAGTCAGTGCCCCGCGCATACGGCAAAGCACTAGATGGAGGGGATCGCCAGGCGCGGTCAAATATGCACCCCCCCCCCCACACACACCTGCAAAGAATATAACACATACTCAACATAATATTCATGGTCTCATATATGGTGAGAATTTAAAGATCACACTCCTTCTCTTTGTTGATGATATATTTCTTCTTACCAATGGATCACTACATGAAGGTTGTGCCTTGGCATAAATATTATAGCCCTTTTCTAAAGCTATAGGCATGCAAATTAATGCAAAGAAGTTAGCATGCAACTTTGATGATGTTGAAGAACGGGACGTGCATATAATTCATAATTTATTTCATTTCTCCATTAAAAATTTTAATATGGAATTGAAGTACTTAAGCTTTGTATGCTAAAACCAAATGGTTATTATAATTCAAACTGGAACTGGTTATTAGTGCGCATAGAAAGTTGAATCCATAAGTGGTGCAATAGATGGCTTTCCAAGGGTGGTCAGCTCACCCTAGTTAAATCTGTGTTGGAAGCTCTTCCTGTTTATTGGATCTTAATCACTTGCATTCCGAAAGGAGTACTTGCAAATAGCCAGAGACTTTGCAGTCAATTTTTGTTAGATATTATAATGTTTAATGTAATGTTACTTTATGTAATAAAGTAATAATGAGTAATATTTTCAGAGATATTTAACTCATATGACAACAAAAAGTTAACTGGTGGTTGTTAAATTGTACGACATCAATTTATGATGCATCAATTAATTTGTACAAGATGTTGTACGACCATTGCAAATTACGACTATGTATGGACGTTGCAAATTTTATTTGATTTCATGGTAGAATCGAATGGAGTAGTCTAACGCTTAGACGATTTCGCCCGGAGCGTTAGACTACTCCGACGTTCGTCATTCTCCGGCAAGGTCAAATCCATCGTTTTCCACACCTGTTCTCGGCAACCCCCTATTGCCCCATTCCCGTCTGCTGGCAAACATAAACCCGTCCCCGTTTCTGTCCACCGAAAACGCAAAAGCGTTGGTGGCCTACGTACCTGGACAGTTCAGTGGTCATTACCTTCGCTGTATAATTTCATTAAATTTCAACAACTATTCCCGCTGTTATTTGTAATTCAAATTTCAAACTGAGCCGCTGTCATTTGTAATTCAAATTTAAAACTGGGCTGAGAGCTTGAAACTGATTGTGTTTGATTGCGGAACAGAACGTGAAACAGAGTATACCCTGAGAGCTTCAAACTGGTCGATTGGTTTCTTAATGGAGGAATCAACAATGACGGTGTGTCTGAACTGAACCCCGTAAGATTGATTTCTTCAACAAGCCTCAATTAAGTTACACCTCCTTTTCTCCCTCTCTATTTTTTTGAATTTGTTTGATTTCATAAATGAGAATGCAGTGGAAGATGGAATGTATCGAATGCGAATGGAGTGCAGGAAATATGCTAGCGTGTTAGTAGATTTGACACGGGCCTTGGCCTCCCTAAGTTCCGGTGTCTCTTGGTTTCTTTGGTGACTCCACGTTATCCAATTAACAAGGGTACCGGGTGTGTAAGCGATCCAATTGCCAAGCGAGCCGGGCGTGTAAGTGAACATCACCAACGCACCTACTGTTTTAATTCTTTGTAAAACGGGTCATCAATGGAGTTCGTCAGATTTATAATTCATCAACCTTTTCCTTTAATATAGTTCATTAGATTTTTAATTATGCTTGTAATTCTTTTATCATATTGGCCATGTTCCTTACGTCCTTTACGTCCTTTACCACAAAGGATCTTGTTACTCCTTCACCTGGAATGGAGACCGGAGGAGCTCCATTTCCCTTCGTTCCTACCATGGCTGCTTCATTGGATCTAATGATCTCAGGCTATAACCTGAATCCCACATGTGAATCAAGTTTAAGGTCTGCGCTTTGTCTATGGACGTTTGTGCATAGAGCTGAAATCAATAGGAAGCTCACAATATCCTTTAAAAAAGGGGATGTTCATATAATTTATAGAAGATCAAAGGAAAATGTGATGCTGGCATTTAAGGTCTCCATTACATGCATGTTGTCTATATATGTTCAAGCTTCAGGCTTTTAGTTGCTGAAATTACTAATTGTTAACTGAATTCTAATATTCACTTTTATTAACTGAATTCTAATATTTATTTTCACAAGGTTATGTTGTTGTTTAATTATTTGCGCCATTTAAGCAGCAATATTGTAGGGATCCAATCTACCCACTCAGTATTTCATTTTTAAATACCATGAATAGTGGTACGAATATGGAATGGCGGTTCTCAAAATTTACTATGCACTGCTTCATTTACAGTACAGAATTAAACTTTATACTTAACATATGCACACAATGTCGATTCATGCATGCATGTGGCATCAACTTTACATGAATTGCCATGTAGTGATAACAACCGTTACAAGAATTCGAAGTTCCCAAAGATCGAAGTTGCAGACTAAAAATGAAATTCCATCATCTTTCTTTCATGGCCACAATGAAATTATGTATAGCCAGTCCACGAATTGTTGTATGTGATGCTAACACCAAGTCTTCACAGAGCACCAGATGCCAAGAAAAGTGGTAAAATTCACTAGAAGTAGGGCAAATTCTGGCAGAGCAGAAAGGAGCCACTCATAGAACTTTGGGGCTTCGACTTCTTCTTTTTAATCAACTATGTAAGCTTTGTATTTTTGTTGTCCTGCTCCTTTTAAGCCAAGCCAGAGGCGGTGTACTTTTGTGACAATTGCATCATGAAATGAATCCTAGTTAAGAAAACAGCTGCATCAGTTTCTTGTAAATCACACTGCACTATATCTGTGTTTTTTGCTTAGACACATTATATTCAATAATGAAGAATGGCCATCCGCAATTTTGACATCACTTATTGCAACTTTAACACCAACAAGAGTAGAAGCAACGGTATGCTGCTTAATTGCAGGCACAACAGATGCCACAACTTCAACAAATTAATGAGTTGAATAATGAATCAAACACAAATAGTTTGTTGTTAAACAAGCATCCATAGAGCAACACTATCAATTAAGTCCGCATTCAGTTTATGGACAACAGTTGCAGCTTAAGACATGGTCAACTCTTTCTGTTTCTGCTACTCTACAAGCTTCTCATATATTCTCCCCATAGATAGATCAACAATATGATATCCATGGTTCTATCAGAACACAACTCAATTGCAATGAGAACAAATAATACCTGGAACTGCTTCAATAGGACCTGGAATTGCTTGTTGCTGTTGGATCACAACAAATGGTCGAGATACTAAGGCAGAGATGCTAAGGCTTAGATGGTTAAGGTGGCGAGGGATACTAGGGCAGTTGGCGGTGAGCTCAGAGGATGAGGTGGCCTCTCCCATCCAATCTCCAGGTGGCCGTGAAGGTGGTGAGCTGCCTTGGCAGTTGTGGCAAAAGCTTTGAGAAATCCTTGAATTAAATCATTAGCCTAAAGAATGGAACTATAATGTATAGTTTCAAATTGGTTTATTACAAGACAACCGCCAAACAATGTGAGAAATTAATACTGGAATTTGGATTGCAACTACCAAATACTATCAAGCCATTGGAAAAAGTCCAAGAATACATTGATGTAATGCTTTGGGCTCTCCCATCCAACACATGCACTAAAGAATAAAAATCTCTCATGTTTCCAAGAAGCACAGCGTCATCTGGGCAATAAGACTCCAAATCAAATAGCCAATGGTATGTTAGATAAATGAATTTGTAATATTTAAGACCAATTTACGGTAGATAAATGGATTTGTAATATTTAAGACCAATTTACGTTAAATATATGAATTTGTAATATTTAAGACAAATTAAAAAAATCATTGTCTAATGTAAAAGTTATGAAAAGTGGAAAAAATATTTATTCAACACAAAAACTAATATCCTTCAACACAAATCAAATGCTATTATACACTCCCTATTAACAAGTAGAATAAGTCACTATAGCTACAAATTGAGAATTATTATTTAACAAATCCAAAACCTTTAATGTCTTTGACTTAGCAAATTAAACCTCTTCCATATCACTTCACTTTGTTATCTTACTCCAAACTAAAAAGCACAAAGCATTCCATATAGAGACAAGTTAATATAACTACTATCTCAACCCAAACCATTGACTACATGTTTTGATATATCACTGGATACTTAATTTCCATTAATATTAACAAGACATGTGTTTTCCTTAAACCCTTTCAATGAAATAAGGAAATAACTGAGCAACTTCCCAACAACGTACAATTACTACCAAAAAGAAACCCAAGCCATACCCCATCCAAAAAGTTTTTTTGTTTTTGTTTTCTAGTGTCTTTGACTTGTGGGACTAGCACCTGGCTTGAGAAATTGCAACTTAGGGGAATCCAAGCCGTCAAAATATCTTGGGGATCGCACTTGGGCTAGGCCATACCAATCCTTAGGTTGGATGGATTTTAAGTGTCTCCTCCCACTACCATGGAGTTTCGAACCTTGGGATGTCTAACAAACAGAACCCTTAGAAACCAATCACGTTAGTGAGACTTGAATCTCCCCCATCCAAAAAGTTAATATAAGGGATAAACAACATTACAAATAATCACGTAGATATTATATCACTAGCCTACATGCAACCCATTACCACTTGCTAGTTGCATACCATAGGAAGAGATGTTGCATGATGTTTCTCTCAAACATAAATCATGAATACTTAAATAACCAATGACCACAATGCAATGAAGCTATCAAGAATTGATCAAACAACTGGAAGCATAAAATCATAATTAAGCTCTACACAACCTATAATGCAAACACCAAAGAAACGCATTATGCATGCTTTGTCTCTTATGTTATCAATACCTATCTAGTATGTGTTGCTTGAACTTTACATTGGATTCCATCAAGCTATCTCCTAAACATGTCCTTGAAGTCTGCATTCATCATCTTGTTTTGGACCCTCGAAGTATTAGGAGACCTGTAAAAAATAAAGGCAAACACATTCACATAGTGAAAAAGGCCATCGATGTAACTCAATTATGCAAAACAATGAAAAGATAAATCAGAAAAAATCATATTCATCCATGTCATAGTCAAAACATTATTTCTTTACCAAGCAATAAAAAATATTTTGCTCTTTGGATAGTTTACTTCAGTCGCAAAGTCAAAGTCATAAACAACATATCTACGCTTTTTTTTAGGAAGAGGTACACTGAAATCATCATAAATTTGGCTAGGGTTGATAATCTTGTCCATGGTAATCTAGTGTAGCTTTTGATCAATCTTGAATGTTATAAAACAATGGGGTATCTTTCTCTTCAATGCCAAGAATTTGATCTTGCATTCATCATTCACATCCATGATGCTACATTGGCAGGTAGTCATAAAGAACATTCCAATACTACTTCTTACCGAACAATATCAAAGCCATAAACTATACATTAAAATTATATATTCAAGTATTTATATAAAATTCTCTATCCATCATCCCTCGAGAGAAATTGCACTTGACACATATGGACACATATGTTATTCACAATGCAATGGAATACAAATGTTTCAAAAAATAAATAGGTTGTTGTGCAACTTTATGAAATAAACCTTATCCAAGTAAATAAATAAGGTAAATAACATAATGAAATAGAAACAAATAATAGATTATTTAATATCAAATATTTACATAGAAAAATCAAGGTACCATAGCTACAAGGGAATACGAGTGTTAAATACAATGTTCTTTAGGTATACAATGAATTAATCACTAATTGAATTGGATTTTATCAGCATATATAGTCACCGACCATGGCAATCAAACTACAGGAGAATGGTTCGCAGTTTAGCTACATTGATATTTTAGTCTAAGTTGAGATAAGACATTTTGTATCAAACCTTACTAGATAAAGAATTAGAGCTTATCTCCAATAAAACCTTTTAGGGCCCAACACCTTAATGTGGTTTGCAATTTTGCTAGGTTAGCCTTTTAGTCAAGACCTTATCTAAGCTAAGATAAGAACTTTTATAGAAACCATTACTAGAAAAAAACAAGGATGATGTATCTAGTGAAACCATTTAGGACCTTTCCTATAGCTCAAGGTCATCCTTACCTTCACAGAGCTCAGAACTGACCTTTCACAACTCTTTGTTATGCTTAGGTTAAAAAAAAACATTGACAATTTACCTTGTAGGTTCCAAATGCAATAATCTTGATACATACAAGTGATTGGTAGTTGATGTAAACTTATCAATATATATAACTCAAGCATGGCTATGAGAAATGAAAAATGTTTACAATTTTGGCATATGTTTGACCTTGTTCATCCTCAAGCACATACATCTTGAGCATGTGCTAATGCATACATTTCCTTAACCCAACCATATTTGGGCCTAGTCTTGAAGAATAAAAAGATTTCTTATGTTATATTTATAAACAACAAGAAATAATGAATGGTAACATTGTTCCACCAACAAAATACCTCTCTGTAATGTACTATATAAACTACCTTGATATTTATGACGGATTTTCATTCTATCTTGTAACGATTTCACTTGCATGTTGTGGAATATTCAACAAGATAGGAAAACATTCCAAGAATATCTATGAATATGCTTAGGAAAAAAACATCTTAAAAAGAACCTTTTGAAGTTTGTTTTGTCAGGGGGAAGCTATCCTTCTCAAATTGGGGATGCTACCCAATAATCAGGGTAGATCTTTGTAAATCCTAAGATGTGGGCACACTCCCAGTATATGTCTTTCAACACTTATGAACATGAATACCTAGTTTGGTACCCTAGGCAACAGATAGAAAAATAACGGTAACTAGATATAGTGTAATGGGACCAATAAAAGATAAAAAACCATGGAGACATTGATATAAAACTACAAACACGAAATATTTTCTCCTATAATTGATAACAATTAAAGCCACAACCACAATTAAAAAAAAGTGTTAGAACCAAACTAAAAATCAGTTGGATGAAAAATCCAAAAAGATAATGGTGTGGTAGTCCTTCTAAAAAATGTTATCCTTGTTATTCAATACAATGCTCCTAAACAACTTCCCTATCTATCACAAGTTAGATAATACATTCTTCTACCTCTTGATGTTGCCTTTATTGAGGCTACAACTAGGATTACATAATGTACATATATACCATTTGATGCTACCTGTTATCACTAAAAGATGTTCCTTGACTGCAGAAGGAGCATGGCTAGTGAAATTTTTAAAATTGGTTTAATGGATAATTGAGTGGATGGAGTGATGGAGGTATAACAATACAGAGACCAAGCTAGTCTTATCATTCAGTGAAACAGTAGATGCACATACATGCCAAATTTGTAATAAACCTACGAGCTATGAACTTGCAAAAGGAAGAGTCAGGTTTTGCATCAGATATCTTAAAGATAATTTCATGTGGATCATAAGAATTCTGGGCTGGATTGATAAGACCATTCACAGAACAAATTTACAACAATATGTAATTCAATTATTAAAGCAAAAACATGGCTCAATGAATGCAATCACTTCAAAGTGATTCATAACAAAACTGAAAGTAAAACATGCCTGTATTCATGAAATAGAAGTAGTAGTCTAATCCCCAATATTTCCCATTACATTCTCCATTACAGCCTCAGCCCTCGGCTATAACTCTCTCTCTCTCCCTGTTATCTTAAAAAACATTCAATAAATAGAGTTTACAAAAACAACCTGCTGCAAATCTTTTGGAATAAAAATTAATGACAATACTAAAAATAACTTTCGAAGGGAATCATGGAAGCTGGATTAATCCTTTTGCTGAGAATCTGGAGCTTGAATAATTCTTCTTTGCTTGGAAATATTGAAGTGCCATCTACATGTTCAAATCTGGAAGAATCTGTATTGATCAGGCTATAACAGCTGGAAACGTATTTGCTATTGGAATTCATAAAATCACGAAACATTCTCGGATGATAAACACCTTCAAGCATTAACGGATTTGCTCGAATCTCTTAATAAGCTATTTCAAAATTGGAGCAAATTTCTCTTTTCTCCAACTACTTGATTTCGCTTGCAGAATTGTTGATTTGTTGAAGATGGCATCCCTACAAATCTTGAATTGACCACAACTTCATGAGAATCCTCCACCTGTGCATTTGATTTTCTTGCTCGACAGTTTGACTGAAACAATATTGGGCATAATTAAACGTGGATTTGGATTATCATGGGTGTATTCAAGACATGACTCGGTGGCTTATATGGTGGAGACTTGGCCGCACCTTATATGACTTTCATTGTAGAGATGTCCAGGTTTTAGAGTCTCCACAATCTACCCATCAACCAACACAGAGACAAGGTTAGAAATTCTCTAAATTTGTTTGATGTTGTGGGAGACCATCTAATCATCATCCCCTTGTTGGTTGTGGAGCATGCTTATCTTCTTGATGCAGCCAACCCCCATTGTAGCAGGGTTCGGAAATTTTAAAAATGCCTTTTCAAATGTTGTAATTTCGTAGTCATTTGGACTATTCTTGACTTGGTCAATAATGGGTGGTTTATGGGCCCATGGTTTTGAGTAGCGTGTGGTATTTTCCCATGGATATCCTTCTTTAAAATGAAGGCATTGTATTGTGGTTTTGTATTGTGATAAGGTCATTGTGATTGCGTGAGAGAGACAGTGAAAGAGTGAAGAGGAAGTTGCAATGGATGTGCTATGAGTTGTATCTCTTCATTTGCTGGATGGAATAATAAAAAGGACCGGTTGTTTCTCCATGGACGTAGCCAAGATTGGGTGAACCACGTATATTGCTGTCTCTCTTGTATTGTGTTCTTATGTGTTTTATTTTTGCATTTTATTTTATATTATTGCTCTGCAATCCTATTTTTCTAACAATTAGTATTGGAGCCAAAGGTCTATTTGGATGATAAACTTGCAAGAAATAAGGGTTCCTAGTTCGACTGAGAGCACTGGCGGAAGATGAAAAGTTTAGGGTATATACATTTAACAACCAAAACTACCATTTATGGAAGATGCAAATGAAGGACTATCTATATCAGAAGGATCTATTCCAACCATTGGGCGGAAAAGCATGTAAGCCGGCAACTATGAAGGATAAAGAATGGGAGGTTCTTGATAGAAATGAACTAGGAACGATACGACTATGCCTGGCATCGTTAGTGGATTTCAACATTTCCAAAAGAAAATACAATAGAGGATCTGATAAAGGCATTGGCTAAACAATATGAAAAACCCTCGGCCTCCAACAAGGTAATTCTAATGAAACGATTATTTAATATGAAGATGTCAGAAGGTGGGTCTGTTGTTGACCATATAAATGAATTTAATATGGTTATTAATAATCTAAGTTATGTAGGAGTGAACTTTGATGATGAGGTTAGGGCTCTTCTAATCTTGTGCTCATTTCCAGAAAGTTGGAACGACTTGGTCATGTCTGTAAGTAACTTTGCCTCTGGTTCAAACACTCTAAAATTTGATGATGTTGTTGGTGTTATTATTAACAAGGAAATGCAGTGGAAAAGCACAAGTGAGACATCAGGTAATGCGTTGACTGTGGAGAACAGGGGAAGACAAAGGGAGAGAGGAAAGAGCCTAGGTAATTGTGGGAAATCTAGGAAGGGTAGATACAAATGTAGATAGGGAAAGATAGAGTGCCAGAAATGTGGGAAGAATGGACATCTGAAGAAAGACTGTAGATCTCTAAAAATACAATGAGATGGACAATAGGAGAATAATCATGAAGCAAATGTAGTAGGTGATGTGTTACAATATGCTTTGATTCTTTCATTAGATAATACTACTAATTTTTGCATTATGATGATGCAGGTGATGTGTTACAATATAATACTAATTTTTGCATTCATTAGATAATACTACTAATGTAGCAGGTGATGTGTTACAATATGATTTGATTCTTTCATTAAATAATACTACAATATGCTTTGATTCTTTCATTAGATAATACTACTAATATGTGTTGACACTCGACAAATCATTGCATGCCGGTCCCTCCATATATTAATGATGGTTGGTTTGTAATACACCGTGTTCATCACTTGGCTCATGGAAAGCCTGGCATGTGGTAACTAATACAAATAATTTAATGCATGCATGTTGTGTCCAAAATTGAGATTGACTAGTAGTGCAACTAATTCATTGCGTCGAAGAGGTGCATTCTACAGTCCAGTAAGGGGAGATGTGTAACTCCTTTCGTGCTCATGTTGGATATGACACGTGTCCTTTAAAATAAATATTATAAAAAATAACATGTTGACTATTAAAACATTTACAACGACATATATATAAAACCTACACAAATTAGATAAATTAAAATGCTTCCTCAACATTTACTGTAAAAATATGTTTGCACTTCCATATATTTGATCCCTCTCGGCGCTTAGTAGATCCCCTTTAAGATGGATCTATGCTGATTGAGTTACCATAGCTTAGCCATATGCCACATGGCTACAAATATTAAAGTTAATTTTTTTTTAATGATCTTTCAATGTTGAGTACTATCGTTTGTTTATATCTAAGCGTTAATGGTTTAAAGAGGGTATAATTTGTGACCTCTAAAATGGCATCAAATCGAAGTGGGTAGCTTGTTAGATATAGCTGATGGGCTCAGAAATGCTAGAGGCGTATCTAGAATTCGGTCAAAGGTTCAAGCAAGTTGGATGGTTCCGATATTGTGAAAAATTACAAGGGCACTTCACTCATGTGGCTGAAGCATTTGCTCACAGTTTCGATGGAAAGAACGTTACAGTCGGCTACTTGAATTTTCCTGTGATAGAGAATTCAATCACAATGGATTATGAACTACCCCAAGGAGGCGAACGTTGCTTCAAGCTGCATAGAGTAAGCATGCCAGATTGCAATCAGTCTCTATTATCCACTCATCAGAATCTTGACTGGTGTAAAGGAATCCTGAGGGCTTCGCTCAAAATTGAATACAATGATCTTCTCAAGCTAGTTCAAAGGTATATAATCGGAGAGGGTAGTATGCCATAGTTCATTTGTATCATATGCGAATTTTATTGCATTTGGAAGGGATTTCCCTCATGAATTTGCCTTTATTCTTTCTTAAGAGCCTAACAAAAATGGTTGTCGGGGCACAAAAATCCCCAAATAGCTGGCACAGGATCTATCACCAAGCCCTAATCAAACTGCTAGTTTTTCAAGAATTGAGAAAATTTAACCATGGATGGGAGCAATTCCTATTAGAGGAACTTTCCCCAAGAGGAACTATGCCTGACAAGAACTTTTCCCAACAGGAAGTCTGCTTGACAGGAACTTTTCCCAACGTAAACTGTGCATGACAAACTGTGCTTGTTAGGAACTTTGCCTAATGGGAACTGTGCCTCACAGGAAATTTTCCCAACAGGAACTGTGCCTGTTAGGAACTTCTCCCAACAGGAACTGTGCATGACAGGAACTTTTCCCAACAAAAACTGTGCATGACAGGAACTATGCCCAACAGGAATCGTGTAAAGTTCCTGTCAGGCACAGTTCCTAACATGCACAGTTCCTCTTGGGAAAAGTTCCTATTAATGGTAGCATTAAAGCCTATCGAACGAAGTTCCTGTTAGGCCCAATTCCTGTCATGCACAGTTCCTATCATGCACAATTCCTGTCATGCACAGTTTCTGTTGGGAAAAGTTCATGTCAGGCATAGTTTTTGTTGGGAAAATTCCTAACAGGCATAGTTCCTGTTGGGAAAAGTTCCTGTCAGGCACAGTTCCTATTGGGAAAAGTTTCTAACAGGCACAGTTCATGTTGGGCAAAGTTCCTGTCAAGCACAAGTCCCGTTGAGCAAAGTTCCTAACAGGCATAGTGCCTCTTGGGAAAAGTTCCTAACAGGCACAGTTCCTGTTGGGAAAAGTTCCTAACAGGCACATGTCATGCACAATTTTTGTTGGGCAAAGTTCCTGTCAGGCACAGTTCCTGTTGGGAAAAGTTCCTGTCAGGCAGACTTCCTGTTGGGAAAAGTTCCTCTCAGGCACAGTTCCTCTTGTGAAAAGTTCCTATCAATGGTAGCATTAAAGTTCCTATCGAACAAAATTCCTGTCAGGCACAGTTCCTGTCATGCATAGTTCCTGTTAGGCACAGTTCCTGCTGGGCAAAGTTATTAACATGCATAGTTCCTATTGGAAAAAGTTCCTAACAGGCACAATTCCTGTTGGGAAAAGTTCCTATGAGGCACAGTTCCTGTTGGGAAAAGTTCATAACAAGCACAGTTCCTGCCATGCATAGTTTATGTTGGGAAAAGTTCCTGTCAGGCAGACTTCCTGTTGGGAAAAGTTCCTGTCAGGCACAGTTCCTCTTGGGAAAAGTTCCTATCAATGGTAGCATTAAAGTTCCTATCGAACAAAGTTCCTGTCAGGTAGAATTCCTGCTGGGAAAAGTTCCTAACAGGCATAGTTCCTGTTGGGAAAAGTTCATAATAGGCACAGTTTCTGTTGGGAAAAGTTCCTAACAGGCACAGTTCCTGTTGGGAAAATTTTCTGTCATATATAGTTCCTGTTGGGCAAAGTTCCTAACAGACACATTTCCTGTTGGGAAAAGTTCCTGTGAGGCATAGTTCCTATTGGGAAAAGTTTCTAACAGGCACAATTCCTGTTGAGAAAAGTTTCTAACAGGCACAGTTCCTGTCATGCACAGTTTATGTTGGGAAAAGTTCCTGTGAGGCAGACTTCCTGTTGGAAAAATTTCCTGTCAGGCACAGTTCCTCTTGGGAAAAATTCCTATCAATGGTAGCATTAAAGTTCCTATCGAACAAAGTTCCTATTCGTCACATTATTATGGGTTTTAATGTTTTCTTTGTTGATATGTGTAATCTAGATAAATAACACATTGTAGTGAGTTTAGTAAAAAATAGAAAAGTTGAAAACATTTGTATACTCCATTTTTATGGATTGAAATAAAGCACATCACCAAAAATAGGTGTTTGAGTAGGAAAAAGGCCAAGATTCAATGAGAAATGGTAAATTGTAGAATCTATGTTGTTGTATTTAGAGTAGCTAGGTGCTCTACACTTTAACAACGTTACAAAATTAAAAAAATAAAATTAGCATAAGTTCATTTTAAACCTTGGTCTATCAAGCACTTAGATGGATCAAATTTCTTAAAGTCTAATTTTTTTTCTTTATGTATAAAAATTGAAGATAAAAAACTTTACACCTCAAGAAATTGGATCCTTCTAAGTGTTTGATAGATCCAAGTTTAAAATAGATCTTACTTATGTAAACCCATGTCAAAAAAGTCAACCTTATGTAACATCAATGGATCTGAGTAGAAATAATAGCTGGAGATGAGAAATAGCTACCTTTATAGCAGAAATATTCATAGTCTTGACTGTAATTGTAAGTTTGCAAAGGGAAAATCAACATCCAAAGAGATACCATGTGGAGAAGTAGGTAAGCAATCCCATTACCTTATAGCCTTTGGTTTATAATGGATCTGCAACCTATGCATTGAGATCAATAGAACAAATAACCTGTGTATAAGGAAAGTGGTCAACCTTTAGTATTATGAGTTTCCATAAGGGACAGGATGTCTGTAATAAGAAGAATAAACCAAAGGTTTGAGTGAACGACATCCTAGATTGTTTTGGTGTTGTATTTGAACAATTTCTTTGTATTATGCACTTTCACAATAGTTCGCAACAAAAAAAAATTCTTTGAAGAAAAAAATAGCTAGAAATGTCATCTAGAAAACATGTGGTTTCTGCTCGAGTTTGTGTGCACCAGTATGCAAGCAAGTATAGTAATCTCTTTCTACCATTCAATCCATATTCTAGTTGTATTTACCATCAAGCATGCACTGTGTTCTTTAACTTCTGTCAGATTAATTTACACAACCTATATTCATTGATACATTGACTACCAACTCTATTTTTCCATTTCAAAAGAATAATATTTCATATACATATTTGTCTGTCTCCCCAAGTGGACCACTGAAATAAAATACAACCAACTGAAAGTTTTTAATGTCTGAAATTCTTTTGGCCCGATCGTCTTTCAAAATTTGCAGCCCAAGTAGGGATGGATTGAAAGAGGATTCAAGCTTCACATTTTCATTCGAATTGAAATTAAATTTGATCCCATATGCATAGCCGTGGCAATTGTAATGAGGGTGTTGTTGAGTTGAAATCAGAGATTTTAATTTTGATTTGTCCTGTCCAAATCAGGGCTCAAAGGTGGGATTAAACATAACTGTGTGCTTATAATTAGGCACCCAAGAGCCCACATTCTTACCACGCCTTAGGCGATTTGCACCAGCAGAAGAGAGACAGGGAGAACTGGTTGGCTAGAAGTTCTCTCAGATTGTAATAAACATTCACTCCTCAATGTTGCCGCTTGCTGCTTTCAGGCCTTAGTGTTGTTGTTATTATTGTTGTTCAGATGTGTCCTTTGATACTGAAGAAAATGGTGTGTCTGAGAGGAGGAGGAAGAATTTCCATTCCTCCCAAAGGAGGAGCACCGAGCTCCAGCATTCCCTCCATAACCAGTACCGCCTGGGTCATACTAGGTCCTAGAGATGGGTCCTTTATGAGACACCAGAGCCCGAGGTTGATCACATTTCTAGCCTCCTTTTCACTAATTTCATCTCTCAGACGAGTATCAACAAACTCCATGACGTTCTTGGTTCCCATATCATGAACAGTCTCATGGAGACAATAATAGTTTGAATATGGCGTATCAATGCATCTGAAGCATGTCAAAATCTCCAGCAGAACCACTCCAAAACTATACACATTTGCAGCTTCCTCCTCCTCTTTCCCTATTCTCTTCACCTAATTGTTGGTGCCAATCGACCAAGATTCCGACCTACTGAAATCCGCAGGCCTTGCTGATCCAAATCCAGAGAGCTTGGCAGTGAACCTTTCATCTAAAAGTATGTTGTTTGCATCAATTTTTACATTGAGAACTATGTTCCTGCAATCCTGGTGAATATAGGCTAGACCTCTGGCCAATCCTAGGCCAATCCTTCTTCTCATGATCCAGGTTAAAACATGGATTTGATGGATTGGTTCTCCTGCTACACTAAAAAGCCTTTTGTCAAGGGAATCCATGGCCATGTAATCGTAGACTAGTAATATTTTGAAAGCCCAATGCAAACCCCTCACCGATGAATGATATTCAGATGGTGAAGATAAGATAGCACAGTTACTTCATTGCTAAATTTCTTAGAATTGGTCTTCCATGGGTTATGTCAGGAAGGATGGCCTTCCACACCTGTTATCTCCCCAAATAAACGTAGACTAGTCAAGTCATCTAGGTGATAGGAAGTCTTTTATTTTTTATGTTTTTGGTCTACACATGTCTGAGTTCTAGTCCGGTAGGTCTGAGAAGGTAACGAAGTTTGAAGTGATATTTTTGCGTCGGCCTCCTTCCGAAGACAAAGTTTCAGGTTTCGGTAGCTTAGGCCGGCCTAGTTTTTGCTCATTAGCTACCGAAAGCCGGGTTTTTGGCTGTTTATGGTGTAAAAAGACAGAACACTCCAACCACCGAAAGCGGAAAAGTTACAACGTAAAGTGAAGAGACGATTTTCGGTGGCTTGGGCGAACATGACGGTGTTCATTAGCCACCGACAGATCAAACATTTTCCGTAGCTCGAGGGGTAAAGTCGAAATCTTCCCTAGTTGCCGAAAGGAAAAAGTTATGCCCGCATTCATGAAGCCATTTCGGGGGTTTGGGCGAACACAACAATGTTCATTAGCCACCGAAAGCCATGCATACTTCCCGCAGCTTGCCGTCAACTGGGTTGGGTTAGCTTTAACCGCCGAAAACAAAAGGCATTAGTGAAAATCGTTTTCCGGCGGCATAGCAGGTTTGAAGACAAATTGTCGGCTGCTGAAAGGGAAGTCACTTCAATTGACGGACATGTAAAATCGAGGGTTCAGGGTCATGGTGCAGGGAACTCATCATAGTTTAAGCCACCGAAAGGGTCATTTCAGCAAAATTTTGATGCACCCCGAGAGCAGTCCGGACGCCACCGCCATACTTTTGACCAGACGGACCTCTTTTCCCATCCACATAACCGCTTTTCTAAATTTCCCTTCCACTGCGGCAATCATATCCCAACCACCATCATTTCACCCTCATGATTGCCCACCTTTGCATACCCTCGGAGTTAGCTCCCGAAAGGCCACACCACCTTCCCATTTTCGCCCCCACCGTGTCGATTGAGCCCATTTTTCCCTGTTCCTTGTCGCTCTCTCAGTCTGGGTTTGAGCAACAAGCACCACCAAGCAGGTCATCGATGCCGAAAGGGGGAGGAGCAATTTTGAGAAAGGAATTAAGTGACACCTGCTACCTGGAGGCACACCCCGAGGTAGGTCAATTTTTAAAAAATGTTGGTTGCTATAACTTCTGTAAAAAACTTCAGGGATCTCACCAACAGGTGGCTGAAGCTTTCGCCCTCACATATGACGGAGAAAAGGCAGTAATCGGCAAGGAAGAGTTCCATGTGAACGAGGCCGTCATTGCCCAGGTAACAGAATTGCCCACGACCGGGGAGAGCTGGTTTAAGACCACGATTAAGAAGGATTTTGAGTTTAAATCGTATCTGAAACCGGAGCACAGGAGTCAGGTTTGGAAGGAGGACATCCCTATGTCATACCTGGAGGACAATTGGTAGCTGTTATTGAAATCCATCGTGGCCTATATAACCTGTGAAGGCAGGTATAACAGGGTGTTAATCTATCACTTCAGATTGTTGGATCATTTCAAGGGCAAGAACCCTCTAAATCTCCCTTTCTACCTCCACAAGAGCCTCACCAAAATGGCTCACCAAGTAAAGCCTCAGCCCTCCAAAATTGCAGGGAGGCTATTCCACCATGGTCTGATCAAATTGTTAGTCTCTGAGTTATTGCAGAGAAAGGGCATGAAATGGAATTTCTTTCTTTTCTGGAGTGGGCTCAAAACCGAATTACAACCAGAAGGTGGGAAGAAATCCTCAAACCCCAGGAGTGGAAAACGGAGAAGGAGGGCTCTTCCCCCAAATTCAGTTAAACCCCTTTCCTCAGCTCCACTGGCGAAGAAAACCAAAAGGAAGCTGACATTTGATGACAGGGCTGAGGATGAGGGGATGGTTTCAGAAGAAATTCCTTCGAGAAGTGCAAATACTTTGAACCTCCCTTACATTGATTCTGAAGAGGAGGGGGAGTTGTAGAGAGCGGAAGAAGAATTTGATGAGGTGAAAACAGAACAGGTGCCCCAGGAAGAAGCCCCAACCCTGATGGAGCAGGAGAGTGACTATGTAAAGTTGTCCCCATCTACCTTTATGGAAGAGAAAGGCTTAGACTGTGTAAATTTACCCTCCCCTACACCCATGGAGGAGAAGAGTCAGCAAGTGGCAGACAGGCCAACCCAAAAGGCGAAGATTTCAGCTTCACAGAGAATCAACTGGCTCCTTCAGCAAGCTTATGAACGCGAGTTCCTCCAGAAGGTTATTAAAGAGAAAAACGAAAGGCTGGCAGAGAGGTACAACGAGATTTACAGATCCTTTCATGGATTGACCAAGAAACATGGCAAGATGAGGGGCAGAAACATAAGGCTTGTCAGGGAAAACATCCGATTGAGGAGAAAGGTCGAAGTTTTAGAAGGCAAGGAAGGAGCCCAAAGTCCCCAGCCCATGGCACATTCAAACTTGGAGACCTTAGCTGCTGCCGTGATTGACTTGGCAAATCCTCCGACCTCGGCCCAGGAGGAAGAAACTTCCAGGTAACATGAGGATGTAAACACAGTTTTGACATTTCTTTTTGCAGTTGAATCTTACATGGTTTTCGGCAGCTTGGGCGAACACCGGAACTGTTCATTAGCTGCCGAATCCCGTTCTGGTAGCTTATGGTGTGCAAGCGACGTCCTCCCAGATACCGAAAAGGAGATAAGGTTTTCCAACACCCTAAAGCGTTTTGGTGGTTTAGGCGAAGCGTTATTATGATTCATTAATCACCGAACGTTAGGCTTTCGGTTGCTTGTCACCTTCAAGCTCAGTTTTGTTAGCTGCCGAAAACTAAAATTAACACACGAATATATCAGCAGGAAGCAAACCTTTTTGGTATGGTTCCTAACACCTTGAAGACGTTTTCCAGAAGGTTGACAGGCGTTCAAGTGTACCACAACCACCTCTGTTCGTAGACTGGGAGCACTGGCAGATTCGACAGCAAAATATTCTCGCCTATTTTTGGAAAACACCCCTACAGGTTTCTGCAGAATGGCATTTTCACACCTGCCCCAGCTCCAAGATGCTCGTCTCAAACTGCCAAGCGTGGTGTCACTTACAAAGAGCAGTTACTTTGATCATGATGCGTTGCTGCATCTATCATTTGCTGTTTTCAGTTGTTATTTTTAGTATATTCGATCCATCTGTTTGGGATCTAAAAAACTGTGTAATGGCTATAAAGCCGAAGACTGAAGTAGAATACAGGTTGGATTTTTAGAGATTTTCACACATTTGTAAACTCAGACATTTTATGTTATAGCAATAAAACCAGTTTCTTTCGCTATTAACTGTTCAATTTTCCATCTTCTTTCTGTTCTGCACTTGTGTTTGAATGTTACATTCACGCTGTTATGTTTGCTTACATTTGATGATTGTCATCTTATCATTGTATTCACAAGCTTAACTCTGCAAGTGTTCTGTGACTATTATAATTTGCCATTCATATATAGGTTTTGTGTATGATTATGCTGATATGATAGTTATTTCTCCATGCAATCACTTATTTTTAAAACCTCTGAACGCTAGTGGTTGAGAGCCTTGTCTATCTGAGTGCATTAGATATGTTTTGAGTGAAAAAGAGTGTTTGAATCGTCCAACTTGATCCACCCCCTTTTATATTATTCATATTTTGGTCAAGTTACCAGGCTCTTTCGACTGCAACCTAGAAAGACTCCTGGAGTGATAACAACACCGGACATGAACCAGAGAAACTGGCAATTCTCATGCTAAAACCTGAAGTAGCCTTGTGCAACTCTTCATATGAATACTTTTTAATATATACAGGAAGGCTAACTAAATATTTTATGTCAATACCTCCTGGTCTGAACATGAACCGATCACTGAAAGATCTCTGAGCACCTTGGCATTGCTTACAAATTTGAAATTCGATTTTGAATTAACATGGCACGTTTATTCAATTCAAAATTCAAATTCAAATGATATGAATGCCGCGGTATTTGTCATGCATGGCATATGGTTCATGGGACATGGGATTAACATTGCAACCATATTTGTAATGAATGATGCATGCAGGGCCGATGACAGGATGGAAAGCAAATGCCAGAGTTTGAAGGGGTTAGTGGAGAGATGGCCGGACGATCTCGCTCTCCGGGCGAAATCGTCGAAGGCTTAGACTCTTCCTATTAGGAGTAGTCTTACATTGGCACTCTTCAATCATCGTCTAACATTTGGTGCGATGACATTTGGTGCAAGGCCCCTTCCTATTAGGAGTAGTCTTACATTGGCACTCTTCAATCATCGTCTAACATTTGGTGCGATGACATTTGGTGCAAGGCCCCTGGGGCCTTTTATTGCTAGGAGTAAGCCTCACAAACATCCCATGACCTTTTCCCATTAAAGGGGAAATGTTATTGATATCAAATAGCTAGCTGCTAATTTTGTGACTTTTGTTATTGTATGATTATCTATCTACGTCATGGTGATGACATACATTTATATATGTGATGTCATTATTATTGATTGTCCATTTTTGAATCCTTGATTGGACAACTATCAAAGTTAAATATTGATTTTTATGTATATTTTTTATTTAACATCTACTATATAAATATCTACTTATATGTGAATATATTTATGTAATGTTATTATTGCTTTATATGTTTAAAATTTTGAAAAATAATGAATATATTTTTTATATTTTAATATTCACCACCGTTTCCATTTGTTTAAAGAAATTGAATTGCAACACATAAAACCCTTCAAGATTTCCAACTAATTCTTCAAGATTTCCAAGAATTAGTTAGGTGATTTCCACGCTAAATTTAGAAAAGAGAATCAAATTAATAAATGCCTATAAAGGATCTTTAAAATCATCTTGCCTTTTGCATAACAACAATTTTTTCCAGCAATGTCCATTGGTTGTAGCCTGGGTGGTTGGGAGGAATTGTTACCCTCCCCACCCAGGTTCAATTCTTGTAAGTGACATATTGCTCTTGTTGAGCCCATATTGTAATGATTGTAATTCATGCCACCTTGATTCTCTAGAATAACAGGTGGTGACCATTTCCCAGGTGGACTAGCCCTCTAACAAACAGCCAACCACCTTTAAAAAAAACAATTTTTTCCAGCAACAACGTTTCAAGAAAACCTTGAGCTTCCCTTCATAATTCCGCAGCCCATAAAAAAACGGAAGCCCTTCTGAAAATACAATCCAACTAAAATTCAGAAAATTCATTCAATATAATATGAATTCCAAAATTGTGACATTCTCTTTGCCTGTAACACAAGAGACAAAACCCTATCATAACTACAATTCAATCTTTGAATTAGGTTCAAAAGATCCTTGAATAGTGGGACTCTAAATAAGTAGAATTCAAGTGGTAGGAAACTGCAGTTAAGGAGAAACGACAAACTGCTTTCCTTGAGAATCGCAGAGCTGAGAATATGTTCACGCCACAGAACTAGTGAACATATGGAAAATGTGTAAATCACTCCCAATTTACATTTTTTTGGAAAATGTGTAAATCACTCCAAATTTACAATCATTAAATAACAATTGAACCCAACATTTCGAATGCCAGGAATATTCATCTTCTTCTTGAAGCCTTGATTTGGCAGATAAAGTTTATTTTCTAAACAATGCAATGTCCAACAATCAGAGATATGGTCCTCTTTGTATTATGACATCTCCATACGCCTTCGCTTGGTCCGCTTGATCAATTAGAATTCAGTTAACAATTAGTAATTTCAGCAACTAAAAGCCTGAAGCTTGAACATATATAGACAACATGCATGTAATGGAGACCTTAAATGCCAACATCACGTTTTCCTTTGATATTCTATAAATTATATGAACATCCCCTTTTTTAAGGGATATTGTGAGCTTCCTATTGATTTCATCCCTATGCACAAACGTCCATAGACAAAGCGCAGACCTTAAACTTGATTCACATGTGGGATTCAAGTTATAGCTTGAGATCATCAGATCCAATGAAGCGTCCATGGTAGGAACAAAGGGAAATGGAGCTCCTCCGGTCTCCATTCCAGGTGAAGGAGCAACAAGATCCTTTCTGGTAGAGGACGTAAGGAACATGGCCAATATGATAAAAGAATTACAAGCATAATTAAAAATCTAATGAACTACATTAAACGAAAAGGTTGATGAATTATAAATCTGATGAACTCCATTGATGACCCGTTTTACAAAGAATTAAAATAGTAGGTGCGCTGGTGATGTTCACTTACACGCCCGGCTCGCTTGGCAATTGGATCGCTTACACACCCGGTACCCTTGTTAATTGGTTAGCATGGAGTCACCAAAGAAACCAAGAGACACCGGAGCTTAGGGAGGCCAAGGCCCGTGTCAAATCTACTAACACGCCAACATATTTCCTGCACTCCATTCGCACTCGATACATTCCATCTTCCATTGCATTCTCATTCATGAAATCAAACAAATTTGAAAAAATAGAGAGGGAGAAAAGGAGGTGTAACTTGATTGAGGCTTGTTGAAGAAATCAATCTTACGGGGTTCAGTTCAGACACACCGTCATTGTTGATTCCTCCATTAAGAAACCAATCAACCAGTTTGAAGCTCTCAGGGTATACTCTGTTTCACATTCTGTTCGGCAATCAAACACAATCAGTTTCAAGCTCTCAGCTCAGTTTGAAATTTGAATTACAAATGACAACGGCTTAGTTTGAAATTTGAATTACAAATGATAGTGGGAATAGTTGTTGAAATTTAATGAAATTGTACAGCGAAGGTAATGACCACTGAACTGTTCAGGTACGTAGGCCGCCGACGCTTTTGCGTTGCCGGTGGACAGAAACGGGGACGGGTTTATGTTTGTTGGCAGACGGGAACGGGGTAGTAGGGGGTTGCCGAGAACGGGTGTGGAAAACGATGGATTTGGCCTTGCCGGATAATGATGGACGTCGGAGTAGGCTAACGCTCCGGGCGAAATCGTCTAATGACATGAAGAAGTGTACTATGCTTAGTGTACAATGATCAATTAGCGCATTAATTGTGTATGACATACAAATTAATTATGTAATGTGGTTGACATCAGACAGTACGGACGGGAACAATAAGGTACCAGTTATCATTTTTTTCTCCATTTTGAAATTCATTAAATCTAAGGGGTCATAAATTTTTTAAATTTAAATATGAGGAATCATAAGTTTTTAATTTGGAGCTTTTTTAAATTTAGAGTTATAAAGATTTTTTTTTTTGGATTTATAAGCATTTTTTCGGGGGGGGGGGGGGATTATAAAGGAAAATGACCAATATTAATAATTTCATGATGCCTGAGTCTCATAAGTTAAATGGAAAAAATTATCCCGCCTATAAACAAATGATGGAACATATTTTATCTTATCATGATCTTTAGGAACTAGTTACTGGAACAACTCCAAAACCTGATCCCACGACTAATGATTACACGAAGGAAAATACAAATGTATTACTTCTTCTTACATTTTCCTTGGAAGATGTTATTCCCCCACACATTCTTAGTCTTCATACTACTCTTGATGTTTGCACAAAGTTACAAAATTTATATGAATCCTCCAATGAACTTTGAATTCTATTGTTTCACAATAAATTAACTAGGTTAAAGATGGGAGCATCAAATTCAGTCACAGATCATGTCCAATAGTTGTAGGAACTAAAGAATGACTTGTCATCCATTGACATAGATATTAAAGAAAATATTTCACCACCATTATGCTTAATAGCCTACCTGATGTGTGTTAAAATTTTGTAACGTCTTTTTGTGTGTCTTCTCCTAATGAATTTCCTACATTTAAAAAAGTACTAGGGCTACTACTTCAAGAAGAGAAATGGCTCAAGAAACATGAACTTGCAACACTGGATAGAGATTTTACAGGAAGACATAGAGGAAGAGGTTGAGGAGGACACGGTTGGCATCCCAATTGGAGGCAAAATTCTTCAAATCAAACAGGTACTTTTCAAAGTTCTAAGCATTACAATTATTGCAGTAAGCATAATCATAATGAAGATGAGTGTTACCTTAAGCAAAGACATGAGGATGACTGGAATAGAGGTAGAGTGTATACTAGAGGAAGAAGTAGAGGGGGGAGACACCACTGTCATTTTGTAGAGATTCATACCATGGTTCCCCATAATGAACCTGACACTGATTATTTGTTTATGGCTTCTCATATTGATATATATATGCTTCTCAATTTGTTTGGTATATTGATTCGAGGGCTACCAAACATACGACTAGTAAGCAAGAAGTATTTTCCAAACTTGCTCTCTATGATAATGAGATTATTATTCTTGGGGATGATAGCATTCATGAGGTATAAGGAAGAGGTGAATTACCTTTGAGGGTTTCCAGAGATTCCATCAAAACTATTTAGAATTTCTTTTATGTTCCATGATTAAAGACCATCTTGCTTTTAAAATTACCGGTGAAAATTATATTGTTTTTTTTTATAAGAAACAACGCTTGATTAAAAATCATAACAACAAAATCATGGCCCAAGGATTATGTTGTCATAATATGTATAGGATTGATGGTATTTCCTATCAACAACAAAAAAATTTAACATGTTCTACTTCATAGAATCAGTTATTGCATGAAAGTTATGATCATTTAATTATTTCTATTTGAAAAGGCTTCATATGCATAACTCAGTGAATGGTTTGCTTAACATTGAGGAAGATAAAGGTGTGTGTGAAGCATGTCTAGCAGGAAATCAACATCGTTTCAAGTTTGACAATAGCAAAACTAGGGCAGATTAGGTATTGGAATTAATTCACAGTGATGTTTGTGGACCAATGAGAATTCAATATCTTGGAGTTGCTAAGTACTTTGTAACATTTATTGATGATTTTTCGAGAAAGATATGGGTCTATTTTTTTGATTTCAAATTTGATGTTTTTGCAATTTTTAAGCACTTCGAGGCTATGGTTGAAAATGAAAGTTGTTAGTGAATTAAGGTGTTGAGACATGATCGAGGAGGTGAGTATGAATCCAATGTATTTCATGATTTTTTTCCATGTCCCCATCCATCATTCTGACCAACATAGGGGGGATATTTATAAATTATAGGTTTCTAAATTTCACCCCATGGGCATAATACGAATTCATAAATAAGAAATGTATGTACAATTTTAGAAATGCAAAACACATCAGAGTTAAAACTTTATCCACACATATAGCATGCATAAACCAACACTTCGTCACATGCATGAAATAAAATCATTCCACATCCATACACAAAGAGAATACTTATCTTTAACAAAGAAGATCCAAGCAACTCGTTGTGTTAGAGTGATATTCCACCCAATTGTATGTATCGGCTATAGATACCACCCCCAAGATTGGATATGAGGCTACTGGGGCGAAGGAAACACCTACGAGCTTCTCTCTCTCACCCCACAACTCATTTTCTCTCATGCTTAGCAAAACAACCCACCTTTGAGCATTTACAAGTATCTCACTTAGTCATCCTAGCCATGGCACTCTTTTCTACTACCCCACACAACAAAAGGAAGCAACTTCCTTTCACTGCTCCACAATTCCCTTAGGAAATCCAACCTTTACAATGCTTACCAATGTGTGCATAAAGAGTCCAATATTTGGTATACCATTGGAGAACCTCCTGTAGCATTAATTCATGGATTTTTGTTGTCTTCTTATACTATTCTAGAGGTTTTCTAGAAAGACCTAGGTTTTGCGCGGTTCAGGGAACCAACAAAAACCCCTTTTCACCGGCCCTTTCGGCGACAGTCCGCGAGCAGACTGAAGTCTCACCCGAGGCGAAGATAATGGGGAGGTTGCGGAATCAAGTTTCCACAACCAGATGATGAGCGCTTAACAGACTGGTGAGCAACGCGATACAGGACTCGCGCTGCAAACTGGGGACTACGCGAAGTTCACTTCTTCATGGGTAAAGCTTGTACAATGGCGCATCCAAAGGACTGCGCGGCTTGGGATGTTTCTTTGACAACATGACATCGCCACAGAGACTGCGCTTCCTCTTCGGTACTTAACCACTTTAATGGATTTCACCTAGTGTAAGTTATGCATTCAACAACATAATGGATTGCAAGCCTTGCTAACTTATACACTATAACAACAACATTGTAGCTGCGCACTTCCGATGCTGCACTCAGGGAATCACACTATATAGACTTCGCTGGCTAAGTGTTTACTCGATTAACTTATGCATTCATCTGACTTAGAAATACTGGTGCATTCGACATTCATTCACGCATGTTGTTACTTAACATATTATCCCCATATTCTATCCTTAAGGTGAATAAATATAAAAGCAAGAACACATGCATTCATAAACAGAGTCTTAACCATTCACATAAGCAAATACACAGATACAGATGCATAATCAATCACATAACACAGAATTTAACGTGGTTAACCCCTAGGATGGGAGCTACATCCACAGGAACTGTTGTTATATTATTTATGGGAAGGGTACAACATTTCCATTCTGCGCACTCAGCTGCAGACTCTCTTCTATCTCAGTAGGTCACTGCTCACACAACTATAGAGCCTCTTACAATTGTCTCTCAACAGAGATCAATATTCAACATTGCTCAATAGAAGATTAACCCTTTCCCTTACAAAATTGCCCTTTATATAGAGATCGTGCCCGTAGGTCACGTCTATTACAATGCATAGGCAAAAACCCTAAGGTTACAAAATGGTGCGGTTACCCACCGACTCGAATTGTTGCAGTCGACAGCTGCTCCACACGCTTCTGGTCGTTTTGCTGGACCACTCGTAGCTCGCACACCCTTCTGACATCTGCAGTCTTCACAAAACGGTTATACTGCATCGTGGCGTGTGGCTTTCGGCCCTTCTGGCCTGCCTGTCGCTGTTGGCTTCATGGCTTATATTCCAACTGTTTTTCGCCACTCTCTTGACAGGTCGCTTTCATCCTCCTTCACGTTGCTCCATACCCATTCCCGGGAATCCTAGAGTTTCTTTCCCAAATAGGTCGCTTCCGCAGCTCGACCTTTCCTTACATTCTTTACCCAAAATAGGTGCCCTGCTAACACTGTGCGGTGCTATCACTTCGCGGAGCTGGCACTTAGCCGCGCGGTTCTTACCCTCTCGATACTGTGCTGCACTCAACTTCGCAGCTCCCCAAAACTGTCTTGCCAATATTGCCTTCATTTGAGCTGTGCTGTAACTTCACAGCTCCAAAATTGTCTTGCACAAATATGCCTTACTTGGGCTAGGCCCAATAGGAACCTAACACTTACATGTGGCTCGTCCCTGAGCCACTTTCCACTTCTGGTTCCATGAGCTGCTCTTCCTCTTGCAGAGCTATCTTAGCAGCGAGCTCTTGATACGTTGCGCTCAGCTTAGCAACTGTATCCTTGGCATCCTCTTCAATTGCTTTGATGGTTTCCAACACATCTGGTGTTAAGTCATACCGAGTTTGCTCTTGTATTGACGCTTGTGCGTCGCAGAGTTCCTACAGTTTTCCTTCAATCTACTGCGTTAGTTCACGGGCTTCCTCTTGGAGGGGCTGTGACTTGTCTCTGGCTTCAGCCTCCTGTTCTCTCAAAACTACAAGTTGTCTTTTTAATTCTTTGACTTCTGGAAATTTGCGGAGTCTGTCTTTTGGTAGCAGGGTCTTCATCTTCGCGTTCAGAGCGTCTAACGCTACCTGCTTTTCCTGCAAACTGGTTTGGACCTACATCAACTCAAGGTCCTCTTGCAGCACAGTGAACACTCTCGTAGCTTCGTCCAACAAGTTTTGACACTTAGCCACTTCACTGGATATGCTTTATGTGGCAGTGTTCGCTTCTGCTACTCTGAGATCTGCCTGATCTGGTGGCATCTTCGGTTGATTCTCTGCTTCCAAGGCGACAATCTTTGCCTTGTAGTCTATCTCCATGCCTACCATTTCAGACTTAATATTGTTGACTACCGAGCCAATCTTCTTTATAGTATCTGTGAGCTCTGGCTGCTCGTCGCACTCTGGGATATCCACGCAGACTGAAGCGACAGTATGCTCTATCCTTCTTTGCTGCTCCTGTTCCCTTTCAAGTGCCTTAGACCTCTTTGCACTTGCTTCCTGCAAATGTTTGTAGTTTGCTTGTAATTCATGGTGCTGGTTCAAAATGACCATATCTCGGTTATGTATTTCCTCCACAACCTGTAGGTGCAGATTATGTAGGCCTTCAAGGGGTAGCATCGCGATATCAATCTCCACATGCTCTATGCTCTGCGTGCTCGAAGCTAACTAATGGCGTGGTAACATTACACTTAGTGGGTCAATTTTGACGATGCACGGTTTTGGTGCCAAGGTCAGGGCTAAAGGTGTTTTCTTTGGCTGCGATGTGTCCCCTGACCTTCCTTCCAACTCTGATTCTCGTGACAGGACCAATTTGCGCTAGACCTGCTCAAACTTCGTTGTTATGCCTTGCAACGTGGTGAGATTCTGTTGCAAAATTGCTTGAATTTCCTCATCCTTACTGTCTTTGAGGTTCAACACATCTTCTAGATGCGCGGTGACCGTGGATGCGATCATCTCATAATCGTCATCATGCAGCTTCACGTTCGATTGGCCCTTTGAAGCTTTCTACTTCTTTTTCTGGACTTTCTCTGGTACTGAGCTTCCAGGCTCCTTCCTTTTTCCTGATGGTGACTCTTCGACAATTGTTGTTGGAATTGGATTACTCTCTTCGGAGTCACTGTTGATGATCATAGGTCCTTCGACCTTTCGTGCATCCAGCCATTCCTTCATAATGAGGTCGATATCCGCTTCGTCCATGTGATAGTTCCCTTGGAACCATTATGGGTTCTTTTTCTGTGCCTTCGCTGAAATGTAGATGGAATGTATGTCAACGTAAAAATCTAAGGTGCGAATATACTTAGTTGTTATATCTTTGGAGATGCGTGGTGTGCGAATGATGACATCTCACAGCTGCTCGTAATATGTGTAGAATACTTCATTCGATGCGCGTTGTCTCTCTGGCATCAAATTTGCCCAGAGGTTTGCATACCTGGGTCCTCAACAGTCATTGCTGGAAGAGGTGAGGCCAACATAGTGCCTTGGGTCCTTCCAGCCTACAAATCCAAACAGTACCATCAACCAACTATAATGGAATGCAACGCCATTGACCTGAGTTTCGCGGACATCTTCCAGAAACTCATTCATTAAATACTGGCACCAGTTAAATCATCTGCCTTGCGTTGCCTTCGCCCCAAGGAGCACTGCGCCGGATGGTACTTCTGAAGGTCTGGCCTTCCGCAATATTTTCCCTGTTAGCAGTTGTACTACAAACCACGTAGCATCATCTTTTATATCGTCCATGACGAACTCTCTTTTTCCTTTGGGAATGCTGTGAGTTTCTTTCGTTTGCACGGTAATCTCCTTATCCCTTGTTTTGCTGACAAATAACTTCTTTGGATCCTCTCCTCGCTTGCTTAACCCTATGATCCAATGGATCCGGTCAATGTTGAGGTCGAAATTTCTATCCAAACAAAAGTAGCCTTGGTGTGTGCGCGATATGAGTGTGCACACCACCACATTAAGTTCTGGGCTCCAGTTGAAGTGTGGAAGCCTCAATAGCTTCAACAACCCTGATTCGACAACTTCAGATAGCTAGCTATGTGCAACCAACAACGGGTTGTTCTTGACATCTGTCTTCCAACACATATATTTATCTGGCTGAAATTGTGGTTACTTCGGCTCGTATGGATCCTTTTGCTGTTGCAATAAGTCGTAATCTTCGAACTTACAGTCCGCAAGCTTACCCAACAAATTTGCTTCTAGTTTTACATGTTTGGATATGGGCGGAAGTGGTATCTCATACTTTGCGTTTCTGGAGAGCTTTACCACCGGTGCATCTATTGTGCGCGGAGAGATATACTTTGGCATCAAGGTTAATGGCAGCTCCTTATCCCCTGGTGGAACTTCTGGTAGCTTGGAGCCCATTACTTTACAGGCGCAGTTAGGCCTAGTGGTGCCCATCAATGGTTAGAAAATCATTAAATGACATGTCCATTGGCCAAATCCGCTGAGGATTCGGGTCCTTTCCTTCATTAACTCCTTCAGAACGATTATTTTTGCGTTAAATGCTCAAGCAGTCGTCGACAAAATCACTGTATAATGGCTAGTTTTCCGACCAACATATTAACGGCTAGTTTCTTGGAGCGTTGCGTCAACCTGTGCTACGGGTTGTCACTTATCTCGGTGTGATTACTTCGTAGTGTCATGCTTCTTTGTTCTGAACTCCGTCTCTTTCTTGGTCTATTTGATCTGCGCAGCTACATTTTGAGCTTTGTACTACGCGGTTCTTCTTTTCTTTTCATTTTATTTTCATGCGCAGCTTCACTTCTCAACTAGTGCTGCGCGGTTGATGCATTGTTTTCATCAAACTTCACGTATCAGACCAAAACTGTGTACAGACTCTTTTGAATTTCTAGTGCCCAATTTCAATTGTACTTGACACTTAGAAACTCCCTTCTCTTTCAATCAACGAAGGTTCTGCGAAGTAGTACTGTCCCGATAGGGTTTTAGTCTACTCCCATTCACCAAACTTGGTAAATTATCTCCAGCTACCGTGGCTAACTAAACTGCGCCACCATTAGTAACATGCATAATAGTATATGGGCCAAGCCAATGCATTTTAAACTTGCTAGGAAGTTTCATGAACTTGCTATCATATAGGAAGACTAGGTCACCAACCCGAAAGGATTTGTTCTTGATGTGGCGATCATGCCATGCTTTTTCTCTGTCTTTCTGCACTTGCTGGTGAAATCCTGCAATGAAGCAATCTTCCTCCAATCCAACCAAGTGTAGAAGCCTTTCTTCTATTGTTTGTTTATCCTCCATGCTTGTGAATGCAGCAATCCTTAATCTTGGTACAATGTATTCCATTGGCATCACAGCTTCCTGTCCATAGGCCAATCTGAAAGGTGTATGGCCTGTCAACTTCTTGCAAGTGGTCTTGTATGCCCATAACACACATGGAATGTGCAGATCCCAATCATCCCTGTTTACATTGCATACCTTTGTCAGCGCATTCTCCAATACCTTGTTGAAAGCTTCAACAGTTCCATTGGATTGAGGATGGTATGGTGTACTCCTCTGATGGTAGATGTGGAACTCTTCAGTAAGGGATTCAATAGTTCTGTTTAAAAAGTGAGTTCCTTGATCACTCATTAAAATATTTGGGCATCCAAATCTGGTAAGGTTGTTCTCAAAGAAGAACTACGTGACAGTAATTGCGCTATAGTCCTTCACTGGTTTAGCCTCTGCCCATCTGGTGAGATAATCAGTTGCGGTGATAATATATCTCGCACCAGTCCTCTTTCCCGGTGGGTTAATAAGTCCCACGAAATCAATAGCCCATTTGTCAAATGCTTGTAGTGTCAACTGTGGTTTTAACGACATTTCATCTCTTCGCGACAGCTTTCCAGTCCTCTAACAGACATCGCAAATTTGGGAATGTTCTTTGAATATTTATGAATTGTGGGCCACCATAGCCCTGCTCTCAATATCTTCTGCACAATAGCTCTTCCTGCATAGTGACCTCCAGATGCACCTGAATGTGCATCAGCTAGTATGAATGGCTTCTTGTGCTCCAACACACATCTGAGCAGCACTTCATCTGGTCCCAACTTGTATAGTTGTGCTGCTATGATAGTGAAGCCTGTTGCTCTAACTACTAGTTGCCTCTTTTGCTGCGTAATGAACTCTGTAGGTGCCAATCTTGTAGTAAAAAAGTCTACAATATCTTTGTAATACTCGTTAGCGACTTGTATGGCAAATAACTGTGCGTCAGGCAGATTGTCTTCAAGATTTGTGGGTTCTTCGCCTGACTTGATCCTTGAGAGATGGTCAGTTACTAAGTTCAGTCTTCCTGGCTTAACAATGATTTTAAAATCATATTCTTAGAATAGTAACAACCATCTGCAGATTCTCCCCCCTAACATTGGTTTATTGACCAGATACTTTAAAGCAGAATGGTCAGTAAACATTGAGAAGTGCGCAGCGAGCAAATAGTGTTTGAATTTTTGGAGTGCGTAGACCATAGCTAATCCTTCTCTTTCTGTGGTTGTGTAGTTCTTTTTAGCTGAGGATAGATTTCAGCTTGAAAATGCAACGGGGTGATCAATGCCCCCTTCACCTGGTTGAGCGAGCACAATGCCCAATGCTATACATGAAGCATCAACATGCACATGAAATGGCTTGTTCCAATTCGGAAACACAAGGATAGGCACAGTTACCATTTTCTCCTTTAATGTGTCTAGGCCCTTCTCGCATTCTACATTCCATATAAACTGCGCTTCTTTCTTCAGAAGTTTCTCCATTGGCGCAGTTATCTGCGTATAACCCTTAATAAATTTTCTATAGTACCTTGTATGTCCCAACGTGGTGGAAAGTTGTTTTACTGAATTCGGTGATGTCAGGTTCACAATAACTGCGATCTTCACAGGGTCAACCATCAAACCCTGTTTATAGACAATGTGTCCCAATAGAATTTCACAGGGCACACAAAAGATACATTTCTTCAAATTCAAAGAAATCTGATGCTGCCTACATTTTTCTAACATCATTCTCAGATTCTCATAGTGGTTCTTCAGTAAACCAAAGACAGTCCAATCATCAAAATAGACTTCTAAGAACTTATGGATAAAGTCCTTGAATGCAGCCACAACAAATCTGGAAAATATAGCTGGTGCATTCTTCAACCCAAAAGGCATAACTGTATACTGATATGATCCCCATTCAATAGCAAATGCAGTCTTATGTCTATCTGCTTCATCAATCCTGATCTGATGGTATCCAGAAAATCCATCAGTGAAAGAATAGGCCTCATTTCCTCTAACATTGTCCAATACTTCATCTGTAAATGGAGTAGGAAATGGGCCATGCAGTGAAGCATCATTTAGCTTCCTTAGATCTATGCAGATCCTGATTTCTCCTTTGGTCTTCTTGTCCTGGATAACCATAGGGCTTATCCACTCAGATTCTTCAACTGGCTCAATGATCCCTGCATCAATCATCTTATCAATCTCTGACTTAACTCTTTCTTTATATTTGGGATTCAATCTATAAGGTCTTTGCTTTACGGGCTTCGCGCCTGGCTTGAGAGGTATCTTCATGACTCCCAAGTCGCCCAAAATGCCTTTCATTTTGGAAAACTTTGTTGGAAATAAATCTTGATACTCATGCAGAAGGTCTACGATCTGCGCGATTGTCTCATCATCCCAGTAGTCTCCAATGGATGCGAACTTCGGCTCTTCGCTTGTCCCAATGTTCACTTTTCTTGTCTTAACAGGTCCGCTCATATCTGGAATTTCTAGTGGAGGTCCCTCTACATCGCGCGCTCCTTGGGATTTAGGTATATTGATGTTGCGCGGATCCTCCTCATCGCTTTCTTCTTATTCTTCTTCATTTTCAACGAGATTATAACATTCAAGGGCATGCTCTATTTATCTTTCCCATTCTGGTTGTAGGTTCACAGGTACTTTGACGTCTTCAATTATCCTGTCTTTGATTTCCTCTAGTGCCTCATTTGTACTTGGGAATTCTCCTTTGAATATCCTTTCTTTAATAATCTGCATAGCTTTGTTTATACTTGGAGATTCATCTTCAAAACTGAGGTTCTATGGAAATTCGCAGTCAACATAGACCAATATGTGGTTCCTCTGCGAAGCTCAGTGTTTGTGTACCAATCTCCTGGAATCTTCTCTAATGTATGCACAAACAGAGGAACCCATTCTGTCTTTGGTCTGTTTATCCATGCTTCTGAACAAATCTCTGTGTGATCCCTTGGATCTGTTTGTCCATTATACTTTTCCATTGTCAGTGTGACTTTCTCTGTGAATCTGATTTGCATCATGCATCTGTACTGATCCCATGTGGTCAAAGTCTGCTTATGCGCAACCCACCATCTAGCAGGTGTAGCGTGCATTGCTATATCCAATGATGGTATCATATGTTCAGCTGAAACTGATACAGTATATTCTTGAATAAATGAATAGACGTTAGTTGAACCATCATAAGTGGGGATTGGACTTACCTGTGTTCCAATACAGCGCAGTGACTTCGTGATCTGTGCACATCGCCTGGCAGATACTTCATGCATTCAGCCTTGCTAATTCTCCAGTCCTACATTGGAGTCTGATACGCAAGAGCTATTGCAACGCCAACTAAGTATTCCATCCGCCGTAGGATTAATGTAGTCATCATGTGTTGAGATATTGTAACTTCAAAGAATATTATATTTGTACTTTATTATTCCGGATATGTTTCATTCCTCCGTGAAGATCTTATTGTATATCCGGAGATGGTTATTCCTCCATAGGAATGTGGTAACTCGGGTTATTAGACTTCCCTAGTGGGGGTCGGCCCTGGATGTGTTATGTGGGTAAAAGGGTTATTAGACCACCCTAGAGGGGTCGGCCCAGTCAGTTGTAGTGGGGTATTTAACCCATTGGTTAAATACGAGCCTACGTGTACTTGTGTAAAAGATATGTCAGAGTAGTGTATAAATAGAGGACGTGTGTTCCTCATTTGACACACACACTCACTTGAGAGAGAGGCGCACTTGTGGAGGAGAGGTCTGCTATGGTGGAGGAGGAGATCATGTCTTTGGTTTGCATCTTTGTATATTGCTGGTCATCTATATTGAGGAAGCTTTACTGGGTTTTCTACCCCATGAGGGTTTCCTAGGATAAATCTGTGTCTCTTGTGTTTATGCTATGCTTGTTGTTTCTTCAGTGATCCTGTATATGCTATTATTGTGAAATGGAATGTAATGCTGCTATTTTCTGTCTTAGCATATTAAATCTTAACATGGTATTAGAGATAACCTGAAGGAAGGCAAGGTATGTCACTTACGACACTTGCTTCACTTACGACAATTTGAAGGTTAGGGTTTTACATAGCAAAAACCAGTCATCGTGGAACTTTCACTATAAATCCATTTTGGTGAAGGTTCAGGGTCTGAAACCTTTACAGGTCGTAGATAACATCTCCAGGTATCTTGTGTCAAAAGGGAACCCTCAGATTCGTTGTACTTTGTAAGTTATGATCAGTACAAGTTAGGGTTTCTGCCTCTTCCAGATCTCAGTAAAAATCAGGTGACCTAGGAAAAAGGGTCATAACTTGGGATAGGAAGCTCCAAATGAAATTTCGTAAAAAGTGACAGGTAGTACACAGACTGTACTATCTCAGGAAACTTTTTCAGAGGCCGAAGCTGAACCAGTGACACGTGGCATGCCGTACAAGTTCGCTCTCCTATTTTATCCCATAAACAGGTCACGTTGCGACACTTGGCATAACTCTCTCTCAGAGAGTCCAATTGAGGTAAGACCTGTCAGGATGGAAATATAACAGGGCGAGCTATCTCAAGAAAAGTTTTCAGAGGCCGAAGTTCAAACAGTGACACATGGCACGCCGTACAAGTTCGCTCTCCTGTATTATCCCAAAACAGGTCACGTTGCGACATTTGGCATAACTCTCTCTCAGAAAATCCAATTGAGGTCAGACCTGTCAGGATGGAAAGATGATAGGTCAGGCTACTGCAAAATTTTTTAGACCCTGTGGAGCAAAAATTTCAGAGTTATAGCAGAAACAATCAGGTACATATTTCTGTCAAAACAGAATTATTTTTGGAGCACCTTTATTCATGGCTTCCAGAATTTAGGGTTTCGGAGAAAGTTAGAATTTTTGGAATCGGAATCCACAACTGAATGCTACTCAGGAAAATCGAAATTTAGAGACCAAGATCAAATTTTTTGGTTGGGTAGAAGACCGGGCTTGATTAAACCCTAGCTCGAGATTTTGATCGGAAAGATGGAAAATTAGGGCTTCAACAAAAGTTGGAATTTTTTAAGTCTGTAACCACGGATGGAAGCTCCTCAGAAAAATAAGAGTTTAGAGCCTTGGATCAAACCTTTTGATTGAGCAGAAGGGTGGGCTTCATCAAACCCTAGTTTGGGATCTTGTGCAGAAGATCCAGAAGTTTCAAAGGCAATTTTGAGGGGTCAAATTTTGGAGATTTCAAAATTGAAGTATGCTAGTTTGATCAGCTCAGCAAGACACATCCTTCCATTCATTCGGAAGTGTGAAAGTCAAAGATTGAATTTTTAGGGTTTCTCTAGCAAACCCTAATCAAGCTCCAGATCAAGTTTCATGGGGAGTTGAGGCTAAGGCCTTACATAATAAGACTACAAGAAGTCCTAACAGGTATGACTTAAGGAGGTTCAGGTATGTCTTGAAATCTGATTCTTGATTAAGTTCATAATGTGTTTGACTTCATGTTATCTATTAGTACAATCTTGATTAACGTTAGAATTGTCTTATCACCCTAGTAATAGTATGAGTGCATGTGAATGATCGAATACATTCATTGATTAGGGCTATATGATTGTACTAATGCATTATGGTGTTGTGTGAGGTTGATGTTGTCTGCTAACAAGATACAGGTACATCACAAAAGACAAATCAAGCTCCATGACCATGACATCATGAAGACAAAGACTCATCCATAATCTTTGTTCTACTTACGAGGTATGTATGACTTTGTTATATTATGCTTAACGTATGAGACATGCAGGTTCTAGCTCAGGATCTCTAAATCATTGAAGAGATTGTTTAGGTATGTTGTACATAACTAAGCAGGTATACTAATCCAGGTATGTTTTCCTATGTCATGTTAGGATCCCTTATAGAAGTGTACTTGGTATGATTGGTTATGCTTATTCATAAAGTTAGTAATCAAGGGTTTATGCATATTATGTCTCTTATCTTGGTTGATTATTTAACTAACTAGATCAAACAAGAATATGCATGAGTAAAAGAAGACTTCCCTGAAACCTTGAATATTATCTATAATCATGACTATACATATTCAAGATTATTTAGAATTAGAATGTTTTGAGAATATACTAATGAATGTATGTTTGTGTATGAGATCATGAGGATGACACTAGTGCACACTTGAGCATGCACAGTGGTACAAAATGAATAGAAGTTCAAAAGACATATAGAAGATCAAGCGGGAGGCAACCACACAAACATAAAAGATAAGTATTTGAGTTGTTATAGTAAATGATATTGCTTGTATGCATATTTGTATTCCTAGAATATATCATGCTGAGTGTAAACATTCATAGAGCATTGAACAGTATACTACTAATATGCATATGATTGGTAAGTTGGACAAACATTCCATTGTTGCTTGTCTAGAATGAAACCTCTTTGCTGACATGCTGAGAGCTGTGCACACTCTCAATAGTATGTTCTGGTAGAGATGGAAGGCATCTAGATAGCCACTGTATGCATACAGGATATGGGAAAGTGTTGTGCCAAAGTATTGGTCAAAATAGTTACATAACTATGTAAATGATATCTGTATGCATAATAGGTTATCATGTCAATATGATTTGATGATTATGAAGTATTACTAATCATGTACTTAATTTTGATTTGTAGAAAATATCATGATGAATGATGAACACTGAACAAGCGATGGATGTTCAACAAAAGGATTTACAAATCAAACACACTATAGAAGGCTTGTGGCTAGAAAATTCTCTTAGAAAGAAGAAGATGGCTGAAGAAATGAAAATGAAAAATCTCAGATTGATGCATTACTTCCTAGGTCTGGAAGTATGACAAGGCTCAGAAGGAATCTTTCTCAACCAGGGAAAGTATGCTGAGAAATATTAAAAGGACTTGATGTGTTGGAATGGCCACTCTTGAAGTTGTTATCAGATGACTCATCAGAGTTAGTGGATAAAACTCTGTACAGACAAAATATTGATTCATTGATGTGTCTAACAAATACTAGGTCAGATATATGCTTTGCTGTGAACATCTTGTGTCAGTATCTAGTGGAAAAACAGATGTGTTCACCTGTTAGTTGCAAAGCATGTGATGAAATACCTAAAGGATACGTTAGATTTTGATCTATGTTATCTTAGAGATCATGACTTCAGATGGCTACACAGATGTTGATTGGGCAAAAATTGTATCAGACAGGAAGAGCACATCGAGAGGATGTTACTGTCTGGGATCAGCCATGATCTCATGGTTTAGAAGGAAGCAATATAGTGTGGCTCTTAGCACAAGCAGAATATATGGCTTCTTGCTCTGCTAAGTTATGAAATAGTATGGCTTCAGGATTATTTGACTTAGAGATAGACCCAACTATGATCCTATGTGACAAACAGAGTTGTATCAAGATGGTAGAGAATCTAGTGTTCCAAGATATGGTGCAGAAAGGAACCAAAAGTTTGAATTTGTAACAAGTTACCAATGTACTAACCAAACTTCTACCGATCCGATGTACTAACCAAACCTCTACCTCAAATAAAGTTTTCTGAGACAAACTTAATATAGTTCAGAAGGACCCTCCTCGAAAGGGGGAGTGATGTGATAACTCATGATGAGATTGCCTGCATCGACAGTGAGGTCGATGATGAGGATACCTATATTAGTGATGCCGACAGAGAGGTTGGTGGATGGTCCTTAGACAGGGTCAAAGGTGACAAGGGGATTGCATCATCCTTGAACATATGTTCTAAAGAGAGACGTAGACGTATGTCTTCGAGAATGAAGTCCTTGGTGGACATGATAGGATTGCATCATCCTCAAGAGAGCCTTAGACATATGTCTTCGAGAATGAAGTCCTTGGTGGACATGATAGGATTGCATCATCCTCAAGAGAGCCGTAGACGTATGTCTTCGAGAATGAAGTTCTTGGTGAACATGTGAGGGGATTGGATCATTCCTGGACTTCAGTCCTAAAGAAGAGCCGTAGACGTATGTCTTCGAGAATGAAGTTTTTGGTGAACATGTGAGGGGATTGGATCATCCCTGGACTTGAGTCCTAAAGAAGAGCCGTAGACGTATGTCTTTGAGAATGAAGTTCTTGGTGAACATGTGAGGGGATTGGATCATCCCTGGACTTCAGTCCTAAAGAAGAGCCGTAGATGTATGTCTTCGAGAATGAAGTTTTGGTGAACATGTGAGGGGATTGGATGATCCCTGGACTTCAGTCCTAAAGAAGAGCCGTAGACGTATGTCTTCGAGAATGAAGTCCTTGGTGGACGGTTGAGGATTAAGTCATCCTTGGACGTAGGTCCTAAATGTACGGTGGAGGATTAAGTCATCCTTGGACATGGTCCTAAATGTACGGTGGAGGATTAAGTCATCCTTGGACGTGGTCCTAAATGTACGGTGGAGGATTAAGTCATCCTTGGACGTGGTCCTAAATGTACGGTGGAGGATTAAGTCATCCTTGGACGTGGTCCTAAATGTACGGTGGAGGATTAAGTCATCCTTGGACGTGGTCCTAAATGTACGGTGGAGGATTAAGTCATCCTTGGACGTGGTCCTAAATGTACGGTGGAGGATTAAGTCATCCTTGGACGCGGTCCTAAATTTACGGTAAGGATTGGATCATCCTTGGACTTTGGTCCTGTGAACTGAGCCGTAGACATGAGGTCTCTGAGAATTGATAGGACTGGATCGTCCCTGGACTTCGGTTCAAAAGGTACATGTTAGGACTGGATCGTCCCTGGACTTCGGTTCAAAAGGTACATGTTAGGACTGGATCATCCATGGACTTCGGTTCAAAAGGTACATGATAGGACTGGATCGTCCCTGGACTTCGGTTCAAAAGGTACATGACTGGATTGTATCATCCATGGACCTATGTCCTAAAGAGAGCGGGATTGATCATCCTGTAATATGATCGTGTGTGTTGCAGGATATGCTGCTATGTATTAGTGAGAATACATGCTTTTGATGATGGATGTATTAGTGAGAATACATGCTTTTGATGATGGATGTATTAGTGAGAATACATGCTTTTGATGATGGATGTATTAGTGAGAATACATGCTTTTGATAATAGATGTATTAGTGAGAATACATGTTTTTGATGATATATGTATTAGTAAGAATACATGTTTTGATGATAGATGTATTGGTGTGGATACTAATACAGATGATCCAGATGATGTAGATCGAGATGATCCAGATGCTATAGATCGAGATGATCCAGATGCTGTAGATCGTGATGATCCAGATGCTGTAGATCGTGATGATCCAGATGCTGTAGATCGTGATGATCCAGATGCTGTAGATCGAGATGATCCAGATGCTGTAGATCGAGATGATTCTGATGCTGATGATCGTGAGGATCCAGATGTTGATGGTGTTGTAGCTGTTCGAGTGCTGCAGAAGATAAAGACTCAGTACTGAAGATGTTGATGCTCCAGTATTGAAGATATTCCAGTAACTGCTTGAGTTACTAATGATGTTGAGAAAGCTTCCAATGATTTATAGATGTATCATGTATGATGTTGATGACTCCTTGCTCGTGCAGATGTTGTTATAATATCCTTCTCGTTAAGGGGGAGTGTTGAGATATTGTAACTTCAAAGAATATTATATTTGTACTTTATTATTTCGGAGATGTTTCATTCCTCCGTGAAGATCTTATTGTATATCCGGAGATGGTTATTCCTCCGTCGGAATGTGGTAACTCGGGTTATTAGACTTCCCTAGTGGGGGTCGGCCCTGTATGTGTTATGTGGGTAAAAGGGTTATTAGACCACCCTAGAGGGGTTGGCCTAGTCAGTTGTAGTGGGGTATTTAACCCATTGGTTAAATACGAGCCTACGTGTACTTGTGTAAAAGATATGTCAGAGTAGTGTATTAATAGAGGAGGTGTGTTCCTCATTTGACACACACACTCACTTGAGAGAGAGGCGCACTTGTGGAGGAGAGGTCTGCTATGGTGGAGGAGGAGATCATGTCTTTGGTTTGCATCTTTGTATATTGCTGGTCATCTATATTGAGGAAGCTTTACTAGGTTTTCTACCCCATGAGGGTTTCCCAGGATAAATCTGTGTCTCTTGTGTTTATGCTATGCTTGTTGTTTCTTCAGTGATCCTGTATATGCTATTATTGTGAAATGGAATGTAATGCTTCTATTTTCTATCTTAGCATATTAAATCTTAACATCATGATTCACAGTCATCTTGTAGATGCGATCAAGATATTGTGCTCTAGATTCTTCTTGAATCGGCTCACTATATCTTTCTCCTTGTGAAGGGTCCAAGGGTGCGATGACCCTCATATCCTGCCCTTCGAAGATCATCATTTTTGTTTTCAAGTTGATGATCGCAAGGTTATCCATCGCCTAGTCGATCCCTAATAATGCTGGATATGGGTTACTTTCATCAGTCATCTTGATAACCTTGAAGTTCGCGGAACTTCTGACTCCATCGATGTCCACAAGTACATTCACAGGTCTTCCAAACAGAATCACTTTTTGCTGATTCGCTAATCTCAACTGGATAGGTGACCATGCTAACCTTGGTTTCCCCATCTGTTTCCATGTCTGCTTGCTCAAGACATTTACCTCTGATCCTAAATCAAGGATTATCTCATCCATCTCATAATCTCCAATCTGTGCACTCAGCCTCATTTCTCGGCTTGTTCTCTTATGGCTCTTAATATGGTGAAATGCACTATGGGAAGTATCCATCTTACTACGTGGTTCATATTGGTTTAGTAAATTCTGTCACTCCACTACAGCATCTGCGCTCTTCAATAATTTCATGCAGCTCCGTAGGAACTGCGGAACAGAAGTGTTTGTTTCTGCTGCGGTACTGGTTTGATCATACGCTACTGGCATATATTCTATGTGCGCTATTTCATTTCACGACAAGATTCTTGGCGACATAGTTGCTGGCTCTTTAAATATGTCCCGTGCTTCTTGAAAGGTTTCTTTGTTCCTCTCCAGATTGAAAACAAGTGTTTTCTTAGTAGCTTTTATGATCCAGACCGCTTCAGCAGGGGTCTGCTTAGTTTGGTGATCTCTAGAAGTTGAAGCTTCTGGTTCTTTGTCTTTTCTTGTGGCAGCGCCACTTTGCGTCACAACATTAATATGTGGATCTCTAGTCCTTTTTTTGGCTACGATCATCTGTATGTTTGGATTAGGTGCTTCTTGCTTCCTTTTCTGCATTTCTGCTGCTAACACCGGGCATGCCTCAATGACATGATCAAAAGATTTACAATAACTACAAGTAGTTCACGCATCGGTACAATCTCTAGATAATTGACCTGGCTGACCACGGTTATAACAGATCATTTTCCCTCTACCTCTTCCTTGTCCTGGGCCAGTGTTTCTTCCTCTTCCGCAGAATCCTCCATGACCTCTGTATGCGCCTTGATCATACTGCGCATTATCCTTGTTCTGTGGTGTTTCTTCTTGAACTATGTATACTCCACCACGCATATTGTCTACATCTTTCTTTCTTTCCCTCATGAGCTCATATGCTCTATGTAAAATCTCAAGCACAGTTGAATCTAGCTACTGTGGATTCCTCACTGGTGAAAGATTGCACAACATTTGCAAGAATTAGCATAAAAAATTTAAATGAATGAAGAACAATACTCATGAATTGGTGAATAATGTCAATATTATTAACTGTCCAACCTTAACAAAGGTTAAGAACACCCATATATACAAATCTGGAAGAATTCGAATCCATCTGGAGTGTTCACACTGATCTAGCTTAGAAATAGCTCAAACCCCCCTAGGTTGACCAAAATATCCCAAACCATCCCAAACTGGTTCGAATCTGCTGTGTGAATGCTGGGAATGACTGGACAGGCCCATGTGACCTCACACATGTGAAGAAACTGGTTGGTTAGAGGTTTGGAGTCTAAAATTGGTCAAAAATATGACAAAACAAGGCAAGATTGTCCACAAAGTGAGCAAATGCGCCCTAGGTAGAAGAGAAGCATGCTGAGTGCATTAAATGACCTGAGGAGGGCGCTCTAGGCATGCTGAGTGCATTAATTGTCCTGGGGAGCGCTCCACAAAGCTGGTTTGACTCAGCACTTGTTCACATTGCTAACCAGTTCATGATAATTTGACCATTTACCAACTAATCAACTTAGGGATGTAATCATTAATCACTTGGGCTAATTAATCATCATTAATAAATGATTAATGTACATAGGTGGAAAAATGTTCTAACACCCCCCCTTAAGCTAGACTTAGTGAAATATCAAAAATTAAGGCCTTGGCAACTAGGCTCAAGTCACCTTTTACATCATAAAATTTATTTGTCCATGTAAAATGAGGAAAGAGGCAAAACCACATGGGAAAAATCCTCCCTCAAGAATGGACATGATACAGAGATGATCAAAAGGTCTTCAACAGGTCTTGTTCTTCACTTGAATGAGTTGAATGAACAACTTCTTGCTGAAATACTTGGTGAAGATGTTGTGGATGTCATGATCATGCACCAATTCTTCAATGTTTTGTAGGAAAAAAACATGTTGGAAGGCTCCTTGAATCTCATCATTTGATGATGGGGGAGCATTATAAGAATGCTTCTTGCTGCATACATACTCTGATATGAATACATGATCAATAATGGAAAAGATATCTCTGCAAAATCCTTCCCAAAGAACATCAAAAATCTCAACAAAATCTGCATTTTGAGGAGCTTCCACATGGCAAATCAAACCATGAATCTTCCTTCCGAACTGATGTAGCACCTTCCCAAATCTGTAATAGAGATCATGTGGCTCTGATATGTCAGAATAGGAGCCATATGGAGCAGCAAAAACTAGAGGTATAATGTCTCCATGATCGAATGGTTTTACAGTAAGAGAAGTGTGTGTAACTGGATCACACTGACAGTTGAGCAAACTTGAAGGGTCTGGAGACTTGAGTTTTGAACCATAGGTGGTAAGATCAGGTCCAGACATGTGGAACAGAAGTCCCATGATAGCCAATGACATGGCTGTCCAACCAAGGAATGATATGCAAGACATAAAACCAAGATAGATCAGTGACACAGTTTTGGAAACAATAAAATTGTGAGATTTTCCAACTGTAGAACTTGGGGTTTGTGTGGTCTTTTGGGCATCCGATGGTTGGGGAAATGGTTTGATGGCTGTCATAACCTGTATATCAGCCTGCATATTATCTTCCATATCAGAATATGAAAGATCTGATTGAAGTGGGAAAGAGCTTTCAGAAGGCATGTCAAAAACTAGTGAAAAATTACTAGTATTGGGAGAAAGCTTCGGTGAACTGGATGGAGATTCTTTCAGGGAAGAGACTGATTTTTCTGAATCTGATATATCAGAATGTAAATCAGAAACAGAGATATCAGAAAAATATTTGGCTCTTTCACCCAAATCATATAGCTTTTTACCTTTGCATGTGGCATAGAGGCAATGATCTTGTTCCAAAGAGAGCTTGGCTTCTTCTCTTCTTGCAAAATCTGGAACATCAATGTTATGTTCTTCAAGTAGCTTGGTTAGAATGTCTATCTTCTTTCTGAAACATGATTTTTCATTGTGAGAACCAGAACCTCTGCAATAACCACATTTGGGCTTCTCTTTCTTGCTCTTCATCTTCTTGACTTTTGAATCTTCATCACTTGAACTTGAGCTTTCATCACTTGAATGCTTCTTCTCCTTCATCTTCTTCTCTTGAGGTTTCGGCCCCTTTGGTTTTTGCTTGCCTCTTCCATATTTCGAATCTCCAGCTGCAAGAACTTGGTCTTTTTGCTTGATGGAGCCCATCAAGACCAGCTTGTCTTGCTCTTGAGTTAGCATCTCCATGAAGTCAGCCAAAGATGGCATCTTCCAACCTCTAACTGTGAGCCTTGTGGAGTTGAAGGAAGACACAAAAACTGAGTATTCAGAACCCAATTTGGAGAGAATGGACAACACCAACTGTTCTTCTTTCTTTTCTATGCCACATTGTCTGATCTGCAAGACCAAGTTCTTGAACTTGGTGAAGAAGTCCTGGATGGAATCGAAATTCCCTGGGCTCAGTGAGACAAGCTCATTTTCGAGCTGGTGGCCTCTCATCTCATCAGTCTTTCCAAACAGTGTCTCAAGCTTGAGCCACACTTCATTTGGAGTTGCTAGACTTTCTACATGAAACAGGAGGTCTCTCGAAATGCTGAGACAAAGGAGGCCAAATGCCTCATCCATTCTGTTAAAAAACTTGGATTTCTCCACAGCTGAGTTTGGCTCAACCTCAGTGCCCATCGTGATTCTGTAGAGACCCTTAGATCTCAGCAAAATCACCATTTCTGCCTTCCAATCGAAATAGTTGAAGGGTGTGAGCACGTTTGGGTGAGATGGCTCCATTCTCCTCTGCTGCAATTCGCACTTGCTGACAATGCTGAACTCCAATACCTGCAAACAACTCTCAAATCACTCTGGAGGGATCTACACTCACAGATTCGAACCCTGTATGGATAGTGGGTGCATTCGGGAGAGCATCACACCTGAGAGGAGCCACTAGATTTCTCCAGTAAGCTCAAGGCAATGGCCTCAGGAATTATGTGGTTTCTCCACTGTTTCTGGCAATCCACTACAACAGTCTGCTGGTTCGAATTCTAGCTCCAAGAGCTCTGATACCATGTAAAATCTCAAGCACAGTTGAATCTAGCTACTGTGGATTCCTCACTGGTGAAAGATTGCACAACATTTGCAAGAATTAGCATAAAAAATTTAAATGAATGAAGAACAATACTCATGAATTGGTGAATAATGTCAATATTATTAACTGTCCAACCTTAACAAAGGTTAAGAACACCCGTATATACAAATCTGGAAGAATTCGAATCCATCTGGAGTGTTCACACTGATCTAGCTTAGAAATAGCTCAAACCCCCCTAGGTTGACCAAAATATCCCAAACCATCCCAAACTGGTTCAAATCTGCTGTGTGAATGCTGGGAATGACTGGACAGGCCCATGTGACCTCACACATGTGAAGAAACTGGTTGGTTAGAGGTTTGGAGTCTAAAATTGGTCAAAAATATGACAAAACAAGGCAAGATTGTCCACAAAGTGAGCAAATGCGCCCTAGGTAGAAGAGAAGCATGCTGAGTGCATTAAATGACCTGAGGAGGGCGCTCTAGGCATGCTGAGTGCATTAATTGTCCTGGGGAGCGCTCCACAAAGCTGGTTTGACTCAGCACTTGTTCACATTGCTAACCAGTTCATGATAATTTGACCATTTACCAACTAATCAACTTAGGGATGTAATCATTAATCACTTGGGCTAATTAATCATCATTAATAAATGATTAATGTACATAGGTGGAAAAATGTTCTAACACTCTACAATTGGAATCATCATGTCCAACGGATTTACAAAATGTGCAATATAAATTCTTAGGTGTTTGCACATACTTCTGGATTAAGTAACAATCTTCTGGCAGGTGTCCTCTAGTTCTACAGATCCCACACCATGGCCCTTGGTTCTTATTCAATGGATTTGGTGCTCCATTGTCTAGGTAATCTTGAAACAAAGGACATCGTTCCTTCGCGTGTCCTTCTCCCTTACATCTGGTACACCAGATCTCTTCTCTCCGTTCTTTTCCATTCTTAATATCCTATAACTGTAGTGTCAAGGTAGGTAGCTAGTTCTGGATTTGTACCATTCCTGTGCTAGTCTCTCCTATTGGTGAAGCTTATAATTTCATCGCAATCTCCAAGGCTTCTTCCTGCGAAGCAACCTTCTGTTGCATAAGCGGTAGTCTAATATGGGGCAACAACGCAGCTATGAACCATTCTTGGTGCTGTTGCGGTGCTATGTCAAAAATGACTTGGTCTAACAATGTTTTAAACTTTTGGTCGAATTCCCAGACTGTTTCATTAGGTTTTTGCTTAATCTCCTTTAATTCTATTATACATTGTGATTCTGACTTTGGTTTCTTGAACTCTATTAAGAGTGTAGCCTTAATATCCACTAAGGTTCTATTCTGTCCCATAGAATACTTCATGAACTAGTTCAAGGCTCTATATCTTAATGTAGTGATGAGTTGCGCTTGCTTCACAGCATCATCCTGAACTTGCTTGACATTCCACACGGCTTCACATAGAAACTAGTCCTGCTCAGGGTCTTCTAGACCCGTTCCTTTAAATATAGCCAATTTAATATCGTCAGTCATTCTTCTTCTTGGTGGTACAGTGTTCTGCGCAGTGGTCTGAGTGGTGTTAGGGATGGTACTGCGCAGAATGTTCTGAATTAGAATATTCTGAATTAGAATATTCTGATCCGGGATGGTCTGAGTGGGAATGGTTTGAGTGCTTACTCCCGCGGTGTTACTGGTATTGACGTTTTGAGGATTGGGAATATTAACAACTCGAGGATTCTAAACTGACAGATTCTGTGAAATAGGAGGCGCAGTATTCTCAACTGGTGGGTTCTGCGGAGTGATAGGCTGATAGGTAGCCGATGGAGGTGTTATCTAGCTATCAGGCTCAGCTTGGAACTCAGTCTCTACGTGGAGTTTAGGTTCTTTAAGGTTCTTTTCTGTGTTAACCTTATATCTTTTTCCACTTCTCAAATTGTGTGTATCTTCGTCAGAGTCACTATATATGTTATCTACCATTACAGATTCAAAAACTTCTACGAATCTTACTGCATTCTTAAAAATCCTTTCTCAGCTAAAAGCATTTTAATATATAAACTCAGATTGTTGAGGTACATACCTCTGAATCCTTTGAATAACTCTGCCTCTGCTGTGTTGTAAGACTTCAGGGTGTCCACAACGAACTCTATCACGAAGCCTTCTAGAATACTGTCAACCCAAAAGTCGATTGCTTGCGAGAGTGGACTACCTACTTCTTTAAGCTTTTGAATAAGTTCTATATTCCACTCAGTAGGTGCTCCTTCTTGGAAACAATTCTTTCACTCAACGAGTCTTGATAACCACTCGTGCAACTCGTTTCCAAAACTTGCCCAGAAAATTTCGTGAATATCCTTCCACAGGTATTTATTTAACCAATCTACGTCAGAGAGACGCGGATGTCTATTCTCCTTTCTTGCAAAATCTCTTTCTGTCTTGTCCACCCAGTTCCATATTTCTTTCTTGTCTGGATGCCAGTTTTCAGTACTCATCACCAGTTCAAGTGCGGCAACGGAACCATTTGCTGGCTGCTTATACTGTTCTAGAGGTTTTCTAGAAAGACCCAAGTTCTGCGCGGTTCAGGGAACCAATAAAACCCCCTTTTCACCGGCCCTTTCGGTGACAGTCTGCGAGAAGACTGAAGTCTCACCCGAGGTGAAGATAATGGGGAGGTTGCGGAATCAGGTTTCCACAACCAGATGATGAGCGCTTAAAAGACTCATGAGGAACGTGCTACAGGGCTGGCACTGCGAACTGGGGAGTACACGAAGTTCACTTCTTCACGGGTAAAGCATGTACAATGGCGCATCCAAAGAACTTTGCGGATCGAGATGGTTCTTCGACAATAGGATAGCGCCATAGAGACTACGCTTCCTCTTTGATACTTAACCACTTTAATGGATTTTACCTAGTGTGAGTTATGCATTCAACAACATAATGGATTGCAAGCCTTACTAACTTATACACTATACAGACTTCGCTGGCTAAGTGCTTACCTGATTAACTTATGCATTCATCTTACTTAGAAATACTAGTGCATTCGAAATTCATTCACACATGTTGTTACTTAACATATTATCCCCATCTTCTATCCATATGGCGAATACATATAAAAGCAAGAACACATGCATTCATAAACAGAGTCTTAACCATTCACATAAGCAAATACACAAATACAGATGCATAATCAATCACATAACACAAAATTTAACGTGTTTCATCCCTAGGATGGGATCTACGTCCATAGGAACTGTTGTTATATTATTTATGGGAAGGGTACAACAGTTCCAGTCTGCGCACTCAGCTGCAGACTCTCCTCTCTCAGTAGGTCACTATGCACACAACTGCAGAGCCTCTTACAATTGTCTCTCAACAGAGATCAATATTCAACATTGCTCAATAGAAGATTAACCCTTTCACTTACAAAATTTCCCTTGATATAGAGATCGTGCTCGTAGGTCACGTCTGTTACAATGCATAGGCAAAAACCCTAAGGTTACAAAATGGTGCGGTTACCCGCCGACTCGGCCTGTCGCAGTCGACAACTGCTCAACAAGCTTTTGGATGTTCTGCTGGACCACTAGCAGCTCGCACGCCCTTTTGACATCCGCAGTCTTCACAAAATGGTTATACTGCATCATGGTTTGTCGCTTTCAGCCCTTCTGGCCTGCCTGTCACTGTCGGCTTCGTGGCATAGATTCCAACTATTTTCCGCCACTCTCTTGACAGGTCACTTTCATCCTCCTTCACGCTGCTCCATACCCATTCCCGAGAATCCTGGATTTTTTTTTCCAAACAGGTTGCTTCCGTAGCTCGACCTTTCCTTACATTCTTTACCCAAAATAGGTGCCCTGCTGGCACTGTGCGGTGATATCACTTTGCGGAGCTGGCACTTAGCTGCGCGGTTCTTACTCTGCTGATACTGTGCTGCGCTCAACTTCGCAGCTCCCCAAAACTGTCTTGCCAAAATTGACTTCATTTGAGCTGCGCTGTAACTTCACAGCTCCAAAACTGTCTTGCACAAAAATGCCTTACTTGGGCTAGGCCCAACACTTCTTAAACATTTAGGAGCAACAAAACTCAATGGGTAAATGTTTCTATATTTCCCAACCGCTGTGCTCACTTACAACCATCTCTTTACTCTCAAAGTTGCAATTTTCATTCACAATTTCAAAATTTTGGTTATTGCACAATCTAGTAATGGTAATGGCAATGGAATGAACAAGAAGATGAGAACTCTACCTACTATTTAAATTTGCATGAGAAAAAATGGATGATAGATTCCAAAGGAGATGAGAGGATGGGGAAAAGACAATTGACATAACTTCTAACCACAAAAGAGATGACTCTTACAATATTCATAGAAGTATATTCATCCCATGCTCCCATAACTACATGAGAAGATTTTCCCCACCAACCTCACACATGCACTCAATGATTGGATTAAATAGTCAAAATGAAGTAATTGGCTCATTTAAGGCACATGTCAACAAATAAATGAGTTATAAAGTTGACACTTGACAATAGAGGATTTAATACCTTATAGGTCTCCCTTTCCTCTTTCCCTCTAATGGAATCATAACCCCTCTAGTGCTCTTTACATAGCCGTCTTGGACCATTTTATCAATTTTCCAACATAAAATTTATATAGATTTCGAGCTAGCATGACAATCCAACCATATGGTCCATGTAGAAATAATTTACATTAGAAATTCCTATCCATTCACTAGTCGGGCCTTGAATTTGAGCTCCACACTAGGAATCTATACTAGCATATCTACATCATTTACATGATTTGGTTTAATATATTCAAAGTTAAAATTGGGGGTATTACAATCCCCCCTTAGAATAACACTATCCTCATTGTTTGATCGAAATCATAAAAAATGCATATGCCTCTCTCATGGCATCTTCTAGCTCCCATGTGGCCTCATCGAGACTAAAGTGCTTCCATTGCATATTTACAGGTCCAATGGCTCGTTTCCGGAGAAATGTTACATTCTTGTCAAGGATTCACAATGGATTTATTTGGAACACTCCCCCAAGTTCCACCTGGATCACATCCCAGTGAATCACATGGTTAGGATCATGTATGTATTTCTTAAGCAAAGAAACATAAAAAACATTATGAGCTCTAATGTTAGTAGGCAATGCAATTCTATATGCAAATAGCCCTATCTTGTCAAGCACTTCAAATGGCCCACAATATCTTGGTGATAGCTTGGCACAACTTCCAAGATTCAAGGAACTTTTCCTTGGCCTCACTTGGAGGTAAACATGATCCCCAACATTGAATTCCCTATGCACTCGATCCTTATCCACATAGCTTTTCTGTCTATCCTGGGATGCCTTTAAATTATGCATAATATTTCCTTAAGCATTTATAGACCAAGAACATTTATGTTCATTAGATTATCCCAACTCATTGGGGTCCTATACCTTCTGCCATACAAAGCTTCAAATGGTCTCATTCCCAACAATACTTGTTGCCCACTGTTATATGCAAACTCTACCAAGTGTAGATAATCTTCTCACTTGGATGGTTAGTCCATCACGTACAAGCAAAGCATGTCTTCAATCACCTTATTAACTCTTTATGTTTGTCCATGTGTTTGTGGATGGTAGGTAATGCTAAAGTTCAGATGTGTACCCAAATCTACAATAAGACTTTTCCAGAAATTATAAGTAAATTTTGTATCATAGTTGGATACAATTGCTTTGGGTAACTATTAACGCCTAAATCTTGCACACATGCGACAATTTGGCTAATATTATTGTAAGGCATCATCAACATATAGCATGCAACCCACCGAAGACATCCTATTAGATCCACCAAACAACATTGTTTGGCGCGGCCCAAGTAGAGGCAGTTTTGATGGCGTAGTCCAAGTCAAGGACGTTTTGATGGTAGAAGTACGAGTTAGGAAAGGCCTAAGATCAACCTATTTTGGGAGAAACAACTCCGCAATTCCCGAGACCAGGGCGTGGAGTTAAGTGAAGTGACAAATAAGGATTTGTCCCCTTAGTAAATGTGAAGTACTAAGGATCGACGAAGTAGTTGGAGCAGTTAAGAAGGAAGCGACGGATTGTCGAGCTACAAGTACAAGAAGTAAAGAGACAGGATGGTGCAAAGGATGCACCATGGTACAGTTAGTGTCGCGCAGTTAGAGAAAGTGACTGTCAGAAGAGTGTTAGAGCCAAGGAAGCAACACAAAGAACAACAAAGTAGCTGAGAAGTTACGGTGAAGTATGGTTAGCAGGGTAACCATGCAGTTTTGGGGGGTTAAGGGTACTATGGGGTTTCAACCCATAACTATTGTAAATATGTGACCTTTGGGCACAATCTATAAAAGGGGCGATTTTGTAAAGGGAAGGGTTGGTCTGGGTTGTTGATGTTAGTCGATTATTGTTGAATATTGTAAGACATTGTAAGAGAGAAAGGGGCTCTGCAGCTGTGTGCGCAGAGACCAATTATAGAGAAGAATCTGCAGACTGGAACTGTTGACCCTTCCCATTAATATAAACAAGAGTTCCCGTGGACGTAGCTCCCATCCTGGGGGTGAACCACATAAATACTTGTGTTGTGTGATTGAATCTGTGAGATTGCTTATGTTTATGTTTATGTATGTTCATGCTTTTATGTATTTTCACATGTATGGTTGATGATAATAATATGTAAGTATTGAACACATATAATTGAATGTGAAAGTAGTTATGAGTATGTTGAATGTGTAGTTGCATAGATACACTAAGTCAACGAAGTCTGTAGTGTGTGCAACTGCCTGGAGGCACAGCCCCAGAGTTGCGCTGTTGTAGTGCATTGTGGTAATTACGAGGTGCGCAATCACATATGTGCGCAGTAGTATTGGAGGTATATGCGAAGTAAGGATAACTTTTCCAGACCAGTCACAGAACCGCGCATCACCTGATTACACAAAATTGCTTTTGTAATCCCCCATAACTTCGCCTCAGGTGAGACCTCAGCCTGTTCGCAAGTTGCTTTCGAAAGGGCTGGTGAAAAGGTTTTTTTTTGGGTCTCTAACTACGTAGAACCCAGGTCATTAAAAGAGAAAGATAAATTTACGAGCCAACAAATGGTTCCATTGTCGCGCTTGAACTGGTGATGTGCTCTGATAATTGGAATCTCGAGAAGATAGAGATAGAAAACTGGGTGATCAAGATAGAAAAGGAGTTTGCGAAGAAAGAAACCAGACATCTGTGCTTATCTACAAAAGAGTGGTTACAGAAATACCTATTTTCTGACATACAGAAGTCTTCTTCGCATGTTTCAGTTATGAGCTACATGAGTGGATATCAAGACTGGCAGAACGAAAAAACTGTTTTCAGGGTGGAGAACCTACAGAGTGGACTCCAGAGCTGATTTAGAGGCTTAAATAAGTTGATAGTCCAATTTCAAGAGCATTAGACTTTTGGATGGATAACATACTAGAAGGCTATGTTACAGAGTTTGTTGTGGACACTCTAAAGTATTACAGCACAACAGAAGGAGATTTCTTCAAAGGATTCAAAGGTAAGTACCTGAAAAATCTCAGTTTAAATATAAAAATGTTGTTAGCAGGAAAAGGTGTCTTAAGAATGCAATAAAATCCCTAGGAATTTGAGTTTCTAATGTTTAGTAATACAGATAGTGACATTGAGGAAAATACTTACACCTTGAGAAGTGGCAAAAGATATAAGCCTAGCACTAGAAAGAGGTCTCCTGAAGCTGAACCTCGCATACCCCTATAAACTGAGTTAAGAGGTTTCATACATTCATACCAGGGTGAGTATGAAAGAGAAACAGAGCTTAGACCGAACACCTATCAGCCTATCACTCTGCAGAAACCTGCAGTTGACAAAAGGAATACTACTAGTTCAGAGAACACCAGTAGCAGTAACATTGCAAGAGTTAATACTCAGAATCAACCAAGTAGTAGCATACCTAACCCATCTCATAATACTACACCTCCTAGAAGAAGGATGACAGATGACACTAGGTTGCCTATTTTTAAAGGAACTAGTCTAGAAGACCCAAAGCAACATTGGTTTCTTTGTGAAGCAGTGTGGAATGTTAAGCAAGTTTAGAATGATGTCGTAAGACAAGCTCAGTTAGTTACTAAATTCAGAGACAGAGCCTTGACATGGTTCATGAAATATTCTGGCGGTCAGAATAGAACACTAGTAGAGATCAAAACAACGATGATAAGAGAGTTTAAGAAACCTAAGTCAAAATCTCAATGTATCACAGAGTTAAAAGAAATCAAACAAAATCCTAATGAGACTATATGGGAGTTTGATCAAAAATTTAAAGCACTGTTAGATCAAGTAAGTTTTGACATAGCACCGCAACAACATCAAGAATGGTTCATAGCTGCGTTGTTGCCTCATATCAGGTTAACACTCATGCAACATAATGTTACTTTGCAGACAGAGGCATTAGAGATTGTGATAAAACTAGAGGCTTCGTCTATAGGAGAAACTAGTGCAGGAATGGTTAAGATACAGACCCAACTAGACAAATTGACGTTACAACTACAAGACATGAAGAAAGGAAAGGAAACCATAGAATAGGTTTGGTGTACTAAATGTAAAGGAGAAGGACATTCCAAAGAACACTGCCCTATATTTCAAGATTACATCGCTAGTGGAGCACCGAACCCATTGAATCAACAACAAGGCCCGTGGTGTGAAATTCTCCAATGCAGAGGACATCGCCCAGAAGACTGTTATCTGCTTCAGAAATATGTGCAAACACCAAATAACCTGTACCGCACATTCTATAAGTCAGTTGGCCATGACGATAACAACTGTAGAGCATATGATCTCATGATAGAAAGGAAACATGATGTCTACAGAGTTCAAGGAGAGACGCAAAATAATAATGAAAATGCGCAGTATGATCAAGGCACGTACAAAGGACGTGGGGGATTCAGAGGAAGAGGACGAAACACTGGCCAAGGACGAGGAAGAGGTTAGATTGTATGTTATACCTGCGCTCAACCAGGACATCTAGCTAGAGACTGTACGAACCCTTGTACTACCTGTAAGTATTGTAAGTCATTTGACCATGACATTGAGGCATGTCCTATGTTGTAAGGAAAAATGCAAGAGAGAAGACCAGAAGCGCAGAATCATAACATTCAGATGATCGTAGCTGAAAAACAAAATAAAGATCACAACATCCATGTTGTGACACGAAGCGGAGCTACGACAGGTAGAGATCAGCAAACTGAAGCTTCGACTTCTGAGGATAACACCGCAAAACAACAGCCTACTGAAGGGGATTGGATAAGAAAAACGACTGGAAAAATTCCTGCCTTCAGCCTTAACAAAGAGAAAGAAGCCTTCATGGAAACCATAAAAGTCTTACAGAGCTCAAAACCTGTGACTCCAAGAATCTAGTTGAGAAGTAAACCAGCATCTGTGATTGATATGCCGATTTCATATGATGGATCATGTACTGCAACAAAATCCATAAGTCCTGTTGTGCAGTTCCTATAGAGCTACATGAAGTTTCTAAATCATGGAAATGCCTTAGCAGAGTTACAAAACTTATTCAGTCATTACGAGTAGCGTAATGCCATAAATGAAGCACATAGCGCAGTTCACCATATCAAGAGTCATAGAAGGACTGGAAGAGAGATGAGACTAAGTGTGCATATTGGAGACTTTGAAATTGACCAGATAATTCTTAACTTAGGCTCAGAAGTGAATGTCTTGACAAAGCAGACATGGGAAAGCCAAAGTTATCATGGTCACCGATACAGTTGAGATTATCAAATCAACAAAAGGTTCTACCTATGGGGAGATTATCAAAAGTCCTTATAGACATTGATGGCGTGCGAAGTAAAGTAGACTTCATAGATGATAGAAATCCATATCCTGCATTATTGGGGATAGATTGGGAAATTGATAACCTCACGATTATCAATTTGAAGAAAAAAAAGATGATATTTGAAGGACCGAATATCAGGGTTATCGCACCCTTGGATCCTACACAAGGAACAAGATATATTGAACCAGTAAGAGAAGAATGCATAACTCAAGACCTTGATAATATCTATAAGATGACAGTGAATCAAGCATACTACATCAATCCTACAGATGATGGGACATTGAGCTGGAGATGTGACAGTTCTTGCGTATCAGAATTAGACACGGGATTGGAAAACTGGCAGAGTCGAATGCATGAAGTATCAGCAAGACGATGTGCGAAGCTCACTAAGTCACTGCACTGGATTGGAACAAAGGTAATTTGAATTCCTACTTATGATGGCTTGAGTAATATTCACGGATTTTTTCAAGAATATCTTGTATCAGTATCAGATGAACATAAGTTAGCAGCTTTAGATATAGCACTGCGTGCTACACCTGCTAGATGGTGGGATGCGCATAAGCAAAACCTGACAACATGGGAAGAATGTAAACACATGATGGAAATCAGATTTACAGAACAAACTGAGATTGTGCAAGTAAAATATAATGGATAGACTGATCCTAGAGATCACATAGAGCTTTGTTTGAAAGCATGGACACATAGACTGTAGGAAGAGTGGGATCATATGTTCGTGCACACATTGGAGCAAATTCCAAAGAATTGGTACACAGAGACATAAATTTGCATAGGAACGATAGAATGGTCTAGTCTTACAAAGAACTTCTAAGCGACTTTCAGATTTGAGGATGATTGTCCAAGTATTCATGAGGCTTTGTAGATAATCAAATAGAAGGTATTCAATGATGCACCGTTACCTGTGTATGAACAACTAGATTGGGCAATACAGTTAGAAAATGCACTGGAATGTTACAATGTCGCATTAGATGGATACGAAGATGAAGATCCGCGCGATATAAACATACCTGAGTCCGAAGGAGAACGCAAAGTAGAAGGACCTGATTTGAAGATTCCATATTTGAGTAATCCTGTAAAAATCTGGAAAGTCAATATTGGTACCAGTGAAGAACCGAAGTTTGCCTCTATAGGAGATTACTAGGATGAAGAAACGGTGGAACATATAGCAGACCTACTGCACGAATATCAAGACCTATTTCCTACTAAGTTCTCTAAAATGAAAGGCATTTTAGGATACTTGGGAGTTATGAAAATACCTCTCAAGCCAGATTTGAAGCCTATCAAGCAAAGAACCTATAGACTAAATCCTAGATACAAAGAAAGAGTAAAGGTAGAGCTCAATAAGATGCTTGATGTAGGAATTATTGAGCCAGTAGAAGAATCAGAATGGGTAAGTCCTATGGTTATCCAGGATAAGAAAGCTATAGGCGAGATCATAATCTGTGTAGATCTCAGGAAGTTAAATGATGCTTCGCTGCATGATCCATTTCTGACTCCATTTACAGACGAAGTACTAGATAATGTTGGAGGAAATGAAGCATACTCATTCACCAATGGATTTTCTGGATATCATCAGATCAGAATTGCTATAGAGGACAGACATAAGACAACCTTTGCTACTGAATGGGGATCATTTCAGTACACAGTTATGCCCTTTGGTTTGAAAAATGCACTTGTTATCTTTTCAAGAGTAGTTGTTGCTGCAATTAAAGATTTTATCCATAAATTCTTAGAAGTGTATTTTGATGATTGGACAGTATTTGGTTTAATGAAGAACCATTATGCGAACTTAAGACTGATGTTAGCGAAGTGTAGACAACATCTAATCTCCCTAAACCTGAAGAAGAGTATTTTTTGTGTTCTTTACGGAATTCTACTGGGACACATTGTATGTAAATAGGGATTGATGGTTGATCCAACGAAGATCGCAGTTATTGTGAATCTACCAGCACCTAATTTAGTGAAACAACTGCGTACTACATTGGGACACACATGGTACTATAGAAAGTTCATCAAAGGATATGTGCAGATCACTGCGCCTATGGAGAAATTGCTGAAGAAAGAAGCGAATTTCACATGGATTGAAGACTGTCATAAAGGATTGGACACATTGAAAGAGAGAATGGTTACTGCGCCGATTCTAGTTTTTCCATATTGGAGTAAACAATTCTGTGTACATGTAGATGCTTCATCCATAGCATTGGGCATCGTGCTAGCTCAACCAAGTGAGGGAGGCATCGACCATCCCATCACATTTTCAAGTAGAAAGCTATCTTCAACAGAAAAGAACTATACCATGACAAAAAGAGAAGGATTAGCTATGGTGTACGCATTGCAGAAGTTCAGACACTATCTACTAGGTTCGCATTTTTGTATCTTTACTGACCTTTCAGCTTTGAAGTACCTGGTAAATAAACCGGTGTTAGGGGGGAGAATATGTAGATGGCTATTACGCTTTCAAGAGTATGATTTTGAAATCATTGTTAAGCCAAGAAAATTGAATTAAGGCCCTGACCACCTCTCCAGAATCGAATCAGGTGAAGAACCCAGTAACTTGGAAGATAGTCTACCAGATGCGCAGTTGTTTGCTATTCATATAGTAGATGACTACAGGTCTAGCACCTACAGAGTTTACTACGCAACAGAAGAAACAGCTGGTTGTAAAAGTAGATGATTTCACTATAATTGCAGGCCAATTATACAAGCTAGGACTGGATGAAGTATTGCGCAGATGTGTACTAGAGCATGAGAAACCGATGATACTTGCTGAAGCATACTCAGGGGTATCTGGGGGACACTACGCAGGAAGAGCTACTACGCAGAAAATTTTAAGAGCAGGACTATGGTGGCCTACGTTACACAAGGATTCAAAGGAACATTGCCGGAGTTGCGATGTTTGCCAAAGGACAAGGAAGCCATCTCGTAGAGATGAGATGCCATTGATGCCAGAACTGACTTAGCAAGCATTTGATAAGTGGGATATTGATTTTGTGGGACCTATTAACCCACCAGGAAAATGAACTCGTTCGAGATATATCATCACAGCTACAAATTACCTAACCAGATGGGTAGAGGCAAAAGTAGTGAAGGACTATAGCGCAGTTATTGCGGTGCAGTTCATCTTTAAGAACATCTTAACAAGGTTTGGATGTCTGAGACTCCTGATGAGCGATCAGGGAACTCATTTCTTGAACATGACCATTGAAACCCTGACATAAGAATTTCAGATCTATCATCAGAAGAGAACACCATATCATCCACAAGCTAATGGCACTGATACTACTAGTATGAACCCTTGTACTAGTATTGGTCTCTTGGTCTCCAAATGACTCCAAATGCTCCCAAATTGTTACAGAAGGTGTATGGATGATATTAGGACATAATTATGAGGTTGTTTCAAGGATGCTTTAGATTCTTTAAGAGGATTCTGCAAACTCTCCTTTAAGTTCTGTCCAAAGTAGGGAGTTTGACTAGCAATTTCTCTTTGACTAGTGTTGGTCTCTTGGTCTCCAAATGACTCCAAATGATTGTATAATGGGTATGAAAGTATTTGAGATGTATTAAGACATATAAAAGAGGCTGATGGATGCTTAAAAACCCTTAAAACACTTCTTCAACATTAATTTACAATCTGGACAAAGCAGGGAAGATTATTAGTAATTTCGAGCTTCAAATCCCCCAAGGGTAGTGGAAAAAGATGGATTCCCAAATGCTGTTAAACCCTTCCAAATTTCTGAATAGAGGCATGGTAATGATAAGTGGCTTTAATTATATCCTCAATGTATCCTTAATTAGTTCTTATGGCCTTCTTCAACTCCTTAAAATCATATGTTTATATGCAAGATTTCACATAAGGGGAAAAGCTAGTTATTTTCACCATGACTTATGAAATTCGAATTTTAGGTGCCAAGGGATTATGATCTGTTAATGAAACTTCTTCAGAACTTTAATAACATTCCATACATCAACAAAATCACAGAGAATAACTGATATAACTCGAAATAGTGTCTCTTCAAACTCCAACAACAAGATCTAGGGGAAATGGCATCATTTATGCATTGTTTGGTATTTTTACATAAATCCACTTATTATTTCGACCTGAGAGTCTCACAAGAAGTAAAAAAAAGAGTATATATATATCATATTACAAATATATGGGGCCTCAAGAGCTATCCAAAAGAGTTCATCACCTCAACAAGTGCGCCTCTCCTTAAGGAGCAAGAATATGCCAAGAAATAGAAGAATGGTTGTAGAAACAAGCTGAAAGAGATGTGACCATGAGCTTCCCTGTAGCTTCAACCTGTAACAAAAGAATCCGTTAAATCGCCAAATTAAAGGTCTGAATGGCCTTTCCAATTACCAACTAGTATGGGAATCTTTCACCCTCGAAATTGGTGCTAAGGCAAGTAGAGTAGCACTCCACTAGCTCTCTTCTCCCAAATGCAAAATGAAAATTATAAAATGATCAAAAGCTACTCTCATTCTTTGTTCTTGTCTTTTATAAAATTCTAAGGTCCTCCATGGGTCTAATTCCTCCCAAGAGCTTCATACCAACTCAAGTTGGGAAGAGATTCCCAAGTATGCCACTTGTCCTTCCAATTCTAGCCCCCTCCTTCTCCAAATTCGAATTGGTGTCTCTTTAGCTGCGATAACTCACTTGAGTGCCCTCTTGGAGGCTATTTTTAGCACTGACATGTCATATATGTCAGATGTCAGCCTTCATGTCTGATTTGTGTCATAGGTGTCATAGCATCTTCATCATTGTTGTCACAAAGCTAGGGAATCTAGCCCAAGTGTCCCACTAGCTCCAAATTGCCTCTTCCTCTTCCATGGGAGTTACTCTTCTTCTACATTTCGACCTCATTGAGTCATGCCAAGTATTATTCCTTTCCAACTCATCACAAGAACATTGGACTTCTCATGGATTCAAATTGACAAGAGGAGGATTCCATGTGGCATAGAGAATCTAGCTTGTGTGGGTCCCACATCCTCCATGTGTCTTCATGATCAATTGCCACTTTTATTGTCCCTTGTATTTATTTATTTAGCTCCTTTATTAAATATTTATGCTCTTCTAATTCCCAAACATAATTTATTATCCCCCTTATTTCAAATCCCAATGCTTCCACCCCCAACCTACGGAACTAGTAATTTTCCTCCATGATAGTTCATTTGGATGGGTATATTAAAAACTTTGAATTGGGAATTTCTCTTAATGTGACCCACCTTGTCCATTTGGATCTAATTTAACCTTATTACTAACTTGGACATCATTATTGGTAATTATTTGACCCTTAGCATCAATTTGACAAACTATCATGAGTATGCCCAAGGGGCTTAGGCCATTGTGACCCAATGCAAAATTTTGGGACATGACAAATCCTCCCTTCCAAATATTGCTTGTCCTCAATCAATTTCAACACATGTATGTGGAAGAACCTGCTTTCTTTTCAAAAAATTTCTTCCCAAAACTTCCCTTCTGAAACCTTGAGTAGAGCCACCCATGCACTACAATTGTGTGTTTCCAAAAGCAAGGAGATGTGGATTTTTTTTTTCATTTTGATATCCCCTGTAACATCACCACTAAACACCAAAATGTTAATTAAATCCATCAAAACCAAGTTGGCACAATTAATCTTTACCTCTTCCATATTTTTGAAATCCTTTCTGATACCATTGCATAATTCTTTGAAGTTGCCACTGAGTTGCCCAACTTTGAGTCTTCGAGATTCCATGAAGATTTTAGAGAGGAACCACCATGCTTGTTGCTGCACTACTATGATTAAAATCAATTTATTAAGTGGGGAATCCATCTCCCATACTACTTGTTTCCCCAAAAAATTGAAATCAATGGGACTAAAAATTATCACAGGGTCCCATTGCTTGTATTGCACTCCAACAATTAAGAGTGCTCTCCAACCCATGTCATCATGAAAGGGAATTCCTGGATCCCATTTTCTTGTATGCATTCTTCCAAACATAATGAGTACAAAATATATATCATCAAAGTACATAACAACATAATAAAAATGTACATCAAGGAGGTGCCTCATCAAAGAACCATGAAAGTGCTTATACCTCCAAGTGAGTAGACCACCATTTGCCAAGTGCATACAAGCTTCAAGTGACCAATCAAATATGCTCCCATGACATAGGTGAGGGTCCCATGTCCTATAATGATTCTCCAAAAGGATGTAAGATGCATCAAAATAATCATCCATGTGTTCTTTCATCCAAGAAGTGAATGAAGAACCTCCACTAAAATCTGAACCAAGTAGGGAGCAAGGAAAACAATAAGCCTTCAAGGGCCTCACATAAGTAGAATTTGTGCATCCATGAACATGTGTATCATCAAGAAATAACAAATAATGTTACTTCCAATAAGAATTTGCTCCAATCATATATCTCTTCACCCAAGTGGTGGATGAAGTTCCTCCAATATCAATTGAACTAAGCAAGGAACAAGGAAAATCATGAGTCTTCAAGTGACTCAAGTGAACATCATAAGTGCATCCATGTAGATGTGTCTCATCATAAGGTAACAAGGGATGCTGCTGCAAGTGTAAATAAGAAATTGCTCTAATAATGTCATCATATAAAGTAGAGATAGGAGTTTCATGCTCCTCATGTGGCACCATAGAAAATAAACCTTTCACCCATACTTCATTAGGATGAATGCTGCAAAATATGGAAGTGCAGGATGTAGGAGAATGAACCAACTCACCCAAATGATCAGAAAGTGCAGAAGTGTCCTCATGTGAATGCTCCATAATTGTAGGATCATGCACCTCCCTCAAAAGTGCACAACTTTCCTCATAGGTTGGTTCCAAGGTAGTGGAATCATACACTTCTTCAAAAATTGTGTCACCATTTCCAAGAGGAAACTCAAGTTCCTCTTCCACCACATCAAGTGCTTGGATCTCATCAATATTATCTTCAAACACATCAAGCACATGCAATTTTCCATGTTTCTCATGATCTAACATGTCATGAGAGTCCTCCATGGAATCTACCATCTGAAAATTTGAAACATAGGAGGAAGAACAAGTATATTGCAACCTTCAAGAAGTTGCTCATTTTGAATTTTGATTTTATGAATATCCTCATAATTCTTCAAGTATGCATCAAGTAATAATTTATTAAACTCAACCAAATTGTTTTTATCAAAAAACAAAGACATGAAATTACCTTTGATGTTGCACATTGCTCTTTGACTCTTCTCCATGTCTTCAAGGAAGGATGGATCCTTCAATGAATAAACCTTCCAACAAGAATTTGACACTAATGCTTGAGTGTCATGGAGCATGCTAATGGTCTCTTAGATCTTCTTTTCATTCATCTTTAATGACCCTTTAAGAAAAAGAGGCTCTTGTAGAGGGATTTCCTCTTCTTCTTCCTTCTTACTTGGACCAACTTCATGAAGCTCATGTGGTGATGGGGAAGTTGATCTTGTTTCTTCTTCAACTGCTACAAGGTCTTCATTCTCATGCTTAATGGAAATTTGGCTTGCAGCAACACTTTCAAAAGTTATCTCTATGTCACCATCATATGGGTGTGAGCACCCATCAGTAGGTGGTCCTTCATAGTTCAAGCATCCTTCAGTAGATGATGCTTGATTCATGTCCAAGATAGAATGTGTCTCGAAATGATCTTCAATATTTTCAATAGAATCTTCTTCAAGTTCATGGGATGTATCTTCATATTTCTCCGTCAAGCAATCTGATACACTTTTCCCTTTGGTTTCCTTAAGATCAATACATTTGGAATCTCTTTTTGAAGAAAACCCAAAAACTCTCTTCAAGTGGGAAATATATGCATTCCTTGAAGGTTAAGATATTTCACTATTCTTTTCACCCACACATATATGATTTTCTCTCCAAGGTATTTTACAAGAATGGCATAAACCTTTCTTCACTAAGTCCACATCTTTTGGAGTATTAATATTTGCTTTGGAATCAAGAAATTTAGGTGTAGTAGGCCTTGGTGTTCTCTGAAATTCATTTGCTCTATTATGAGGTCTTGTGCTTGAGAAAATATGCTCACCCATTGGCTTCTTTTCCTCATAATGAGAATTGTTACTGCCTCCTATTACTCCTTTGCTCCCAGGTTGGCTAGCCAACAATTCGAATTCTTTCATAATCTTCTTGGTCATGTATTCAAAGAGTGGTTTCATGAGTTTCCTAAGCTTCTCACCATCATATGAGGTTCCCTTTTCATCCCTAGTCATAGTTTCCTAAAAAAAATTGCTCTTCTTTTCCTACTTTTTCCTCTTCAACAAAAGCACTTTTGGTTTCAATATCTAATGGTGGTCCATGACTTCTTGTCCTCATGAATATCAGACCACATCAGGTTCCAAGATCATGCTCTGGTACCACTATAGTGTCCCTTTTTAGAAATTTATTAAAATGGTGAAATTTTCTACTTTTTCCACTAGTTCGACCTTTGACTAGTATTGGTATCTTGGTCTCCAAATGCTCCCAAATTGTTACAGAAGGTGTATGGATGATATTAGGACATAATTATGAGGTTCAGGGATGATTTAGATTCTTCAAGAGGCTTATTCAACTCTCCTTTAAGTTCTGGCCAAAGTAGGGAGTTTGACTAGCAATTTCTCTTTGACTAGTATTGGTCTCTTGGTCTCCAAATGACTCCAAATACTTGTATAACGGGTTTGAAGTTATTTGAGAGGTATTAATACATATAAAAGAGGTTGATGGATGCTTAAAAACCCTTAAAACACTTCTGTAACATTCATTTACAATCTGAACAAAGTAGGGAAGATTACTAGTAATTTCGAGCTTCAAATCCCCCAAGGGTAGTGGACAAAGATGGCTTCCCAAATGCTGTTAAACCCTTCCAAATTTCTGAACAAAGGTATGGTACTGATAAGTGGCTTTAATGATCTCCCCAATGTATCCTTAATTAGTTCTTATTTCCTTCTTCAACTCCTTAAAATCATATGTTTATATGCAAGATTTCACATAGGGGGAAAAGCTAGTTATTTTCAGCATGACTTATGAAATTCGAATTTTAGGTGCTAAGGGATTATGATCTGTTAATGAAACTTCTTCAGAACTTTAATAAAATTCCATACATCAAAAAAATCACAGAGAATAACTGATATAACTCGAAATAGTGTCTCTTCAAACTCCAACAACAATATCTAGGGGAAATGGCATCATTTATGCATTGTTTGGTATTTTTACATAACTCCACTTAGTATTTCGACCTGAGAGTCTCATGAGAAGTAAAAAATGAGTATATATATATATATATCAGATTAAAAATATATGGGGCCTCAATATATATCCCAAAGAGTTCATCACCTCAACAAGTGTGCCTCTCCTCAAGGAGCAAGAATATGCTAAGAAATAGAAGAATGGTTGTAGAAGCAAGCTGAAATAGATGTGACCATGAGCTTCCCTGTATCTTCAACCTATAACAAAAGAATCCATTAAATATACAAATTAAAGGTCTGAATGGCCTTTGCAATTACCAACTAGGATGGGAATCTTTCACTCTCGAAATTGGTGCTAAGGCAAGTAGAGTAGCACTCCACTAGCTCTCCTCTCCCAAATGCAAAATCCAAATTCTAAAATGATCAAAAGATACTCTCATTCTTTGTTCTTGTATTTTACAAACTTCTAATGTCCTCCATGGGTCGAATTCCTCCCAAGAGCTTCATGCCAAGTTAATTTGGGAAGAGATTCCCAAGTATGCCACTTGTCCTTCCAATTCTAGCCCCCTCCTTCTCCAAATTTGAATTGGTGTCTCTTTAGCCGCCCTAAATCACTTGAAGCCCTGACATGTCATATATGTCATATGTCATCCTTCGGGTCTGATTTGTGTCATAGGTGTCTTAGCATCTTCATCATTGTTGTTATAGAGCTAGGGAATCTAGCCCAAGTGTTCCACTAGCTCCAAATTGCCTCTTCCTCTTCCATGGGATTTACTCTTCCTCTAAATTTCAACCTCATTGAGTCATGCCAAGTATTATTCCCTTCCAACTCATCCCAAGAACATTGAACTTCTCATGGATTCAAATTGACAAGAGGAGGATGCCATGTGGCATAGAAAATCTAGCTTGTGTGGGTCACACATCCTCCATGTGTCTCCATGATCAATTGCCACTTTGATTTTCCCTTGTATTTATTTATTTAGCTCCTTTATTAAATATTTATGCTCTTCTAATGCCCAAACATCATTTATTATCCCTCTTATTTCAAATCCCAATGCTTCCACCCCCAACCTATGGAACTAGTAATTTTCCTCCATGACAGTTCATTTGGATGGGTATATTACAAACTTTGAATTGAGAATTTCTCTTAATGTGACCCACCTTGTCCATTTGGATCTAATTTAACCTTATTACTAACTTGGACATCATTCTTGGCAATTATTTGACCCTTAGCATCAATTTGACAAACTATCATGAGTATGGCCAAGGGGCTTAGGCCATTGTGACCCAATGCAAAATTTTGGGACATGACAAGGAGCAACTTCTAGATTCCATCTCAGAGGAGATGCTTGATGTTGATGTATATGTAACTTCGGAATGTATTTCATATATGTATATTGTATTCCTATAGAGATGTTATTATTCCTCTATACGGAAGTGTCGTCATTTATATTGTAAGTGTCGTAACTTATACTTGATGGGTTATTAGACCACCTTGTTGGGGTCGGCCCTGTATAAGTCATGTGGGTCGAAGGGTTATTAGACCACCCTATTGGGGGTCGGACATGTGGGTCAAAGGGTTATTAGACCACCAAGTGTGGGGTTGGCCCGGATTAAGTTAACCATGGGTTAAGCTAGACATGTAGGCCCCATTAGTTTATTGGGTAGGACAGAACAAGTATAAATAGAGATCGGGAGATCTCTATTTGATCATTCATTCACACACTTCTCTCATTCGGAAAGTGGCACACTTGTGAGGAGGAGGCTCTGCTGCTAGGAGAAGACTATATCTTGTACTCTGGTTGTATCATTGCTCTATCTATCTTTGAGGAAGTTATTGGGGTTTTTCACCTTTATGGTTTTCCCTAATTAAACTTTGTGTCTCTTGTGTGCTTGGTTTATTGTGTCCATGATTGATATGCTGTAGATATGATGTACATGTTGTTCTCTCAGTTAATATCTTAGATCAGATTGAAGTAAATTCTGAAAAATTAACATGGTATCAGAGCTAGCCTGAAAGAAGGCATGGTATGGCATGTATGACACTTGTTGCACTTACGATGCTAGGGCTTGATATAGAAAAAACCAGTCATCGTAGAACATTCGCTATAAATCCATTTTGGAGAAGTTTTATGATCTGAAACTTTTACAGGTCGAAGATCATATCCCCATGTACCTTGTGTCCAAAGAAAAACTTCTAATTCGTTCTACTTTGTGATTTATGATCTGTACAATATAGGGTTTCTGCCTCTTCCAGATCTCAGTCATAAACAGGTGACCTTGGAAAAAAGGTCATAACTTGGGTTAGGAAGCTCCAAATGAAATTTCTTAAAATGTTTCAGGTATTACACAGAATGTACTATCGCAGGAAACATTTTTAGAGGCCGAAGTTGAACCAGTGACACGTGGCATGCCCTACAAGTTCGCTCTCCTGTTTTATCCCATAAACAGGACACGTTGTGACACTTGGCATAACTCTCTCTCAGAGAATCTATTTGAGGTCAGACCTGTGGGGTTGGAAAGATGACAGGTCGGGATATCATAGGAAAATTTTTCAGATCCCGTGGATTGAAAAGTTCGGAGTTACACCAGAAACAATCAGGTACATATTTCTGTCAAAACAGAATTATTTTTGAGCACCTTCATTCATGGCTTCCGGAATTTAGGGTTTCGGAGAAAGTTGGAATTTTTGTAATTGGAGACTACGGCTGAATGCTACTCATCAAAATTGAAATTTAGAGACCAAGATCCGAATTTTTGGTTGGGCAGAAGGCCGGTCTTGATCAGACCCTAGTTCGAGACTTTGATTGGAAAAGTGGAAAATTAGGGCTTCTGCAAAACTGGGAATTTTCAAAATCTGTGACCACGGCTGGAAGCTCCTCAGAAAAATAGAAGCTTAGAGCTTTGGATCAAACCTTTTGATTGGGAAAAAGAGTGGGCTTCATCAAACCTTAGTTCGTGGTCACGTCCAGTGAATCCGAAAGTTTCAAAGGCAAATTTGAGGGGTGAAACTTTGCAGTTTTCAAATTATGAGTATACCAGCTTGATCAGCTCATCAAGGCACATATTTATATACTTTCAAAAGTTTGAAATTCAAAGTTTGCATTTTTAGGGTTTCTCTGGAAAACCCTAATCCAGCTCCAGATCCAGTTCCTGCAAATCAAGTGGATTGAGTTAATCCTAGAAGAGAATGGATTGGTCACCTGCATAAGTGAAGAAGTTCCTGTTTCAGAGGGAGATGAGGCTAAGGCCTTACATAAAAAGATTACATGCAATCTCGACAGGTATGACTTATCCAGGTATGTTTCGATATTTGTTCATGATTAAGTTTATGGTATGTTTGTCTTCATGTTATTACGGTTAGTACAGTTTTGATTAAATTTAGACTTGTCATATCACCTTAATAAAATTATGAATGCATGATAGAAGATATTCATTGATTAGGGTGTTGACACTTATGATTGTACTAATGCATTATGGTGTTGTATGAGGTTTATGTTGTCCGCTAACATGAAAGGTACACCAAGAAAGACAAATCATGTTCTAGTTCAAGAACATATGATCATGATGACATGATGACAAAGATTCATCCATTGTCATGGATCACATAGAAGATTTACTTACGAGGTATGTATAACTTGGTTCTACAATGTTTAACTTATGAGACATGCAAATTACTAGCACAAGTCATTGAAGAGAACCGGAAGACATCATGTGGGTATGTTAGACATAACTAGCTAACATAGTAATCCAGGAATGTTTTTCCCATATCAAGTTAGAATCTTACCTTGTGTTAGGATCTCTTATATAAGTATACTAGGTATGATTGGTTATGTTTATTCATAAAGTTAGAAATGTAAGTAATCAAGGGTTTATGCATATTATGTCTCTTATCTTGATTGATGATTTGACTAACCAGAAGACTCCTATGATCAAATAAGAATATGCATGAGTAAAAAAAGTCTTCCCTGAAACCTTGAATACTAATGTTTATTATCTGTGTTTGAAATAATCATGACCATACATGTTAAGATTATTTAGGATCATAATGTTTTGATAGTATTGAGATTATACTAATGTATGTATGGTTATGTATGAGATCTTGAGGATGACACAAATATGACACTAGTGCACACTCAAGCTTGCATGGTGGTCCAGGATGGATGTAAGGTCAAGAATAGGTAATCCAGGAAGCAAAGATCAAGAGGGAGCACACTCCAGCTGTTCCTGCAAGTAAGCAAAGATCAAGAGGGAGCACACTCCAGTTGTTCATGCAAGGAAGCAAAGACTGAGAGGGAGTCAACCCAACTAACAAACAATGATAAGTATTTGAATTATCATTCCTTGCATATTTGATTATTTAAATAATACTTTTCAAAAATATATATACTGATGTTCCTAGTATTAGGTTGTGTATTATGCATATTAGAATAGTTGCATTGATGAATAATATACTACTAATATACATGGGTAAGTGGCCTATGGCACTGTACAACATTCCATTGCTACTTATCTAGAATGAAACCTCTTTGTTGACATGTTGGAGTTGTGCACACTCTTAACAATGTTCTGGTAGAGATTGGAAGGCATCTAGAAAGTTATGGGATATGGATAAATGTTGTATTGAAGCATTGGCTAAGATAATTGCATGACTGTATGACATATTTCTTTATGTGTAAGAATTTGTTCTGAAAACTATGAGATGTTTCTAATCATGCAATTTAACTTGTTTTGTAGGAAATATCGTATACAAGCACCTACAAAAGAAGGACAACAACAAATCTATCTAATGAAGATATTGAAATTCCCAGGATCTGGGAAGAATGCAATGATCGAGGAATACCAGTCGATCATAAAGATGTTTGGGATGCAGTCCCAAGACCTGAAGGGAAGTCTGTCGTGACTTCCATGTGGATCTATAAAGATCAAGTATGCTATAGATTGTAGCATAGAGACTTTTGCTCCTGTAGCCAGATCCACTTCCATCAGATCAGTACTTGCTCTGGCTGCAGTGATGAAGTGGAAGATACACCAGATAGATTCCAAGACAACTTTCTTGAATGGTGTAGTCGAGGAGGAAGTGAATGTGGAGCAGCCACTTGGTTCTGAGACACATGACAGGGAGTCATATATGTGCAGAACTTGGTATGGTAGGATAGACAACTTTCTATCCAGTTTGGGATTTACCAAGAGTAAAGCGGATTCCAACCTTTACTACAAGGTTGAGGAAGGCACTCCAGTGATACTACTCTTGTATGTGGATGACCTGTTTGTAACAGGTGAGGATAGATTGATTTCCGACACGCAGCGGAAGCTTACTGCCAAGTTAGAGATGAAGAACTTGGGTATGATGCACTACTTTCTTGGTATGGAGGTGTGGCAGAGTGCAGATGGAATCTTCCTTGGACAAGGGAAGTATGCAGTAGAGATCCTGAAGAGGTTCGGGATGATGGACTGCAAGGACATGGCCACATCTATGGCATCGAACCTGAAGCTTATGTGTGATGATTCATCTGATCCGGTTGGTGTCACAGTGTATCATCAGATGATTGGGTCCTTGATGTACCTGACGAACATGAGACCAAATATTTGCTTTGCGGTGAACACATTGAGCCAATTCTTGACGGATCCGAGAGATGTTCACCTGGTTGCTGTAAAGCATATTCTGAGGTACCTGAAGGGTACGGTTGATAAGGGCTCAAGTATGATGCGAATCAAAAGTTTAACCTGCAGGGTTATGTTGATTTAGATTGGGCAGGCAGTGCTGCAGATAGGGATCAGGTGTGATCTCTTGGTTTAGCAGGAAGCAGTCCTGCATAGCATTGATTACAACTGAAGCAGAGTATGTTGCGATGGATGAGCAGGTTGCAGATGTATTGACCAAGCCGTTGGCCAGAGTGCAGTTTGAGTACTTCAGAGAGAGGCTTGGTGCACTTTAGATCGAGGTTCCTTCCAAAGGGAAGTGATGAGTCCGGAAGATGCAGATGCACATGAGCTTTTCTGACATGGTTGATGTGTTCTCCCTTGGTCATGATGTAATTGCTGAGCCATTTTTCACATGGTGGTAGATGTGTTCTCCCATGGTGAAAAAGTAAGGGCTGGAGCCTTCCCCAAATGGTGGTAGATGTGTTCTCCTATGTCGATGGTGTAAGTGCTAGATGATGTGCATCTGGGCTGTGCTTCGTGGACGATGAGATGATTTGAAGAGGACGATGCTATGATGATCAGGAGGATCATGGATGATGAGCATCAGGACGATGCTCTAGTTACTACTCTGTATATGTATATGCATCATGTTGGATGCTTGTTATGATCAGTTGGATCATTGCATCATGTAGGATGCTTGTTATGATCAGTTGGATCATTTATGTATATATGCATCATGTTGGATGCTGGATATGATCAGTTGAATCATTTATGTATGTATGCATCATGTTGGATGCTGGATATGATCAGTTGGATCATTTGTATGTATTCTGTATATGCATCATGTTGGATGCTTGGACCATGTATCTATATATGTATCAGGTGGATACTGAGATCATGTATGTTGATATGTATTAGTTGGATACATTGTGTGGATCATGTATCTGTGAATGTATCAGGTGGATACATTGTATGATAAGGTAGATCATGTATGATGATATGTATCAGGTAGATACTTGGTATGCATCAGGTGGATGCAGTGTATGATCAGGATGATCATAGATGACGAGCTTCAGGATGTTGCTCCAGATGACATGCAGTAGGATGTTGCAGTGATGATGATCAGGATGATCATGTGTACATTAGGATGATGTATGATGAGTATCAAGATGATACTTTGTGGCCATGGATCAGGTTGTGCAGATGAGCATGTCTGGGAGATCCTATAGGTCAGAGTTGTGTACCCGTAACAGCCTGGGATGCTCTTTTGAGACATTGCTCTGGGAGGACATGTAATTTGTGCCCTGGGAAATTTCAGGTTGGAGTTGTGTACCCGTAACATCCTGAGATGCTCTTGCGGGGTTTTGTCCTATGGCATGTAATATGTTCCCTGGGAGATTTCAGGTCGGATTTGTGTACCCGTAACATCCTGAGATGCTCTTTCAAGGTTTTGCCATGACCACATGTAATTTGTGCCCTGGGGAGATTTTAGGTCGGAGTTGTGTACTCGTAACATCCTAAGATGCTCTTGCTAGGTTTTGTGGTGACCACATGTAATTTGTGCCCTGGGGAGATTTCAGGTTGGAGTTGTGTACCCGTAACATCCTGAGATGCTCTTGCTAGGTTTTGTGGTGGGGTCACATGTAATAAGTCCTGGAGATCTGGACAGGATGAAAAAGGCCTCAGATGCTCTTTAGGGTTCTTGCTAGGCAAGAGACTCTTTAAAGGTTTTGTGACGCACGTAATAAGTCCCGAGGATTCCACAGTATGGCCAGTGATGACGAAGACCTGCAGGTGGTGGGCCTACATCCAGTATGAAAAAGGACTGGCTCTGTAGAACTTCCTATGACAAGTAGATTCAGATATTGATTGAGATAGCTGTAGTAGTGACGATGATGATGATTCGAGGATGATGATTCGCTGATGATGATCCAGAGAAGAAGACTTGTGCTAGCAGATTTGTGTCGAGAAATACCTTCCTAGTTAAGAGGGAGTGTTGATGTATATGTAACTTCGAAATGTATTTCATATATGTATATTGTATTCCTATAGAGATGTTATTATTCCTCTATACGGAAGTGTTTGTATTCCTATAGAGATGTTATTATTCCTCTATACGGAAGTGTCGTCATTTATATTGTAAGTGTCGTAACTTATACTTGATGGGTTATTAGACCACCTTGTTGGGGTCGGCCCTGTATAAGTCATGTGGGTCGAAGGGTTATTAGACCACCCTATTGGGGGTCAGCCATGTGGGTCAAAGGGTTATTAGACCACCAAGTGTGGGGTCGACCCAGATTAAGTTAACCATGGGTTAAGCTAGACAAGTAAGCCCCATTAGTTTATTGGGTAGGACAGAACAAGTATAAATAGAGATCGGGAGATCTCTATTTGATCATTCATTCACACACTTCTCTCATTCGAAAAGTGGCGCACTTGTGAGGAGGAGGCTCTGCTGCTAGGAGAAGACTATCTCTTGTACTCTGGTTGTATCATTGCTCTATCTATCTTTGAGGAAGTTATTGGGGTTTTTCACCTTTATGGTTTTCCCCAATTAAACTTTGTGTCTCTTGTGTGCTTGGTTTATTGCGTCCATGATTGATATTCCGTAGATATGCTGTACATGTTGTTCTCTCAGTTAAGATCCTAGATCAGATTGAAGTAAATTCTGAAAAATTAACACTTGAAACAATCAAATAATGTGAGCAAGAGGCCAATGATACAATTGTGAATTTGAGAGACAGATAAGGATCTGTCCCCTTAGTAAATGTGAAGTACTAAGGATTGACGAAGTAGTTGGAGCAGTTAAGAAGGAAACGACGGGCTGTCGAGCTGCAGGTACAAGAAGTAAAGAGATAGGATGGTGCAAAGGACGTGCCATGGTACATTCAACACCGTGCAGTCAGAGCAAGAGGCTGTCAGAAGAGTGTTAGAGCCTAGGAAGGGGTGCAAAGGATAACCGAGGACAACAAAGTAGCTGAGAAGTTATGGCGAAGTATGGTTAGTGGGGTAACCACGCCATTTTGGGGGGTTAAGGGTACTATGGGGTTTCGGCCCATAACTATTGTAAATATGTGACCTTCGGGCACAATCTATAAAAGGAAAATTTTTGTAAAGGGAAGTGTTGGTTTGGGTTATTGATCTTAGTCGATTACTGTTGAATATTGTAAGACATTGTAAGAGAGAAAGGGGCTCTGCAGCTGTGTGCACAGAGACCCATTGTAGAGAAGAGTCTGTAGCTGTGTGGGCAGACTGGAACTGTTGACCCTTCACATTAATATAAACAACAGTTCTCGTGGACGTAGCTCCCATCCTAGGGGTGAACCTCGTAAATACTTGTGTTGTGTGATTGAATCTGTGAGACTGCTTATGTTTATGTTTATGTATGTTCATGCTTTTATATGTATTTTCACATGTATGGTTGATGAGAATAATATGTTAAGTATTGAACACATATAACTGAATGTGCAAATAGTTCTGAGTATGTTGAATGCATTGTTGCATAGATACATTAAGTTAGCGAAGTCTGTAGTGCATGCAACTTCCTGGAAGTGGAGCCCCAGAGTTGCGCTGTTGTAGTGCATTGTGGTAATTACGAGGTGCGCAGTAGAATTGGAGGTATATGCGAAGTAAGGATAACTTCACCAAAGCCAGTCACAGAATCGTGCATCACCTGATTACAGAAACTTGCTTCTGTAATCCCCCATAACTTCGCCTTGGGTGATACCTCAGCCTGTTCGCATGTTATTGCCGAAAGGGCCGGTGAAAAAGGGTTTTGTTGGGTCTCTAACTACGTAGAACCCGGTCAATAAAAGAGAAAGATAAAGTTACAAGACAACAAATATGAGTCCAAAATGCTAGAAAATAGTCAAAATAATAGGTAGCACGATTACATACATGTTAGCTCATGATACTGCGTCTGTTACCAATTCTGTGTTCGTGCTACCCTAGCATGGATTTTCCTTTGAGATCCGCGTGACTATAAAAAATGACGGGATCTCAACCACTAGTAATGCATTGAAGGTTCATGAAGGCTCCTCACCAACTAAAATATGAATTTGGCTCTTCAAGAATTGAATAGCCCCCTTTGTGTACCTTGGAGCTACTTCATGAGGTGATGGGGTTCACACTTTGATCTAGATGTTTCTTGGCCTCCTCTTGGCCTATAAAAGAAACCCATGGGCATGCATCTAACAAGATAAATTTAGAGCAAGTTTATGTTGCTGAAATTATGTTGGAACTTCTTCCACCTCTTCCCACACCTACTAGAGTTCCTCAAGCTCCCTTGCGACCATCCTCCAAGGGGCACGTGTTTCACCGATTTGTTCTTTCAAGTTATTTAGCATTTAGTGGGAAAGGACCTCCCTAAGGGAGATTGTTGTCTTCCCTTGAATCCCACACCTCTTAGGTGACACCGCATGTAACATGCTTGACCATTGGGTAATCTAAATTGGTTCTAGCATTTGATTCTTGTTGTGGTTTGCATATTCGCACTCCCTTTGCTTTGTTTCAAGTTATTTTCAGGTTTTTGTTTTATTTTATTTTTGTTTTTCTAACAAGAACCTTGCAGGATCAATTTGGAGTCACTCACATTTGATTTTAGCAACACAATATTGGGCCTTGTTGACAACCTCAAAGAATTTCCCCCTACGTGGGAAGAGTTGTACACCTTTGTGCAAATTTTCCCACAACAATATTTATGGCGGCTCCACTTCATTTTTGTTAATTTCTCTTTAACTAGGTTGTTATTTGCTAAATAGCTAATTCTAGGTTCTTGTCTTGTGCTGGAGAATAGGTCCATACCTTTCATTCCTGGAATTTGGATTCCTTTGGGCCGTAATTAATGTTTACACAGTAGCATGGATCATGGCACCCCAAGCGCGCTACCTACGCAAGATTTTCTTCGATAGTCGCACTTGTACGTAGAGTTTCCTCCTTTCTTCTGCGCGGTAATCTGCTCTCCTCTAGCGCAAATCTCCTGTGTTGTACTCGCGCTACTAGCGCATCTGTATCGGGGAAACCCATGCTACTAGCACATTTGTATCGGGGAAACTCGTGCTACTGTCTTTATTTTGCTTTTTATCAGTTTTGCATACAATCTTGTAGTCCCAATGGTTGCTCACTAATGAACCATAATTAAATTAACTTGCAATAGTTAGTTTTTCTTTAGTAATTAGCTCACCTAGCCCAATATTAGGAAGTAAAGAGGTCTTTCCTTGAAATTTACCTAGGTAAAAGACTTAGAGGCTTTCAACGACCTCCTAGTCATCGCTAGTATTCAAGACATCATGTTTGTTATTTGCTTATTTCTCATGTTTTAGGAAAAGTAGTGTAAATCCACTTTTGCACACAAGCAAGGAACTAAAGACTCTAATCTCCTAAAGTATGCTCTTCACCTTGCATTCTATATGATATTGGTGAATCGTAAAAAGGAGAGAAGTGTGAAACACCTCCATTGCACACTTTTCAATTTCATAAGCATTGTTGTTAGTTGCAAGAACCTTCAACATCTTTTTGAGTCGAAGTAGAAACTACATTTGCATTTACTTTGAGCTCTTTAGTGAGTGGCACCAACAATATCATTTGCTTACTACACACATGTGTCTCCACTAGCACAAACTAAGAGACCCAAAGACTCTCTTACTTTGAGTATGCTCTCCATCCCGCACCTCGTGGGATCTTGATGGATCAGAAAGAAGTAGGATTGTGGAATACCTCTCTTACACTCCTTAAGTGAATTTGAACCTTAAAATCAACAGTACTTGTAAATTCAAAACCAACTAAATTCGTCCATAGGAGGTCACAAGAAAATTTATAGTTTGGTTAGGATTGATTGGGCTAGGCATCCATTAAATTCCCATCAATCTAGTTTCATTAAGTTTTTGAAACATAACATTGTTGACTTATAGGGTACTTTTAAATATTGCTATCAGCAAGTGTCAAAAGACAACCTAGATAAGAAGGCATGGTTCCCAAGGACATGAAAGTCGAGGTATAGCTGCCCTACCCTCCCCAAAGAATCACTCAACTTTTTGTGGAGACGACACTATACCACCTAGGCAGAACCTCTTTTCCACAATTGTGCCAAGGAGAAATTGTCAGTGCAATTGACTCCTAAAGTCAGATATTGCCATTGGGAAATGTTGCTAATATCTTTTGGGACATATCCCCATCTTCGGTATAACTAACTCTTTGTTACCTTCACTAGCCAATTGTTTTTGTGGGTCCCACTATCACCAACGATTATGCTTTTGGAAGTCCCAGTTACATTTGAGAGGAAGGATGTTAGGTCTTCAGGGAATTTACATTTATTTTCTTTTTAAATACAACTTCACTAACTCATAATTAAAAGAACCTACATGTGGGAGCACTTGCACTGAACCAACATAGCGCATATCACTCACATTGCACCATTTTTGCATCTGTTGTGGTTGGTATATTTTTGCATTTGTTCAATTGTGTTCATTTCCATCATCACTCTAATTTGTCACTAAATTTCCACCATAGAGGAACAAAACCCCGTAAGGAATTCCCATAGATTTCAAGGCCTTTCCTCTCTCTCGAGGGGTGTTCTCCCTCTTTCTCCCCATGGTTCATGAGGGAGATACTCTAGTCGGGGCTGCTCCTAGGAAACATTGATAGGATCATCAAGGAAAGGCTGCTCCTTGCTTGATTCATTTTCTCCCCTTGGAGAAAGTGTAGATCCTTTTGCTTCATCTTCTCATGGAAGGGGAAACCCTTTATTTTCTCCCCTCATAGATACTTTTGACCCCATTGGTTCACCCTCTTACAGAAGAGGTCCCCCTTTATTTCCTCCCCTTGGAGGACATCCACCTTCTTCTTCTCCCTCTTCGAGAGGACATACAGTATCCTCATATTCCCATCAGAGACAAATATCCCCACCACATATACCATGTTACCCCCCTCAAGAGAACACCACACAACATACAATGGTGGGACCCACCTTACCTTTCATGGTTAGCTTAAATCTCCTTGATATGGCCAAACTGATTGATGACCCTATATCACATGATCCAACATGGCCAACTATGCATGATAAGCTCCCCTCATATATCCCTAAATTTGAAGGGAAATAAAGAGATGACCCAACAAACCACTTCATGTCATTCCACTTATGGTGTTCCTATATTAACATAGTGGAAGACTTAGTGAGGCTTCGCCTCTTTCAGCAAACCCTTACAAGAAGAACTACAAAATGGTATGTGAACTTACCAGGATCCACGTATGCCACCTTTGGGACATTGGACACCGTATTTATTACATATTTCCAGTTTCCCATTTTCCATGACCTCGATTTGGAAATTCTCATAGAATTTCGACAAAATACCCCTAACCACATAGCGAACCACATCTATGAGTGGTGTAGATGACACAAATCGTGAAAAATCGACATACAACCTCAATTCTTATTGGATTGGTTCATCGAATCACTCCATCCCACAATCGCAAAGGATGTAGCAACCTCATTGCGCCAAACTGAGGAAGAGCCAGCCTAAAGGCCCACCATTTTGATCTCATTTATTCACAATCTAGTTACTTGTATACCATCCTACTCGATGCCCCTCGACATCGATCTTTGGATCATATACTTGCGGGTTCGTCACGTTCTACGGATGGGCTTATTGGGTCCATTTCCCCAAAAGGAAAGGTTCCCCTTCCTCCAACTCCCATGCCATTCAATATGGCACCACAATACCCACCTATCCCTCTTGTGTAGGTAGCCCCTGCACCTGCACCAAATCCTCAGTTTGGTCAGCTACAATATGGACCTTATAGTCCTACCTATACCAATGCAATCCAAGCATCAGCGGTACCTCCACCGTAAATGGCACTAGCCGCTCCTACATCCACATTGTATGGAGAAAGAATCACATATATCCCACCTCATGGGTATAATCCTTATTACCCATTTCCATGCCCTCCTGGTGCTGCCCCCATGCCACACATGGGGGTCAATTTAGTCCAACCTTCTTTTGCACAACAAGTTCAACAATTTGAGCAGTTGAACATTGAAAATCCCCATAATCCTCCAAATTAAGGGAAGAAGAAAGGTAAGAAAAAACAGAACCAACAACAAGGGCAAGGGGGAAACCCACCTCCCCAGCTAAACTAGAACTAGTGTAACCAGAATGTAGGGGCTAATAACCTCCCAAAGCAAGGAAAGAACACTAACCTGAGGACCAATTATTATTGCTCAATTTGCAATGAGTACGGTCACTATACTGACCATTGTACACTCATCGCCGACTGTCAACAGTTGGTTGAATCCAAGAAAAAGCCAACCGTGAATCCTCCACAAGCACCTAATGTTCCACAACCCCAAACCGTTTTCTTGCAACAACCCTTTTCCAATCAAGGGGTTGTTACTCAATGTTGAAATAATATGTAGCTGCGAAATATATTCTTGTATTGCATAAACCCTTCCAAAAGATCAATGCATGGCATTCCAGAGAAAAGCAGAAACTAAAGCATCTTGGAAAGATATAGCTACATAGCTTACTTGGGCAATGTAAAACCCTAAAAGAAGCATGCTAAAGTATACTTGCAATGTCGGCTCAGAAGATTCCAAAATTAATAAATAAAGAAATATTATATTGTCTCCTAGACAAGTCGGCCCAGTCAGCTAGTGAAGTCAGCCCCATAAGGAAAAGTCATCTAGAAATCAAGTATAAACAGAGGCAACACCTACCTCATTTAGACACACCACTCAAGCAAGCAAATTGGCTCAATATAAAGAGACTGGTGAGCAAGGGAGGAAGAGAAGCTAGAAGAAGACTTATATCTTAGGTTTATCTTATCTTATCTTTGTATGTTCTATTCTTGGGGCTTCTTTGTATGAGAGAGCTTTAGCTCGTCATTGTATTGACATTGTACTTTCTTGACGAATCTATACTGAGAAGTTCTGTTGGGTTTTTCCAGTGAAAGGGTTTTCCCAGGATAAATATTTGTGTGTATTGTTGAATGTGTTTCTTTCAGTGATCCCTATGCATGCAATATGATAAATTGAATGAAAGTTGAACATAATTGCTTTGAAGTGAAATTCTAACATGGTATCATAACAGGACTAAAAGAAAGCATTGTGATAATTGCGAAAGTTGGAAACTAGGACTTCTTGGTTCTAGGGTTTCCATCCACGGATCAAGCTCGATCTTAGCATCCTTGAACTTGCCATAGGAGGGTGCATCTATCTATGGAGTTAGATCTTAGATCCGAGAATTTTTAGTTTTGACCTAAATTCTACAGAAACTGCAGAAATTAGGGTTTCCAGTTTTTTCTTGTTTTGTCCACATATCTGAGTGAAAAGAAGGTTTGCTCAACTCACCTTGGGAGGGCACATATTTCCAATGGATCAGATTCTCTGTTGAAGAACTTTCAATTTTGACCCTCCTCCTGCTAGGGTTTCCAAAAGCAGATTTGGCAAGATGACAAACAACACCAAGATTGATGAGAAGCTTGAAGGGGCTGATAAATTCAGAGCATGGAAGTATATGATGCTCCTCATCCTAGAAGAAAATGACTTGGAAAAGTATGTTGAAGAAGAGGTTGTGGAACCAGAGGGAGATGAGTCCAAGGCAAGGCACAAAAAGAACATGGTTAGGGCAACGAGAATCATTGCAGATTCTATCAAGGATCACTTGATCCCTAATGTATCATATTTGAACACTTCGAAGCAAATGTTTGATGCCTTGTCCAGTTTGTTTGAAGGCAAGAACAACAACCAGAAGATGACCTTGAGAACTCATCTCAAGAATGAGAAGATGCAGAACTCAGAACAATGCAATCCTACTTCACAAGGGTATCTCAGATCAAGGAACAACTTGAAGCTATTGGGACATGGTTGAGGAAGCTGAAGTAGTGGTGACTACCTTGAATAGCCTTCCAAGATCATGGGAATATTTCATCTAGGGAATATGCTCTAGAAAGACGTTAACAAACTTCAGTAGACTATGGGAAGAATGTACTCAAGAAGAAGCTAGATTGGTAGCAAGAGAAGCAAAGTTGGGTAATGATGAAGATCAAGCACTAGCAACACACACAAAGAAAGAAAAGAGCATAAAATAAGTTCATTCTTCAAAGAAGTCTCAAAAGTTATAGAAGTCTTAAAAGGATCAAAGGGATTACTTAAACTTCAGATGCTACAACTGCAAGAAGATGGGACATATTGCAAGAAATTGTCCTCAAGTAAGAGGTCAAATCATAAGAGGAAAAGGACATCATGCTCACACCGTAGAAGATGATTAACCCATTCAAAAGAAAACACGAGAAGATGATTCAAGTGAAGAATATGTTTTGATATCATATCTTACAGGGACAATCACTCATGGAAGTGACACATGGCTTGTTGATAGTGGTGCTTCTAAGCACATGACTAGTTACAAGGATTCTCTCACAAGTTTGATTCAAAAGGATTCAACTCATAAGGTGAAGCTTGGAGATGATTATCATTATCCTATTAAAGGAGTAGGAGAAGCCTCCTACAAGTTGGATTCCAGAAAACCTATGAATATGAAGGATGTGTTATATGTATCTGGTTTGAAGAAAAATATTCTATCCAATTCAACATTGGATAAGAAAGGAGTCAGAGTTTCCTTCGTGGATGGAGAAGTTCTCATGTGGCCAAAAGGAAAGACCATTGATGATGCATTCGTGATGGGTATTGAAGCAGGAGGACTATACAAGTTGAAGGGAGACTCAGATTCATCGCTAGCACATAGTACCATGAACCCAAGTGAGCTATGGCATATAAGACTTTCTCATTTAAATTACACAACATTACTGATTCTGAGCAAGGTGGTAACAGGTTTGCCAAAGATCTAGGTAGATCATGATGGTGTTTGCAAAGGATGTGCACAAGGAAAGAATGTGAAGAACCCGTTTCCAAGCAATGACAACAAATCCAAAGGAATCTTTGTAATAACCTTAAACTCATAAAACCACTGAATAACAATAATATAACCAACATGCAAAGGAGATCTCTATACCAACACTATGAATCTGATATCGTGTAAACTCATAAAAACCAGTATACAACAAGAAGCAACATGCATAGTAGATATGTATACAAGAGAGTGGATCTAATCAACAGTAACATAAAATATTCTATGGAGATTTAAGGAGGCATACCTGGTTAGATGACCTAGGAGCTACCATTACCTTGACAACTCCAATGTGTGCAACTGAAGGTGGGGGGATGACTCTCCACCCAACCAACCCCCAGCCAATGGCTGAGGTCCCCTGAGCCCCCAACAATTAACCCTATGCCAGTGCTATCTTGCTTTCCTCTTTCTTGGCTCCTCCAGATCTCTCCTTCCAAAATTCCAAAAGACCAAAAGACCCCCCCTCTCTTCTTCTTCTCCTCCTTTTATCTCCCCTCTCTCCCCTTTTTCTTAATTTCTTTTAATGCAATTTATTTTTCTTCATTTTCCTTTCATATTACTCTTTATTATTTACCTTTTATTAATTATTACATTTTATTATAAATATTCCACATTATGTGTACATGAGGGTTGTTACAATCTTGGACATTGTATATTTAGACGTATGTGGACTAATGTCAGCCACTTAATTAAGCTGGTATGTATACTATGTTTCTTTTATTGATGATTATTCTTGTAAAACTTGGATTTATTTCTTAAAAGAAAAAAGTGAAGTTTTTAGCAAGTTCAAAAAATTCAAGGATCTTGTAGAAAATATTTCTGAAACGGAGATAAATATCTTGAGGTTAGATAATGGAGGAGAGTTTACATCAAATGACTTCAAAGCTCTCTGTAGAGAAGCTGGGCTTAAGAGGGAGATCACTACTCCCTACAATCCGCAGCAGAATGGTGTTGCAGAGAGAAAGAACTAGACGATAATGGAAGTAATGAAGGCCATGATACACGATCAAGACTTACCGACGCATTTATGGGCAGAAGAAGCCAGGATTGTTGTATATGTACATAATAGAATTTCTCATAGTGAACTTGGGAACAAGACACCAGAAGAAATGTTTATAGGAGAAAAGATAGAGGTCAGCCACCTGAAGATATTTGGTTGTCTAGTGTATGTGCATGTTCCCAAGGAGAAAATATCAAAGTTGGATCCTTCAGGCAAGAAGGGTATATTTGTTGGATACAGTGAGACATCGAAGGCATACAAAGTCTACATCCCTGGTTACAGAGAGATTGAGATTAGCAGAGATGTTACCTTCTATGAAGATGCAACTTTTAGCATATCCAAACAGAATCATTTAGATGAGGTCCGTGATGAGGAGCCTGAAGTTCCTAGAGTTGCATAAACAAATAGAAATGATGAGGTTACAGTAGAAGAGTATGTACCGGAGAATCATGACATGACAGAATCTTAGAGACCTATAGAGCCAACTTAAGAGATGATTATACATAAGAGGATACCAACTTGGGCTCGTGAGATTATTTAGGATGTTGAGAAGTATGGTGCTCCAGATGGAACTTTTAGAGAAATAAAGAAATTGAGACCATATTCTAGCTATGTGGCATTGTTATTTGATATCATTGATGAAGAGCCTACCTGTTATGAAGAGGTTGCAGAAAAGAAAGTATGGAAGGATGCCATGATTGAAGAATACTAGTCAATTATAAAGAATGATGTTTGGGATGCGGTTCCAAAACCGAAATATGAGTCAGTGGTATCTTCAAAGTGGATCTTCAAGATGGAGCATTCAGTAGACACCAGTATCGAGAAGTATAAGGAAGTATTCGTGGCACGTGGCTTCTCCCATAAAGAAGTAATAAATTACGAGGAGATTTTTGCTCCAGTAGCAAGATACACTTCGATTAGAGCTATACTTGCTATAGTTGCAAAAATGAAATGGAATGTACACCAGATGGACATGAAAACAAATTTTCTGAATGGTGTAGTGGAAGAGGAAGTGTATGTGGATCAACCACAAGAATTTGAGACACATAACAGAAAGACACATGTGTGCAAATTAAAGAAGTCCTTGTATGGATTGAAGCAAGTACCCATGTCATGGTACGACAGAATTGACAGCATTCTGATCAAGCTTGGGATTTACCAAGAGTAAAGTAGATTCCAACCTTTACTACAAGGTTGTGAATGGTGAACTAGTGATACTAATGTTATATGTGGATGATCTGTTTCTAACAGGGGATGAGAAGCTCATCACTGAATGTAAGAGGAATCTTGCTGCAGAGTTCGAGACAAAAGACCTAGGTATGGTGCACTATTTATTGGGTCTAGAGGTATGGCGGAAATTGAATGAGATTTTCCTTAGCCAAGGAAAATATGTTGTGGAAATATTGAAGAGGTTTGGAATGACGGATAGTAAAGCCATGCCTACACCGATGGTGACAAACATGAAGTTATTGAGTGATACTTCATCAGAGACAATGGATGCCACCATGTATAGACAAATGATTGGTTCATTGATGTATTTGATGAACATGAGGCCATATATATGCTTTGAGGTGAACACTTTGAGTTAGTACATGGTTGAGCTGAGATGTGTTCACTTGATTGCGGAAAATCATGTGATGAGGTACCAGAAAAGTACAATTGACTATGGACTTAGATATGTTTCAGATTGTGATATAAGTCTATAAGGATATACTGATTTAGATTGGGCTGGTAGTGTCACATATCAAAAGAGTACATCAGGATGTTGCTTCAGTTTGGGTTCAACTATTATTTTGTGGCTCAGCAGGAAGTAGACTAGTGTGGCACTCAGTACAGCCGAGGCAGAGTATATTGCAGCATGTTCAGCCAATAGCGAAGCTGTGTGGCTTCGAAAGTTGCTCGTAGGTTTGTTTGATCCCGAGTTTGAGGTGACGTGTATCTTTTGTGACAGCCAGAGTTTCATAAAGTTATCAGAGAACCCTGTATTTCATGACAAGTCCAAGCACGTCGAGATCATGTACCATTACATTCGTGATATGGTATAGAAGGGAGCCGTGAAGCTCTAGTATGCTGCGACAGACGAGTAGATAGCCGATGTGTTGACCAAGCTTTTGTTAAGGGTAAAGTTTGAATAATTCAGTGACAAGATTGGAGTGGTCCAAATAGACTTCCCTCGTGAGAGAGAGTGATGAGTTACATATGCGATTTCAGGAGGCAGTAGCACACTGAGTGTGGGAGCAGGGGGTAGTCATTCATGGACTAGTTTCCTAGATTTTGTGTGAGATAGGAAAAGTTGCGTAATGAAATAAGGTCCGACAATATGCCAAGACCCATAAGGTCTGAAAGGAAAATGAGGCTACACCCACTAGTGAGATTCTATACTGAAATCCTGAATGCATAATGTAATCAAAGGGCTTGTTCACACATAACTTCTAGTAAGGGAGAGATTCGTGAAAGGTCAACAAGTAAATGGTGAAGCACAACTCAGCAGAAGTAGTGTTGAAGATTATATTAGAAGAATACCTTCCTTACTGAGAGGAAGTGTTGAAATAATATGCAACTACAAAAGATATTCTTGTATTGCATAAACCGTAATGTAAAACCCTAAAATAACCATGCTAAAGTATACTTGCAATGTCGGCTCAGAAGATTCCATAAATAATAAATAAAGAAATATTATATTATCTCCTAAACAAGTCGGCCCCAGCCAGCTAATGAAGTCGGCCCCATAAGGAAAATTCATCCGGAAATAAAGTATAAATAGAGGCAACCCGTACCTCATTTGGAGAGACCACTCAAGCAAGCAAGTTCGTTTAAGACAAAGAGACTGGTGCGCAAGGGAGGAAGAGAATATGGAAGAAGAATTATATCTCAGGTTTATCTTATCTTATCTTTACATCTTCTATTCTCGGGGCATATTTGTATGAGAGAGATTTAGCTCTTTGTTGTATTGACATTGTACTTTGTTGACGAATCAATACTGAGAAGTTCTGTTGGGTTTTTCCTGTGAAAGGGTTTTCCCAGGATAAATATTTGTGTCTATTGTTGAATGTGTTTCTTTCAGTGATACTTATGCATGAAATATGATAAATTGAATGAAATTCTAACTTAATTGCTCTTAAGTAAAATTCTAACACTCACCAGCCAAATCCCCACCCCCAGGGCGATGGACCCTTTCAGAACATCTACATGAACACGACAAACAACCACCTACAGACACGAACCAAAGGCTATGGCAACCCTGAGCCTTCACAAGTGGAGGGTGTACCTACCCCTTCGGGGGGCCCTTTGCAAATACCACACCCAAGTGGTGAACAACTCCCAAGGATCCCAAAGGTACCACTTAGGCGCACCCCCCATAACCCTCATATGAAAGTTGCCACACTATTGTGGATGAATTTTCTCAGTCACCAACTGCCATGTCCACGTTAGAGGTGCTATAGTCATGCCCAATGAAATAGAAAGCATTATTGAATGCACTCAACGCCGTCGGCTCTTCCAACTCACGCCTTATGACCTTTGATCTCAATAAAGGTGAGCCATGAATACCCTTATCATTTGTTTTCCAAGTTCCAGTCACGGTTAAAAACCTTATGATTCATCGATGCATCATCAATGAAGGCGCATCCACGTGTCATGTCATATAATGTATGGAAACAATCGGGTTTTCTCAAGTTAGTCCCCTCATCTATAGCCCTTCACACATATGACGGGATACCATCAAAACCTAGGGGATTGTACTAGAATGTCCCCATTGAGCTAGGGGAAAAAATGGTCATGATCGATATCAAAGCAGTCGATGCACAACTTGACTACAATATCCTTTTGGGTTGTAGTTATATGTATGCCATGAAGGTGGTTGCCTCTTCGTCCTTTCACATCGTGATGTTTCCCTTTAATGGGAAGATAGTCACCCTCGACCAGCTCAATTTCTATGAACCCCATACCAATACCAACCCCAACAATGTGTTACCCACCATCAACGAAACCAGTCAACCCCCTTACATTGATATATGCCCAGGAGTGTATAAAGACTCCAATATTCAGGTCCTCCACTTGAGATCCCTGCATCAACCGATGGCCTTATGTGCACCATTTTCACCTCTGAAAATTCACCTACCACCCCATCGACATCATCACCAACACCTCCGATGAGTCATGGCGTTGAATAGATGTTGAGTCCATTAGTACCTCCCATATTTTGAATACCATTCTTGTATCCCCCCAAAGGATTACAAGGGACGTCGATTATTACTCAGTTGAATCTAGTTGGGATCACTTTGGGTATACCTGTGTAGTACCTCACTCCTCCCTACCCAAAAATGGCCTCGAAACCTATGTCCCACCATGAGTTTATCATTGTCTTGACTATGATGCCATCTAGGCCAATTACACCATCTGTACTGAACTTCGAGCCTATGAAACCTATGACTAAACCACCGCTGTATGTCACTAAACCCGTCAATGGTGGAATTATACAGCTTAAGTTGAAATCCCCCATCGTCACCAACCCCCTCCCCGAACCATCATTGGAAGTATCCAAGCCTAAAGTAGGGGGCATAACCTAACAATGGTTAAAAACCCCGATAATGGCCACCACTACTCCTACAACCAGGGTCAATCCACAATGTGCCCTATGCAAGCAACAAGGCCATGCAACTAACTTGTGCCCCACCTTACTAGAGCTCAGGAATTTGCTTAATACCCCTGCTAGTGTGATCCATGCATCACATACAATAGTAGGGGGGACCTCTTCCTCCGCATCTTTTCCCAGTACAACAACTAAGTCCAAATTGTTGCGTAGCAATCACGCATGTTCCACTACAAGGAAAAGGTCCTTTAGCGTAGGTTATAGTGGATGCTCCGCTTAAAAGAGTCCAAAAATTTGTTTATAGTGGAGGTCACTAGCGGAGACGAGCGACCGGAGGTTTTTTCGGTGCACTTATTTTAATGAGAACACACCGATGCATTACATATACAGAAGCACCGAGCCTCCATCTACCATGTTGCACCGCGTCCAAAAAAATCATCAAACGCAAAAAAATAAAAAAATCTAAACCGGTGCGTTACGTAAACATAAACACCCACATGTGTTCCCTTAAACATAAATGCCCTACACTATATTTTAGTAAAAAAATAAAAAAATATTATTTTATTAAAATATTCCTGAGATTTTTTTTAGAAGCCTATACACGGTGCGTTACCGAATACTAAATGCCCCGATGTGTGTAGTAGAAACAAACACACCATATAATCTTTTATTGAAAAATTAAAAAAATTAATTTATTAAACAAACACGTTAACTTTTATAGGTAAAGACCTCATCTCAGTGTGTTCGTTAACATTGAACGCTCCGGTGCGTCTAATCATAATGAACACACCGATATATATTTTATTAAAAATAATACAATTATTTTATTCAAAAAGTCTCGCAAAATTTTACTAAAAGCCTCATAATGATGCGTCAGTATATAAACGCTTCGATGCATGTCAGAGACTGTAATGCATCGCTTAATTTTTTATTAAAAATAAAAATCTATAATTTTATTCCTACGCAATTTTTTAAAACCTCTTATTGGTGCGTTAGGTGATACAAAAAACCCAGGTGTGTGAATAGCACTAGAACACACCAAAGATTATTCTATTAAAAATAAAAAATATTTTTTATTATTTTATTTTAAAACCTGCTCGCACCAGTGCGCTTGACTGTCAGGCGCACCGAAAAAAGGTTTAATAAAAAAACATTACCGTGGTGTCAAACTCATTTTTACACTCTTCAGTGCGATTTATCCCACCTGCACTGGTGCTGCACCTCACCCACTTGGATACCCTCACATCCATGGTGCACGTGGAAAAATTCCCCACTACTGTTGGCTGCTGACTCTAGTTTGAATTTTTCCAAACGGTGGGAAATACATCTCCAATATGCCCCCCCAACGGGTTGTTTAATAGGTAAATTGATTCTTACTTCATAATTTAAATTTTTAGCGTATTATTTTTGAAAATTGACCTTCAAATTTTCATATTTAAAAAAAATAAAAATTTGCACGGTGTGTTCGATCCTTTCGGCTCGGACCGCCTAATGGTGAACCCTATAATGTTTTACAGGGCGCACCATTAGCGGTGCAAGCTGAACAGATCGAATGCACCTCTACATCACGAAAAAATATTTTAAAGCATTGAACTGCTTATCGGTGTGTTTGACACTAAAGAACACCGTCCTTACGGTGCACTTATGTTTATTGAACACATCGATTAACAAAAACTTGTAGATGAAAACATTAATTATATGGTGATAATAGTGCACGCATGTGCACTGGTTTTGTTGCTCTGACGTGCAGTAGGCGCTCCAATTTTGAACCCCAAAAATCATAATTTAACGGTGCTTCATTGGCACGTCAATGCATTGGTGCACGATGCTCTGAAGTGCCCAAGGAGCACTTTGAATTGATTTCCATAAAAACATTAATTTAATAAATAATGGTGCATTCAGATCATTTAAGCGCATCGTTTCCAGTGCACTAATGTGCCCAAGGAGCACCATTAATAGAGCGTATGAAAATATAATTTAATGGTGCTCCTAGTGCACATGAGTGCACCAGTACTTGGTGCGCTCACTTGATTTAGGTGCACCGACAACCAAAATTTAGAAAATATCCCAATGTGTATAGTCGTTGGCACCCCATTGAAATAAATTTTAATTATATAGAATCATAATAGTGGTGCGCATTACATATTTCAGCGCACCGTAAAATGGTGCAATTTATATATAAACGCACCGTTGGTGGTGCAGTTCGTGTATAAAAGCAGCAGAAGCGGTGCACCTATGTTATTGAGGTGCACCACTTCTAAGAAAATATTTTTTGAGAGAAAATATATTATTGATGTTATTAAATAGGATTTTAATTGAATGAAATATTACATGTTTTTATATATCTACTTATGACACTGAATCATATTATATGTGAAATAGAGACGTAAGCGACAACAAGCTGCTCTGCAGGGGTGCACATCTGGATAAATTCAACATGGTCATAGAATGGGAAGCTAGGGACAGGGACATGGATTTGTATCCTCACCCCATTACTGGTAAGACTATAGAGCTCTCGAGGGCTGTTAGCTTGCTAAAGTTCTATCAGGAGGATACATCCCTCAAGGGTAACTCTTCATTGTTGTGTCAGTTCATCCGACGCTGGGATCATCAGAGGCATACATTTCGTGTTGGTCCCAGTGAATGGTTCCATCCCACCGAGGAGGACATCTATTTCATCATTGGGCTATCCAGGAGAGGGGAGGATTTTTACTAGTTCGTTGATGTCCCAACTGGTGCTGCAACATAGAGTCAGCTAGCTTACTCTTTGAGATATATCAATGACGAGGTCATCCATCCCTTTGATTTTTCAGGTGAGCGACGTGCAACTTAGGATCTCTACTTTTGGTCGAGAGGAGGTTAGGTGTCTTTCTCTTTTGCTTAAGATGCTAGTCATACTCCACCAGTGATGTGCAGTGCATTAGTTTCCCTCTATTGTATTATGTTGACTCTTTAGTGAAGAGACCTAGATGCATTAGGTGGTCTGTCTTTTTTTTACGATAATTTTGCTATGCTTTGGATAGATGTCGTGCAATGATTGATGGGAGGTCCAACTTCCCTTTCTGTTCAGAGTTTTTTTTCTATTTTTTGAGATGTTTCAGGACACCAGTACCTCCTTTCAGCGTCTCCCTTACAAGCTGATGACAAAGGTGCGTATGCACATGTGGGGGCAAATGATGCCCAAGAGGGGGCAACCTGACTTCCCAGCTAGGATCACGTTAGATGTGGTCTAGATGGTAGGCAGTGAGGAAGACCACGCACTAGACATTGTGCCATATCCATATGCGGGCTTGGACTGGAGAGGGTGCCACGATATCTTATTCACACCAGAGGAGCCACTAGATGAGAGAGTTAATATTAACATTATGCTTAAATTATTCTAATATCATTTTATTCTCTTTATACTTAATGCAAATGAAATATCTTCTAAATATTTTTTTTTAATGAAATTGTCTAATTATTATTCATGTGTACTATATTTTTTGCAAACATTGGCACATTCAATGGTGAGGCCGGGCCGCCTCCTCCCACTCAGGAGGATTAGGATATGGAGGAGCTCGATCAGGCCAGGACATAGTTGGAAGGTAGACATCCTGGTCACCTCCCATGCAGGCCCCAGTATAGGTATCACCAAGATGTGGTAGACAGGTTGGCCACATTATTAGCAGATGAGGGGGTTCAGCCTGTACGGGTGCAAGACATTATTCGACAGCCTCACCTCGCAGAGATATGGAGGATTCTTCCCGCTGAGATGAGGTTGTTGATGTAGCATATTGTCAGTGCATGCATTCAGTTAGTTGCTAGGAGGTATGACCATCAACTTCCTCCTCCACCTCCACCCCCTCCTCCATCATCTTCGACATCTACTACTCCACCTCCTCCTCCATCAGCTTCATCGACATCTCATCCACATCCTCCTCCATCAGCTTCATTGACATCTCATCCACCTCCTCCTCCTCCACCGCCACCCCCTCCTCCACCATATTCGACATCTACTACTCCACTTCCTCCTCCATCAGCTTCGTCAACATCTCATCACCTCCTCCTCCTCCACTTCCTCTTCCATCAACTCCTTTATCATCTCCTCTACTCGTACTTGACCGACCTTCCATTCCTACTTCATCATATCCTCTACTCCTACTCGAATGACCTGCAGATCCTACTGATTGACCCAACCATCCACCATTTCCTGCTCCAGTTGCCTCTATTGTAGATACGATACTCAGAGGGGGTACGATTCAACTTGATGGACCTATCTATGCTGCTCTTCGAGATGGTGTTTTTCCTGGAAGAGGTACTTATGCCTTTGGCTCTATTGGTGGAGGTTTCGATGCCTCTAACTCTACTGGAAGAGGTGTTGATACTACCTCTGGCTCTATTGGTGGAGGTGACGATGCCTCTAGATATCGTGGGAGAGATACTGATGATGCCTATGGTGGAGGTGGATCAAATATGTCATAGCAGTTATTGGACTATATATATTTATTTGGCATGTATCATCAGTTTGATGTTATGTATGTTCATATCTATATATATACTGCATATTTTTTCATGTTTATGTTGATGTCGATGGTTATGTTGATGTTTATTTATATGTACTTGATGGTGTGTATGTTAGATTACGTTAGATGATGTTTGTTTGATGTGTGTGATGCTTAAGCATGTTATAATATAATGTGGCTTGTGTTATGTTAGATGATGGCAATGTAATGTTTAAGATGTTATGCTCATGTTTATGTTTATATGTTTATGATGTTGTATCGATGATTTTTATGTTTTATGTTAGATGGTGAAAATGATCATGATGATGGTATGATGATGTTTATGTTTATGTTTATTATGGTATGATGATGTTTATGTTTATGTTTTTTAGGTGGTATGATGATATATATTTAAAATTATAAATTAGGATATTTATTAATGTCATGTGATTGATTGATCATGTGTTTAAAATAGTGATTGTTAGATGGTGACAATGATAATGATGGTATGTTTATGTTTATGTCGTGAAAATGATGACAATGGTATTGTTATCACGGAACTTGTAGTTGTACCAAGAGAGATAAAGAGGCTAGTGAACGTACTCTAGACCTTCTAGGGAAATGTGAAGAGAGGGATCAAGAGTAAGTAGATCTAGATGGTAAAGGTGTTGGACAACTAAAGAGGTGACCCAAGAGAGCCACAATTTCCAAGGATAAATGGTTGTCATGCTAATCGAGGCAATATTCACTTTAGATCAAGAAAACGCAAGACCAAGGGAGAGACCCTAGCTAACCAAAAGAGGCTAGCGAACCTACTCTAGACCTTTTAGGGAAATGTGAAGAGAGGGATCAAGAGTAAGTAGATCTAGATCTAAGGAAGACAAGTGACAAATAGAGTTAGGGCATGGTTGAGGAGGCTTATAGAAGAGATAAATGCTCAACCATGAAATGAATATGCCACTTATGAGATTAGAAGAATAGATCTACTTCCAATAAAAAAGACCCAATTGGGGCCCACCCTTAAATTAAGGAAAATGAGTGAAATGGGGCCCAACCTTAAATTAAGGAAAATGAGTGAAATGAGGCCCACAAAGTAAAATTTAAGTTGGAATGGCACTAGGAGGGTGGCTAAAATATAGATCTGAAGTTTTAATGACAAAATAGCAACACCCAGATGATAGATCTAGAAAAAGACCACTAACCCACAAGTTCGACCTCCCTTGGAGAGATCCAGTGCCTTAGATCGAGGGGTAAATGGAGCCGGATTCCCACCAAATTTGGTCGCCAAGGTTCTTTAATTTATTTTAAAGTGAGTTTTAATTATTACACCCAAATTATCGCAAGATCTATCATATCTATAAAACTAGGGTTTTAACAATGAGGGTTTGAAGTGACCAATGGGTAAAATGCATGGAAACCAATATGTACCTTATAGATCTTACCTCAAAAGCTTGCGGCTGCCTTGAAAAATTATAATCTTCCCAAAGTGAGGCAAACAAGAGTGAGATCCATCTTCCCCAAGTAGAATCGCTATCCTTTAAGAGTGACCAGTGCGCCCTTCCCTACCAAAAAAATCTATAATGAGAATAAATCAAGCATGAAAGAAACTATAAGGAAGAAAATATGAAACAAGTAGCATCAAAATGTCACGAAGATACAATAAAGATACTCCCCGAGACAAAGGTTGATCTGAGAGAGAGATATGGGTTTTCCCCACAATAACGCCCTCTTCAATTCACCCTCCTCTTCTACCACGCGACCTCCCTGCATAAAAACGTTTGGAACAAGCTAGATTCACAATGATAAGACAAAGAAAATATTATATATTAAATTGCAATAGAATTCATCAAAGCCAAAAGAAGTAGAGATGCAAAATAGTATTTTTTATTCCAAGAGTTCAAGAGCTCAAAGGTGCCTTTACAATGAGGGGGTCTCTTCCTTAAATAGGAATGAGAGAGACCAAAACCCTAATCACTTTATGAACGAGTGGTGGATATGAAAAGATAAACATAATATAATCGACGACTATGATGAGCCGGAACTAAAACACATGGAGCAACTCACTAATGAAGGGTGCACACTCACTAAGGTGGCCCTAGGGGGGTCGCACCACATAAAAGAAGATTAGGATGAGTATAAGGAGAACATGGTGGGGATAGGAGGTGTTAATATCCTTCACTAGAATCACCCCATGACACAATGATAAAATATATGACTCAATAACATCACAAAGTGACCAAGTGACCAAATCGTGGCCCCCTCAATAGCATAATAATACATCAAAATAATGCCCCGGAGTGTGTGTGGACCCCACTGAATGATGAAATTGTCCGGGAAGGTATGGGATGCATCATGAATTACCTCTAAACAAATTTCATGCCAATTCCTTGCCTCATTTGCTCAAATCGAATTCCTCAATGACCATTTTATCCCATTTTTTATCCTTGAAAAATCACCTGTAAATCAATAAAATTCCTATAGCTCTCTGCCTGGTGCTCCGGGCAAAAATATGACTGTACCAAAGTGTCTGGGGGTATGGAAATATGGTAATAACAAGTGGCTGGACCCCATACTCCCTCTATAGCTCCCTAGGATAACCAAATAAAAACTCATCTATGTTGCCAGGCCATTTTATTATGGCAAATCTGCATAAAAGTGACAATCTGAGTGAAATCTCGTCCGAGAGTGCCTGTAACTGAAATTTGAGTGTACCAGTGGACTCAGAAGGTCCAAATGCACTAGATATGAATACTCATATACCCAGTGGCTACCTGGATAATCAATCTGTAGTCTCAACCATGCACGAAACAATAAAATAAATGGTCTGTAAATAATTATAACTATAAAAACCCATCAAACATCAAGTGAAACCTATGTCTGCTGCATGGAACTATCAAATGGGAATCAAAGGACCATAAATTATCATCCTCGAACATCACTGGTCCAACTCATCTCAGACCCTATGGTTGACTTATTTGACCAGGTCAAGCTCGATCAAAATGTGACCCAGGCTAAAAATGCCTGATGCTGCAAGTACAAATGGTTAACGTATGCTCTTTTAATCATTCTAATAGCAAGACTTAAAGTAGGAAATATCATTTCACTGGCAGTTAATCAATAATTATATCAAATATAAGTTTAAATAACCATTTACTCAAAACAAAACCTTAAGAATATACTCATAACAACCATATCCATATCATATATATATATATACCGCCAAATCATGATCACTAGATACTAAGTCAAGCTATTAAGATGACCAATAGAGCAAGACAATCATAACCAATGCACACTATAAACCTGTTGGGCCATATACCTGTACCTGCCATCTGGATCATCAATAACCACTAGAAACACTGCTGTCGAAACTCTGGGAACTGCAATTCTTTGTATGGAATGAAAATGGTCATCTCGGTCATCAAATTTGAGGTCATGAGGCTCAGTCTTGGCATAAGGTTCATTGCTATCTGATTTGGGGCTGCTCTGATATGTGAGTGATCATCAAAAAGTACTACTCATCATAGGTTGATCTCATCAAAACTGTGTAAAGGCTTGGCTAAAAAATGTATAAGAATCTGCTCCGCAATCATGGTAGCCCGACTACTATGGATGTGATAACAGGTGCATTAATGTTTGTTAGGTGTTGAAAATGATGATGATCGTATGCTTATGTAAAAGAACTTTGTACTATTCAAAATCATGTGGGTCTTTAAATCAGTAACTATTAATTTAGTCGACAAAATCATCACAATTTGCATTGTAAATTATGATATAAAAGAAGTTTTTGTATGACTTAACAAGTTTTCAAAGCATTAGACCTTTGTAAAGAAAGTTATTGGGTTTTTAATTTTGATCAAAATTTTAGCATCCTTTCAACCATTTTTCATATTAAATAATTTCAACCTAAATTTTGTGGACAATTTGAAGTATGGTTTCATATATATGTTGATATATTGGTTAGAAAATGAATTTGAAAGTATGGTTGGTTGTGAGGTCATCATAAATGTGAAAATATGGATTAGAGTAATGGTCATTGAAAATGTTGAAAATTAATGTTTAATTAATTAACTTAATATAGTTTTTTTTACATAATATAATTGAATTAAAAATATCATTGAATTAAATATTTTATGAATTTTGTGTTGATAATGGATGAAGTTGTGGCAACTTTATGATTTATGACTGTTTTTTTTTTCACACAGAAAAAAAAAACAACTTATATTAAAGAGAAGTTGTGTCAAAATATACATAAGAACAAGGAGGGTGAGTTGCCAACTCCAATGTTGAAAGCTACATAACGAAGTTCTAGCATAACTACATCATCATTTCTAAGAAATATCCCAAACTAAGGCTAGAAAACCACCATAAATAACAAAAAAATAGCTATGCGAATTAGTCAACCAAGGAAATGGTGGTCGCTAGATTACCACCATAGGATTCTTCCACATCCATGAATCCATTCATAAATCCCACTGCTCTTTTAGAAAGAAGATCAACATCCTGATTATGTTCTCTCTATATATGCCTGAAAGAAATAGAGGCAAATGAAGAAATGAGAGCTCTAGTCCTCATAAGCCAACCATTAAGCTCCACTGAGTGTAAACATTGACTACCACCAGCCCAATTTACCACACACTAAGAAGCTCCAAAAATGGAAAGATTACGGATTCCCATTCCCTTGGAAAACCAGAGTAAGCCCCATAAGGAGAGGAGCTCAGCGCGAGTGTTTGATCCGCTCCTCGCTCCAAAAAAAGATGAAACACATGCTCCTGCGAGAGCTTCAATATCACACCCGCTCCACAACAACCAGCCTGGGCAGCTCCATAAAAAAAAACAAGTGGGAAACATTAATCCAATTCAAAAAAAGGTTTATACCGACGACACTTCCTAGTGTGAACCACATAAACAACTGAGTAGTAGTGCAAAATCTTAGCAGTGAGATGAAGGATAGGAGTTCTTCGGCCCCTAAAGATTAAATATGATTGTTGTAATATAATTTGTCATAGTATCATGTTTATATATATTTTTAGTTTGTACTCATAGTATTATGTTTCTGTAATAATTTTTTTTTTTTTGGTGTTCATATTACTCTTATATAATTTCTATGGATATTATAATTTATTGTAATTTTCTTAATAATGTAGTGAAATTTGTCATAATATTATACTTATAGAATAATATATTTATTTTGTTGCAACTTTATGTTGAGTATTACGAAATAATATATAATGATTTTTAATAGGGAAATTAAGTCTTCATTGTATAATGTTGTGTATAATTTAATTATTCAAATGATAAACATAAATGAATCATTTTTTATAAATCTAACCAAACATCATAACAAAAAGTCAAGTATTACCATGTAATATTATTATAAAATATGAATATGAACATCACAAAAAAACATGTAAATATGAACATCAATATGACCTATCAATGTATCATTCAAGTTTTTTTTATTTTTTTGACAATAACTCACTTTACAATAACAAATATCAAAGCTCTAATAGGAAGAAAGGCAAATACTTAATTAAAAGAACAACATTTTCTCTCAATTGTAAACCCAAAAGTTGCATTCTCCAAACTTATTATTATTAATCATGATCTTCATTATATAATATAATATTAGTCCACAATGAAGGAACACATTTTAATATACCCTCTAAAAATGAGGTTTGGTTATGATTAATACATAATTAACATTATTTGTTTGTGGATGCTCAAAGCTAGCTAGTGTTCAAAGAATTGCAATTATTTTCAATATTGACAGTTATTTACTTTTCCATTAAATGCGATTGGAGAAGATGATAAAAGGGAGTTGGATCACGTTCCCAAGAGCCATGCTAAACAAGGTCAAATGATGGAATAACCCATCAAAAATGAAACTTGAAATAAATATAGATTTGAATATGCATATTCCAAATATAGGATTTAAAAAAAATATTGTTTGTTATTTTTAATTTATTATATCATATAAACTCTAAAGGATATACATATTTTATTAATCTTGCCATAAGTTTTTTCCCTTAATGATATATACGTGTCTAAGTATCTAAAATTTAAATATAAGTGTAAGTATAATATAAGCATTAAATTGACCCTGTTATTGAAATGAGAGTAGATGAAATTACAACAAACAATAAATATGATTAATATCAATGATAATTCGTACTCTAATTCGCTGATTCTGATCCAATTGTAACAATACAATAAATTAAATGATAAAACCCACACTGCAATTATGAACTAAATGGAAAGCTACAAATATCATCTATAACTATAGAGAATGACATACAATCATTCCATAAAAATCACAAATTACTCGATAGACATGAAACATATTTCACATCATATTGGTTGTTAACCAACTCAAATTGTTATCCAGTAATCAACTTTCCATTTCCACCATCATAATATGAAAAATAAACAATATAATTAGACAATCAAAGATAACAATAACAAGATGATATCTCAATTTGTAAATGATGAAATAAAACATGTACATATCACTATGTTTCCATCACCCTCATTATCTTCTTTGGTTGGCATGATAGCACTGTTGTGTTGATATATTTGTAACTTTGGAATATATTCACTTGTATATTGTATGTATTACATTTGTACTTCATTGTATCCCCGACGGAGATGTCTTTTTCCTCCGATCGGAAGTGTCGTCATTTGTATTCTATTGTTGTACCTTCGACGGAGAGCTTTGTTCCTCCAAGTCGGAGAAGTCATTATTGTACTTGAGTCATGTAAAGTCATTGAGATCCATCCTCCCATGGATGACACGGCATTAGACCCTGGAGTAGTGTCTCAAGTTATATTGTAAGTGTTGTAACTTATATTTGATGGGTTATTAGACCACCTTGGTGGGGTCTTCCCTGTATGAGTCATGTGGGTTAAAGGGTTATTAGACCACCCTAGTGGGGTCGGCCCAGTGACAAGTAGTAATGGGTTATTAGACTCTCATAAGGGAGGTCGGCCCAGTTAGAGTAAAAGGCAAGTCAAGTCATTGTATAAATAGAGAGCGTGTCTCTCTCATTCTATTCATTCACTCACTCACTCACTTCGCATTAGTGAGAGAGAGGAGGAGTGCGCACAAGTGGAGGAAGAGTAGCTACTACAGATATTTATCTTTTGGGGATTCATCTTGGTGATATTTGTATTGGTGCTTATTCTATCTCTGAGGAAGTTGCAGGGTTTTTCACCTTCTTGGTTTTCCTCGGTGAAATGCTTTGTGTCTCTTGTCTCTTATGCTTGATATGTTGTGCATGTTGTTCTTTCAGTTAAGATCCTAGATCATATTGAATTAAATGATGAAAAACTAACATGGTATCAAAGCTAGCCTGAAGGAAGGCATTGTATGGCATTTATAACATTTGTTGCACTTGCGACAAATTGGAAGCTAGGGCTTGATATAGTAAAAACTAGTCATCGTGGCACTTTCGCTATAAATCAGTTTTGGAGAAGGTTCAGGATCTAAAACGTTTACAGGATGAAGATGAAATGTTCATGTACCTTGTGTCCAAAGATCAGCCTCATATTCATTGTACTTTATGAGATATGATCTGTACAAGTTAGGGTTTCTGCCTCTTCCAGATTGAATCCCTAAACAGGTGACCTAGGCACATAGGTCATATCTCAGGCTTGGAAGCTCCAAATGGAATTCTATAAAAAGTATCAGGTAGGGAATAGACTGTAGTTTCACAAGTCTGCTTTTCATAGGCCGAAGTTGAAACAGTGACACGTGGCACTCTGTACATGTTCACTATGCTGTTTCTTCTCATAAACATGTCATGTTGCGACACTTGGCATATATCTCTAATGGAGAATCCATTTGAGGTCAAATCTGTGGGGTTGGAAAGATGACAAGGAATTATACAACAGGACAAAGTTTCAGAACCTGAGGATCGGAAATTTCAGAGTTGCATCAGAAATAATATGGCATATATTTCTGTCAAAACAGAATTGGATTATGAGCACTTTCATTCTTGGCTTGTCACTGCTGCGGGAAATTAAGGTTTCTGCAAAAGTTGGAATTTTTGGAATCTGATACCATGGCTGGATGCTCCTCATCAAAATCAAAATTTAGAGACCAAGATCGAAGTTTTTGGTTGGGTATAACCCCGGGCTCTATCAAACCCTAGTTCGGGATTTTGACCAGAAAACCAGAAAACTTGAAAACCAGAATTTGACAGAAGCTGCAGATACGAAACTTTCAAAGTCAATTTTGAGGGGTCAAATTTTGGAGACTTCAAAATTGAAGTATACCATCTTGATCAGCTCAGCAAGGCACACTTTTTCATCCAATCAGAAGTTTGAATTTCAAAGTTTGAATTTTTAGGGTTTCTGTGACAAACCCTAATCCAGCTCCAGATCCAGCTTCAACAAATCAAAGTGGATTGGGTTAATCCTATAAGAGAATGAATTGACACCTACATAAGTGAAGAAGTTCCAGTTCCAGAGGGAGTTGAGGCTAAATCCTTACATAAGAAGACTACAAGCAATCCCGATAGGTATGACTTGAGGAGATACATGTATGTTTTGAAATCTATTCATGATTAAGTTTATAATATGTTTGTCTTCATATTATTGAGGTTAGTAACAATCTTGATTAATTCTAGACTTGTCTTATCACCCTAGTAAAAGTATGAATGCATGTGAATGATAGAAGACATTTATTGATTAGGGTTATGACACTTATGATTGTACTAATGCACTGTGGTGTTGCATGAGGATGATGTTGTCTGTTAACATAAAAGGTACATCAATAAAGACAAATCAAGTACTAGATCAAGAACATATGACCATGGTGACATGAAGACAAATACTCATTGATAGTCATGGACACATAGAAGCTCTACTTACGAGGTATGTATAATTTGGTTCTACAATGGTTAACTTATATGAGATATGTAGGTTACTAGCACAAGTCATTGAAGAGAACAAGAAGACATTATGTGGGTATGTTAGACATAACTAGAAAGCATGATAATCCATGTATGTTTTTCCTATATCAAGTTAGAGTCCTACCTTGTGTTAGGATCTTATATAAGTATACTTGGTATGATTGATAATTCATGAAGTTATAAGTTTGGGTAATCATGGGTTTATGCATATTATGCTTCTTAGTTTGATTAATGATATGACAAACTAGAAGAGTCCTATGGTCAAATAAAAATATGCATAAGTAAAAGAAGTCCTCCCTGAAACCTTGAATACTAACGCTTGTGTATGAAATGATCATGACAATACATGATTAAGATTATTTAGAATCATAATGTTTTGATAAGTATTGAGATCATACTAATGCATGCATGATTATGTATGAGATATTGAGGATGACAAAATGATGACACTAGTGCACACTTAAGCATGCATAGTGGTCCAGGTTGGATAGAAGTTCAAAGACATATAATCATGATGATATCATAAAGGAAGCAAAGATCAAGAGGGAGCACACTCCAGGAAGCAAAGATCAAGAGGGAGCACACTCCAGTTGTTCCTGCAAGGGAGTCCACCCAACAACCAAACAAAGATAAGTATTTGAATTGTCATTTATTATATATTTGATTACTTAAATGATGTTTTCCAGTCATGTACATGCTTATGTTCCTAGATTTAGGATGCATATTATGCATAATAGAAAAGTTGCATTAATGAACAAGATACTACTAATATGAAAGTAATGGGTTAGTGGCCTATGGTACCACACAACATTCCATTGCTACTTATCTAGAATGAAACCTCTTTGCTGACATGTTGGGAGTTGTGCACACTCTTAACAATGTTCTGGTAGAGATGGAAGGGATCTAGAAAGTTATGGGATATGGATAAATGTTGTATTGAAGCATTGGCTAAGATAATTGCATGATTGTATGACATACATTCTTATGTGTAAGATTTTTTTTTTGAAAAACTATGAGAAGTTTCTAATCATGCAATTGAATTTGACTTGTAGGAAATATTGTGTACAATCACCTACAAAAGAAGGACAACGACATTTGTTCTAGCGATGAAGTTCATGAAAACTACCTATTGAAGATATTGAAGAATATGAAGTTCCTAGGATCAGGGATGCAGTAATGGAAGGATGCCATGATCAAGGAATACCAATCGATCATGAAGAATGATGTTTGGGATGTGGTCCTAAGAGCAGAAGGGAAGTCTGTTGTGACTTCCAAGTAGATCTACAAGATCAAGCATGTTGCAGATAGTAGCATAGAGAAATACAAGGCACGTGATGAAGTGGAAGATACACCAAATGGATGTGAAGACAAATTTCTTGAATGGTGTAGTCGAAGAGGAAGTGGAGCAGCCACTCGGATTTGAGACACATGACAGGGAGTCATATGTGTGCAAATTGAAGAAAGCCTTGTATGGCTTGAAGCAAGCACCCAGGACATGGTACGGCAGGATAGACAACTTCCTGTCCAGTTTGGGCTTTACAAAGAGTAAAGCAGATTCCAACCTTTACTACAAGGTTGAGGAAGGCAATCTGGTGATACTCCTACTGCATATGGATGACTTGTTTGTGACAGGTGAGGATAGGTTGATTTACGATACGAAGAGTAAGCTTGTTGCCGAGTTTGAGATGAAGGACTTGGGTATGATGCATTACTTTCTAGGTATGGAGGTGTGGCAGAGTGCAGATGGAATCTTCCTTGAACAAGGGAAGTATGTAGTAGAGATCCTGAAGTGGTTCGGGATGATGGACTGCAAGGCCATGGCCACACCTATGGCATCGAACCTGAAGCTATTGAGTGATGATTCATCAGAGTTGGTCAATTCCATGATGTATCGTCAAATGATTGGGTCCTTGATGTACTTGATGAACACGAGACTAGATATTTGCTTTGCTGTGAACACCTTGATCCAGTTCCGGACGGATCCGAGACATGTTCACCTGATTGCTGTAAAGCATATTCTGAGGTACCTGAAGAATACGATTGATTATGGGCTCAAGTATGATGCAAATCAAAAGTTTAACCTAGACGGTTATGTTGATTCATAATGGGCAGGCAGTGCTGCAGATAGGAAGAGCACTTCGGGGTGTTACTTTAGTATGGGATCAGGTGTGATATCTTGGTTTAGCAGGAAGCAATCTTGCGTAGCACTGAGTACAGCCAAAGCAGAGTATGTTGCATCTTGTTCATCCTGTCACGAGGTAGTATGGATAAGGAAGCTACTGTTAGATTTATTTGATCTCCAGTTGGATGCTACTTGTATCTTCTATGACAACCAGAGTTGTGTGAAGTTGTCAGAGAACCCAACGTTCCATGACAAGTCGAACCATATCGAGATCAAATATCACTATATCATGGATATGGTGCAGAGAGGAGCAGTGAAGCTCCTGTATGTTGCGACAGATGAGCATATAGAAGATGTGTTGAACTAACCACTAGCCAGAGTGAAGTTCGAGTACTTCAGAGAGAGGCTTGGTGTTATTCAGATAGAAGATACTTCGAGGAGGAAGTGACGGGACACATTTCAGGAGCCATTCCAAGCATGGTGGTAGGAGGAGCCTTCTCATGGCTATGGATGTAAGTGATGTGTGATGAGCATCAGGATGATGCTCCAAATGATATGCATCAGGATGATGCTATGATGATGATCAAGATGATCATGTGTGGTGAGCATCAGGTCGATGCTCCAGATGTTGTACATTAGGATGATGTATTGTATGATGATGATCAGGACGATCATATGTGATGAGCATCAGGTCGATGCACCAGATGTTGTACATCAAGATGATGTATTGTATGATGATGATCAGGACGATCATATGTGATGAGAATCAGGTCGATGCTCCAGATGTTGTGCATCAGGAGGATGTACTGTATGATGATGATCAATATGATCATGAGCATTAGGATGATGCTCCATGCGAAGAACATAATCAGTGGGATCATGAGTATCAGGATGATACTTCGTGGCCATGGATAGGTTGTGCAGTTGCATAGAAAATATCCTGGAGATCCGGACAGGTTGTGCTAGGCACGGAAAAGATCCTGGGATGCTCTTTAGAGATCTTGCAGGATGCAAGATACTCTTTTAAGGTTTTGCAAGGGCCGCATAGAAAATATCTTGGAGATCTGGACAGGTTGTGCTAGGCATGGAAAAGATCTTGGGATGCTCTTTAGATATTTTGCAGGATGCAAGATACTCTTTTAAGGTTTTGCGAGTTCACATGTAAAAGATCCTGGAGATCCGGACAGGTTGTGCTAGGCACAGAAAAGATCTTGGGATGCTCTTTAGAGATCTTGCAGGTTGCAAGATACTCTTTTAATTTTTTGTGAAGGTCACATGTAAAATATCCTGGGAGATCCGATAGGTTGAGCAGTAAGCTCGTAAAAGTCCTGGGATGCTCTTTCGAGGTTTTGTTGATGCACGTAATCAACCCTGAGAATTCCACAGGATGGCATGCTCGCAAAGATGATGAAGACCTACAGGAGGCTAGGCCTACATCCATCATGAAAAAGGGCTAGCTCTGTAGAAATTCCTATGGCAAGAAGAATTGAGAGATAGCACCAGTGATCAAGATGACAAGTACAACAACAGTGATGATGATGCTCCGTGATCCAGCTCCAGAATTGAAGACTTGTGCCTATATGTATTGATGACCTGTGTCAAGAGAATACCTTCCTAGTTAAGAGGGAGTGTTGATGCATTTGTATCTTCGGAAGATATTCACTTGTATATTGTATGTATTACATTTGTACTTTATTGTACCCCCTACGGAGATGTCTTATTCCTCCAATCGGAAGTGTCATCATTTGTATTCTATTGTTGTACCTCCGACGGAGATGTTTGTTCCTCCAGATCAGAGAAGTCATTATTGTACTTGAGTCATGTAAAGTCATTGAGATCCATCCTCCCATGTATGACGGGGCATTATACCCCGGAGTAGTGTCGCAAGTTATATTGTAAGTGTCGTAACTTATATTTGATGGGTTATTAGACCACCTTGGTGGGTTCGGCCCTGTATGAGTCATGTGGGTTAAAGGGTTATTAGACCACCCTAGTGGGGTTGACCCAGTGACAAGTGGTAATGGGTTATTAGACTCTCCTAAGGGAGGTTGACCTAGTTAGAGTAAAAGGATAGTCAAGTCATTGTATAAATAGAGAGTGTCTCTCTCTTATTCTATTCATTCACTCACTCACTCACTTCGCATTAGTGAGAGAGAGGAGGAGTGCGCACCAGTGGAGGAGGAGTAGCTGTTGCAGACATTTATCTTTTGGGGATTCATCTTGGTGATCTTTGTATGGTGCTTATTCTATCTCTGAGGAAGTTGCAGGGTTTTTCACCTTCTTGGTTTTCCCCGGTGAAATGCTTTGTGTCTCTTGTCTCTTGTCTCTTATGCTTGATATGCTGTACATGTTGTTCTTTCAGTTAATATCTTAGATCATATTGAATTAAATGATGAAAAAATAACATGTTGTTCTCAAAAACATGTTTAGATCTAGGGTCATGTCTTAATATAAACCACCTATCTTTATCCAACATAGCTTGGTAAAAGAACACTTGGTTGCAGTGTTTTAGGAAAACATAAGGCTCCTTACTTTCATCTCACATCTTTCTAGAGTTGATACATATCAACCCACTATCATGATATTCCTTTACATTATTCCTGTTGAATGTGTCCGACCACCTGCACCTAAAAATAACATATTGGAAAGATGAGAAGTCCACTTGAATGATCTCTTGTATCTTTCCGACATAACCCAACATCCCTCCTATAAGGTTTCGATTACGGTGGTTAGCACGACTAGTTTGGTCAAAATCGACTTCCACTCCACAGTTTTGTGTAAGACCTCCATCATGAGAATACTCGGTGCAAAAATGATGTCCATAAGCCCACATATATGGGAACGACTGAAAATGTAAGAAAAGTTAACAAATGATGGTGTCATATGTCTAATAACCCAAGCATTAATATATTAAACATAGATGGTATAATTTAAAGTTGCATTATAAAGTTATAAATGTACAAAAATATTTTATTATCGAGTTGTTGCACCCGATCCTAATGTTTAGTGCATCCTCCTCTTTAGGAGGTTAATGACCGGAAGCACCATATTTCTCTTTGACTTGGTCTGCAACCCAACTGTTGGGACAGATCATTGGCATATTTTCTTTTAAATGATCTGGAAAAGGCATGCTTCTATCGTGCAATTGCCTGAATTATTTTCTGTTAATGTCCCATTTACTTCTATTCTCTTTATACAATGTGATCCATGGCCTATTACCTCCACATTGTAAAGAATGAATTTATTGATTGCATCAATTTCTGAATTTGCTATTGTATTCATGGAAACAAAACCACATTCAATACATATGGGATCAAATATAGATTTTGAAGTTTGTTATGAATAGTTATTGTGTATAAATTTGAAGATCGAAAGATAAGTGACTTACTCTTTATCATGCGTATTTTTCCGTTCGTTTCCAGTATCTCCCCTTCCATTTTTTCCTCATCACATTCATCATCCCAAATCACTGCGCCTGGTGTGTGGTCTATTTGCTTGATGTACTCAATAGCATAATAGAAAACCTCATATACTGTGTACCCCTATGCCATAGACCCCTCGAGTTTTTCCCTTTGTTGAACAAATCCATTCACTTTTTTCATGAACCTCTCCAAGAAGAAATTCTAGCGATATGAGACCACCCCAACTAATTCAACCTCATCAACTAGGTGAATTAGAAGATGAACCTGCAAGTCCATGAAACTCGAAGGCAATTCCTGCTCAAACATACAAACAATCTCAGCTATGTCTTGACACCACCTTGGAATGATAACGATGTAAATCTCCTTTGATGATCCACTGTACAAATGTATATAGTTTATATGTGGCATGCCGCTAGTCATTGAGAAATTTGTGGTTCACATTGTAATGTACCTAAGGTAGTCTAGGCACACTAACTCAAAATTTTTTTAGGCTTGGACTCACCAGAGAGGGATTTGACACAAGACTGATAGCTTGGGCTCAATGAGGATGGAATAGACACATTGAAAGGCTGATGTGAAGGATGAATAAAGGTTATAACATCAATAGCTTCACTTTCGAGAGTACGTCATGCTTGGGAAGACTCCTTTGGATATCCTAAAGGATTTAAGGCACTCGCCCCATGAATTTTGTGGAAAATCCACTGCTTTTGGTGCAGTCTAGAAGCTACTAAATTTTTAGGGGATTGATAATACTAATATCAACCTATTTCAGACCTGATATATTGATTTGACTGAAATCTGATTGACATAAAATAAACTAGGTGTAAAATCCTTCACTTGGACTAGTGAAGGAGGAGATTTCCAGATGAGTTCAAATGGGTCTAAATCCTCCCAAATTTATTATATGAGGGAATAGATGGATTCATTTACTCATTAATTAGCTGTAGGGACCTTCAAAAGAGAAAATTATAAACACAAGGGTTCATTAAATGCTAAAACTGGAAAACTAGTCAAATTTGACCCTTAAATGCGCTAGTCTAGTTAACTGACCACTCAAATGACTCAGTAAATTCTCTACTTCTGTAATAATGGATATTAACAGTTTTGATAACATACAAAATGACAGTATCGAGCTAAAACCACACATTTTGAGGTTCCATCATTGGTTTATTACATTCAAACTGCTAGAAACCCTAAGATATTGAGGATTTTACAAAGAAAAAGGAAAAGTGGAGAATTGGAGAGAAAGAAGGGGCATTTTTCACCACTCTAGCTGGTTCATGAACTGAAGAAGGACATCCTGGAATACCTTGGGTTGCACCATAGTCACTGGAAGTCTCATAGTGCGCACCGCTTGAAGATAACTCTTGACTAGCTGAGGCTCTTGGTACTGGAGCACTGCTTCACAGTCTTCTTCTTCTTCTTCATCATGATTTGACCAAGCTGCACTGGATTGCAGATCAGATTTGCAACTTCACTTCATTTGCTGCAATTAACTCGCTAAAGAGGACTAAATATCCTCTTCCTCAATCCCCAGTAGAGAGATCTCATAATCCTTCAACTGGTTTACTGGATGCAAAGGGGCACATCACCCAATGCGAGCTAGCGGCACATCACCCAAGCTATAGAGAGGCACATAGCTCTCAAAATTAAATTCAAAAACTAGCAAAATATTGCAAATGGAGTGCTCAAACTCCTTTTGTAAACATTTCTCATGAAAATAAACTAATAATAATAATAATAATAATTAAATTATTATTTTAGGAGATAATGTCTTTGGCATGTGATTGACTCATGTGGACTCCCTCTCTCAACAAGTGCACCCTCCTTGGCTAAATTTAGCCTCTATTGCTTTCTTTGAGCCTTTTGCTTACTTTCCTACCTTTTCCAATCTCTTATCTTCAAAAATTAGGAAACTCTTGCTTTCTTTGATTTTTTGTTGCTTTCTTGCTTTTCTTGCTTTTGGGATGCTTTTCTTGCTTTTCCTATTGTTGCTGCTTTTGGGGTAATTTTCCTTCGAGCTTTTCTGAGGAGGGAAACTCATAGTATTTATCCTGATCCAATGCGCCCTCCTTGAGGAACCTAGGCCATTACAACTCAGAAATGTTTATTAGAGTTATTAAATAAAATAAAATTGAGGTCCACCATAATTTATTTAATTTCCTAAGTGACTATGGCAAAAATTAACCTCTTTATTCACTAATGCAAGTATTCCACTAGGATCCATGGGGGCTATAATGGGCCTAGTGGTGAACCATGGTGCATTCAAAATGGGGTCATTATAGTCCTCCCCTCCCAATTTTTTTGTTTGTTTTCAAGCAAGTGAAAACATGGATGGTAAAGGACTTGACCACATACAACTCATCCCTCTCAAGAGGTGCCTTTGTCCCCCATAATGCAATGTGAACTCCACAACTGAGGTAGTTGAGACCAAGGATGATTCCTGGCTCCCAAATGAACTTGAGAAGTGGGAAGTGTCTCCTTCTTCCACCTCAACAATGCATGGTGTCCACATAAGGAGACTTTGGAAGACTCCCAATCCAACCAACTACAAGATGTGGTGTCCACCCATCATATGGCTTCCCATGTGGGAAACAAACCACTGCTTCTCATAGATAATCTGTTGAAAATGAAAGGTGGCTCTCACTCCTAGATCCCACTGATCATGCTGTAGGCCACTAAGCTCAAATGCCATTAGTAGCAATATGTCACTCCATAGAATTCCAGGATCCCATGGATTATGCATCACCCCATTTAACTTCTTGATCACTTGGAACAATGTGCCTTTCGAAATGATGCTAGGATACCACAACCAAATTTGTAGTGCTACCATGAGTCTTCTTCTCTGCATTGCATCTTTTCATTCCATCCATGAGTGAATAAACACTCATGCTTTCCGATCCAAATGGAAATAAATCATCCGTCTCCTTTAGATCTAAATCTCCTTCCCATGGAGGTAGCTCAAAATCCTCCACAAGCAAGGTGAGTGTTCGGAAAACACTCTCTATGTTAACTAGTCCATCCAACCAAATCAAGTAGGGTTAAAATGTGCTGCTATGCATATTGGAATGATCACATGGATGCCATATGGACTCATTCTGCTTCTCACAAGATTGCACATCAAATGGTGTGTCCATATATATCCTACAAATGCAAGCAAGTCTAGTGCATCCTTGATCTTCCATTGTGGTTATGTACTCATCTACCCAATCCATGGAATTGTGAATATTTCTTGTTGATTTGGATGGCATGTCCTTATGTAACATCCCGGATTTTCATAAAAATTTAAATTTTTTGATAACAACATTAATTATGATAATTATAATTGCGGAAATAATAATTGTGATTATGACTGCATTAATTTTAAAGTTGTTAGTACTAAACATACTTTAATTTCTATTTAGCAGCAATGTGATAATGACAGTTTTTAACACAAAATTAGTAAACATGAATATGATAACAAAAGTACTAACATATCGGAAATATGATGCGACATTTTTCTTTTGCAAAGATACTGACAGTTGGGTTTTGATGCATAAGGGTGTCCTATGAGGTACCCTGGAGTTTACTTAGCTGCAACGCTAACGCACTTGAATATTCTATGTGCAGATGACAGGTAAAAGATTCAATAACTGTGTGGTTAAAAGTACGTGTGTAATTCAATTCAATCGTCAAATAGAAAAATTGTGAATTATTTTATGAAAACAAGTATCTACAGGTATGATGGTTTAATGCTACTTCCCAGTTTCTCGATATTGTCTTATTTGTTTATGATAATGACGTCAAGAAGGTGTTCATGCTGTATACGTTGTTGTCGTAAGCCAAAGATGTAAATTTAGCTTAGCTGTGGTCGTCGTCTTAAGTTAACTAATACATGTAAAGTATCAATGTCGTGATTGTAATGTTAACCGTTAGAAGCATTGTAATGCGAGTTAGGGTATGGAGTTTATGACCATAGCATGTTTTTATGCTAGTTACTAATCGATGGTCTGGTTGGAATTCCACAAGTGTAAACTTCTACATTATTTTATAAATGAAATAAATAGAAACTATGGTTATTACATGAACCATTTAATTTTTTTATAGATTACTAATATATATATATATATAGTTTTATAATTTGCAAACTATTCATAATATATTTATATATATGAAAGTTTGCAATATTAAAATGATATGAAACTTGAACTTATTATATGGCTAGTTTGAGCCTTAAAACCCTAATCACGATTGTGAAGATAGAACTACGATTTACTATACAATAATAACATTAAGGGTTTTTGAAATTATGAATATCAATTGGATCTATGTCGTAAATCTCGATGGTACTGACATGCATTTAAAATGATAGGGTAGCGAGTTGATGGTTTATTAATGGCGTATGCCACGAGCTGTCATGGAGATCGAGTTCCGGTCCTGCATTAAAGTCTTGACAAGAAAAATCCCGGTAACAAGGATTATTGCCACTCCACGTATTGTAATATCGCTGTAATGGTGAAATCCGAGACTACTGTGTAATGGTTGTAAGTTAATACTCCTCCGAGATGGATGTAAAACGATCCAACGTGATCCATCATGGCAATGCTATGTATGTGAAGTGGTAGAGCATTAAATGCAAGGGTTGTTTGCCCCAATGCAAACTCGCTGGCACACTTATGAACGTCGATCGTGATGAGTTTGGACTGTTAGATTACAACCCTAACTTCTGTCGTTGATTTGGTTTAAGAGATTGGAAAGTCGTTTATTGTGCTATTATTTTGGTCTGTGTGGCCGACAGGCTGCCAAAATTTTAGGTAGAAGGTTTGTAAGAGGTTCGACCTCGAGACCCGTAGTTCAGGGTTGGAGTTGCAGGTTTTAATCTATTGTAATGGCGTTGTAATGAAAGACTGGGTCTCTGGTTCAAGTTGTCATCGAGTTGATAGTTTATAGTTAATCTTTTTAGAGATTGGGTGAAAACACGCCATCTTGCAAATGATAATAGTGCTCTGGTTTCATCTACAACAGAGATCTCGTTGTTGTTCTGGTGGATGCCAAGAACATGGCCGCTCATCGAGAAGGTAAATGCTTTCGAAAAACTTAGTGTTTTCTTCTGTTGAATCTTCGATCTAAACAATTTGACAAAATAATTGTTATTTAACTTCAACACTGTATTGTGTCAGTTGCAGGTTGTGAAGATCGTGTTGAGCAAGGGTTTGGAAAGGCATGCTTCCATTCCTGGTAATCTCCGGGTCTAAAACCCTCATAGGTTCATTTCGTCTGTGGTTGATGTGTTTTCAGGAGGATGAGTTTTTAGTATATCACCATGCCTCGGCATCGTCTGTCAGTTGGAATACTTGAAAGCTCTCTTGCTATTCGAGTGATGCTTGTACATGGTTGTGACCTTCGTTTAAATGTATGATATTTGGTCTTTTAACTCATTGAACTGAGAGTTATGATACTTCGTCAACACTGAGGTTTTGATGGACTTGTTTTGCACTGTTTTAAAGTTTTTGGGAAATAACCCTATGCGAAATTTGTTGGAAATGTAAGTAATATTTTGTTTTTGGAAAACATTGTTTTAAACTTGGAGCACTTCCTGGGGTTTATATTATGAGAAAAGAAGAGAAAGAAATAGAGCCGAGGCTCATTCATCTGTGATTACAATGTTTTCTTGTCAGCAAAGATAATAAAATTACTGTTTCATTCTGTGAAATTCGCTTGTGTTATGAGTTGGTTTTTGTGTGTTGATATCGTGATTGTTGACCTAGACCAAGGTCTATATGCTCATTGTGGAAGATAAATTTGTAATATAAATGTTTTGAAATGGTAATCATTTCGTTTGTAATGGACACGAATAGGGCCATACCCTAATTCGAGTTCTGTCTTTGAAATTAACTAAATGTTTTGAAAAATGAAAAGAACAAGGCCACGCCCAGGTTCTAGTTTCGTCTTTAAAAAAATGAGAGATATTAAATATATTTGATTTCATAACATCCCTAAAACGTAGTTAGGGTTCGTACTGTAATGTAATGTGGATATAATATATGTTTTTATGATGCAGTGGATGAAAGAAAACCTTATAACAAAAGCGATCTAAGGTTTTTACAATTGATATGATACTATGTTTAGTGCTATGTGCAGTTTGTAATATAATAGATATTACACCGCTCAGATTTATTAATACATGCAAATTGTAAAGTAAAATGATAAGTGTATGTAATATAGGTCTTACATTTTTCCTTGATTTCAGTTCTGATAATACTTGTACGGATATAGAAATTTATTCTATCAATAAATTTATGATGAAGACTACAATGTGTGTGCGAAAAATGTAGTGACTGTAATTTATAAATTACATTCCTAGTCAACACATTATTTATTTGTAGTAAGACTATTTATGATGCAGACATGATATGATGTAAGGAAACTTGAATTCCATTTGTTTTCTTATGTACATGGTAGAGATAAGAGTTTACAATATATTTGTACAGAAAATAAACACTATTTGTTTAAATCGAAAACAATGAATTATTCTATAATATTTAGATATTGTATAGAACTTTCTACTATTATTAACTATAGGACAGAAACTGATAACCATCTAATTACTATCTTTATCTGTCGAATTTAATGACAAATTGCCTATCTTATCACCTATTCCTAATTTGTGTATCTATACTAAAGTACGATGCATAAAACAACATGTGGAAAAATATAGATACTGGTTTATCAATTCGAAATCATCATTAAACTTTAACATTCAGACTTTAAACAAATTTAGAAATAGATTCTTCTTCCAAACAGAAAACAAGGATTACTAACTTACTGAACAGAACTACTAGCTGATATAAAGTAGAAAATTTGTAAAACCTGGATAAATCTGTAGGGCAACAAACAACCCAAGAAGACTGTTCCACCCAACCAATTCCTGAAGACAGTCGAGTACTTTCCTTAGGACCCCCGAGCTTGTTCACTGAACCACCAAGAGGAAGAAACATAGGAATTTAGGATCTCTTCTTGTAGTAGAAAGTAACTTGTTGAACCTCCAAGAGTTAGCAGTCCAATGGACTTGCTCTAGCACCTCTGGTTCTCCTTAGCAATAATTTGCATACTTATGATTTGCACTCACCACCAGCCTCCCTAATTCGAATCTCTCAGTGATCACCTGATGCACATGAGGAAAATATTTCTACAGAAAATATTGGGTAAGAGCTGCCTGCTCAATTCAAATTTTCCTTATGTAGGCTGCGTAGGCCTTTTCAGTTATTATTAGGTCATTTAATGAGCTGCTTGCTCACTCCCTGGAATAATGCCACATTTTTAGGGGTATATGTCCCATAACCAATAGCTAGTGGTGAAGTGAAATTGCTGCCATCTGTCCCATACCTTCACACAACTTCGATTCCTCCTAGTGGGTCAGTGAACACTCATTTAACAGTCCCCTTGGGTGTTTGTCTCCTAATTAATTTATTTAAATAATAATAATCAGTAATTACATTCATCCTTGATCAGAATTGATCATAATTACAAAACTTTGTAATTAAATTTAACATAAAGTATTTTGCAAATAAAATAATAATTTCCAGAAATTTGGGTAGGTGACATACACCCCCCCTTAAGTCTCAACATCATCCTCGATGTTGGCTAATCACTACTTGAGTGTTCTTGAAACAGAGTTAGGTATGCTGCCTGCATACTACTCTCCAACTCCTAGGTTTCCTCTTCTGGGCTAAGGTGCTTCCACTGCACCTTCACTTGCCCAATGGTGCGATTCCGGAGAATAGTTTCCCTCCTTCTGAGGATACAGTCCGGTTCCACCGAAAAATCTCCGTCTTGTCCCACCTGTACATCATTCCAGTTTACAACATGAGTAGTATCATGCACATATTTATTTAAAAATGATATATGAAAAACATTATGTATTTTTAAGTTAGGTGGCAAAGCCAGTTGGTATGCCACTACTCCAACCTTAGACAATATTTCAAAAGGACCACAATACCTGGGTGCCAACTTGGCACAACTCCCCAATTTTAGTGAACTCTTTTTCGGTCTTACCTTGAGGAATACATGTTCACCAACCTGAAACTCTTTATGAGTTCTTTTTGAATATGCTTGACTCTTTTGCCTATCTTGGGCAGCTTTTAAATGTCCTTGCACCTGTTTCACAATTAGTTCTAACTCCTGCAATAATTCAGGTCCTAAAACAACTCTATTTACTAGACCATTCCACGAAACAGGTGTATCACATTTTCTACCATAAAGAATTTCAAAAGGACTAAGTCTGGCCGATGAATGATAATGATTATTAAAAGCAAATTCTGCTAAGTGCAAGTAGTCTTCCCACTTACTAGGCTGATCCTTAACATACATTCTTAATAAATCTTCTAAAACTTGATTTACCCTTTTTGTCTGTCCATCCGTTTGTGGATGAAATGCTGTACTGAAATTTAAAGTTGTATTCAACTCCTTAAACAGTGACCTCCAAAATTTTTCGGTAAATTTAGAGTCACGATATGAAATTATTACTTTCGGTATCCCATGTAGTCGAAAAATATGTTTCATAAATATTTATGCAATGTCTGGTGCTTTATGTGTGGTCCTCACTGGTATAAAATGTGCTGCTTTGCTGAGTTTGTCCACTACCACCATGATAGAATCATGTTGTTTCTGATTTTTAGGTAATCCAGTAATAAAATCTATGCTGATTACTTCCCATTTCCAACTTGGTATCGGTAACGGTTGCAACAATCCAACAGGATGTTGGTGTTCAACCTTCACCTTTTGACAGTCCAAACATTTAGCTATGTACTCTGCTACTTCATCCTTCCTTCTGGGCTAATAGCATTCTTTTCTTATCATAGTAATGGTCTTTTGATAACTTGGATGACCAGAATAATGACTTTTATGCATCTCATTTAATATCAGAAATTTTATTTCTGTTATGTCTGGTACATACAATCTGTTTTTATATAGTAATAAACTGTTTTCCTTCATGCTGAAATCTGCCATAAAATTTCCAGAACTGTTGTTTGCTATCTTTTCCTTCATTTTTTGTATTCTTCATCTGTTTCACTCTTTTCAAGAATCTGATTTTTCAAATCAGATGAATAAGTACTGATTGCTGAAATAAAATTTAATTTTGCCTTACGACTCAAGGCATCTGCAACCTTGTTCTCCTTTCCTTTAATATGCCGAATTTCGAAATCATACTCACTTAAGAACGTCAACCATCTAGCTTGTCTAGCGTTCAGGTTTGTCTAATCTAATAAATATTTCAGACACATGTTATTTGTCAATAATGTAAATTTTCTGCCAATAAGGTGGTGACGCCACATTTTTAAGGCATGAATAACTGCCAATAACTCTAAATCATAGGTAGAGTAATTCTTTTCATGTACTTTCAGCTTTCTAGATGCATATGCCACCGCATGCCCTTCCTGTGTCAGGACTCCACCGAGTCCGTCATTGCATGCGTCTGTACAAACTACAAAATCCTTGTTGGGGTCTGCTATCCTCAAGATAGGTGCTGTCGTCAATAATTTCTTTAATTTCTTAGAACTGTTAGAACATATCTGATCCCACACAAATTTCTTCCCTTTCTTCTGCAAGGAAGTTATGGGGTTGGCAATTTTTGAAATTTTTTCTATAAACTTTATGTAATACCTAGTAATGCCCATAAATGATCTTACATCTAACACATCTTTAGGAACCGGCCAGTCATTGATGGCCCTTATCTTGTCGGGGTCAACCGAGATTCCTCCTGCCAAAATTATGTGTCCTAGGTACTGAATTTTGTCTTTGTGGAAGTCACACTTACTAAACTTGGCGTATAGTTGATGATCTCTTAGAACTTGTAAGATAATCCGTAAATGTTCATCATGCTCTTCTTTACTTTTTGAATACACTAAAATGTCGTCTATCAACACAACAAAAAACTTGTCTAAGTATTTATGTAGAATATTATTCATCAGACATATAAACACAGCTGGAGAATTAGTCAAGCCAAATGACATGACTACAAACTCGTAATGTCCATACCGAGTTCTGAAAGCTGTCTTGAAAATATCTTCATCCTTAACTCGTACTTGATGATATCCTGATCTTAGATCAATCTTTGAAAATATAGTTGCTCCATGCAGCTGATCGAATAGATCGTTTATGTGGGGCAACGAATACCTATTCTTGATTGTCATCTTATTAAGCTGGTGATAATCTGTGCACAGTCTTAAGGTCCCATCCTTCTTCTTAACAAAGATGACATGTGCTCCCCATGGAGACACGCTGGGTCTTATATAATTCTTATCAATCAGTTCCTTCAACTGTGATTTTAATTTGTTTAATTCTAGTATGTTCATTCTGTATGGAGCTTTCGAATTTGGTACTGCTCCTGGCATTAATTCGATGGTAAAATCTAAATCTCTTTTGGGAGGTAATCCTGGAATCTCCTCAGGAAATACATCCTTAAAATCCTTTAGGACAGGTATGTCCTCTAATTTCAGTTTGTCCTCTTTACCCAAAAACTCATCATTCACTACGTTTACTGCAAACAACTGGCATCCTTTCCTAACTGCCCTCTTAACTTGCATGGCTGAAATATGTCTAAGGGTCACTTTCCTTGGGATGCCTTTTATTTCTAAAGTTTTTCCTTCTTCATTCAAACATGTAAAACTTTTTTCCGTAACAGTCCAGAATGACATGATGGGTTTCTAACCAGTCCATCCCAACTATAATATCATAAGATCCTAAAGGTAGGATATTCAACTTGATTTGTGTTTGTAAATGATTCATGAATAAAACACAATTTTCTATATAATATGATACTTTTCTCCTTGTTCCAGTTGCTAGTCTAACTAGCCAAGATTTACTAAACTTTTCAGTTTTCAATTTAAGACTTTCCACAATATGTGGTGATATATAACTTAAGCTAGCACCTGGGTCAATTAAAACAGTAACAGGATGATTTTGTATCATATCTTCAATCTCCACCATAGAGATTTGATGATCTGCTTGCCTGTTGTCGAGTGCTGCATTGATTATGGGCATTTCCCTCGCCACATCTCCAATAGTAGGTTCATTCTGAATAGAGTTGATGTTGTTTGTTTTCCGCTTCCTCAAGGGACATTCTGATGCGTAATGGGGGCCTTGACATTCAAAACATTTGATAGGTGCCTTTGGCTCACTGGTTTTGGTATTATTAGGTGCATTTCTGGGTGCTGTAGAATTCTGCTGTGAATTGTTTCTGGAATTATTCCCTTGGAAATTCCGATTCTGAAAATTCTTCCTTTGGAACCCGAAATTTCCACTGAATCTGAAATTTTTCTTTTTTCTGCTCAAATTTGCTGGGCTTATGATTTTTCCAGTTTGACATTCCTTCTCTTTTCCGATTTGTGTCATAACAGAAAACTGCCTTTCTCATGGCCTCTTCTAAGGTTTTAGGACTGTCCTATTCAATTCTGTCCTTAATATTGAAAGGTAAACAACTCAAGTACCTTTGAATTTTCGGTTTCTCTTCCTTGCTCCTTAGTTTGGATCTGTTCAAACAGCACTTGATTTAATTGTTCCTGTGCTTGCAGAATCCTTTCATTGTCTGGTTTCACTGATATGATTTCTGCTTTTAATTCATGAAAAGCACGTAACAGTTCTGACGAACTATTATTTAGTTCATCGTGCCCTTCTTCTACATAGTGCTGTCCCGAGCTGTGACTATTTGGCTAAAATATGTCGTCTAATTGTTCAGCTGAGTTCTCCATACCTGTAACTGAAATAATTTCTGGATAACATAATAATTAAAATTTGAAGTTAGTACAATTTTCTGCTGTGTGTGTTTGGACCTCTTTCAGGCCTAGAGTTCGAATCTGAGCCCTGATACCACATGTAACATCGCGGATTTTCATAAAAATTTAAAATTTTTGATAACAACATGAATTATGATAATGATAATTGTGGAAATAATAATTGTGATTATGACAACATTAATTGTAAAGTTGTTAGTATAAACATACTTTAATTTCTATTTAGCAGCAATGTGATAATGACAGTTTTTAACACAAAATTAGTAAACATGATTATGATAACAAAAGTACTAACAGATCGGAAATATGATGCGACATTTCTTTTGCAGAGATACTGATAGTTGGCTTTTGATGCATAAGGGTGTCCTACGAGGTACCCTGGAGTTTACTTAGCTGCAACGCTAACGCACTTGAATATTCTATGTGCAGATGACAGGTAAAAGGTTCAATAACTGTGTGGTTAAAAGTACGTGTGTAATTCAATTCAATCGTCAAATAGAAAAATTGTGAATTATTTTATGAAAACAAGTATCTACATGTATGATGGTTTAATGCTACTTCCCAGTTTCTCGATGCTGTCTTAGTTGTTTATGATAATGATGTCAAGAAGGTGTTCAAGTTGTATACGTTGTTGTCGCAAGCCAAAGATGTAAATTTAGCTTAGCTGTGGTCGTCGTCTTAAGATAACTAATACTTGTAAAGTATTAGTGTCGTGATTGTAATGTTAACCATTAGAAGCATTGTTATGCGAGTTAGGGTATGGAGTTTATGACCATAGCATGCTTTTATGCTAGTTACTAATCGAGGGTCCGGTTGGAATTCCACAAGTGTAAACTTCTACATTATTTTATAAATGAAATAAATAGAAACTATGGTTATTACACTAACCATTTAATTTTTTTATAGATTACTAATCTATATATATAGTTTTATAATTTGCAAACTATTCATAATATATTTATATATATGAAAGTTTGCAATATTAAAATGATATGAAACTCGAACTTATTATATGGCTAGTTTGAGCCTTAAAACCCTAATCACGATTGTGAACTTAGAACTACTATTTACTATACAATAATAACATTAAGGATTTTTGAAATTATGAATATCAATTGGATCTATGTCGTAAATATCGATGGTACTGACATGCATTTAAAATGACAGGGTAGCGAGTTGATGGTTTATTAATGGTGTATGCCACGAGCTGTCATGGAGATTGAGTTCCGGTCCTGCATTAAAGTCTTGACAAGAAAACTCCCGGTAACAAGGATTATTGCCACTCCACGTATTGTAATATCGCTGTAATGGTGAAATCCGAGACTGCTGTGTAATGGTTGTAAGTTAATACTCCTCCGAGCTGGATGTAAAACAATCCATGATCCATCGTGGCAATGCTATGTATGTGAAGTGATAGAGCATTAAATGCAAGGGTTGTTCACCCCAATGCAAACTCGCTGGAACACTTATGAATGTTGATCATGATGAGTTTGGACCGTTAGATTACAACACTAACTTCTGTCGTTGATTTGGTTTAAGAGATTGGAAAGTCGTTTATTGTGCTATTATTTTGGTCTGTGTGGCCGACAAGCTACCAAAATTTTAGGTAGAAGGTTTGTAAGAGGTTCGACCTCGAGACCTGTAGTTCAGGGTTGGAGTTATAGGTTTTAATCTATTGTAATGGCGTTGTAATGAAAGACTGGGTCTCTGGTTCGAGTTGTCATCGAGTTGATAGTTTATAGTTAATCTTTTTAGAGATTGGGTGAAAACACGCCATCTTGCAAATGATAACAGTGCTCTGGTTTCATCTACAACAGAGCTCTTGTCGTTGTTCTGGTGGATGCCAAGAACTTGGCCACTTGTCGAGAAGGTAAATGCTTTCGAAAAACTTAGTGTTTTCTTTTGTTGAATCTTCGATCTAAACAATTTGACAAAATAATTGTTATTTAACTTCAACACTGTATTGTGTCAGTTGCAGGTTGTGAAGATCGTGTTGAGAAAGGGTTTGGAAAGGTGCACTTCCATTCCTGGTAAGCTCCAGGTCTAAAACCCTCGTAGGTTCCCTTCATCTGTGGTTGATGTGTTTTCAGGAGGATGAGTTTTCAGTATTTCACCATGCCTCGGCATCGTCTGTCAGTTGGAATACTTGAAAGCTCTCTTGTTATTCGAGTGATGCTTGTACAGGGTTGTGACCTTTGTTTAAATGTATGATATTTGGTCTTTTAACTCGTCGAACTGAGAGTTATGATACTTCGTCAACACTGATGTTTTGTTGGACTTGTTTTCCACTGTTTTAAAGTTTTTGGGAAATAACCCTGTGCGAAATTTGTTGGAAACGTAAGTAATATTTTGTTTCTGGAAAACATTGTTTTAAACTTGGAGCAGTTCTTGGGGTTTATATTATGAGAAAAGAAGAGAAAGATATAGAGCCGAGGCTTGTTCATCTGTGATTACAATGTTTTCTTGTCGGCAAAGATAATAAAATTATTGTTTCATTTTGTGAAATTCGCCTGTGTTATGAGTTGGTTTCTGTGTGTTGATATCGTGATTGTTGAACTAGACTAGGGTCTATATGCTCGTTGTGCAAGATAACTCTGTAATATAAATGTTTTGAAATGGTAATCATTTCATTTGTAATGGAAACGAGTAGGGCCATACCCTAATTCGAGTTATGTCTTTGAAATTAACTAAATGTTTTGAAAAATGAAAAGAACATGGCCATGCCCAGGTTCTAGTTTCGTCTTTAAAAAAATGAGAGATATTAAATATATTTGATTTCATAATAGCCCTTAAACGTAGTTAGGGTTCGTACTGTAATGTAATGTGGATATAATATATGTTTTTATGATGCCGTGGATGAAAGAAAACCTTATAACAAAAGCGATCTAAGGTTTTTACAATTGATATGATACTATGTTTAGTGCTATCTGCAGTTTGTAATATAATAGATATTACACCGCTCAGATTTAATAATACATGCAAATTGTAAAGTAAAATGATAAGTGTATGTAATATAGGTCTTACATTTTTCCTTGATTTCAATTCTGATAATACTTGTACGGATATAGAAATTTATTCTATCAGTAAATTTATGATGAAGACTACAATGTGTGTGCGAAAAATGTAGTGACTGTAATTTATAAATTACATTCCTAGTCAACACATTATTTATTTGTAGTAAGACTATTTATGATGCAGACATGATATGATGTAAGGAAACTTGAATTCCATTTTTTTTCTTATGTACATGGTAGAGATAAGAGTTTACAATATATTTGTATAGAAAATAAACATTATTTGTTTAAACTGAAAACAATGAATTATTCTATAATATTTAGATATTGTACAGAACTTTCTACTATTATTAACTATAGGATAGAAACTGATAACCATCTAATTACTATCTTTATCTGTCAAATTTAATGACAAATTGCCTATCTTATCACCTATTCCTAATTTGTGTATCTATACTAGAGTACGATGCATAAAACAACATGTGGAAAAATATAGATACTGGTTTATCAATTCGAAATCATCATTAAACTTTAACATTCATACTTTAAACAAATTTAGAAATAGATTCTTCTTCCAAACAGAAAACAAGGATTACTAACTTATTGAACAGTGTTAGGATATTCCTATACTCCATCCTAGTCCCACCAATATTTTGATCATTTACATTTTCAGTCATGCATGCACCTTTAGGGTTTGCATGCATACTAGGGTTTGCATGCATCCCAGTCATCAGTCCAACACCTAGCCCTTAGTTAGCTAGCCCCCAGGAGCTTCTCACTATTCAGTTTTGGCCCTCCAGTTTCTTAATGCGCCCTTCTTCCTTGATTTTAGGGAGCAACTCACCCTTCTTCACCTACCAGTTCAGTTACAGTCAGTTACACTGAATTACACTCAGTTACACTCAGTTACACTTAGTTACACTCAGTTACATTGAGTTACACTCAGTTACAGTCAGTTACAGTCAGTTACACATAGTTACATTGAGTTACACTCAGTTACACCTACCAGAGTTAGTTTGACTGATGGTTGACAGTTACTTGAGCATTGATGACTCCACTAATGATGATGAAGACTTCTAGTTGTGCTCCGATGATCATGAGGACACCTAGTTGTGCTCCGATGACACTCTATTGATCTTATGATCACTCTGAGAGGCTAATTCGAATTGCCACCTTAGGCATTCGAATCTTCTCTACCATTGTACTATTTATTTGTCCATACTGTGATTAATTAATTAGTGTGTGTGAAGTATTATTGCTTCTATCTGAGTTCTACTGTACCATATTATTCTGTTGCTCATTATACTGTATTGTTCACTCTTCTTCTATTTTCCTGCTTAATCATAATTACTCTTATGAGGTACACATCATCTCTTAGATCTGCTGTGAGGATTTTCACAAACAGAACTACTAGCTGAGATAAAGTAGAAAATTTGTAAAACCTGGATAAATCTGTAGGGAAACAAATAGCCCAAGAATACTATTCCACCCAACCAATTCCTGAAGACAGTCGAGTACTTTCCTTAGGACCCCCGAGCCTATTCACTGAACCACCAGGAGGAAGAAACTTAGGAATTTAGGATCTCTTCTTGTAGTAGCAAGTAACTAGTTGAACCTCCAAGAGTTAGCAGTCCAAGGGACTTGCTCTAGCACCTCTGGTTCTCCTTAACAATAATTTGCAGACTTATGATTTGCACTCACCACCAGCCTCCCTAATTCGAATCTCTCATTGATCACCTGATGCACACGAGGAAAATATTTATGCAGAAAATATTGGGTAAGAGCTACCTGCTCAATTCAAATTTTCCTTATGTAGGCTGCCTAGGCCTTTTCAGTTGTTACTGGGTCATTTAATGAGCTGCCTGCTCACTCCCTGGGATAATGCCACATTTTTAGGGGTAGTTGTCCCATAACCAACAGCTAGTGGTGAAGTGAAATTGCTGCCATCTGTCCCATATCTTCCAACAGCTTCCATTCCTCCTAGTGGGTCAATGAACACTCATTTAATAGTCCCCTTGGGTGTTTGTCTCCTAATTAATTAATTTAAATAATAATAATCAGTAATTACATTCATCCTTGATCAGAATTGATCATAATTACAAAACTTTGTAATTAAATTTAACATAAAGTATTTTGCAAATAAAATAATAATTTCCAGAAATTTGGGTAGGTGACATACACCCCCCCTTAAGTCTCAACATCGTCCTCGATGTTGGCTAATCACTACTTGAGTGTTCCTGAAACAGAGTTGGGTATGATGCCTGCATACTACTCTCCAACTCCCAGGTTTCCTCTTATGGGCTAAGGTGCTTCCACTGCACCTTCACTTTCCCAATGGTGCGATTCCGGAGAATAGTTTCCCTCCTTCCGAGGTTACAGTCCGGTTCCACCAGAAAATCTTCGTCTTGTCCCACCTGTACATCATTCCAGTTTACAACATGAGTAGTATCGTGCACATATTTCTTTAAAAATGATATATGAAAAACATTATGTATTTTTAAGTTAGGTGGCAAATCCAGTTGGTATGCCACTGCTCCAACCTTAGACAATATTTCAAAAGGACCACAATACCTGGGTGCCAACTTGGCACAGCTCCCTAGTTTCAGTGAACTCTTTTTCGGTCTTACCTTGAGGAATACATGTTCACCAACCTGGAACTCTTTATGAGTTCTTTTTGAATCTGCTTGACTCTTTTGCCTATCTTGGGAAACTTTTAAATGTCCTTGCACCTGTTTCACAATTAGTTCTAACTCCTACAATAATTCAGGTTCTAAAACAACTCTATTTACTAGATCATTCCACGAAACAGGTGTATCACATTTTCTACCATAAAGAATTTCAAAAGGACTAAGTTTGGCCGATGAATGATAATGATTATTATAAGCACATTCTGCTAAGTGCAAGTAGTCTTCCCACTTACCAGGCTGATCCTTAACATACATTCTTAATAAATCTTCTAAAACTTGATTTACCCTTTCTGTCTGTCCATCCGTTTGTGGATGAAATGCTGTACTGAAATTTAAAGTTGTATTCAACCCTTTAAACAGTGACCTCCAAAAGTTTCTGGTAAATTTAGAGTTTTGATCTGAAATTATTACTTTCGGTATCCCATGTAGTCGAAAAATCTGTTTCATAAATATTTCTGCAATGTCTGGTGCTTTATGTGTGGTCTTCACTGGTATAAAATGTGCTGCTTTGCTGAGTTTGTCCACTACCACCATGGAATAATCATGTTGTTTCTGATTTTTAGGTAATCTAGTAATAAAATCTATGGTGATTACTTCCCATTTCCAACTTGGTATCAGTAATGGTTGCAACAATCCAGCAGGATGTTGGTGTTCAACCTTCACCTTTTGACAGTCCAAACATTTAGCTATGTACTCTACTAGTTCATCCTTCGTTTTGGGCCAATAACATTATTTTCTTAGCATAGTAATGGTCTTTTGATAACCTGGATGACCAGAATAATGACTTTTATGCATCTCATTTACTATCAGAAATTTTATTTCTGTTATGTCTGGTACATACAATCTATTTTTATACAGTAATAAACCGTTTTCCTTCATGTTGAAATCTGCCATAAAATTTTCAGAACTGTTGTTTGCTATCTTTTCCTTCATTTTTCTGTATTCTTCATCTGTTTCACTCTTTTCAAGAATCTGATTTTCCAAATCAGTTGAATAAGTACTGATTGCTGAAATAAAATTTAGTTTTGCCTTACGACTCAAGGCATCTGCAACCTTGTTCTCCTTTCCTTTAATATGCTGAATTTCGAAATCATACTCACTTAAGAACGTCAACCATCTAGCTTGTCTAGCGTTCAGGTTTGTCTGATCTAATAAATATTTCAGACCCATGTTATCTGTCAATAACGTAAATTTTCTGCCAATAAGGTGGTGACACCACATTTTTAAGGCATGAATAACTGCCAATAACTCTAAATCATAGGTAGAGTAATTCTTTTCATGTACTTTCAGCTTTCTAGATTCATATGCCACCGCATGCCCTTCCTGTGTCAGGACTCCACCGAGTCCGTCATTGCATGCGTCTGTACAAACTACAAAATCCTTGTTGGGGTCTGCTATCCTCAAGATAGGTGCTGTTGTCAATAATTCCTTTAATTTCTTAAAACTGTCAGAACATCTCTAATCCCACACAAATTTCTTCCCTTTCTTCTGCAAGGAAGTTATGGGGTTGGCAATTTTTGAAATTTTTTCTATAAAATTTATGTAATACCTAGTAATGCCCATAAATGATCTTACATCCGACACATCTTTAGGAACTGGCCAGTCATTGATGGCCCTTATCTTGTCGGGGTCAACCGAGATTCCTTTTGCTGAAATTATTTGTCCTAGGTACTGAATTTTGTCTTTGTGGAAGTCACACTTACTAAACTTGGCGTATAGTTGATGATCTCTTAGAACTTGTAAGATAATCCGTAAATGTTCATCATGCTCTTCTTTACCTTTTGAATACACTAAAATGTCGTCTATAAACACAACAACAAACTTGTCTAAGTATTTATGTAGAATATTATTCATACACATAAATACAGCCGGAGCATTAGTCAAGCCAAATGGCATGACTACGAACTCATAATGTCCATACCGAGTTCTGAAAGCTATCTTGAAAATATGTTCATCCTTAACTCGTACTTGATGATATCCTGATCTTAGATCAATCTTTGAAAATATAGTTGCTCCACGCAGCTGATCGAATAGATCGTCTATGCGGGGCAACGGATACCTATTCTTGATTGTCATCTTATTAAGATGGTGATAATCTATGCACAGTCTTAAGGTCCCATCCTTATTCTTAAGAAAGATGACAGGTGCTCCCATGGAGACACACTGGGTCTTATATAATTCTTATCAATCAGTTCCTTCAACTGTGATTTTAATTCGTTTAATTCTAGTATGTTCATTCTGTATGGAGCTTTCGAATTTGGTACTGCTCCTGGCATTAATTCGATGGTAAAATCTAAATCTCTTTTGGGAGGTAATCCTGGAATCTCCTCAGGAAATACATCCTTAAAATCCTTTAGGACAGGTATGTCCTCTAATTTCAATTTGTCCTCTTTACCGAAAAACTCATCTTTCACTATGTTTACTGCAAACAACTGGCATCCTTTCCTAACTGCCCTCTTAACTTGCATGGCTGAAATCTGTCTAAGGGTCACTTTCCTTGGGATGCCTTTTATTTCTACAGTTTTTCCTTCTTCATTCAAACAAGTAAAACTTTTCCGTAACCGTCCAGAATGACATGATGGGTTTCTAACCAGTCCATCCCAACTATAATATCATAAGATCCTAAAGGTAGGATATTCAACTTGATTTGTGTTTGTAAATGATTCATGAATAAAACACAATTTTCTATATAATCGGATACTTTTCTCTTTGTTCCAGTTGCTAGTCTAACTAGCCAAGATTTACTAAACTTTTCAGTTTTCAATTTAAGACTTTCCACGATATGTGGTGATATATAACTTAAGCTAGCACCCGGGTCAATTAAAACAGTAACAGGATGATTTTGTATCATACCTTCAATCTCCACCATAGAGATTTGATGATCTGCTTGCCTGTTGTCGAGTGCTGCATTGATTATGGGCATTTCCCTCGCCACATCTCCAACAGTAGTTTCAGTCTGAATAGAGTTGATGTTGTTTGTTTTCCGCTTCCTCAAGGGACATTCTGATGCGTAATGGGGTTCTTGACATTCAAAACATTTGATAGGTGCCTTTGGCTCACTGGTTTTGGTATTATTAGGTGCATTTATGGGTGCTGTAGAATTCTGCTGTGAATTGTTTCTGGAATTATTCCCTTGGAAATTCCGATTCTGAAAATTCTTCCTTTGGAACCCGAAATTTCCACTGAATCCGAAATTTTTCTTTTTCTGCTCAAATTTGCTGGGCTTATAATTTTTCCAGTTTGACATTCCTTCTCTTTTCCGATTTGTGTCATAACAGAAAACTGCCTTTCTCATGGCCTCTTCTAAGGTTTTAGGACTGTCGTATTCAATTCTGTCCTTAATATTGAAAGGTAAACAACTCAAGTACCTTTGAATTTTCGGTTTCTCTTCCTTGCTCCTCAATTTGGCTTTGTTCAAACATCACTTGATTTAATTGTTCCTGTGCTTGCAGAATCCTTTCATTGTCTGGTTTCACTGATATGATTTCTGCTTTTAATTCATGAAAATCACGTAACAGTTCTGACGAACTGTTATTTAGTTCACCGTGCCCTTCTTCTACATAGTGCTGTCCCGAGCTGTGACTATTTGGCTGAAATCTGTCGTCTAATTGTTCAGCTGAGTTCTCCATACCTGTAACTGAAATAATTTTTGGATAACATAATAATTAAAATTTCAAGTTAGTGCAATTTTTTGCTGTATAAATTTTTTCTACTGCGTGTGTTTGGACCTCTTTCAGGCCTAGAGTTCGAATTTGAGCTCTGATACCACATGTAACATCGCGTATTTTCATAAAAAATTAAAATTTTTGATAACAACATTAATTATGATAATTATAATTATGGAAATAATAATTGTGATTATGACAACATTAATTGTAAAGTTGTTAGTACTAAACATACTTTAATTTCTATTTAGCAGCAATGTGATAATGACAGTTTTTAACACAAAATTAGTAAACATGATTATGATAACAAAAGTACTAACAGATCAGAAATATGATGAGACATTTTTCTTTTGCAAAGATACTGACAGTTGGATTTTGATGCATAAGGGTGTCCTACGAGGTACCCTGGAGTTTACTTAGCTGCAACGCTAACGCACTTGAATATTCTATGTGTAGAGGACAGGTAAAAGATTCAATAACTGTGTGGTTAAAAGTACGTGTGTACTTCAATTCAATCGTCAAATAGAAAAATTGTGAATTATTTTATGAAAACAAGTATCTATAGGTATGATGGTTTAATGCTACTTCCCAATTTCTTGATACTGTCTTATTTGTTTATGATAATGACGTCAAGAATGTGTTCATGCTGTATACATTGTTGTCATAAGCCAAAGATGTAAATTTAGCTTAGTTGTGGTCGTCGTCTTAAGATAACTAATACTTGTAAAGTATTAGTGTCGTGATTGTAATGTTAACCGTTAGAAGCATTGTAATGCGAGTTAGGGTATGGAGTTTATGACCATAGCATGTTTTTATGGCCGCTTGTCAAGAACTTGGCCGCTCGTCGAGAAGGTAAATGCTTTCAAAAAACTTAGTGTTTTCTTCTGTTGAATCTTTGATCTAAACAATTTGACAAAATAATTGTTATTTAACTTCAACACTGTATTGTGTCAGTTGCAGGTTGTGAATATCGTGTTGAGCAAGGGTTTGGAAAGGCGCGGTTCCATTCCTGGTAAGGTCCGGGTCTAAAACCCTTGTAGGTGCCCTTCGTCTGTGGTTGATGTGTTTTCAGCAGGATGAGTTTTCAGTATTTCACCATGCCTTGGCATCGTCTGTCAGTTGGAATACTTGAAAGCTCTCTTGTTATTTGAGTGATGCTTTTACAGGGTTGTGACCTTCGTTTAAATGTATGATATTTGGTCTTTTAACTCGTCGAACTGAGAGTTATGATACTTCGTCAACACTGAGGTTTTGTTGGACTTGTTTTGCACTGTTTTAAAGTTTTTGGGAAATAACCCTATGCGAAATTTGTTGGAAACGTAAGTAATATTTTGTTTCTGGAAAACATTGTTTTAAACTTGGAGCACTTCCTGTGGTTTATATTATGAGAAAAGAAGAGAAAGAAATAGAGCCGAGGCTCGTTCATCTGTGATTACAATGTTTTCTTGTCGGCAAAGATAATAAAATTACTGTTTTGTTCTGTGAAATTCGCTTGTGTTATGAGTTGGTTTCTGTGTGTTGATATCGTGATTGTTGAACTAGACCAGGGTCTATATGCTCATTGTGGAAGATAACTCTGTAATATAAATGTTTTGAAATGGTAATCATTTCGTTTGTAATGGACACGAATAGGACCATACCCTAATTCGAGTCCTGTCTTTGAAATTAACTAAATGTTTTGAAAAATGAAAAGAACAAGGTCACTCCCAGGTTCTAGTTTCGTCTTTAAAAAAATGAGAGATATTAAATATATTTGATTTCATAACAGCCCTTAAACGTAGTTAGGGTTCGTACTGTAATGTAATGTGGATATAATATATGTTTTTGTGATGCTGTGGATTAATGAAAACCTTATAACAAAAGCGATATAAGGTCTTTACAATTGATATGATACTATGTTTAGTGCTATGTGCAGTTTGTAATATAATAGATATTACAATGCTCAGATTTAATAATACATGCAAATTGTAAAGTAAAATGATAAGTGTATATAATATAGGTCTTACATTTTTCCTTGATTTCAGTTCTGATAATACTTGTACGAATATAGAAATTTATTCTATCAGTAAATTTATGATGAAGACTACAATGTGTGTGCGAAAAATGTAGTGACTGTAATTTATAAATTACATTCCTAGTCAACACATTATTTATTTGTAGTAAGACTATTTATGATGCAGACATGATATGATGTAAGGAAACTTGAATTCCATTTGTTTTCTTATGTACATGGTAGAGATAAGAGTTTACAATATATTTGTACAAAAAATAAACATTATTTGTTTAAACTGAAAACAATGAATTATTCTATAATATTTAGATATTGTACAGAACTTTCTACTATTATTAACTATAGGACAGAAACTGATAACCATCTAATTACTATCTTTATCTGTCGAATTTAATGGCAAATTGCCTATATTATTATCTATTCTTAATTTTCGTATCTATACTAGAGTATGATGCATAAAACAACATGTGGAAAAAGATAGATACTGGTTTATCAATTCGAAATCATCATTAAACTTTAACATTCAGACTTTAAACAAATTTAGAAATAGATTCTTCTTCCAAACAGAAAACAAGGATTACTAACTTACTGAACATAACTACTAGCTGAGATAAAGTAGAAAATTTGTAAAACCTGGATAAATTTGTAGGGCAACAAACAGCCCAAGAAGACTGTTCCACCCAACCAATTCATGAAGATAGTTGAGTACTTGCCTTAGGACCCCTGAACCTGTTCACTGAACCACTAGGAGGAAGAAACTTAGGAATTTAGGATCTGTTCTTGTAGTAGCAAGTAACTTGTTGAACCTCCAAGAGTTAGCAGTCCAAGGGACTTGCTCCAACACCTCTGGCTCTCCTTAGCAATAATTTGCAGACTTATGATTTGCACTCACCACCAGCCTCCCTAATTCTAATCTCTCAGTGATCACCTGATGCAGATCAGGTAAATATTTATGTAGAAAATATTGGGTAAGAGCTGCCTGCTCAATTCGAATTTGCCTTATGTAGGCTGCCTAGGCCTTTTCAGTTGTTACTGGGTCATTTAATGAGCTGCCTGCTCACTCCCTCCACCTGGGTGATAATGCCACATTTTTAGGGGTAGTTGTCCCATAACCAACAGCTAGTGGTGAAGTGAAATTGCTGCCATCTGTCCCATACCTTCCAACAGATTCCATTCCTCCTAGTGGGTCAGTGAACACTCATTTAACAGTCCCCTTGGGTGTTTGTCTCCTAATTAATTTATTTAAATAATAATAATCAGTAATTACATTCATCCTTGATCAGAATTGATCATAATTACAAAACTTTGTAATTAAATTTAACATAAAGTATTTTGCAAATAAAATAATAATTTCCAAAAATTTGGGTAGGTGACACCTTAGCTATCTTCCCCATAGCTAAGTTCTTCTCCCCATCCTTCAAAACAAAGTGCTTGTCCAAAATTTTCTTCATCATGGCTCTTCACAAGCACTTGCAATTTTGTATCTTCCTCATGTCCAATCTCCACATGAGGTTCCTCCATCAAACCCAAAATGTCTCTTGCCATGTCCACATTATCATGTTCTATACATGATGGAGGATGTGGCGTGCTCAACTCCTTTCAAATTTGATCAAGCTTCCTCCTTGAATCTTGAAGAGCTTCTTGGGTGCTCTTCAAAGAATCACATGTAGCCTCCCATTCACTATTGAGCCTCCCTGACTCTTCTGCTTCCTTCTTGAGTGCGCAATGGTACATCTTGGTCATCTTGAGAAGATGGTACCTATTTGGAAGTAGGCTCATGTAGCTTTATTTCATCTTGGCCACTGGTTCCTTGAGAGTATCTAAACCTCCCAAGAATTATTCTCCTTCCAATTCTTCACTGGAATCTCTCCAACAACATCTTGTCACCAAGGCATTAGTGTCAACAAAGTGCTTCATGGCTTCCATGAGATTCTCTTGATTTTCCCTTAGTGTCCCACTCAAATGATGTGGTTCACAAGGAAAATTCTCCTCCAAGTTTCCTCTAGCTAATGGCTACCATAAAGGATCAAATTGCTTGTGGCACGAGTCCACAACATATGGTTCATACAGATCATCGTTAGATGCATTCACAATATCACTTTTATGTTATGAATTGGAAGGTACTTCAAGGGGCTGCAATGTAAAGTGACTATTGCAAAAATCAGAATTTTGATCAGACCTTTGTGGCTCCTTTTCATCCTTTCCAAGTGGTTGATTTGTATTGGCACGCTCTTCTTCTTCATGCTCCTCTGAAAGACTTACATCTGCAACTTTTGGTTCACTCTACTTCACTTCTTCATTCGATTTGAGTGAATCTATGTGCATGGCTTCACTTTCGTGTTTAGGTTATCCTGCTTCGTTGCTATTCTTCCCCAAGCAACTTGATTCTTCATCCTTTTTGGTTTCATTTGGATCACTTCTTTTGGAGACTTTGCTTGAATAAAAACCAAATGATCTAATAAAACCCCCATATATGGATGGTTTTGGTGTAGCTTGGCATTTTGTCGTCTTGTCTTCTTCTTTGCTCTAAGAGGCGGAGAAACTGGGTTCCTCTTTTGTTGGTCTATTTTTCTTGAGAGAATCCTCATTGGCACTCTTTGGCCAAAATATAAACATGCAAAAAAAAAATCTTTGAAAGGAATGGCCTTACAAGTCTCTCCCCCCTTGGTAAGATACTCCTGGTAGTGGTGGGGCAAGTTTTCAATTGCTGCTATCATCTTTGCTAAATCCTTCTTTGGATTGTCCATTGGTGGCTTGGCCATGCTATATTCACTGTACATTTGGTAAAGAAAGTAACCATCCTCATCTTGGGGTAGGCCTCCATCAATATAAATGATCTCTTCTTCCTCATACCAATCAGAATATTCTTCACTTAACAAGGACATGGCTGCAACTTGAAGGTGTGATCTGCAATATCTCTTCAAATGAGATTTTATGGAGCTTGGTATTGCTGCTCACAGGTGTTACACAGAAATCTTCCACCCTGTGAGAATCAACATTCTTTGGCTTGTAGGATCCATTTCAGTGACTCAGATCCATTTTTATCCTTCAGAGATACTAGTTTGCCCTATTTTTGTTCCTACCCGCATGTTGCATCACTATAGCATGAGTACCCACGAGTTGCAGCACTATAGCCCACGGGTATCAAGTAAAATGGTAAAAACCACTATTAATTACTTTTTACTCCCAAAAAGCGGTCATTGGGTGACCTTTGGCTCTCCATCTGCCCAAGTAACATCTCGATGAGTCCTTTCACCTACCTTTGAGAGGACTATATATTGAGCACATATGGCTTATGGACGGGAGGAAGAAGAGAATAGTAAAGGCACTCTAGTGGATTTTTTCCCTATCTTGATTTTGCACTCATTGATCCTTGTAGTTGTGAACCATTTATGTTCACCTTCCAAACTCCTCTCTAGTTTGAGTTTGCCATTCATGGAGGATTGAAGTGGTGGAGGCACAAGTGGATTGATCTAGATCTTGGTTTAGATTGGTTGTCGGCAAGAGGTCGTATCACTTTGTACTTCTTCTTGTTCATTAATAGAAATACTCATATTCTCATCCATTCATGGTGTGAATGTTGTTTATTATACATTGGGTTACATTTGCTTATGATATTATGGACCATTGTTATTGATAATGTTAATGTCATTTATATATCACATGTACTTGTTAGATATTGGTTGTCAAGACTAATTTGCAGATTACAAGTGCTTGGATGTGCTTGAAAGCTCCAACGGGGATCTACATCAAACGTTGGATCGAGGTTGGTTACATTTCTCCATTATTTTAACATTGTCATTTATAATAGCATTTCTTTGAGAATTGAGTAGATTTTTGGTAGTCATCTGTCTGTTGTGGTATTCCCAAGCCATAGTGAGTTTTCTCCAATACAGAAATGGCGACTCTGCTGGGGAAAACATCCATGTTTGGGAAATTTTTTGAGCATTAGTCCATACTTAGAGTTGCTGTTTATCGAAGCTTTGTGTCACTGATTGGCCGTTAAGATACACTGTAGAAAACTTGCTTTTTCTGAGCCTCTGGACTCTTTATTTGACCATTTGCTTTTCCTCACCCGCGGGCTAGCTTAGCTCTGCCCGCGTATACCCACCTTTGTTTACTCTACTGCTTGCGGGTACTTGGAGGATTTCCTTCGACAGTAGCGTGTAACTCGAGCTTTTATTGGTTTATGGCTATTGGTTGTTGTTGGGTGAATTTGGTTGGTTCCTGAGTCTTTGTTGGCCTCTTTCTTGACTGTTTCATGCCTTGGTTGTGACCGGATCTCTTCGTTTCTCTTGGTTGAGCCTTCTTGGTTTTTTACCAATATTTGGTTTTAGCCTCTTGGTTTCTTCCTTTTGAGCTCTTTCTTTTGGCTGAGTCTTGCTGTTTAGGATCTGCTGGGTTGTCTTAGTGATCTTCTCGGCACTTCAGTGACTGAATAGTAGGATTTTGCTTGCATTTTTTTCATTTCATTTATATTGAAAAAAATATAAAACTATTCATTTAGTTCTTTGCATTTTCCTTCTCATTTATAAGCGAAAATACAAAAATATTTTATTTTCATGTACTGCATCTTGCATTGAGTGCTTGTTGCCTTCATCTTAGGTTCTTCTTGTGCATCGAAAAGATAAAAGATTGCATCTTTATTTCGGAATTGTTGGTTGACTGTGCATATTAGTGTCATTGTTTTATTGGATAGATGAGTCTAGGATTGGATGATGTTGCATACTATTGAGTCTACACATAACTAGTTTCATGACCATATCCCTTGAGTAATCATAGCCACTAAAATTAACGCTTAATCATTAAAATTTATTAGACTGATTTTATTTTATAGGGTACACCAACTAGCATAGGTTTAGAGTCTTGGAATAGATCATTGTGAGTTAACAATCCAAGACTACTAGACGAAACATTAGGTGTCTGACCAGGGAGTGGAGGAATCCATGGTATAGATCGGTGTTCGTAGGAAGCTCTACTCAATCCAGAGTTAAGCACAAAGTCACGAGAGGTTGGTTGAGGAGATATCCCTCTGATACCGACTGAACATGGGAGATATATCCAGGATTTGTTCGTATCTGGGGGTACCGGAGGTTCGTCCTCTTGTGCTTCGGGCTTAGCTACCCTGCCCATACGACGGGTCCCACCTGCAACTGTCCCCCTGAGCATTGGTTATATTGCGGTGAACATAGTTTCCTTACCTAGGTACCGCACAGGGTACTTGCAGTGGTTATGTTGTTTGTGTCCTGAGTGAGATAAGGATTGGACAACACAGTTGTGTTCGTGTAGTGGACTTGACCCTGTCGACACAGTGAATCCTGGGTGTCTCTATAACTGATTCTGTTACCTCCGGCTATAGTTTGGGAGTCTCAAGCCTCTCCTAGGTGAGACATACTGGCTCTAGTGTCGGGAGCTCATTTAGCCACTCTGTTTGTCTGCTCTTGGCTGTAGTTTCTCTAGGTGTGTGCTTTTGATTTACTATTTTTTGATCGATAGTTGGCCTTTAGGAGATGTTGTGTCTCTCTCCAGAGAGAACGTGGCGTAGAGCCCTACTCTCCGTCGGTCCCATTGTTTGGCTGGTTTAAAGCCACTCGAGGTTACACGCCGTATTGCTAGGGGATGCCGGAGGGCTCCCTCTGAGTCTTTGGATTCATACGAGAGTTACGTTGAAGATTACATGGCTGCACATCCCGATATTGGGCAAGACCTTTCTACTCCTTCGGGTAGAGTTGAACATACTTCCGATCCCCAGACTCCTCATGAGGATTGGGGAGGTGATCCACCTGAGACTCAACCTAGTTCTATTTGGCCTAATCCACTTGATCGGGATTTGTTTGATCCTTCGAATTTGGATAATTATCTTTACGGGATGCTCGACCTACCCGAGGATGTAGAATAGGACGAGCCTTTCGTTCCTTCGTTTCCACGCGATTTTAGATACAGGAGGCCTAAGAATCATGATGATTCCGGCCCTATGGTCAACCCCGCCACACTCTCTTTTGGTATGCCTAGTCACAATACTGTCGAACCTTCCACTATGGTTGGTACTCACGTTGGCACTAGTCAAATTGTTAGCCATACTATGCCCACTGGGGGCACTGCCCTCGTTGGGGGCACTACGTTGTCCACCCACTCACATAGTATGGGGACTAGTCAGATTCCTAACAATGCTTATGTTGGAGCACGACCACCTCCTAGGAATACACAACCTAGCCGAAATGTTGTTCGGAACACGACTCGCCATCCAGAACCTAATACACGCATCGCTACTCGTCAACCTAGGACTACTTTTGCACATGATACCGTTCCTCCCAACCACGGGGGTGGACACATACCGCATACTTTTGCGTCCACCGCCGCCACTAGTAATGCTAATGTAGGGGGTGGGAATATTTCCTATCCACATGGACATCACACCACCAACCCTGCTACTGGTCACACCCATATTGGGCTTGGGAATGTTTCTCATGCTGTTGGTCACCACACGACTGCTCAAGCTAATCCTAATGTTGGGGGTGGGAACATACCATACCATTACGGTCAATACAACACGGTTCCCGCTATGAATAGTACATACATGCCCCATACTTATGGTGGCAACCCTTACTACAACACAGTCGGTGCTGGCCCCCAGTATCCCCCACCACCCCAATATGGTACTCAAAACACGCATATACCTGCTTACTTTCAAATGGGTTAGCCAAGGGGAGGTTATCAATCTTATGGCCATGGACAAGCTTATGGGCCATCAGGTCCTCAGTATCAGCAGTTTAATCCTCATGGTCAAGCTTTTGGTCCATCTTATAACACAGTTCCATTTAGCCAACCTTTTATGGGAGCTTATAATCAAGCTTTCCAGCCGCAGCTCCCATTCCTTGCACGCTTGAATCTCCTGGATCTTTCGAAGTTCACGAATGATCCAGTGTGTCATGACCCTATTTGGCCTTCGGTCCCTACCAAGCTCCCTTCCGACATTTCAAAGTTTGAGGGGAAAAGTGGCGAGGACCCGGGAGATCATGTCATGACGTTTCACCTTTGGTGCTCCTCCAACTCTTTGAATCATGATTCCATTCGATTGCACCTATTTCAACGCACCCTCACGGGGGCAGTCGCGAAGTGGTATGTGGAGTTGCCTGGAAACACCTATAGGGGATTCAATGAGATTGCTTTGGTTTTCTTAGACCATTTCCAGTTGCCGGTTCGTTATGCTACTGGTACTGAGTTGTTGTCCACCTTCCGTCAGAATAAGGCCACACGTATTTTTGACCACGTTCAAGAGTGGCATCGGCAGAAGAGATTAGTGAAAGCCAACATTCCTCCAGAGTTCCTATTGGAATGGTTCCTTAAGTCTTTACTCCCATACATTGATAAGGATGTTTTGATGTCCGACATTGTGACTGAGGAACAAGCTATCTTGAAAGTCCAACAGTTAGATCTACTTTATTCTCAGTCTGGCATTTTGTATGACATTATTCCTGACGCACCGAGAACAAGACATGAGCCCACATCAGTTCCTGGACCACATGCCGATGGCATCATGGGGTCCGCATGCACTCTCTCGGTAGACTTGGTAGCTAATCAAATGCAAAATTTGTCGCTAAACCAGTCTGCACCCGGACAGGTTCACACCTTGTCCACTTCCACTCCGTTGTCTGATGTACACAATGTGCAATCAATGAAACCATCGAGTAACCAACAACCTGGTGGTAAGAAAAAGGGGAGAAACAATCGTAGGGGTGGAAAAAATGGAAGTAACAACAATAGCAATCGTAATACTCCTCGTAAAGAGAATGCCAACCCTCCTCGGGAAGGTAGTAATGTTGGCTAGGATCGTAAACCTAGGCGTAAGGTGAAATTCTCTTGCAAGCTTTGTGGGGAGGATCATCTTACTCACTTATGTCCTTGAATTGAAGAAGCATCGAAGCATTTGGCACAGAGCCCAGCTGTGCTGAAGGATCCCCTTCCTCATCATCAAAATACAGCTTCGCATGCTCCCACCATTGGTTATGGTACTAATGAAACAACAATGTCTTCTTCCAATACTAGTGGTTATGGATGTGTGAATATGGTTCAGTCGGAGGTTTGTGTTGCTACTCGTCAATGTGATTATGGTGCACCAAAACTGAATTTGGGGAATGAGCCTCCCCCTCCTCCTGATAATTCCTTGCATATCGAGAAGCCTTCTATTATGCCGCAGATACTGAAAGGTGTTCTCAAGCGCTCCACGCATAATCCTAATGCTCGAGCTGCCCAAAACTACTCCATCGTAGAAGATTTGGGCCAAACTCCGTGTGCCATGTCGGCTCTTGAAGTTTTGCAAGCTTGTCCTTCTCAGAAGCATGCCCTTTTGAGTGCATTAGGAGTTCAGGATGGGGGAAGTCCTAGTGTTATCAAGTTCGATACTACTAATGTCCAACCTCGCTTGCCTTACCACGTGGCTTTTCAAATCCAGGTGGTTTTCCTTAAGAGCTTCGTCAAACGTACTATGGTTGATGAAGGTGCTTCCGCGTCAGTAATGTCGTTAACTTGTTGGAAAGCTCTTGGCTCTCCTCCTCTATGTTAAATTTTGAGCATTAATTCACAATACTCTAGGATCTTCACTGAGAGAATAACATATACAGTATATCAATGCATAACAATCACAATAAGCATGAAAGGCATCACAAGAATCAAAAGCATGAGAGACAAGAGACATAGAGTTTCCGTGGGGAAAACCCTAAGGTGAAAAACCCCACAACTTCCTTAGAGATAGAGAGAGCAATGGCTCAACCAAAGTACAACCAAAATACACTGATATAGTCTCCTAGTAGCAGATGATCCTCCTCCTCACTAGTGCGCCACTTTCTGAGTGAGAGAAGTGTGACTTTCTGAATGATCAAAATAGAGATATCCCGATATCTATTTATACTAACCTGTTTGCCCAGTTAGACTATGGGGCCGACTTGTCTATCTAGATACATCCACAATATAATATATATTTCAGGTCCGACCCCACACATGGTGGTCTAATAACCCATCGGTAAGTACACACACTTGCGACACATGTTAATCCACATGACGACACTTCCTTATAGAGGAATAACACATCTCTTATAAGGGTACAATAAATATATATGAAATACATAGATGAAATACATTCCGAAGTTACATATACATCAACAATCCCTCTTAACTAGGAAGGTATTTCTCGACACAGTTCTGCTAGACAAGTCTTCTTCTCGGGATCATCATCATCATCATCGTCGCTGCTGCTGCTATCTCAACCAATATCTGACTCTACTCGTCATAGGAAGTTCTATAGAGCCAGTCCTTTTTCATACTGGATGTGGGCCCACCACCTGCAGGTCTTCATCATCACTGGCCATACTGTGGAATCCTCAGGACTTATTACGTGCGTCACAAAACTTGGCTGCAGCATCCTAGGCTATTACGAGCACACAGCTCTACCTGTCGGATCTCCCAGGAGCACATTACATGTGACCCATCACAAAAACTGGTTGAAGCATCCCAGGCTGTTACGAGCACACAGCTCTACCTGTCGGATCTCCCAGGAGCACATTACATGTGATCTCACCATAAAACCTGGTTGAAGCATCTGAGGCCTTTTTCATTGTGTCCATATCTCCCAGGAGCAAATTACATGTGGTCCACCACAAAACCTGGCTGAAGCATCTGAGGCCTTTTTCATCCTGTCCAAATCTCCCAGGAGCAAATTACATGTGGTCATGGCAAAACCTGGCTGAAGCATCTGAGGCCTTTTTCATCCTGTCCAGATCTTCCGGGAGCAAATTACATGCCATAGGACAAAACCTCGCAAGAGCATCTCAGGATGTTACGGTTGCACAACTCTGACCTGAAGATCTCCCGGGGCACAAATTACATGTCCTCCTAGAGGAATGTCTCGAAATAGCATCCCAGGCTGTTATGGGTACGCAACTCCGACCTATAAGATCTCCCAGACATGCTCATCTGCACAACCTGTTCCATGGCCACAAAATATCATCTGATGCTCACCATACATCATCTTGATGTACACATGATCATCCTGATCATCATCACTGCAACATCCTGCTGCATGTCATCTGGAGAAGCTCGTCATCCACGATCACCCTGATCATACAATGCATCCATCTGATGCACACCAAGTATCTACCTGATACATATCATCATACATAGTGTATCCACCAGATACATAGATACATGATCCACACAATGTATCCATCAACATACATGATCTACCTGATCATACGTGATACATATCAATATACATGATCTACCTGATCATACAATGTATCCACTTGATACATATACAGATACATGGTCCAAGAATCCAACATGATGCATATACAAAATACATAAAAATGATCCAACCGATCATATCCATCATCCAACATGATGTGTACATACATATAAATGATCCAACTGATCATATCCAGCATCCAACATGATGCGTACATACATATAAATGATCCAACTGATCATATCCAACATCCAACATGATGCATACATACATATACATATAAATGATCCAACTGATCATACAAAGCAGAAACTAGAACATCATCCTGATGTTCTTCATCCAGTGATTACATCCACAGCCATGTGAAGGATCCTCCTTCCAACATGCTTGGAATGGCTTCAGCAAATGTGTCCATCACTTCTTCCTCGAAGTGTCCTCGATCTGAAGAACACCAAGCCTCTCCCTGAAGTAATCGAACTTCACCCTGGCTAGTGGCTTTGTCAACACATCTGCAATCTGCTCGTCTGTCGCAACATACAGGAGCTTCACAGCTCCTCTCTGCACCATATCCCTGATATAATGATATTTGATCTCTATGTGTTTCGACCTGTCATGAAACACTGGGTTCTCAGACAGCTTCACAAAACTATGGTTATCGCAGAAGATACCAGTAGCATCCAATGGGAGATCAAATAACTTAGACAGTAGCTTCCGTAGCCATACTACCTCACAACTAGATGAACAGGCTGCAACATACTCTGCCTCAGCTATACTCAGTGTTACGTAGGACTGATTCCTGCTAAACCAAGAGATCACACCTGATCCCATACTGAAGCAGCATCCAGATGTGCTCTTCCTATCTGCAGCACTGCTAGCCCAATCTGAATCAACATAACCCTGCAGGTTAAACTTTTGATTCGCTTCATACTTGAGCCCATAATCCACTATACCCTTCAGGTACCTCAGAACATGCTTTACTGCAACCAGGTGAACGCTCCTCGGATCCATCAGGAACTGGCTTAATGTGTTCATAGCAAAGCAAATATCCGGTCTCGTGTTCATCAGGTACATCAAGGACCCAATCATCTGACGATACATAAAGACATCAACCGGCTCAGATGAAGCATCACACAGAAGCTTCAGATTTGATGCCATAGGTGTGGCCATGGCCTTGCAATCCATCATCCCGAATCTCTTCAGGATATCTATTGTGTACTTTCCTTGACCAAGGAAGATCCCACCTGCACTCTGCCACACCTCCATACCTAGGAAATAATGCATCATTCCCAAATCTTTCATATCGAACTCAGCAGCAAGCTTCCTCTTAGTATCTGCAATCAATCTGTCATCTCCTGTTACAAATAAGTCATCCACATACAGGAGTAGAATCATATGATTCCCTTCTTCAACCTTGTAGTAAAGGTTGGAATCCGCTTTACTCTTGGTAAAGCCCAAACTAGATAGGAAACTGTCCATCCTACCATACCAAGTTTTGGGAGCTTGTTTCAAGCCATACAAGGCTTTCTTCAATCTGCACACATATGAATCCCTGTCATGTATTTGGAAATCGAGTGGCTGCTCCACATATACTTCTTCTTCAACTACACCATTCAAGAAGGAAGTCTTGACATCCATCTGGTGTATTTTCCATTCCATTGTTGCAACCAGGGAAAGTACTGTTCTGATGGAAGTATACCTGGCTACAGGTGCAAAGGTTTCTTCATAATCTATTCCCTCTTTCTGAGAGAATCCACAAGCTACGAATCTTGCTTTGTATTTCTCTACACTGCCATCTGCAGCATGCTTGATTTTGTAGATCCATTTGGAAGTCACAACAAACTTCTCTTTAGGTCTTGGGACAACATCCCAAACATCATTCTTCATTATTGATTGGTATTCCTCAACCATGGCATCCTTCCATTCTTTTTTTTCAGCTGCTTCTTCATAACTGGAAGGTTCTTTGTTCATAATATCACAGAGTAAAGCAACATAGCTGGTATGTGATCTGGTTCTCTTCTTTGCTCTGTGTTCTTCTTCTGGAATACCAAATCTTTCTGCATCTTGAATGAGCTCTCTAGCCCATGCAGGTTTCCTCTTGTGAGAGTTATCCTCACGGGGTGGATCTACAGGTTCTTGCAGATCTTCAAACTCACGAACAACTTCTGGAATTGCTTCAGTCATGGTAGTGTCTCGAAATCTAGTTTCCTTAGGTTCTTCATAAACTTCGATAGGTTCCTTCCTTGATTTGATGAATGCTGAGTTTTCATCAAATGTCACATCCCTGCTGACATCAATCTTCTTGAACCCTGGAAAGTATATTCTGTAAGCCTTCGAGCTTTCACTGTAACCCACAAAGATACCCTTCTTTCCTGAAGGATCTAGTTTGGTCCTCTTTTCCTTTGGGACATGAGTGAATACTGGACAACCAAATATTCTAAGATGGTTGACTTCAGGTTTCTTACTAGAAAAGACCTCTTCTGGTGTCTTGTTGTCCAATATCTTGTGGGGTGTTCTGTTCTGCACATATACAACGGTTCTAGCTGCTTCTGCCCATAGATGCATAGGTAGATCCTGGTCATGTAGCATTGCTCTTGCTGCTTCCATGATTGTTCTGTTCTTCCTTTCTGCAACTCCATTCTGTTGTGGATTGTAAGGAGCAGTCAACTCCCTCTTAATCCTTGAATCACTGCAAAGCTTCTTGAAGTCACCTGAGGTGAATTCTCCACCATTGTCGGATCTGAATGTTTTGATCTTCTTGTTAGTTCGATTCTCCATCAAGGTTTGGAATTCCTTAAACTTATCAAACACCTCATCTTTGTTCTTCAAGCAGTATACCCAAGTCTTCCTAGAGAAGTCATCAATAAATGAGACATAGTAAACATACCCACTTAGAGCACTGGATGACATAGGACCACATACATCTGAGTGGATGATTTCCAAGATATCTTTTGCCTTGCTTTCACTGCTTGGAAATGCCTTCTTAATGTTCTTTCCTCTTGCACATCCTTTGCAAACACCTTCATGTTTAGTCTTGATTTTAGGAAGACCTTCTACAGCCTTACTTGCAATTGGTAATGCCCTGTAGTGCATATGAGCAAGTCTTCTATGCCAAAGTTCACTTGGCTCCATGGATTCATGCACCATGGCATGTTCAGGTTGTCCCTTCAATTTATACAAACCTCCCTCTTGCTCTCCAATCACTACTGCATCATCTATGGTCTTTCCCTTTGGCCACATTAGGACTTGGCCATCCACAAATGCAACCCTCATACCTTTTGCATCCAATGCAGAGATGGAGAGTAAGTTCTTGTTGAGCCCAGGTACATAAATGACTTCTTTTATCTTCAAACATTTTCCAAAATCTAGGTTGTAGGAGGCTTCGCCACTTCCTTTTATTGGGTATTGATAATCATCCCCAAGTTTCACCTTATGGGGTGATTCATGTTCAGATAGGTTCACAAAATATTCCTTAAACCCAGTCATGTGTTTGGAAGCCCCACTGTCAATTAACCAATCATTACAACCATGGGAGATAGTACCTGTGAGAGTAGAGATTAGAACATACTCTTCTTCACTTGATGAGTCATCATTACTATCATCACTTTCTTCCCTAGCCTTCTTCTTGGGTGGTTCATCATCCTCGGCAGCATGAACATGAAACCTTCTTTTGCTGCCCTTCTTCTTCTTGTTGAAGTTGTTGTTGTCCTTCTTGTTCTTGGGACAATTTATGGCAATATGTCCTTTTTCATTACAGGTGAAGCATATTCTTCTTTCTTTGAAGTGATGTGAAGATTTCTTGGAGTGAGATGGATCTCTCTTGGACTTCCATTTCTTGGTGTGAGCTGTGAGAGCTTGATCTTCATTCCCCATCTTTTCTTCTCGTGCCACAAGCCTTGCTTCTTCTTGTGAGCATTCTTCCCGTAGTCTACTGAAGGAAATCAACTTCTTTCTTGCACAGATTCCTTGAATGAAGGAGTCCCATGACCTAGGTAAGCCATTCAGAGTGGTCATGACAACTTCACCATTCTCCACCATTTCATCCACTGCTTCTAGTTGTTCCTTGATCTGGGAGACCCTTGAAAAATAAGATTGAATGGTTTCTCCATTCTGAAACTTTACTCCTTTCAATTGGTTCCGCAAGGTCATCTTCCGATTTATGTTCTTCCCTTCAAATAGCTTGGTCAAAGAGTCAAACATCTCTTTGGGTGTCTTTAGAGAAGACACATGGTGTATGAGATGGTCTTTGATAGAATCAGTAATGATTCTCTTTGCCTTGACCAAGTTCTTCTTATGCAATACTTTAGCCTCTTCATCCTCTGGGATAGGGATGTCTTCTTTTATATATGAGTCCAACTCATTCTCTTCCAGGATTAACCCAATCCTATACTTCCAAGCTCGAAAGTTATTAGCCCCTTCAAGCTTATCCTCAAGCTTGGTGTGGTAAGACATTTTAAAGAGTACTTCAAATGGAAATAGAAAAGATTTAGGTCTTACCACTTGAAATGCTGAAAACTGGATCTGGTCCCGGATTAGGGTTTGTCGGAAAAACCCTAAAAATTCAAAATGTGAATTTCAACTTTCTGAAAGGATAGAAAGATGCACCTTGATGCGGTGATCAGCCTGGTGCATTCAAAATTTGAGATCAGCAAAGTTTTACCCTTTAGATTTGACGTTTTGTCCTCCCGGGTTCACTAGGGAGAGCCCTAAATTAGGGTTTGAGTTTCCCAGAGATCTACCCAGCGAAAAATCTCGATCTAAAGCTCTAAACTTCGATTTTTGCAAGGAGCTTCCAGCTATGTCTTCAGATTTTAGAAATTCCTATTTTTGTGGAAACCCTAATTTTTAGGGCCAAATCTGAAAATGCTCAGAATTGAATTCTGATTGGACAGATGGATTCTCCTTGATGAGTAGAGTCAATCTACTATACTGCTTTTCCAAAATCTGTGGAGAGAAACCCAATAAACAAGAAACTCAAGTTTCTGTCACTGCAAAATGTCTTCTTCTCAGGTTAGCTCTGATACCATGTTAAATTTTGAGCATTAATTCACAATACTCTAGGATCTCCACTGAGAGAATAACATATACAGTATATCATTGCATAACAATCACAATAAGCATGACAAGCATCACAAGAATCAAAATCATGAGAGACAAGAGACACAGAGTTTCCGTGGGGAAAACCCTAAGGTGAAAAACCCCACAACTTCCTCAGATATAGAGAGAGAAATGGCTCAACCAAAGTACAACCAAAATACACTGAGATAGTCTCCTAGTAGCATATGATCCTCCTCCTCACTAGTGCACCACTTTTTGAGTGAGAGAAGTGTGACTTTCTGAATGATCAAAATAGAGATCTCCCGATCTCTATTTATACTAACCTGTTTTCCTAGTTACACTATGGGGCCGACTTGTCTATCTAGATACATCCACAATATAATATATATTTCAGGGCCGACCCCACACGTGGTGGTCTAATAACCCATCGGTAAATACACACACTTGCGACACTTGTCAATCCACATGACGACACTTCCTTATAGAGGAATAACACATCTCTTATAAGGGTACAATAAATATATATGAAATACATAGATGAAATACATTCCGAAGTTACATATACATCAACACTCTACTCGCGTCTAGAACTACACTCACTGCATTCGACAGTAGATCTTTTACGCCGCATGGAATTATCCCTTCCCTTGTGTTCTCCTTGGGAGGTAAGTCCATGACTATTGAAGTCGAAGTGGTCGATGCGCCCATCGACTACAACCTTTTACTGGGTCAGAACTGGATGTACGCTATGACGGCTATCGCGTCTACTGTATTTCGAGTTATTTGCTTTCCCCATGAAGGCAAGATTGTGACAATCGATCAGTTGGATTATGTTGGCACTCCTTCCATAGCATCCACAGGATTAGTAGTCCCGCAAGTTTCTGATTCTCATTCGGCAACTGGGAACATAGGTGTTGGAATGTACCCCTGATTGATGGGAACTTTTAACCATTCTGCACCTGTGAATTTTATAGGAACCATTTCCGACAGTGCGCCTCCTCCTTCGAATATTATTCCATTCCGGACTTCCTATTGTGGTGATCCATGGATTTTTCCATCCGCGGATTCTATGTATGGAGATATTGTGCACGTCGGGATGTCTATGCCTTTATCTGTAGTGGAGCTCACTTACGATCACATCCAACAAACCACTGTAGATCTGGATCTCTCTTCTTCCCAGACAGTTGAAGAAGATCCCGTTACGCTGCCAGTTTGGGCAACCAACTCATCTTGCTCTCACGATTTCCTCGATGATACTTTGCCATCCGATGAAGCTATCCTCGAAGCCATGTGTGGTAGTGAGAGGCCTTGGGAAGACATGCACCATCGCTCTTATTTCCTTCCCAACCTCGAGCTCATTGAGCAGGAGGAGTTTAGGATGACTCTAGCTGAGATGGTTGGTCACCCTGTGGCTCTTTTGCAGTCGCATGATGTTTTCTTGGAGGGGAATATGGCCAATATTTCCCCAACCACTTCGATCAACATCTCCCGCACTCCCAGAAAGGTTCAGAATGTTTACGTCGTTGCTGATTGCACTCCTGAGGAGATTGCCATTTACACTGATTTGTTTACTGAACTCCGGGAAGCTTTCGCCTGGTCATATGAGGAGATGCCAGGAATAGACCCCCGCATTGTTGAACACGAGATTAGAACATATCCCGATGCTAAACTGGTTCGACAACGCTTATGTGCTGTGAACCCTAGGAAGGCAACTGCTATTAAGGCAAAGGTGGAGAAACTGCTCAAAGCTGGTTTCATCTACCCCGTTTCCCTTACCGAATGGGTGTCAAACCCCGTTCCTGTGGATAAGAAGCAGGGAACAATCCGTGTATGCACTGATTTCAGAGATTTGAACCGTGCATGTCTGAAAGACAACTTACCCATGCCATTCATTGATCAAATATTGGATGCTTGTGCAGGGAGTGAGATTTTTTCATTCATGGACAGCTTCTCAGGTTATAATCAGATTCAAATTAAACCCGCAGACCAACATAAAACGACATTTATTTGTCCATGGGGAACTTTTGCGTACCGGAAAATGCCCTTCGGCCTCAAAAATGCCGCAGCTACTTTTCAGCGAGCCATGACCTATGCCTTTCACGATCTTAAGAAGATTATGGAAGTTTTCTTGGATGATATTGCTGGCCATTCTCGCAAGAGAGTGGACCACCCCAAGCACCTCCGTATGATTCTCGAACGATGTATCCACTACAAAATTTGATTGAATCCAAACAAATGCATCTTCACTGTTAGGACTGGTCGCCTTCTAGGATTCATAGTTTCGAAGGAGGGTGTTAGAGTCGATCCTCTCAAAGTTGAGGCAATACTTTAGTTGCCTCCTCTGCGTAATCTATTACAACTTCAGAGCCTCCAAGGGAGAGACACTTTTCTGTGTCGGTTTATAGATAACTATGCCAGTATTACTAAAGGTTTCGCACACCTATTGAAGAAAGGCACACCTTTTATCTGGGATGAGCAAGCCCAGCAGTCTTTCGATGCCATTAAGAAAGCTTTGGTATCGGCCCCTGTGCTTAGTCCGCCGGACTTTACACGAGATTTCATTCTTTATGTGGCTGCATCTCAAGAGACTATTGGCATGGTCTTGGTTCAGATAGATGATGCACTTGTCGAGCATGTTATCTATTATCTTAGTCGAAACTTAGTAGGCGCTGAACTAAGGTAAACCCACGTAGAAAAGTTGGCACTTGCGACTGTTCATGTAGTCTAGCGGTTACAACATTACATTTTGCTTCGAACAACCACTGTTGTAGCTCATATCAACCCATTTCAGTTCGTGCTATCAGGACGCCTTATCGGGGGTAAATATAATAAATGGATTGTGATCCTTCAGGAATTTGATCTCGATTTTGCTTCTGCGAAATCGGTGAAATCATTGGTGTTCACTGAACTTATGTCGGACCTTCCACGGCTTGATGAGGATGTCATTCATAAAGATTCCTTTGTGGATGAACACTTATTTCTTATCTTGACCGAGGACCCTCGGTATGGGGATGTCATTAGATATCTCCAAACTTTGAAGTTTCCTCCGCATTATTCACGAGACGAGCGACGGCGTGTGAGACATCACGCGAAAGATTATACTATCGTCGGTGACACTTTGTATCACCGAGGAAAGGATTCCATTCTCCGTCGTTGTTTGACTCACGAAGAAGCGGAACGGGTACTTAATGATTGCCATGCGGGGGCATGTGGTGGTCACTTATCTGGGCTTGCTACAGCCCAGCGTATTATGCGAGCATGTTATTTTTGGCCTACTATCTTTAAATATTGTATTAACGCTGTGAAGAGATGTCACCCTTGCTAGGTGTTTTCTCGGAACATACACTCGCATCCGGCGCCCCTCCATCCGGTCGTCACTGTCGGTCCCTTCACTAAGTGGGGGGTATATTTCATGGATTGCAAACCAGCTTCGGCTGGGGGGCATCATCATATTATTGTGGCCGTGGATTATTTTTCCAAATGGGCTGAGGCCATGCCTACCGTTAAAGCTGATGGTGCTACTGCAGCCCATTTCGTGTTCTACCAGATTATCACTCGATTCGGTATCCCGAAAGAGATTGTCATTGACCATGGCAGTCACTTTCAAAATAAGATGATGGAGCATTTGTCTCTCAAGGTTGGGTTTCATCAGGAACACTCGTCTTCCTACTATCCTCAAGCGAATGGTCAGGTTGAAGCAGTAAATAAGTCTCTGAAGACGGTTCTCCAACGTACCATCCAACAAAGCAAGACCAACTGGCATATCATGTTATATCCTGCTTTGTGGGCGTATCGAACTGCAGTTAAGACTGCCACTGGGTTCTCACCATTCCAGTTAGTTCATGGTGTGGAGTCACTTTTACCGATTGAATGCGAGATCCCTTCGCTTAAGATATCCATAGAGATCCTCCCTGATACGACGGAGATTGAGCAACGTTTAGTACACCTTGAGCAACTTGACGAGCACCATCGAGATGCCACTGTGGCCATTGATGTTAACAAGCGTCGTGTCAAGGTTCAATATGATAGGTCTGTCCGTCCCCGGCAATATGCTAAAGGTGACTTGGTACTCTTGTATGACCAAGCTAAAGAACCCCTGGGGGTAGGCAAGTTCAATCCCATGTGGCACGGTCCTTACATTGTGAGGCGTGTTTTGGAAAAAGGAGCTTATGAGTTAGAAGATTACGAGGGAGTTGTCTTGAGGGAGCCTAGAAATGGGCTCTACCTCAAGCGGTATTACGCTTGAACCTCTGGTTCAGGATGATACTTTTGTACACTATTGTATAATTTTTTTGTACATAGTCTAGGTTTCCTTTTTGGTTGTCGGGTCTGCTGATTAGCCTCTGTTTGATTGACAGATGTCAGCCGGATGTCCTACGTTCTTAGGTTTCACGAATGGTGCTAGCCGACATATGTAGCAGTTTGCTTCTGCTGCCTAGGTTATCTTTTCACCTGACCTTCTAGTTGTGTCCTCAGGAGGTGCTTGTCTCGGTCCTACATCTAACAATGTGGCTGAGTATAGTGCCATTGTTGAGCTACTTCGGGATGCCATTTCACATGACATCCATTCTTTAGAAGTCCACCTGGATTCACAACTAGTTGTGTCTCAGCTGAATGGGCAGTACCGTGTATGAGACCCTACGTTACTATGGATTTTCCTTAAGGTACGACTCTTGGAGAGACATTTTGTTTCAATTACATATATTCACATTCCGATAAGTCATAATTATTGTTAAGTTTAAACCAAATAGACTAGCAAGATCACTGAAAGAAACATAATCACAAGATAGACACAGAATTTACCCTGGGAAACCCTCATGGGGTAGAAAACCCAGCAAAGCTTTCCTCAATAAGATTATCAACCAAAATACAAGATGTGCTCCAAGATTTGATCTTCTTCTCTACCTCCTTAGCAGACCTCCCAGACAAGTGCGCTACTTTTCTGAGTTGTGCAAGTATATCTAATGAGGAGCTCACCTCCTCTATTTATACTAGTTCCCGACTGACCAAAATCCCTAATGGGGCCGACCTCTCCTGGAGAAGTCTAATAACCCCTAAAATATAAGATCAGGGCCGAACCCCACATGGTGGGTCTAATAACCCTAGTTACCACAAACCATCGGAGGAATAATCATCTCCGGATACATAATAGGGTTACCTCGGAGGGATGAAACATCTCCGGAATAATAATGTACAAATATAATATTCTTAGAAGTTACAATATTCAACACTCCCCCTTAACGAGAAGGATATTATAACAACGTCTGTAGGAGCAAGGAGTCATCGACTACATCATACATGATACATCTATAAATCATCGGAAGCTTTCTTCAATTCATCATCATCAGTAACTCAACCAGTTACTGGAACATCAACGTCATCAACATCGTCATCACACGATCATCAGCATCGTCATCACACGATCATCAGCTTTGTCATTACACGATCATCAGCATCGTCATCACACGATCATCAACATCGTCATCTCATGATCATCAGCATCGTCATCACACGATCATCAACATCGTCATCTCATGATCATCAGCATCGTCATCACAAGATCATCAGCATCGTCATCTCATGATCATCAACATCGTCATCACACGATCATCAGCATCGTCATCATACGATCATCAGCATCATCATCACTCGATCATCAGTATCGTCATCACACGATCACACGATCATTTTACAGGATGATCAATCCTGCTCTCTTTAGGACATAGGTCCATGGATGATGCAATCCAGATCAAGTTCCAGGATGATCAGTCCTTATCACTTTAAGACAAGTCTCATGTCTAGGGATGATGCAATCCCACCATGTACATTTTGAACCCAGTTCATGGACGATGTAGTCCTCACACGTACCTTTAAGACAAGTCTCATGTCTAGGGATGATGCAATCCGATCACGTACATTTTGAACCCAGTTCATGGACGATGCAGTCCTCACACGTACCTTTAAGACAAGTCTCATGTCTAGGGATGATGCAATCCCATCACATACATTTTGAACCCAGTTCATGGACGATGCAATCCTCACACATACCTTTAAGACAAGTCTCATGTCTAGGGATGATGCAATCCCATCACGTACATTTTGAACCCAGTTCATGGACGATGCAGTCCTCACACGTACCTTTAAGACAAGTCTCATGTCTAGGGATGATGCAATCCCATCACGTACATTTTAAACCTAGTTCAGGGATGATGCAGTCCTCACATGTACCTTTAAGACAAGTCTCATGTCTAGGGATGATGCAATCCCATCACGTACATTTTGAACCTAGTTCAGGGACGATGCAGTCCTATCTTCAATTTTCGGAGACATCAGTCTACGGCTCAATTCTGGGACCGAGGTCCGGGGAAGATGCAAACCCCTACCTGTTCATTCAGGACTTCATTCTCGGAGACATCATGTCTACGGCTCTCTTTAGGACTAAAGTCCAGGGATGATCCAATCCTCACATGTCCACCAAGGACTTCATTCTCGAAGACATCATGTCTACGGATCTCTTTAGAACATATGTTCAAGGATGATGCAATCCTCCTTCTTTCTCGGAGACATCTGTCTATGTCTCTCTTTAGAACATGTGTTCAAGGATGATGCAATCCTCACTTGTATCCTCACTGATACAGGTACAAGTATCGTCAACTATACAAGTACATTAATCAATACATGTATCATCAAGAGTATGTATTCTCACCAATACATCTATCATCAAAACATGTATCCTAGTATGTATTCTCACTAATACATCTATCATCAAAAGCATGTATTCTCACCAATACATCTAGCATCAAAAGCATGTATTCTCACCAATACATCTAGCATCAAAAGCATGTATTCTCACCAATACATCTAGCATCAAAAGCATGTATTCTCACCAATCACCAATACATCTAGCATCAAAAACATGTATTCTCACCAATACATCTAGCATCAAAAGCATGTATTCTCACCAATACATCTATCATCAAAAGCATGTATTCTCACGAATACATCTATAATCAAAAGCATGTATTCTCACGAATACATCTATCATCAAAAGCATGTATTCTCATGAATACATCTAGCATCAAAAGCATGTATTCTCACTAATACATCTAGCATCAAAAGCATGTATTCTCACTACATCTATCATCAAAAGCATGTATTCTCACAAATACATCTATCATCAAAAACATGTATTCTCACAAATACATCTGGCATCAAAAGCATGTATTCTCACTAATACATCTAGCATCAAAAGCATGTATTCTCACTAATACATCTATCATCAAAAGCATGTATTCTCACTAATACATCTAGCATCAAAAGAAAAAGTATAAGAGTCCCAAATCTAAATATTTCTAAGTATCCAGGTGTAGTAGACAGGTATCCTCATCAATGACCTTGTTGTCGATGAGACAAACTCATCATCAGTGATTATACTACTCCCCCTTTCGAGGAGGGTCTTTTTGAACTACACCGAGCTTGTCTCGGAAGTATTCAAATTTCACTCGAGACAGAGGTTTGGTCAAGATATCAGCAATTTGATCCTCAGTGCTCACATACTCGAGCTTGATAGCTCCTCTTTGCACCATATCTCATATATAAAAGTATCGGATCTCAATGTGTTTTGACTTGTCATGGAATACAGGATTTTCTGTCATCTTAATGTAGCTTTGATTGTCACACATAATCACAGTGGGATCCATTTCTAAGTCAAACACTCCAGATAATAGCTTTCAAAGCCACACTGCTTCACAGCTGGTAGAGCAGGCAGCTATATATTCTGCTTCAGCAGTACTGAGAGCCACACTAGATTGTTTCTTGCTGAACCATGAGATCATGGCAGATCCGAGACCATAACATCCTCCTGAAGTACTCTTTCTGTCTGAGACACTTCCTGCCCAATCAGAATCTGAGTAACCATGTAATCGGAGTTCATGACCTCCAAGATAATATATAGACCAAAATCTAATGTACCTTTTAGGTACCTCATTACATGCTTTGCAGCTATTAAGTGAACCTTTCTAGGTTCTACTAGATACTGACTCAGGGTATTTACAGCAAAGCATATATCTGGCCTAGTATTTGTTAAATACATTAATGACCCAATGATTTGTCTATATAGAGTTAGGTCTACTAATTCCGATGAGTCATTAACTAATAACTTCAAGTTGGAGTCCATGGGAGTGGCCATGGCTTTACACTCCAACATATCAAATCTTTTTAGAATCTCCATAGCATACTTACCTTGATTTAGAAAGATTCCTTTTGGTTCTTGCCATACTTCTAGACCCAAGAAGTAGTGCATTAATCCGAGATCTTTCATCTCGAATTCTAAAGAAAGCTTCTTCTTGCTTTCAATAATTAGTTTCTCATTTCGGGTTAGAAATAGATCATATACATATAACAACAGTATAACAAGTTCATCATCCATCACTTTAAGATAAAGATTGGGGTCAGCTTTACTCTTGGTAAAGCCCATGCTTGTTAAGAAATTGTCAATCCTTCCGTACCAAGCCCTCGGAGCTTGCTTCAAACCATATAATGCCTTTTTCAGTTTGCATACATGAGTCCTCCCATCTTTAACCTCAAACCATTGTGGTTGCTCTATGTACACTTCTTCTTCAATTACACCATTCAGAAAAGCTGTCTTAACATCTATTTGATGTAGTTTTCACTTCATCATAGATGCAAGTGCCATGATAGTTCTAATTGAAGTATACCTAGCAACTGGTGCAAATGTTTCGTCATAGTCAATTCCCTCTTTCTGAGAGAATCCTCGGGCTACAAATCTTTCCTTATATTTTTCAATGCTACCATATGCAGCATGTTTTATCTTAAAAATCCATTTGGAAGAAACCACACTTTTATCTTTTGGTTTGGGAACTATATCCCAAACATCATTTTTCATTATTGACTGATATTCTTCTGTCATTGCTTCTACCCATTCTTTCTTCTGGGCTGCCTCTTCATAGCTAGTAGGTTGTTGATCTACAAGATCACACATCAAGGCCATATAGTTGGACACTAGCTCAGGTTTCTTTCTTTCTCTAGTGGAGCCTTCAGGAGCTCCATATCTTTCAGCTCCTTGAATAATGTCTCTAGCCCATGTTGGCCTTCTTTTCTTAGATAAATCTGTAATAGAAGGTTCTTGTGGTTCCAACATGTCATGATCGTCTGGTGAATCATCTTCAGGGATGTGCACAGCCTCTGTGATTCTAGGAGGTGTATCTTCTTCATAGATTTCTTCAAGTTGGCACTTCCTGGGTTTCTTGAGAGCTGCTTCTTCATCAAATGTTACATCTCTACTTATTTCTATATGATGAAAACCTGGTATGTAGATTCTGAAGGCTTTGGATGATTCACAATATCCGACAAATATTCCCTTCTTACTAGAAGGATCCAACTTGGTTCTCTTTTCTTTTGGAATGTGGATGTACACATGACACCCAAATATTTTGAGATGACTTACATCAGGCTTCTTTCCTGTAAACACTTCTTCTGGAGTTTTGAATTCAAGAGCACTATGGGATAATCTATTTTGCACATAGACTGCTGTCTTGGATGCTTCAACCCATAGATACATGGGTAGATCTTGATCATGTATCATAGTCTTTACAGCTTCCATGATGGTTCTATTTTTCCTCTCAGCAACCCCATTTTATTGGGGATTGTAGGGAGTGGTTAGTTCCCTCTTAATTCTGGCTTCTTTACAAAAGTCTTCAAAGTCCTTTGAAGTATATTCTCCGCCATTATCTGTTCTGAGAATCTTGATTTTCTTTTCTGAGAGATTTTCTATTAGGGCCTTGAATTCTCTGAATTTTCCAAAGACTTCATTCTTACCTTTTAGAAAGTATATCCAAGTCTTCCTTGAATAGTCCTTAATGAATGAGAGATAATACTCAAATCCACTTAGGGAAGTAGTGGGCATTGGTCCACATACATCTGAGTGTATTAGCTCCAAAATGTTCTTAGTCTTTGTTTCACTCTTTGGAAAAGGGTTCTTTACATTCTTCCCTTTGTTACAACCTTTATATGAGCCATTATGATCACCCTTCAGATCTGGTAATCCTATGACCACCTTGCTTACATAGGGTAAGGATTTGTAGTTAATGTGAGCTAGTATTCTATGCCATAGCTCACTGGGGCTAGAGGTTTCATGAGCAAGGGAAACTTCTGGATGTCCCTTGAGCTTATAGAGACCCCCTTCTTCTTCACCAATGATAACTGCATCTTTAATTGATTTTCCTTTGGTCCACATGAGTACTTGTCCATCTATGAAAGCCACTCTAAAACCTTTCTTATCTAGAGATGAGATAGAGAGTAGGTTCTTCTTTAAACCTGGTACATATAAAACTTCTTTCATTTTCAAGGGTGTTCAAGAATCAAGCTTGTAGCTTGCTTCACCAATTCCCTTGATGGGATATTGATAATCATCTCCTAGAGATACCTTTTGAGGTGAAGACTTTTCTTCAAGTCTTGAGAGAGTTTTGTTTTGACCTGTCATGTGCTTTGAAGCACCACTATCAATGAGCCATGTATCTTCTCCAGGAGACACAGATCCAGAGAGTGTGGAGAATAGGACATATTCTTCTGGATCTTCTTTCTTTACTTTAGATCTTTTCTTTTGAGGCCTTTCCTCTTCTTCTTCTTCTTCTTCTCCTACTTCTTCTTCACTATCATCCTCTGCCATATGTGCATGATGTATTTTGTGAACAAACTTCTTCTTCTTCTTTTCTGGTGAAGTACAGTCTCTAGCATAGTGTCCTAGTTTAAGACAATTATAACATTGGACTGTGGAGAGATCTCTTTCTGAGTTTGTTCCTCCTTTCCTTTTGAATCTATGAGAGGGTTGAGACTTCTTGTGGTTCACTTTCTTGAAGTGACCCTTCTTTCCTCTTTTTGTGTGGGTGGCTAGACTTGGTCATCCTCTTTGAGAAGAGCTTCTCTGTTGGCTACCCTAGCCTCTTCTTGAACACAATACTCCCATACTACATCAAACTTCATGCTTTCTTTTTTGGCACACATAGTTTGTATGAATGATTCCCAAGGTCTAGTGAGACCATTTAGAGCAGTCATCACAAGTTCATCTTCATCAAGAGTATCACCAATGGCATCTAGTTGCTCCTTGATTTGGGAGACCCTTGAGAAGTCGTCTTGAATGGATTCTCCTTTGTGCATCTTGGTGCTCTTCAACTGAGTCCTTAGGTTCATCTTTCTATTGATGTTCTTTCCTTCATACATTCTTCCTAGGGCATCATACATTTCCTTTGGAGTCTTCTTGGAGGCCACTTGGGGAATCAAGTGGTCTTTAATAGAATCAACTATGATTCTCTTTGCCCTAATCAAATCCTTCCTATGCTTCTCTTTGGATTCATCTCGTTCAGGTTCTGCAACTTCATCCTTGACATAATGAGCAAGATCATTCTCTTCAAGAATGAGACCAATTCTGTATTTCCATGCCCGGAAATTTTCTATACCTTCTAGCTTGTATTCAAGCTTAGTGTTTGGAGCCATCTTCTCTTGGGGGAGTCCAAGAGACAAGAGATAGAATAGTACTTACCTGGAAACTTTAACCCTTTTAATTTTTCGGATCCTGGGACAGAATTTCTGGTTTATCGCACTTTTGGTAAAACTAGGGTTTGACTTTCCTGGAGTTCTACCCAACCAAAAAGTTTGATCTAGGGCTCAAAAGATTGGTTTTGAGAAGGGTTATCCAGCCATGTAATCAGAATTCAACAATACCAACTTTTTGCAGAAACCAATTTCTGGTTTATCACACTTTTGGTAGAACTAGGGTTTGACTTTCCCGGAGTTCTACCCAACCAAAAAGTTCGATCTAGGGCTCAAAAGATTGGTTTTGAGAAGGGATATCCAGCCATGTAATCAGAATTCAACAATACCAACTTTTTGCAGAAACCCTAATTTTCACTGGAGAGAGAGAGAGAGATATTCTTACCTTGTGAAAGATGTCCTATTTAGGCTAGCTCTGATACCATGTTAAGTTTAAACCAAATAGACTAGCAAGATCACTGAAAGAAACATAATCACAAGATAGACACAGAATTTACCCTGGGAAACCCTCATGGGGTAGAAAACCCAGCAAAGCTTTCCTCAATAAGATGATCAACCAAAATACAAGATGTGCTCCAAGATTTGATCTTCTTCTCTACCTCCTTAGCAGACCTCCCAGACAAGTGCGCTACTTTTCTGAGTTGTGCAAGTATATCTAATGAGGAGCTCACCTCCTCTATTTATACTAGTTCCCGACTGACCAAAATCCCTAATGGGGCCGACCTCTCCTGGAGAAGTCTAATAACCCCTAAAATATAAGATCAGGGCCGACCCCCACATGGTGGGTCTAATAACCCTAGTTACCACAAACCATCGGAGGAATAATCATCTCCGGATACATAATAGGGTTACCTCGGAGGGATGAAACATCTCCGGAATAATAATGTACAAATATAATATTCTTAGAAGTTACAATATTCAACAATTATATATCTGATGCATACGCTAACTATGTATTAGATTGGCATTTGTCACATTCATCATGAAGCACATAAATACAAAGACATTCATACATTTGTACCATACACACATATAGTAGAACCGAGAACCAAAGTTGTATATATATATAAATATGTCAAAAAATGGTAGTGTCATACAAGACTGGAGCCCGTAGCCCTCAGAATATACATATCGATACAAAAAATGATGAGACCCTGGGATATCTATTCCCTCCGAGGAGGTCTAGCTGCCGCCTCGACGGGATGTGTCTCATAGTAGTACTGTGCTATGTTGGCCATCCGCTGCAGCAACCGCACCCACTCCTCGGGAACACCCACTACCTGGCGCTGCATGGCCTTAGGTAGTCGGGCCACCTCTATCAGTGGAACTCGAGCAAAACATCCCTGATACGTTGCGTCGCAACGTCTGGAGTGTGCGCCCTGTTGCGGCATCTGCTGCCACCTCATCTCTACCCCGACGACCATGTCTCGGGAAGCCCTCTGGTCTCACTGGGCCTTTGTCTGCGAGAAAACAGTCACCCATTAGCACATGGCACTACCACCAAAAATATTTTTTGCATTTCAACTATAATAAAAAAATCCATAAAAATTTAAAAAACACAAAACCAAAAGAGTACTCACCGATGTCTCCGAAAGCTGCGCCTAGTGGGAGCGGCATGTCATGGTCCTGTCTGAAGTCGATCCCCGCATAGGGATAGTCCTCTATAGTGATCACCTGCCGGTTCCACCAGCGGAAGAACTCCTCAGTATATGGTGACGCTAGACGGACACCACCCTATTGTGTCAGCATCTCAGCCCACCGAGTCAAGGCTGGATCTTGGAGACTGTGAGGAGATACATCCACCCTCTGGCTAAGTCCCGGAACTCTCTCAAAGAAGAAACTGCAGAGGATGCTACCATACCCAAAGTTTTTGTCCTTTCCCTCTTTGCATTCCGTCAGTTGTGTATTCTTAGACACCAGCAGAGTAGTACACCAGTCGAATATAGTAGGTTGCAAGCATTGTGATGCATAGAACATCACCGATCTGGATGTATGATGTAGTGCTTTGGATCCCGTGATCCGCACTAGAGTTTCCACAATGATCTTTGTACTCAGATCCGTTATGGCATTGATTGGCACTTGGCTTCCCACTGCTCGTGTGTTGGAGGGACAATACCGTGTTATGTAATCTTGCACAATGATCCCATCGCCCACGGTCCGTGACCGAAGACTAGCCACTTCCCCTCTATGGGACAAACCGGTAATAAAATAGATATCCTCTACATCTAGTGTCAGAGTTTGCCTGTTGAGAATGAAGTGTTGAGCATCCACATCCCAGTAGTTGATCAGATGACGGAGTAGTAGGTTTTGGGCCCTTAAGCCCCCGAGACTCCAGTATTTATATAAGCCACATGCTTGCAATGCTTGTTGCGCTTGAAAATCATTCCGCACAGCCTCATCTACCTGGTCATGCTCTTGTTCTCTCCAATCTAGAACCATCCTGGAGTGCAAAGAAAGAAATTTTTAGTCAATTTCATGTTTAAAAACTTCTTCACGGCCGTACCCGCGGGCTAGATTGTAGACAGTTGCGGGTAGATGCGGGCAGTCAGTTTTTTGACTGCGCATGTGATGCCCTACCCGTGACCCACACACTTATAGCCCGTGGGTAGCGCCGAGGCCATTTAGGGCTTGGCCAAACAAAAGATCCCACCGACCAAAATTGAAATTAAAGCACTTAATTGAAAGGTATGGCAGTGACCACTAACCTTCTCCAGACGGTTCGCTGAACGGTTGCTTGTAGCTCCCACGATCGACACTCCAAGTTTCAGGTGAAAACTTACCACTAAACTCCAAATTGGTGAATAGTGCAAATGAATTGAAAATTAAATTTTTTATTACTATTTATAATTTTCTGGACCCACTTTTCTATAGTTTTTGCCATTTTGAGCCGTTATGAACTAATATCGTGTCTTGGAGTAGTGTTTTTTCAACAGATTTCCTCGGCGAGAATTGTTCTGAACCATTTCACACCTACGACAGGTACGTTTCACACCTGGCATATAGGTTAGATGCCATTTTCACATGCATTGTGCATTTGACCTGTTGACCATTTTTCATAAACCCTAGGTGCGACCCCGCTTCATGACTGACATCGAACCTTCACACTGTTATAGAAGTGTCATCATGTGGCGGTAGGGCTTTCCCGAACATGGGTACCCTAGTTAGAACCCCATTATGCTTTTGGTGCCCATGCCGTTGTTTGTCCTTAGGATTGGGAGTCCTTTGTAGTCACGCCATGACGTTGCGATGAAGACTCATACTCTACTTTGTCTTATGCTGGCCATCTCCCTTAAGGAATCCCCTTAGTTATATCATGTTGTGATTGCATTGCATCATCCTGCTTGCTGCTTGAGCCTTGTGCCGGGTCCCGCTTCCTCAATTGTTAGCCTGGTGCCTGAGCACTTTTCCCTGACGAGCCCTGCAGAGCTTATATATTTTCCCTTCACAATTTGATGACCCTTTGACCTTGAGGGAACACACCCCCGAGTGTCCACATCCTAAACACACTTCCTTGCATTGAGCATACGTATGTTCCACTGCTTGGGACTAGTCTGCTAGCTATTTGACACTCGTTCCCTCACTTGTTGTATTGTAAGCAATTTTATTCTTTTTCAAGCTTTTCCCAAATATGAAAAAGACCAAAAAAATCAAATATTCCAAAAAGACGGATGGGATTATGGTCACTATTTCTTGTTGGCAGCTGTTGTGTTGCCTTTGAACAGAGCATTCATTCCACTCCATACATTATGAGTCGGGACTATAGTTGGGCCTTAGGAGCTGTACTTGTTTCTCAGTTTCTCCACCGATTGGTTAAGCTTCCAGTCATTATGGAGCCCTTTGTAATGCCTCCTGCATTGCACAGTTTATGTCAAGTCTATGCTACCTGAGTCTATCCATCTGCTCATGCTCTTGTTCAAAGGAAGTCCTGAAACCAGTGTCAGCCACTCCTCAGATCTCTTGACTATTGCATGTCGGCCATCCTTATTGAGTTAGTCCGTTTCACCTGAGATCTTCCAAATCTTTCAGCATTACTGGTACCTCGTGCTGGTTGATGGGGGATGCCTTAATGCCCTCCTTCGAGTGAGTCTCGTTCCATCGACTTCAACTCATTTATTCTGGGACTTGAGGCTTAGAGTTTGGTTGAGTACCTTGAGGCTTGCAGTCATTAGTGGCAGGTTCTCTTGCCATCGACAGTTTTGGGAATACATCAATGTCCCTTGATCGATGGATTCATCCTAGTGTTCGACTTCAACCCATTTATTCACACTTTGATGATTGTGCTCTGTGCCTTGATGCCCATTTTCATTATTGGTGGGTCATCTTGCGTCTGTTAACGGTATACATCATTAACCGGTAATCAGATGATGTCTCATTAGGTTCGACCCCAACCCCTTTATTCACTTGATGGGACTTGCACCGTCGAAGACTTGTGTAGAAGACCCCAGGCGATTGTGGCATTCAGTATGCTACATATGACTTTGACTTTACATCTGAGATATCACCTCTCAGATTTTAGCAGTTTGTACCTCCAGTTTTGCACCAGTTGTCTTCTTTTTAGTAGAAGACCATATATTACTGTAGAGGGATCATGGCTATGATCACTTATGTCATGTATTTACTTATGTACTGCCTATTCATGGCCATTGTATCAGATTGTTGTACTATACCGACATGTATTCAGAGATATTATTGTATTATGACGAGTGAACCGTTCTTTCTACTTGTGTCTCCATCACTCCACTTCCAAGTTTTATAATGTATTTCGGCCATCGTAGCACTTTCAGTCTCTGACCTCACACATTAGGGGGCATCTGTTACACATAAATCTTCCACCCTGTGAGCATCAACATTCTTTGGCCTGTAGGATCCATTTCAGTGACTCAGATCCATTTTTATCCTTCAGAGATACCGGTTTTCCCTATTTTTGTTCCTACCCGCATGTAGCATCACTATAGCATGCGTACCCACGAGTTGCAGCACTATAGCCCGCGGGTATCAAGTAAAATGGTAAAAACCACTATTAATTACTTTTTACTCCCAAAAAGCGGTCATTGGGTGACCTTTGGCTCTCCATCTGCCCAAGTAACGTCTTGATGAGTCCTTTCACCTACCTTTGAGAGGACTATATATTGAGCACATATGGCTTATGGATGGGAGGAAGAAGAGAATAGTAAAGGCACTATAGTGGATTTTTGCCCTATCTTGAGTCTGCACTCATTGCTCCTTGTAGTTGTGAACCATTTATGTTCACCTTCCAAACTCCTCTCTAGTTTGAGTTTGCCATTCATGGAGGATTGAAGTGGTGGAGGCACAAGTGGATTGATCTAGATCTTGGTTCAGATTGGTTGCCGGCAAGAGGTCATATCACTTTGTACTTCTTCTTGTTCATTAATAGAAATACTCATATTCTCGTCCATTCATGGTGTGAATGTCGTTTATTATACATTGGGTTACATTTGCTTATGATATTATGGACCATTGTTATTGATAATGTTAATGTCATTTATATATCACATGTACTTGTTAGATATTGGTTGTCAAGACTAATTTGCAGATTACAAGTTCTTGGATGTGCGCGGATTGAAAGCTCCAATGGGGATCTACATCAAATGTTGGATCGAGGTTGGTTACATTTCTCCATTATTTTAACATTGTCATTTATAGTAGCATTGCTTTGAGAATTGAGTAGATTTCTGGTAGTCATTTGTCTGTTGTGGTATTCCCAAGCCATAGTGAGTTTTCTCCAATACAACAGGTGCAGAGGACCATGCTCTTATACCACTGTAATGTACCGAAGGCAATCTAGGCACACTAACTCAAAAAACATTCAGGATTGGACACACTAGAGAGGGATTTGACACAATACTGATAGCTTGAGATCAGTGAGGATGGGCTAGACACATTGAAAGGCTGATTTGAAGGCTAAATCAAGGTTCTAACTTCGACATCCACACTTTCAGGAGTACATCACACCTAGGTAGACTCTTTTGGCTAGGCCAAATGCTTTAAGGCATTGGCCCCATGACTTATGTGGAAAATACATTGCTTCTAGTGTAGTCTAGAAGCTACTAAACCTTTAGGGGTCTGATCAAATTGTTATCAACATATTTCAGACTTGATATACTAATCTGACTGAAATTTTATTGATAGAAAATAAATCAGGTGTAAAATTCTTCACTTGGACTAGTGAAGGAGGAGATTTCTAGATGAGTTCGAATGGGTCTAAATCCTCCCAAATTTCCGATATGAGGGAATATATGGGTTCATTTACTCATTAATTAGCTATAGGTACATTCATAAGATAAATTAGAAACACAGGGGTTCATTAAATGCTAAAAACAGGAAAACTAGTCAAATTTGAACCTTAAATTCGCTAGTCTAGTTAACTAACCACTCAAATGACTCAATAAATTCTCTAATTCTTCAATAATGGATAGTAACATGTATGATAACATATAAAATTATAGAAACAATATAAAAACACACATTTGGAGGTTCCATCATTGGTTTATTACATTCAAACTGCTAGAAACCACAAGATATTGAGGATTTTACAAAGAAGAAGGAAAAGTTGAGAATTGGAGAGCAAGAAGGGGCGTTTTTCACCACTGTAGCTAGTTCATGAATTAAATAAGGTCATCCTAGAACACCCTAGGGTGCACCACATTCACTGGAAGTATCATAGTGCACACTGTTTGAAGATAGCTCTGGACTATCTGAGGCTCTTGGTATTGGAGTTGTAACGCCCCATATTTTGACTAGGCATATTTATCAGTTAGAGATACTACACTTTATTTGCTTATTATCTGTTGGACTCAGCTCAAATGAGTAAACTTTATTTACGACATGATGGACCCGAGTATACATTTATACTATGTTATGCTGGCACTATGATTATGATGTTACTATGTTTATGTTGGCACTATGATTATGATGTTACTATGTTTATGCGATTACTAGGTTGTGCTTATCATGAGATTCCTTTCTTTTATGATGACTGTATATGTTTAAATGATTTCATTGATAAAATATGAAATATATGATGTGGTACGTGGGTACCATCTTATGATGTGATTGATTGAATTATTATATGTCATGTCCACCTGTGATGAATTAAATTGTTGCATGAAATGAAGATGGTGATGATGTAGGTCAATTGATGATCGAGTGTAAATGCTTGTTATAAATGTGTATTTTGTGAAATACTAAACCACATGACATAGGTACTATGTGATATTTGGGCACTTGATATGATATGTGTAATAAGAACTTGTTATGCAGTAAACCTTAGCAACCAAAAGTGATGATACGATGACACAGTCCGGTAATCTCGATAGCAGTAGAGTATAGTAGGATAAGGGTATAGACCCAGTATGTTGAGAGGTATGGATGTATTTCCCATCCTATATTTCTATGATACCCGAGGTCGTGGGAGGGCTTTGATGGGACACGCTCCCCATGTTGTTGTGATGACGATGGTTGGATGCTTGCTAGGAGAGGTTAGGTCTGTGTTCAGTTGACGCTATCGCTCTCAGGTTTATATGTGGTCAGGTCGGTAAAGCCGACATCCACTTATTTACTAGCGGAGGAAGGATAGGGAGGATCCAGACATAGGTTAGGATGGGAGGATGTGTTAGATAATGATTTTGAGGGTTGGGTATTCCTTGATACCGAGTTAGTGGTAGTAGGTACGCATATTTGTATTGACTGGTTAAGTTAATAAGAACATAAAGATAAGGATATGAAATCATAAAAGGGATTAACTGTTAAATAATTGAGAATGTTTAAGTAATTATATTATATATATGATTTAGCTTTCTGCATGGGGGGGATTATTATTGTTAGTTAGGAGGTATGCATGGGGGGGATTATTTTTGTTAGTTAGGAGGTATGTTAGTTAGGTGGGATGGTGTCTGTTTATAGTGCATATTTGACCCGTTCATATGCTGGCCACGCATACATACCTTGGACATGTACAACATACTTGTCATGCTTGAATAGTGGTATAAAATGTCGTGTATAACTCAGTTAAGGATATATTAATCAACTTAGGTAATGAATGGTTAAGTTGTTAATGTGTAAAATAAGTGAATTAGTCATTGTATGAAAACATGGTAATAACCAATTAAGAACTGTGTCGACAATGTGAAGTGTCATAAATGAACATTAACATTGGAGAATTGTACTGTTTAACTGTTAGCCATGATTAATTAACCCATTAAGGGCACCTTGTTTATTAATACAAAGGTACTATGTCGATAAGGAGTTTCTTATCAATTAAACAAATAAAAGTTGATGTTATTATTCACCATTAATAACAATAATTATTGTTATTATTAATTACTATTATTGTTGTAATTATTAATATTATTATACTAATATTAATAATAATACTAGTCTAACCATTACCAAAGATCTTAAGTGAATGATTTGAATTGTTTAAATAGTAAGTTGTTAAATTATAAAAGTGGATTGACCGAACATTGTTTAAGAAAAGAAAAGGAGATATTAAATATTAAATGCACCAAGGGAATTAAGATAAGACTCATTAAATATTACATAATAAAATTAATGCCCTGAGAGACAACATAACCGAATTTGGATTATATAATTTAAAACAAACCACCACTTCAAATTTTAAAAGGTCAATAACATAACTATTAAATTAGTATTTTATTTAACTTGTTTAATATTGTAGACGGTGAGTGGATGGGTAATTAACCCACCGTCTCGTAAGGAACCGATTCAACCTACCAAGAAATTAATAATAAATGTGCAGTCAACCCATCTAACAAAATTTAGTAACTTGAAGAAGATTGGATTGTTTAGGGAAATAGACAATTAATAAAATAATATTTTATTGTGACTTGTAATAATAAACAAGTAAAGGAGTAAATGTTTTGGGGGTTTTCACGGGATTGGATAGGGGCGATGGAGTAAGCCAGAAGGCTTATGGAGGAGGAAATGGTATATAGGGAGGAACTTATGGGATTGAGGGGGTGGGATTTTCTTTTGGGAAAATTGAAAAGGGAATGATTATTAATCAGAGGAATTGGAACAGAGGAAGTTTCTCTCAGGATTATCGGTTTTTGGGCTCCGGGGCTAGGAAATCTGTCGATTTCCTAGGGCCAGCAAGATAATAGCTGGTTGACAAGGTGGATTTGTCATTCGATTGCTAAATTGAATCTACAGAATCTACTACAGAAATCCTACTACAATCTACGAACCCAGGTATTAAACTAAGTTTAAATTAGATAAAATGTCAATTATTTATATCCTAAATATGTGCAGACTATCACGCGAATTGAACATATTAAAATGAAAATTCCTAAGAGTTTTTTTTATCTGCAGAGATGAGTATATATATATATATATAAATATACTGAAACCTTACATGAGAAATCCATAGAATTTTTTATGATGTGAACATAAAACATGAACATAGAAAGAGTTAATGTTATAGAAAATAAACTTTAAATCTATTTATTATTATTATTTAAACTCATTTACATAAGAAATACAAACATAGTGAGGCCTAGTACCAAGGAGAGACACTGCTTCATTGTCTTCTTCTTCTTCTTCTTCAGGATGACTTGACCAAGCTGTATTAGATTGCAGATTAGATGTGCAACTTCACTTCATTTCCTGCAATTAACTCATTGAATAGGACTGGATATCCTCTTCCTCAATCCCCAATAAAGAGATCTCACAATCCTTCAACTGGTTTACTGGATGCATTGGGGCACATCACCCAATGCGAGCTAGGGGCACATCACCCAAGCTATAGAGAGGCACATAGATCTCAAACTTCAATTCACAAACTATAAAAATATGGCAAATAGAGTGCTCGACCTCCTTTTGAAAACATTTCTCATGAAAATAATAAAATAATAATTATAATTAAATTGTTATTTTAGTTGATAATGTCTTTGGCATGTGATTGGCTCATGTGGACCCCCTATCTCAACAAGTGCACCCTCCTTGGCTAAATTTAGCCTTTGTTGCTTTCCTTGAGCCTTTTTCTTACTTTCCCGCTTTTACCAATCTCTCTTATCTTAAAAAATTAGGAAACTCTTGCTTTCTTTGATTTTCTGTTACTTTCCTGCTTTTGGGTTGCTTTTCCTGCTTTTGGGATGCTTTTCCTTCCAACTTTCCTGAGGAGTGTTGCCGCTGGATCACGCACCTGGTTAACGTAGTAGGAATCTTGCTATTGCTCAGTGCGTGCTTCGGGGCAAGTCTCGAGTCAAGGTTGTCACCTGATCTTGAATCCTCCGTTTAGGCCAAATACTAACCGAAGCGAAGGAGGGTAGTCCCTATGGAATGTTTCTAAGGTTAATATAAAGCTAATTAAAGATTTTTTTTAGGATTTTTTTTAGTGGGTATGATTAAACTGTCCAATTTTGTTGCAAAAGTCTTAAGAGAATGCTTTCAATAGTAGAAAATAAACAATAACCACTAGCGTAAAGAAGGATTAAGCAACAATTTACTGATATGATATTAAGAAAATGTAAAATATGTTGTTGCTGGAGGCCAGTGCCAATGGAGTCAATATATATAATAGCTGATACTGAAAGGGAAAGTTTTGCAAGTGTATCTTGGTTGGTTTTAAATTATTAAAGATTGAATTTTTTTACAGGAAAAAGGGAAACTCCAGAGATACCGTGAGGTACAAGGAGCAATGTGTTCGGGTACACATGGTATTCCCAAAAGATCGAACACCTAGAGAAACCACTTCACACAAACAAAACACAGATCAATACATCGATGTTTTGACATGGTTTAAACCCTCGAGAGGGAAACACTCAACGACCCCGGCCAAATAGCTTCTATGGAGCAATTTATTATGCTAAGAAAGAAAGTTACAAATGACCTTCTCATAATCGACCAACTAGACAATGACCCTCCATGCTCTTTAAATAGAGATCATGGACCAATCGGGTGTTAAGCCACGGATCAAGGTTAGGTATGATCTAAGAGAAGTTGAGCCGTCGGATCACTCTATGTCTAAAACATATCATGACCATCGGATTAAATGTTTACAAATGCATACTAATGCATACTAAAGAAACACACTTTTCTTAACGAATATATTACACAAGTTGATCTTAACTAACTCGTAAGTGTCTAAATATCCTAACATCCCCCCTTAAGAACAACTTGGGATAGGATTGAAGGATTTACAAAAGTGACACTATTAGGAGAAGGAAGGAGGCATTAGAGCCTATCCCCCCTTAATGACAAATTCCTGAACTCCTAACATAGATCAAAGTTTAGAAAACTTCGCTTTTGTAAGAGACTTGGTGAAGATGTATTCAACTTGATCATCTGTAGGAAAAAAGAGCACTTCAAGAACACGATCATGAACATGATTTCTAATGAAGTGCATATGTAGCTCAATGTGTTTGCTGCGTTGATGTAGGACTGGATCTTTGGCAAGATTGATGGCACTTTGATTGTCGCACCAAAGTGGAGTAGGCTGCTGTTGCTCGAATCCAAACTCTGAAAGGATCTGTCGAAGCCATAAAGATTCCTGATTGGAATTAACTGCGGCTTGATATTCTACCTCTGCTGAAGAAAGAGCAAGAGCTTGTTGTTTCTTACAAGCCCAAGTGACAGGTCCAGATCCCAGACTAAAAACATAACCTGCTGTAGACTTTCGATCATTAGGATCACCGACCCAATCTGAGTCAGTGAAACCAACCGACAAAGGTTCCCCCCCTGTACTGTAATGAATCCCAAACTGAATTGTACCTCGAGTATATCGAAGTATTCTTTTAGCTGCTTTCCAGTGACTTTCATGAGGTGTTTGCATATAACGGGAAACACGACCAATGGAAAAGGAAAGGTCAGGATGGGAATGAGTCAAGTATAAGAGACTACCAACAAGCTGACGATACAAGGTGGCATCTACTTCAGGTGAAGTACAAGTGGCAGAAAGTTTGACTCCAGACTAGAAGGGAGAAGGGGCTAGTGTACAATCTTCCATGTGAAAGCGACGAAGAATGTCACAAGCATACTTAGACTGAGAAAGAAAGATTCCTTCTTTGGTTTGCAGGACTTGGAGACTAAGAAAATAATGCAAATGTCCTAAGTTTGACATTTCAAAATTTTGCTGAAGACTAGATTTAACATGGGTTATAAGCTTAGGGTCACTACCAGTAAGAATAAGGTCATCAACATATAGAACAAGTATGATGAGATGGTTTCCTACTTTTTTGGTATAGACATTAGGGTCAGAATGGCATCTAGAAAAACCAGTGTCAAGGAGAAAGCTATCCATTTTGGCATACCAAGCTCTAGGAGCTTGCTTAAGGCCATATAAGGATTTCTTAAGGCGACATACAAGGCTAGAGTTATTCTGAACATATCCAAGAGGTTGTTCCATGTAAATTTCCTCCTGTAAATCACCATGTAAGAAGGAAGACTTGACATCCATTTGATGGAATTCCCAGTTATGTAAGGCTGCAAGGGAAAGAACAAGGCTGATGGAGTTCATTTTTGCGACAGGAGCAAAGGTTTCATTGTAGTCATTCCCTTCAACTTGGGAAAAAACTTTGGCAACTAACCTTGCCTTATGTCTTTGAACATTTCCATCTGATGCATACTTAGTTCTATAGACCCATTTACATATGACAAGTTTTCTTCCTTTTGGAAGAGGTATAAGATCCCAAATATCGTTTGCCATTAAGGAACGATATTCTTCATCCATAGTTGCATCCCAATCTGGATTTCCTGAAGCTTCTGCAAAGGTTTCTGGATCATGATTCTCGAAAACTTGAGCCAAAAGAGAAGAGGCTCGCTGAAACTGAGAACATGTTCGACGTTGATCTCTAGGATCACTGGCAAGATCACGAGCTACTTCACATGTTGAATGGATCCATCGAGGAAGCACTTGTGCTGGTGCAACTGGAGGAACATGAGTAGGAGGAGGTGGATTTTCATTCTCATTGTCATCATCAGAAACTAGAGTTGGAAACCTGTCAAGGAAGTTGGAAGAAGAAGAAGGCACAATTGCCGAATCAGGCTCGCAGGACAAAGATGGCACAATCGCCGAGTCAGGCTCGTAGACCAAGATATTTTCATCAAATTTAACATCTCTTCTAATGATTACATCATGAGAATGTGGTTGAAGAAGTCTATAACCTTTTACATCTGCAGAATATCCAACAAATATGCACTTTTCACTTTTAGGCTGCAATGCTTTCTGTTTTTCATCCAGAATGTGAGCCCATGCTTCACTACCAAACACACGGAAGTGACTTACATCTAGTTTAATTTTACTCCATGCTTCTTCCGGTGTGATACCTTGTAAATCTTTAGTGGGGGTGCGATTAACGATGTAATTTGCACAATTTATGGCTTTAGCCCAAAATTGAAGACTTAGTCCCTTAGATTGGATCATACAATTAGCCATTTCTTTTAAAGTGTGGTTCTTCCATTTAGCTACACCATTTTGTTGTGGTGTATATGGAACAATGTGTTGTTGTTGGATTCCTTGTTCAGTGCAGAAAGTAGTGAAATTTTTGTTAACATATTCTCCTCCATTGTCAGATATTAACTTAATAATTTGATGACCAAATTGTTTTTCAACAAGGGCCTTGTAGGCCAAGAACATGTTAAATACTTCGCTCTTAAGTTTTAGGAAATAAACCCAAGTGCATCTGGTGTAATCATCAATGAAGGTTAATAAATATTTGAAATCAGAAAAGGAAGCAGATGGAAGAGGACTACACAAGTAACTATGCACAAGCTCCAAGGGAACCGAGGCGTGCCAAGAGGCACATTTGTCAAAACTGTCCCGATGATGTTTTCCGAGTACACAACCGGAGCAGACACCATCCTTGCAAGATACCATCGGAAGACCTGTCACCATATTGTATTTACATAGTTGTTGCAATGAGCGATAATTTAAGTGACCAAATCGCTCATGCCAAAGTTTTCTCAAGTTATCACTATGAGCAACAAAAACTGAAGGAAAAGGTGATGACCCAAAGTTGTTAAATTTGTACAACCTGGTAATATCATCAACAATTCCGGTAGCTAGGACCTGTTGAGGATCTTTAAAATCCTTGATTAGAACTTGGTGAGGTGTAAATGTCACAGTTTTACCTTCACCAGAATGAGTGATTTGATAGACTGATAACAAATTGCAGGAAATTCTTGGAACACATAGTACATCAATGAAATGACCATTATCTACTGGAACTGTTCCAGCTCCTACAACACTTAGAGATCTATGATCACCAACAAATATTTGTTTGGTGTTACATTCATGCATAGTAGAAAAGATGGCTTGATCCTTATCCATATGATAAGATGCTCTAGAATCAATGAGCCATTCATTTGAAGTAGAAGAAGAAGATGCATTATAAGAATAACCAGAAGCACAAAGTGCATGTCCATGAGAGGTAGATTCTGAAGGCGAATCTAGGATGATGTGGTGCTTCTTCATTGCTGCTTCCAAGGCTGCCATCTTTTTGAAACACTTAGATTCATCATGATTATCTTTCACACAATAGTTGCAATGACGCTCAGTTTTCTTTCCTTTTGGCTTTTATCCTTTGTCATTTTTTAAAGAAGGAGCTGACTGAGAGGGTTTGAGACCCTTGTTTGACTTATTATTGTGAAAAATTTGTTTCTTGGGAGGCTTGGAATTTTCTTTCTGTTGGGACAATAAGGCTTTCCCAGATGTATCTGCATTGTTAATTATTCCAAGATGGATGAGCTTATCTTGTTCTCTAAGCAAGGAATCACAAAAGGATTCTAGACTAGTCTCTTGATAGCTACCTGCATTTAAGGATTCTTTCATGGAGTAAAATGTAGATACAAAAACAAAATATGCAGGTCCAAGTTTGGAAATAATATGATAAATGCATTGTTTGTCTTCCCTCTTAATCTTGCATTCTTCACATAAGAGTTTAAGAGTTTTGTACTTAGATAAATAATCTTGTATGCATGAAAAATCATTTGGATTTAAAGAAATCAACTCATTTTTGAGTTGGTGACCTCGAGTTTCATTGTGTTTACCAAACACAGATTCCAACTTGTTCCAAGCAGCATCAGGTTCATCAATTCCAGATATGTGGAATTGCAAATCAGTAGAGATTGACATCCTAATCAATCCATGAGCTTCGTCACATCTATTTGCCCATTTGATTTTCTTATCATCATCAGTGGGTTCTGTTTCTTTCCTTGAGGTAATTCTGAAAAGTCCTCTATTTCGTAGAACATCCTCCATACGAGATTTCCATGAGAAATAGTTGGAACTGGTAAGTAGAATATCGCAAGGGGTGGCCATATTTGTAAATTAATGGCTGTAAAAGTAGAAACCAATAGTCTGGATGTGAAGAGCTCAAAAAAATAGGTGATTTAAAAAAAAACAGCACTGAAAACTGATTCCGTATGATGAAGTTATGCTTGATCAAAGAAAATGTTGAAGATGTCCCCAATAGTGACGTGGCAGATAGAGAATGACCAGCTAAAAAAAAGAACCCCCCTCTTCCCAAGATGAACCTTTCACAATCAATTTACAAGAAAGTTGCTTTAAGTGAATCACTTTTGTAAAATAAGTGATTTCACTTTTACAATGATGTTACTTTAAATAGTGCAGCAATAAAAATGAACTTAAGTGACTCACTTTTTATTATTATTATTATTTAAGTGAGATGTACTTTTACAATAAAGTAACTTGAAAATAGAAATTGCATGCACTTTTTCTTTTAAAAGTAACTTCCTAAGACTTGAACTCAAGACCTATTAAGGAATAAAGCAACTTTGAACCAAGTGAGCTAGATTAAAAGGTATGTAAAATATGGGAAGGAGGAAGGGTTTTTTTTTTACTCTTCTTGCTTGGTTTCCGTGCTTGCCTTTTTTCCCTGCAAATCACATCATAAACCAAAACAAATTTTTTTTTTCCACACTTGTGGGGTTAGATCTCGTTAGCTTACCTGAAAAGTCTACGTTTTCTCTCTATTTCTGATTTGCCGAGATCGTACAAGGTGCATGGCAAAGAGCATATGCAGCCGAGAAAAACCCTTTCCCTTTCTGTTTCTGATTCGTCGAGATCGCACAAGGTGCACGACAAAGAGCATACACAGATAGGGAAAGAAACAATTCGAAACTAAAAAAATCTAGTAATGAAAACTGATAAAATATGAGTTTTATTTATTTATTTTAAAACAGAAAAAAAAAAACGTCACTGTAACATTATACCTTCAGATATGATGAAATACGCGTTTATGAAGCAACCAGGAACCGTTTTTGATCAAACGAAAACTATTTCCCAATGGAGATGGTGCTTCGGATGCAATGGAACACCTCCCACAACCCAGGAATGCACAGAAGTACCAGAACCAGAAACTCTTTCGAGTTTCTGCAACAACAGTTCAAGATCTAGATCATAATCGGAAGCGGCTCTTCATAAAAGCTATGATACCATGTTTGGGTACATAGGGTAATCCCAAAAGAACGAACACTAAGAGCAACCAATTCACACAAACAGATCACAGATCGATACACCGATGTTTTGACGTAGTTTAAACCCTCGAGAGGAAACACTCCACAGCCCCGGCCAAATAGCTTCTACAGAGCAATTTATTATGCAAAGAAAGAAAGTTACAAATGAGCTTCTCATAATCGATCAACTAGAAAATGACCCTCCATGATCTTTAAATAGAGATCATGGATCAATCGGGTGTCAAGCCACGTATCAAGGTTATGTATGATCTAAGAGAAGTTGAGCCGTCGGATCACTCTGTGTCTAAAACATATCTTGACCGTCGGATTAAAAATTTACAAATGCATACTAATGCATACTAAAGAAACACACTTTTCCTAACATATATATTACACAAGTTGATCTTAACTAACTCCTAAGTGTCTAAATATCCTAACACAATGTCCGGAAATTGAGTGAAGGTGGCTCCTTACAAATACGTGTGGGATGGAATGGAGTCTCTAGGGCTGTGTTCAACACTACAACAACAAGGGTGTAGCCTAATTAGGCCCTTAGGTCGCCTCCTACTTGTTCCCATGCAAAAATAAATGTTCTGAGTGCCGGATTTTCACTATGTATGGGGTTGTTACATTTATTAAGATGATTTTTTAATTAAAATGTTTGAATTAAGAAGTTTCTACAACTCTTTTTGATTTCCCCAGTACTAGGAAAATTCCTGCAAGGGGAAAGAGCATACTTTGAGTGGTAGCAAAATGTTTATTTCAAATTTGATGCTTGAGATATGATAAATGAAAAACATAAAGATATGGATCATCGGATCTATGTGTCACTTTCTAATCAACCACCACTAATCGACAATGCATTTATGTGGTGGTAAGAGCATACTTCGTGGCAACGAGATCGATGTTATTTCTAATTTACTTTTGCGAAATAAAATGGGAAAATATGAAATATTATAAGTATACAGTCCTGTAGTAAAATGTGGTTGTGTGTTTGTGCTTTGTTAAAAAAATTCACACCACAAAATTTGACATTGCGAATCCCACCAGGGGGATGGGGTGTGGGCACTGTGTATCCCACTTGCTCTTGTTTAATAGATGTTACAATATTTGCTCAAAGAATGGCCTCTTAGTCCATTAAAACTTGGATCTAAGTGCTTACAAATTTATAGAATGAAAGAAAGGTGAGAGAGGGTCTACAGAATGTGTGTTTTGACACTTTCTGGAGAAAATTAGCCAAAGGTCCCTTCTATTTTTCCTTGGACCTACAAAAAACCAACAAGCTAAATATGCAAAGTTAGTGGGTTAAACATATACAAATACACAAAAAAATTACAACTTTTTATACTTGAAAAAAAATGGAAATTCTAAGCAATTTCAAGTATGAAAAGACTAGATCTAGATCTATAAATTTAGCTTTAAAATGAAACTTTTCTAGATCTATTTGAGAAACAAGGAGCTTTATTATTTTCTTTAGATATACACTAATTGATTCAATCAGAAAGGGAAAAGAAGATTTTTTGATTGAAAGAAGATGGTGGAAGAAAACCCAAGCTTGGTAGCTTTTGAAGTGAAGAGGAAAGTTGATGCATGGAAAAAAAATGTATCACTCAGAAAGAAATAACCAGCCACCAAACCTAGAAGATGAATCAAGACAAGATCGGCCTCCAACGCTTAGCACCGAATACTGTAAAATCTCCAAGCACTCATACACAAAAGGGATTAAATCTAGTATATCAAATAGAATAAATCAGAAGGGAAATAGTACAACCAAATACATGTGCTGCTTCTATATCTCTAAGCAATTCAATAAACATAATCAAGTCAAGAACTATGAATGCTTACCCTACTAGACTAAAAGAGTCTTACCAATCTAGATCAATCCACAATTATATATGAAAGCAAAACTGGAATTCTACAAGTATACCTCAATCAAGTGCATGCATGAAGAACAATAGCCACCAATTTGACCTCTAAAGTCTTCAAATATTATTACTCAAAGAGAGATTACACATTACAGGAGCAGAGGTTCAATACATTCCATCATATGCAAATGAGGAAGCTAGACCTCGCTTATATAGCACAAGAAAGAGGGAGGGCGAATTTATTGAGGAGGGGGCGCATTCCATGAGAAGGGGATCTCAAATTCCATGATTGATCTTCAACTAAGAGCTTAACTGAGCACTAATAAATGGGAGGGCTGCCACCTAAGGGAGGCATCCTCCTTCCACCTTGAGATCTCCACCCAAGTGGTGAGATGTTTCCACATAAGAAAATCTCCCAAGGGAGGAGAGGGCGCAACCATGAGAGACAATACACTTGTATTCTCTATATCTTTGACCAAATTCACTCAATATTGCATGAGATATTCCTTAAATGCTATTGACAACTCAACTGGGCCTTCACTGAGACAAATTCCATTGATTTAGGAATTTGATTTTCTCTCATATCTTTATTTTTTAATTAAATAATTCCCCAAAATTAATTTCGAGAGAATATTTATTTAAGTCAATAATATTCACTTAGAACTTAGGAAAAGTGGGTTTAGGGGTTTTGTGGGTGCTCTGGGTTAGAAAATGAGCACCCCCCATGAAAAATTTCACCTCCTAACCATACTTTTATCACCTTTTTGTTTTTTTTAATTAAATTATTAAAAAAGCCTGTTAAACGAGAATTTTTTTTTGTCCGAATCAGCTGAAAATCCTAGGGGACCTAGTGCATGTCCATATGGCTCAATAATGATGGCTAGCATGCAAAAAATACATAAACACATAGGATTTAATAACCTCCCTAGGTTCGACCACCATGGAAAATACTCCAACTTTGGAGGTGTGAGTGAAAAACTCAGGAATTATATGCCACTGAAGCGTAACACATAATTCCTAAGGAAAGAACACTATAGAGTATCCCCTTGATATCTGAACCTAAGGTAGGCCAAGCCTTTTACAAAAGTATCATGCTTAGACCAACTCGTTACAATTCCCCCATGGGGGTTTAGACATGCAAATTTTACAAAGGGACAAAAATTTGGCCTGATGAACTTTTGAACTCTGGCAATGAACAATGTAAGTTGTTCAAGTCTTCTGATGTTCACAAGGAGTCCACCTAAGTGCAACTTAGTGGTCAACAAGGAGGAAAACTCATAGTATTTATCCTCATCCAATGCGACGTCCTTGAGCCACTTATGCCATTATAAATCATAAATGTTTATTAGAATTATTAAATAAAATAAAATTGAGGTCCACCATAGTTTATTTATTTTCCTAAGCGACTATGGCCAAAATTAACCTCTTTATTCACTAATGCAAGTATTCCACTAGGATCCATGGGGGCTCTAGTGGGCCTAGTGGTGAAACATGGTGCATCCAAAATGGGGACATTACACACACACCCATGCACTTTCAACGGATAATGACATTAAAAAGTAAACACAAAACGTTAATTGCATTTTAACTTGTGTGGTAAAATATATAAAGAAAAATTTAAAACAATTTTTTGACATTATACGAACCCTTAGAAGGTTGAGATGGTCATGTGATTTCAAACCTGACAACTTTTCGTCTGCAGTGAAGCAACATCGTAGAGTAGACCCATAAAAACAAGGAACCTTCACACCCAATATAACTTCCTTTGCCAAATTAAGATCATCTTTCTTCAAAATCCATGGGACATCGCCTTTTTTAAATGAAAAATAGGGGCCAGCCTCCCTTATATTTTCCTGTCTTGGACAATGCTCCTTTTCAGTATTTGAAGAAATAAGATATTTCTTAACAACCAAATTGTCACTTTTTTTGGATGATATGTGACGCCATAAAGAACATGAAACATTTTTAAATATATGCATGGGGTCTAGTAAGTGGGCAATCTTAAGATGCTCCCAATATGGAAGCTCATAAAATATTGATTTCCTTTTCATCCCTTTGGGCATTTTCTCAACATAGGTTTTGAATAATTTAGGATCATAGATCATAGGTTGCACATTTGAATCGAACATCTCTGTGCATTCCTTCTCCTTCTCTCTATCATATGCCCTAAGCCAATTAGGAGGTGTCATTATTTCAGGCCTTTGGGTTCTCTCTCGTTTACCATTGAAAGCATATCTTTCTCTTCTATAAGAGTGGTTTTCTGGGAGGAATACCATAGAGAAGTCATACATTGACTTTCGTAGGTATTTGTACCACCTAGCATTCATAGAAGGTCCACAACATTTACATCCATAATAACCTTTTGTTACAAGACCTGTAATGTTATAGTAAAGAGAGCATGTTAGTTTTGAAGATCAAGATAGTCACATCGAATTAAATATGCCAAAAATTATTGATTTGAATATAAACAAATCAAGCAACAATATATTTACCTGAGCAAAATCCTAACCTTGGAATATCATGTGTGGTGTATGCACATATGCCATACAATGTAAAACTCCTCTTTGATGGGATGGGTTTGGACACATCAATCAATGGTTGTAGGTAAACATCCATATTCTTCATTTGTCTTCTAACAGGGACTATAAGAGCTAATATAAGATGTTCATTCTTCACGGACAACCATGGTGGGATATTGTTATTGATCACTACAACAGGCCAAACAATATAGATGGTGCTTGGTTGGGAATATGGGTTGACGCCATCAATGGTTATGCTCAATTAGAGGCTACGTACTTCATCCTTGAATTTATTGAGCCATGTATAATCTATATGCTTCATGGCTATTGAGTCTATTGGGATTTTCATAACTCCTTCCTCACTTTGGTGAGATGCATGCCATCCCTGCAGCATAGCTAATTCTTTGCAATGATAGACCCTTTGAATCCTTGGGATTATAGGCATGTATCTCAATAACTTATGAGGAGGACCATGTGCTTTAGCCTTGTTATTTGATTCTTTGTACTTGTCATGCTCACATTTTTGACATATCTCTTTGTCTGCATATTCGCCTCTATATAGAATACATCATTGGGACACACATGATATGATATGTACTCAACACCCAATATTTTCAACATTTGCTTTGCCTCTTCACAGTTGCCAGGAAAGACATTATCATTCAGAAGTACCTTATATTTGAATTATCTGCAGTTAGTGGGTAATACAAATGTACAATGTCATTTAACATTCATGAAATCGACCATTTTCAATGATGATTGTGTCACAAGATTACTCAAAATATAATGTAGTTGATGGTCAGTTACCTCAACATTGCTGAGAAACATGTGTTTGACATGCCATACTTTGCTTTCAAGTTGTATAGTAACATTGTTATCCCCAAATGCATAGAATTTGAATGGATGGGTTCAAAGAGAGGGGTGGTGGAAGTTGATTTAAGGATTTCAAATAAGGCTTCAGTGATATGAGCATCATCTCCAGCTCATTGTCCTGGAATGTATGTAACAACATTGCATTCATGGCACTCCTTTGTCATAATTACTCATCCATACCAACGTCTACTTCATTGCCTACATTGCCAACATGTGAATAACTATTATTACTGTAGGAATTCCTAATTGGTGAGGATGGACGCAATGGAAATTGAATAGGTGGTTGATTCAACCATGCTTGGTATGCTTCCTCCCCAAGTTCTGCTCCTTTTTCAGCTGTCTCTCGATTTGACATTGTACCGGGGTGCAATAGAAGATGGTAGGCATGTTTCTCATCACCAGAATCTCGATTTCAAAAATATTGAACATTACATCGATGATGTTAGTAAGCACAATGAGTTGGTTTGATCTATGTTTATGGACAATCTATAAGGGAAGAATCAAACAGATATCCCTAGTCTGAATGGTTCAGATCTAGAAAAAAACAAGTACATAACACAAATAACTTTCCTAAATTGATTGAAATGCAAAGTAAGTAAATGTATGACTTACCTTATAGATGCAGTTCCTTTCTCCTTGCTTGATCCAACTTATTGATCTTTATATCCTTAATTGTAAAACAAGATGAAACAGGTGGAAACAAACAAGTAGTGAAAGCACATGATTATGAATCAATCTAGATCAATAGTCAAAGAAGCTAATCCTAAACATTATAAAGACAATAATTTTATGGAAAGAATTTGTATTATATGTAATAATAGAAAGTACAAAGAGAGAGGTGTTACAACCAATGCTTTGACGTCATAACTCCCTTCCAACATTCCTAGCCTCAAAGGATCAAAGCCTAACCCCCTTATGGATGAAAATGATCTCCTAGAAAAATTCCACCAGCATGTAGGTACTCTATCCTTCCTCCCTTAACAATGGAGAGGGGGTTCATATATATATGCCAAAATGGATAAGATAGGTTGAGGATTTAGGGGAGAAGCTCAAGGGATCATCCCACTAGGTAACATGATCAAATGCCACCTTCCCAGATACGTAGGGATAAGCCTCCATGCAACCCAAGGTTCAAGAAGTCACTCAAAGATTCTCTTTATCCATTTTAACCAACAACGACACACCTTGCACAAGGAAAAATCGCGCTAGTTGAAGGGTGACGTACCTTGTGCAAGGGCAGATGGCATCACCGACGCAGTCTGCTAGTGTGCAGAACACGTCACCTAGGGTTTGGCGCACTCTTCCAGAGAACAGGGCGCGTAGGGGTGACAACAAAAAGTTAAAGGGATAAACATCAACTCTTATTTTGGTCTTTCAGACTAGGTACTTTAGGAATTAAGGCATATAGAGGACACATAACTCATGATGATGAGATTTTGGTGTAACAAAATGCCCCCCAAAGCATGAAGTTGGAAAAATAGGGTAGGTGAAATGGTTTGTAATATGAAAGATCGAGGCAAGGATTATCGGTTGGAATTATGAACAAAGACTCTTGCAGTACAACTGACTTTGAGATATATGTCTCAACTGACTCATAACATGGCTGCCAACCAATACACTACAGATCCATGATAGTAAATACCGACTAAACACAATCATGGCTACTAGACACAAGCGTAGATCCATGATGATATGATAACACAGCCACGACCAATACAATAGTGGATCCGTGTGATATGACTAAAAAAATATCCACGGAAACCTAGGTAAGATACATGAGTTAACCCAGGGTCTTCAAGCCGAACCTGCAATGATACGAATCTAACCATGTGATTACAATGTTTTGAATTCGAACATGGTAGAAACCACTTGATTACCAGTCATTGATGTATACCGTTAACAAGCACGAGGGAAATGACCATTGATGTCAATAATCCCCAAGGTATCATAGTGCATACCATTGAACATGAATCAATGAGTTGAGGTCGAACACTCAGTGGAATATTTCAATAAGAAGTCAATGATGCGAAATTATTGTTGAAAGTGAAGTAACCTGCCATTGAGGCATGCAGGCCCAAGGTACTTGATTGGTTTCTAGTTTTAATCCTCAAATGGTGTGTTGAAGTCGAAAAGGATAAACTGGTTGAAGGAGGGCCACGATGTTTCCCCCATCATCGACACGAAACAAGGTCAAATATTTTTTGGAGTAGATCAGACTCTAGATAAAATGTTTGAGACTGACTCAGGAGTGACCGACATGATAGAAGATATAATGACTGCAAAGATTAACTCAATTACCATACCTCTCTTGAACATGGGATTGTCATGACTTGGCAGCATTGACATGACGAGAATAAGACCGATACTTATTGAAAATAATGATGGAAGCATTCTTTGAATGACTCAAAGAAGTAAAATGGTTCATGGAATTGGTGGGACACGAAGACAAAAAGATTATCCAAGTGTTTGAATGAATATGCAAACAAGTGCCATGTTCAAAAGTGACTAAGTACTACCATATTTACAAAAAAACAAAAACTCTTTCCTTATCCCCATTATGATTGACAAGTACCTCTTTGTTTATTAACAAGCTTGAGGAGGGTAACAAATGCTCGGTATAGCTCATCCTTCGGATGAGTCTAATCTCACATGTTTTGAGAACCTGAGATAGGAGGGGTTCGTCCCTGAAAGGGCCCTTCAATGTTAGATTTTAACGAGTCTAGAGAAGGAAAACTTGGCATCATTTCATATTTAGGGAGTCTGAAAAGAACTAAGAAGACTCCAAATAGTTCTTTTTTGTAACAGTTAGTCTCCTCATCCAAAAAATGATAAAACAATATGAGAGAGAACTCTTCCAGTCATGATTAACCAGAGCACTCCTTTTTCGTAAATATTCCTTCTGGTCCGAAAAAGGGGTAAACTATCACCAGAAAGATGACCTTTCAAATACTTTTACAAGCGTGAAAGAATCAAGTTCGCTTGGCAATCTTTTCTTATTTAGGGAGTCTGAAAAGAGCTTTAAGAGGAACTCCAAGGGGGTTCCTTTTTCGTGGGAGTTTTACGAGCCCGAAAAAGAGATAAAATATAACTCGGTGACTTATTCTCATGGTTTTACGAGCATGAGAAGGAACAAAGAGTGATCTCGATGACGTTAATACTGAATTTTAATGAGCGTGATGATGGCACAAAAAGTGCTCAAAGACTCGTTCACACTTGATGAAAAGCATGAAAAGTCTACAATGGACACCAACATAGTCAAAACACCACTTTTATCTATCTACAAGCTCCAAAAACCAAGTTAGGATCCATAATGAGGTTTTAAAACGTCAAAAAGACACCAACTATAGTAAATAACCAATAAAATAAATAGTAATAAAAGAATATTCCAATTTTTCATATTAAAAGGTGAATAGTAAAGAATTATTTACCAATTGTTTTTTACCAAGTTGGAAAAGACTTGGAAAAACCTCTTTGGAGCTCATTTTTATGACGACGATTACAGACACTACGATCAGCCGATTCACACCTTGTCAGTTGCAGGTAGGCCTCAATCCCATGCTTATGCTTTTCAATGGATTAGAATTTGATTTTAATTCAATTTTTAGGGTATTTTGGGCTCATAATGAAGGGGATTGTGAGCGCCCTGGGCGACGTGCTTTCCCCTTGCGGGAAGTGCATCGCAAGGGGTCGGATGCACTTTCCCAATGGGAAAAGCGCGTCGCCCATGCACTATCCACAAATGCAGGGTGCGTCGGTGCAGTTTAATATCAAAAAATAAAAATGGGGCCCAAAACATCCAATCCAATCCAATGAAAAGGGTCTAATAGTGATCTCATTGATGTTTATGCAGAATTTGGCCAACAAAAGTCCAGTGGAAGGAAATAGAACACGAACTCGAATATTCCCAAGGAGAAAATGACCGACACTCCATGAATTCTTTGCAGGGATGTGGACTACTAAAATTCTTTCATGTAAAAGGGATGAGATCCCTAGTACAACTGCTTGACTATCTGATTAGGTTGTGGGACCCAGATCAACAGTTTTTCAAAGTAGGTGCCCACATCCTCACATTGGATTGGGAAGATATTTAATTTTTGATGGGGTTATCGAGGCGAGGGGCCCTTGTTTCACTATCTAGGCCTCGGGGTAGTGATCAGTCTACCGAGAGTCTGGTATCATAGTTCTGCATGCTGAGGACACAAATATTTGCTGGGAAAATTCCCATCAAGAACATACGGGACCGACCATGAAGAACTGTACTCTTGCTACAACGTAATTTTCCACCTTGTGAGAATCAACACTCTTTGTCCTTTAGGATCCATTCTACTGACTCATATCCACTTTATATCCTTCAGATACAATATTTCCCTATTTTTTCTTCCTGTACGCTAGCTGTTCCACTTTAGCCAACGTACCTGCGAGCGGCACCACTATAGCCCGCGGGTGACAAGTAAAATGGTAAAAATCACTAGTAAATGAATTTTTACTACCACAAAGCGGTCTTAGGGTGACCTTTGTCCCTCCATTTTCCCCGAAATGCCTTGATGTGTCCTTTCACTTACCTTCGGGAGGACTATATATTGATCACATATGGCATATGGAAGGGAGGAGGAAGAGAGAGCAAGATAACTCTAGTGGATTTTTGCTGCATCTTGAGTCTACACTCATTGATCCTTGTTGTTGTGAACCATTTATGTTCACCTTCCAAACTCCTATCATAGTTTGAGTTTTCCATTCCATGGAGGATTGAAGTGGTGGAGGCACAAGTGGAGAGACCCAGTTCTCGGTTAAGATTGGTTGCCGACAAGAGGTCGTATCACCTTGTACTTCTTGTTGTTTGTAATAGAAATACTCATATTCTCATCGATTAATGTTGTGAATGTTGTTTATAGTACATTGCGTTGCATTTACTTATGATATTATGGACCATTGCTATTGATGATGTTAGTGTTGTTTATATATTATATGCGCTTGTTGTATATTGGCTGTCAAGACTAATTTGCAGGTTCAAGTGCACGAATTGAAAGCTCCAACGGGGATCTACATCAAACGTCCAGATCAGGGTTGGTTATATTATTCATTATCTTAGCTTTGTCATTCATATAGCATAACATTGAGAATTGAGTTAATTTCTGGTAGTCAACTGTCTGTTGTGGTCCACCCTAGAGCCCTAGGAAGTTTTATTCGTAACAACTCTTTACCATTGAGAGGGTGGCAGGCATCAGGGTTGTTGATTAGGCCACCAAATCTCACATGTTATACGCCATCGAGTGGATGGCGCTGACAATCTTCAACTGGTGCGAGAGACTCCTCGTGAACTTGAAGGATCAACTCATCAAGTGCCAAAGGGGTGAGTTGAAACAGTTTGGCTATGGATCCATCGTGGTTTCATTCTTCTTAGAATGAGTTCCACCACTATGGCCATAGGTTGAGTTGGATGATATTGATCCATGAGATCCACCCATGGTCCAATGGTCAGAGGTGATATCCCACCATGGAGGTGGGGGGCCCATCATTACTTATGGGCCAAACTTCTTCAGGTGGCTCCATGGACAACTCCAGATCAGGGTTGGTTATATTATTCATTATCTTAGCTTTGTCATTCATATAGCATAACATTGAGAATTGAGTTAATTTCTGGTAGTCAATTGTCTGTTGTGGTCCACCCTAGAGCCCTAGGAAGTTTTCTTCGTAACAACTCTTTACCATTGAGAGGGTGGCAGGAATCAGGGTTGTTGATTAGGCCACCAAATCTCACATGTTATACGCCATCGAGTGGATGGCACTGACAATATTCAACTGGTGCGAGAGACTCCTCGTGAACTTGAAGGATCAACTCATCAAGTGCCAAAGGGGTGAGTTGAAACAGTTTGGCTATGGATCCATCGTGGTTTCATTCTTCTTAGAATGAGTTCCACTACTATGGCCATAGGTTGAGTTGGATGATATTGATCCATGAGATCCACCCATGGTCCAATGGTCAGAGGTGATATCCCACCATGGAGGTGGGGGGCCCATCATTACTTATGGGCCAAACTTCTTCAGGTGGCTCCATGGACAACTCCTCATGATTGAGGATTATGCATATGAAGGCACTGATTTTAGAGGTGATCCAGATCTAGCTCTTCCAGAGGGGTAGCAGTGGGGAGACATCGGTAAGAAATAAACTCTTGTTGTTTTTATGCATTTTATAGTTTTTAAATGTTTTAGTACTAATAGTTCATACATGTTTTATGCAGATGTTGGCCCGTTCTCACCAGTGGGTTCCTCTCCGATTGAGAGCAGAGGAGTCGTGCGAGAGATGGAAGCCGCTTAGCAGGAGGCGACAGAGGAGTTAGATGAGTTGGAGGAGAACCTCCAGAGATTGGCGATGGATATTCCCGACATATCCATCGATGATCTACCTCACCATTACCACCGCCGAACAGTTGGCATTTTAGGACGATTTCGCTGGCTACTTAGTTGAGTGGCTAGGGCCATTATCTGTTATCATGATCATCCTCAGGGATAGCTCTATGTATGGTGTATGTACTGAAATCCATAGGCTTCAAATTTTTGTAGATAGGATCTGCTGAAAGCTTATGAGCTTCATATTTTTGTATCAGTACCACTTTTTGTATTTGACTAGACATGATGATATCTATACAAGAACACTATTTAGTGGTTTTATATACTGTGTCTTCTATGATGAATTTGGGATCTTATGGATGTTGGCCTATACACTATGAGTAGATTACATGTTATGTCATTTTATGCATATTTTTGATAAAAATGTTTACGAATGTGCAAGATACCAATCTAATATGAAATTATCTAGGGAATCAACAATTGCGTTCATGTTTCTTGGAATATGTAGGTATTGAATGGATTCAAAGGACTTTTCCAAGAGACGTACTCGCCAAAATAAGAAGAGTAATATGGGGTCGCGGATAGCGTAGACATGGTTCAATTGGGAGACCACTAATTGTGAAACGAGGTAGATAACAATGTGGTCCACACCCAAGGAAAAAGCATCGATCAATAATCCAATCACTGCATGATACTCGGTGGCGTTGTTGGTTGCAAAAACTAGGGAAGTCCCTCCTGAGCTTATCAGCTCGCTAGCAGGGGAATATAGTACCCATGCCTCCGAAGCGAGGTTGCGGGTGTGCCGTCTAGCACCGTCTGCAAATCCAAAGCAAGTTTCCATCTGTACATCTGGGAAGAACATGGTATAAGCGCAAATATAGATAAGATGCTAGCACACTAAAAGAAAGTGTCACACCAAATAGAAACACATGTCATGTACAGTATATACAAAGTACTAATGCATAATGATTTAGGCATAGTACCGCTTTATGTACATCCCATAAATATATCTTGTCATAATCGACTAATTCATAGGCTCCCTTTTCCAAAACATGTTTTACTACATATGGTCCATGCCACATGGACTCGAGTTTCCCTGCCCCCAACTTATCATGTTTTTGGTCATAAGTAAGGACCAAATCACCCTCGTTGAAGATATGAGGTTTTACGTATTTATCATACTGGGCCTTGATGTGCTTCTTATGTGCTTCGTTAGCCAGAGTTGCATCACGATGGGTTTTGTCAAGTTTTTCCAAGTATAGAAATCGTTATTCCTCGGCAGTTGCGTTCAGTAAAAGTTCAACAATGAGTTTTAGTGACAGAATCTTGCACTCAATAGGCAACACTATGTCTAGCCCATAGACCAACTAGAAGGGTGTGAAACCAGTGGCAATTTAAACGAAAGTACTGTATTCCCAAAGGGATGAAAAAAGCATCACATGCTAATTGGACTTGTGTGTACCCACCATACGTTGAATCATGGTTTTCAAGACCTTTTAATGGTCTCTACTTGTCCATTTGATTGAGGATAATAGGGAGTTGAGTTTTCATGCCGAAAACCCAATTTGGCGCTTAGTTCATCCACCATCTTATTTTGAAGTGTGATCCGTGATCGATGACGATGGATTGAGGGACTCCGAATATTACAATGATGTGGTTAAACATAAAGAGTGCAGCGGTTTCACCATTTTCCTTGTATGTAGGCATAGCCTCGACCCATTTGGTAAAGTAGTCAACTGCGAAAATAACGTAACCATTCCCCCTGGCTGAGGTAGGATTAAAATGCATGAAGTCGATGCCCCATTTGGAAAAGGGACCAACGACGATAATTGGATGTAGTGGGGCTGGATGTGAGTGCTTTTTATAATGAAAAAGCTGGCAAGGAGGACACTTCTTGACTACCTCGATACAATCTTTAAAACTGGAAGGCCAGTAGTATCCAGCGTGTAAGATTTTCTGGGCTGTAGCCATCTTAGAAATATGACCTCCACATGCCCCCGAGTGACAATCATTCAGAACATGCTCGGCCTCCTCATGAGCAAAAAAACGTCAGAGAATGGAATCAATGCTACGACAATAGAGTGTATTACCAATGATGAGGTAATACTTTGCATGGTGATGGACACGACTGTGTTCATCCTGAGATAATTGAGGACCGAAGCGTTGGGTTTGGAGATATAATGTAATGTCTACATACCATGGGTCAGAATCACTAATCAGAAATAAAGACTCACCAGGAAGAGAGTCAATGGGATCATATTATTGCTCAGTACAGGGAAGATCACAAATAAGCTCCGCAAATACCAAAGACTTCTTTGATTTGGTCTTCTCAAACTCGATATCGAATTCTTGGAGAATCACGATCCAACGCGAATACTTTCCCCTGAGTACCTGACGCATGAGAACGTGGTACATGGGGTTAGATAATGGTAGTAGTGAGGAGTAGGATGTAGTGACAGAACTTCTGAACAACAATTAATGCTGCGAGAGCTAACTTCTCTACATGCGAATACTGGGTTTTAGAGTCAATGAGACCCTTACTAAGGTAGTATATCACATGTTCCTACGCATGACTATCTTCTTGTACTAAAAACATAGCGATAGTTGAATTAGAAGTAGAAAGATAAAGGATGTAATCCAGAGGTTGTAACATGGGCACATGAGTGATTGGATGTTTGAGGTTTTCAAAGGATTTTTTAGCATAGTCATCCCAAATGAACGAGACATCCTTCTTTAACAACCACATGTATCCCTGTGCTTTATCGACTAAATTACACACGAAACGACGCAGGTAGTTTTCCTTCCCCCGAAAACTTTGAATTTCTGTAATATCCATGGGTGGTGGTAGGGAAACAATGGCCTCCACTTTGAGGGGATCGATGCGGATCCCATCCTTGGAAATGATGAAGCCTAGGAGGCATCTGGACTCCACACAAAAAATGCACTTATGAGGATTTAAACGTATGTTATACCATCAACATCTGAGAAACACAACCATCAGATGATCGATGTGGAAGTCACGTTGATTCGAATGAGCAGGTAAATCCTCTTGGTAAGGTTCCACAAAATCCTTCACATCATCGTGTTAGTTTTTCAGAATTTAATACATTCTGATCTAGGATCTTAACTGAAATAACAACATGTACAACATATCAAGCATAAGAGACAAGAGACAAGAGACACAAAACATTTCACCGAGGAAAACCAAGAAGGTGAACAAGCATCAATACAATGATCACCATGATCAAACCCAAGAGATAGATATCTACAGCAGCATGCTTTTCCTCCACTTGTGTGCATCCTCCTCTTCTCTCACTAATGTGAAGTGGGTGAACAATAGAATGTGTAAAATGAGAGAGACACACTCTTTATTTATACACTACATCACTTGACCTTTACTCAACTAGGTCGGCCCTAACTTAACCACATAACATAATGCTGACTGGGCTGACCCCCAATAGGGTGGTCTAATAACCCTTTGACCCACATGACTCATATAGGGCCGACCCCAACAAGGTGGTCTAATAACCCATCAAGTATAAGTTATGACACTTACAATATAACTTGCGACACTTGCAAGTACACATGATGACACTTCCGATCGGAGGAATAATACATCTCTATTGGGGATACAATAAAGTATAAATGTAATACATACAATATACAAGTGAATATCTTTCGAAGTTACAAATACATCAACACTCCCTCTTAACTAGGAAGGTATTCTCTTGACACAAGTCATCAATACATATAGGCACAAGTCTTCAATACTGGAGCTGGATCATCATCACTGGATCACGGAGCATCATCGTCACTGCTGTTGTACTTGTCATCTCGATCACTGGTGCTATCTCATAATTCTTCTCGTCATAGGAAGTTCTATAGAGCCAACCCTTTTTCATGCTGGATGTAGGCCCACCACCTGTAGGTCTTAATCATCACTAGCCATACAGTGGAATCCTCAGGACTTATTATGTGCGTCAACAAAACCTCGAAAGAGCATCCCAGGACTTTTACGAGCTCACTACTCAAACTATTGGATCTCCCAGGGATTTATTATATGTGACCTCCACAAAACCTCGAAAGAGCATCCCAGGACTGATTATGAGCACACAGCTCAACCTATCGGATCTCCCAAGGAAATATTACATGTGGTCATGGAAAAACCTCGAAAGAGCATCCCAGGACTGATTACGAGCACACAGCTCAACCTCTCGGATCTCCCAGGATCTTTTACATGCAACTGCACAACCTGTCCATGGCCACGGAGTATCATCCTGATACTCATGATCATATTGATTATGTCATCTCAGCGAGCAAGCCATCAAGTAGGTACACATCAGGACTGATTACACTGCCTCTGCAAAACCTGCAAGATCATCTTAGGATTGATTATATGCCTCTGCAAAACCTGTGTACCATACTATCACCTCATTGTCTTCAGATCACATCATCGTCCACAGAGCACAACCCAGATGCACATCATACAACACTTACACTCACCGGCATGGGAAGACACACTTCAACCATTCGTGAAAGGCTCAACACTTATATCTACGCCATGGGAAGACACACTTCAACCATGCTCGAATGGCACAACACTTATATCGCAGCCATGGGAAGACACACTTCAACCATGCTCGAATGGCACAACACTTATATCGCAGCCATGGGAAGACACACTTCAACCATGCTCGAATGGCACATCACTTATATCGCAGCCATGGGAAGACACACTTCAACCATGCTCAATTGGCATAACACTTATATCACAGCCATGGGAAGAAACACTTCAACCATGCTCGAATGGCACAAATCTTACATCAACGACCATGGGAAGACACACTTCAACCATGTCGGAATGGCCCCAGCCCTTATATCTACACCATGGGAGGATAAACCTATCACCATGTGAGAATAAATCATGTGCATCTGTGTCTCCAGACTCATCACTTCCCCTTGGAAGGAATATCGATCTGAAGTACACCAAGCCTCTCTCTGAAGTACTCAAACTTCACTCTGGCCACCGGCTTGGTCAACACATCGGCTATCTGCTCGTCTGTCCCAACATACAGGAGTTTCACTACTTCTCTCTGCACCATATCCCTGATATAGTGATATTTGATCTCGATGTGCTTCGACCTATCATGGAACACGGGGTTCTCAGACAGCTTCACACAACTCTGGTTGTCACAAAAGATACCAGTAGCATCCAATGGAGATCAAATAACTCGGACACTAGCTTCCTCAGCCATACTGCCACATAACTAGCCGAACAAGCTATGACATACTCTACTTCGGCTGTACTCCGTGCCACACAGGATTGCTTCCTGCTAAACCAAGAGATCATACCGGATCCCATACTGAAGCAACACCTCAAAGTGCTCTTCCGATCAATGGCACTTCCTGCCCAATCCAAATCAACATAATCCTCCAGGTTAAACTTTTGATTCGCATCATAATTGAGCCCATAATCAACCGTACCCTTTAGGTACCTCAGAATATGCTTTACAACAACCAAGTGAACACCTCTGGGATCCGTCAGGAACTGGCTCAATGTGTTCACTGCAAAGCAAATATCTGGTCTCGTGTTCATCATGTACATCAAGGACCCAATCATCTGACGATACATAGTAACATCAACTGGATCATATGAAGCATCACACATAAGCTTCAGGTTCGATGCCATAGGTGTGGCCATGGCCTTGCAGTCCATCATCCCAAACCTCTTCAGGATCTCTACTGCATACTTCCCTTGTCCAAGGAAGATTCCATCTGCACTCTGCCACACCTCCTGCCTAGAAAATAGTGCATCATCCCCAAGTCCTTCATCTTGAACTCGGTAGCAAGCTTCCTCTTCGTGTCAACAATCAGTCTATCATAACCTGTAACAAATAGGTCATCCACATACAAGAGTAGTATCACTGGATTGCCTTCCTCAACCTTGTAGTAAAGGTTGGAATCTGCTTTACTCTTGGTAAAGCCCAAACTGGATAGAAAGCTGTCTATCCTACACCATACCAAGTCCTAGGAGCTTGCTGCAAGCCATACAAGGCTTTCTTCAACCTGCACACATATGAATCTCTGTCATGTGTCTCAAAACCAAGTGGCTGCTCCACATACACTTCCTCCTCGACTACACCATTCAAGAAAGTTGTCTTGACATCTATCTGGTGTATCTTCCATTTCATCACTGCAGCCAGAGAAAGTACTGATCTGATGGAAGTGTATCTGGATATAGGAGCTATTCCCTTTTTCTGGGAGAAGCCACAAGCTACAAATATTGCTTTGTATTTCTCTATGTTGCCATCTGTAGCATGCTTGATCTTTGGAAGTCATAATAGACTTCCCATCTGGTCTTGGGACCACATCCCAAAAATCTTTCTTCATGATCGACGGATCATGGTATTCTTCCATTACTTCATCCCGTATCCTGGGAACTTCAATATCTTCAATAGATAGCTTTGTTGCTGGAACAAATGTTGTAGTCCTTCTTTTGTAGGTGATGGTATACGATCTTTCCTACAAAGCAAGTTAAATTGCATGATTAGAAACATCTCATAGTTTTTAGAAAAAATTCTTACACATAAAGAAATATGTCATACAGTTATGCAATTATTTTAGCCAATGCTTCAATACAACATTTATCCATATCCCGTAACTTTCTAGATGCCTTCCAATCTCTACCAGAACATTGTTAAGAGTGTGCACAACTCCCAACATGTCAGGAAAGAGGTTTCATTCTAGATAAGTAGCAATGGAATGTTGTACAGTGCCATAGGCCACTTACCCATCACATGCATATTAGTAGTATACTGTTCATTAATGCAATTATTCTAATATGCATAATACACACCCTAAGTCTAGGAACATCATTGAACAATATTATTTAAACAAACAAGTATGCAAGAAATGACAATTCAAATACTTATCTTTGTTTGGTTGTAGGGTGGACTCCCTCTCAATATTTGCTTCCTTGCAGGAAATACTGGAGTGTGCTCCCTCTTGATCTTTGCTTCTTGGATTACCTATCTTTGAACTTATATCCATCCTCGATCACTATGCATACTTACTAGTATCATCATTGTGTTATTCTCGAGGTTTCATACATACATTCATTAGTATAATCTTAATACCCTAAAAAACATTATGATTCTAAATAATCTTAAACATGTATGGTCAAGATCATTTCAAACACAGATAATTTATCACAATTCTTTTACTCATGCATATTCCTATTTGACCATAGGACTTTTCTGGTTAGTCATATCATCAATCAAAGTAAGAATCATAATATTCCTAAACCCATGATTACTCAAACCTATAACTTCATAAATAATCATTATCAATCATACCAATTATACTTATATAAGATATCCTATCACAAGGTAGGATTCTAACTTGATATAGGAAAAACATACCTGGATTAATATGTTAGCTGGTTATGTCTAACATACCCAGATGATGTCTTCTTGTTCTCTTAAATGACTTGTGCTAGTGACTTGCATATCTCATAAGTTAACCATTGTGGAACCAAATTATACATACATTGTAAGTAGAGCTTCATGAGTCTTTGTCTTCATGTCACCATGGTCATATGTTCTTGATCTAGAACTTGATTTGTCTTTCTTGATGTACCTTACATGTTAGCAGACAACATCAACCTCATACAACATCATGGTGCATTAGTACAATCATAAATGTCATAACCCTATACATGCATTCATACTTTTACCAGGGTGATAAGACATGTCTAAAATTAATCAATATTGTACTAACCTCAATAATATGAAGACAAACATATCATAACCTTAATCATGAACATATTTCAAAACATACCTGTATCTCCTCAAGTCATACCTGTCGAGATTGATTGTAGACTTCTTATGTAAGGCCTTAGCCTCATCTCCCTCTGGAACTGGAACTTCTTCACTTATGCAGGTGTCCAATTCATTCTCTTCCAGGATTAACCCAATCCACTTGTTTTGCTGAAACTGGTTCTGGAGCTAGATTAGCATTTCTCAGAGTACCCTAAAAATTCAAACTTTGAATTTCGAACTTCTGAAAGGATAGAAAGATGCGCCTTGATGAGATGATCAAGCTGGTATACTCAGAATTTGAAAACTACAAAGTTTCACCCCTCAAAATTGCCTTTTAGATTTTCGGATTCACTAGGGAGGACCCTGAATTAGGGTTTGATTTTACTAGAGCTTCACCCAACCAAAAGGTTTGATCCAAATCTCTAAACTTTGATTTTCTTGAGGAGCTTCCAGCCATGGTCACAGAATTCAAAAATTCCAACTTTTGTAGAAGCCCTAATTTTCCACTTTTTCGATCAAAGTCTTGAACTAGGGTTTGATCAAGCCCGACCTTCTGCCCAACCAAAAAATTCGATCTTGGTCTCTAAATTTTGATTTTGATGAGGAGCATCCAGCCGTGGTCTCCGATACAAAAATTCCAACATTCTCTGAAACCCTAAATTCCCGGAGCCATGAATGAAGGTGCTCAAAATCCAATTCTGTTTTGACAGAAATATGCACCTGATTGTTTCTAGTGTAACTCCAAAATTTCCAATCTACAAGGTCTGAACATTTGGCTTGTGCTAGCATGACCTGTTATATTTCCAACCCCACAGGTCTGACCTCAAATGGATTCTCTGAGAGAGTGTTATTCCAAGTGTCGCAACGTGACCTGTTTATGGGATAAAACAGGAGAGTGAACTTGTACAGCGTGCCATGTGTCACTGGTTCAATTTAGGCCTCCGAAAATCAGAGCTGTGAAAGTACAGTCCATTCCCTACCTGCTACTTTTTACGAAATTTCCTTTGGAGATTCCTATCCCAAATTGTGAACTTTTTTCCTAGGTCACCTGTTTATGACTGAGATCTGGAAGAGGCAGAAACCCTAGATTGTACGGACCATAAAATAAAAATTACAGCGAATCAGATGCTATGCTTTGGAAAAAAGGTACATTGGTATCTTATCTTTGACTTGTAAAACTTTCAGATTCAGAAACTTCTCCAAAATGGATTTATAGCGAAAGTGCTACGATGACTGGTTTTTGCTATATCAATCCCTAGTTTCGCAAGTGCAACAAGTGTCATAAATGCCATACCATGCCTTCTTTCAGGCTAGCTCTGATACCATGTTAGTTTTTCAGAATTTAATACATTCTGATCTAGGATCTTAACTGAAATAACAACATGTACAACATATAAAGCATAAGAGACAAGAGACAAGAGACACATAACATTTCACCGAGGAAAACCAAGAAGGTGAAAAACCCCGCAAATTCCTCAGAGATAGAATAAGCATCAATACAATGATCACCATGATCAAACCCAAGAGATAGATATATACAGTAGCATGCTCCTCCTCCACTTGTGCGCATCCTCCTCTTCTCTCACTAATGCGAAGTGAGTGAACAATAGAATGTGTAAAATGAGAGAGACACACTATCTATTTATACACTACATCACTTGACCTTTACTCAACTAGGTCGGCCCTAACTTAACCACATAACATAATGCTGACTGGGCCGACCCCCAATAGGGTGGTCTAACAACCCTTTGAACCACATGACTCATACAGGGCCGACCCCAACAAGGTGGTCTAATAACCCATAAAGTATAAGTTACGACACTTACAATATAACTTGCGACACTTGCAAGTACACATGACGACACTTCCAATCGGAGGAATAATACATATCCATTGGGCATACAATAAATTACAAATGTAATACATACAATATACAAGTGAATATCTTCTGAAGTTACAAATACATCAACACATGGAAATCATACAACATGGCCCGCTGGAATGTGGCACCGACATTTTTAAGGCCAAATGGGAGTTTGCGATATGAGAACGTACTCCATGGGTAGATGAAAGCAGTCTTATGTTGGTCAACTGGATGGATCTCTATCTGATTATAGCCAGAAAAGTCATCCATGAATGAGAAGATGACACTTCCGACACAGTTGTCGATAATTTGGTCGATAAACAGGGTAGGGTAATTGTTCTTAGGACAAGCCTTATTCAAGTCCATATAATCGACACAAACTCTGGTGGTTCCCTATTTTTTTGTAACCGGGACGACATTGGAGTCCCAATCTGTTAAGGGAACATGATAAATGAACCCATCTTTCAACAAATTTTCTATCTCTACTTTCATAGCCATAGTCTTCCTAGGGTGCACAGGACAACTTTTGCATCGAGATATGTTTGGTGGACATGTTTTGCATCGGGATATGTTTGAATCTCATGCATGACAATGGCAGGATCAATCCCAGGAATTTCCTCATATTTCCATGCAAATACGTCACATAATTTTTTAAATAGGGCCGTAAAAGCATTGACTTCATCAGGAGAACAAGTTTGGCTTATATGTCTATGTTCCATGACTCCGGGTTTTACCAAGATGTCGATTGGAAAGGTAGGCATGATATTTTCCAAGTTTCCCTCAGTTACCGTATCGTATGTAAGAATAGAAGATTGAGGGTAAGTAAAGACATCCGGTGAAACAATAGTTTCAATGGCGTTCTCTACCATATATAACAGCGGGAGGAAGGATGATCGATGGTGAAGGTTGTCCCATGGGGGTTCATGCACACTCATAATCTCCATGATTGTTTCATTGGAATGAAAGGTTTGGAGTAGAGGATCAGGTAGGGATGAGGTCCACTGCAAAGGAAGAGAATCTAGGGTAGATGCCACTGAAGGGTGGAATCTAGTAGATTAGGTGCTGATTGGATGGCCTCGTAAGTAGCTTCTGTGAGGATGAGAGGCATCACGTCTCCAATCAAATACAAATGATCAGGATCAGGCACAACCCATTGGTCGATCGAGTTAGAAAAATATGGGATCACAGATGAGCTCATGTTCACCGTGGAAACATGGGTAGGGAGATCGGGTGTTGGAAAGACTCCCATGAGGGATGAATCTTTAAGGAGTCCTACCCCCACACTTTCATATATCTGCAAAGAGTGTCCTAAAAGAGGGACATTATCTGCAGGATGAGTAGTGGTGTCAGGTGTATAGAAAGCTAACTGGTCGATAGTGACAATTCTCCCTTGGTGGGGAAATTGCACAACGCGGAAGATAGATGATGCGACCGCGGTCATGGCATATAATCGGTTTCATCCAAGTAATAAGTTATAATCCTACAGGGCAAAGACTAATTCCACGTTAATGGAAATGATCTTACCAACCAACTCTATGACCAGGGATTGTAATAGCCCATGTGGTTGAAATCCACGTCCGTCAAATGTTTTAAATGTGGTGGGGGAACGGTTCAAATCGGGAGAGCCTATGGCTCGCTAGCAGGATAACGACCTAACCAAGGTAGAAGATACTTCATCTAAGACAGTACTATGGATACATTTCCTAGAAACATTCGTAACAATTTGGAATTATAGTTGGTGGGAAAGCCTCGGCTTGAAATACAACATGATCTTGTTGGAGGAATCAAGATCTACAACTCCTATCGTAGATAACAGGGTCTTACTCTGGCTGGGACAATTTTGTAATACTTATAGCATCGACATAGCACAAGGGGCCTGTGCTAAATCCTCTACGATATTGTAGTTTTGAATGGCCCGGGCATTTGGATTGAAAATAGTTTTTCAAATCGTGCTCTTGGGCAGACGCAATACTGAATCTGGTAAAGGTTTCTCTATGATGAGAGGACCTTGAGGTGAAGGAATGTTAGATGTAGATGTAGAGGAATTTTTAGTATTACCTCCATTAGATAATTGTCATAAATAGAGTCATATGTACGTGATATGGTGGACAAGTTGATTGTTTTGCTACACATCATGAGAACATGAGCGATTGTGGATGGTTCTCCTTGAGAATGAGGTGGTTGTTGTGCAACCATTTGCTGCTGTTGCATGGGGAAGGGATCAATTAGAACTGTGGGTGTGGGGTTTCCCTTGAGAAAATTTTGCACTTCTTCCTGATGTGGGCATTCTTTGGTGAAGTGATCGTCACTACACAATAAACAAGGATATTTACCTTCCAATTTTGTGTGGTGTCATTGGGGTTATTTTTGGGCTCCTGCTGGTTAGAAGACTTCTTGGATTTTCCTTTGTTCTTATTTTTTCCATTGGATTTTTGAGGTGAAGTAGATTGAACTGAATTCACTTCTTCAGTGGAAGCAGGGATGGGTGATCGATTGGTGTTGTTTCCAGCCTATGGTGAGGGTGTAGTTGAAATATGGTGGTTTTGTGATCCACTTGATTGTGTAGCAGGCTGGGCATGAAAAAAACCAATAATGCCATCGACATGTGATCCCGTGGGTGGTTTTGTTGGATCGTGTGTAGGGCGAGGGACATTAGGAATAATATCATATAATGTACCGGATTGAGTATAGACTAGGTCTAGACATTGAGCATGTGATATCGCTTGTTCTTCCCTAACAACCCCTCCCATAGCTACACCCTTAGCTATGATAAGTAGTAATGACTTCGTGAACCATCGGAAAGTAGTTGATCCAGAATGGGAGCTTTAATGAGACGTCGTTTCCTTCTCCACTCATGAATATGATCGGAAATGTGAATGGAGGTGTATTGGTAGAGAGAAGTCAAAATTCATGCCAGTTTTGTAGCAGATTGGTAGTTGAAAATGAGTAAAAAAGGCCATAGCTAAAGATCTAAAATCGAAGAAAGAGTGTGGTGGCAGCTCGATGTACCACTTTGTGGCAGTGATGGTAAGGGTTCATTGGAAAAGGATCAGATGGATAGAATCATCCATTAAGGAATTAGAGGAGAACCACAAATGATAAGTCATTACGTGGTTCTTAGGATCCTCACCAGGTTTTCCATCGAACTTCATGATGTCTGATGGTAACTTCATAGGAATAGTTGGCCAATTTATACCATGTTGAATGGGCTCGTTAGCCAAACGTGACAAATTTGTTAAATCAAGTGTAGACAGAAATGGTAATTGTCAGTTTGGCTGTGGAACTGGTAATATGATAAGGCATCAGGGTAACAATAAGACCATGGATCAAATGATCGTAAGGTCCTCCCATAGGAGGTTTTCTATATGGAGGTGGGCCTCCTGGGTTGGGAGGTGGACCTGAAGGGGGTCCTCCTATGGAGTGAGGTGGTTCTTCGCCAAAATACGGGGGTCCGCCAGGTGGATGTGGTGGAGGTGGCGGGACAAGTGGTGGGGGAGGAGGCGGGACAGGTGGTGCGGGTAGTGGGGGTGGTCCGTCGACTGGAGGTATAGGAGGTGGAACATTATGGTGCCCCCATGGGGTGTTCATGATTCTGGGATAGGCTAATCCAGGAAAAATATTTCCTGGATAGTTTTGTCCTATCCAGGAGAATTATGGTTACCTGGGTATGTATACCCCCATGGGGGTTGGGTCCATGTGGCTGGTCCCCCCATTTGATGTTCCCACATAGGTTGTCCCATGGTTAGGAGTAAACTGCCAACCATACTATGGTTCATGTGTGAAGAATTACCTCCGCTCACATTGTGTCCCCCAACTGGATGGTTCCCCCCAGTTAGATTTGGTCCACTAACTAGGGGTCTCCCCTTGTTGAAAGTTGTCCAACTATTGGGGTATACCCAGTAAGAATATGTTGACCACTAATCATAGGTTGACCCATACTCATTTGTTGACTAATAACGAGAGGATAACTTCCACTCAAAGTTTGAGGTGGAGGTTGTGTTCTAGTTATGAAGTTAATAGTAGCTAAAGGTTGCCCTTCAGTTATTGGGGTCAAATAAGATGTTGACCCGATTGAATGAGTTTGAGGTGTACTGGATGGGAATGAGGGTTGACCTAGTTCATAAGTGGTCATGTTTGGTGTAGATATACCTGGTGAAGAAAAAGACAAAGAATGTATAGGGGAATGTTGTTCAAAAACTGGTACTTCCGGATTGGACCTAGGGGGAAACTCTAGCATCTAAGCTAGTTACCGAATATTCATAAACATTCGATAGTCTTGTAAAGTAGTGTGAGAAAGATGTTGTCAAGAATCCATGGAGGAAACCGACGTGGTGGATTTTCCACCATCGAAAGTGAACCAAAATCAGAAACATGCCGACCTAAAGAAGTGTCCCAAAATGATGCGGTTGGACCAAAAGCCGTCGATATCGGGTCGTCTCGGGCCGACTGAAAATCCAGTCCATGGATTTGGGATTTCCCTCCATCGAATTATGAAAGGTTGTGTCATGTGGAGAAGGTTGTTCTATCAAAAAAAGGTCCCATGGGATCAACGATAGGTGGGTTCACAGGAGGAGAGTAATTCACTCCTGGTTCTAAGGTAGAAGTTCCTTCTTCATGTGACATAGATGTTGTGGGTTGATCCATGGTTGCTCCCAATTTCTCCTCCTGGTTAAGGGGATATTTAGGTGGAAAATTTAATATTCCACGAGATCTTCTTAAAGGTTGCTAAGCCAGTGTGGCTGAAGTAAAAATTCTCCTAAAAGTCTCCTAAAAAGGAAAAACACACTTCAAGACCTAAAGCAAAAGCCACATGCAAACTGTGTGATAGATGGGATTCAAAAGTCCGGAACCTCATGGGATTATCAAGGCATCGCAACTTGCGATACACTACAGGGTTCAAAAATTATACTCGACCCAATATTTCAGAGCACTAACCAGGGAGGATTAGGACCGTACCCCTGACCGTATAACCCGACTACCTGGAAGTACGTGCGTAGTAGCTCCCCGAGTTTTGTTCTCGGTGTATTTCCATGCCAAGACGGCCAATGGTTAACTCAGATGGTTACATGAATCCTAGTGGGGTCTCCCGATACACTCAAGGTACATGGGAGCTCCAATCCGTAATGGTTCCATCTAATGCACAACCGCACGACATGAGCCTTCCGATATACTGCGGAGTACGCGAAGTACCTTTTTATATACCCGAAGGTACGTGAAAGGCCATTCAATACATTGAATGGTAAATGGAAGAAATATAATCCCTCGGGATGTAGTGTAGGAAAATAACGACAGCTGCCATGCTTAAAGATGTCGGGACACGTCTCTAACCTAGCACACGAGTTTCTATAGAATTTTAACCTAGGACACCACTTTATTTTAAGTTGTACAGTTAGGTGAATCCATGAAGTGTAGACCTAGAAATTAAACAAGATGCAAGTCTAATCTATATGAAAATGCGTGTCTTCATTTCCTTTTTGATGAAAACTAGTTAAGGTAAGGAGAAATATTTTTGTTTTTCAATAATAAGAGTGAACAAGGTACTTATATACTTTTTAAATCAACCAAAAGACTAAAAATTACTCTTTCAACAATCCAACAAAAATGAAAAATAACACACTAAATCGAAAATGCTTTTCTTTTTCTTTTAAACTTAAGCAAAACTATGAGCAAAAAATGAAAAGACGAATTTCCATTTCGAATGCGATGACTCTAATTGTGAAATAAGAATCAAAAGAAGTGGAGAGAAAATAAAAAATGCAAAAGTTTTCACTAACTTTGAAATACTTTGAGAAGGCTTAAAAGTACTTAAAATTTCCAAGGAAATGATCAATGACTTCTCACAACCAAGAAAATATAACCAAATAACAATCCTTTAACTTTTTCAAATATCTTTCAAACAATCATTCCAAAGCATAAAAACTCTTTACACCAATTCCAAATAATGCACTTGAAATGGAGATAATAAGAAATTTTGATTTTCTAACTAATGCACCCAATAAATCTGAGAATTATACCACTCTTTCAACCTATGTTCAGATAACTAGAGAATGTATGCTACTGAAATATTTAATGAATTGGAAATTCTCGAAAAATGTAATCACCCAAGATCTCAAACAACACACAAGACCACACAAAATCTTGCAAAAAGTTACAACGACTAACTATTGGAAGGTTGAGAAGTCAGCTTGAACAAATCAGATAACCTGATAGGGAGTCACAAGACTGAATATGTTCGTGAGGGATTGAAATTTCCCACTACAAGGGATAAACTTGCTTGACTAACTAGGACTCAAATCAAGCTCAAACTTCAAAAACAGACCAAGGACAAAGCATGCTATGTCTAGGAGGTTCTGTAACTGTCAAAGGCAATGCACAGAACTCAAGAATCAAACCAAAAATCAGTTTGGTAATTTTTCCAAGTTATGCACCAATCTATGAAGCGCGACGTGCCCTGCAAGGGTAGACCAGAGCCTTGGGAGCCCCAACGACGTGCTCTGCTCACTCGGGATGTGTGTCAGTGACGCTGTAATACCCCCATTCTTGACCCTTATGATATTTGGGCTATAATGTAAATATTGTATGCATATTTTGTATGATTCCTAGCGTGGAGCTCAAGGCCAAGGCCCCGCTAGTGAATGCTCAATATTGAAGAGGAAAGTATGTTGATATTATTATGCTACCCATGTGCTAGTGAACCATGGGAATTGTAAATATGCATTTTAATATAAATACCCACAACTAGCTATGCAATGCAACAAGATATGGGGGCATGATATTACAAGGAATTGGGAGGGAAATATTCAAACACTTGAGCTAATGAAGTCAAGCCAAGTGTCAATGAGAGAACCCATCAACCATCAACTACCCATGTTGACTTTGGTGTCCAATCATTCATTTCTCCCACGAGTTGGGTGAAGTAGTTAATGCCTTGGGGATTGAGGAGGTATGGCTGTCCAAATTCGAGTATGGGTAAGCCACCCTCATGGAAAATCGTGTTTTTCCTTCTTGGGCAAGAAAACACCCACGAATTTCCTTCCCAAGCCATTATTCAACATCGGACTTCACTCTCTCACGTTTTTTGGAGCTTGCTGGGTGTTTTCTAGCCACGTTTTTCTGGTTTCTCTGAGTCTTCTAGCTGGGAAGAGGGCGTTTTTGTGTTGCAGACCTGTTGGGAGCTTCCTGGGCATTTTTCTCCACTGATTTCCAGTGTTTTCCTCCCTTTTGGCATTGTTGGGAACTCATTTTTGTATTACCTACCTGTTGGGAAGGAGAGAGCACGATTTGGGGGTTTGTAGAGACCATTGCAGCTCTTTGAATGCCCATGGATGTTTTCTGAAAATGAAATTTCCTTCCCAGGGTTGTTTTCCCCATTTCTCACTTCGTTTTGGTTGCACACGTTTTCCATTCATACCCAACACTTGGGATTTTGCTGTTATGTGTATCCATGCCCAGTTTATGAGCTTTCTGTGTGTAGGGGATTGTTGGGGTTGAAATGGGTTTCCATTGTTTTGGCTTGTGCTTGAGTGGAAGCATCCACAAATGAAGAGGGTTCATATTTAGCTTGATAAACCCAGCTGTGGACTGGCTTGGATTAAATGCAAATGATTATTCGGCTGTGTATGAGCTTGAGAGTCTCCTTTTCCTTGTAGATATCATGCCCAGCTCGGGGGTGGTCTCTCAGTGTTGAAATAATACAGACTGGGCAGAGAACTACGGTTGGGAGGAACGTTGCAGTAACATAGCTAGTTGTCGGGGACAACATTGCAGTGAGATAAGTATATTCTCTGTTTGTATTTAATTCTTCAATGTGTTAAATTGAATGGAAATTGTGAATTGTGTGTGGATGGTGTTTATTCCGCTGTGCATGTTAAATTGATTTGCATCTGCACACCTTTGAATTTTATGGCTGTGAATCTAATGAATGGCTAAGTTTGTTTAAAAATCCCCATAGATTGGCTTCATGCTCCCTCCCTTGCCTTAGATGGATGGGGGGGGTATGTGACAGTTGGTATCAGAGCTTAAGGTTCAACACTACGGCTGTTGGCCCCTTCATAGAAATATAAATCATTGTGTGTATATGTATGTAGTATTTGAAGTTAAAACGAATTAGAGAAACCTGAAGATCTCATAGCTTCTATTTGATTAAGATGGGAAAACATTCCCATGACTGTTTTGGGGATTATTGAAAAATTGCTTGCATTGATTTCATCTTATGAAAGTGAGGAAGGAGGGAGAAAATCCCTTTTCAGGTTGAATGCTTGCTTTAAATTGTTTCCAATGCAGTAGCATTCAATTTTGTATTTGTTGTTTGCCTCCATGGAGGAGAGAAAGGAGGCGCAACCTCTTGCCATCTTATATTATTCTGTTGTTTTATTTTGACATGAAGAGATGCAATTTACTACATCTTTTTATTGTTCTGTATATGCGAAGTATGATCTCTAATTATGCTTCCTGATTGAGCAATGATCATCACAAAAAGAAGAAGGAAAAATTCTAAATTTTTCTAACTGTTTTTGAAATTTTGAAAATTTTCTAAGTGTTTGCTGCTAAGGCTGCGGTGGCCGAATTAATATTAAGTTTTGTGCGCGGCGGCGGCAATTTTAACTTTAAAATTTGCGATGCGCGCGACGAAAGTAATTTTAAAAGAAACAACACTGGCGGCGGATCTAAGCTTAAAATTTGTGCGCGGTGGCAATTTTAGGCTTAAAAGTTGCGATGGAGGTTTGCGCGCGGCGGTGATTTTAGCCTTATCTTTCGTGACATAGTCGACGAAATGGTTGTTAATTCGACGCCGAAATATAGAAAAAAATTCTGTTTTTGAAAATTTTGCCTAAGGGATGTGGCGGCGGTGAAAGTTAAGCTAACTTTCTGCGCACGCACCGACGAAAGTTAGGCCAACTTTCTGCGTGCGCGGCAGCAAAAGATTAAACTAATTTTCTACACGCGCGGCGATGAAAATTGGGCTAACTCTTGTGACTTTGTCGGCAAAGATAAGCCCAAAAGCGCTGCAACGGTCAGCGAAATAGCTGTTAAACTCTGCGCCGAAGGGCAGCGGTCGGTGGTCGGAGGGTTGGTGGTTGGATATTTTACCCTCATCTTTTGCAGCACAATCGGCGGAGATGTTGCTAATTCTGTACCGGAAGGAAGAGAAAATTCCAAAATTTTTCCAAGTGTTTCAAATTTTTACCGAAGGCTGTGTCGGCAAAGTTTTTACAGAATTAACGTTAACTTCTGCGTGCGCGGCGACAGAATTAACGTTAACTTCTACATGCGTGGCGGCAGAATTAATGTTAATTTCTGCATGTGCGGCAGCAGAATTAGCTTTAATATCTACGACACACGCAGCGGCAAAAATTGCGATAAGAGCCGCGCCACCCTCGAAAATTTTAATCTTAACATCTGCGCAATGGCAGCGAAAATAACCTTAAGATCCGCGACACGGGCGGAACTTTTTAAGCTAAATATTCGTGACACCGGCGGCAAAAATAACAACAAGATCTGCGACAATGGTGACCATTTTAGCTTTAACATTTGCGCCAGCGGGGAAAGTCTATGATTGGACAAAGTTGTCAATATGGGATTTTCCACATATATGCAAATAATTTATAGCATTATAATGAAGCTAATAGTTGTGTTTATAAACAGATTTTGTAGAATTATAGCCACATCAAGGCAACATTCCAGATAAGTGGAGTTGGAAAGTTCTGGTCTTGGTAAGGCAAAGAATATCAACATCATGAATGATGCACAGGATCCCTATGAGCCGAAGATGGGGGAAAACATACATGTTGAGAATGCTGAAACAGAAGCTAATGGGAACAGAAATCCAAGAAAAGGATCAGCTATGATGTGGAGGAGGAACTCCATGTTATGATGAGGAATGGGAAAGGGAGAATACCTTAACTCCTCCATTGTTATTATATTTATATTCCCTAAGTTTATATGCTAAAAATTATGGCATAGGAATGCTAAAAATGCAAGAGAATAATGCATGTGAATTTCTTATGCATGAGTATGATATTGCATATCGGTAAAATAGTGAGGTTTCACATAAGATAATGATTGTGGTTGCTAATAATTAGTTGTGTTCGCATTGGTTATAGGACCAAAGGCAACTGAAGCATGGCTAAAGATGAGGATGATGTTGTTGCACGTGACCAATGACCTTATGAAGAGAGGATGGTGCAACAAGTCCGTGATCATGATGTTGGCAAAAGGACTGAGTAGCCTTGGTAAGAGGCCAACTGATCAGGTGACATCAAGCGATGTTAATAACAGCCATGCAGGTAATGGTTAATTGTGCTTAATTGCATGAATGTTGAAAGAGGATTTGGTGAGATACCTTCACTATGTTTAAACTATGTTGAATTGTTTGCATGTGGTATTGAGTGCCCGAATGGGAACGTTAACCTACCGAGTATGGTGAGGTGTGGAAGAATGATTGCATGAAGAAGGTAGACATGTGATGGGATACCAGAGTGCTCTGTTGGAAGGACATAATTGCATGGAATGTGAAGTAATGAGTATTTACAATTTATTTAAATCGCATGGATAGTGTGACCGTGTCTTGCAATTTTATTGTGATAATGATGCATATATAGAAATGTATATATTTCATTGCATTTCAAATGTTAACAGCTGAAGATGTTTGAATTATTTAGTGTTATAATTCCGAGATCACTTCAGTGACTGTTGTAGCAATGAAAGGATTATATGCATAAAATACTCACAACGTGTTTGGCTGATTGAAGTTTCAGTTTTCAGGTAGAAGAGTCTTACGTATGGCAATGAGGATAAGTCCATAGTAAAGACTGAGATCTACCATGTGCAGAAGCCAAAGGCTATGAGAAGGTTCTCATGGTTGTAAAGTATGCATGAAACAAATCTGAAAATTTTATGGTTTAAATTTATGAGAATAATCTCATGATTCCAAATCTAATTTCTGTAGGAAAACAGATTTGTAGATTTCAGATTTGAGAATTTGCTTATAATTTCTAATCACTGTATGGCTTATATAAATTGTGTCAGGAGGAGATGTTGTAGGTGGATGTTCATGTATGGTAGCAAGTGTAAAACCATAATGGATAGAGTGATACCACTTACAAGAGCCAAACAATATGAGGATGGCCTCATGGTTAAACAAATCAATTTCTGCAGGAGACAAAGTTGCAAATTCATGTTGAATTAATTATTGATGCTAATGATTGGTTATGGAACAATCATAATTGAAGCTTATTGCTAAATGTTGCTAACTGTTTGGCTATTTCATAAATGTGCTAGGAAGACACATTGCAGGAAGACCAGGAGTGATGGCATGGAAAAGCCAAACTATATGGGAAAGACCCCATGCTTTGGAAATGGGTTTTGGGTGAAACGCCATTGATAATATCTCAGCCAAAACGCATGTCGGTAAACCATGAGAGTGAGATGGTAAAGCTATGTCCAGAAGGCATGTGAGATACATCTGCAAAATGAATGAGTATTTTGTGACCCTAGACAAGAACATGCATGTCTAAATTATTAGGGTTAATATGCAGAGCATGCTCTATCTTATTTATATCATTGAAGACTGCTTGAGTATGATTAGGGCCTACATGGTGCACATCGGAAAGGGGTTGCACACCTTTTCTGGTGCTGGGTCATGATAGGGTTTTCAATATTGACTACACCCTAAGGGAATGGACGCATTCCTGGTGTTTCAATACTTGATAGTGAATGATATGGATTATGGTTACAAAATTGAATAACAATACTGATGAGCTTGCTTATCCTTCTTGTGTTGTCATCCTACACAGATGCAGATTGATACTGCACATTAAGAAGCAAAGTGAAGAAGGGTACACAAAAGGACTGTGTAGGAATTGGTAACCTTTCTATGCTCACAAGAAATATTACCAGAAGGGATGGGTAGGCCCGAAGAGCTGTGTAATAAGAAGAGGTATCATCCTTGTGTGAGTGGGGTCATGCTAACGTGCAGTCAAGAAAGTCACCTATAAAGTTCCTAGAAGGAACCACCGATTTGCACCAGAGAAGGAGTGACGTCCTAGTATGAATGAAGAGTTGTGTGTGTGAAGGGTTGTGGTGCAAGAAGGTGTGGTGACATTGGTGAAGGCATAAAATCTCTATTAGGACCACAATAGGAGGGTGGGAGCCAAGACTGACTGAAAACCCTGAGATGCCTATGGCTCCATAGTAGATCCTTGACTTACAATGGTCAAGTGGCGCAGTTTCCTTCCATTGGTCGATGTCCCAAACGAATGTGCTGGCTCGACAATGGAGAGGGATAACCAGGTATGGGACTGGTTGGGCACCACCAAATGCTTGGTAAATCCAGTCGACGTGAAGGTGTACTGGTGAAGCATTAACTACATCCAAGTCCATAGGCGATCCCAAGGCTTGCAAAGCGAAGTAGGATCATGTGGACTAGAAGGGAAACACACAATATAGATAAGTATTCAGTTTCATTTATGTCTTGTTTGGAATAATGAAGATTTCAGGTATAAGTCTTCTAACAACTAAGCTAATACACTATTGTTTCTTTGTTGGAAACCTTGGTCATTGCAGGAAAGCAAGACCCTGAAAGCGCTATAAAATTACTGGTAAATCTAGAGATTAAATGAGTAGGCGATATGAAATTATTGATAAATCCAGAGAGTAACTGGTTGGGCATTCACTACTTAATATTGTGAAACAGCGTGTATGTTGGCTCAATACCCCTTAAACAATTGATAAAACCAGTCAGCGTACTGGCTTGGCATTGCCTATTCGAATGATTGTGAAGTAGCCTACGTGCTGGCCCAACATTCATAATTGTGTCCACGGGAAATCCAAGGATCGTAAAGCAAAGAAGGATCCCATGGAATAAAGTGAAGACATCCAATACAGATAAGCATTTGGTTATCTTGCAACTTCTTGCTTATGAATATACGTGTTATATGATTTGGTTATGATTTCTCAAATTCTTGTTTAGAGAAAAACTGTATGAAATAAACTAAACATGTGAATTGATTCAATGTTTGATTGTAGGTATTGTTGGAAGCAAGGACCAGGAAGGCATCATAGGGATGCATATGGACATATGACCGTCCTAAAGAGCTCAATATGAGCAGTAATAAAATATGGTGCTAGTGAACATGAGTGGGTCCTAGCAACCAGAGGTTCTGTAAGCATAATGGGAAGGGGTACCCAAGTTGAAAAGCATTAGACAGACCTTAGACACTAAGTGTCATAGCCAATAAAGGGAAATTCAAGCATTCACATTAAAGTGAAAGAGACTAAGGAGCATGAAACCACAGTGATGGCATAGCTCCGTAAATAAAACAAGACTAAGAGGGAGAAACTCTTACTCTTCTCTTTCCTATTTATTGACGCATTTATAAAACAAAGAATTGTTGAATGCATGTCATGACTAGAAGAAGAATGTGTTTATTTTCTTGAATTAAATTGCGAATGCTAAAATAGTTATTTCACTGTGAAAGGATGAACATGAAAGAGATCATGTGTATGTTGGGAAAGCATGAAAAAAAAAATTGGAAGTCGCATGAGTGAAGCATGGACGTTCCATGTCAATTGGGAAATAATTGACTAATTTTAATGTTTATATTATGCTTGTCCTAACAAAGAGTGTCCATGATAAATTTTATAGGGAGAAATTGAAACAATTGGTTGCAACCGACACAAGCAAGTGTTGGTAGTAAGTAAAGAGTGGTCAGCTGTGCACATTGACCGTGGCGGCAGACCAAGGGATATTAGAATTGGCTGAAAGTCTTCTTCAAACAATTGCAAAAAAACCCAAGAAAATCTTGGAGAGATGCTCAAGCTACATAGGCAACAGAATGAGATGAACCACGAGGTTTTGCAGGGCTCTATTCATCTGCAAAAAGGGGGAAAGCATTCTGGGAGAAATCGGTAAGGGAAAGGAAAGTGGATCAATGAAGAAGCATTCATCCAATCGGTCGATTAAGAAACGTTCCAGGTGGGAAGACTCAAAGGCATTGGATCAGGAAAACGTAAAGCAACTAGTGAAATGTTGGGGATGTGGTGGAAATCATTTCCTCTGTGATTTCCCAACAAGAGAACATCAAGAGGGTAACAGCTGTAAATTTTCCAGGTTTGTGGACCAGCTGGAAGGTAAGGAAAATGAAGGAATTGTTTTGGAACAATGTCCTCATGCAGAGCTAGAAGGTCCCAGTCAGCAGGAACAGTTTGTGAAGGCCAAAGGCCTTGGTCTTGAAAACCCAAGTAAATGGTGAAATGCAGGACAAACCTACCACATTTTGTGAATTTTGGACATATGTAAAGCATGCATGTATTCCCAAGTTATGGAACACCGAGGATGGTGTTATTCCAAGGGAAAGGGGAATGTAATACCCCCATTCTTGACCCTTATGATATTTGGGCTATAATATAAATATTGTATGCATATTTTGTATGATTCCTAGCATGGAGCTCAAGGCCAAGGTCCCGCTAGTGGCTCGATCTTAAAGAGGAAAGTATGTTGGTATTATTATGCTACCCATGTGCTAGTGAACCATGGGAATTGTAAATATGCATTTTAATATAAATACCCACAACTAGCTATGCAATCAAACAAGAGATGGGGGCATGATATTATAAGGAATTGGGAGAGAAATATTCAAACCCTTGAGCCAATGAAGTCGAGCCAAGTGTCAATGAGAGAACCCATCAACCATCAACTACCTATGTTGACTTTGGTGCCCAATCATTCATTTCTCCCAAGAGTTGGGTGAAGTAGTTAATGCCTTGGGGATTAGGGAGGTATGGCTGTCCAAATTCGAGTATGGGAAAGCCACCCTCATGGAAAATCGTGTTTCTCCTTCTTGGGCAAGAAAACACCCACGAATTTCCTTCCCAAGCCATTATTCAACATCAGACTTCACTCTCTCACGTTTTTTGGAGCTTGCTGGGCATTTTCTAGCCACATTTTTCTAGTTTCTCTGAGTCTTCTAGCTGGGAAGAGGGCGTTTTTGTGTTGCAGACCTGTTGGGAGTTTCTTGGGCATTTTTATCCACTGATTTCTAGTGTTTTCCTCCCTTTTGGCATTGCTGGGAACTCATTTTTGTATTACCTACCTGTTGGGAAGGAGAGAGCACGATTTGGGGGTTTGTAGAGACCATTGCAGCTCTTTGAATGCCCATGGATGTTTTCTGAAAACAAAATTGCCTTCCTAGGGTTGTTTTACCCATTTCTCACTTCGTTTTGGTTTCCCACGTTTTCCATTCATACCCAACACTTGGGATTTTGTTGTTATGTGTATCCATGCCTAGTTTATGAGCTTTCTGTGTGTAGGGGATTGCTGGGGTTGAAATGGGTTTCCATTGTTTTGGCTTGTGCTTGAGTGGAAGCATCCACAAATGAAGAGGGTTCAGATTTAGCCTGATAAACCCAGCTGTGGACTGGCTTGGCTTAAATGCAAATGATTATTCGGCTGTGTATGAGCTTGAGAGTCCCCTTTTCCTTGTAGATATCATGCCCAGCTCGGGGGTGGTCTGTGAGTGCTGAAATAATACAGACTGGGCAAAGACCTACGGTTGGGAGGAACGTTGCAGCAACATAACTAGTTGTTGGGGACAACATTGCAGTGAGATAAGTATATTCTCTATTTGTATTTAATTCTTCAATGTGTTAAATTGAATGGAAATTGTGAATTGTGTGTGGATGGTGTTTCATCTGCTGTGCATGTTAAATTGATTTGCATCTGCACACCTTTGAATTTTATGGCTGTGAATCTAATGAATGGCTGAGTTTGTTTAAAAATCCCCATATATTGGATTCATGCTCCCTCCCTTGCCTTGGATGGATGGGGGGGTATGTGACAGATGCAAGATGAAAATTGACAAAAAGTGCCAACGACACAAGTTGATAAAGGGTAAAAGGCATTCGAATTCCAATGACGCAGGATATGAACTGCCAAGGTGCATTGGGAGGGATCCAAGCAAGAAAAATGAAAACTCTCAAAGAATAAAAATATAAATGGCGCTATAAAAATCCCAATCAGATTTAGATGTCCCAGAGGTCCTCTGATGATTAGATCCAATGAGAAAAGAGGCAACTTAGAGGCTAATTGGAAAGAAATAAAAAAACCAAAAAATGCAATCAAATCAAAACTATAGGCTATCTCTCCCCATTATGGTCGCCAATTTTGTTTACGGAAAATCTGTAAGGACAGACTCAAATAGATCTCCCTAGTCTGAATGGTTCAGATCTAGAACAAAACAAGTACATAACACAAATAACTTTCCTAGATTGATTCAAATGCAAAGTAAGTAAAGGGATGACTTTCCTTATAGATGCAGTTCCTTTCTCCTTGCTTGATCCAACTTCTTGATCTTCAGATCCTTAGCTACAAAACAAGATGGAACAAGTGGAAACAAACAAGTAGTGAAAGCACATGATTATGAATCAATCTAGATCAGCAGTCAAAGAAGCTAATCCTAAACAGTATAAAGACAATAATTTTATGGAAAGAATTTGTATTAGATGTAATAATAGAGAGTACAAAGAGAGAGGTGTTACAACCAATGCTTTGACGTCATAACTCCCTTCCAACAATCCTAGCCTCAAAGGATCAAAGCCTAACCTCCTTATGGATGAAAAGGATCTCCTAGCAAAATTCCAACAGCATGTAGGTACTCTATCCTTCCTCTCTTAACAGTGGAGAGGGGGTTCATATATATAGGCCAAAAGGGATAAGAGAGGTTGAGAATTTAGGGTAGAAGCTCAAGGTATCATCCTACTAGGTAAGGGGTTCAAATGTCACCTTCCCAGATACATAGGGATAAGCCTCCACGCAACCCAAGGTTCAAGAAGTCACTTGAAGCTTCTCTTTATCCATTTTAACCAACAACGACACACCTTGCACAAGGAAAACTCGTGCCAGTTGAAGGGTGACGCACCTTGTTCAAGGGCAGATGGTGTCACCGACGCACTCTGCTAGTGTGCAGAATACATAACCTAGGGTCTGATGCATATTTCCAGAGAATAGGGAGCGTATAGGTGACAACAAAAAGTTAAAGGGATTCACATCAACTCTTCTTTTGGTCTTTCAACCTAGGTACTTTAGGAAGTAAGGGATATAGAGGACACATAAATAATGATGACGAGATTTTGGTGTAACAATCTAACATTATACAAAACAATAATTACAGAAGCATGAGAATCATTTCCAATAGGAAATGTTAAGCTGCAAATAATTTATAAAGAAAACATTCAGATTGAGCGATAAATTAACATCAATTCCACATTAAATATAAAAAATTTAAAATTGAGCAACACATTTTCAAATTCATGAATTTATAAATTAAATTAACAATTTATAAAACATAATTTCAAAACGAGCAATACATTAACATGACTCCCATTGAAAATTAACAAATACAATTAATCAATGCTTTTTTGTCTTATGCCCTGTTGATGTATATGTAACTTCGGAATGTATTTCATATATGTATTCCATATATATTTATTGTACCCTTATAAGAGATGTGTTATTCCTCTATAAGGAAGTGTCGTCATGTGGATTGACAAGTGTCGCAAGTGTGTGTACTTGCTGATGGGTTATTAGACCACCATGTGTGGGGTTGGCCCTGAAATATATATTATATTATGGATGTATCTAGATAGACAAGTCGGCCCCATAGTGTAATTGGGATAACAGGTTAGTATAAATAGAGATCGGGAGATCTCTATTTTGATCATTCAGAAAGTCACACTTCTCTCACTCAGAAAGTGGCGCACTAGTGAGGAGGAGGATCATTTGCTACTAGGAGACTATCTCAGTGTATTTTGGTTGTACTTTGGTTGAGCCATTGCTCTCTCTATCTCTGAGGAAGTTGTGGGGTTTTTCACCTTAGGGTTTTCCCCACAGAAACTCTGTGTCTCTTGTCTCTCATGATTTTGATTCTTGTGATGCTTGTCATGCTTATTGTGATTGTTATGCATTGATATACTGTATATGTTATTCTCTCAGTGAAGATCCTAGAGTATTGTGAATTAATGCTCAAAATTTAACATGGTATCAGAGCTAACCTGAGAAGAAGAAATTTTGCAGTGACGGAAACTTGAGTTTCTTGTTTATTGGGTTTCTCTCCATAGATTTTGGAAAAGCAGTATAGTAGATTGACTCTACTCATCAAGGAGAATCCATCTGTCCAATCAGAATTCAATTCTGAGCATTTTCAGATTTGGCCCTAAAAATTAGGGTTTCCACAAAAATAGGAATTTCCGAAATCTGAAGACAGAACTGGAAGCTCCTTGCAAAAATCAAAGTTTAGAGCTTTAGATCGAGATTTTTGGCTGGGTAGATCTCCGGGAAACTGAAACCCTAATTCAGGGCTCTCCCTAGTGAACCCGGGAGGACAAAAAGTCAAATCTAAAGGGTAAAACTTTGCTGATATCAAATTCTGAATGCACCAGGATGATTAGATCATCAAGGCACATCTTTCTATCCTTTCAAAAAGTTGAAATTCACATTTTGAATTTTTAGGGTTTTTTCGACAAACCCTAATCTGGGACCAGATCCAGTTTTCAGCATTTCAAGTGGTAAGACCTAAATATTTTCTATTTACATTTGAAGTAGTCTGTAAAATGTCTCACCACACCAAGCTTGAGGATAAGCTTGAAGGGACTGATAACTTCCGAGCTTGGAAGTATAGGATTGGGTTAATCCTGGAAGAGAATGAGTCGGACTCATATATAAAAGAAGACATCCCTATCCCAGAGGATGAAGAGGCTAAAGTATTGCATAAGAAGAACTTGGTCAAGGCAAAGAGAATCATTGCTGATTCTATCAAAGACCATCTCATACCCCATGTGTCTTCTCTAAAGACACCCAAAGAGATGTTTGACTCTTTGACCAAGCTATTTGAAGGGAAGAACATAAATCGGAAGATGACCCTGCGGAACCAATTGAAAGGAGTAAAGTTTCAGAATGGAGAAACCATTCAATATTATTTTTCAAGGGTCTCCCAGATCAAGGAACAACTAGAAGTAGTGGATGAAATGGTGGAGAATGGTGAAGTTTTCATGACCACTCTGAATGGCTTACCTTGGTCATGGGACTCCTTCATTCAAGGAATCTGTGCAAGAAAGAAGTTGATTTCCTTCAGTAGAATACGGGAAGAATGTTCACAAGAAGAAGCAAGGCTTGTGGCATGAGAAGTAAAGATGGGGAATGAAGATCAAGCTCTAACAGCTCACACCAAGAAATGGAAGTCCAAGAGAGAGCCATCTCACTCCAAGAAATCTTCACATCACTTCAAAGAAAGAAGAATATGCTTCACCTGTAATGAAAAATGACACATTGCCATAAATTGTCCCAAGAACAAGAAGGAAAACAACAACTTCAAGAAGAAGACGAAGGGCAGCAAAAGAAGGTTTCATGCTCATGTTGCCGAGGATGATGAACCACCCAAGAAAAAGGCTAGGGCAGAAAGTGATGAAAGTAATGATGACTCATCAAGTGAAGAAGAGTATGTTCTAATCTCTGCTCTCACAGGTACTATCTCCCATGGTTGTAATGATTGGTTAATTGACAGTGGGGCTTCCAAACACATGACTGGGTTTAAGGAATCTTTTGTGAACCTATCTGAACATGAATCACCCCATAAGGTGAAACTTGGGGATGATTATCACTACTCAATCAAAGGAAGTGGTGAAGCCTCCTACAACCTAGATTCTGGAAAATCTTTGAAGATGAAAAAAGTCCTTTATGTACCTGGGCTCAAGAAGAAATTACTCTCCATCTCTGCATTGGATGCAAAAGGTATGAGGGTTGCATTTGTGGATGGCCAAGTCCTAATGTGGCCAAAGGGAAAGACCATAGATGATGCAGTAGTGATTGGAGAGCAAGAGGGAGGTTTGTATAAATTGAAGGGACAACCTGAACATGCCATGGTGCATGAATCCATGGAACCAAGTGAACTTTGTCATAGAAGACTTGCTCATATGCACTACAGGGCATTACCAATTACAAGTAAGGCTGTAGAAGGTCTTCCTGAAATCAAGACCAAACATGAAGGTGTTTGCAAAGGATGTGCAAGAGGAAAGAACATTAAGAAGGCATTTCCAAGTAGTGAAAGCAAGGCAAAATATATCTTGGAAATCATCCACTCAGATGTATGTGGTCCTATGTCATCCAGTTCTCTAAGTGGGTATGTTTACTATGTATCATTTATTGATGACTTCCCTAGGAAGACTTGGGTATACTTCTTGAAGAACAAAGATGAGGTGTTTGATAAGTTTAAGGAATTTAAAACCTTGATGGAGAATCAAAGTGACAAGAAGATCAAAACATTCAGATCCAACAATGGTGGAGAATTCACCTCAGGTGACTTCAAGAAGCTTTGCAGTGATTCAGGGATTAAGAGGGAGTTGACTGCTCCTTAAAATCCACAACAGAATGGAGTTGTAGAAAGGAATAATAGAACAATCATGGAAGCAGCAAGAGCAATGCTACATGACCAGGATCTACCTATGCATCTATGGGCAGAAGCAGCTAGAACAACTGTATATGTGCAGAACAGAACACCCCACAAGATATTGGACAACAAGACACCAGAAGAGGTCTTTTCTGGTAAGAAACTTGAAGTTAGCCATCTCAGAATATTTGGTTGTCCAGTATTCACTCATGTCCCAAAGGAAAAGAGGACCAAACTAGATCCTTCAGGAAAGAAAAGTATCTTTGTGGGTTACAGTGAAAGCTCGAAGGCTTACAGAATATACTTTCCAGGGTTCAAGAAGATTGATGTCAACAGGGATGTGCCATTTGATGAAAACTCAGCATTCATCAAATCAAGGAAGGCACCTATCGAAGTTTATGAAGAACCTAAGGAAACTAGATTTCAAGACACTACCATGAATGAAGCAATTCCAGAAGTTGTTCGTGAGTTTGAAGATCCGCAAGAACCTGTAGATCCACCCCGTGAGGATAACTCTCATAAGAGGAAATCTGCATGGGCTAGAGAGCTCATTCAAGATGCAGAAAGATTTGGCATTCCAGAAGAAGAACACAGAGCAAAGAAGAGAACCAGATCACATACTAGCTATGTTGCTTTATTCTGTGATATTATGAACAAAGAACCTTCCAGTTATGAAGAAGCAGTGGAAAAGAAAGAATGGAAGGATGCCATGGTTGAGGAATACCAATCAATAATGAAGAATGATGTTTGGGATGTTGTCCCAAGACCTAAAGAGAAGTCTATTGTGACTTCCAAATGGATCTCCAAAATCAAGCATGCTGCAGATGGTAGTGTAGAGAAATACAAAGCAAGATTTGTAGCTTGTGGCTTCTCTCAGAAAGAGGGAATAGATTATGAAGAAACCTTTGCACCTATAGCCAGGTATACTTCCATCAGAACAGTACTTGCCCTGGTTGCATCAATGAAATGGAAAATACACCAGATGGATGTCAAGACTGCCTTCTTGAATGGTGTAGTTGAAGAAGAAGTATATGTGGAGCAGCCACTCGGTTTCAAAATACATGATAGGGAGTCATATGTGTGCAGATTGAAGAAAGCCTTGTATGGCTTGAAACAAGCTCCCAGAACTTGGTATGGTAGGATGGACAATTTCCTATCTAGTTTGGGCTTTAGCAAGAGTAAAGCGGATTCCAACCTTTACTACAAGGTTGAAGAAGGGAATCTTGTGATTCTACTCCTGTATGTGGATGACTTATTTGTAACAGGAGATGACAGATTGATTGCAGATACTAAGAGGAAGCTTGCTGCTAAGTTCGATATGAAATATTTGGGTGTGGTAGAGTGTAGGTGGGATCTTCCTTGGTCAAGGAAAGTACACAGTAGATATCCTGAAGAGATTCGGGATGATGGATTGCAAGGCCATGGCCACACCTATGGCATCAAATCTGAAGCTTCTATGTGATGCTTCATCTGAGCTGGTTGATGTCTTTATGTATCGTCAGATGATTGGGTCCTTGATGTACCTGACGAACACGAGACCGGATATTTGCTTTGCTGTGAACACATTAAGCCAATTCCTGACGGATTCGAGGAGTGTTCACCTGGTTGCAACAAAGCATGTTTTGAGGCACCTGAAGGGTACACTGGATTATGGGCTCAAGTATGAAGCGAATCAAAAGTTTAAACTACAGGGTTATGTTGATTCAGATTGGGCTGGCAGTGCTGCGGATAGGAAGAGCACATCTGGATGCTGCTTCAGTATGGGATCAGGTGTGATCTCTTGGTTTAGTAGGAAGCAGTCCTACGTAGCACTGAGTACAGCTGAGGTAGAGTGTGTTGCAGCCTGTTTAGCTAGTTGTGAGGCATTATGGCTATGGAAGCTACTGTCTGAGTTATTTGATCTCCCATTGGATGCTACTGGTATCTTCTACGATAACCAGAGTTGTGTGAAGCTGTTTGAGAACCCAGTGTTTCATGACAGGTCGAAACACATAGAGATCAAATATCACTATATCAGGGATATGGTGTAGAGAGGAACTGTGAAGCTCCTGTATGTTGCGACGGATGAGCAGATTGCAGATGTGCTGACAAAGCCACTAGCCAGGGTGAAGTTCGAGTACTTCAGGGAGAGGCTTGGTGTTCTTCAGATCGAGGACACTTCGAGGAAGAAGTGATGGACACATTTGCTGAAGCCATTCCAAGCATGTTGGAAGGAGGATCCTTCACATGGCTATGGATGTAAGCACTAGATGATGAGCATCAGGATGATGTTCTAGTTTCTGCTTTGTATGATCAGTTGGATCATTTATATGTATATGTATGTACGCATCATGTTGGATGCTGGATATGATCAGTTGGATCATTTATATGTATGTACGCATCATGTTGGATGCTGGATATGATCAGTTGGATCATTTATATGTATGTATCCATCATGTTGTATGCTGGATATGATTGGTTGGATAATTTGTATGTATTTTGTATATGCATCATGTTGGATGCTTGGACCATGTATCTGTATATGTATCAGGTGGATACATTGTATGATCAGGTAGATCATGTATATTGATATGTATCAGGTATGATCAGGTAGATCATGTATGTTGATGGATACATTGTGTGGATCCTGTATCTATGTATCAGGTGGATACACTATGTATGATGATATATATCAGGTAGATACTTGGTGTGCATCAGATGGATGCATTGTATGATCAGGGTGATCGTAGATGACGAGCTTCTCCAGATGACATGCAGCAGGATGTTGCAGTGATGATGATCAGGATGATAATGTGTACATCAGGATGATGTATGGTGAGCATCAGATGAAACTTTGTGACCGTGGGAGATCTTTAGGTCGGAGTTGTGTACCCGTAACATCCTCAGATGCTCTTGCGAGGTTTTGTCCTATGGCATGTAATTTGCTCCTGGGAGATCTGGATAGGATGAAAAAGGCCTTAGATGCTTCAGCCAGGTTTTGCCATGACCACATGTAATTTGCTCCTGGGAGATCTGGACAGGATGAAAAAGGCCTCAAATGCTTTAGCCAAGTTTTGTGGTGGACCACATGTAATTTTCTCCTGGGAGATCTGGACAGGATGAAAAAGGCCTCAGATGCTTCAGCCAGGTTTTGTGGTGAGATCACATGTAATGTGCTCCTGGGAGATCCAACAGGTAGAGTTGTGTGCTCGTAACACCCTGGGATGCTTCAATTAGGTTTTGTGATGGGTCACATGTAATGTGCTCCTGGGAGATCTGACAGGTAGAGCTGTGTGCTCGTAATAGCCTAGGATGCTGCAGCCAGGTTTTGTGACGCACGTAATAAGTCCTAAGGATTCCACAGTATGGACAGTGATGATGAAGACCTACAGGTGGTGGGCCTACATCTAGTATGAAAAAGGATTGGCTTTGTAGAACTTCCTATGATGAGTAGAGTCAGAGATTGGTTGAGATAGCAGCAGCAGTGACGACGATGATGATGATGCATCGATGACGATGATCCCGAGAAGAAGACTTGTCTAGAAGAACTGTGTTGAGAAATACCTTCCTAGTTAAGAGGGAGTGTTGATGTATATGTAACTTCGGAATGTATTTCATCTATGTATTTCATATATATTTATTGTACCCTTATAAGAGATGTGTTATTCCTCTATAAGGAAGTGTCGTCATGTGGATTGACAAGTGTCGCAAGTGTGTGTACTTGCCGATGGGTTATTAGACCACCATGTGTGGGGTCGGCCTTGAAATATATATTATATTGTGGATGTATCTAGATAGACAAGTCGGCCCCATAGTGTAATTGGGCAAACAGGTTAGTATAAATAGAGATCGGGAGATCTCTATTTTGATCATTCAGAAAGTCACACTTCTCTCACTCAGAAAGTGGCACACTAGTGAGGAGGAGGATCATCTGCTACTAGGAGACTATCTCAGTATATTTTGGTTTTACTTTGGTTGAGCCATTGCTCTCTCTATCTCTGAGGAAGTTGTGGGGTTTTTCACCTTAGGGTTTTCCCCACGAAAACTCTGTGTCTCTTGTCTCTCATGCTTTTGATTCTTGTGATGCTTATTGTGATTGTTATGCATTGATATACTGTATATGTTATTCTCTCAATGAAGATCCTAGAGTATTGTGAATTAATGCTCAAAATTTAACATGCCCCAAGGAAACGTCTAAGGGTAATCCCAATGCAAGGCATCTCTGACGAGCGGTTGGTGGTCTACAAAATTTATAGTTTATTAACAAATCCTTACCAATATTGCAAGTCCAATAACAAATTTGGATGCTTTCCTTTTCATAAAGAAATCCTAGTCATTGAAGTGTTCCTCAAATGAACAATTTGCAGAAAATAAAGAGCACCTAGAACTATTAATGAACCCTGCAATGTTCCCATGAGTGAGTGGATGACCATCTATATATAACATGTTATTCCTGTTAAAGTTTCAAAAAACATAACCATTCATGCACATACTATACATCGAAATGCTATGCTTGTATTAACAATATTCAAGTAATCAAACTGATAATAGATAGGACCGCAAAATGGCATAAGTGCTACTGACTATTTGGGAGGAACAAGTACATGTGAAAGGATAGACAACCCAATATTTGCCGCATCTATATTAGACTTTCCAATCATAAAACGATTACCACAAAAGGAGAATTTGGTTCCAACATCAGGTACAGGTAGAGAAGACGACTAAGCACCATACAAAGCGTGGTTGTAATAAGTTTGATATTTACTTTGCAAATTCACAGGAAGGGAGGAATCATCGCTACCGTCCAACAATTGGACGAAAATCGGTGTGTTCTTGGACAATTTTTCTCTCAACTCATGCAAATTTTTGGATATTATAGTAGAGATGGGTTGGGTGGCATTCATATCATACTTTGGATCCCTAGAAATTTCAGTTGACTGAACATAATCAGAGGGGTTTGTCAATTTAGGATGAGACATAGTTGTTTTGGATTCCAACTTTTTCAAGAATGAGCATAAGGAAGTGTTCCTGCATGTCTTTTCTACATCACCTATTGGATTTTTTATTACAGTAGGGGGTATTAGACCATCAACATTGGGTAATACATAATTGGTGTAATGGGTGAGTGTGACACGCCGAGGGTTCTCCTTCAACCCTTGACATTTTGAACAACCAAAAACTACTTGGGTGTCATAAAAGAGTTCTAGCTCACGAAGAATTACCATATCGATGAACCATGATTGCAGCTTGAAGATGGCATGTTACAATTGGCAGGGTAAAGAGGCTACCCATTTTCATCTATGAACTTCTTGCGGTATCTTCCTCCTGATAAGAGCTTATGACATTTTGAAACTGGTGGAATGTCTTGTGCATCCGAACTCGAACTTGAATCAAGATCTTGCAATGAAGAATAAATTGATATTTAGATTCAGATGGATAACATAAATTCAAATAAATAGTCAAAATATAAATAAAAATTGAACTTACTTGGGATGGAAAGGGAGAACTCGTCGAACTTTGAACAAGATGGAATGATATGTAATTTGAAGAATTGTCCATTTGATGTTACAAAATTTTCTCCTTACATTTGAGTGAAATAAACAATCAATATACATCTTTACAATCCTAATTTTTTTTCAAGAACTATATTACAATCTAAGTTCCAATATAGTTTGGAAACCATTTTGTAAGAATAAGGTGAGTTTAAGAAACATATATATACTATGAAATATTGTAATTGGTGTGGATGAATACTAAAAGAACATTTGAGATGAATATATAATTTTAAGTGGATACATAAAACCACAGGATTTAAAAATTAAACCAATGCGTCTATTCAAATATATGCGCACCGGTGCGCTCACATATACCAAACGCATCGGTGTGTAACAACTATAAATGCACCATGAAAGAACATCCGCAAAAGCCCCTGTAGTAGAAAATATCCACTACATTTGGTAGCAGATATTTATACATGCATTTTACAACATTTGTCATGTCAGTGCATTTCGTAAACATAAGCGCACCAGAGTGTCCTAATTATACACGCACTGCGACATGGGATTTTTTTAAAAGTTGCTGAATTTAATGTTGATAGTATTGTGTTGAAATTCAAAGGTCCAGTGCATTTCATGTATGAACGCACCGGTGCGGCATGATCACAAGCGCATTGAAATGCTGAAAAAAAATCACACAAGCTATTTTTTCCCTAAACTGAAAGAAGGGCAGCAATTTTAAGTTTGAAAACTAATTCTAAATAGTGTTTAAAAGTGAAAAACCTAAACATTAATTCATTCTTTTGCAAAAGCGTTTAGGGGAGAGTTTTGGAATAGAGACTTACGTGGAAGGAGTTTGGAGAAACTGGATTATTCTGAGGATCGAAATTTGTTAGGTATGGTGAATAAAACAAAACCCTGCATAGTAAAAATTTCAAGTATGTAAATATTATTGTTGATCTTATTACCTTATTTAGAGTTTAGCTAGATTTAGAAAAAAAAAAATTCATACTTACCTTCAATGTTGCAACCCTTATTTTCTGGTTGCTGCTTTTCGTTTTATGTGGATGTAAAATTTTACATTAGGGTTTAAATCCCTCTATTGTTATACACAATTACGATTTCACCTTTTAGGTATTTTAGATTTGCTGAGGTTGTGATTATATATAGAAAGCGTAGGGTGATATGGGTCCACCTTTTAGGTTGAATCCATAACCATGTCGTCCTTGGTAAGTTTTTTTTCAATAAAAAATAGATGCGTCAATATCGATGTGTTTGTATTACATGAACGCACTGGTGTGGGTATAAGAAAAGCGCACCAGATGTGATATGCAACATGTAGTGTTTTATTTTATAAAAATGCAAAAAATATTTTTTTGTCGCTCAATTCTCTGTTCGCGGTGTGTTTATACAAATATCGCACCGCTAATGGCAGGAAAGCATATTTTATATTGTCATAAAACGTTAAATAGTTTTCATTTGTTCACGGTGCACCTGTGTTGATATAACACACCGGTGCATTAGGTACATAAACACATCGAGGCGTTTTATGTGATAAAGAGCATCGATACCAGACTTGTTTTCATTTTTGAAGGTCTATAATTTATTTGTATAATATATTGATAGCTTCTGTTTTTAATGGTCCAAGTTGTTTACTGATAGAAAATCCATGGTATTAATTCAATGAACAACAACTTTAGTCAACATGAGAGGAGCACATCCAAAATTACGAAGAAGGCAAGTTCTTTTAATTAATTATTGTATTTAAATTAATTTGTAAAGTTACTAATATGTATTCCTTAATGTGTGACATGCAGAGCCAAAAAATGAGGAAGCTCAATAAGATTCTTACCAATCTAAGTCCAAAAGAGCGTAAAATGTTGATGGAAAAGTTGCAAAGAGATGAATCAGGTGAATAAAAAATAAGTCAATATGAATTATTTCTTCAAATTTGAGTAATAATGTACTTAATAATATTCACTAATATGTTTCAAATAATCTAATTCACATATATTGAATGTTATGCAATGACTGACAACAACATAAGTCAATGTCATCATAAGAATTTTTTTTTATGGTAGATGCAAATGATGATCAATTGGTCCTTACCTCATCTGGAGTGGTGCTAGAAGTTAATAGAAGGGAAAAATAATTTTATAATACTATGACGGATATAGTGGAAAGAACGTACATACATACTTTTCACTTAAAATATAGAAACCAATCAAATGATTCGAAGAATCATGTCATATGTAAATTACAAGAGGCGTTCCCAGGGAAATGGTCAATGGAACCTATCATACTTGCAATAGCAAAAACATACAACAACAAAAAAGAATCATTCAAAAAGTAATATTCCTAAACATGTTTATGTAGAATATGTATCTATAACTACTACAAAGCGTCATTCCTTCAATACTTTTAATTCTTTTAAATTTATTTTTCATATCAACAGAAAAATAGTTTAATGTCATTTTACATTTCCAGGAAGATTAAGAAAATATGAAAGGATGAACGAGGTGATATGAGAAATGTGTCAGTAGGGATGTGCAAAAAAGTGTACAAGGAGATGGTCAAGGAAATGGACATAATTGCATCGCAGGAGGATCCATCTCAACAACAACGTGCTTCAAATGTATGAAATCATTGATTTTTAGGATTATGTACATCTCATTAATTAATTAAACAACAACATAGATACATCCTAAATGCGGATCTATCAAGCACTGAGAGGCATCCAATTTCTTGAGGTGTTATTTTTTTAATGACTTTTTATTTGGTTTAAAATTTTTATTTTATGAGTGGATATGGATTTTTTAAATTATTTTTTATTTGGTTTTCATTTTTTATTTTATGAGCCGATATAAAAAAAATTAATTACTTTTATTTTTGGTACATAACATGACATTGTTGCATAATGTTACAAATCTCCCCCATACTGGGTTGTAAGCACCTCGCTACTCTTGATGCAATAAATATTAATTTTCAATTGTTTTTTTGCAGAAAAGAAAACAAAATGGAATCGAGTCAACACACAAGACAGGACGAAAAGGAAAAAAGGGGTCGATAACAAATTTTGTGAGTATTTGTGATTTACTTATAAGAAATTAACATTTCGTAGTGGTTGTGATTTGTATATATTTAATTTTGTTTGTTTTCACTGGCAATCCTTGGATGTCTTGAAACAAGTGTTAACATACAAAGAGGAGCCATCAGAAGAATTAATTGACATTGGGTTAAGCAAGGGTTGTGAGTATACGTTGGCGTATAAAAAAATAATTGTGGATTTTGTAAGTATCTATATTGTTTTACTTCTCCCATTTTAGAATTAATACAACAACAAAAATCCTTTATATTAAGTCTATGATTTGTGACGAGGCATAAAACTTGCAGGAAATAAACTATGGTGTGGAGAGAATAGAATAATTGTTGATAGAAGGCATGAGATTTGGTTTTGAAAGAATGTGTATCATTCATGACTCAATTATTTCTATGGTATGTCACATTTCAATTTACATTCATGTATACTATCTATTTTATTTTTCATTATTCCCGTCAATGTAGATACACTCAGTACACTTTATTTTTATGTTTGTAGATGGAAGCTGTAGAAGAGGAAAACAATCGATCCAATCAATAAAACATTCGACCAAATAACCCAATTGATTGAAGTGACTCGAGCATCGATAACAGCTCCAACGAAGAATGATGATCCATATTTAATTTTGATGTTAATGCAAGTTGTTGTATCTTGCTGTATATTTTGAAATAATTGTTTGTGAAAATAATTTTTTTTGTATAATAATGTATTGGAGATAGTGTCTGAATTAAAGAACAACGGGTTACTAATAAGTGTAACAATTACATGCATGTTGACATTTTGATTATTGTTATCTCTATGTTCTCTTATTTTGTATGACAAAGGCACTCTTATTGATATATAATAAAATAATTTTTTTTAATCTATTGCATTCTTCAATGTTATTGTCAAATGTTACATGTGAAATGGTACATTGGTAATTAAATATATGGATGATTAAATATTACAATAGATGATTGCATCTATTATATAAGAAATTAATCCAAACAAACACAATAATTAAAATTGAAATGAATAGTACTATAAAAAAATTCAATTTAAGATGAATAATGGAATTTAAAATATATATATATATATATATATATATATATATATATATTTTTGACTCCAATGTCAGTAGCCACTGTTCAAAGAATCATATGTGGTGCTTTTGATAATTTATGTCACATCGGTGCACCTACCTGAACTATACGCACTGGTGCATTTATGTCAATGATAGGCTCATCACTCCAATGTAAATTAAACGCACCGTTAAATTTAAAAAATAAGAATGTTCACATGCCAAATGGCTTATCCAGTGCATTTTTATTTTTTTATCGCAACGATGCATGTCAATGGTTTATATGCACCGAGAACTATCAAAGCTTATATGAACATGTGCTTTTTTGTGTTTAATCATTCTAGTGCGTTTTAGTTGTTTAAATGCACTAGGTTATTTTGATTTTTGGTAAGCACTGATGCATTTGACAATGAAATGCAGTGGTGTGATCTTATAAATGGAAAACACTAGTAAAATTTAAAAATATTAAAATTTTTCAAGTGCGTATGATGTAACATATCACATTGGTGCATTTATTTTGTGCATAAAATCTAAACGCAAGCACAAGTGCAACATTGAAATTTGGTTCTTTCCAGTGCTTGTTCTGTTTGGGTGCACCAGTGTATATTTTTACATGGTACAACACCAGTGCGTTGTGTTACTACACGCATTAGTGTGCACAATTTAAACAAAGTGCACTGGTAACAAAAATTTGTTAAAACATCTGGCCATTGTGTTTTTTTTAGTTATAAAATATATCCTTAATAACCTCCATTAAAACATCTACTACCTTTGGTGAAGGTTGTAGCGGAGGTTTTTTTGACAATTTTTGACAATCTTGTAACATGAAAATCCTCTACTATGACCTCCACTACAAGATCTTTTCCTTGTAGTGTTCCATTTTCTCTCAGTTTGGGCATTATACACACCATTGTGCCGACCTCCCTAGATTTTGAGATGCCTTGGCGACTATTTTTCCTCACCCAACCTTTGGTTGAGAGTACCTCACCTCAACCACCATAAGCGAATTCCATAAATGTTGTCACTACATTGGTGACAAGACTCGTCGTTCCTACCTCAGAACTGACCATCACGACAGTACCCAACATTGAGCCTACTATGGTGCAAGAACCTCCACCTATAGATCTTGCACCAGAAGCACAACATGATGGATGCAAATCTTGTATACATAATACTCATATGATTCCAAACACGATTGGCACAATTACACCTGACCGTTCCATCTTAAACTTAAATTAGGCACATCAGCCTATCCGTGCTAGAGCCCCCTGCCCATGTTGATCATGTGGCAACATTTCTCACTTCTCATTTCAATGTCCCATCCTACGCACTGAATGAGAATCCGACCTTGAACGTATGCACCTACAAGATCAACTTCCCCACCTAAGGGTATTCCTGAAAGGGTTACCCACCGAGGAAATTGTTTCTCCTCCACCATATACCATCAATAACACATCATCCTTGGATGACTTACTTACCAGTGATGATTCATCATCTCCTGACGAATACCTGGATTCTCCACATTCATTTCCTGGTGCCTAAAAATACTAGGGGATATCCTTTCAAATGTTGGATACCTGCTAATCCATGCGAGCACACTACCACCTAGATATAGCTCGAGGTTCCAACATAAGAATCCCTCTCCATCTGAAGGGTGGAACCGTATTTCACCCTTTATATTGCTCATTTACACATCAAATGAACAATGTAGTATTTTATTCTTTGTATTTTCAATTCCTTTGGTTGAAAATAAGACCATCCTTTGTGTGGAATGTAGATGGTCTATCCTTCAGATAGCTACTTTGGCTTTGTAGATGGCGCAAGTTGTTGGTAAAAAAACCTAGCATTGACATCTTGGGCTATTTATACCCCATCCCAAACCTTCTACCATACTGTAGGAGTTTTCCTAGGGTCACTCACTAATAATGAAGTAGAGTACGACATAGTTATTGGGCTCCTAAGTGATGCCATCCATCTTGGCATACACCATATACATGTTGATCCAGGAGGATCGTCTCAGTCGAAGAATGCATAAGGTCTTCATTTTCTTTGCAGGTGGTCAATGAACGAAGAGCTCGTAGAGATATTTCTAACACAACTTGAATGGGTTCAAATGGACTTCGTATGTGGGAGAAATTCTAGGTTGAAGTTACAACCAGAAAGGAGGTTTTATTCAACAAAAAGTTCATAAAGTGTTTCATTTGAAATTCAATGAATAAACTATGTAAACGGGAATTAGATGTTGATGCTCACATTAATTCTCATTTAATCTGTAAAAAAAGGAAATTAAAAAGGTGTGAGAATCCACCTCATAATTTGGTTTCCTAGTCCTAAGGGATTTTGAGATATTCATGGATGAATATGAGACCTTTTCCTCCACATAACCCCTTAAGGTGTCTCCTGATCCTACTTTAGGGGATCATGGGAGATATTTTCTCCTAAACATGAGTGATGACTAATCATCCATGAAAAAGCTATAAAAACCTCTCATATGGAGAAGGAAGTAGGATTGATTGGAGAGCATTCTTTGTAGTCTTTCTTTTGCATTGGAAAAGTAAGTAAGGAGGCCTTGCTTATGTAAATTCATGTGAGAACCTTAGGAGAAGGATGCCCAATATGGGAGAGATAGCCACATGATTTTGTCCATGTAAATTGCACGAAGGAGGATTAATAAGAACGGTTCAGAACTTTTTCGAACCCAGAGACGTAGTCAGGAGGCATGACAAACTCTGTTATCAGTTGGTTGTCATCTTTTGGTATGCATGTTTTGATTATGATTCTCACTTGTTAAGTAAATATGTCATTTCAAATTATGTGCATGATGTTGGCCAATTAATTATGTGTAATGATGCTTAAGAATTGAAATACTCATGATCTCACAAGCAAATAAGTGTCAGTGAAGATTTTGTTTATTGAATATTAATGTTAGAGAAAGTTCTCAGCCAAATTTTCAGATAACATGTGCACCTAGATTCTCAATTAGTTGTCTCCTAGCTCAACAATGTATTGTGTCCTCAATCCGCTTCTCTTTCACAAATTTTTGCTAGTGTGCCTCCTAGTATGACATCTTGAAACCATCACATTCACGCATGTCGCCAGGAAAACCAATGCATTCATTGACCATGTTGGAAATGAGGTGTTGGACTGGCATCCGATACATCAACCATCTATCTGACCCTGCATACACAAACCAAGCATGTATATATGTGTGTTATTCATCATATAAATCATGTGCACGTACCTACAACTACACATACAGAACATCCAACATACATATACACATCATCATCATATACATCACATCCATACATCAAACACATGAACGAGATCATAAACATTCCACCAAAATGGTATATATATATATTTCCAAAAAATGTTTGTCATGTACAACATGTGGTCTCACATGCCACACATACATAGAATCGGCTGCCTTGTGTGGGTACATAAAACGTCGGCCTCCCATAGGCTCCATCTATACAAAAATACAAAACAAGGACCAAATCCGTGTACACTATATAGAGTGTATGGCACTCACATATCCCTTGCTGACCCTGGATGGTCTAGCCCCCTGATAGCCAATGACCACACTACTTTTGGAACTACCTTTGATAACTAGCCACCCCTGATTGTGCCCTCGGGGTGGGTCCCTGTCTCTGACGCGGCCTCTCCCTAGCTGGTGGATTTGGACCATGTTCTCCCTATATTATCCTTACCTGATGACCCGCGATGGCCACCCTCTGCATCGATCGACGCCACCCAACCACCAAATCTATTGGTAGCTGAAGTGTAGGGGCCATCTCATCATCATCAAGCTTGGTCTACTACCAATCATCAACACCCTCTATCATCAAACTTAGTCGCCTCTCTAGGTCGACTAATATCACCACTGCATGGTCCCCTAGGGATGCTCCCCCAGTAGGAGCACCCCAACCCATGGCTATGTCAACAGCACCGACAGTGGCTTTGGAAACTCATACGGGTCCGACCCTCTCATCTTTCCTTCGGCGACATCCTTCAACCTGTGGGGGTCTCACTGGTCCAATATCTGCATTACAGATAAAATCCCACAGTCAGTATCCAATATACATAAGTATGTGCATAATCAAAACTATGTACATAAAACAAACTGTAAAAAATAAACATGTCATACCTGTGAGATCCCACCCATGGATAGGAACCAATAACTCTAGGTCCCCCAAGTTATCCATACCACTCTAGGGATACCTCTCCATATGACCAATCCGCTGCTCCCATACATCCAAATAATATGGAGTGAAGACATGGCCTATCTCCCCTCCATCGACACGAGGCATCACTCATCCCCAATACATCATCTGGGGCTCTTGGGGCCCCCTCACAGGAACCACCACTTGTGGTATCAAACATGGATAGCGATCAAAGAAGTATGAGCACAACACGCTCCCGTGGAGAAATGTCCTCTCACCTACGCCACAATGGGCATCTGTAAGATGCCCTGTCAATACTGTAAGATTCCCTGTCAATACTATAAGTAGCATGGGATCCCATGCCACTATGTTTCCTTCCATAAATCTCTCTACTAATGCAAGTTTCCATCCCGTGATCTGGTTGGGGGATGAGAACCCCAACACTCTGACAATGACAATTGCCACTACCTCGACCACCAAGCTCTGAATATGGCCAATCAGGATCTAATGAGAGCTCAACGCAGCCATGCCCCCTCCACAATGATGGTCCACTAGACCCAAGATACTTTACTCCTCCCCCATCCGAGGCTAGCTCGACTCATAGACTCCATGTGGCAACAAACCAATCAAAAAATAAATATCCTAAGCCATGATGCTCAGATCCCCCCCACTCGAAATACTCCCCGGTCAGGGTCCCACATGAATATGATCCTTTACAGAGGAAATTTGCAGACTGGAGAAAGAGCTTGGGTCGCAACCAAGTCGTGACCCACTTCCCCCACAAGAGCATCATGGTGGCACTCTTGTTACTCTATATAAGGAATCTCGGTCACCCACAAACACCTACAAGCACAAATAACACTACATCAGGATTCATCTTGGCATGCAAAATTCCAAATAAACTTAATCTTAACTCGTGCGAGTTTCCCTAAGAAATCAACACTAGTAGCGTGTCATATTTGTTCCTAAAACACACATAGCATGAATGAATATCGATATCCCATGCGACCATGATCGCACAAACATTATACACCTCAGTCGTGCTGTTAGTGCGGTTGTATGACATATAGTCATGCTAGACCAGCGCGTGACCGAGGTGTTCATATCCCGCGTGGCACGTGGAAATTACCGATTTTCCATGCATGAATCGCACATGATAATTTGTTTTTCCTCGTAGTATGTAGATCGAGAGAATAGATTTTCCTGCACAATAGCATGAGAAAATCCAAAATCACGCATGGTTTCCTTTTACAAACAAAAAATAGCCATACGACCTTTGGGATCTCCTACCCTAAGAAATGACCGAACATAAATGACTAAGATAAAGTTCAGGCTTACTTGGTTCTCGTGTCTCAAATAACAAATGCTTAGATCACCCAAAATCACTCGAAAATGCTCCAGATCACAAAAAGATGAATAAGTACAAATGACCTTGAAAAATGGGCCCCACCCTTATTTATACATATTTGACCCAATCTTCAAACTCTTGGTATGGCCAAATCGTAGGTTCGTTTGAAAAACCGTTCACACCACCACAATTAGCACCTCATGCTCCACCAAGTAGCCCTACCCTCTCTTCAATCCAAATAGTTTCATACAACACCCATTTTCCAGGTACACTCCACAGGTGCGCTATTTCTTGGTTATTATTTCTGCATTGTCAATACCTTTGTCATGTTCTTTATTACACTTGGGTATTTGCGCCATGAGTGCAAGAAAATGACCAAGACACTGGGACTCTAACCATTTTAGGGATGGCGCAGGACTTGCATCATAGGTATCATTCTAAAACTAGCATATAGGAAATATTTTCCCTTTGTTTACAATGCATTTACGAGTATTCCCACTAATAACCATAGGGTCCTCATTCCTAGTAATGGCGTGCCATCAATATCGTTACTGAGGATAGCATGTTTCCCCCATGGGTGTGCTCACCATTGTATTCCTGTGATAATTTGGCACACATGATGTCATAATCACACAAGCCCAAGGAATCTGACTCAGCTTGAAAAGATCAACCCATAGTTCATCATTTTATAGTTGTACATTTACCCCCACCTTCAACAGTCCATGCCGTTAAGTTCCTCGGCACATGTTATGATCAAGAATCATAGTTGACCACTCATACCCCCATGAGAAATATCCCATCTGCACACTCTTCTTCGTATCATCACCCTCGCGAAGACAACAATGGGCCCCCCACCCTCCACATCAACCAATTCTATTTAGTTATTCCCGCAAGAACAATATGCATGGAATTTATTCATGGGGAACCCATCTTTACGTCTGTAAAAAACCATCACACCATCATGGAAAAGGTTCCTCAATTCACTCAAAATCACGGGAACTTCGCCCATCATCAAATTAATTCCTTGATTCACCCAAAACCATGGGAATCCCACCCATCATCAAATTCCCCCCCCATACACTCAAAACAATGGGGACCCCACTAGCTATTATTTTTGTACAAACAATTTCTCACTCCACCCAAAACCGCGAGAACACCAAAATATTTTGGAAGAAACCCTTGGTTGCCTTTGATTGATGTCGTTGAGTCTCCCTATCCCCAACATTGTCAGTTTTGTCAGTCACCATCACCCTTAGTGTCGTGTCTCCAACAAAACCCTTCATTTGCAGTTTGTTTCCCTTCATTACCTTCTGTCCCTCTATTTTGAAGAATGTTATCGGTCACTCCCCAAATTGACCTCGATTAAAGGAAGTTATGAGCCCCATGCTTATCATCTAGTCTTGTTTCAGGTCTATTAGTCTTACAGTTGATTACAAAATGATCTTGGTTCTCAGGATAAGACCCTCATCTTATCATGTACTTCAACTCTCCTCGACATCAAATCACCATATTCTCATAGTTGTAGTTATACCTTGGGGTCCCTGCAATCAATATAAGGGATTGCCTTGAACTAGGTAGGGAGAGTCATCAATGATCCCTAACTTAGTGATCTCCCCTATGTTCGACGTCAACACATCTATCACATTAGGGATAGTTGTAAATTTCGAAGGTAGCAGTGTTCACATTTACAAATCATGGTAGCAACAGTATAGTGAGGTCCTCCATCCCACAACTTCACCAGTATTTTGGACCCCACCCTAGTGGAATTATCATGATCATCAATAGTTCGGCTTCTTTGGTACCAATAACATCATTTCCAGGTTCATTTACTGTCACATGGATTGAAGCCGCCTTCGTCCATGTACCAACAATATTATGAGTTGACCCCTCAGTCTCCTCTCATTATAGTCATCTTGATAGACTTTCACGAGAATGGGTATGCCTGCCTAATTTGTATAAAACACTATTCTTTGTTACAACTTCACTGATCGTCACCAACAATATTCCCCCAAGGGAACCTTCCATCCACACTCACTTGAGAACTTCCAAGAACATGAGAGAACACAAAAGAAATGATGATGCATTGTCATCTCTACAGTACCCCCTGAACCTCATATATCAGGGGGCATATGTTAACACCTAAATATTGCACACATGTGACATTTTGGCTAATATTGCAGTAAGGAGTCATCAACATATAACATGCAGCCCACAAAAGACATCCTCATCAGATCCAACAAACATCATGAGTCCAAAATGCCAAAAAAAATTCAAAAGAATACGTAGCGCTGTAACATCCATGTTAGTCCACGCTATTGCACGTGTTATCATTTTTTTTCCTGCAATACCCTAGCGCATATATTCCTTCGAGATTCGCACGACTATAAAAAACAACAGGATCTCAACCACCTAATGTGCATTGAAGGCTCATGAAGTCTCCTCACCGATTGAAATTCGAATTTGGCTCTTCAAGCATTGAATAGCCCCCTTTGTGTACCTTGGATCTACTTCATGAGGTGATGGGGTTCACACTTGGATCTAGATGTCTCTTGGACACCTCTTGGCCTATAAAAGGAAGCCATGGGCATGCATCTAACAAGATGAATTTAGAGAAAGGTTATGCTGCTGGAATTGTGTTGGAACTTCCTCCACCTCTACCCACACCTACTAGCATTCCTCAAGCTCCCTTTCCACCTTCCTCCAAGGGGAAAGTGTTTCTCCCATTTGTTCTTTCAAGTTATTTAGCATTTTGTGTGGAAAAAAGGGACATCCTTGAGGGATATTGTTGAATTCCCTTGAATCCCACACCTCCTAGGTGACACTACATGTAACAAGCTTTGTTGTGTAGGATAATACCTTCTAGTGAGGGAGATGACACTACCAGCTTACATGGGGCGACAGGTAAATACATTCATGTTTTGCATTAATTACTACGAATGGAAAGAGATTAGGATTCTGAAAGTTGTACCTTTTTAACAATGGATGGTCCTAGCTTTCGCCCAATCTTCCACAAAGATGAATATGCTAAACAAGTTAACCTTCCTCAGCATATCTTGACTGTAATAAATATAATGAAATTGAAAGCAATTTAACATTAACTACAATCAGATATCCAACAAAAGAGACATTTCATTGGGACGGGAAGGGTATTTCCACCTTTTATTGTCAAAGAAATGTAGATAAGTACATATATACCTGATCTTTCCAGACACTTCTGCAACCGAGTCCTGGGCTCCTGCTCCTCACAATGAATTAAGAATTCCTCCAGCATAACATCAGCTTATCATTCCTTGGTCCCCTCTCTCATGGCTTCCCCTTGTATTTATGGCACAAGGTTGGAAGTTGGATTCGAGAGGTAGTTGAATTGGGAGGTTGGGGGAGTTACAGAACCAACCTCAACTCATCCCAATTCATAATCTTAATATATTTTTCACTTTCATCTTAAGATATTCGTGGGTATCATACAAGTAGACCAGTGCACAATATGCAACTCTTGTTCTTTACAACTAGTGCACACATATTTTGAGGTAAGTGCGCAGGTTCTCTTCAAAAGAACCAACGTTTAGAATGCTAGATGACTGTAGCAAAAGTAGCGCACATGTCATGAAAAATGTAGAAAAAATAAGATTTTCAGCTGAAGCATGTAGTATCAGCAGTAACTCATCCAAGGTCAATCCAACTCTTCCATCCATAGTGTCCTTTTGTGTGATCAATAGGGCAATGTGATCACGGATGAAGAAGTGCAGATTTGACCTATAATAGATTCCACCTAATGTGTGAGGTCAGAGGGAAATGATGGCTGAAATACATTACAATTCCAAGTCAGAGGAGGAACAAGAAACCACAGAACCAAGTCACAAAAGCACCTGAAAACAACAATTAAGGCCAGCGAGCAATTACAATCTTGACATCATATAGATGCTCGGTGTGATACAACATGATCTCCAATACATAACTGGGATATGTATATATAGCATGGACACTGAAATACAAACATGGATCCATGTCAAAAAGAGAGATCATAGCCATAACAACAAGCTGGATCTATGTCTCATGATGAGCCAAAAATGAGTGAGGCTCAGTCTTGCGCAACTTGGGTGATAACATAAATAGGGTAATGCTATTAGAGTCCCAAGGTATTCATCCAAACAACCCAAGGTACAAACCCTAACCATGTGAATAAATGAGCTGGATTCGAACACGGGGGGTATCGTTTGATTACCGATCATTGATGTATACTGGTAACAAACGTGAGGGCTTCCATTGATAATGATAATGGGGCCCAAGGTACATAGTACATTCCAACAAGTGTGAATAAGTGGACTTGAAGTCGAACAGCTGAGGAACCTGTCGAATAAGAGACATTGATGTATTCCAATTTATCAACAGCGAGGGAAATTTCCATTGATGACTGCAATCCCCAAGGTACTAACCGAAACTCTAAACTTCATTCCCAGATCAAAATGAGTTGAAGTCGATGGGAAAAAGTCCGTTGGAAGGAAGGCCTTAATGCATCCTCGATAATCCAAAACGAGGAACACTCAAAAGTTTGAGCTGATTTGAAGTAGGACAAACATAAGATGAGACAAACTGACACCAGGATGGCCGACACATGAAGTCAAGGTAACTGCAGAATGGCCGACACAGGCTGTATCCTTGAATAGTGAGCACAACACAAAGTGACTTAGGCAGCTTTTAACATGAAGGGAAAGTGATATAAGCCTGTAATGTAGGAGACATTAGCGGAATCTCCATATGATTGGAAGAATAACCAACTGGAGGAGTAGAAACTCTGAGATCAGGTTCTCCCTAAGGTAAAAAACTATAACCCAACTGAATGATGGACTCAAATAGGTGCTGTGTTCAAGGACATGACTGACTTAGCTATCTTTGAAACTAAAAAGATGTGATATACCCTTCTCTTCCCTTTTTCTTTTTGTCAAAAGAATATCCTTCTTGTTGTTTTAATGAGTCCAAGAAAGCAAACTCAATAGGCCCAACCATGTAAACGTTTAACGAGCCCATGGGAGGAAGACTCAGGACCTTCTTCATTTTTTATAGAGTTCGAAGAAGAGATAGACGAGTACTCTATAACACTGATCTATGGATTTTAACATCGAGCCGAGATCTGTTCTTGCTTGTCGGTGTTTTCAATTTTAAGGAGTTTGAAAAACTTAAACAATAACTCCATACACCTACCTGTGGATTTTAATATCGAGCTCGGGCCGGTGTTTTCTTGTTTATAGAGTCTGACAAACTTAAACAATTCTCTATATACCCTCTCGTGGACTTCACATCGAGCTTGAGTAGGTGAATGCTCGCTTGGTATTTTCATGTTTCAAGAGTATGAAAACCCTAAAGAAGACTCCAAAAGATCCTTATTCGTACAGTTAGTCTCCTCACCCAAAAAAGTGTAAAACAATGAGAGAAGAACTCTTCTAGCCATGGATGACTAGAGTATTCATTTTTCCTAAGTAATCCACAAAAGTACGGAAAAGGGTTAAACTTATACTTAAGCAGATGTTCCTTCAATTCCTTTTAAAAAGTCTGAAGAGAACAAGTATGCTTGGCAATCTTGTTTGTCTTTGAAAAGTTAAACACGAGCTTAAAAAGACTTTAAAACAACTTCAGGGATCATAAGTTCATGACCTGCCAGATGACATAATTCTAGACATCCAAATTAGTAATATATCACAAACTCAAAAGAAATTTACTTATTGAGATGAAATACTGGGCAACACATACCTAATCTGACATGTCACTGAGGTCGACATACCTTTGGCAAAAAAGATACGGTGAAAATTGCAATATGTACTTCACCTAGTTCACCAAGACTTGAAAAAGATATGAGTGAATTAAATCAAATATTAAAAACAAATTAAAACTATACCACATTTAGCAAAGTGGGTAAAAATTTAAAACTAAATTTTATAAATAATTCCAATTTAATTTTTTTTTTCACAATTTCAAGCTTTTAGGGAAAATAGTGGAGTGCAAACCTCAAACTTCTTCCGTTTGTTGCGACCAAATCGGGCTACCAAACCAACTTCTTATTTCACCAAGTAAGTTGTCTCATCCCATGCCTTCATTTTTATGCAAATTTTATTAAATTTGGTGGTCAAATTCATTTTTTAGCAAAGTTTTAAATGTGTTTCTACACCAGCGCTACTATGCTTGAATAAAACTAGCGCACTTGACAAAAGTGTGTTAGTTCACTTTCAACATAGAGGCGTTCGAGATGCTACTGTCTGTTTCAAATAGTAGCGTTCACCGCAAAGCATAGGGAAAAAAAAATGACCAATGTTTCAATGGTTGCTTGGTAGGATGGTGCTTGTATGGCGTGAAAGGGAACATGAGGAGATGAAACGACATACTTTGAAAGATCGATTGAACTTACATGCATTAAGAAGGTGCGGCTTGTTAAAATTCTATTAAACGATCAACATGCGGGCACAAATCCGATTGCTTGAGAGGTTAGTTCAGTATTGGGATGCCAATGCATTGGTGTTCAATATCCAAGGGGAGATTCTGGAATTAACCATTGATGACATCTACTTCATTACGGGTCTCTCCCGAAGGGGAGATGTAGTGAAACTCAAAGGTTCCTTTCGCAATGTGGGTGCCTTGTCCGTGCAAGATTACATTAACACCTACTATGTGGCGGGTACCAAAAAGACCAGTAGCCAAGTTCTTATCTCCATCGTTGCAAGCTTCCCACTAAAAGTCATCTTGAGTATTTTGAACCAGATGGAAGGAAGCGCAACACAACACTTGGATTTGAGGAACTATATGCATATAGGTACTAAATTCTTGCAAGGGACAGTGTATGACTGGTGTTCCAACTTACTGGAAAACATGAAACTTCAGTTTTCCGGGTGCAAAATCGGGAGGATGAAGAACTTTGGGTATGGAAGTATACTTTGTACCTTTTTCTTTGAAAGGGTACTTGTATTGAGTCTAGGGATGGTCTTTCCCCCACTCAATCCTCGTGAGTGTATTATGTGTCGTTGGGGAGACATCTTCCTACGCCAGGGTGGTGGCAAGAGCAACTTCTGCTATCATGAGGATGATTTATGGGCATGGTGGGACCGACAGGTACCAGATCTTGAGCAGTTCCCTTATGCGGGCATAGGCTTCCGCAATGATCCTGAGCTGGCTCTTCCTCCAGGAGCAGCCTGGGGAGAGATTGGTAAGTTTGTTTTTTGAAAAATTATTTAATTTTTTCATTTTACATATATGATTTTTAAATGAGTTTTAAATACTGAACAAAAATTCTTATGCAGATGTTGGGACGGTACGTCATGAGGGACACCCCCGTACCTTTGTGAGACTAGTCATACTAGGAGCAGCCGACGCCATGCTGGCGAACATAGAGGGGAAGATGAGTCGATTGACTCATGACATTCCGACATACAGGATCGAGCGGATGCCGCTCGACATGCAGGAGAATGTTGTGGGTGTGCCCCCAGCATGGATACGGCTACTGAGGAAAGTAGCTAGGCTAGTCATATGCTACAGAGATGTTGTGGCAGAGGTTAAAGAGGCAGAAGAGGCCCCTCCTTCTCCATAGCAGAAGGACATATATATGTATATTTTTGAGGCCATCGAGCCCATTTTTGTATATTACGACATTATGACAGACTTATGACTCAAACTCATGCATTTTTTATACGACTTTATTTACATGTGTGTTACTTTCTTTATGCGTGAATTGCTTATTATGGATGTGTATGATGTAGATGCCAATCTAAAACGTAATTTGCATATGAATTAGCAAGTTCCTTGGAATATGTTGATAAGTAATGTAATCAAATTGTCTCTCAAGTAACCTAACTCGCAAGAACTGACGTAACAAAACAGGATCTCTAACTTGATATTTACCCACTAACTGAAACACAACCAGCTATGAGTCGAGTCTTACCTCCAGATGCGAAATGCCATGGTAAAGAGCATCTCGGAGTAACTCTATGACCGCGCTGTATTCAACTACATTATTCATTGTGGGGCCCAAGCAAGCCCCTCCCGAAGAAACGAGTTGGCCAGACAGTGAGTATATAACCCAAGCTGCTGCAGCCAACTGACTAGTGTGGTGGCTAGCACCATCAGCAAATCCTATAAAGTGTTCAGTTGACATCTGAAACACAAAGTAATAGACACATAAGACATAACGAAACCACAAAACAAATCTAACTCTACAAAATGTACAGCTATAATACATGAAAAAGCATAGAGGCCTAAGCGTAGTACTTCTTCAAGTAGAGCCCATTTCTAGGCTCTGGCAACTTATTACCTTCATAGTCTGTCAACTCGTAAGCACCCTTCTTCAGAACCTTAGAGACTATGTAAGTACCGAGCCACATTGACTTAAACTTGCCAGCTCCTAAGGGTTCATTGTCTTGGTCATAGAGCAAAACAAGGTCTCCTTTGAGAAAAACCCTAGGTTTAACTATCTTATCGTATTGACCTTTAACTTGATTCTTATGTGCTTCGTTTGCTGTGAGCACATCACGACGCTGCTCATCAAGATGTTTTAGGTGCAGCAAACGTTCTTCTAATACTGAAGTGTCAGGAAGTAATTGGATAGCCAACTTCAATGAAGGAATCTCTCATTCAACCGGGATGACTGCTTCTATCCCATGAACAAGTTGGAAGGGAGAGAACCCAGTGGTGGTATTGACATTAGCTCAGTATGCCCAAAGAGCAGGATACAACATAATGTGCTAGTTGGTTCGACTGGAATTAACGGTCCTTTGTAAGATGGTCTTCAAAGTTTTGTTAACCGCTTCGACCTGACCATTCACTTGTGGATAAAACGAACACGAATGTTCCTGCCGAAAACCTAACATGGTGTATAAATCGGTCATCATGCTATTCTAAAAGTGCCGATCATGGTTAGTAACAATATCTTTGGGTACACCAAATCTAGCAGTGACCTGGTTGAAAATAAAATAAGTAGCTATTTCCCCATCTACTTTGATAGTAGGCATTTCCTCGGCCCACTTGGTGAAGTAGTCGACGAAAACAATGATATGATGATGGCCTCCAGCTGAAACTGGATTGCAATTCATAAAATCAATCCCCCACTTGGTGAAGGGGCCTGCTATAATCATAGGATGGAGAGGAGCTGGGTGTGCTCTCATCTTTTTGGTGAAAAAATGACATCGCTGGCAGCATTTCAGAGCTTCCACACAATCTTTGAAGATCGTGGGCCAAAAATAACCAGCACGCAGTATTTTCTGGGCTATTGCCAACCCAGAAAGATGACCCCCACAGGCTCCACCGTGAGCATCATTCAATATTGTTTCAACTTCTTCTAAGGTCAAACAATGGCATAGAATGGAATCTATCCCATGTCTATACAGAGTTTCAGAAATGATGAGATAGTCCTTTGCATGACTCTTGAGTTTTCGTCGTTCATCTCAAGAAAAAGTAGGGGGACACCTCAGAGTCTGGAGATATACCAAAATATCCCCATACCATGGATAAGAGGACGCGATAAGGAAGATGTATTCATCCGGGAATGATGACTCTTCCTCATGGTGTACTATGTCACTAGGAAATTCAGAAATCAGTTCAGCGAAAACCAATGATTTCTTTGACTTAGTGGACTGAAAAACCAAGTCAAATTCTTGCAAGATGACAATCCATTTATTGAATTTCCCACCGATTATATGTAGAGTGTGAACATATTGAAACGGGTTGATCTATGCAACCATTGTGGTAGTTTGCAATAAGATATAGTGACGTAGCCTCTGAACAACATAGACAACAGCTAATGCCAACTTCTCTACGTAAGAATATTTCACCTCAGGAGCTATTAGGGCACGTGACAAATAGTAAATGACATGCTCTTGGAGCTTGTCATCCTCCTGAACAAGTACTTTGCTGATTGTGTATACAGATATAGCCATATATAGAAGGAAATCATTCGTATAGTCTGCCGGGCTCAACAAGGGGGATGGAAGTAATGCCTTTTTCAAGGCCTCAAATGATATCTGAGCAGCCTCATCCCACAGAATGTAGGTATCTTGTTTGAGCAGTCTCATGAAACCTTTTGTGATTTTGGCATAGTTAATGATGAAATGCCGTAAGAAGTTAGACATACCCTGCAGACTCTGAATTTGTCTTAGGGTTGAGGAGGAGGCATATTTACAATAACCTCAACTTTTAATGGATCGACCATTATGCCATGAATGGATACTATGAAACCAACTAATTGTCCAGACTCGATGCAGAATACACATTTATTAGGATTCAATCGAATCTTGTAATATCTGCAACGTTCAAACACAAGTCTTAAGTGATCAGGATGCTCTCGTCTCTTGCGAGATTGCGCTGGGAGATCATCCAGATAAGGTTCAACTAGGTGCTTGATATCATGAAAATCAAAGTTCATTGCACGCTGAAAGGTAGCTCCAGCATTCTTCAATCCAAATGGCATCTTCCTATAAGCGAAGGTCCCCCAATGACAAATAACAGTTGTCTTGTGCTGGTCTTCAGGTTTAATCTGAATCTGGTTATATCTTGAAAACCCATCCATGAAAGAAAACATTTCATGGTCTGCACACGCATCGATGATTTGATCTATGAATGGTGTGGGGTAATTGTCTTTCGGACAAGCTTTATTTAGGTCCCAGAAGTCTGTGCAGACTCGAATGCTTCCTTGCTTTTTATCTATCGGAACAGGGTTTGAGACCCATTGCGTCATAGCAATCAGATAGATGAATCCAGCTTTGAGCAATTTCTCGACTTCCACCTTGATGACAGCTGCTTTTCGAGGGTTAACTAGACAGAGCTTCTGTCTCACAGGCTTAGCATTGGGGTAAGTTGTGATGACATGCTCAACAATGGCAGGGTCGATGCCTAGAATCTCCTCGTATGACCAGGAAAAGACGTCACAGAATTCCTTAAACAAATTGGTATACAAAATGATCTCCTCAGGAGAACAGTCTGCTCCAATGAAAAGGTTTTCCATGACCCTAGGTTTGATGTAAATGTTGATCAGAATAGTTCTCGATATGTTTTCCATATTCCCTTCGGCATAAACAACTTTTGAAGTAGAAGGGATAGCGGACAAATCAGCATTACCACCAGGTCTCATAGAAAACTCTCCTCTCTCAATCCTGTCTAGATCTGGAAGAAAAAATGACCTGTGGTGCATGTGTTCCCAAGGATGGTCCATGCCAATCATTGCTTCCAAAATAGCCTCATCAAAGGGAAAAATAGTGTCTAGACAGTCAAAAGAGTGGATAGAGTCTACTGACCATGCTGTTGCATAGTCCATATCTAACTCAGTAGAGACCAATGGAGTCACGATATGTTTTGTTGCAGCATGTTGTGAATCTAAGTAGGCCACCTCTGCAATAGTTAGGGGCACAACTGGTTCTGATTCGGTGGGGAGACTCCATGGATCCGTCGTTGTACAGACCGTGAAAATGTCAGATGATGAACACTCCTCAGAACCAATAAAATGAACAGGAGAAGGTAGGTCAAAAGTGCCCATTAATGACGCATAGAGCCCTACTCCTAAACTCTTAGTAGCTGGGTGAGATTGATCAACCAACAGAATCGTTGAATCTAATGAAGTTTGGTTGTTTTTTCGAGCAAACGAAAGTTGATCAACTGTGATGATCCTGCCTTCGTGAGGGAACATTGAAACTCGAAAAATGACCAATGGCACTACTTGCATTGCACACATCTAGCTCCTACCTAACAACAAGTTGTAGTCAAGCGGAGCATCCAGAACTTCAACCTCTACAGACACTAGCTTACCCGCAAGTTCAACATCAAATGATCGTAAGACTCTATGTGGACGAAAATATCTTCCATCAAAGGCAGTGAGAAAGGTGTTCGAGGGGGCTAATTCGGGTGAGCCCAAAGCCTTCCAGCAAGAAATGGACATTACGCACGTAGACACACCCTCATCTAAAACAACTCGTCCAATGGTCTTGGGACCATGGACTAACTCTATTTGGAGAGCGACGTGGTACGACAACCGGGGTTTGATATTGGTCATATCAAACTGAGCAAGCATATTGGATAAGTCTACACTCCCAATCGCTGCAAGAAGTGCACTGCGTTGTAATGGAAAACTCTGCAGTACTTCTAAAGTGGACATGGAACAGGGGGTTTGGGATAAATCCTCCACAACATTGTAGTTGGGGGAAGCCCACGCATTAGGGTTGTGCACAACTCGTTTGAAGACACCTTTCGGGATCTTCGACAATGAATCCATCGATCTCTCGATGTGGAGAGGGGTAGATGAATCAGGAACATCCTTTTGTTGTGTATCCGAGGTATAGTTTCTCTCTCGAGTTTGTAAAAGCGCATCCGAATTAACCATATTAATAAACGATTTATCAGCAGATGAGGCATGATGAGTGCCCTCAGCACTAGAGTTGCTAGAAGCTGAACCTTGCCCGTGAGGGAATGGGTATTTTAAGATAGCTAGTTTCTTTTCACGGAGTAGCTTTTGGGCTTTTTCCATCAAAGGGCATTGATGGGTAAGGTGATCCTCTTTGCATAACTTGCAAGGAAACTTCACTTTCTTTTTCTCCTTTTTTCCCTCCTCAGCATTTTCAGTGTTTTTGGGATTTTGGTGGTTCCCCTCCCCTTTCTTGCCCTTATTTTTGTTGTTGGGATGCCGAGGGCCCTTTTGATTCGTTTGCAATTGTTGTACAGATTTCGTTTATGAAGGGGAGGATGCAACTGAAGTTACTTCTGCAGCAGACTATTTGACATATAAGGCGTGGACCTGCTTAGTTAAAGCATCAAACACCGCAAAAGCCACTGAACCCACGATGCCATCATCATGTGGTCTAGGATTAGGTTTACCTAGATCTGTTTTAGACCTCGATGCATCGGAAATAATCTCATATAAGAGCCTAGACTGAGCATATACTCGATCAAGCTGCTGGGTTCTAAGGATAGCTTCCTCTTCGGAGGACACCTCAGAAGTTGCCACTTCCTTAGAAATGCAAGGAAGGAGTGATTTGAGATACCACTCTAACAAGAACTCTGGAGGGATGTCAGCTTTAATGAGCCTCTTCCTTCTTCACCACTCTTGAATATGGTTAGATAAATGAGTGGCCTTGTTCTATCGAAAAGTTGACAGAAGATATGTACCGGCATCATACCAGACATGAAGTTTGAAGTGATTCAGAAAAACAATATCTAGATCCCAAAAGGTGCCATAGGCAACTGCAGGCAGTTCAATGTACCAATTAGCTGTAGCATTAGTCAAGGTTCTCTAAAAGAGCCTCAATCTGATGGAATCATCGTTCAACGAATTAGAATAGCACAAGAGATGGAAAGTAGTCACATGATCATCGAGATCCTCCCCATTCTTACCTTCAAACTTTGGAATGTCAGAAGGAAGCTTGGTTGGGATAGGTGGCCATGCAAGGTGATGTCGCAACGGATCGTTAGTGAGTTTTGAAAGGTCTGGCAAATTCAAAGTTGCCAGAAAATGCAAATGAGGTCTTGTCGATGGCACTTGGTTAGCAGGGTTTTGGTAGGCAGAACCACCTAAATCCTGACTCGTGTACTGTGGGTTGGGGTTGTCCCCAGTCACCGATTGTGAAGAAAACACATTGCTAAAATTGCTCCAACCAAAAGAGAGAGGGTTATTCCCTTGAGTGTTTGTCCATTGCGGCTGGGTGTTAGCCCCTCCGTAATGTGGGTTAAATGCGTTACCACCTCCTCCACTAAATAGTGAAAAAGGGATACTCCCTACAGGTATATGTGATGTATGCACATTGGAATGATGTAAATTCTGACCTGTGTAGGGGTTAAACCTAGGTGTAGATGTAATGGACGACATAGGCATCAAGACTACTATAGCTGTGGATAGAGTGGGCATCGAGCCTACAAAGGGCATAGAGGGAGCTATGTGCCCTCCAAACCAAGGGAAACCTTGACCGAAAGGAGTAGTTTGTGGAATTCCCTGGGATTGTTGCATGAAAGGAGATGAAGTCGACGATATCCAAGTGACAGGGATCTGAAAAGGTCCATCAGTAGTACCAAAAGGGGTAGCTGTTGTCAAAGGTTGAGAACTAGACATCCTTATGGTACTAGTACTGAAACTAAAAGAAGGAGTTGAGGTAGATGTAGCCTGCAACGAGGTAGATACCGACGTGCTTGCGAAAGAATGAGAGAGAGCTCTAGTAACCATGGATGCAGAAGGAGTTTGGGGAACTCTAGTTTCATCTCCAGAACAAGCCATGTGATAACCAGGGGTAAACCAGTACGCATTATACTCAGGTTGGCCTAGAGAATCTACAGTTATGAGTAACGGCTCGTTTGGTCTAGCCAGAGGAGGGTTAAAATGAGTGCTAAACTCTCTAGAAGTTAAATCCTCATTCTCAACAGTATCAAAGACCTCTTGATCCTAAAATCTGACCTGTGGTTCTCTAGGTAACTCATTTTTTCCCGTAAGTTCGTATGAACCACGGGAATCTATCCTCCAGCGTCGCAGTGGCAGTGGAGGCTTCACAATGAGTGGGGGAAGGTTTTTCAACCTTCGAGACCTACGAAGAGGTTGGTCCTCCACAACTATATAAAAAACAAACTAAGTATAAAACCTAGTGGCCACTAAAATGATTAGGGAACAAACAACATACCACTAAAAATTCCCTAAGTGATCAAAACCAGGAAACCAAGGCTAATACTCTCAGAAGCAAGTCTGGGATGATGAGGGCCCTGTTAGTTTTTCAGAATTTACTTCAATTTGATCTAGGATATTAACTGAGATAACAACATGTATAGCATATCTATAGCATATCAATCATAGACACAATAATGCAAGCACACAAGAGACACAGACTTTCACCGGGGAAAACCAAGAAGGTGAAAACCCCGCAACTTCCTCAGAGATAGATAGAGCCATGATACAAAACCCAAGCATAATAGATACACTCCTAGCAACAGCTTCTCCTCCTTCAATAGTGCGCCACTCTCCAATGAGTGTGTGAGTGAGAAAGTGAATGATCAAATAGAGTGCCTCCCACACTTTATTTATACATGACTTGACTTGCCTAATAACCTTTACTAGGTCGGCCTCAACTTAACCACATAGCATAATGCTGACAGGGCCGACCCCCAATAGGGTGGTCTAATAACCCTTTAACCCACATGACTTATACAGGGCCGATCCCATTAAGGTGGTCTAATAACCCATCAAGTATAAGTTACGACACTTACAATATAAATGACGACACTTCCGTATAGAGGAATAATAACATCTCTATAGGAATACAATATACATATATGTGAAATACATTCCGAAGTTGCAATTACATCAACACTCCCTCTTAACTAGGAAGGTATTTCTCGACACAGATCTAATAGCACAAGTCTTCTTCTTTGGATCATTGTCACTGGATCATCGATATCGAATCATCGTCATCGTCACTGCTGCTTCTATCTCAATCAATCTATGAACTACTCATCATAGGAATTTCTACAGAGCCAGTCCTTTTTCATACTTGATGTAGGCCCACCTCCTGCAGGTCTTCATCATCATTGGCCATACTATGTAATCCTCAGGACTTATTACGTGCGTCACAAACCCTCATAAGAGCATCCCAGGACTGATTACGGGCACACAACCCAACCTATCGGATCTCCCAGGTCTTATATGTGACCCTCACCACAAACGCTCGAAAGAGCATCCCAAGACTTATTACAGGCATACAGCCCAACCTATCGGATCTCCTAGGACTTACATGTGATCCTTATCACAAACCTTCGAAAGAGCATCCTAGGACTTATTACGGGCACACAACCCAACCTATCAGATATCCAGGACTTACATGTGATCTCCACTACAAACCCTCGAAAGAGCATCCTAGGACTTATTACAGGCACACAGCCCAACCTATCGGATCTCCCAGGACTTACATGTATTCACCACCACAAACCCTTGAAAGAGCATCCCAGGACTTATTACGGGCACACAGATCAACCTCTCGGATCTCCCAGGTCTTACATGTGGTCACAGGACAAACCCTCGAAAGAGCATCCCAGGACTTATTACGGGCACACATCCCAACCTCTCGGATCTCCCAGGTCTTACAAGTCCTCTCAAGCACAACCTTTCCACGGTCGCAGAGCATCATCTTCTACTCACCATACATCATCCTGATGTACATGATCATCCTGATCATCATCATGTCATCATCCTGATGCATGTCATCATCGCATGATCATCCCGATCATCGTCACTGCATCGTCCTGATGCATGTCATCCAGAGCATCGTCTTGATACTCATCACACATGATCATCCTGATCATCGTCACGGCATCGTCCTGTCCAGAGCATCGTCCTGATACTCATCACACATGATCATCCTGATCATCATCATAGCATCATCCTGATGCATATCATCTGGAGCAACATCCTGAAGCTCATCATCCATGATCATCCTGATCATACAATGCATCCACCTGATACATACATAGTATCTACCTGATACATATCATCATAAATGATCTACCTTATCATACAATGTATCCACTTGATACATAACCAAATACATTATCCTCCTGATCACATAATGTATCCACTTGATACATATCAACATACATGATCTACCTGATCATACAGAGCATCCAACATGATGCATATACATATACATGATCCAACTGATCATAACAAGCATCCAACATGATGCATACAGAGCAGTAATTGGAGCATCATCCTGATGCTCATCATCCAACGCTTACATCCACAACCATGGGAAGGATCCTCCTCTCACCATGCTCGGAATGGCTCCTGCAAATGTGTCCATCACTTCTTCCATGAAGTGTCGTCAATCTGAAGAACACCAAGCCTCTCCCTGAAGTATTCAAACTTCACTCTGGCTAGTGGTTTCGTCAACACATCTGCAACCTGATCATCCATCACAACATACAGGAGCTTCACTGCTCCTCTCTGCACCATATCCCTGATATAGTGATATTTGATCTCAACATGTCATGGAACACCGAGTTCTCAGATAGATTCACACAACTTTGGTTGTCACAAAATATACCAGTAGCATCCAACGGGAGATCAAATAACTTAGACAGTAGCTTCCTCAGCCATACTGCCTCACAACTAGCCGGACAAGCTTCGACATACTCTGATTCAGCTGTACTCAGTGCCACACAGGATTGCTTCCTGCTAAACCAAGATATCATACCGGATCCCATACGGAAGCAACACCCTGAAGTGCTCTTTCGATCAATGGCACTGCCTGCCCAATCTGAATCAACATAACCCTGCAGGTTAAACTTTTGATTCGCATCATACTTGAGCCCATAATCAATTGTACCCTTCAGGTACCTCATAATATGCTTTACAACAACCAGGTGAACATCTCTCGGATCCGTCAGGAACTGGATCAATGTGTTCACTGCAAATCAAATATCTGGTCTCATGTTCGTCAGGTACATCAAGGAACCAATCATGTGACGATACACCGTGACATCAACGGGCTCAGATGAAGCATCACACGGAAGCTTCAGGTTCGATGCCATAGGTGTGGCCATGGCCTTGCAGTCCATCATCCCAAACCTCTTCAAAATCTCTACTGCATACTTCCCTTGTCCAAGGAAGATCCCATATGCACTCTGCCACACCTCCATGCCTAGAAAATAGTGCATCATCCCCAAGTCCTTCATCTCGAACTCAGCAGCAAGCTTCCTCTTCGTGTCGATAATCAATCTATCTTCACCTGTAACAAACAGGTCATCCACATACAAGAGTAGTATCACAGGATTTCCTTCCTCAACCTTGTAGTAAAGGTTGGAATCCGCTTTATTCTTGGTAAAGCCCAAATTGGATAGAAAGTTGTCTATCCTACCATACCAAGTCCTAGGAGTTTGCTTCAAGCCATACAAGGCTTTCTTCAACTTACACACATATGACTCCCTGTCATGTGTCTCAAAACCAACTGGCTGCTCCACATACACTTCCTCTTTGACTACACCAGTCAAGAAATCTGTCTTGAAATCCATCTGGTGTATCTCCCATTTCATCACTGCAGCCAGAGCAAGTACTGATCCGATGGAAGTGTACTTGGCTACAGGTGCAAAAGTCTCTTCATAATCAATCCTTCTTTCTAGGAGAAGCCATGAGCTATAAAACTCGCTTTGTATTTCTCCATGCTACCATCTGTAGCATGCTTGATCTTATAGATCCATTTGGAAGTCACAACAAACTTCCCTTCAGGTCTTGGGGCCACATCCCAAACATGATTGATTGGTACTTCTCGACCATGGCATCCTTTTACTGTATCCCGTATCCTGGGAACTTCAGATTCTTCAATATCTTCAATAGATAGTTTGAACTTCGTTGCTGGAAGAAATGTTGTAGTCCTTCTTTTGTATGTGATGGTATACAATCTTTCCTACAAAGCAAGTTAAATTGCATGATTAGAAACATCTCATATTTTTCAGAACAAATTCTTACACATAAAGAAATATGTCATACAGTCATGCAATTATTTTAGCCAATGCTTCAATACAACATTTATCCATATCCCGTAACTTTCTAGATGCCTTCCAATCTCTACCAGAACATTGTTAAGAGTGTGCACAACTCCCAACATGTCAACAAAGAGGTTTCATTCTAGATAAGTAGCAATGGAATGTTGTATAGTGCCATAGGCCACTTACCCATCATATGCATATTAGTAGTATACTGTTCATTAATGCAATTATTCTAATATGCATAATACTCAATCTAAGTCTGGGAACATAAGCATATACATCATTGATCAATATTATTTAAACAAACAAGTATGCAATAAATGACAATTCAAATACTTATCTTTGTTTGGTTGTAGGGTGGACTCCCTCTCAATAATTACTTCCTTGCAGGAACTACTGGAGTGTGCTTCCTCTTGATCTTTGCTTCCTGGATTACCTGTCTTTGAACTTATATCCATCCTCGATCACTATGTATACTTACTAGTATCATCATTGTGTTATCCTTGAGGTCTCATACATACATTCATTAGTATAATCTTAATACTATAAAAAACATTATGATTCTAAGTAATCTTAAACATGTATGGTCAAGATCATTTCATACACAAATAATTTTTCACAATTCTTTTACTCATGCATATTCCTATTTGACCATAGGACTTTTCTGGTTAGTCATATCATCAATCAAAGTAAGAAGCATAATATGCCTAACCCATGATTACTAACTTCAATGAATAATCATTATCAATCATACCATGTATACTTATATAAGAGATCCTAACACAGGTAGGATTCTAACTTGATATAGGAAAAACATACCTAGATTAGCATGCTAGCTAGTTGTGTCTAACATACCCGCATAATGTCTTCTTGTTCTCTTCAATGAATTGTGCTAGTAACCTCCATAACTCATAGGTTAACCATTATAGAACCAAGTTATACATACCTCGTAAGTAGATCTTCTATGTGATCCATGACAATGGATGAATCTTTGTCTTCATGTCACCATGGTCATATGTTCTTGAACCAGAACATGATTTGTCTTTCTTGATGTACCTTTCATGTTAGCGGACAACATCAACCTCATACAACACCACAATGGATTAGTACAATCATAAGTGTCAAAACCCTAATCAATGAATATATTCTATCATGCATTCATATTTTTATTAAGGTGATACGACACGTCTAAAATTAATCAAGATTGTACTAATCTTAATGAAGACAAACATAAACTTAATTATGAACAGATTTCGAAACATACCCATAAGTCATACCTGTCGAGTTTGCTTGTAATCTTCTTATGTAAGGCCTTAGCCTCATCTCCCTCCGAAACTGGAACTTCTTCACTTATGCAGGTGACCAATCCATTCTCTTCTAGGATTAACCCAATCCACTTGATTTGCAGAAACTAGATCTGGAGTTGGATTAGGGTTTGTCAGGGAAACCCTACAAATTCAAACTTTGAATTTAAAACTTCTGAAAGGATAGAAAGATGCACCTTGATGAGCTAATCAACCTTGTATACTCAGAATTTGAAAACTGCAAAGTTTCACCCCTCAAATTTGCTTTTCAATCTTCCAGATTCACTAGGGAGGACCCTGAATTAGGGTTTGAGTTTCACGGAGCTTCACCCAACCAAATAGTTTGATCCAAATCTCTAAACGTTGATTTTTCCAAGGAGATTTCAGATGTGGTCACAGATTTCAAAATTTTCCATTTTTGCAGAAGCCCTAATTTTTCACCTTTCCAATCAAAGTCCTGAACTAGGGTTTGATCAAGCCCAGCCTTCTACCCAACCAAAAAATTTGATCTTGGTCTCTAAATTTCAATTTTGATGAGGAGCATCCAGCCGTGGTCTCCGATACAAAAATTCCAACATTCTCCGAAACCCTAAATTCTCAGAGCCATGAATGAAGGTGCTCAAAATCCAATTCTGTTTTGATAGAAATATGCACCTGATTGATTCTGTTGTAACTCTAAAATTTCAGATCTACAAGGTTTGAAAAATCTTCCTGTGGTATCCTGACCTGTTATCTTTCCAACCCCACAGGTATGACCTCAAATGGATTCTCTGAGAGAGAGTTATTCCAAGTGTCTCAACATGACTTGTTTATGGGATAAAACAGGAGATCGAACTTGTACGGAGTGCCACGTGTCACTGGTTCAATTTCGGCCTCTGAAAATTGGCCATGTGAAAGTACAGTCCGTGCCCTACCTGCCACTTTTTTACTAAATTTCATTTGGAGCTTCCTAGCCCAAGTTGTGACCATTTTTCCTAGTCACCTGTTTATGACTGAGATATGGAAGAGGCATAAACCCTATATTGTACAGATCACAAATATGAAAGTACAATGAATTAGAGGCTCTCCTTCGGAAAAAAGGTACATGGGGATCTTATCTTCGACCTGTAATATTTTCAAATCCTGCAACTTCTCCAAAATGAATTTATAGAGAAAGTGCTACGATGACTAGTTTTTGCTATATCAAGCCCTAGCTTCGCAAGTGCAACAAGTGTCATAAATGCCATACCATGCCTTATTTCAGGCTAGCTCTGATACCATGTTAGTTTTTTAGAATTTACTTCAATATGATCTAGGATATTAACTGAGAGAAGAACATGTACAACATATCTACAACATATCAATCATGGACACAATAATGCAAGCACACAAGAGACACAGAGTTCCACCGCGGAAAACCAAGAAGGTGAAAAACCCCGCAACTTCCTCAAAGATAGATAGATCCATGATACAAAACCAAATCATAAGAGATATACTCCTAGCAACAGCTTCTCCTCCTCCAATAGTGTGCCACTCTCCAATGAGTGTGTGAGTGAGAAAGTGAATGATCAAATAGAGTGCCTCCCGCACTCTATTTATACATGACTTGACTTGCCTAAGAACCTTTACTAGGTCGTCCTCAAATTAACCACATAGCATAATGTTGACAGGGCCGACCCCGAATAGGGTGGTCTAATAAGCCTTTAACCCACATGAATTATACAGGGCCGACCCCATCAAGGTGGTCTAATAACCCATCAAGTATAAGTTACGACACTTACAATATAAATGACGACACTTCCGTATAGAGGAATAATAACATCTCTATAGGAATACAATATACATATATGTGAAATACATTCTGAAGTTACAATTACATCAACAGGCCTAGAACAAACTAATAGAGTATCAACGGTCAGTTACATGGTGTCCAATGGAGGTCCTCTGGGTGTAAGCGTTTGAATCACCAAACCGCCCTCCCGAGATTACTGCCAAAGGCTTACCTTCTGTATCTATTCGAGGTGAAGTGGAAATATCCTTCCACTCTACCTGTGTACAGCCCTAGGGTTATGATACTAAGGATACCAAAAATACGAAAATACCTGGGGGAACAATCGTCAGCCTAGCCAAGACACATGGGCAGGGTAGCAAATCCTGAATTCCAAAAGCAATTAAAATTACTAGTGGACCCCTGTACGTGAATCAACTATGGTTTATGTTTGAAAGGAAAGTGAGGGGGTATCCTCAATAGTTCCAATCGCACACGGCCTCGTTCTTAACTCTAGTTTGAGTAGAGCGTTCCCTGGATATTTTGATATAGGCGGGTTTACCTAAGAGATTGTCTTACTACGATTGTTGAGTAATGAAACCGATTTCGGGTAGTTTAAGGTGATTTACCCCGAAACCATAGCCTAAGCTAGTTGATGTTGTGTCATACCTAAAAAGAGAAGTTTCTAATTAATTTTATTAAATTTTCTTTTTAGAGGATACTTTTTACTCAAGGGTAGTGAAGTGTGTGGAATGGTTTTGACAGAAAGCAAAGTGTGTACAAATAATGCTTTTAAAAATTCACAAAGACTCTTTTGCTTTTTCATTTATGTTTTTCAAAACAAGAAATAGACAATCCTAAGCATAATTTTTTTAATTTTTCTTTTAAATTTTCAAAGCAAGACAATCTATGCTACTTCGAAAAATGATGATAAATATTACTACTAAGCTACCAAATTCAATTTTTGTCTTTCTTTATTTGCAAAAAAAATGGACTTGAAAGAATGAACAAGAAAGATCTAACAAAGGTGTGAGTAAAGAAAATGGACCTAATGGCTTAAACCAATCAAATCAAAAGACTAAAAAAGACTTGACCTATAGAGTTGTTTTGAGGGAAAAAACTCTATGTTTGGAACAAGATGTAAAAGAAGAACGAAAAACAGATGCATGCAACGGAAAAACAGACCTAAGAGGCTTCTCCTAAGCACCAAAAACCAAGAAAACACCCGCCAAACAAATAGGGTAGGCAAGCAAACTAAAGGTAACTCTACCTCCACACAGACTCAAAGGAAAATCTACCAAGAAGGCTTCAACTAACTTAGACTGATATGAACAGAAGTTCAGAAGGTATCCAGATCAACAGACCTTTCAAAAACCACCCTAAAAACTCAAACTGGAATCAAACCCTTTTAAAAAAAGACAAGACTCAGTAAAAGTGCACAACTATTGCAACTAACAACAAGCATTGAGTGGGCAGGTATGCAGGAGTGCAACACACGTCCAGGGAAAAAATGGACAACTGTATCTAGTAGATAGTCGTGCATAGCTTCAAAAAGGCTTAAAAAACAAAAAAGACACCTAAAACAAGTGTTGAAGTAGGTAAAGCAATCTAAAGGAATTCAAAGAGGTAAACAAGACTAAAAAAAGACCAATATGTCTCAGTAATCAGCCAAAGAAGCAAGGCAAATGCCAGAAGTAGACCCAACAACCTAGAAACCAAACCCTAGTGGAAGGCTTAGACCTACAGGAAAAATGCACTTTTGTCTGGTATAAGAACCAATGCCTACACCAAGAAAAGTGCTACTATGCTTTAGGGAAACTAGCGCACAAGGTAAAAAATGCGCTTCTATATGCACAAAAAACCAACGCACAGGGACTTAAAGCAGTAAAAAGAGCTTTTCCCAGCCAGACTGAAATGAATCAAGATAAAAGGAGCTGCAAGGTAACCTATAAAAACCTCTTAGAAAACAAAAAGACTGTATAAACTGAAAGAAAACCTAGCAAGGTCCCCTAGAGAAGAAACAACCGGTGCTCCCTAGCGGAGTCGCCAGTTCTGTTGTGCAGGATAATACCTTATAGTGAGGGAGATGACACTACCAACTTACATGGGGTGACAGGTAAATACATTCATGTTTTGTATTAATTACTACGAATGGAAAGAGATTAGGATTCTGAAAGTTGTACCTTTTTAATGATGGATTGTCCTAGCTTTCTCCCTATCTTCCACAGAGATGAATCTGCAAAACAAGTTAACCTTCCTCAGCGTATCTTGACTGTAATAAATATAATAAATTGAAAGCAATTTAACATTAACTACAATCAGATATCCAACAAAAGAGACATTTCATTGGGATGGGAAGGGTATTTCCACCTTTTATTGTCAAAGAAATGTAGATAAGTACAGATATACCTAATCTGTCTAGACAGTTCTGCAACCGAGTCCTGGGCTCCTGCTCCTCACAATGACTTAAGAATTCCTCCAGCGTAACAACAGCTTATCATTCCTTGGTCCCCTCTCTCATGGCTTCCCCTTGTATTTATGGCACAAGGTTGGAAATTGGATTCGAGAGGTAGTTGAATTGGGAGGTTGGGGGAGTTACAGAACCAACCTCAACTAATCCCAATTCGTAATATTAATATATTTTTCACTTTCATATTAAGATATGTGCGGGTATCATACAAGTAGACCAACGCACAATATGCAACTCTTGTTCTTTACAACTAGCGCACACATCTTTTGAGGTATGTGCGCGGGTTCTCTTCAAAAGAACCAACATTTAGAATGCTAGATGACTGTAGCAAAAGTAGCGCCCATGTCATGAAAACTGTAGAAAAAATAAGATTTTCAGTTGAAGATTTTAGTCTCAGCAGTAACTCATCCAAGGTCAATCCAGCTCTTCCATCCATAGTTTCCTTTTGTGTGATCAACAGGGCAATGTGATCAAGGACTGAGAAGTGCAGATTTGACCTATAACAAGCTTGACCATTGGGCAATCTAAATTGGTTTTAGCATTTGATTCTTGTCATGGTTTGCATATTCTCACTCCCTTTGCTTTGTTTCAATTTATTTTCAAGTTTTTGTTTTGTTTTATTTTTGTTTTGCTAACAAGAACTTGCAGGATCAATTCAGAGTCACTCACATTTGATTTTAGTAACATAATACTAGGCCTGGTTGACAACCTCAAAGGATTTCCCCCAATGCGGGAAGTGATGCACACCTTTGTCCAAAATTTCCCACAAGAGTAACCCATGCAATTTGAATATTTATTTCATGAATATTCTAGCTATCTAATCAACCTTTTAATTATATGTAACTGAAATAACATGAGTTTCCTTAGACAATTTATCCACCATAACCATGATGGAATCATGCTTCCTTGAAGTAATTGGAAATCCAGTAATAAAATTCATAATTACTACTACCCATTTCCATTCTGGAATTGGAAAAGGCTGCAATAAACCTATTGGATGTTGATGCTCATCCTTCACTTGATGACATTTCATACGTTTATAAATATTCTTAGCAATGTGTTTCTTCATTCTAAACCAATTTTTTTTGTAGCAATTGTTTTCTGGTATCTTGGGTGACAAGAATATGACATTTTATGGAATTCATCCATATTAATTCTCCTCAAATCTTCCACATTTAGAATATACATTATATTTTTATAGGTAATAAGTTCATCATCTTCCAAATGATAACCTTCATACCCCTTCTCCAAATTATGTTGCTGTAATTTATCTTTTATTTGCATATACTTCTCATCTTCAACAAGAGAGTCAACAATCTTTTGCCTCAAATATGATTGGAAAATGCTAATGGCTTCCAAATGCATTGCATACATTTCCCTGTTGAGTGCCTTATCCATTCTGTTCTCTTTCCCCTTAATGTGCTTTATCTCAAAATTAAACCCATCTAGCCATCTAGCTTGCCTTCATTTAATATTGGATGCCACATGCATTGCATGCATTTCCCGGTTGAGTGCATTAGCCATTTTTTTCTCTTTCCCCTTAATGTGATTTATTTCAAAATCAAACCCATCCAACCATCTAGCTTGCCTTGCATTTAATTTTGGCCGCTCGAATAAATATTTCAAGCCAGAGTGATCTATTCTAAGCTTAAATTTCTAGCTCATCAAATAGTGCTTCCACATTTTCAAACTATGGCATCAAGCTCTAAATCATGGGTAGCATAAATATTTTAATGGTCATTTAGATTTCTCAACTCATAATACACCACATGAGTGTCTTGCATATGTTTACATGCATTGATACACACCACACAATCCTTTTTCGAGATTTGCAATTTTTAAAATTGGAACACTTGTAAGAAGCTTCTTCGATACCTGGAAGCTTTCTTCACATTTTTGTGTTCATTCAAATTTGATACCCTTCTTTTGCAAAAAGTGATGAGGTGTGCAACCTTGGAGAATCTTTCAATAAAAATCCTATGATTACCAACAAGACTTATGAAAGATCTCATATCTGTCACATTCTTTGGATTTGGCCAATTCATATTGGCCTCAATCTTCTCTATATCCACTGATATTCCTCCCTTTAAAATAACATGACCCAAATAATGAATTTGCTTTTGATAGAAGTCACATTTTATTATATTTGCATACAACTTATGCTCTATTAGCACTTGCAAAGTAATTCTCAAATTTTCTTCATGCTCCTCTTCATTCTTGGAATAAATAAGAATGCCATATAGAAAAAACAAGAACAAACTTGTCCAAATACTTTTTGAAAACACTATTCATGAGACACATGAATGTAGTTGGTGCATTAGTGAGACCAAATGACACCACCATGAACTCATAGTGTCCATACCTTTTTCTAAAGGTTTTATTGTGGATGTATTCTTCCTTGATTCTCACTTGATTGTAACCAGACCTCAAATCAATCTTTGAGAATAAGTTTGCACCTCTCATTTGATCAAAGAGATCATCAATTCAAGGCAATGGATACTTGTTCTTTACTGTGAATTTGTTTAGGTTCCTGTAATCAATACATAACCTAAGTATTCCATATTTTTTTTTCACAAATAGCATGGGTGCTCCCCATGGAGACACACTTGGATGAATTTACTTCGTTTCCAACAACTCCTACAATTGCATTTTAATCTCTAGCGAGTTTGGTGTACTCATTCTATAAGGTGTCTTAGACACTGGTGTAACTCCTGGCACAAGATCAATTGTGAAATCATTATCCCTCTTCAGAGGAAGTCCCGACACTTCATCGGGGAAAACATCCTCCAATTCTTGCAAAACATGATAGTCCTCCAACTTGGGAAATTCATTTCTTGTTATACCCAATACATGGGTTGCATACAATTGACAACCACTTCTAAAGAACTTTTTTAACTGCAAGGATGGAATCTGTTTAACATAAACCACCTTTGGAATTCCCTTTAATATCATTGGGTTTCCTTCTTCATCAATGCATTTGAAGGTCTTATTGTAGCAATTAATTTTATCTTTATGTGCTTCCAACTAATCCATTACAATGAGAATGTCATAAGAACCAAGTGGAAAAATATTCATATTTTTCTATGTGAAGAGTCCATCCATTTCTAACATTTATCCACCATCTCACTAAATTTACTCTCGGTTCCAGTGGATAGTTGGACCAACCATGGTTTTCTATGCTTTATTTTCTTAAAAGCACAAAGCTCAACAAATTTAGGAGTGATATAAATATGAGTGGATCCAGGGTCATCAAAATAGAAATTTATTGCTTATCAATCTTACATTCAACCTCAACCACAATTGATTGATAGTATGCTTGGAAGTCCTCTAGTGCAACATAGATTTTAGGGATGGTCCTTGCTACATCACCTACAATTTCAACTCCTTGGATTTTATGAACATGCTTGGCACTCCCATTTTGATGTGGATAGTTTCTAAGCCAATTGTCCTCTCCACATCCCCAAAATTGAAATGGATCTCTTGGTGTGTCTCCCATCATCCTAGATGACTTAGTCCCACCCTGATTTAGCTGCCTTGTTCATTCCTGAAATGAGGAGACTTGGTTCTCCTCTTCTTTGGTCAATATTATCTTTTTCTTGCCTACTTTTGTTTTGATCATATTAATACTTGCCGTTCCTTATGGTTTCATCTAGAGTTTGAGGTTCATCAAACTCAATTATGTCCTTGTATGAATAAGGTAATCCACTTAGAAAATGCTAAATTTTGACCTTATCATCTCTCATATACTTGACATACCTAAGAAACTCCAAGAATTTATTGGCATATTCCTCCATGATCATTTGTCTCAATTTCACCTCATGGAACTCTTTGATTTTGTCATCAATATAGTACCTATTCGAGAGGTGTGTTTGCTTGAAATACTTCTTGAATTGATTCCACACAATCTTCCTTTCATTTAGCTTCTTCACTTGCCTAAAGTGATCTTACCATATAGATGCTCTTCCATTTAAATTAAATATAGCCACCCTTTTCTTCATGTTCCTGGATTATTCATGGACTTGGAAATACTTCCTCAACCCATGAATCCAAGGTTCATCTCCTTGACTAGATTTTATTTCACCATCAAAAGTGAGAGGTTTGGCCTTTCTAAATTCCCCATGTGAGTTGTTCTTGATAGGACTATTCCTCTTATTTCTATGAGAATGAGAGCTTTACCCTTTAATGGAGTCTTTAAAGGAAGATGACTCACTAGAAGATAAATCTGGAGTATATGTATTATCTTTAGAAACCTTTCTTGAGCTATGGGACCTCTTGTGAGAATGCCTCCTTGAGTTACTCCCACCCTTTTCCTCATTTCCTAAGTGCTGCCCATGGTGAATCTTCCTTTGAATGTCTATTAAGATTTGGAGCATGGTTACATTCAAATGGTTATGTTCTTCCTGATCTTTGAACAACTTCTCATTATTTTCTCTACAACTTTGTAATTCCACTCTTAGGGTTCTCATGGTTTTGCAATATATAGGGGAGTTACTTAATTTATTTGGCCATCAGACTCTGTCTCTGCATTATTAACATGTATATTTTCCCCTATGGCATCTGCATACAGATCCCGCGCATCATCAATGATGATGGTTTTCTCGGCCCAACTAAGACCAAATGCTTTCAAAATTGCACTATATTGACTATTGACCCTTAATTGTCCTTGATATGATATTGTATATGCAAAAGTGTTCATATAAATGGATTTTTTAGCTTTGTTAAATTCATAGAAATTCAAAAAATTAATTTTCATGCAATATGGGAACCATTCCTATCGGCATTTTTTTTTGTCAAATCAAGGGTACATACACTTTTTTGCTCAATTTTTAGAAACATTTGAATCAACCTTTTAGAATAAGATCGTGCACATTTGTTCCCCTATGGATAATATTTACATTGACTATAACCATTCCCATTTGTGTTTTCTAGGAAAAAAGTTAATACAACCTTCCAAAATTGTCAATTTTGCCTAAATTCCGCACTTTTCATATAGGTGCATTTAGCTTTAGAGACCAACTTCAGCCTCTTGTAGAAGAAAATATAGGGAGAACCCGATTTTTCTTCTTCTATTAGGTGATAATAATACTCATAACAAGGATTACTCAACAACTTTCATATCATCTATCTAATTCTCTAGTCAATTTCTATAAATTTTTGGAATTGACTACTTTTGACTTTTGCATCTTTTCTAGACTTGGAATTTTTAGCAAAACTGACTATCTCACAAACTTAGGATTTCTGAAAAAACTTCCTCTAACCGAAGTTGTTCATTTTGAAAAGTAGGTAAAATGTCAAGTTGATGAATTTTTGTGATCTCGATATATAGGGTCACTTTTACCTCCAAGTTTTTCGAAATCCCCAAAAAGTGCCCTAGAATAGTGGATTTTGTCCTTCTTTTTCACCTTGGCGTCACACCTTTTGGAATTTGACCATATTATACAAGATTTATCTGTGTGCCTGGTCCACGACTGCACCATATCAATTTTGGCCCCTATTGAGTTTCTAGGTACTAATATTTAAAACCCACTATTTCAAAATTTCTATAAAATTGGAGCATAATGGGTCCATGGTTAACACTGGAAATTATGTAGCATTCCTTAATGGCGATGCTAGAATGTCATGGGTTTCATCGGATTCTAATATAAAATGCTCGTAATATGGCCAAAACAATTTTTGGGCTCCATAATTCTTGTTTTTATATTTTGTAGCTTTTTGGGACTTACTCCATAGGGTAGAACTTGTCGTATTGGCTGATTTTACATTGCATCAACTCTCTCTAATTGGATCAATTCCCCCCTATTGAAAATTTTCTACATTGATGAGTATGACATTCTCATCCTAATCAGTGCCTCATATATTTTATAAAAGCACCAAGGCATTTATATTTTTAAATGCATCCGTGTTGATATTGTATTATATATGCACTGTTGAGAATTTTTGCGCCGAGAGGCACTCTACAATCCAATATGGGGGAGATGTTGTCATGTCCGTAATGTAGAGTTATGCATACCAATATAAAAAATTAAAATTAAATTAAAAACATATTTATGTTGACTTAATTAAAAACAAAAAAAATTCCAGTATGGGGGAGATGTTGTCACGTCCGTAACATAGTGCTATGCACACCAATAAAAAAATTAAATTAAATTAAAAAAATATTTATGTTGACTTAACTAAAAAAACAAAATAAAAATTCCAGTATGGAGGAGATGTCACGTAATGTAGCGTTATGCACAAGAAAAAATAAAAATTAAATTGATGTCGGCTTTAAAACAAAATTAAAAAAATAATTAAATTGATGTCGACCTAAATTTAGGAATATATACAAAAATTTTACACCAATTATCATTTATTATTATCATAAATAAATAAATATAATAAAGTTTTACAAATATATGAGTATATATAAGAATTATTAGTGGGCATTGAACAATTAAACTTTTTTTTAATGAATCAAATTCTGAATAATTATAATTTAATAATTTCTTAAGTTAATTTTACTCATTAAAAAAAATTGTATATACTCTTAACTTTAAGTTACTAAATTAAGATTTATAGCAAGTGCTTCTCACATGTATTGGGCAATTGTTTAGTAGCAGGTGCTTCTCTAGGTAATTGTTTCTTTAAAGGCACATTCTCACTAAAAGGATTTTTTTAACGTGATATTAACCTTTGTAAATTTTTTTTTTACTTTTCCTTTGTATATTATTTTTTACTCAATTTAAATGACAATTACAAAAAGATAGATAAATTAAAAAAAAATAAACTTTAAAATAAATTAAAAGAGTAATTAAATTGTTGTCAGTTTAAATTTAATAATATATACCACACTTTTACACCATTTCAAATGTAATATTGTGAAGTACTTTAATAGTCCAAACACAAATATTTAAATAAAAGTTTAATTGTTCAATGCCTAGTAATAATTCTCATTTGTTTCTTAAGTTTATTTTAGTCATTTAGAAAAATGTTTGTATATACTCTTAAGTTGCTACATTAAGATTTATAGCAAGTGCTTCTCATACATATTGTGTAATTGTTTAGTTGCAGGTGCTTCTCATTGTTTCTTTAACTGCACATTCTCACTAAAAATAGTTATTTAACATGATATTAACCTTTGTAAAAATTATTTATTTTTATTTTACTTTGTATATTATTCGTTACTCAATCTAAATGGCGATTACAAAAAGTAAAAAAAAGATAGATAAGATGGAAATATAGTTATACTATAATGTTCTTTAGATGAATTCAAGGATTGAATCGTTTCATTTCTTTTGAAATTGAGTTACAACAAAATTTACTAAAATTATGGATGTTTATAAGAGAGTTAAAAATGAAATAAAATTATTTAGCTATGGATTGCAGTAGGAGTGAGTTAAGCATGTATTTAGTTATGGATTGCAATAGGAGTGAGTTAAGCATGTATTTAGTTATGGATTGCAATAGGAGTGAGTTAAGGATGAGTTAGAATGTATTTATTTATGGATTGTAATATGAGTGAGTTAATAATGTATTTAGATATGGATTGTAATAGGAGTGACTTAAAAGGATAAAAATATTAGGGTCACGGTTAAAAATATATATAATATTAAGGTTAATAATATTAGTTCGTACTAAGAGGGTTAATAATATTAAGGTTATACGGTCAATAATATTAATTTATTAGTTGACAATATTACGTTTAATAACATTGGTCCACAATAATATTATGGCTCTTGATTGAGTATAGTGCATTGATTTTAGTGTTATCCAATTTAATTGACTATGATTATTGATTGAGTACAATGCATTGATTTCAGTGTTATCCGATTCATTTCAATTGATTATGGCTCTTGATTGAGTACAGTGCATTGATTTCCATGTTATCCGATTCAATTCAATTGAATATGGCTCTTGATTGAGTACAATGCATTGATTTCATTGTTATCCAATTCAATTCAATTCAATTGAGTAGGGTTCTTGATTGAGTACCACGCATTGATTTCAGTGTTATTCGATTCAATTCAATTAATTATGGTTCTTGATTGAGTACAGTGCATTGATTTTAGTGTTATCCGATTCGATTCAATTGACTATGGCTCTTGATTGAGTACAATGCATTGAGTTCATTGTTATCTAATTCAATTCAAATGACTATGGTTCTTGATTGAGTACAGTGCATTGATTTCAGGGTTATTCAATTCAATTCAATTGACCATGGTTCTTGATTGAGTACAATGCATTGATTTCAGGGTTATTCGATTCAATTTAATTGATTATGGCTCTTGATTGAGTACATTGCATTGATTTCAATGTTGTTCAATTCAATTCAATAGACTATGGCTCTTGATTAAGTAAAGTGCATTAATTTCAGTGTTATCTAATTCAATTTGATTGACTATGGTTCTTGATTGAGTACAATGCATTTATTTCAGTTTTATCTGATTCAATAAAATTAACTATGGTGCGTGATTTTGGTACAGTAATTCATGTTATCATGTCTTCTCATAATGAATATATGGATGATTTGCATCTAGAGGAAGTAAGATGATAGACATGAGAACATGTTAGGAAACATAGAAAGAAGTTAGCATATATCACTAATGAAAAAAAGGAAGAACAAAGAAGGAAAAAAAATGAACAACAAAGAATACGACAACAAATTCAATCACAACAAATGACACCTGACCAAAAGAAGGAAGAGAGAAAAATAAATTATGAGAAACATAGAGTATTTTTCCAAAATTGATCACACTAAATTGAAGTTGACCAACAACAAGAACAAAGAATGATGGATTCTGATATCTATGCCAGAGCTGAACATATAACTGTTAGACTGGATAGTGATGCAAGAAATGTTGAGATAGTCCCAACAAAGTAAATTCAAAATAAAGGTAATATATCAGTAGCATTTGCAGATATGATACCATTAGCATTTGTAGATAATCTATTTCTCATTTATTATACACATCATTTTACTTTCTTACTATTCACATGTTTCATCATTCAACAATGTCATTCTCCTAATTTCTCATTTAACTATTGAAGTTACCTTTTACATACTTCATATGATGCAATAAATGTTGAGATAGCCCCAATAGAGTAAATTCAAAATGAGTATAATATATCAGTAGCATTGCAGATATGCTATCGGTATCATTTACAGATAATCTATTTCTCATTGATTATACACATCCTCTTACTTTATTACTATTCACATGTGTCATCATTCAACATTGTTATTCAACTATTTCTCATTGAACTATTAAAGTTACCTTTTACATAGTTCATACACATAATCCTGATCATCTACAAATTTAATGTGATCACCCCAGACTGCAACCAACCTAGATCCATCTAAAATCCATATCTACCATGCGCCAAGAGGGATCAAATCCCTTGAGGTGCAAACCTATCCAACAAGAGATTGAAAATAAAAAAGGTTTACACCTCAAGGAATTTGATCCCTCTCGACGCATGGTAGATCTAGAGTTCAGATGGATCTAGGCTGGTGTGTTAAAAGATAACCAATGCATATACTGTACTAATGAGCACTAGTGTGTATATTATCCCAATGAGCACCGATGTGTATAGTTTGGAATAAAACACCGGTGGTTATGTTCTTAAAAGTGAACTGGTGCCAATGTTCATGGAAACAAATAAAATGAACTAGTTAGTTGAAATAAATAGATTGCATATGGTTCTATGGTGAATTTTTCCATGTTGCGGATATGCAAATATAATTTTTTATTTTCTATTTTAAAATTTCAATTAATAATTCAAGAATCAAATAATTTTTTAATAATATTTATTTTTATATTTTATTTATTGCATTTGGATATTGAGTTGATTACACATATGCTCATTGTAACCATCTAAATCATTCATATATAGCATTTGAATTAATCATAAAAAATAAATATTTTAAAAATAATATTACTTTTTATATTTTAATTATTGTGTTTTGATAAGAATGTTGATTACACCTTTGTTAATAGTCACAATGTAAATCATTCATAAATTTAATCAATAATGTAACATTTTGCTACATTAGACAATCCAGTAGAAGAAGAAACCCATTTTATTATATACTAATAAGAATGCAAAATATGGGACAACATAAAGGTCCTTAGTGATCAAAATGTCATTTTGACATTGTTACAATTATTTATTACTTATCCTCATCCAATTAGGGTGATATGTCCACATTAAACAAAATGTTTGTTTTTTACAAATACAAATTCCAAAATATACAACTTGTAGTAACAACATTCAAATGTATTCATCATTATTCATCGCCAGACTGTTGTAGTTGCTCGAGCGACTTCCATGCCCCATCTCTTCATAACCTTCAGGGGATATTGTTCTTGAGTTATTCAAAATGTTTTGTTGATTGACTTCATTTTGTTCCATATACAAGCATAGAAATAAAACGTGACGAGTATATCTACATTTATAGATAATATAATATACATAACTATGTAAATGAAAAAGGTACTAGTTCAAATCATAAAATTCACACATATTTTCGAAACCATTCCTCAAGCCACGGGTTAATAAATCCTATGTTGGCTCCACTCCATACTTTGTTTCATGTGGGTGTCATACGCCATGACAAAGCATATATATAATTAAAGTTTTCTTATTGTTTCATTAACTATAAAATAAGGGACATAAAATAATATAGCTACTTACAAATTGTTCAATTAACCCTTGATACCCCAACACATACTCACAACCCTTAATCCAATGTCAATCAAATGCGAATGGTTGTTCACCGTATGTTAGCACCTAATAGAAAATATCCACGTATGATTTTAAATTAATTAAGATATAAACATCACACCAAATATGGAATCTAAAGAAATTAAACCATAAGTACTCATAAACTTTGTGATCAATCCTTTTTTTCCTTGTCATCTGTTGACTCAAACCCAGTCTACAGGGGTTCCCATCTTTGTCGACACCAACCCACCGCAATCTCCCTGAGCACCGGCCCAGACAGGTTTTACCCCGTCCGGCAACACCTGCAGAGCAGATGAGGTCTCACCCAAGATGTTCAAGGGAGGGTTGATGGAACCATGTTTCCGCCCAATGAAGGAGGATATTGCAACATCTGTCACTTAACTTGTTGCAACATCTCAGAAACAGATCTATGCATTTAAATCAGACATTATTTGTATTCGTAGCATCATTCAACAAAACCATTCATCATCACATCAAACATAACAGTAAATCAATTATTGCAACAAGGAAACATTACACCATTCATGGATTCATATTGCAACATGCATTACCATAGACGAACAGAAGAAACACAAGGATTGCGCAAAACAAATCTGTCATATTATATTAATTCCACAAAAACCCAGCTACAATATCCCCGTAAAACACAAATTTCATAGATAACTCTTGATCTCAAACTTACAGACACATATCTCTAAGATCCTCTTCTCTTTTTTCCTCTTCTACACATACAACTCTTATGACTTTATATAGGCTTCCGCCTTTACATTGCTTGTCCACTTACTAACAAATTCCTAACTGACACTTTTAGCAAATGACTCAAAACTAACTGACATAGTCCAAATGACCCAAAACCTAACTAACATGGTCCAAATGACCCAAAATATAACTGACATGGTCCAAATGACCCCAAAACCCGCATACCGTGGTACATTCGACCCAAAAATACATAAACTATTCTCCTTTGCGCCCAGCTTTCCGCCTTTCGTGATATCACATCACTCACGGTATCGCAATACTGACCCATCCTAACCACCTGCCAACAGGCCCCTAACACAATCTTGTGGCTTTCCCTTGAGCCACGTCAGCAAGACATGGTGTACTCGGACTTTGATATGGATGAACTATGTTTCTGCAACTGTTCTTACTGTCTGGATCGCACGGTGTTGTTTTGCTCCTTCTGCGACACTAATCGTCGACTCATTGTCATGTACTTCTCACCCGAAAGTGGTCATCCCCCGGCTTGCTATCATGTACCTCTCAAACTCATCCTCTAGTCTTGAGGAATCGGTTGTAGATAGAGAAGAAGTTTACGAACAACGCCGAGGTGCGAAACAGGCCATCGGCTCCGGCACATTTGTTTCGCATCGGTAAGCACATACTACGGGGACTAGGGGGTGGCCAACCCCATCCTTTTTGTGGTCACAGGGACCAAAAAGCTTCAAACTATCACCACCTTCCTAGACATCTCGGAAGGGACTTCATGCTTGTAACACCCGAGTGTCCACGGCGTGGCTTGCGCCAAGCGCTCATGCACACTCATCATTCGGGCCCTCAGTGCTCTTGGTGTGCTACCACATGAAATGAAATGGATCATTTCCACAGCCTTCTTGGAATCCCTAACTTAGCTAGATGCGTGACCCTCTCTCAGCATAACTACCTCTCGACTGAAATACCTCTGTGCTCTTCTATCCTCTTGTTCCTATATTTATACATCACATTTGTCTGGCCGTCTGCCTTGACAATCATTTGCACCACCCGTTCACATAAGATGCTAATCATATCATTTCGTTGTTCTGTGTGAGTATGAGCTAGAATTCTGACGGGCGGCGTGGCAACCATACTGTCACCGGCTGCTAGTCATGTCAAAATGTGCAAACCATCACCCGAGTTTCCATCGGCCATGTTGCCATGATGTACTCTTTGTGCCAAATGTGCGTGCTTCTGGCGGCAATCCGAGCCGACTAACAATCATACCTGTCAAAAGAAAAAATGCCAATTGCTAATGATTTGTAATGATTCCTGATTTGACCCAGTCGTGACCCTGCCACTAGCGCGGGCTGATCCTAACTTGAGACACAAGCCTCCCTGCTTGCACATTCTTGTCTCTGTCGGTGCGCCATCCTGCCATCGATCAACCTACATTTTTTTTTGGGGGGGGCCGATGCGACCCAGGCATTGCGCTGCTCCAAGCTTGGATGATAGGGCTTCAACCTGCTACCATTGATCAACTTGGGGAGCATCGCCCCATCTAACTACTGCAACTGTACCGCTCCTCCTGAGGTTATGTGACTGATGCGATATGGACCAATCCAATGCATTTACAACTTTCCTGGGTGTTTCATAAACTTACTGTCATACAACAACACCAAGTCACCTTGCTGAAACTGTTTGTTTTTAATATGATGATCATGCCAATATTTTTGGCGATCCTTCTCCACATTCTGGTGTAATCCTACAATAAAGCGATCTTCTTCCATTTGCACTAACTGCGCTAGACGTTCTTCTAATGCTGCTATAGTATCAAGACCTGTCGTTTCCGCGATGCGCAGAATAGGAACAATGTAATCCATAGGCATGATCACTTCTTGTCCATACACCAGCTTAAATGGTGTCTGTCCTTTCAACCATTTACATGTGGTGTGATATGCCCACAACACTGCTGGGATTTTTAGATCCCAGTCATTGCAGTTCACATTGCACACCTTTGTCAGCACATGTTCCAATATCTTGTTGAAAGATTCCACCATGCCATTTGCTTGCGGATGATAGGGTGTACACTTCTTTGTAATGTACCCACCTGCTAACCAAATAAGAGAGGGAAGATGATAACAATATGTGGGGCTTTCACATTCTATCAGCCCATTCATTAGAATGATATGAGTAAATCATTTGTGTGCAGATGTAAAACTAATCAAGTATGCACAATGGAATTAAACTTATCCACACACATTACTCATGCATACAACATATCAATAGTCATCAAATTAATACATTTCAGAAGTAAATACATAGACAGAAAAACACTTATCTCCATTTTGCAATTGTCCCAAACAACTAGCTATGTTGCTGCAACGTTCCACCCAACCGTAGGCTAGTTGTGTTCATCAATCTCTCAACACAACTGCCACCCCCGAGCTGGGCATGATTCCTACAAGGAAAAGGGGACATTCACAACCAATTAATCATTTCATCTGAGCCAAGTAAGTCCACAGCTGGGTTTATCAGGCTACATTTGAACCTTGGATGCTTGCACTCAAGCTCAAGCCAAAGCAACAGATACCCATTACCCATACCCCAACATACTCTTTCTACACACAGCAGAAATGACCATTGGGCAGGGATACACATTTACAACAAGGGTATTTTACAAAACAGGCTCCATGGGTTTTTTTCCCAAATCGTAGCTTACTAAAACGGACTGTGGGAAGGGAAATTCATCCTCCAAGAGCAACCCGATTTCTCCCACATGTTATGAGCGTTTCAATTGGCCAAAACATCCCCATTGAAACCCCCAAATCCCTCTTTTCTCTTCTCCATGGGCAACCAAAACAAAAACGCCCTTCCTAGCTGGAAAGATGAAGGAAAACACAGGAAATCCATGGGGAAAAACGCCCAGGTAGCTCCCAACTCGTGAGGGAGTCAAAACTAGTTGATGGATAATGGCTTGGGGAGCAATTCATGGCTCTTTTCTTGCCCAAGAAGAAAAACGTGATTTTCCATGTAGGGTGGCTTACCCATACCTGAATTTGGACAGCCATACCTCCCATTCCCCAAGGCATTAACTACCTCAACCAACTCTCGGGAGAAATCAATGATTGGGTACAAAAGTCAACATGGGTAGTTGAGGGTTTGATGGGTTCTCTCATTGACACTTGGCTTGACTTAAGTGGCTCAAGGGTTTGAATGTTTTCCCTCCCAATTCCTTGTAAAATCATGCCCCCATCTCTTGTTGCATTGCATAGCTAGTTGTGTGTATTTATTAAAATGCATATTTACAATTTCAATGTGCCTGGCTAGCACGTAAACCATATGCATCACTAAATCGATGGCGGGGCCTTGGCCTTGAGCTCCTCACCACAATTTTATAACAATATTACATCATTTATAATTTAATACCATGGGGTCAAACTAGGGACATTACATTCTTGTGCTGTATCTGTAACTCCTCAGTTAATGCGCTGATGGTGTGATTGAGAAATTGGCTGCCTTGATCGCTCAGCAATATCTTGGGGCAACCGAATCGAGTGACAATATTATCAAATAGGAAACGTGATGTAGCCGTAGAACAGTCAACTACTGGTGCAGCCTCCGCCCATCTGGTCAAATAATCTGTCGTCGTGATGATGTATCTTGCACCAGTGCGCTTCCCAGGTGGGTTGATTGGGCCCACGAAATCCACTGCCCATTTGTCAAATGGCTGGAGTGTTAGTGTTGTTGCAGCAACATCCCCCCCATTTGTTTTTGTAGATATTGGGGCCCCTCCTTTCATTTTCCTAGAAAGTCTGCCTAAAAGAGTTAAGTCTCCTTTGAAATTTTTTTTTGAACTTAGTTTTGTTTCAACTGGGGAATCTGTTTTAAAATTGAAGTTTTTCTTCTAAGTCAAAACTCACAATTATTTCCCGAAACTGTGGAATAACTCAAATTTCTCTCCTGAAATGGCAAAAGAACTTGGGATGTTCACCCGCAACTGTGGAAAGACTTAAAGTTTCTCCCCGAAACAGCAAAAGAACTTACATATTCTTTGGAATTCGGATGAAATCAAATTTCTCTCCTGAAACGGCGGAAACACTTGTAAAGTTTTGCCACAACGGGCGCCCTCTTACCAAGTCCCTGGGCCATCCACTTTGCGGGAAAGACTTACCAAAATTTTTTGTCATTTGCGTAAAAACTTCCCGAGTCCTTCTGCAATGGTGGAACAACTCAAGAAATTACACCTCGATAAACTTTCGGGAGAATCAATTTCGGAAGAACTCGTAAAGTCCTCCCGAAACGTTGGGATAACTCATGAACTTGCGCCGCAAACGTCTCTTAGCTCAATGACTCCGGAACAACTTGCCAAAGAAGAGCGTCTTTCTCACTTCTCCCACAATAAGTGGGTGCCTCACCAAGTCTCCCGCTCTTTGAGAGGAACTCATGAGTTCTGGCCGCAACTGCAGATGAAACTCACGAGTCCTTGCCACAATTGACAGTCACGCTTAAATGCCAAACATGGCGAAATGACCCCGTCGTACCTAGGCTTAACCCCGTTTTAATGTCGCCACCTACCCAATTAAATTCCCACACGTGTTGGGTCGTATATAAGGGCGGTGGGGGTTTATTGTCCCCATTGTTAGATTTTGATTCGAAGAACGCCGTCTGGGAGATTGGACAGTTTTACTCCAGCTCAGCGCATTCACCACCGTGTCAACCTCGCTCCACCACTGTTTCGTCTCCATGTAGGCGTTTCTACCATTATCTTTGTCTTATCTATACGTTGAGGCTTTCTTGAGTGTTTTCTGTTTCATTACGTGGCCAGTAGGCATCCGTAGCAATGTATCCTTTAAAAGTTTACGGCCGCTGTGGCCTCCATAAAATTCTCATTGCTGACAGCTAGGAGTCATAACCATGTCGGTCATTCCCAGTTGGCCCTTTGTCTCTGAGTTGTTCGAACTTGGTTATTTCCACCGGCCGCATTTCTGTCGTGCTCCTACCCAGATATACTAAAATCCAAGTTTTTATCCCGGCTACATGCCGCTTCTCAAATACTATCGAACAAGAAGCAGCATCAGTAATCGCTGGTTGGGATACTCAACTGCTCCCTTGTTTGGCTCAAATACCGATTTTTGAAAACGGTTTTTTTTATATATTTTTGGTTTCCTCATAGGATTTCCCAATACGAGCCAGCCTACCATTAGCCGTTAGAAGTGCCTATGATGAAGGACATCCTATCTCCAAAGACTAGGAGGGAAGTGGGTTTTACACGTCATATGCCTACCTTTTCGTAAGCATTTCAAAAGTTCCTAACCAGGCATTGTCTCCCTAGAACGATCAAGTTTGAGGACCATATTTTGTTTTCTTGGATAATCGATGTTTGGTTTGCTTCCCCAGCATGCAGCCTTATAATTTTGTTTATATTTATCATCAGCATGCTAAAACTGTCTTTCTCTATGTTACACTCTCATAATGTGTTACAATTTTATATTCATTCACATATGGTTGATGACAGGGATAAGCCACGATGCCAAAAGGTGGTAGAAAGAAAGCTAAAATGATGGAGCCAGAGCCAGTGCAACCAAGGAATGAAACTCTTTTTCAAGACACTAAGTGTACCACCGGCATTCCTCCCGAGGCCCGGTGGGGAGATGTTTACCAGATGATCAGGGACCAAGATATCCCAGACGTGTTATTAGAAGAAGAGCAAATCTACCTCAACATCAGAACTTCCGGCATAGCCAAGGCTTCTACTCGCCCTGAATTGTTCCCGTGCTCTGAAGTGATTGGGTGGATATTGGAACATGCCAACCCACAAACAAGAGTGTTCCATGACAGCAAGGGAGAGCCTTTCGCTTCATTCCATCCAGCTTATATTGCAGCAACCTACAAATTCTCACATCCCCAGCAAGCTCTAAACGATGAATGGTTGGGACAGATGAATAATCTTGAGATGGCTAAGAGGCTATTGATCATAGGCAAGCAGTTGAGGAAGAGAAATAATGATGAATATGACATTCGGAGCCTAAGACCTCCTTTTAGGTTAATTGGAGCAACATCCCCCCCATTTTTTTTTGTGGATATTGGGGCCCCTCCTTTCATTTTCCTAGAAAGTCTGCCTAAAAGAGTTAAGTCTCCTTTGAAAAAACTTTTTGAACTTAGTTTTGTTTCAACTGGGGAATCTGTTTTAAAATTGAAGTTTCTCTTTTAAGTCAAAACTCACAATTCTTTCCCGAAACTGCGGAAGAACTCAAATTTCTCTCTCGAAACGGTAGAAGAACTTGGGATGTTCACCCGCAACTGCGGAAAGACTTAAAGTTTCTCCCCAAAATAGTGAAAGCACTTACATATTCTTTGGACTTCGGATGAAATCAAATTTCTCTCCCGAAATGGCAGAAACACTTGTAAAGTTTTGCCGCAACGGGCTCCCTCTTACCAAGTCCCCGGGCCATCCACTTTGCGGGAAAGACTTACCAAACGTTTTCGTCGTTTGCAGAAAAACTTCCCGATTCCTTTGGCAACGGTGGAACAACTCAAGAAATTACGCCGCGATAAACTTTCGGGAGAGTCAATTTCAGAAGAACTCACAAAGTCCTCCCGAAATGTCGGGATAACTCACGAACTTGCGCCGCAAACGTCTCTTAGCTCGACGACTCTGGAACAAATCGCCAAAACTTTCCGCCAAAGTAGAGCATCTTTCTCACTTCTCTCGCAATAAGTGGGTGCCTCTCCAAGTCTCCCGCTCTTCGAGAGGAACTCATGAGTTCTAGCCGCAACTGCGGACGAAACTCACGAGTCCTTGCCGCAATTGACGGTCACGCTTAAATGCCAAACATGGTGAAATGACCCCGTCGTACCTAGGCTTAACCCCGTTTTAATGTCGCCACCTACCCAATTAAATGCCCACACGTGTTGGGTCGTATATAAGGGCGGTGGGGGTTTATTGTCCCTATTGTTAGATTTTGATTCGAAGAACGTCGTTTGGGAGACTGCACAGTTTTACTCCAGCTCAGCGCATTCACCACCGTGTCAACCTCGTTCCACCACTGTTTCGTCTCTGGGTAGGTGTTTCTACCATTATCTTTGTCTTATCTATACGTTGAGGCTTTCTTGGGTGTTTTCCGTTTCATTACGTGGCCGGAAGGCACTCGTAGCAATGTATCCTTTAAAAGTTTACAGCCGCTGCGGCCCCCATAAAATTCTCATTGCTGACAGCTAGGAGTCATAACCATGCCGATCATTCCCAGTTGGCCCTTTGTCTCTGAGTCGTTCGAACTTGGTTATTTTCACTGGCCGCATTTCCGTCGTGCTCCTACCTAGATATACTCAAATCCAAGTTTTTATGCTGGCTACATGCTGCTTCTCAAATACTATTGAACAAGAAGCAGTATCAGTAATAGCTAGTTGGGATACTCAACTGCTCGCTTGTTTGGCTTAGATACCGATTGTTGAAAACGGTTTTGTTATATATTTTCGGTTTCCTCATAGGATTTCCCAATCCGAGCCAGCCTACCATTAGCCATTAGAAGTTCCTATGATGAAAGACATCCTATCTCCAAAGACTAGGAGGGAAGTGGGTTTTACACGTCATATGCCTACCTTTTCGGAAGCATCAAAAGTTCCTAACCAGGCATTGTCTCCCTAGAATAATCAAGTCTGAGGACCATATTTTGTTTTCTTGGATAATCTATGTTTGGTTTGCTTCCCCAACATGCAGCCTTATAATTTTGTTTATATTTATCACCAGCATGCTAAAATTGTCTTGCTCTATGTTACACTCTCATAATGTGTTACAATTTTATATTCATTCACATATGGTTGATGATAGGGATAAGCCACGATGCCAAAAGGTGGTAGAAAGAAAGATAAAATGATGGAGCCAGAGCCAGTGCAACCAAGGACTGAAACTCTTTTTCAAGACACTAAGTGTACCACCGACGTTCCTCTCGAGGTCCGGTGGGGAGATGTTTACCGGATGATCAGGGACCAAGATATCCCAGACGTGTTATTAGAAGAAGAGCAAATCTACCTCAACATCAGAACTTCTGGCATAGCTAGGGCTTCTACTCGCCCTGAATTGTTCCCGTGCTCTGAAGTGATTGGGTGGATATTGGAACATGCCAACCCACAAACAAGAGTGTTGCATGACAGCAAGGGAGAGCCTTTCGCTTCATTCCATGCAGCTTATATTGTAGCAGCCTACAAATTCTCATGTCCCCAACAAGCTCTAAACGATGAATGGTTGGGACAGATGAATAATCTCGAGATGGCTAAGAGGCTGTTGATCATAGGAAAGCAGCTGAGGAAGATAGATAATGATGAATATGATGTTCAAAGCCTAAGACCTCCTTTTAGGTTAATTGCAGCAACATCCCCCCCATTTTTTTTTGTAGATATTGGGGTCCCTCCTTTCATTTTCCTAGAAAGTCTGCCTAAAAGAGTTAAGTCTCCTTTGAAAAAACGTTTTGAACTTAGTTTTCTTTCAACAGGGGAATCTGTTTTAAAATTGAAGTTTTTCTTCTAAGTCAAAACTCACAATTCTTTCCCGAAACTGCGGAAGAACTCAAATTTCTCTCCCAAAACGACAGAAGAACTTGGGATGTTCACCCGCAACTGCGGAAAGACTTAAAGTTTCTCCCTGAAACAGCGAAAGCACTTACATATTCTTTGGACTTTGGATGAAATCAAATTTCTCTCCCGAAACGGGGGAAACACTTGTAAAGTTTTGCCGCAACGGGCGCCCTCTTACCAAGTCCCCGGGTCATCCACTTTGCGGGAAAGACTTACCAAACTTTTCGTCATTTGCGTAAAAACTTCCCGAGTCCTTCCACAACGGCGAAACAAATCAAGAAATTACGTCGCGATAAACTTTCGGGAGAGTCAATTTCGGAAGAACTCGCAAAGTCCTCCTGAAACGTGGGATAACTCACGAACTCGCGCTGCAAACGTCTCTTAGCTCGACGACTCCGGAACAACTCGCCAAACCTTTCCGCCAAAGTGGAGCGTCTTTCTCACTTCTCTCGCAATAAGTGGGTGGCTCGCCAAGTCTCCCGTTCTTCGAGAGGAACTCATGAGTTCTGGCTGCAACTGCGGACGAAACTCACGAGTCCTTGCTGCGATTGACGGTCACGCTTAAATTCCAAACATGGTGAAATGACCCCGCCGTACCTAGGCTTAACCCCGTTTTAATGTCGCCACCTACCCAATTAAATTCCCACCCATGTTGGTTCGCATATAAGGGTGGTGGGGGTTTATTGTCCCCATTGTTAGATTTTGATTCGAAGAACGCCGTTTGGGAGATTGCATAGTTTTAATCCAGCTTAGCACATTCACCACCGTGTCAACCTCGCCCCACCACTGTTTCATCTCCAGGTAGGTGTTTCTACCGTTATCTTTGTATTATCTATACATTGAGGCTTTCTTGGGTGTTTTCCGTTTCATTACGTGGCCGAAAGGCACTCGTAGCAATGTATCCTTTAAAAGTTTATGGCCGCTACGGCCCCCATAAAATTCTCATTGCTGACAGCTAGGAGTCATCACCATGCTGGTCATTCCCAGTTGGCCCTTTGTCTCTAAGTCATTCGAACTTGGTTATTTCCGTCAGCCGCATTTCTGTCGTGCTCCTACCCAGATATACTCAAATCCAAGTTTTTATGCCGGCTACATGCCACTTCTCAAATACTATCGAACAAGAAGCAACATCAGTAATAGCTGGTTGGGATACTCAACCGCTCGCTTGTTTGGCTCAGATACCAATTGTTGAAAATGGTTTCGTTATATATTTTCAGTTTCCTCATAGGATTTCCCAATCCGAGCCAGCCTACCATTAGCCATTAGAAGTGCCTATGATGAAGGACATCCTATCTCCAAATACTAGGAGGGAAGTGGGTTTTACACGTTGTATGCCTACCTTTTCGGAAGCATTTCAAAAAGTTCCTAACCAGGCATTTTCTCCCTAGAACAATCAAGTCTGAGGACCATATTTTGTTTTCTTGGATAATCTATGTTTGGTTTGCTTCCCCATCATGCAGCCTTATAATTTTGTTTATATTTATCATCAGCATGCTAAAAGTGTCTTGCTCTATGTTACACTCTCATAATGTGTTACAATTTTATATTCATTCACATATGGTTGATGACAGGGATAAGACACGATGCCAAAAGGTGGTAGAAAAAAAGCTAAAATGATGGAGCCAGAGCCAGTGCAACCAAGGACTGAAACTCTTTTTCAAGACACTAAGTGTACCACTAGTGTTCCTCTCGAGGTCTGGCGGGGAGATGTTTACTGGATGATCAGGGACCAAGATATCCCAAACGTGTTATTAGAAGAAGAGCAAATCTACCTCAACATCAGAACTTCCGGCATAGCTAGGGGTTCTACTCGCCCTGAAATTTTCCTGTGCTCTAAAGTGATCAGGTGGATATTGGAACATGCCAACCCACAAACAAGAGTGTTGCATGACAACAAGGGAGAGCCTTTCGCTTCATTCCATCCAGCTTATATTGTAGCAGCCTACAAATTCTCACGTCCCCAGCAAGCTCTAAACGATGAATGGTTGGGACAGATGAATAATCTCGAGATGGCTAAGAGGCTATTGATTATAGGTACACAGCTGAGGAAGAGAGATAATGATGAATATGACATTCAGAGCTTAAGACCTCCTTTTAGGTTAATTGCCCTGATGTTAAGCAGAATTTTCGGTAGGCCCGATGCCACTGTATATAGGATACAGTGGGCTCCCATAATCCATTTCATAGCATTCAAAGGAACTGTGTTTGATTGGGCTACGATTCTCTCGAATAGTTTGGCGTCCATGGTGGCCGTAGCTAGAGAAGGTTTGGCCTTAGAAAAGTCATAATTTTACATGTCTTCATATCTTATTGATTGCATTTTGGCCAAGCTCTCTTTCCCCAGGATAGGTTGCACGTGGGTCAGGCCAACACCTCGGTATACATTGCCTATAAAATAATGTGGGCTCAAAATTACAGAGCAAACTATAATCTCATCTGCGAAGAGTTCATCATGCCTCTATATGAGCATATGTTCAATGAAGAGCCCAATTGCCTGTCAGAAAATGCCATGGAAGTCCTGGAAAATTATGGCGATTTTTACTTCTCAGAACAGGGCACTCACATAAGGATGTTTGGAGGTACCAAAGCACCATACATTTTTCCAAAATACGCCACTGATTATGTAGTCCTAAAGGAAGTAGTCAGGCAAGTTTTCCTTGATGGAATAGGAGGAGTGCTTAATAAGCAGCATAAGGCTTCCTTCCCTCCTTTGCCTTTCTGCATAGGAGCCTATAAATTCTCAGGGGTTGCAACAACCGAGGAGTACATTCAAGAGTTGAAAGCTTTCCACCTTGGTGAGGTAATCTTCCATAGAAATGACAGGCGGAGCCAGGTTGCCGAGCATTACAAGGAGGTATATGCTCATTTTGAGTATGCCCATTACTATGATGCAGAGGAAGAAGTGTTCAGGGGCATCAACAACATGACTAAGTTGCAGATTTGTCGTCACAGCAATGGAGCTAGCTCTAGCTCTGCCACAGCCCGAGAAGCTAGTTTGCAGAAAGAAAGGGAGGCAGCTGAGGCCCTGGCCCATGAAGAGCAAATATTGAAAGAAGAAGCAAGACTGCAACAAGAAGCTGAAGAAGCAAGATTACAGAGAGAAGCTGAGGAGGCAAGACAACAGAAGGAAGCAGAGGAACGAGAGCAGAGGGAGGCAATTGAAAATCAGCAGCGGGTTGAAGAAGAAGAAAGAAGGTGTAAAGCTGAAGAGGAACAAAAGGCGGAAGAAGATCTTAAGACCAATGAAGATGCCCAGGTGGGTGGCTCCGGCACCCAATATATGGAAATAGACCCATCTCAGGTAGTGGAGACCCCACCCACGGGGACAGAAGTCCATGTAAGAGATCTCCCGATCATCCCTCACACCCCATCCGAAGATCATACTGTGTCTCGATGGGATAAATTTGTGTATTATAAGAAGAGGAAGGCGGTGGTCTTGAAGTCGGAAGAGAGGATAAAGAGACTTTTCCAAGCAGATATTGTCACCCAGCGGGAGACCACGGTTATGCAAAATACAAATAATGCTCCCATAGCCATGGCATCAGCCGCTGTGTCAGCAGCAAAAGCAACAAAGGATAATGTGATCGATATGGTCAAAGAATTTGAGTCAACAAAGAGGAGAGATCGCATGCTGCAACATACTGTGGCTAATGAGCAGGCTTACAGGGATCTTGTAGTGAATAAATATAATCGTCTGTCTGCTGATCACAAGGAATTGTCAGATAAGTATCGCCATCTAGAAGAAGAAAAAGAGCACCTGGAAATCCAGATGATGGTTCTAGAAGCATAAAAGAATGATTCTGAAGCTAGATTTTTTCATCTGGAAGTAGATAAACAGGAAATGGTGGAACAGCTAGAACAAGCAGAAAGCAGTGCGATGGATATGTCTCCCTTTCATGAGCAGTCCTATGACATTTTGAGACAAATGCATGCCACACAGAAGCTGATTACTGAGGAAGTGTGCGGGCTCAAGACCATGATGGTTAGGTTGAAAGAAGTCAATGCAGAAGCCATTAGGCTTAAAGGAAAATACACTCGGGTTAAAGCAAACATCTTGAGCTAGATGGAATGGAGAGAAGGGAAGGTTGATTTCCCCAAGCATCTCCCATTCACATCTGTAGATGATTTTAAGGAAGATGTAGCCCTTATGCAGTTTTGCAGGAATTGTGGCCTCAAGTTGATGGCTAAGATCTAGGGAACAATTGAGAAAGGCAACAGCTTGTATCAAAAGATCCATGAAGTGCATGAACAATGCAAGCTGCTTTTTTCTCAGTTGCTCGATGAGTTTCCAAGCAAAGAGCAGCGTTTGTCAGACTTGAAGGAAGAGATAGGCATTCAAATAGAATATGTAAGGAAGATTGATGTCCTGGCCACTGATGATATCCGTCACTATATTGGGTTGTCATCAGTATATAGTCATTTGCTTAAAGAGATCCACCAAGCAGCAATTGCAGAAGTTCATGGTATTGAAGCAGAGCTTGGTAAGCATGTGACTTCCCAGAAGATCTTGCTCCCTTCACCATCAAATGTGGTTGTCAGGGACAATGGTATCTGGTTCAGTTATATTGCAGAAGAGGAAAAGAAAGCAGCAACAGCAGTAGTAGCCAGCACAAGCACTTCATTCTCAACAGAAGTGCCACCCCAAGGATGAACACGCTAGTCATAATGCGTTGTTCTTATTTTGATTTGCTTTCCCTGTGTTTAGAGCGTAGAGTCACTAGGACAGCTGTCCTTTTCTATTTTTGAGAAAATTTCTATTATGGGAAAAGGACCATGAATTCTTTATTTCTGGGAAAAGTCTTTAAAGGACAAGTGTAAAATCCAGGTGGCAGCCCAAGAGGCATTTTGTAAAGGACAATTCTGGGAAAAGTCTTTAAAGGACAAGTGTAAGCTTGTACGAACTATTTTGCACTTGCTTCTAGAAAATGAATTTGCCTAATATAAGCCTGGAGAGGACGCATTTTGCCTGGGAATGTGTGTATGATGTCTGTTGGATTCTTCTGGTGACATTTATACCTATTATAGTGAAATCTTTCTCTGCTGTTCGAATTATTTCTATGCAATGAATGATTTTACTATGCTCCGTGCAATAATGTTTCTCTCATATGAGTAATAGACTACTTTCACATGTATTAAAAGCTATCTTTTATATTCTTCCTTTCTTGCTGTGGATGTATCTTTATGATTTAATGGTTATCTATTGATCTTCAGATGCTTCTTTTAGCACATTACTCATACTTATAGTTTTGCTCCTTGCAGGGACAGATTAGATTTATTTCAATTTTAGACACAGATTTGTTTCATGTTCTGCATTTAGATTAAGTTAGCTTAGGCACTTGCATATCATTTTAACCATAAAATAAAAAAGAATGGTGGATCGGGCCATAACCGGTGTAATTGAAGCAAATCTCCAAATCTAACGGTAGCCGCATCCGATAACCAGACAGATTCCCCATACCAAACGGTGGACAATCTAATTGGGATAGTCGACGGGGGAGAATCCCTTTCTGCTTGATGCTGTGATCTTCGGGGCATCAACAGTTTTTGGCGATAGAAGGAGGGCCTAAAGTGCATGGCTGATAAAGGAAAATCTCCCACTGTAAAAAATGTTACTGAAAACCCGCTTAAAATAGGAATTTCAGACAGCCCAAATCTTGAAGTAGCAAATCAAGAAAACCCCATCTTTGATTCTGAACCTCAAGAAGTATTGTATGCTGTGCCTTTTGCAGAAATAGAAGATTTAAGGAGACATACACGATCTTATGTTAGACAACTAGGTGGTTTAAACACAGTAAATTTCCTCCCTAGGAAAAGTACTCCTAAAAAAGAACGACAATACACCCGTGATTCGATTCTTTTGCCAAATTTTGAAGAACTTGTGAATTTAACTTTGGAAGAAATTGTAGAACCCCTGAACAAAGTCGATCTTGAAAACCCAGAAAATCTTAGAGAACTTGTTACTCCAAAGAACACTCCATTTAATTCGTCAAACAATTCTCCACCTGATTCTCCACATAGAGACATGGCTGTACCTTCTTGGAGAGTGATGGGAGCATTGAATCTAGCAGGGCCATTCCACAATCTGCCTAAAAATCCAGAGAAAGTCTTGCCTAAATTCGACCCAGGAAAAGCCATTTCTGCTGAAGATCATCTCAAGAGTTTTTATTTAGCCCTGAATCTTTTAAATGTACAGCCTGAAGATGTAGTTTGTAGGCTTTTTCCATACACATTTGAGCTGAAAGTTTCTTCCTAGTATTTTAGCTTACAACCTAGCTCAATTTCCAGCTGGGATGAATTTGAAACATGTTTCTTAAAGAAGTATGGAAATCAAAAGACTGTAGCTATACTCATGGAAGAATTATTGTCCATGAGAATGGAAAAGAAAGAAAAGGTTCAAGACTTCAACCAAAGGTTCACAACACTCTTAAATAATTTCAGTGAAGCAAATAAACCAGCAGAGGAATCTCTGGTTGAATATTATACAACAACTCTTGAAGGGCCCATAGCAATGTTCGTTAAAAGATCTAAGAAAACCACCCGGATAGAAAATTTTGAAGAAGCTAGAAAGGTGGAAGAAGAAGCAGACAACATTGCTAAACATGCCTTAGATGCAGAAACAAAACCAACAGCTAGTAAAAAAACCTTTCTTCTCACTAGAAATAAAGAAGAGTCATCAGCAGACATAGAGAACGTAGTTAAGATGATGCAGAAGTTGTCCAATAAAATTGTAGATCTTGAGAAAGATAAAGCTGCTAGTACATCTAGGAAACCTTTCAAGCCATTTTACAAGAAGAGAGAAGATGGTGATCAACCTCATCCACCTATGAACACTTCTCCTGTTTTAAATCTCAATGAAATAGGGATGAAAAACTTTTGTACCTTTCATCAAGAACCGCACTCGGAAAAGAGCTTCCCACAATGGATTAACTCTATGAGTTTAGTCATGAACCAAATGCTAGATTCACAGATTCCAGATCAAGACAATCCTCCAGAGGAATCAAGCCCTGAGATAGAGGAACCATCCCTAGACACCACTATGGTGCTATGGGATTGGGTACCTTTAGCGGAATTGGTAGAAGAAGATCCCGTGGAAAGATCAGTCTCTGCTGTAAACATTAACACTCGTAGTAAAGGTCCCATTACAGATCCTATGCCAAGCTCAACTATTCCCAAGCCTAAAATTTCAAAAGAACTACCTAGAAGACATATAACAATCATTCCACCACAACCTAAAGCCAACCCAACAGCGGCCAAGCAGCCAAGCATTGACACCACAGTTCAACAACCGAAGGTCATGATGAATAAAACAAACCATCCAACTAGAATTGTAAAAGAATTTGATATAGGATATGACATTATTGAAGATATAAAGAAAGTAAAAGCAAATGTATCAATATTCGATATGTGCAGTTTGCCTCAGCAACGAGACAAGTTGTTGCATGCTCTTCAATCCCAGCCCAGCACTCCATTAACAGATACTCAATAAGATCCTGAAATTAATGAGGCTAGTATCGACGGGAAATCCAAATCTTAGACGTTGCCATTTCTTTTAACTTTTGAAATTTTCAATCACAATGTTCACAATTGTCTGGTAGATTCCGGAGCATCTTCAAATGTCATGCCACTGTCAATCTGTAAAAAATTAATGGGCAACCAATTCCATCTCCCGCCCAGATTATTTAGTTAGATAGGACTGCTGCTAAGGTTATCGGGGAAATGAAAGATGTCCTCATTAGGTTGTCAGCAGATTCTAGAGTCAGCCAGTTCATTGATATAATGGTGGTTGATATCCCCGAATCCTATGGTTTGATCCTAAGTAGAGACTGGTCCACAAAGTTGAATGGTTACTTTGCAACTGATTGGTCCCTTATCAAAACAGACAGAATCAGATCAAGGTTCTGAGAGAGCCACACATGAAACAAAATGTAACTCAACTAGAAGGAAAGAATGAAGTTGTAGCCTTCTCATCCTCAATCTTGGGAAATTATTTCTTAGAAATTGATCCGGGTAATTATTAGTCTGAAACTGTTAGCCATGAATCAGATAAACAGTCCGATCTCCTTCATTTTTCTCGGACTGATGATGTTGACTGTAATATAGTTAGTTTAGTCACTAACTTAGATCATAAAGATACTAACTTAGCTAGATCAAACGATTTTTTTTGGACATTGTACTTTGATGGTTCTAAAACTTTGGAAGGATCCGGAGCCAGTTGTGTTCTGATGGATCCGGAAAGAAATAAGTATTTTTTGTCCTGTAGGTTAGAATTTGCTTGTACTAACAACATTGTTGAATATAAAGCTTTGGTACATGGATTAAAGAAGGCCATCGGTTTAAATGTTAAATACCTGAAGGTTTTTGGTGACTCAGAAATAGTTGTGAGACAGGTAACAGATACCATTCATTGTCTCTCACCTCATTTGAAAGGTTATCAGGTTGAGGTATGGGATTTAACTATGCATTTTGATGCTTTCAATATAAAGTCTATTCCTAGATTGCAAAATTCTGTAGCTGATTTGTTAGCAACATCCGCTTCTAGATTGGTGCCAACTAATAACAAGTGCTCAATTTAATTAATTTTCAGGCCTTCTTTCCCTGACAATATCACAAACTTTAGAGTCTTTGATGATGACGAATAGATTATCAGTTTTCTAACGAATGAAGACATTTTCCAAGGAGCTGTGATAGATGAAGAAGAACACGATTTTGATTTACAAAAGAAGGATACAGCTAAAGGAAATTTCATCCCCAAAGGGGTAAGGTCACTTGAAATGCTGTTTGATCTTCAGAGTAAGTTCAAAAGGCCAGCAAATACAAAGACCAATAGTTCATCAATGCAGCATGAGTTAGTTAATTTGGGCACCGAGGCTGAACCAAAGTTTGTCAACCTTGGAAAATGTTGTTCACCGGGAGAAAGCAATAGGTTCATCAAACTATTTCGACAATATAAGGATGTTTTTGCATGGAATTATGAAGATCTGAAAACATATCACGTGCGCATTATTTAGCATGTCATACCAATGAAAGCGGGTGTCAAGCCATTTCAGCAGCAATTAAGAAGGATGCATCCTACTCTGGAACCTTTGATTCAAAAGGAATTGAAGAAGCTACTGGACGCCAAAATAATCTTTAAGGTCCGACATTCTGAGTGGGTTGCTAACTTAGTTCCCATGAGAAAGAAGTGAGGAGAGATAAGACTAGGTGTTGACTTCAGAAATTTAAATAGGGCTTTAGATAAAGACAACTATCCCGTCCCTTCAATGGAACAAATTCTTCAAATGGTGTCAGGATCTGAGCTATTTTCCCTTCTCGATGGTTTCTTTGGTTACAATCAAGTATTAGTAGCCGAAGAAGATCGTCTTAAGACTACTTTCCGCACTAAGTGGGGAACTTTCACATATAGAAGGATGCCATTTGGCCTGATAAACGCAGGAGCTACATTCCAGCGAGCAATGGATATCACCTTCCGAGGATTGGGCGGCCATTGTGTTGTTGTCTATCTAGATGATGTGACAGTTTTTTCGAAGAAAAGGGAAGACCATGTTGTTCATTTGAAACATATTTTTGATTGTTGTCGGAAATATGGTATCTCATTGAATCCCAAGAAGAGTGTGTTTGCTGTTCCCGAAGGTAAACTATTGGGCCATATCATTTCCAAAAGAGGAGTATCAATAGATCAGGAAAGAGTACAAGCTATCAATAAAATTCCAATGCCTCATAACAAGAAATCCATGCAGTCCTTTATGGGCACTATCAATTTCGTCCGAAGGTTTGTTCCAGATTTCACGCAAATGGTTAAACCTTTACAGCAAATGGTCAAGCAAAGCATACAGTTCAAGTGGACAGACTTAGAAAAGGATGCGTTCAGAGACATTAAGGCAGCCATAGCTAAAGCTCCTTCCTTAAGAAGCCCAGATTTTGACAAAGATTTTATTTTGTATACCTTTGCTTCAGATGACTCTCTCATGGCTGTGCTCACGCAAAAGGTGGAACTAGGGGACGAGTACCCAATCTCGTTTATGAGCACTAGTCTGCAAGGTGCTGAACTAAATTATCTTGTTGTCGACAAGCATGCGTATGCTGTCTTCAAAGCAGTCAAATAGTTCAGACCATATATTCTTAATAACAGAACTAAGGTTATAGTTCCCCACCCAGCTGTTAGATCCATTTTCGTTCAAAAGGAATTAGGAGAAAGGAGGGGAAACTGGGTCACAGCTCTTCAAGAATATGACTTAGAATTTAAGTTGGCCACTATCATCAAAGGACAAGGCATGTGCAAATTGCTTACAAAAAATCTGACTGATGAAGAGCAGCATTGGAAAAATGAATCTAAGCTGAATTCAGTTGAAGTATGTCCTATCTTCACAGCTCTTCAATCATGGTATAGGGATCTAGTGCATTATTTGCAGCAAGGATACCTACCTGAGCACTGGAGCTCTAAGCAAAGAAGGGCGCTCCGTTTGAAATCAGCAGCTTATCAAATCATTGATGGGATACTTTTTAGAAAAAATTACGATGGAATTTTTCTTAGATGTCTAGAAAAGGAAGATGCAAGTAAAGTTGTCAAAGAATTACACGATGGTCCCGCTGGTGGACATTATTCAGGGGAGACAACAGCTCACAAGATACTTAGAGCTGGATATTATTGGCCCAATCTATTCCGAGATGCCCATATGTATGCATAGAACTGTGATATATGCCAAAGAAGTGCTGGGAAATTACCTAAGGCAGCAGGACCCTTGCAGCCGGTTATTATCTCTAAACCTTTTGAACAATGGGGCATAGATGTTATTGGAGAGATAAACCCAAATTCTTATTTACAACATCGATACATCCTGACGGCTACCGACTACTTCACCAGATGGACGGAGGCTATCCCATTGCGCAAGATCAATGAAGATGCAGTCATTGGTTTCTTGAAGGAAAACATCATAACCAGGTTTGGGGTTCCAATTTCCCTTGTTTTTGATAATGCTCCTTATTTCTTGTCTTTTAAGATAAATGAATTTTTTTATGAATGGGGAATTAAACTGCATTATTCAGCCAATTATTACCCTCAAGGAAATGGATTAGTTGAATCTTCAAACAAAAACCTCATTCGAATTCTCAAGAAGACTGTGATAGAAAATCAACGAAGTTGGCATATAGCTCTCCCAAATGCCTTATGGGAAGATAGGGTGACTCCAAAGAACATATTAGGGATTTCCCCTTACACTCTCGTCTATGGAAAGGAATCCATCCTCCCTCCCAACATCTTGCTTCCATCCTTACAGTTGTCCCAAGCCTCTCAAGGGTCTGGTAGCCAAGTCTTACAATCCAGGATCAATACCTTGCTTCAACTTGAAGAAGTCCGACATAAAGCTAAAGACCAATTCCATCAGCACCAAGACATAGTCAAAAGATGGTTCGATAAGAGGAAGTCCAATAAAAGAAGTTTTGAAATTGAGGATTTAGTCCTGAAATGGGACCATAATCATGAAGGCAAGGGGATGCACACAAAATTCCAAGATTTAAGGTTAGGCCCTTACCAAATTTTTGCAAAGCTCGGCCCATCCACTTACAAGCTGATAGACCTCCAGGGAGAGGAAGTAACCCCTCCTCTCAATGGCCTCGCCTTGAAACAATACTTTGCGTAGTCTCAATGAGACTTTCTGTACATAAATAAAAAATTTCTTTTATTTTGCTTTAGCCCCTTGTTTTCATTGTTTTCAGCTATGTTGTTTCTTTTCTCAGCATTTGAACTTTTTGTACAAAGTTTGTTTTCTGAAAACATCTACGGTCGGGCCCCTCATCAAGTTAGATCTCTCAAAGAAATCTCACAACTCATGAAGTTGAAAATACCCTAAAATGAAAGTTTATCTATGTATTTTGCTCTTGCTGAACGTTCTCCAGAAGGAAGAAAGCGTATTATGTTAGTCACACTAACCCTTGTTTAAATAGCAGAGATCTATGATTATCTTTATTTACTATCTTCAGGATCCATCCACTCTGACACTTAAAAGCATCTCAAGAAGGTCACTGAAGTTGGACCCACGGAGAGTAGCACATCTCGAAGGCATAGGGTATTGAAATGACTCCATGCTGCAAATCTAACAGCCAAAATGGCTTATAATCAAGGGTCTGTTTTCCAGATATTCTCGCCTCAATTAAAGCATGGTTGAGACAAAAGCAAAGAAAGAAAGTTGTCCAAAAGACTCAGCTCAAGCTAGGATCCTCTCCGTTCGTGAGGCTTGATCAATCAATAAAATCTCTCACTTACACAAAAGGACATTATGGATTGAGGAGCCAAAATCAAAGATCATATTTAAAGAAAATATTTATGGAAGGCTCAAACAACAAAGCTGTCAAATGAATGAACATCCAAAAGGATGCAGGCGGCATGGGAATGAGGAACAAGAGCAATAATGTCTATGAGAAGTTGTTGGAAATCCTGTGGAGTCCGATAGCAGTGGCCATCTGAAAGATGAATCTTCTAAAATGAACCCCATATGTTGGCCCTTTGAAAGTATTAAAGATGTCTTCATCAAAGCTCCCCTTTTCCCAATGGCCAACAGATAAAGTGACTTCTTCCTTTGGCGAGATTCGAATGCTTAGCTGAATATTGCATATAAGATGGACAACTTTTAAGAAGGTTTCCGATTAACAAGAGGGATTTTTCAGAGATCTGTGTTCACCAGCGATTCGCCAATTGTTGTTGCAACAACATCCCCCCCATTTTTTTTTGTAGATATTGGGGCCCCTCCTTTCATTTTCCTAGAAAGTCTGCCTAAAAGAGTTAAGTCTCCTTTGAAAAAACTTTTTGAACTTAGTTTTGTTTCAACTAGGGAATCTGTTTTAAAATTGAAGTTTTTCTTCTAAGTCAAAACTCACAATTCTTTCCCGAAATTGCAGAAGAACTCAAATTTCTCTCCCGAAATGGTAGAAGAACTTGGGATGTTCACCCGCAACTGTGGAAAGACTTAAAATTTCTCCCCGAAATAGCGAAAGCACTTACATATTCTTTGGACTTCGGATGAAATCAAATTTCTCTCCCGAAACGGTGGAAACACTTGTAAAGTTTTGCCGCAATGGGTGCCCTCTTACCAAGTCCCCGGGCCATCCACTTTGCGGGAAAGATTTACCAAAATTTTTCGTCATTTGCGGAAAAACTTCCCGAGTCCTTCTGCAACGGCAGAACAACTCAAGAAATTACGCCGTGATAAAATTTTGGGAGAGTCAATTTTGGAAGAACTCGCAAAGTCCTCCCGAAACGTCGAGATAACTCACGAACTCGCACCGTAAATGTCTCTTAGCTCGACGACTCTGGAACAACTCGCCAAACCTTTCCGCCAAAGCGAAGCGTCTTCCTCACTTCTCCCGCAATAAGTGGGTGCCTCACCAAGCCTCCCGCTCTTCGAGAGGAAATCATGAGTTCTGGCTGCAACTGCGAACGAAACTCACGAGTCCTTGCCGCAATCGACGGTCACGCTTAAATTCCAAACATGGTGAAATGACCCTGTCGTCCCTAGGCTTAACCCCGTTTTAATGTCGCCACCTACCCAATTAAATGCCCACACGTGTTGGGTCATATATAAGGGCAGTGGGGGTTTATTGTCCCCATTGTTAGATTTTGATTCAAAGAACGCCATTTGGGAGATTGCACAGTTTTACTCCAGCTCAGTGCATTCACCACTGTGTCAACCTCGCTCCACTACTGTTTCATCTCCAGGTAGGTGTTTCTACCATTATCTTTGTCTTATCTATACGTTGAGGCTTTCTTGGGTGTTTTCCGTTTCATTACGTGGCTGGTAGGCACTTGTAGCAATGTATCCTTTAAAATTTTACAGCCACTGCGGCCCCCAAAAAATTCTCATCGCTGACAACTAGGAGTCATAACCATGCCGGTCATTCCCAGTTGGCCCTTTGTCTCTGAGTTGTTCGAACTTGGTTATTTTCGCCGACCACATTTCTGTCGTGCTCCTACCTAGATATACTCAAATCCAAGTTTTTATGTCGGCTACATGCTGCTTCTCAAATACTATCGAACACAAAGCAGCACCAGTAATAGCTGGTTGGGATACTCAACCGCTCGCTTGTTTGGCTCAGATACCGATTGTTAAAAATGGTTTCGTTATATATTTTCTGTTTCCTCATAGGATTTCCCAATACGAGCCAACCTACCATTAGCTGTTAGAAGTGCCTATGATGAAGGACATCCTATCTCCAAAGACTAGGAGGGAAGTGGGTTATACACGTCGTACGCCTACCTTTTCGGAAGCATTTCAAAAGTTCCTAACCAGGCATTGTCTCCCTAGAATGATCAAGTTTGAGGACCATATTTTGTTTTCTTGGATAATCTATGTTTGGTTTGCTTCCCCATCATGCAGCCTTATAATTTTGTTTATATTTATCATCATCATGCTAAAACTGTCTTGCTCTATGTTCCACTCTCATAATGTGTTACAATTTTATATTCATTCACATATGGTTGATGACAGGGATAAACCACGATGCCAAAAGGTGGTAGAAATAAAGCTAAAATGATGGAGCAAGAGCAAGTGCAACCAAGGACTGAAACTCTTTTTCAAGACACTAAGTGTACCACCGACGTTCCTCCTGAGGTCCGGTGGGGAGATGTTTATCGGATGATCAGGGACCAAGATATCCCAGACGTGTTATTAGAAGAAGAGTAAATCTACCTCAACATCAGAACTTCCAGCATAGCCAGGGCTTCTACTCACCTTGAATTGTTCCCGTGCTCTGAAGTGATCGGGTGGATATTGGAACATGCCAACCCACAAACAAGAGTGTTGCATGACAGCAAGGGAGAGCCTTTCGCTTCATTCCATTTAGCTTATATTGCAGCAGCCTACAAATTCTCACGTCCCCAGCAAGCTCTAAACGATGAATGGTTGGGACAAATGAATAATCTCGAGATGGCTAAGAGGCTGTTGATCATAGGCAAGTAGCTGAGAAAGAGAGATAATGATGAATATGATGTTCCGAGCCTAAGACCTCCTTTTAGGTTAATTGCCCTGATGTTAAGCAGAATTTTCGGTATGCCCGATGGCACTGTATATAGGATACAGTGGGCTCCCATAATCCACTTCATAGCATTCAAATGAACTGTGTTTGATTGGGGTACTATTCTCTCAGACAGTTTGGCGTCCATGGTGGCCGCAGCTAGAGAACGTTTGGCCTTAAAAAAGTTAGAATTTTACATGTCTTCATATCTTATTGATTGCATTTTGGCCAAGCTCTCTTTCCCCAGGCTAGGTTGCACGTGGGATCAGGCCAACGCCCTGGTATACACTGCCTATAAAATAATGTGGGCTCAAAATTACAGAGCAAACTATAAGCTCATCTGCGAAGAGTTCATCATGCCTCTGTATGAGCAGATGTTCAATGAAGAGCCCAATTTCCTGTCAGAAAATGCCATGGAAGTCTTGAAAAATTATGGTGATTTTTACTTCTCAGAACAGGGCACTTACATCAGGATGTTTGGAGGTACCAAAGCACCATACATTTTGCCAAAATATGCCACTGCTTGTGTAGTCCTGAAGGAAGCAGTCAGGAAATTTTTTCTTGATGGAATAGGAGTGCTTAATAAGCAGCATAAGGCTTCCTTCCCTCCTTTTCCTTTCTGCATAGGATCCTATAAATTCTCAGGGGTTGCAACAACCGAGGAGTACATTCAAGAGTTGAAAGATTTCCACTTCGGTGAGGTAATCTTCCATAGAAATGACAGGTGGAGCAAGGTTGCCGAGCATTTCAAGGAGGTATATGCTCGTTTGTGTATGCCCATTACTATGATGCAGAGGAAGAAGTGTTCAAGGGCATCAGGAACATGACTGAGTTGAAGATTTGTCGTCACGGCAGTGGAGCTAGCTCTAGCTCTGCCATAGCCCGAGAATCCAGTCTACGGAAAGAAAGGGAGGCAGCTAAGGCCCTGGCCCATGAAGAGAAAAGTTTGAAAGAAGAATCAAGACTGCAACAGGAAGCTGAAGAGGCAAGATTGCAGAGAGAAGCTGAGGAGGCAAAATAGCATAATGAAGCAGAGGAACGAGAGCAGAGGGAGGCAATTGAAAATCAGCAGCGGGCTGAAGAGGAAGAAAGAAGGCATAAAACTGAAGAGGAACAAAAGGCGAAAAAAGAGCTTAAGACCAATGAAGATGCCTAGGCGGGTGGCTCCGGCACCAAAGATATGGAAATAGACCCATCTCAGGTAGTGCAGACCCCACCCACGGGGACAGAAGTCCATGTAAGAGATCTCCTGATCATCCCTTACACCCCATCCGAAGATCATACTGTGTCCCGATGGGATGAATTTGTGTATTATAAGAAGAGGAAGGCGGTGGTCTTGAAGTCAAAAGAGAGGATAAAGAGACTTTTCCAAGCAGCTATTGTCACCCAGCGGGAGACCACGGTTATGCAAAATACAAATAAGGCTCCCATAGCCATGGAATCCGCCACTGTGTCAGCAGCAAAAGCAACAAAGGATAATGTGATCGATATGGTCAAAGAATTTGAGTCAACAAAGAGGAGAGCTCGCATGGTGCAACATACTGTGGCTAATGAGCAGGCTTACAGGGATCTTGTAGTGAATAAATATAATCGCCTGTCTGCTGATCACAAGGAATTGTCAGATAAGTATCACCATCTAGAAGAAGAAAAGGAGCACTTGGCAATCCAGACGATGGTTCTAGAAGCGGAAAAGGATGATTCTGAAGTTAGAGTTTTTCATCTGGAAGCAGATAAACATGCAATGGTTGAACAGCTAGAACAAGCAGAAAGCAGAGCGATGGATATGTCTCCCTTTCATGAGCAGTCCTGTGACATTTTGAGACAAATGCATGCCACACAGGAGCTGATTACTGAGGAAGTGTGCGAGCTCAAGACCATGATGGTTAGGTTGAAAGAAATCAATGTAGATACCGATTGTTTGGCTCAGATACCGATTGTTGAAAATGGTTTCGTTATATATTTTCGGTTTCCTCATAGGATTTCCCAATCCGAGCCAACCTACGATTAGCCGTTAGAAGTGCCTATGATGAAGGACATCCTATCTCCAAAGACTAGGAGGGAAGTGAGTTTTACACATTGTATGCCTACCTTTTCAGAAGCATTTCAAAAGCTCCTAACCAGGCATTGTCTCCCTAGAATGATCAAGTCTGAGGACCATATTTTGTTTTCTTGGATAATCTATGTTTGGTTTGCTTCCCCAACATGCAGCCTTATAATTTTGTTTATATTTATCATCAGCATGCTAAAAGTGTCTTGCTCTATGTTACACTCTCATAATGTGTTACAATTTTATTTTCATTCACATATGGTTGATGACAGGGATAAGCCACGATGCCAAAAGGTGGTAGAAAGAAAGCTAAAATGATGGAGCCAGAGCCAGTGCAACCAAGGACTGAAACTCTTTTTCAAGACACTAAGTGTACCACGGGAATTCCTCCTGAGGTCCGGTGGGGAGATGTTTACCGGATGATCAGGGACCAAGATATCCCAGACGTGTTATTAGAAGAAGATCGAATATACCTCAACATTAGAACTTCCGACATAGCCAGGGCTTCTACTCACCCTTAATTGTTCCCATGCTCTGAAGTGATTGGGTGGATATTGGAACATGCCAACCCACAAACAAGAGTGTTGCATGATAGTAAGGGAGAGTCTTTCGCTTCATTCCATCCAGCTTATATTGTAGCAGCCTACAAATTCTTACGTCCCCAGCAAGCTCTAAACGATGAATGGTTGGGATAGATGAATAATCTGGAGATGGATAAGAGGCTGTTGATCATAGGAAAGCATCTGAGGAAGAGCGATAATGATGAATATGACGTTCAGAGCCCAAGACCTCCTTTTAGGTTAATTGCCCTGATGTTAAGCAGAATTTTCGTTATGCCCGATGGCACTGTATATAGGATACGGTGGGATCCCATAATCCACTTCATAGCATTTAAAGGAACTGTGTTTGATTGGGCTACTATTCTCTGGGATAGTTTGGCGTCCACGGTGGCCGCAGCTAGAGAAGTTTTGGCCTTAAAAAAGTTAGAATTTTACATGTCTTCATATCTTCTTGATTGCATTTTGGCCAAGCTCTCTTTCCCTAGGCTAGGTTGCATGTGGGATCAGGCCAACACCCCGGTATAGACTGCCTATAAAATAATGTGGGCTCAAAATTACAGAGCAAACTATAAGCTCATCTGCAAAGAGTTCATCATGCCTCTGTATGAGTAGATGTTCAATGAAGAGCCCAATTTCCTGTCAGAAAATGCCATGGAAGTCCTGGAAAATTATGGCGATTTTTACTTCTCAGAACAGGGCACTTACATCAGGATGTTTGGAGGTACCAAAGCACCATACATTTTGCCAAAATATGCCATTGACTATGCAGTCCTGAAGGAAGCAGTCAGACAAGTTTTCCTTGATGGAATAGGAGGAGTGCTTAATAAGTAGCACAAGGCTTCCTTACCTCATTTGCCTTTCTGCATAGGAGCCTATAAATTCTCAGGGGTTGCAACAGCGGAGGAGTACATTCAAGAGTTGAAAGCTTTCCACTTCGGTGAGGTAATCTTCCATAGAAATGACAGGCGGAGCAAGGTTGCTAAGGATTGCAAGGAGGTATATGCTCATTTTGAGTATGCCCATTACTATGATGCAGAGGAAGAAGTGTTCAGGGCCATCAGCAACATGACTGAGTTGCAGATTTGTCATCAGGGTAGTGGAGCTAGCTCTAGCTCTGCCACAGCCCAAGAAGCCAGTCTACGGAAAGAAAGGGAGGCAGCTAAGGCCCTGGCCCGTGAAGAGCAAAGATTGAAAGAAGAAGCAAGACTGCAACAGGAAGTTGAAGAAGCAAGATTGCAGAGAGAAGCTGAGGAGGCAAGACAGCAGAAGGAAGCAGAGGAACGAGAGCAGAGGGAGGCAATTGAAAATCAACAACGGGTTGAAGAAGAAGAAAGAAGGCGTAAAGCTGAAGAGGAACAAAAGGTGGAAGAAGAGCTTAAGACCAATAAAGATGCCCAGGCGGGTGGCTCCGGCACCCAAGATATGGAAATAGACCCATCTCAGGTAGTACAGACCCCACCCATGAGGACAGAATTCCATGTAAGAGATCTCTCGATCATCCCTTACACCCCATCCAAATATCATACTATGTCCGATGGGATGAGTTTGTGTATTATAAGAAGAGGAAGGCGGTGGTCTTGAAGTCAAAAGAGATGATAAAGAGACTTTTCCAAGCAGCTATTGTCACCCAGCGGGAGACCACGGTTATGCAAAATACAAATAAGGCTCCCATAGCCATGGCATCCACCACTGTGTCAGCAGCAAAAGCAACAAAGGATAATGTGATCGATATGGTCAAAGAATTTGAGTCAACAAAGAGGAGAGCTCACATGGTGCAACATACTGTGGCTAATGAGCAGGCTTACAGGGATCTTGTAGTGAATAAATATAATCGCCTGTCTACTGATCATAAGGAATTGTCAGATAAGTATCGCCATCTAGAAGAAGAAAAGGAGCACCTGGCAATCCAGATGATGGTTCTAGAAGCGGAAAAGGATGATTCTGAAGCTAGAGTTTTTCATCTGGAAGCAGATAAACAGACAATGGTTGAACAACTAGAACAAGCAGAAAGCAGAGCGATGGATATGTATCCCTTTCATGAGCAGTCCTGTGACATTTTGAGACAAATGCATGCCACACAGGAGCTGATTACTGAGGAAGTGTGCGGGCTCAAGACCATGATGGTTAGGTTGAAAGAATTCAATGTAGATACCGATTGTTTGGCTCAGATACCGATTGTTGAAAATGGTTTCGTTATATATTTTCGGATTCCTCATAGGATTTCCCAATCCGAGCCAACCTACCATTAGCCGTTAGAAGTGCCTATGATGAAGGACATCCTATCTCCAAAGACTAGGAGGGAAGTGGGTTTTACACGTTGTATGCCTACCTTTTCAGAAGCATTTCAAAAGCTCCTAACCAGGCATTGTCTCCCTAGAACGATCAAGTCTGAGGACCATATTTTGTTTTCTTGGATAATCTATGTTTGGTTTGCTTCCCCAGCATGCAGCCTTATAATTTTGTTTATATTTATCATCAGCATGCTAAAAGTGTCTTGCTCTATGTTACACTCTCATAATGTGTTACAATTTTATATTCATTCACATATGGTTGATGAAAGGGATAAGCCACGATGCCAAAAGGTGGTAGAAAGAAAGCTAAAATGATGGAGCCAGAGCCAGTGCAACCAAGGACTGAAACTCTTTTTCAAGACACTAAGTGTACCACCGGTGTTCCTCCCACGGTCCAGTGGGGAGATGTTTACCAGATGATCAGGGACCAAGATATCCAAGATGTGTTATTAGAAGAAGGGCAAATCTACCTCAACATCAGAACTTCCGGCATAGCCAGGGCTTCCACTTGCCCTGAATTGTTCCCGTGCTCTAAAGCGATCGGGTGGATATTGGAACATGCCAACCCACAAACAAGAGTGTTGCATGACATCAAGGGAGATCCTTTCGCTTCATTCCATCCAGCTTATATTGCAGCAGCCTACAAATTTTCACGTCCCCAGCAAGCTCTAAACGATGAATGGTTGGGACAGATGAATAATCTCGAGATGGCTAAGAGGCTGTTGATCACAGGAAAGCAGCTGAGGAAGAGAGATAATGATGAATATGATGTTCAGAGCCTAAGACCCTCCTTTTAGGTTAATTGCCCTGATGTTAAGCAGAATTTTCAGTATGCCCGATGGAACTATATATAGGATACAGTGGGCTCCAATAATCCACTTCATAGCATTCAAAGGAACTGTGTTTGATTGGGCTACTATTCTCTGGGATAGTTTGGCGTCCACGGTGGCCGTAGCTAGAGAAGGCTTGGCCTTAAAAAAGTCAAAATTTTACATGTCTTCATATCTTACTGATTGCATTTTTGCCAAGCTCTCTTTCCCCAGGCTAGGTTGCACGTGGGATCAGGCCAACACCCCGGTATACACTACCTATAAAATAATGTGGGCTCAAAATTACAGAGCAAACTATAAGCTCATCTGCAAACAGTTCATCATGCCTCTATATGAGCAGATGTTCAATGAAGAGCCCAATTACCTGTCAGAAAATTCCATGGAAGTCCTGGAAAATTATGGCGATTTTTACTTCTCAGAACAAGGCACTTACATCAGGATGTTTGGAGGTACCAAAGCACCATACTTTTTCCAAAATACGCCACTGATTATGTAGTCCTGAAGGAAGCAGTCAGGGAAGTTTGCCTTCATGGAATAGGAGGAGTGCTTAATAAGCAACATAAGGCTTCCTTCCCTCCTTTGCCTTTCTTCATAGGAGCCTATAAATTCTCAGGGGTTGCAATAGCCGAGGAGTACATTCAAGAGTTGAAAGCTTTCCACTTCGGTGAGGTAATATTCCATAGAAATGACAGACAAAGCAAGGTTGTCGAGCATTGCAAGGAGGTATATGCTCATTTTGAGTATGCCCATTACTACGATGCAGAGGAAGAAGTGTTCAGGGGCATCAGCAACATGACTGAGTTGCAGATTTGTCGTCATGGTAGTGGAGCTAGCTCTAGCTCTTCCATAGCTCAAGAAGCCAGTCTGCAGAAAGAAAGGGAGGCAGCTGAGGCCCTGGCCCATGAAGAGAAAATATTGAAAGAAGAAGCAAGACTGCAATAGGAAGCTGAAGAAGCAAGATTGCAGAGAGAAGTTGAGGAGGCAAGACAACAGAAGGAAGCAAAGGAACGAGAGTAGAGAGAGGCAATTGAAAATCAGTAGCAGGCTGAAGAAGATGAAAGAAGGCGTAAAGCTGAAGAGGAACAAAAGGCAGAAGAAGAGCTTAAGACCAATGAAGATGCCCAGGTGGGTAGCTCCGGTACCCAAGAAATTGAAATACACCCATCTCAGGTACTGCAAACCCCACCCACGGGGATAGAAGTCCATGTAAGAGATCTCCCGATCATCCCTTACACCCCATCGGAAGATCATACTGTGTCCCGATGGAATGAATTTGTGTATTATAAGAAGAGGAATGCAGTGTTCTTGAAGTTGGAAGAGAGGATAAAGAGACTTTTCCAAGCAGATATTGTCACCCGGCGAGAGACCACGGTTATGCAAAATACAAATAAGGCTCCCATAGCCATGGCATCTGTCGCTGTGTCAGAAGCAAAAGCAACAAAGGATAATGTGATCGATATGGTCAATGAATTTGATTCAACAAAGAGGAGAGCTCGCATGCTGCAACATACTGTGGCTAATGAGAAGGCTTACAGGGATCTTGTAGTGAATAAATATAATCGCCTGTTTGCTGATCACAAGGAATTGTCAGATAAGTATCACCATCTAGAAGAAGAAAAGGAGCACCTGGCAATCTAGATGATGGTTCTAGAAGCAGAAAAGAATGATTCTGAAGGTAGATTTTTTCATCTGGAAGTAGATAAATAGGCAATGGTTGAACAGCTAGAACAAGCAGAAAGCAAAGCGATGGATATGTCTCCCTTTCATGTGTAGTCCTGTCACATTTTGAGACAAATGCATGCCACACAGGAGTTGATTACTGAGGAAGTGTGCGGGCTCAAGACCATGATGGTTAGGTTGAAAGAAGTTAATGCAGATACCGATTGTTTGGCTCAGATACCGATTGTTGAAAAGGGTTTCATTATATATTTTCTATTTCCTCATAGTATTTCCCAATCCGAGCCAGCCTCACATTAGTCGTTAGAAGTGCCTATGATGAAGGACATCCTATCTCCAAATACTAGGAGGGAAGTGGGTTTTACACATCGTATGCTTACCTTTTCGGAAGCATTTTAAATGTTCCTAACCAGGCATTGTCTCCCTAGAATGATCAAGTCTGAGGACCATATTTTGTTTTCTTGGATAATCTATGTTTGGTTTGCTTCCCCGGCATGCAGCCTTATAATTTTGTTATATTTATCATCAGCATGCTAAAAATTTCTTGCTCTATGTTACACTCTCATAATGTGTTACAATTTTATATTTATTCACATATGGTTGATGACAAGGATAAGCCATGATGCCAAAAGGTGGTAGAAAGAAAGCTAAAATGATGGAGCCAGAGCCAGTGCAACCAAGGACTGAAACTCTTTTTCAAGACATTAAGTGTACCACCAGCGTTCCTCCCGAGGTCTGGTGGGGAGATGTTTATCGGATGATCAGGGACCAAGATATCCCAAACGTGTTATTAGAAGAAGAGCAAATCTACCTCAATATCAAAACTTCTGGCATAGCCAGGGCTTCTACTCGCCCTGAATTGTTCCCGTGCTCTGAAGTGATCGGGTGGATATTGGAACATGCCAACCCACAAACAAGAGTGTTGCATGACAGCAAGGGAGAGCCTTTCGCTTCATTCCATCCAGCTTATATTGCAGCAGCCTACAAATTCTCATGTCCCCAGCAAGCTCTAAACGATGAATGGTTGGGACAAATGAATAATCTCGAGATGGATAAGAGGTTTTTGATCACAGGAAAGCAGCCGAGGAAGAGAGATAATGATGAATATGATGTTCAGAGCCTAAGAGCTCCTTTTAGGTTAATTGCCCTGATGTTAAGCAGAATTTTTGGTATGCCCGATGGCACTGTATATAGGATAAAGTGGGCTCCCATAATCCACTTCTTAGCATTCAAAGGAACTGTGTTTGATTGGGCTACTATTCTCTGGGATAGTTTGGCGTCCACGGTGGCCGCAGCTAGAGAAGGTTTGGCCTTAAAAAAGTCAGAATTTTACATGTCTTCATATCTTATTGATTGCATTTTGGCGAAGCTCTCTTTCCCCAGGCTAGGTTGCACGTGGGATCAGGCCAACACCCCGATATACACTGCCTATAAAATAATGTGGGCTCAAAATTACAGAGAAAACTATAAGCTCATCTGCTAAGAGTTCATCATGCCTCTGTATGTGAAGATGTTCAATGAAGAGCCCAATTGCCTATCAGAAAATGCCATGGAAGTCCTGGAAAATTATGGCGATTTTTACTTCTTAGAACAGGGCACTTACATCAGGATGTTTGGAGGTACCAAAGCACCATACATTTTGCCAAAATACGCCACTGATTATGTATTCTTGAAGGAAGCAGTCAGGAAAGTTTTCCTTGATGGAATAGGAGGAGTGCTTAATAAGCAGCATAAGGCTTCCTTCCCTCCTTTTCCTTTTTGCATTAGAGCCTATAAATTCTCAGGGGTTGCAACAGCCAAGGAGTACATTCAAGAGTTGAAATCTTTCCACTTTGGTGAGGTAATCTTCCATAGAAATGACAGGTGTAGCAAGGTTTCCAAGCATTGCAAGGAGGTATATGCTCATTTTGAGTATGCCCATTACTATGATGCAGAGGAAGAAGTGTTCAGGGGCATCAGCAACATGACTAAGTTGCATATTTCTCGTCACGGCAGTGGAGCTAGCTCTAGCTCTGCCACAGCCCGAGAAGCCAGTTTGCGGAAAGAAAGGGAGGCAGTTGAGGCCCTGGCCCATGAAGAGAAAAGATTGAAAGAAGAAGCAAGAACTCAACAGGAAGCTGAAGAAGCAAGATTGCAGAGAGAAGCTGAGGAGGCAAGACAACAGAGGGAAGCAGAGGAATGAGAGCAGAGGGAGGCAATTGAAAATCAGCTGTGGGCTGAAGAAGAAGAGAGAAGGCGTAAAGTTGAAGAGGAAAAAAAGGCAGAAGAAGAGCTTAAGACTAATGAAGATGCCCAGACGGGTGGCTCCGACACCCAAGATATGGAAATAGACCCATCTCAGGTAGTGCAGACCCCACCCACAAGGACAGAAGTCCATGTAAGAGATCTCCTGATCATCCCTTACACCCCATCCGAAGATCATATTGTGTCCCGATGGGATGAATTTGTGTATTATAAGAAGAGGAAGGCGGTGGTATTGAAGTTGGAAGAGAGGATAAATAGACTTTTCCAAGTAGATATTGTCACCTAGCGGGAGACCATGGTTATGCAAAATACAAATAAGGCTCCCATAGCCATGGCATGCGTCGCTGTGTCAGTAGCAAAAGCAACAAAGGATAATGTGATCGATATGGTCAAAGAATTTGAGTCAACAAAGAGGAGAGCTCACATGCTGCAACATACTGTGGCTAATGAGCAGGCTTACAGGGATCTTGTAGTGAATAAATATAATCGCCTGTCTGCTGATCACAAGGAATTGTCAGATAAGTATCGCCATCTAGAAGAAGAAAAGGAGCACCTGGCAATCCAGATGATGGTTCTAGAAGCGGAAAAGAATGATTCTGAAGCTAGATTTTTTCATCTGGAAGCAGATAAACAGGCAATGGTTGAACAACTAGAACAAGCAGAAAGCAGAGCGATGGATATGTCTCCCTTTCATGAGCAGTCCTGTGACATTTTGAGACAAATGCATGCCACACAAGAGCTGATTACTGAGGAAGTGTGCGGGCTCAAGACCATGATGGTTAGGTTGAAAGAAGTCAATGCAGAAGCCATTAGGCTTAAAGGAAAATACACTCGGGTTAAAGCAAACATCTTGAGCTAGATGGAATGGAGAGAAGGGAAGGTTGATTTCCCCAAGCATCTCCCATTCACATTTGTAGATGATTTTAAGGAATATGTAGCCCTTATGCAGTTTTGCAGGAATTGTGGCCTCAAGTTGATGGCTAAGATCTAGGGAACAATTGAGAAAGGCAACAGCTTGTATCAAAAGATCCATGAAGTGCATGAACAATGCAAGCTGATTTTTCCTCAGTTGCTCGATGAGTTTCCAAGCAAAGAGCAGCGTTTGTCAGACTTGAAGGAAGAGATAGGCATTCAAATAGAATATGTAAGGAAGATTGATGTCCTGGCCACTGATGATATCCGTCACTATATTGGGTTGTCATCAGTATACAGTCATTTGCTTAAAGAGATCCACCAAGCAGCAATTGCAGAAATTCATGGTATTGAAGCAGAGCTTGGTAAGCATGCGACTTCCCAGAAGATCTTGCTCCCTTCACCATCAAATGTGGTTGTCAGGGACAATGGTATCTGGTTCAGTTATAATGCAGAAGAGGAAAAGAAAGCAGCAACAGCAGTAGCAGCCAGCACAAGCACTTCATTCCCAACAGAAGTGCCACCCCAAGGATGAACACGCTAGTCATAATGCGTTGTTCTTATTTTGATTTGCTTTCCCTGTGTTTAGAGCGTAGAGTCACTAGGACAGCTATCCTTTTCTATTTTTGAGAAAATTTCTATTATGGGAAAAGGACCACGAATTCTTTATTTCTGGGAAAAGTCTTTAAAGGAAAAGTGTGAAAGCCAGGTGGCATCCCAAGAGGCATTTTGTAAAAATATAAATAGAGGCTTAGGGAATAGTGTTTAGGGAGACTTTTGGCAGGGAAAGGAATTTTCTTAAGCTTGTACGAACTATTTTGCACTTGCTTCTAGAAAGTGAATTTGCCTAATATAAGCCTGGAGAGGATGCATTTTGCCTAGGAATGTGTGTATGATGTCTGTTGGATTCTTCTGGTGACATTTATGCCTATTATAGTGAAATATTTCTCTGTTGTTCGAATTATTTCTGTGCAATGAATGATTTTACTATGCTCTGTGCAATAATGTTTCTCTGATATGAGTAATAGAATGCTTTCACATGTATTAAAAGCTATCTTTTATATTCTTCCTTTCTTGTTGTGGATGTATCTTTATGATTTAATGGTTATCTATTGAGCTTCAGATGCTTCTTTCAGCACATTACTCATACTTATAGTTTTGCTCCTTGCAGGGATAGATTAGATTTATTTCAGTTTTAGACACAGATTTGTTTCAAGTTTTGCATTTAGATTAAGTTATCTTAGGTACTTGCATATCATTTTAACCATAAAATAAAAAAGAATGGTGGATTGGGCCATAACCGGTGTAATTGAAGCAAAACTCCAAATCTAACGGTAGTCGGAACCGCTAACCGAACGGATTCCCCATACCAAACAGTGGACAATCTAATTGGTATAGTCTACCGGGGAGAATCCCTTTCTGCTTGATGCTGCGATCTTCGGGGCATCAACAGTTAGCTGAGGCATCAACGACATCTCATCCCTCCTAGATGGCTTTCCAGTTCGCTGGCAAACATCGCAGGACCGCGCATATTCTGTCGCATCATTGTGCAGCGTCGCCCACTAGAGTCCTGCATGAAGCACCTTCTTGGCAGTCGCACAACCGCCATAGTGCCCCCCAGCCACTCCTGCATGCACTTCTGAAAAGATCTGCCCCTACTCATGAGGCAAGACACACCGCCACAATATCTCATCTGCACCCATGTTTTTATAACTCTCCTGCGATTAGCTGGAAGTCTGCGGCCTTAACCACCAATTGCTTCTTCTGTATGGTACCGGTCATCAGGAACTAAATGATTTCTTCAAAATATCCATCATGGACCTTGAACTTAAAAATTTGAGCATCCGACAATCCATCTTCAATGTTAGTTGGCTCCTCTCCTGTCTCAATCTGCGACAGATGATCGGGTCCATCATTCAAATGTCCTGGCTTCACAATTACATCAAAATCAAACTCCTGAAAAAGAAGTAGCCAACGACATATCCCTCCCCCCCAACACAGGCTTATTGACTAGGTATTTTAATGCAGAATGGTCGGTGAACATCTGAAAGTGTCCTCCTAATAAGTAATGTCGAAAATTCTGCAGTGCATACACCATCCCTAAGCCTTCCCTTTCTATAGTGGTATAGTTCCTTTCAGCCAACGACAACTTACGACTTGCGAAAGCAATGGCGTGATCTAGATCCCCCTCTCCTGGATGGGAAAGCACCACTCCGAGAGCGATCGATTATGCATCGACATGAACATGGAATTCCTTACTCTAGTTCGGAAAGACCAGTATCGGGGCTGAAGCCATCTTAGCTTTCAGCATCTCAAAACTGTCTTGACATTCAAGACTCCACTGAAAGACTGCATCTTTCTTCAATAGCTTCTCCATATGGGCGATAATCGCTGCATAACCCCTAATGAACTTGCGATAGTACCTCGTGTGACCCAACGTCACTCTCAACTGTTTAACGGTAGTCAGCAGTGTTAAGCTCAAGATAAGCGCAATCTTTGTGGGGTCGAATAACAAACCTTGCTTTCACACAATGTGACCCAGGAGTATGCCAAATGGTGCACATAAGATGCATTTATTCAAGTTAAACGATATCTGATGTTGTCGACAACACTCTAGCATCAACCGCAGGTTTTCCAGACGATCGCAGCTCAACCCATAGACTGTCTAGTCGTCCATGTATACCTGCAAAAACTTCTGAATAAAATCCTTGAAAGCAGCAACAACGACGCGCGAGAATATCGCAAGTGCATTCTTCAACCCAAACGTCATTACTGTGTACTGAAAACAGCCCCATTCTATCACAAAATTCGTCTTGTGGCGATCTTTCATAATGTGGATCTGATGATAGCTCGAGAACCCGTTTGTGAAGGAATACATCTCCCGGCCGCCCACACCTTCGAGTACCTCATCAATAAATGGTGTTAAAAAGGGATCATGCAAGCAGGTGTCATTCAACTTCCGCAGATCGAAACAAATGCGCACCTTGCCAGTCTTCTTATCCTGCACCACCATAGGACTGATCCATTCTGACTCTTCAACCAGTTCAATGATACCAACATCCAACATGTGATCAAGTTCTATCTTGACCCTCTCCTTATGGCACATATTTAGTTGGTATGGTCGCTACCTAATTGGTTTAGCGTCTGGTTTTAAGGGGATCTTCATCTCTCCTAAATCGCCCAAAATCCCTTTCATCTCAGGAAACTTTGTCAGAAACAAGTCTTGAAATTCATGTAGCAAGTTGGTGACTTTTCCTATCATCTCATCATCCCAATAATCTCCAACATTCACGAACTTGGGAATGGTCTCCGTACCAATATTAATCTTACGAAGCTTCAATGGTTGCCTGATCGGATCACTTGGCGCATCCGGTGCTACCACATTGCGGCTTCCTTTAGATTCCAAAATATTGACATTCCGTGGATCATCACTGTATTCAGGTCCACTAGTGATATTATAACATTCCATTATGGATTGCATCTAACAGTGCATATGCGGATCTGCAGGATATGCCACTGGAACAACCTTCAGAATCACATCGCGAATGATCTACAGAGTGTTATGGACATCCTAGTTGGGATCACCCAAACTCAATGTATGAGTAAAGCAAACTGTCAACTCCAACCAAGTAGTGATTTCTCCCTGCAATTCTGCTGTAGTATACCATGATCGCGACATTTCGTCCAAAGTATGGATAAATGCATGGACCCACTCATCTCTTGGTCAGGATGCCCATAATGTTTGACATTCCATCAAATGACTTATAGGGTTATGCCGACCATCATATTTCCCTGTACGGTAAACCTCGGTATTGCCGAAGCGAACTGTCATCAATCTCCTACATTACGGCCATCCATCGATTGATTTCTTATGTGTCGCCCACCAGCGTGCTAGAGCAGCCTTCAGTGCTTCATCCAATGCCAGCAGGCGCTGTGGTTCAAAAACTCTTTCCTCAAATGCCACCAGAAAGTCAGACAAACCAGGTAGCCCTTCGTATACCAGTAGTGTAACCGTTTCAGTGGCAAAGTGGCATAACGATTGTGTGACTAACCCACACTTGCGGAGCGACACCTCATGCAAGCGGTTCTGCCAATGTTCTAATGCATCATCATTGTCGGAAGAAGCAGAGCTGTCGTTGCACCATTCTATCTCACCGTTGGTAGTCGAATGAATATAATCTTCAAAAATGTTGAATGCATGGTCCCAGCCACTGGGATCTTCATCCTTCATTGGCTCAATGTATCTGCGTCCTTCAGCCAGATCCAACAGGGCTATGACTCTGAGATTGCGATTTTCAAAAGTCATCATCCACCTCTTAAAGTTGATTACTGCTCCACTATTGTTATCCCATCCAATCCCCAGCAACGCGATATAGGATCTTCCTCCTTCAACCACTTTGATGATGTCAAATTCAGCATAGGTCTTCATGCCCTCAGTGTCCACCACCAGATGTGGAACTCTCCTAATCGGTGTCACCTTAGCATGATTAGCTAACCGGAGCTGTACCGAAGACCAGCTCAATGGGGGGCTCCCCATTTTCTACCATGCCTGCTTGGTTAAGATGTTGACATCTGAACCAAGATCCAGAATAACCAAATCAACATCATAATCCCCAATTTGTATGTTCATGCACATCTCCTTACTTGTCTTCCACCACTGTAAGGAATTTATCGAAGATTCTTGTCGTCCCTTTGGTAGTCGCCGCAATAGCCCCTTAATCTCAGGAAGCGCAGTGGGATCCCTAGCCAACAGTAGACAACTCTCAAAAAATTTCTGCAAGGTGCCAGACTGCGCCGACGTACTTGCCTCTGATGTGGCATCAAAGACAGGGGGCATGTCGCAGACGATGGTCTTACCTTGAGATTTTTCTAGCGCTCGTCATGTCTGAAGGAATGTATCGCGATCCGAATCAATTTCAAATGACACCTTCTTCTGCCCTGCCAATCGAATGAGCGGATGCGGGCTATCCTCTCTCGTCATTGTACCACCCCGAGTGATAACTATGACAGCCACATCTTGTGGCCTTGGCTCTGCAGAAATTGTCGCAACATTCACACCTTGATTCTGATTTAGCAGTGGATTCCCTAGTTGGTTCACATTTTGGTTAACATTTTGATTTGGGCGTTGATTCTGGTTCTATGCCAGTTGTACCTGATTCTGTACCGGCTACTGCACCTGATTCTGATTCTGCAACTATGGAACATTTCCTGCCTGCCATTGCGCAATATCCCATGGGAAGTTCTCCACTGTATGATCTATAATAAAGAAAAATGTACACTGTGTCTACAGTAGTGGGAAATCTCGCTGATAGTGTCCCCAGATCTCACAGTGATAACACTGAACAGGTCCGCGACCTCCTCATTCTCCTCCACAACCAAATCCTCTGTCGCGTCCTCCCCGAAATCCTCCATTGAATCCACCCTGCTGTTGGTACTGCGGTTGACTAAACTGTTGTTGCATAGGAGCTAGTTGCATGCCCTGCCCTTGCTGCACATACTATGGTTGTTGAACGTACTGTGGCTACTATGGAGCCATTCGCATCGGAGCATACTGCGGCATAAACTGCTATGGTTGTTGTTGCGGTACAAACTGTACCTGTGGTTGAGGCAGCGAATGGGCTACCTGTGGTTGTTGTACGTCACGTTGGTCATCCTTTACATAGAATGCATCGTACGTTCTCTCATGAAGCAACCCATATGCCCAGCAATCTTTGTCATCATGTCCCACAGATTTACAGAATGTACAATATAGATTCATCGGTTTTGTGACCATTTTCTGCATGTATTAGCATTCCTCATAGCGATGCCCATATAACTGACAAACGCGACACCATGACATGCCACTTCCACTCAACAGATTTGGTTCTCCTGAAACCAGATAATTGTGGAAGTTCAGGAAATTATCCTTAGTATGTCCTTCTCCTCGACATCACATACACCATGCTTCTTCACGCTTCTTTTTGCCCTTCTTAAGATCTTGTAGTTGTATGGTCAGGTTAGCCAGCTGTGTTTGAATCTGTGACATCTTGACTACGTTTTAACCAAATGGCGAGGTTTCCAATCGCATTGAAATCTCCAGAGCTTCACTGGGCGTTGTAATGTTCTGTTGCATCAACAGTAGTCAAATGTGCGGAAGCAGTGCCACGATGAACCATTCTTTATGTTGGACAGTGCTCATATCAAAACTAACCCTGGCCATCAGCGTTTTGAATCGCTGGTTAAAGTCCCACACCGTTTCATTGGGATACTACTTAATCTCTTTCAGTTCTGTAATATACTGTGCTTCCGACTTGGGTTTTTTGAATTCTGCGATCAATCCATTCCTAATATCGTCCAGTTTCTTCTCCAGAGCTCCTGTAGGGACTAGAAAAAACTTCATAAATCAGTCTAATGCACGACCTTGCAGAGTTGTCGCTAGTTGTCCCTTCTTAGCATTATCATCAGTAATATGCTTTACTGTCCGGACTTTGAGGTCGCTTCATCCTGTGTGGTATTCCTTCGCGGCCTTGCAGTTCGATCGCAGCAGGACCTTCTCCTATCCTTTGCCTCTTCTCTTGTCAAAAACTTGCTCCTCCCCTTGTAAGACCACTCTCTTCCTCGGCTTCACTCACAGTTTCGTCATGACCTGCACCCATCAACCCCTTATCATTCCATGTACCGCCCCCCTACTACTGCGATACCCATGACCTCCGCCCACCAGGCTGTTTACTGATCCAGATGCATCTTCAATATACCCTTCTTGCAAATAAGCATTTTAATGGATAGTTGGAGCGACTACAGAAACCTTCCCCGGGGTCGGCGGAAGAAATACCTTTCAGAATCACTATAAGATTTTTGGGTATCGACCGCAAATTCAGTGATATAACCTCCCAATATGCTATCGAGCCAAACCTCGATAGCTCGCGACGCCTTGTTGTCAACTTCCTGTAGCTCCTAGATCAACTCTAGGGTCCAAGTCGTCGGCTCACCACATTGGAAATTCCTCTGAAAAGTCAGCTTTGCCAACCACTCGTACAAAATGACTGGGAATTCACAGAAAAACCATTCGTGTGGACTGACGTGAATATATCTTCCCACCCACTGATCTACTGTTAGTCGAGTGTTCCGAATTTCTTCTTTAGTGAATTCCTGCAACTTCTGATCAAACCATCTTTGTATCTCCGGTTTCGTTGGATGCCACAACATATCCTCCTTTCACTTCAAACATGTCCCCGCAACAGAACCATTTGTTGAATCAAACCCAGTCGACAGGGGTTCCCATCTCTGTCGACACCAACCCACTATGATCTCCCTAAGCATCGGCCCATACAGGTTTTACCCTGTCCGGCAACACCTGTAGAGAAGATGAGTTCTCACCCGAGATGTTCAAGGGAGGTTGACGGAACCATGTTTCTACCCAATGAAGGAGGATATTGCGGCATCTTTCACTTAACTTGTTGCAACATCTCAAAAACAGATCTATGCATTTAACTCAGACATTATTTGTATTCGTAGCATCATTCAACAAAACCATTCATCATCACATCAAACATAACAGTAAAGCAATTATTGCAGCAAGGAAACATTACACCATTCATGGATTCATACTGAAACATGCATTACCATAGACGAACATAAGAAACACAGGGATTGCGCAAAACAACTCTGTCATATCATACTAATTCCGAAAAAACCCAGCTACAATATCCCCGTAAAACACAGATTTCACACATAACTCTTGATCTCAAACTTACAGACACATATCTCTAAGATCCTCTTCCCCTTTTTCCTCTTCTACACATACAACTCTTATGACTTTATATAGGCTTCCGCCTTAACATTGCTTGTCCACTTACTAACAACTTCCTAACTGACACTTTTAGCAAATGACTCAAAACTAACTGACATAGTCCAAATGACCCAAAATCTAACTGACATTGTCCAAATGACCCAAAAACCCACATACCGTGGTACATTCGACCCAAAAATATATAAACTATTATCCTTTGCGCCCAACTTTCCGCCTTTCGTGGTATTGTAACGCTCACGGTGTCACAATACTGACCCATCCTAACCGCCTACCAACATCATCCCATCTTATGCGGTGAATGGGTGCAATTTTCTATTCGTTTCTGCTACAACAAAACAATTGAAAATTAGTATTTCATGTGATAATTAAACTCTATGCACACTAAAAATAAAACAATGATTACATACGTTCGATGCACGTTGTTATTGGGATGGCTCCCCCTGCGACGTGGTTATGTTCATTTCTGTGACCATCTCATGGTACACCTTTTTTGTCATCCATACCGGCATATTTTGGATATCACGTCGTTCTTCATTTGGAATTTTAGCAATCTTTCTGAGAAACGAAAAGAAAAATGAAAAAAAAAGAATATTTGTATGAAAATAAGCATAGCAAAAATATTAAGAAAGTATGTTTTGGAAAAGTATATACATATTATAGATTTTTTTAAGCAATAATACCTTTTAAATTATTCTTTTGATGTTGCTGTATTTTTTTGCCATTGCAAGTCTCATTGGTCTCAATGCCCACTACTTCGGAAATGCTTTTTGTAGTTTACTTATAACCTGATTCTCAGAGTCATTGGATTAATTTTTGTACTGTAAATGAAAAGTACATCTATACATTCTTTCCACTATATCCCTCAAAATTTTATAAATTTGTTTCCCCCTCTCATTAATTTCCAGCACCACTCCAGTTCAACTGATGACCAAATCATCATCATTTACATTCTTCTTAACTTTTTTTTTTTTCGTTTAGGGCATCCTATTTCCTTGCTTTGTGTCCCTGCACAACGTTCAACAAATTTGAAATCCAAAGTTTGAAACATGATAGCAATTATTATTGAAAAACATTGTCAATAATAAGTCAAACAAAAACCTCATGTTAATCACCTTTTGATCCACATAATTCCTCAGGTTGCAATAATTTCTTAAATTTTTCTTGCTATTCTTCACTTATTTTACGAACAATTTTATAGAGTTTCCTTAAATTTTGCTTTGAATGACACGCATAAACCAATACTCATCATTTAAACATATTGATAATTCCAATATATTATATTTATATTAAAATTACAAAAAACTTGCCATGTTCTTTGTGTCAGATGTGTTTCCCTTGCTCCCTTCGCTGTGATTTTTATTCCATGATATTTTATCACCCATTTTTTTATCAATAAATTATCTACATAATGAAACACATAAATTATAAATTACTTTTTACAAACTTAGTAAAGAATTCCAAGTAAAAATGTATTCAGAATAGTCGGTGCGTAGTGTACAGAAATTCAGCATTGAGGCATCTTATATGTTATAACACATCGGTGTGCATGGTTTGTATAGTACACATCACTAAAGGTATTTACATTTTTAAAATAAAACTAATATATACAATGCATCATCGAAATATAAATGCAGTGGTGCGTATGTCCTGTAATATGCTCACCGATTAATCTGTTGACAATTTTTTATCAACAAAAAATGGTGTGCTTTATAAGAAAAAACACATTGGTGTGACTATTCTTTATATGCACACCACATAACGCAATTTAAAAAAAAAAAAAATATAACAAGGACAGTCCATACAAGTCATATTCAAATTGAATCGCATCATTATCTTGGTCCAAGAGCGACCCAAAACCCCATATACTAATATATATAACCAAAAAGTTTACTTTTGCTAAAAATCGAATCTTAGTGGGAAATAGAAAGAGAAATATCAAACAAAAGGAAAATAAGAGGAAACCTAGGGTTTATAGTAATGAAGGTAACTTTAAAGGAATAGGAACACAAGGGTTCACAACATTGAAGGTAACTCATATATTTTCTATTTTCTTCAAAATAACATATAAAATTTATGCCCTTTTTTTATTCTATTGAAGGAAAACTTACCTGAAATGTTTCATTTGCAGAGTTGTATGTGTCCACGGTGATCCCTTACAAAATTTATCTTCAAAGAACTCTACCTCTCCAAACTCTTCCATGGTAAATATTTATTGCAAAAGTCACTCAAAATTTTAGCCAAAAGAGTTTTAGGAATTAGGGTTTTATTTTATTTATAATCTCACTGTCTTAAAATCAAATTCCCTCTCTTTTTTTTCATTTGATATTTTGGTCCAATGATGATAAAAATGTGCATTTAAAAAATAATTGATAAATCGGTGCTCCACTCAGATAATAGCGCATCGGTGCACTATGATCATACATGCGCACCGTTGAAACAGTAAAAAAAAAATGAAAATAGAAAATTTCACAACTTTGTTTGTTGAGATAATGGTATAATGAGTAGCTAATAGCGCTCCGATGTATTACTGACATAAGTGCACTGGTGATAGAATGAAACAAAAAAATGGAATTGTCCTTTGTAGAGGTGATTGTAGAGGCTTTCCTCGATGCACATTGGAAATTAGTGCATCAATGCGCTTGTCTTGTTATAGTGCACCAGTGAACCAATACAATATTTGGTGCATAGATTAGTTTATAAAAAATAGAGTGTCTTGTTTCCCAATTTCATTTTTTAAGAATGAAGACATGTATTGATTGTATTTTTGACTCAACTGTAGGGGAAAAAAGAGCAATAAATCAAATGGTCAATTCTTCAAATTCCATCTCATTCCAAGTTTAAGTTCTCCAATGTCGTCACTAGTAAGCCCATATTTATTTTTATTTTGATTATATATTTGAATTTATGTTTCTTTTCACATGCATTTGAATAATTATGCATTGAATTTTGTAGGATATTGATTCCATATCAAGTTCATCTGCACATGATATTCCACCACTCCCAAAAATACATAAGGTCTTATCTAGAGAAACATATCATAAGCATATGGTAGATAAAAATGGAAGGCCACTTTACCCACCAACTATGACATGCCATCATCTAGTAACCATCCTGGAGTAATGGTACTTCAGTGTGAACTAGATATCTTTTGTGACACTCCAGTAGTATGTGGTTGTTCAAAATGTAAAGGGTTGAAGGTGAACCATAGGTGTGTCACACTGTCCCATTATATTAATGATCAAATACCCAAAGTTGATGGTCTGATACCCCCACTACAATCAATGATCCTTTAGGTGAAATAAAAAAAGACACGTAGGAACACTTCCATATGATCATTCTTCAAAAAGTTGGAATCCAAATCAACCATGTTTCATCCTAAATTGACCAAACTGTCTACTTATAGTGAGTCAACCAAGATTTCTAGTGATCCAACATATGATATTAATACCACCCGAAAATATCTACAAGGAGATCCAAAAAGTTGTATGAGCTAAGATAAAAAAATGTCCAAGTACAGACAAAGGTCGGTCAAATTGTTGGAGGGTAGCAATGACTTCTCTCTTTCTTTCCATCTACAAAGTAAATACCAAACCAATTACAATTGCACTTTGTATGGTGCTTGGCCGTCTTCCTGGCCTATGCTCGATTTTGGGACTGAATTCTCCTATTGTGATAACAATTACATGATCACAAAGTCTAAAATAAAGGATGCAAATCTTGGGTTTTTTATTCTTTCTCATGTGTTCGTTTCTCCCAAAAATTCAGTAGCACTTATGCCACTTTGTGTTCCTCTTTATAGTCGACCTGATTACTTGCATATTGTTAAATACAAGCATAGTATTTCCATGTATAGTTATATATGCATGAATGGTTATGCTTCGGGAAACTTTAACAAGAAGAACCTGTTATATATCAATGGTATTTCATGCATTCATGGAAACATTGTAGGGTTCATAAATAGGTGTAGGTGCTCATTATTTAGTGCAAATTGTTCATTTGAGGAACACTCCAATGACAAAGAGTTATTTATGGAAAATAAGGCATCCCGATTTGTTGTTGTGTATGCAATACGTAGTTTGTCTCTTGGCAACGAGTCGTTAATAATATAACTTCCATAGACCACCAACTGCTTGTAAAAAATGCCTTGCATTGGATCTACATTTAGATGTCCCCTTGGGGCATAATAAATGATCATTGAGTAGTTGTATTTTTGGATTTTCAATGGAATTAATGTTAGTGTATTGATTAATTCCACATTTGTTTTATATAGTTGATTGCATGTACTCTTGGAAAAAAAAATCCATGCTTCTAATAAATGTTTTGTATAATGTTTCATCATACTAAATGCATTTTGTTTACTAATATCATTAATTTAATGTTCAAAATTTTTGCAACCAAGATTCCGACGATAATCAACCTATCTTCCATCTACCGTTGCACCTGAGTACGATGTCAAATAAAGATAAGGCCGCTAAACGAGTAAAGCTCAGAGAGGAAGCACACAAATCATGGTTGAATCCACCACCTATCAATTCCCACTATGTCCTAAGTCACCAATTCAAAACATCTATAATGACACTAGTTCTTCACGATTTGGGGATGAAAACAATGATATAAAGGTTGGAATGGATGATTTCTTATGAGATAGATACCCATGCCATGGATGGAATGTTTTTAAATGCATTCCAACAAGATGATCTTGAGAATGATGCTAATATTGTCAATGCCTTCTTCGAAAGCCTGAAATCCATTTCCACCACCCCTCTCTTTGGGCATGGATCAAGGTCTACCCAAGTGGGGACAACAATGTTGTTGTACAACTTTAAAGTAATGTATGGTATGTTGGATGCATGCTTTTCGACACTTCTGAGGTAACTAACCTTCAAATGCCCATTCAATTAGTGATGAAAAGAGATTTGTTTCATGCTTAAAGAAATTGTACATTTATATTTCCCACTAAGTGTAGGTTACTAAAGAAAGGGTACTTCCAAGTGATAAAATCCTCCCGAGCAGTTGCGAAGAGGCAAAGAAACTGCTAAAAAAGTTGGGTGTTGAATACATACCATATCATGCTTGTCCAAATGATTGTATTTTATACAAAGGCGGATATGTGGGAAAAGAGAGATGTCATAAATGTGGGCATGACATGTACCGTATATAAAAAAAATGTAAGGAACATGTTCCTCCTCATAAGATATTGAGGCACATGCCTATAATCCCAAGGATTCAAAGGATTTTTCATTGCAAAGAATTAGCCATGTTGTAGGGGTGGCATGCCTTGCATAGAAGTGATCTGTGACTTATGTAGATTCCTACAAATTTAATAGCCATGAAGCATATAGAGGAAACATGGCCCGATAAAATAAAAGATGAAGTACAAATCCTTCGATTGAGCATATCCATGGATGGAATTAACCCGTATTCACTCCAAAAAACCAATTATTATGTTTGGATAGTGGTAGTGATCAATATCAATATCCCTCCATGGGTTTCTGTGAAGAACGTGTCAAAGATATAGATCTAGCTAAACTAGCTTACCTATCTTAGCAATCAATAACATATCACAGTAAATCAGAATAGAATGAGAACAAGGAAAAGAGTACACCAGATATACGTGGTTCACCCAATTGGGCTACGTCCATGGGAAGGTTGTCTTCTATTATCTCCATAAATCTCCTTCAATCTTACAAGAGAGAAACTACAAATAACCCCAATTCAAATATAGCAGAGCTTGAGATCACAAAACCATGTGTCAATACTATCTATGAGCATATACCACTTTATCACTTGTTGTATCTCAATACTTGTGATGTGACTCCCTTAACCCTATTATATAGCAAGGGATGTGGATAAATTACTCTCACATATTGCATGTGGGATAATATAATTCTCCATAATAACATCTCTTTATATAATGACGGATATCAAAAGTATATTTTACCATAATGAATATGGGATATAATGTATTACTCTTTTACATAAGATTGTGGATAACTTCCGACATAATTCAAAGACATTATTACCTTCCAAGGAATATAATTAATATATTCCAACACTCCCCCTTAATAATGGTTGGGAGAAAATCCCACACTAACACTAAGGAAGGAAGGAGTCATTACTGCTCCCCCTTGATGACAACTTCCCTCATCCCAAGTAAAGAACGAAGATGCACATACTTCGCTGTTGTTAAGGATTTGGTAAAGATATTGGTTGCCTGCTGCTCAATAGGAAAATACTCAAGAGAAAGAATACCATCTATGACGAGACCTCGAATGTAATGAGCATCGAGGTTGAGATGCTTTGTCTTGGAGTTATATACCGAATTATAAGCAAGCTTAATTGCGCACTGATTATCACATTTCAACATAGTGGACGATTTCGGAACCAGACCAAGCTCAGTGAGAACATGCCATAACCAAACTGCTTCTTTAGATGCTTCTTTGGCTGCTCTATACTGCGCTTCACATGACGATAAAGAAAGAGTCTTCACCTTCTTGATGGACCAAGAAATCGGACCTGAACCAAGTTGAAATATATAACCAGCAGTTGACCGTTGATTAGAACTGTCACCTGCCCAGTCAAAATCTGTATATCCAGAAAGTGAAACTGTAGCACCGCTCGAATAAAAAACACCATAGTGTAATGTCCCCTGTAAATATCTCATAATTCTCTTCGCTACTTGCCAATGAATTTCATGAGGTTGCTGCATGAACCGTGAAACCATACTGATGGCAAAAGAGAGATCTGGTATGCTATGATTTAAATATATCAAATTGCTTACGAGCTGACGATAAAGAGTAGCATCAACAAGAGGAGTAGTACACTCAACAGTTAACTTTATACCAGACTGAAAAGGCATAGGAGCAGGTTTATAATCACTCATATGGAAATGATCCAATAAATCTGTAGCATACTTTGGCTGAGAGAGAAGAATAACATCTGCCATATGCCAAATTTGAAGTCCCAAGAAATAGGGCAATACACTGAGATCAGTCATTTCAAAATGCTTTTGAAGATCACTTTTCATATTTTGAATTAAAACAAGTTAGATACCAGTTATAATAAGATCATACACATATAACAAAATAATGAGGATATGATCACCAAAGTTCTTAACATACAGATTAGGATTAGATATACAACGCTTAAAACCATTATTCAAGAAATAAGTATCAATTTTTTCATACCAAGCCCTAGGTGCTTGTTTGAGACCATATAAAGACATGTAATTTGCATACCAAACTTAAATATTCAGCATTAGTAAAGCCAAGAGGTTGTTGCATATAAATGTCTTCATTAATATTACCATTTAAAAAAACACTTTTAACATCCATTTGGTGTATTTCCCACTTATAAGATGAAGCAACAGATAAGATGGTTCTTATTGTATTCATTTTAGCAACAGGAGCAAAAGTTTCATTATAATCAATACCTTCAAGTTGATTAAAACCTTTTGCAACTAATCTAGCTTTATATTTTTCAATCTGTCCTTCTGCAGTAAACTTTGTTTTATAAATCCATTTACAACCAACTAAATTCTTTCCAGAAGGAAGATGAACAATAGACCAAGTCTTGTTCTTCATAAGAGAATCATGCTCAGTAGACATAGCTTGTTCCCAATGAGGTTTACCCTTAGCTTGAGCATAACAGGTAGGATCATCTATGGCCAAAACTTTGGTCATAAGAGCAAATTTAGATCTAGTTCTACGAGTATCAGAAGGGTTACTGACGTCACTACCTGTAGATTCAAGAGTTTTCCTAGCCCAAACATGAAGGTTAGAAGGAACAAAAGTCACTTCAGGAGCTTGATACTTTCAAGTGGAACACTTGAAGAAGAGGGTGAACTAAGATCAACGACAGGCACAGTACTGGAAGGAGTAACAGATATAGGAGTAACATGATACAGTGGAATATTCAGGGTAACATGAGTTTCTACAGACTTAGGTGGTGGAGAGACTTCACTAAAATGAATATATATACGGATTATGACACTTTGATTAGAAGGATCAAACAACCTGTAAGCCTTGGAATCCTCAACATAACTAATGAATATACACTTGTGAGACTTGGGTTCTAAATTTTTCCATTTTTCATCAGGAATATGAGCCCAACATTCACAACCAAACACCTTAAAGTTACTAATATTTGGTTTTCTACCATTCCATTTTTCCTCAGGGGTAACATGCTTAACATATTTTGTAGGAACTCTATTTAAAATAAAGTTAGCACAACTTATGGCTTCGGCCCAAAATGGCATACATCTAGCCATTTCAACTAAAGTTTTGTTTTTCCTCTCAACAACACCATTTTGTTGAGGTGTGTAAGGAACAGTCTTTTGATGTTGAATTCCATGTTTAGATAAAAATACTTCAAATTCTTTCTTAACAAATTCCCCCCCATTATCAGTTCTTAAAGTCTTAATTCTTTTACCAAATTCATTTTACACCAAGGATTTAAATACTTGAAATTTAGAAAAAGTGTCACTTTTATGTTTCAAAAAATAAACCCATGATTTTCTACTAAATTCATCAATAAAAGTCAGAAAATAAATTGCATTAGAGATAGAAGGAACTTCAAGAGGACCACACATGTCACTATAAATTAATTGCAAAGGTTCTTTAGCACGCCAAGCTTTACCTTTATCAAACATTTTTCTATGATGTTTACCAATAACACAAACTTCACAAACACTATTAGTAGACGAAATATTAGGCAAGCCAAGTACCATTTTAGTTAACATTTGCATTTTACCATAATTCAAATGACCCAATATTTCATGCCATAATTTACTTAGTTCATCAGCATGAGCAACATAGGAATAAAAAGGTTGCCTTTTAGTTGAATTAAAACCAATAAATTTTTATAAACCAATAGTATGATCAACAGGACCAGAAGAATCTACTTTGAAATTTTGATTGATATCTTAAGAACATATTTATCAGGCCAAGTTTCAAATTTATATCCTTTTTGACATGCACGATAAATAGAAATTAAGTTGATGGGCATGTGTTCAACATGAAAAACATATTCCAATTGACCATTAGCAACATTAACAGTACCAGAACCAATTATAGAAAGTTGTTTACCATCACCTATAGATACTTTCTAAGATGTGTTTTTATCATTGTCATAAGATGTAAATAAAGAAGCATTACCAGTCATATGTTTAGAAGCACCAGAATCCATTATCCATTCCACATTAGAAGAAGAACTACTGGACGAAACAACAAAAGCACACAAAGCTACTTGTGATTCATCAGAACCATTATTATTAGCCTTATCCTTTAAACGTTTCGCTTTAGAGCAATTCTTTTCAAGATGGTTAGTTTTACTACAATGTTTACAAGGAGGATACACTTTCTTCCTCTTACTATTTTCATGATGTGCATTAGAAGCATTACCATAGTTATTAGTAGGATTTGAAGTGTGTGAATTAGAACCTTTAACATTATTAAAACCTTTTTTAGGATTCTTATTATGTGCCACAAGAGCATTATTAGGTGAGAGTTGTCCTGAAACAATTAACCTTTCTTGCTCATTTGTCAATCCTTTACAAAAATCATCAAAAGTAGGTTTCATGGTATTTGAAGACAATTCAAGAGCCCTATTCCTAGTTTGGATGAACATATCAAAACAAGATGGCAATTTTTGTTCTACAAGAATTATAAGAGCAGTGTTTGTTTTCTTGTAATCTTTACCACAATTATTTAATTTTTCATTTAAAGTTTTCACTTCAGCAAGATATAATTCTACTCTTTCAAAGTTAGTAGGATCTAGCTCAAAAATCTTCTTTTCAAGGTAATAAGCAGAAACATCATAACTTAGATTTATCAAATAAAGAAGAAAGAATTTTCCATACCTCAACCGGGCTGTCTTCTTTCTCAATACTTACCTGAAGACTATTTGAAACCATTTGACCAATGAGCCGTCTTGATTGATCACACTTATCTTCCCATATAGCCACATCTTTAGCATCAACAGGTTTTTGGTGTTCACCATTAACAACCCTCCATAGATTCTTACTCCTGAGAACATCAATCATTTTTCTCTTCCATGCAAGATATTGAGGACCAACAAGTTCAGGAACAAAAGATACTTCTGAAGTCATAATGATAGAAATATTGACAAGAAACCCAAATACTAGAAATGACAAGAGAAAAAAAGTGAATAATAGAAAAATGATATACTTTACCGTACTGAACTGCAGAAACACAGTAACAAAAACAGTAAAGGAAAAGAAACTTTTACTTACATCCCTTTTGAAAAGTGCCAAGAAAAGTCACTCGCGGGTCTGCCAACGTGAAACTAGCGAATAAAAACTGATACTCACGGGTTCTGCATGACAAGGTCACGGTTACTTGTGGGATTACAGTAGAGTTAGCTGCGGGTTCGTGGGTCTGTAAAGGAGAAAGTTGTGGATCTATTCAGGTGTTCGCGGGTGTTTGTGCAGTAAAGTCGCGGCTATGTTGAAGCATTCGTGGGTCTCTACACAAAAGGGTTGCAAGTATCCTGAAGTAAGCACGAGTTAACAATGAGAGAAGGCATGAGTATGTCGTAGCACACGCGGGTTTGCACACTGGAAGTCGCGGGTTTGCAGTATACTCGCGGGTTCGCAGTAGGGAAATTTGAGGGTTAACCATGGGTTCTGCAAAGCAAAAGTTGCGAACGTAAAGTTTGAGGCCGTAAACAGTGCCGAAGCTGCCGAAGACGGAAATCTGCCCAAAGTCTACCAAACTTGGACGAAAACTGCCGATCTGTCAACCAAAAGATAGATCTCCTTGAGGAGAATAAAAAAATCATCATAGATCTACAAAAAAACATTCAAGAAACCCTTGAAAATTCTGCAAAAATCTACACAACAAGGTTAGGGTTAGAAAAAAACCGTAGAAACATGCCCAGATTTGAAGAGAAGCCAAATGGCTACCAGATAGAAATCAAATATACAAAGTAAACAATGCCCAAATGATACTAGTTATTGATTGAAAGCTATAGAAGGTGCTAGATCATAGCAACCAAATCTGATACCATGTCAGAGATATAGATCTAGCTAAACTAGCTTACCTATCTTAGCAATCAATAACATATCATAGTAAATAAGAACAAAAAGAGAACAAGGAAAAGAGTACACCAGATATACGTGGTTCACCCAATTGGGCTACGTCCACGGGAAGGTTGTATTATATTATATCCAGAAATCTTCTTCAATCTTACAAGAGAACAACTACAAATAGCCCCAATTCAAATATAGCAGAGCTTGAGATCACAAAACCATGTGTCAATACTATCTATGAGCATATACCACTTTATCACTTTTTGTATCTCAATACTTGTGATGTGACTCCCTTGACGCTATTATATACCAAGAGATGTGGAGAAATTACTCACATATTGCATGTGGGATAATATAATTCTCCATAATAACATCTCTTTATATAATGATGGATATCAAGAGTATACTTTACCATAATGAATATGGGATATAATGTATTACTCTTTTACATAAGATTGTGGATAACTTCTGACATAATACAAAGACATTATTACCGTCCAAGGAATATAATTAATATATTCCAACAGAACGAACATCTTATGTTGGCTCTTATAGTTCATGGTAGAAGACAAGTGAAGAATATGGATGTTTACTTCCAACTATTGATCGACGAATTCAAGAAATTATAGGAATGGGTATAGGTATATGATGTATCAAGACCCATCGTGGTGGAGAGATATTTTATGTTGTAGGGCATATGTGCATACACCATGCATGATTATCCATGGATATGGTTTTTCTCTGGTAAGCATGTTGATTGATTTGATTATATCCATAATGTCAGTTCACAAACTTAATTTGGTGCAACCACCTTCTTTGGTGCTAACATGTTCTGTATACAATAACATCGCATGTCTTGTCACAAAAGGGTATCATGGATGTAAATGTTGCAGACCTTCAAAAAAGGCTAGGTGGTCCAACCACATACAAAAGTCGGTGTATTATTGCTCAAGGGTGTTCCTCCGAGAATACCACCCTTATAGAAGAGCAACATCTTCTTTCAATGGAAAACTAGAGAGAACTTGAAGACTTGAAACAATGACACTGACACACTAAATTAGAGCATATGACACAAAGAAGGAGAAGAAAATTATAGAATTATTCGATCCAAATGGGGAACCTATGTTCGATGATCCTGAATTTTTCAACACTTATGTTGAGAAAATGCCTATTGGGATGAAAACAAAATCTGTATTTTATGAGTTTCCAAATTAGGAGCATCTTAATATTTCCCACTTACTAGATCCCATGCATATATTAAAAAATGTTTCATCTTCTTTATGGAGGCACATATCGTTAAAAAACTAACACATTGGTTGTTAGGAGAGATCTTATTTCTTAGAATACTAAAAAGAAACATTGGACAATAAATGAAAGTAGAGGAGAGGTCGAAACCTCTTGTTATTTTAAATAAGGCAATTCCCCATGGATTTTGAATAAATATGATATTTCTTTGGTAAATGATGTTATATTGAGTATGAAGATGCCTTCATTGTATGGGTCGATTCTACAATGCATCTTCATATTAAAAGAACAATTGTCAAGGTTGAAATTGCATGACCATATAAACCTTCTAAGGGTATTTATGTCAATTACATGCTTCATTTTATGTAGTTTAAGTTATAATATGCTATTAATTCACAATTTTATGTCGATTAATTTCTTACATGTTTATTTTGTATTGCCATTATCCTTTGCTCGTGCATGGTTGTGTGAACCATGACTTCCCCCGGGATATATGATGAGCCATATCTAAATTATCTACATTTGTATGTTGGATTACATCAAAGGATGTTCACATGGCTAGCATTCAATGATGGCATCCATAGATCACTGAGATTGTTTGTTTGTTTGAGAAGCAATTGCCCACAAGTTAGTTTCATGGACTTATAGGTCCATCTTCTAGTTCATCTAGTTGATGAGGTTGAATTAGCTGGGGTGGTCTCATGTCATTGGATGTTCTTCTTTGAGAGGTACATGAAAAATTTGAATGGGTTTGTTGGACAGAGGTAAAAATCCAAGGGTCTATGGAGAAGGGGTACATAGTATATGGGTCATTCTATTATGCTAGTGAATACATAAAGCAAATCGATGACACAACAGGCAGAGTAGTTTGGGATGATCAATGAGATGAGGACAAATAAGAAGGGGAGATACCCCAAACGAATAGAAAAAAGTGCATGATAAAGAGTAAGTCACTTATATTTTGTCAATATTCTACAAAATAATTGTTTATAATGAAATTGATAATATATATTTGATCTCATACTAATCATTTTCATTTCATCAATACATCAATGGATACAAAAATTGGTGCCATCAATAAATTTGTTATTTTCAATGCAGAGGCAATGCAACCATGGGTCATATTGTATGAAGAGAAGAAAAGGAAATGGGACAAAGACATGAACAAATTTAGATTTGAATGGTAGAAGCATCTCTTATCCTAATAATTTAAAAGAAAATATGTTGGGTGGCTGACCAAATCAGAGATAAATATGGCACTTCCCCTCGTTACCCATGTGGTGAAGAGGATGCACTAAACATAGGGATCGGGTGCAATAACTTTGCAATAATCTCTCCATGTACATTGTTCATTTTATAATGTATGTTTGAATTATAACATGTATTATGTTTTTATTAATGACTAGATTACTAAACATATGACAATTTCCATGCTTCACATTTTTTATGTGCATTTGTTCCCATCTATGTGGGCATATGGACATTATTTTTGCACTGAGGATACTGATGTTGGATGTGTTGCATTTGACCGTGGACTGGAGGTCAAGTTCGACCAATCTAGTCATGCTAGCCACTGTGATCAGAACATAATCGTGGGGAAGCTAGGTTACGTCAGAAAGATACAAGATATCATACATGTGGACTTCTCATATTTCCATTGTGTATTTTTAGGTGCAAGTAGTGGGATAATTTGACTAGAATAACGTAAAGGAAGATTGTGACAGGGGGATAATATGTATCAACTCTAAAAAGATGTGGGATGAAAATAATGAGCCTTAAACTAAGTGTTCTTTTACCTAGACATGTTTGATAGGGATTGGTGGTTTGTATGAAGACACGATCCAAGATCAAAGCATTTTTTTGAAAAAAACAATGTCATCATGAAAAGTGATGAAGATAATTTGGATGATGACAATAAATAGTCACGTATGACATGTTTTATTTGGATATTTATGTTATGGCTATGGAATTTTATTATGGGAATCTATAATTGATGAATTTTGTTTTTTCTTGATGTTATATATGAAAAGTTAATTACCAATTACAACCATCTAAGCAAGGCATATTTACATCTCACGCATATTACCCCTAGGCATCAAAGTCTTCATGGAGTGACCTATATTGTGTAGAATAATATATTTTCTAAAAAAATTTGTAATTGTGGGTAATAATTTTATTTGTGGTTGGATCCAATATTGGGTATTCACACATTTATTTTATGTATTGGATGTAAAATTATGATTAATGTTTTTTAATTGTGTAATAGATTGTACCTTGAATGCATTTATTGTGTATTGAATGTAGAGAAACATATTTTTAATGTGAATAATAATGAATATGAGTTTCCTATCATGTTATATAACATTATGATATTTACATATTATATGTTATTACATCACATAAATTATTTTAATTTTAAATTCGAAGTCCATTTGGAGGTATATATGGAAATTTTGAATTTAAAAAGAACTTATGACTAATAACACTTATCTCATTTGCAATTCACATGTTAACACAAATGTTATCTCCCATTTTATGCAGCTATGCTTTTAATAACATTTACCTAATCCATGCATCATGTATTATCTTCCATCTCTATTTATGTGGTTTCTTTGAATTTAAGTTTGGAGTAATCAAACATGTTTTATGCAATGCATAAACTATACTAAATTCATCTGTATCTTTTTAATGAAATGATGCAATATATTATACATATTCATAAGTGATGAAATTGTAAACACATAGAGACCTATTATAATACATATATATAGTTTTAAAAAGAAATATTATTGTTCTCCTTTTTATTTACTTTCTTGTGACATTACTCATTAAGGTTGTTAATGTTTTTCTTGTTACTATTTCATTCATCATCCATTTAAAACAAATTATATGTTACACTCATAGTAACAAGATCTTGCACACTAATATTTGACATAGTACTGATAGGGTAAAGTAAACTAAATGCTTAAATATATTTACAGTTTAAAATTTTAAAGATTGATGAAAATGTTACTATATTTATTGAAACATATTTAAATTTTTTAATTATGTATTATAGTTTTAATGTTATGTTAACAGTGCAAGAGTATTCTTTGAATTTAATTGTTAAGATAATAATGGAATGTTCATGTTGTAGTGTAACTTTTAATAGTCCAACTCTTCAATAATTTTAATATAATAGTGGAATTAGAATAATAGCATCCAATGATAACTCATATATTTTTGTAACTTTACCATGGCAAGGCAATGGCCACATTATTGATTCTTCAACCCATATGTTTTTATATAAAGAGAACAATTTTTTAGATAAATATAAAGTAAATAATGACAACAAAAACATTGAAATGATTTTAAACAAACTTATTATTGTTCCACATAATTTTCTGAATGAACAATAAATTCACACTTAATCAATCTTAAAAAATACATACATTTAAGCCATGAATCCAAAATAACTTATGATTTATTTATTTTATAAATTTTAGTACTACTAGATATTTTAGTTATATATAGCTTTATATTCCTTGTCATTTATATTTGTACCAATTTTTATATATTGATTATATCATTTAGGTAGTACTCAAACTCATTAACATAGATATCTACTTTATACATTTATTGAGTAGGTACCTCAAAATATATGTGTAAATCAATAAATATTTGTTTTTTCGAATTACAATTATTTTTTGTATGTTGAAGAAGTCATCGTTAATTCACACTTATTCATACTCTTTCTTTTTAAATAAAATTAATTTAGTATATAAATTTCATTAAATTATTTAATTTTTTTTTTAAATTTTGTTGAAATAAACTATTAACATAGTAAAATCATACCTTAACCAATTAGTTGTCTAAATAACTCAAATAAAAAATGCATTTCTAAAACAAATAGTTAGATGGTTAAATTTATTATCGCATAAATATGGCATTAAATAATTACTGCAGAAACATGACATTAAATGATCTTAACTACAATTAAACATTATATTTCATCTCTAATTTAGACCAATGACACCTAATACATTTTATAAATAAAAAAACATCAACATAAAATAAAAATACATAAATATACATGAACGACATCAACATGATATACATCAACATCAACATTAGTGTGATATGAAACATGCATAATATATGTGAACAATAATATCAAAATCATAATATTTGTCAAATATACAACTCAAGTCAAATATAAAAGTTAGATATATACATGCGCTTAATAATTGCTATGAGATAAGGGGTCCACCACTAGAGCTAGAGGCATAAGTATCTCCACTTGCAGAGCTAGAGGAATCAATCTCTCTACCAGATAAAAATGTAGAATGGAGCATCTAATATATCTCTCCATGAGTATCTATATGACCCGATGCTACTATCGTATCCATAAAACTGTCCAATGGTGTAGGAGGTGGTGGTGGGTCGACTTGGTGAGAAGGAGATGGAGGTTGGTCTACCCGATGTGGAGGAGATGGTGGTGTGTCAGCTCAGTGAGATGGAGAGGGTGGTTGAATTAACCTGTGGAGTAGGATATGGTGGTGGGTCGGCTCAATGAAGAGGAGAGGTTGGTCGGTCGACTTGTAGAGGAGGAGATGGTGGTCGGTTTTCTTGGTCGAGATGAGGAGGGTATGTAGGAGTAGGAGGAGGTGGTGGTTGGTCGAATCCGTGAGGAGGAGGAGGTGGTGGTTGGTCAAATCCGTGAGGAGGAGGAGGTGGAGAAGGAGGAGGAGGTGGAGGATCACCACCCTCATCAGATGAATCCAAGGAGACATGATCAGGCCTCCACCTCTTTAGTAGGTTGACCACACTGACAATATGACATATTAATGATGTTATATCATGGGAGAGGGTCCTCCATATCTTTGCGAGGTTTGGGTCCCGTAAGATCCAATTGAACTATATAGGGAACACTCCTTATCAAGCAAACAATATAGATAAGTAATCCACCACCTCTTGACAGAATACACTATCTGGATTTCATTACACGATAGGTCTCTGTAGTTAAGGCACCTCATCAACCTCAACCATGTCCCCATCATGTTAGAGATGCACCTCCCCAACATAGCAGTCAATATCTACAAAGTAATACATAATAATAATAAAACAATTTGAATAAAATGTTATAATAAAGTACATATGCATTAAATTATATAATAAAATGATTCACATATTTAAAAAACAATGTTAATATTATTTCTTTCATATGGTGGTTCATCCTTGGTAAATGGGATGTTGGGATATCCTTGCAAATCCATCCCTTTGTATGGGTATGACACAAGATTCATGGTGTGATCGTCCTCATTGGAAAACAACTCCAGTTCCTTTGGAGTGATATTACCTGGGAACTATTCTTGGCCCCTCTTGGGAAACATATGCCCCCACATGTGCATATGCACTTTGGTCATCAGCCTAGGAGGGTGGTAGTCAAATGGTCGAGTGACTAGAAACCTCTCAAAAAATAAACAAACAACCCTAAAGAAAATGGGAAGCCTGTCCTCCCATCAAACATAACGTGACAATGATCCATAGGAAAAAAAATTGTTGCAAAAAAATGACAGACCACCTAATGCATCTAGGGATCTACACTAAATAATAAACATAATATAATAGTGGGAAACTAATGCATTTCCCATCAGACATGTAGTGCGCCACTATCGTGACCAAAAGTGAGAGGTATCTAACCTCCTCTACACCAAATGAAGCTATCCATAACTGGCCATGAACTACTTGAAAGTCACTAGGGGTAGTGGCATCCTTAGTAACATATATATTAACATATTCTAGCTATCTAGTTGCTAAAATTCCAAGCAGGACATTGCGGAAATGGGGAAAATACTCCCCTCTCTTGGATATACCAAAAATGAAGTAAATGCCCTCCTTTGTGCGCTGAAACCACAGATCAAGACCCACCCTAAATTCCTATTGCCGCTAGTCCCAATGACAAATTAACAACCTCAATAATCGTGAGTACCACCTCAATGATGTAGCCTCCTCATAAAACTTGAGGAGGCCAACAATCCGTAAGAAGACTCGAGTCTCTGTTGTAATAGGGTGAGGAAGAAAATCTCTCTCCCTTTCATGGGCCTCCAACTCTCACACAACATTAGACAAGTCGATTCGGTGTAGCTGGTCCTATCATTGGACTTATCGCTCCTATCTATGATTAACATATAAATATTTTAGAAACATAGACACATACACATATATACATACATAAAACATAAAACATAAAAAAAATTGATTAAAGTACATTTATATTGATCCAAACTAGATATTTTTTTTCTCAAAACAAATTACAAACATAATTGGTGAGCCTATAAAACAATAATGCATCATCCATGCTACTTTTAAAAACTAATCGGACCATGACCAGTGCTTTTAAAACATAATCGCACTACTTGCAATGCTCTTAAATAACCACACTACATATTGGACAGTGTGGGTGTATTTAAAATTTCATATCTGTGCATAAACAAGTGCACAATAAACGATGCACTTAAATACAACTAACACATCAATATCTTTACAAAAATTAAAATAAAAACATATTTTTCTTCGATATATATCTTTTCGGTGCTATGTATATGTCAATATGCACAAGCAACAAGGTGTTAAAATATTAAGGGCACCGATGTCTCTGAAAAAATAATTTACAATATTTGATCTTTACACGGTGTGCTTTATATACAACGATGCACCACTAGTGGTGCATCCGTATCTATATAGAGCACTGATATCCTTGAAAAATATATCTATTATTTTTTGGCTTTGTATATTTTTGATGCATTATATACACCTATACACATTGCCGGTGGTGCATCATGATATATAGAGCATCGATATATTGAAAACTAACTATTTTTTTGTTATTTTATCGATGCACTACACACACACACATGACCCACTATTGGTGCACCCATATATATACAGAGCACCAACATTGTTGAAAAAATAAAAGTTTATTTTTTTTGTATTTGGGTATGTATAGTGTGTTTGATATAACTATACACACTATGGCGGTGCATTGTTATACCTACAACACTGATGTGTCCGAAAAAACAATTGTGATTTTGCTATTTATACGATGTGCTTAATATATATTGTAAAATCGACCGCGATGCATCCGTATATATATATATATATATATATATGCACCATTAACTTTGAAAAAATTTAAACATAATTTTTTAAATTTATACCTTTCCGGTGCTCTTTATATAACTATACCCACTGATGCTATGCATCATTATATCTAGAGCACCAAGATATTTGGAAATTAAGCTTAATATTTTTGTTCACTATATGGTGATCTTTTTATATGCCGATGCACTGGTAGCAGTGCATCAATATATTTACAGAGCACCGATTGTTTGAAAAAATATAATTTTAATTGTTTAAATGGAAACGTGTTATTTTATTTAAACACACCGCGTATGGTGCATTTGTTTTTATGTTAACACACTATCAATGGTGCGTTCATTTTTTTTATTCTACACCTGCTACCGGTGCACTTTGTGTTTACACATAGTGCAGCGACATTAAAATGTGAGCCAAAATGAATAAGCACACTGCACAAATTTTTAATTTTGTTTTCTAGAAAATGGGAAATTCAAGCTAAATTTTGATTTTTAATCCACTACAAAGTCAACAAGAAGGTAATAAAGACAATGCCTAGACTGTTTCCCACTTGGGAGGCATGTTTTCCACATACACAATTAATGATTTTTCCAATGGTTTGGAAAATGCCAACTCCACCAACGAACCAAACGACAAGAGAAATCGTAGAACTAAGGAGCATCGAGTGTGGGGGGTTAGAGAGAAAGTGTAGCACTGATGTTTAAGTGGGATTAGGTTGTTTGCAACACTGAAAAATGGGGAAAATGATTTTTTGATGTCATAATTTTTTATTTTTTTATTTTACCCTGCTTCGATGCACCCAATTTTCCGGCCCATTGGTGCATATTGTGTATGCAGCTCACCGGTGCACTTAGAGTTATAGAGAGCACCACTAGGTATTTCTTATTTTGACAAAATGGAAATAAATTATGTTTTTTATTATACTCTAGTGCATTGTATTATTTTGCACATCGGTGCATTTTGGGATTTGAAACGCACTGGGGTGTCCTATTAGAAGAATACAAAATAGTTTTTTTTTTCTAGACTAGGGAAGTTTTTTTTACATAAATTGGTACGTTGGATTGTTAAATGCATCGGTGCATCTGTATCATTCCCAGAAACTAAATAGTTTTAAATAAACATATTTTTACAAATTGCATCGACGTATTTTGACATCAATGTTTTTTATTAATTTAGGTGCGTTGATGTGTCATGTTATGTAGCGCACTGATGCATTTTTTATGTTTAGATGGATCGATTAAAACCCTCTGCTATAAGGTGTTTTCCTTGTAGTGTATTGTTGGACACATGTATGAACTTTGCTATGACATTAATCCAACAAATCATTCTATAGCCAGGACCTTTCATAGTATATATGGCATTTTAGCAACATGAATGGAAAGCTAACCCAAGGCTACACCAAGGATTGGTGGTCCAAGCAGATCAATTGCTTTGAGAAACAACACATTAAGGGTGATCAATCTCAATGAATGCATGATGTCATGACAGTTATGAGATATTATGGGTAGAGTTTCTAGTGGTATTATACAAATGGCTAAAGAGACGAGGAGAACACCCTTGTCCTAGTTGAGCTACAAAGGTTTGATCATGAAGCTGTGAGGATGCTTGATTTTTGGGTAAAGACAACTATAAAATGGTATATTATTGAGTTCACAATAGATTTGATAGAAGAATAGTGAGCATGTGGAAGACTATTGAAGGAGGTTGTGATTGGGTAAAATGTTCCTAGTGGAGGAAAATTATATGCCCTTTGGATTGACAACAATGGTAGCATAAATATTTGTGCATGGGCAAGGCCTAGGATGAGGCTAGCCAATGCAAGTATGTAGGGGTATAATAATACCTTGTAGAAGGTTTTAGCACTACGGTTTACTTTGTCAAAATTTTGGGCTTTCCATCATAATTGTGCAAAGTTCGGTTGTTTCCCATCACTTAAACTTTGATCCTGTAATTCTTTGCAAATTAGTCTCATTCTCCGTGTTTAAACCTTTTCACCGAGTCAAGATTCCTAGCCTATTCATTTGTTTCCTGAAATTGTCAAGTTTCCTTCGTATTCAAACCAAATGTCAAACATATGGTATATCCTTGGAATCCATTATTATTTGAATATTTAAAATGAATCTTTTATATTTATTTTAAATAATACTTATTCCACTCAAAGTGAAAAGGTATTTTGTTATTCATAAATAATTATTTTATGGACAATAGGGTTAGTAAAGGATCACCATGTTCAAGTGTTATGGACTGGCGCCACAGTGTCACTAGATATCACTCTCCAACAACCAAACCCTAGCTCGTACTCTAAATGAAACTTGTATCCAATGGAGATTTGCAGGAATATATTATGAAGGACATTGAAATATATGGACTCATGGAGGTTTTTATAGCAAGAACCATTTTTCTCTTTTTAATATCCAATATGATTCCCTCGATATAGTATTGTGGACACATCAACACAAATCCAATTTCCCAGGGCTTGTTGGTATTGGTTCTCGCAACAAAAATCGTTGTCAAAGATAAATTACTAAAAACATATGTTTTTGGTTTATATGTTCACCTTGATTCTATATGAAAGAAAATTTGTGAAAGGCGTAATCTATATGTTGGAGAAGAGCCATGTTATTGAAAGAAAAATGATATATAGAGGAAAACATCGGTCGTGTTTTCCATAAATGTTTATCTTCAAATTTGTTCTTGGTCAAAGAAACCAGGTAGTTCCATATTTGAAGGAAAATATCCCAGATTCAAAGGCACCAAATCAACATCAATTCCACATTTCTAGGTACTCATATAGCACTTGAAGGAAAGTATAAAAGGAAACATCGAAGACTTCAGAAGGGAGCAATCTTCCTTTGGGAAGAGAGGGGGTTATATTACATTTCTGGTAGTAAGACTGTGTCTTTCATTATAAGCCTGATGGGCAATTTTTTTGGTAGTATTTCATTATTAAAGAATTCCTGTGGATCGAGTTATCAGATTGTTATTCATCTTTTATTTTTCATACATTTTCTTCTTATTTGAATAAGTTGCTTGTAGATTACAAAATTCCTATGTAGTAAATCTTTATTGTACTCACCTGTGATTTACATATTTTGTTCAAATACCATTTATTCATTGACATAAAGCATTTTTGTTTAGTGAATGTAGTTGGAGCGGGATTTTGGACCTATATTGGAAGTCATGCACCAAAAATGGACTGTGTGACAACTCAGTGAATGGACCAAAGCGCAAAAAAGGTGAAAGTTATTTAGAAGTTAGTTGGGAATTTGTGTCCACTTTGTAATGGGAAAAGACCTTGTAGCAATGTATACATATGTAAGGGGTTTTTGGGTTAATGGTTAGCCTGTGTTATGATTCTTGAGTTATTGTTGAATTGCTTCAGTAGCTGTTGTGGTTGTTGTCGTAGTTTCTATTGTGTTGAGTAATTCTGGATAGTTCGGGGTCTGTAACATAGGTCTATTCTGCACTGCGTAGGTTATGTAAGACTATTCTCGTTGATAATATTAATGAAGTGAACTTGTCTTGAGCATGTGGTTGATGTGTTTAATGTAATGGATGCTATGCTTGTTGCACACTTGGATGCTCTGTTTATATTTATGTTTTGAATGAGTTATTATTTCATAGGCGTAAGTTACATGTTTATGCATGATATATGAATGAATGGTAGACATGTTAAATGAATACTCATATCCCTTCAGCATTGTGGAAGCTTGGTTCCTACAATCCCCTTAGATACCTCGGGTGAGACTTCATCTACTTGTGGGTGATGCCAAAAGGGATGGTGTCATGGTTTTTGATGGTGAATTTATGTTGAACTCTAGGTCTTTCCACCATGTGCCAATAAATGGTTTCATCACCGGGACCGAGATCTCCAACTTAAGGGAAGGTGGAGGTTAATTGATGGTTACATGGAGACTGATGAAGGAATATATATAACAATGGTTCAAAGCCAAAGACTACGAATTTTCTAGGGAGTAGAATCAGAACCCTTGGATCAACAAATAATGGTGGTTACATAAGTATATCTACACAGATCTACATGAGAATTTTTTTTGTGAGTTCCCTATCATTTTGGTTGAGTGGCTGTTGAGGTTAGTTGAACAAAATCCAACATTTCACATTGTCATTCCGTGGAGTTGGACCCATGAACTTATCCAATATCTTAATACTATAAGAAACCCGATCTCCCATGCAGTATATTTCTAGTTAGACAATGTATTGAAAGGTTATGTTACAAAGTTTGATATAGACTATACCCAACAACACAACGCTTCTAAGAGGGATTTATTTAAGGGTCTACACATAAGATACCTGTAGTAATTATACACTTGGATCAAGATGCTGTTGTGCGCCAAAAGAACTATGGTATGGGAATTAGATCAATTTAGCAACTAAGCGTCTCTGCGTGCATAGGGGAACTAGGGGTTGACCAAAGAATGGTTTGAGAGAAGGAAGAAAATAATGAAAGAAGAGTGGAGGATTTGGGGATACTGAGAAAATAAGGAGACGCAATAGTAAAAGAGATTGGATTACTGCGTGGTGGAAAAATATTTCAGAAAGATAGCAAGAAGAGGACTGCACCTGAGATAGAGGAGCAACACATTGAGTTTGAAGAAAGGGACATCTGCGCAAGATTCTAGATCGAAGGACTATCATACCTAGAGAAGGAGAAACACCGTTAGTTCAGTCTGACAGAAGAAGATACCCCTACTTAGGCCAAGATCTGCTTCGAACCCACGACCCCATGCACGTCCCCAACACCGGAGGTAATAACTCAAAGTTTGTCACTTGCAATTAGTAATAGTAGTAAAGGTAGTCAAAGTAGTGGGAGAAACTTGACTACTCAGACACAGTCTGTGACACCTAGTAGCAGTACTATGCAAAACATAATGGTGGGGTTAGACCCTACTTTGACGATGCTTGTCTTCCATGGAGAAGGGACATATGATCCATAGCAACATTTGTTTGTGTGTGAGGAAATATGGAAAGAAAACAAGTCCAGAACGATTCTACAAATATTGCGCAGTTGGTAACCGCTTTCAGGGATAGTGCATTGACTTGGTACATGAAGTATCAGAACACTATACAAGCTAGGACATTGGATGGAATCAAACAAGCTTTGATAAAGGAATTGAAGAAACCAAAATCTGAGTCACAGTGTATTATTGAACTGAAGAAGATTAGACAGTTCTGAAATGAATTGGTCTGGGACTTTGACCAGAGGTTCAAAATACTGATGGACAAACTAACGTTCCAAATTCACGAGGACCAACATAAGGAGTAGTTCATTGCAGGGATGTTGCCACATATACTCGGCCCATTGACACAGTAGAAGATTACGTCACAGTTGAATGCACTATATATTTCCATGAAGTTGGGAGCGTCCTCGGTAGGAGAGAAAAACACGAGGATGGATCAACTTCAGTCGTAGCTAGCGACATTGACGATTCAATTGTAGGATATTTCCAAAGGAATGGAGAAGTGCGAAAAAATATGGTGCACAAACTACAGAAAGGAAGGCCACATAAGAATGACTTCCCAACATATAGAGAGTATTTGGCAATGGTATCCTCAAATCCTTTAACCCTAGCTAGAGGGTAGGAGATATGTAGAGGGAATCACCCCCATGCTACTTTTCCATTGCTACATAAATATGTGAGTACCCCAAGAAGTCTATTTTGAAATTTTTGCAAGTCAGTAGGACATGATGAGAAGTATTGTTGTGCAACGGACCTCATGAGAGAGTGTAATTCAGATGCATATAGAGTCCAAGGGGAAGTTTGACGAGAGGGATTGGCACAAAAAAGCAATGCCCCGAGGGACTACAATCAAGGAGGCCATGGAGGATTCAAAAGTTGAGGCATATAAGGATTTGGTAGAGGACCAATCATCTGCTACAACTGTGGTCAACAAGGACATTTTAAATAGGACTTCTAGAACCCGTGTACAACATACACCTACTCCAGATAGTTGGATCATGCGACAGAGTATTTCCCACTTTTGGTCGCAAAATGGAAGCATAGGAGAAATCAAAATCAAAATCACAATCACAATCACAATTTGAATCAGAATCAAAAGCAAAACTAGAACCAGAACCAGATTCTGAATCAAAACCAAAATCAAAATGTGTAGATGATTGCAACAAAAGAGCGCAACGACCAACCAAGGTAAGCAACTATTACGTGCAAAGGAGCAAGGACATGAGTTGATGCGATGAACTAAGAATTGTGCACCAGACAATGGGTGAGGAGAGATGCAAGAAAAATCCCAATGTTTGATCCTTAGAGGGATAACTACGCATACCATCAAGCAAGAAAATATCTATTAAGACCATACACGGGAGCATAATCATCGCCAAAAGTTTATAATAGACCACCTTTATATGAAATGCCTTTAACATATGACTACTAAGTACCAGAGGGTCCAGATGACAAGGTAAGCACTCTGAAAATTTTCTTTAAAAGTTCTTTAGAATTGATCAAGGATGAATCTAATTTGGGTATACCATGTTGGATGATCGATCGATGCATGCAAGAGCGGGAAGAACCTGTTGCAATTAACTAGGTGCAATGCAATAGAAGGAAAAATAGGGAGTTCTACTTTAGTGATCAAATAAGGGATTATGACATGGACTATATTATTATGGATTTGGGCTTTGATGTAAATGTTTTTCCAAAACAAACATGGGAAATGATGGGTAGGACAAAGCTGATTTGGGTCTAATGTTGATTTAAGAATATCCAACCAACACAAAATTATCCCAATTGGAAGTTTAATGGTAGTAACTGTTGATGTGGATGGGATGCGCAACATAACTGATTTGAAGAAATTGAGATTGTAGATGATAGAAAACCATATGGTGCATTTTTAGGACTTGGATGGGATTTTGCTAACTAGGCCATTATTGACATGAAGAAGAGAAAAATGATTTTTGAGGGAGATGATTTGAGAGTCATTGTGCCATTGGACCCGATAGAAGGGAGAAGATATGTGGAACCAGTTAGAAATGGAGAACTGGAAAATCTATATAACATGATTGGAAAAATGGAAGACTATGTGAATCATATTGCTGATGGTATGCTTAGCTAGTGTAGTATCAACTCATGTGCATTAGACTCAGAAGAATATTTTGAATATTGGCAGCAAATGGTGCACGAAGTACATATGAGAAGATGTGTGTGCATCACATGTTCATTATGCTGGATTGGAATAGAGGTATGTGATCCTCCAAAGTATGATGGACTCACACATGTAACTTCTTTTGTATGAAGGTTTGAAGTGTAGATACCAAAACAAAAAAGCTTGTTTGCATTAGATGTTGCACTAAAAGCAACCCCTGCAATATGATGGGCTGCTCATATGGAAAAAAATGAATGACTGGCAGTAGTGCAAAAGGCTGTTGCAGGTCATATTTGGTGCCGAGTATACTGCGTAGAAATACGCGGGGTTGAGTTTCCCATCAGTCCATGTTGTGTAGTGTATCACAACATGGACTGTAGTGCCAAAGTAGGAATGTACACATCTATTTGTGCACACGTTGGAGACCATTCCAAAGAATTGGTACATAGAGTTGGAATTGCGCAGAGGCACAATAGACTAGGAGGAGATGGCATGAAATTTTAAAGAAAAATTTAGTTTTGAAGATGAGGTCCCCTTGGTAGATGCATCATTGCAGATTATCAAGGACAAAATTTTTGCACCCAAATATGAGACAGGATCTATACCCACATGTAGCTCACATAGATCGTCTACAACAGTTGAAATTTTTTTGAAGTGTTATAAAGTGGTCAAAGAAGACCAGGAGGAGGACAATCCAGGTAATGTACAAATACCAGAAACCAAGGGGGAGCATGCAGTAGAAGTACCTGACCTGGGATCTAATAGTTACAGAAAACTATTAAACACCTACAAGGTGAATATTAGCATGGAGGAGAATCCCAAGTTTTCCAATATTGGGAACTATTGGACCGATGAGACAGTTGAAAGATTTTTTATTTACTGCACAAATATTAGGATCTTTATCCCACTGAGTTTTCAGAGATGAAGGGAATTGATGGTGAACTAGGAGAAATGAAGATAACTCTGAAGCTAGATTCTAAACCAATGAAGCAAAGGCCATACCAATTGAATCCAATATACAAGGTGAAAGTAAAGGCTGAGATCTACAGGATGCTGGAAGCTGGAACCATAGAACTTGTTGAAGAATCAAAATGGATTAGTCTGATGGTGGTTCTAGATAATAAGACATGAGAAATAAGAATTTTTGTGGAACTATGCAAGTTGAATGATGCTTGTCTACATGATCCATTTCCCACACCATTCACATATGAAGGGCTGGAGAATGTAGGGGGTTAGGAAGCATATTCATTCACTGATAGATTCTTTGGATACCTCCAGATCAAGATTGCACTAGAGGATAGACATAAGATGGCCTTTGTGACAGAATGGGGATGTTATCAATATGTAGTGATGCCATTTGGACTAAAGAATGCGCCATCAATATTATCTAGAGTGGTTGTCGTAGCTTTCAAAGAGTTCATTCATAAGTTTCTGGATGATTGGACAATATTCATCCTATTGAGGAATCATAATGAAGTTATGCTTTTAATGTTAGATAGATGCAGATTGTTCTTGATCTCGTTAAATATGAAGAAGTCTAATTTTTGTGTGCCATTTGGTACCTTATTGGGTCATGTAGTTTGTAGACAAGGACTATTGGTGGATCTGGCGAAGATTGCAGGTATTGTTGACTTAACACCACCTACTTTAGTGTGATAGTTGCGGGCTATAGTGGGGCACACAAGATACTAATTTTTTTTTATCAATGGGTATGCAGGGATCACAATCCCACTAGAAAAGCTGATGAAAAAGGATGTCAAGTTTCAATGGAGCGAAGAGTGTTAACAGAGCTTGGATATCTTGAATTAGAATTTGGTGATGGCGCCAATCTTGGTATTTGCATATTGGAAGAAGGAATTTCATGTTCATGTGGATGTGTCATCCATAGCGTTGGGTGCAGTTTTAGCGCAACCAGGGGAATCAGACTTAGATCACCCCATTGCAGTTGCAAGCAGGAAGATGTCAACTACACATACAAATTACACCACTACAAAGCGCGGGGGATTGGAAATGGTGTATGCGCTGCAAAATTTCAGACATTATTTGTTGGGATCATGTTTTAAGATGTATACTGACCATTCTACATTTAAATAAGTTGTCAACAAGCCAATGTTGGGGGGAATATATGTAGATGGTTACTGTTGTTTCAGGATTAATATTTTGAAGTGGTAGTGAAGCCAGGGAAGTTGAACTCAAGACCTGACCACTTATCCTGCATAGAAACCAGAGAGGATGCAAGCAACATAGATGATAGTCTACCAGATGCGCACCTGTTTGTAGTTCATATGGCTGATTGTTACTTCTCAGATATTGCGCAGTTCTTGAGTATGGGGCCCCAAGGTAATTTTTAAGGGCGAAATTTCACCAATTGGCTATTTTTTGGGATTTTTTTCAAAAAATAAATTCGCTACTTGATCATTTTTAGTCTCTAATATCGCCCATATTTACATAAAATATGTTTTTTTATCATAATATTTGCCAAAATTTACACGTTTCAGTAGTAAATTGTATGTTTCGTATTTAATATTCTCCTACCTATCTATACATTTTTTTTTAAATCCAAAATAATCTCTTAGGATACTATACTTAAGTATAATATTAGAATCCTTAAAAAATACCTTGGACTACTATGGGCGCAGCCCCACCCAGGTACACAGTTGTGCATAAGAACCAACTAGTGGTAAAAGAAGCAGACTATCAGTTGATAACATGAAATTTTTACTAGGTAAGTGCAAATAGGATTCTACGACGATGTGTATTAGAACATGAAATGACTGTGATACTAAAAGAGGCCCATGAAGGAGTTGTAGGAGGCCATTATGTTGGGAAAGCGACTGCGTAGAAGATTTTGTGCATAGGAATTTGGTGGCCTACTCTGCACAAGGATGCTAAGGAATTCTACTAGATGTGTGACATCTGCCGGTGAGTCGACAAGCCATCAAGGAGGGATGAGATTCCCTTGATGCCCTAGTTAACACTGTAGTCGTTTGATAAATGGGAAGTGGATTTTGTAGGGCCAATTAATCCACCTATGAAGCAATCAGGATCAAGACACATCAATATTGCAAGAGACTACCTAACCAGATGGGAAGGAGAAGAACTGTTGAAGGATTGTAGTGCACAGATAGTTGCGCAGTTTCTGTTTGAGAAGGATTTGACAAGGTTTGGTTGTCCAAGAATTTTGTTGAGTGATTAGGGGACCCATTTTTTGAATAAGACAATTGCTTCTTTGACTGAAGAGTTCCAGATATACCATCAGAAGAGAACCCCCTATCATCCTCAAGCAAATGGAATAGTTGAAGCATTCAACAAAACCCTGGAGAATGTGCTAACAAAGATCTACAACGTGTATACATATGAATGGGATTTGAGGATTCCTGTAGTATTATGGGCTTATAGGACAACATGCAAGAAGTTGATAGGACATACACTATTTAGGCTAGTGTATGGACAAGAGGTAGTAATGCATATGGAGTTCATTGTTCTGAGTTTGTGCGCTGCTACGTTCACAAATAGTGGCGCAGTAGAAAGAAGACTTACATAACTAATGGAGTTGGAAGAAGATAGGTTTGTCACAGATTTTCATTAGTAGGTCTAGAAAGCGTGTGAAAAGTCCTAGCATAACAGACATATCGAGAAGAAGTAGTTCAAGACTAGAGACCTGGTTTTGTTGTATGACAACACATTCATGAAGCATCCAGGTAAGTTCGAAAAGCATTGGTTGGTTCCTTATGTTATAAAATTTGTCATAGAGGTAGGGGCCGTTCAACTTGAGAAGCTAAATGGGGAACCCCTAGAAGGATTTGTTAATGGAAGTCGGTTGAAGTTGTATAGGGACAGCTGTCCTTCCACCTAGTAGTCAGAATAAATGTTGATTTTTTTTGTTGCAGAGAAAAGAATGTGGGTTGTAGAGAACAAAGGAAGAATGTTGCAAAGGAAGAGAAGGAAGCTTGTCGTAGAGAAAGAAGGAAGAATGTCGCAAAAAGGAAAAAAAGTGTAGAAGGGAAACTAGGCCGAGAGCATTAAAAGTAGGCATGGTGGAGAAACAGTGGGGACACAACACAATAAATGTAGAATATCACAAATGGGATTTCAACAGGATAGCAAATCTCGAGTAAATCTAGACTAAATCCAGGAGAAGGTACATGGATCCAGGCCAACATTGAATGTAGTAATGGGCATGAAGAGATACAAGATAGTTAGAAGAGGGCATCAAAAGCAAGAAGCGAAGCCAAGTAATAGAGTGAAGTTGCAGTCATTCAAATATGGAAGGATGGCACCAAAGGTAGCAGCATCAGTGTAGAGGAAGCCATGCACCAAGAAACTATCAGTCGTGATAGAAGAAGAAGTACCAATAGTAGGTGCATCAGGATCAACAGTTGAATCCAGTTTCAGAATAAGAAAAAGGGCATCAGGATCCACACCAATGAGTTTTCCAAGGGCTTATGCACCTCCAAGAAAAAGGGATGCAAAGTCGGTAGATTTGCTGAAGGTGGTGAAGTATCCCTTGGAAACACCTATGATTCTGAAGGAGCTGCCAATATGGGGAAGTCTATTAGGGACTGTGAAGAGTTTGAAGTATGCGGACCATGACATTACCAACATAGAACAATTTTCGGATCTTTTCCCAAGAAAATATTTAACCTCAAAGATCAGTACGAATTCAAAAATTATTATAGTAGAGCCGCAACAATGTGTAATGGGGTTGAAGCATGTAGGTGTATTGAATTTGTTGAAGATTCTGCACTTTAGCTGCAGCCCAGAGATTAATAACTGTATAGAACTATGGTTGAGCTACCTACATGGAGGATTTCTATGGTTGGTAAAGGTAGTGTCCATAAAAAACAAGTTGATTGCGGAGGTAACGGGGTTGCTGACAATAGGGGAGGACTTGATGCAGTTGATCAAGAATAAGAAGCAGGAAAAATCACTAGCCGAGAAGATGAAGGATACGTATGGTACACACAGGACACAATGGGGGCTAGACATGGAAAGTATCAATGATGATACAATGAGGTTTGTGACACAAGTATTGGCTTGAAAACTGTTAAAAAAGAGTCACATTGACTAGGTCACAACAGGGATTATCGCAACAACAAAAAAGTGTGTAGCAGGTGTACAACTAAATTCGGAAACATTCTTAGCAAATGAATTTCTGGAAGACTGTAGGGAGGTGCAAGAAAATTCTCAACCATTCCATTACACATGGATATTGATCTTGATTGCATTGGTTGCATGGAGGGAACCAAACTATCCACAGTTCCTGGATGTTGCATATAAGCCATATTTGGTAGCCAAATATGCTAATTTATGGCATACCACTAACAAAAGGAGGAAAATTGATAACAATGTGACATTATTTGTTTATAATGACTCTATCCAGTATATCATCAAGTCAATGCCATGCATTCAGCCGCAGGTGGTGGAAATGTACAAGGGAATTGCGTGCTTTAAGGCTGGGATGCACCATATGTATATCCAAGCATGAAGGGATCCTGAAGCACAATGGTTACAAACATTGTTTATACTAATAGAGCAATATGTCAGCCAAATTCTGAACGATTGGGATGCAGAATGGAGAGTCCCAGTCATCGAAGAGGAACATCAAAAGCAAGACAAAAAAGCAGGATGAAGAACATGACAACGAATTGGAAGAAGAGACGAACAAAGAGAAAGATGAGGAACAAGAAAGCTACGAAGAAAATGGACCACAACAAGGAAATGGTGAAGGAAATACTACACAAGGGATTGTGCCAATAGTAAGAGAAAAGAGAAAGGACCAGACTGAGGCAGGTCCATCCAAGAAAAAGAAAAATAGGAAAGCAACGAAAGATCTCACTATCTAGTCACTGGTGGAAGACGACTTGGACGAGATTGGTGACCAAGTCAAGTAAGCAGTAGAGGAAGCATTCGAGAAAGTAGTGCAAAAGCAGGAAGAGATGCAGATGAGCATGTAGGAGCAATTAGTTGCATTGCGTCAGGTTTTGGAAGCAGTGAAAATAACAACAAGCATATTAGAGGAAGAGCATACTGAGAGTATGATGCCCAGGAAGACAATATCGCAACCATCAGTAGAATGAACAGCACAAAGAAGTATGAAGATAACACTAGGAGCCTTGGAGTTCCCTACAAAAGAAATGTGAAAGAGTGCACTTGCGGTAAGTTCAATTGAGCTAGTTTTATCACAGATGCCAACAAATGTATTGCATACATTTTAAACGGGTATGATGTAGGAAATTAAGTTGCGAGCAGTAGTGACATTAGTAGAATGGGATATGGAAACTGTAGCTAAGGGAATACTTGAAGAAGAGTATAACAAGCTTCACAAAGAGGAAGAAGATACAGCACATGAAAAGGAGAAGTTGCAGCAGGAAGTGGAGAGAATATACTTTGCAATTCGCGAGGGTCAACTGGAGGTAGACATTCGAGTGGAGGAGAAGGTGACGAAAATAAGTGAATTTATTCAAGGATTTCGTGCAAATATTGTGGACATGGAAGCAAGGATGGTGGAAAGCACTCTTCCAGAGGAAAGACAAAAAAGGGAACAAACAACTAATGCAGTCACAACAAACATTAAGATTATGGAAGAAAATTTGGTGCATATGTGTGAGGAAAGCATGCAAATTTGGTTGCAACTCATTGAGAGTGCGGAGTTGAAGGAGATAGAATAAAAAGTATAGGCTATGTAGATAAAGGCACACAACCTAAAGGACACAATGAGAAATCTTCCAGCAGTTGAGCGTATGGCCGTGCTAGTAGAACATCGAAGTCAATTAATGGAATTTAATAAGCCGAGGACTCAACAGCAAGATGTTGCACAGAATTTGGATCCTCTACTAAATGAAGCATACAAGGTGATAGAAGAACTTGCTGTAGTACAAGTAGGTGTGAATCAGAAAATTCACGTCACCGAGGAGAAGTTGAAGGTATCTCTGAAAACACAGATAGTAGAAGGAATCACAAAGCAGGAAGCACAAGCAAAGGAACAAGTTGCAACTACGAAGGAAACACTTCAGAAACTGAGGGATACAATGAAGACAAAGAAATAAAAGGTTTGAAGTGACGTGGGATAGTAAGCACGTGGCCAATCAGTAGCAAAATTAGCATCCAAGATTTTGAAATAATAGCAAATCAACATCAAATCCATGAATTCAGAATGGGTGGTGAAGGAAAATCATGATGAAGAGAGTTGAGGTACCTATAAAAGAAGCAGCAGACTAGAGGTAGAGTAGCTCAACTTTTCTTTCTGGTTTTGGGGATATGTTGTGTAGTGGGGTCTATGATGTAAAGATGTAGAGCCGAAGGGAAAACCAGAGGTGCAGAGCACTGAAACAAGGCTGATGATATAGGAAGTAGCGTCGCTATAATGCGAGAGCCGAGGTAGGTGCGATGCAGAGAGACATGGCGCCACCAAAAGGAGAAGTAACCGTATAGAGATAAATCTAATGATTAGAGTTGAGTGATTGTTGGAACTCTGCTCATATCAATGATCGCAATGACACGTCCAAAGGGGATGAACTCTAGTTCGAAAGGTGTTATGCAGTAGTAGGCATACTACTAAGCCAAAGAATATTGGTCAAAGAAGTACGCACAACAATTGAAGTTGCTCGGGACGAGCAACATGTGAGTGTTGGGGACCTATTGGAGCAGGCTTTTGGACCTATTTTGGAAGTTGCACAACATAAATGGATCATGTGACAAATTAACAAAAGGAACAAAGCACACAAAAGGAGGAAGTTAGTTAGAAGTTAGTTGGGCATTTGTGTCCACTTTGTAATGGGCTAAGCCCCTGTCATAATGTATAAATATGTGAGGGGTTTTTGGGTTAAGGGTTAGCCTGTGTTATGATTAATTTATTGTTGAAGTGCTTCAACAACTGTTATGGATTTTTTCGTAGTTTCTTTTGTGTTGAGTAATTCTGGGTAGGTCAAGGTCTGTAACAGAGATATATTGCGCAATGCATAGGTGATGTAAGATTGATTCTGCTAATAATATAAATGAAGTGAACCTGTCTTGAGCATGTGGTTGATGTGTTTAATGTGATGAATGCTATGCTTGTTGCACACATGGATGATCTGTTTCTGGTTATGTTTTGAATGAGTTATCAGTTCATAGGTGTAAGTTACATGTTTATGCATGATAGATGAATGAATGGTAGATGGTGAGACTTCATCTACTTGCGGGTGATACCAAAAGGGACAACATATTGGGTTTTGTTGGTGAATTTATATTGAAACTTGGGTCGGCCCACTGTGCGCCAAAAAATGTTCTTCCCTATGGATATTCAAGATTGATAAGCTTGTGAAGCTTGTATATTTTATATTTATTTTCCTTATTTATTCCATCTCTCATGATATTAATTCAACCCATTTGATATTGAGTTCAGTTGCCTTTGATCCATGAAATATTATAAGAGGCTCCATGCCCAATGGATTAAATCCAGTCTTTTACCTGTTCTTTTCTCAACCCTGTCCACACAATCCTTTATCTTCTAAATCTGGTCACTATGTTGAATTCTATGAACAATTTTTGTAGTGACATCGGATAGTTGATTCATCGAGGGAGACCCCTCTGACTGGAAGGGACAGTTTTCAGTTTAAAGTTTCGTTTAAGATGTGTTTGGCATGCTTCTTTATAGCTAGGAGCATTTCAAATGCTAACATATTTTGGCATCTTTGCTGGGGAACATAAGTGAATAAATATTTCCCTAGGTGTATGACAAGTATTGGATCTGATTTTTGATGATGAACAAAATTCAGACACATAAATACTTTTATATCATTCACATGGAAACTCCATTGAAGAATGCACCGATGACTACATTGATTTTAGAATGACACCATCATTCACTGCTCAAATGGATGCAATATTTTATCCTTTTGATTTTTCAACTATTCCTGGTTTTCCAAATGTTGTACCTAATATGGAAGAGTGGGGAGACTATCTTCCTAGATTTAGAGGAGATATTTAGGATAGTCCTGCATAACATTTGCAGTGTTTTCATTTATGCATGGAGTAGTTGGATATATTTCATGAAGATGTTCATGTATTCTTTGGAAGGAGAAGTAAGACAATGGTACAAAGGTTTGTCCCCTGCATCTATTTAATCTCTCGTAGACTTTCAGTTCATATTCATCAAATATTGTAAAATTTTTATCCACCTGAGTGTATTCTTGAAGCTTATCATCATGTTAAAGAATTGCAAGAGCAATTTATTTGTAGCTATGATACTGAAGGAGACATATTGGATGAAATACATGAAGAAGCACCTATGGACAGTCCTCATATAAGTATAGCTGAAGGTTAGGTTTTCACAAAGGTTTTGCCATTGAAGAAATCAAAACAAAATCGATCATCACTGAATCTTTTTCTAATCTTTCTATCTAGGAAGAATATCAACAAGACATAGTTCCTATGAATTTGTATTTAGATGTTTCAAATCTTTTTACGGAAGATAAATGAAATTTGATTCCATCATCATTAGATACTAATCAAAGCATACCCATTTATGATAGATATGATGACGATTTGGAATTTAGAGATGAAGAGGATATCTTTATGAAACATCTTGAGCATCATATTTTTAGAAATAATGATATGACATTTGTGAATTGAGAAAAGGAACTATATATGAATATATGAACTAGTGATGTAAGTCTTGCATCATTTTTTAGATTTATTTCAAATAATATTTATTCCATCCAAAGTGCGAAGGTATTTTGTTATTGATAAAGACTTATTTTATGGACAATAGAGTTAGTAAAGGATCACCATGTTCAAGTGTCAAAGGTTTTATTGGGACTACAAATGAACAAGCGTCATGGTGTCACCAACTATCAATCTCCAATGGAGTTTTGCAAGAGTCTCTTATGAAGGACGATGAAATATTAACTCCAAGGAATGGACTCATGGAGGGTTTTATTCCAAGAGCCCTTTTTCTCTTTTTAATGTTCGTTATGATTCCCTCGATATAGTAGTGTGGACGTAGCAACACAAATCCGATTTCCAGCAAAAATTCTTGGTTCTCACAGCAAAAATTCTTGTCAAAGTTAAATCACTATATGTTTTTGGTTTATATGATCACCTTATAGTTCTATATGAAAGAAAGTTGGAAAAAGGAGTAATCTATATGTTGGAGAAGAGCCGTGTTATTGAAAGCAAAACGAGATATAGAGGAAAACATTGGTCATGTTTCCCATAAATGCTTAGCTTCAAAGTTATTCTTGGTTAATGAAATATCTTAGTAGTTCCAGATTTGAAAGAAAATATCCTAGATTCAAAGGCACTAGATCAACATCAATTCCACATTTCCAGGCAGTCATCTATCACTTGAAGGAAAGTATAAAAGGCAGCATCAAAGACTTTAGAAGGGAGCGATCTTCCTTTGTGAAGTAGATTAGATTTATGGCAGTAAGATTGTGTCTTTCTTTGTAAACCTAATGGGTTGTTTTTTTTTAGTATTTTATTATTAAAGAATTCCCATGGATTGAGCTATCAGATTGTTATTCTTCTTGTATTTTTAATAAATTTTTTTATTATTTGAATAAGTTGCTGGTAGATTATAGAATTTTTATGCAATAAAGATTTATTGTAATCGCCTATGATTTAAATATTTTGTTCAAATACCATTTCTTCATTGGAAGAAAGTTTTTTTTAGTGAATGTTCTTCCCTATGGATATTCAAGATTGATCAGCTTGTGTAGCTTGTATATTTCATATTTGTTTTCCTTATTTCCTCCATATCTCATGATACTAATTCAACCCATTTGATGCTGAGTTCACTTGCCTTTGATCCATGAAATATTATAAGAGACTCCATGCCCCATGGATTAAATCCATTCTTTTACCTGTTCTTTTCTCAACTTTGTCCACACAATCCTTTATCTTCTAAATCTGGTCATTGTGCTTAATTCTATGAACAACTATTGTAGTGACACTGGACAATTGATTCATTGAGGGACCCCCCTCTGACTAGGAGGGTCAACTTTCAATTTTAATTTTGGTTTAAGATGTGTTTTGCATAGTCTGGAACATCTCAAATGCTAACATGAGGTACAAGCTCTGGAGAAGGAACAAAGAGATCTATAAAATGACATGATAACTAAGAAGTGGTGGTTTTGTAAGATGTAGGAGGTATGTAGAAGAGAGGAAGTGGCAAATGAAGGTATGAGTAGGGAAGGGAGTATTAAATTACATTTGAAGGAATTGCAGGAATTATAGAAACAAGGAGAAACAATTGATAAATGGCTGAAGCAACAAGGATTGGTGGTGTAGTAATATCCGAGGAGTGGGTTAAGAAAAATCACCATTGTCAAGGATTTGAAAGAACCAATAAACGAGAATATGCTAGTGATCGAAGAGGTTAAGTCATAAGGACTAGAGACTATAAGCTACTAGACTTACATATTGAAATATGTATTGATATAAATATATTTTTGAACAATTGATTGATGATGAATACAAAGAGTGGGCCATGTTTAAATATGGCTGATAGGGAATAGACATGTCTATTTATTAATAGACATGTCAAATAATAACTAATCATTTATAATTAACTAACCTATTAATGACTAAACAATAAACTGATAATTAATAGTTGTAATAACCATTTAGGTTTATTACAAGTCATCTTGCCTTGAAAATATTCGTCCACGAATCTTAGATTTTGCTTAATTAACTACGACATCAGAGAAGCTTCCAAGCTTGATGACATACAATCTTTTAGTGATTTGTTTCGGATAACAGTACCATGATTAAGTAATTCTTGAAATAGCCGGTCATATTTCCATTGAAAACACTTTATGCATTTGATTATGTAGATAACAACATAATGACTATAGGGGGTATACTTTTGAGTTTCCAATCTGATGTCTTCTTGAAGAACTTGCATCGCGATGTTGATATCCGATATTTTTGCATGCTTTGATGTGACATTGATTTCTATCTAAAATATAAATTCTTTAGTGTTGATCAATGGATCTTCAACCATGGTTGGATATTCAGTTACATTTGTTATGGTCTCCTTATTTGTAGTGGCAACAACTAACAACTTAATTTAATCCGATTGGTTAAGGTGTCTTCATTTGCAGTTCCGCCATGTACTTTTAAGGTCGAAATGACTTTTAATGTTTTTGTTTCATTAATTTGGGTTTGATTAGGATTTTTCAAATGATTTATTTCCTTTCCTTTAACTGACGAGCTTGTCTCCAGTTGTTCCTTGAGAAACTTTTGATCTTGAGATTTTTGAACATTTTGTGTTGCGACAACCTGTAAAACATTTATATCTTCGTGTGTCGAAGAATCTTCTGAGTTTTCTTCTTCTACGTTAACATGATTAGGATCATCTTCAATGCTTTTATTTTCATCATTGCATTCTTATACAACTTCAATTCTTTCATAATTGTCATTAACACCGACTTTGTATTCATCAGTATTTGGTGCTTTATTATTACAATCTATGAGATCGTCATTTTCGTTACAATTGATATTAACATCATGATTGCCAATATCTGATGTATCTATCTCTTTGTCATTGTTATTTTCAACTGATTTTTCTTCAAGTTCATCTTGATCTTCCATACTCTGGAATTTATTCTCGTCCACCACATCTTCCGTTTCATCATCCTTGCTATCATCTTCCTTATCATGTCCTTGGATTTGGTTTGGGTTATGAGCAAGAATTTCGATCCGAATTTGTTTTGGAACTTTGCGATCCCTTTTCATTGATTTTATAGTTGTGTAGGATGGACGATTTATGCGACTCATTTCTGTTTGCTTGTATGAAACTGCAACGAATTTCAAGAACTTGTGCATATTTATGACATGGCATCGCATTTTGAGTCTTGTGTTTGGAATGTCAGTTCTTATCCTTTCTTGCGTCTGATGACCCAAAAATTCTATGAGGGGGAACGTAAGGTGTTGATGTATGTGATTTTTGCACCTCTTATGTCGTAGGTGCAGTAGTAGTTTCCATCCCTTTTTTACTTGAAAATTCAGGAGTCCTAACCGCTTCTTCTGTCATAGGTGTAGTAGAAGTTTCCTGCTCTTTTTTACTTGAGAATTCGGGGGGTCGTAACTACTTCTTCTTATTCTTCCTTCCAAGTTCCTCTTAGATATTTCTTCTTTTATTTGTAATAGTTTTGTTTTCAGTTCTGGATACATTTCCTTTTCTTCAAGTTGGATTCTTTTTATGTCTTCAACTTCATTTTTTTCATCTCTTTTAGGTTTTTGGAATGGGCTAATAATGATCTTATTAAAAGAGGAAAACATGGTGATTCCAACTTGTAGAAATCTTTAAAAAATTGATCTTTTTTTCCTTTTTATGTAGTATTATAATAATAATAATTTATTATTAAAATAATAATACTATCGTATAAAAACTATATATAGATTTTTATATAGGGATTAGTGTGAAGGGATGGAAGAGAAAATTGGAGTTGAGGAAGACTCGCGTGAGCAGGGATTGCAATGAGTGAGGAATTTGTGAGGATTAGAGTGTGAGGGATTTGTGAGTGAAGTGGAGAGGGTGGTTGTGTGGGAGCGAAGAAGATGAGGTAGTGCTAGGGGGTTGGGGAGATGGATAATAGCAAGGGGCTGAGGGTGGTTGCGTGCGATGGCATCGAGAGAGGGGGAGGAGTGACGCGAGAGCAATGTATAAGGGAGGAGGAATGCGGCTAGGATCTAATGGGGAAGTGATGGGGGAGGAGCATGGAAGATCTAAGAGGAGAGGAGAGTGCACAAGAGTAGTGGTATCGATTGGGAAGTAAGGGCATGGTTCGGGAGAAGGGCACAGGTGGAGCGCAGGCTTGATGACGAAGGAGGAGCATGGAAATGTGTGGTAGTAAGGGATATTTGGAGGAGTTGAGACAAATAAGGAGTGGTGCACAGTGAGTAGGAGTGTGAGGGAATAGATGAATGGGAGAGGTTGGAGTGTGATAAAGTGGTAGCATGGGTGGGGGATGCAGTAAGGAGGCGTGGTGGTGGTGGGAGAAGATGGGAGTGAAGGAAGGGCATGTGAGAAAGTGGTAGTGTGGGTGGGAGCTGCAAGAAGGAGGTGCGGTGATGGTGGGAGAAGAGGGATGTATGGGATTTGAAGTGGAAAGAATAGGTGTTTCAAGACACTTAATCTATATGGACAAGGAGAAAGCTCTCTAGTCTAAATGATTTAGATATAGAACAAGACAAAACAAAAATGTAAACCTTTCCCTATATTTATCAAATCTCTTGAATGTGAAGAATCTGTATCCCTTTTCGAAGGTTGTCCTCGACAACCTGAAGCTTTCACAGTCCTACTTATTAATGAAGAGATACCCTGCAAAAGATTCAAAGAAAAAAAGAAACAAGTAGAAACTACAAGATAATATGATAGATCTATGCAAATTATCAAGGAGAAATGCTACAAATGAGACTAAACATCATTTATGGTACAAGAAAACATTAATGTATTAATAAGAAAGAGGAAATAATCACAAACATAAAGCCTTGGTGTTGAGAATCCCTTCCAATGGAGCTTTGCCTCATGATGGAAGCTAGCAAAGATCATATCTCTGGTGTAATTTCTTCAGCATTTATCTACTCTCATTCTAACCCCCCCATTACCCATGAGGGTGGGCTTGCATTTATAGGCTAAAAGAGATAAGGAGGAGAGGAGAGGATCAAGGGAGAAGGATGGAGTAGGATCCCACAAATCTTGGAGGTGAGTGAGATCCACCCTAAATGGAATGGATAAACCTCCACGAGGGTCTCTTTCTAGAGACTTCTCGAAACTTCTCTTTTTTCCCTTTGTACAGGAAGTGACACACCCCATACACAAGTAAAGTGCATTACTAACGCACCCCATAGTCATGCAAAGTGCGTCAATGGGATGGTGATGCACCCTATAAAATAAAAAAGGGCGTCACCCTCTCAAAACATAGTTTTTTCGAAGGGAAAAAACCTCAGGGATCATCTTCCAAGGAGTTTGGCCAAGCACTTCAAGGATTAAGGCAAGGAAAAGTGTACATGGTTCATAATCATGGCGAGGAAAAAAATTCCATGTAACAATAGGAGGGCCAAGGAGAGGGTTGTAACAGAGTGCATAAAAGATGGACGTGAAGGAGGAGTGTGGGAGGTGAGTGCGCATAGAGAAAGGAGAGGGGGAGCTGTGGAGTGGAAGTAGTGCGCATGTGGAAGGTGTGTAGCAAGAGGAGGTAGATTGGAGAATGGGAGTGGTGGTAAGATATGCAGTGGTAAGTGTATAGAGGGCGCATTTTTTGGTTGCAGGATATTGGCATGGGAGAGGAGAAGCTATGGGCATGGAGGAGGGGTATTGGAGTAGAGTGGAAGAGCGGTGTAGAGGTGTGGATGGAGAAGGGACAGTTGGAGAGGGAAGGATGCAAATTGGAAAAACAAGGATGATGTAGATGTGTGAGTAGGGGGGGGCGACCAACGAAGGTTTGAAGCTGTGTGGGGGAGGTGCACGAAATGGGGAGAAGAGTGTTGGGGATGGGGAGTGCAGGAGTGCAGGAGTGCAGGAGATAGTGCGATGGGTAGAAGCTATGGTTGAGGCACACTAGAGCAGGGTTGAAGGTGCGTGATAGTGTTGAGAAAAATGGCGTAGCAATGAAAGGGGGCATTGTGAGATGAGTGCGGGTGGGAGAGCTGAAGTGAGCATGAATGCATATTGTGGAGGATGGGGAGCATGTAGTGTGGATTGGTGGCAGTGGAGAGTGGAGAGGAGCCGCATGGAGTTGGGGGGGGGGGGCGTGTAGAGAGGTAGAAGGGCGCGTGGGATGTAGAGTAGGTGCATGGGAGAGAACTATAGTTGAAGATGGGGGAAAGAAGTAGTAGCGAAGAGGAGCAGTGAAGATGAAGAGGATATTGGGGATGCAGATGTGTTTGGTGCAAGCGTGGAGTGGTGAGAATTTTATGGCGATTGGAGATGGAGGAATTTGTAGGTGAATGAAGGAGATGAGGTGAGAGTTGAAGGAATGATGTGGTGTGGATTTGAAAAGGGTGTGGGGGAGATTGGGGATTCTGAAGAGTAGGCTCTAATACCAACCTGTAATCTACCAGGATTACATATTGAAATAACAAATAGGAGATGAGGTGAGAGTTGAAGGAATGATGTGGTGTGGATTTGAAAAGGGTGCGGGGGAGATTGGGGATTCTGAAGAGTAGGCTCTAATACCAACCTGTAATCTACCAGGCTTACATATTGATTGATATAAATATATTTTTGAATAATTGATTGATGATGAATACATAGAATGGGCCATGTTTAAATATGGATTATAAGGAATAGACATGTCTATTTATTAATAGACATGTCATATAATAACAAATCATTTATAATTAATCAACCTATTAATGAATAAACAATAAACTAATAATTAATAGTTGTAATAGCTATTTAGGTTTATTACAAAATAATGCCAAATGAGATTGTTCATGAGGAGAATGAAGACCACACTATTGAGGAGATAAAAAACATCGAGCCACAAGTAGGAGAGGTTCTTGATGATGTGCTTCAGTTAATTGAGATGGAAGGTAGACAATTGATAGAAATTATACAACCCAAGGATAGTGAATCCCTCCCAGAATAATTATCATTGCCCACACATCTTGAAAATATTGAGGTAACCCCGAAGGAAGACTCCAAGGAAGGCTAGAAAAAGATCGACAGGAGGGAAAGGAGTACAATCTGACTTTGTTTAGCAAATTTTTTATTGCTAAATATCTCAGAAGAAGACACTGCAAAGAAGCTATGGGAACAGTCGGGGAACTTGTAATAGTCGAAATCAATGGTTAACAAGTTGTTTCTTCGAAAGAAGCTATATCTTATGAGGATGAGCAAAGGTGAATCGGTCACATAGCACCCGAATGCACTCATTACTATGATTAGTTAGTTGTTGTCCATGGATATTAAAATGACTAAGTAGGAAAAATGCATGAATATGTTGTGTGTTTTTCCAGATTCCTATTATAGCCTAGTCGTGGTTATAGGAAGTAATGATACCACATTAAATATCGATGATGTGGTCACATATTTGTTGTTAGAATGGATGAGACAAAAGAACATGGAATATTTGAGCCACGATGACTTGACGATAATAGGTCAACTAGTAGACATACGAAAAAGAAAAACCTCCGATAGAAGATCAAAGTCGAGGGGTATATCTAAGACCATATCCCTTGGTCCAGGGATGAAAATATCCTAGCGATGCGGTAAATTTGGGCATTATAGACAAAACTATAAGTCAACATAAGTCAAGAAAGGAAAAGTGTTTGAGCAAGGTCACTCGATTGATGGGAAGTCTTTGTAAGAATAGAAAGGCGATGTGTATTTGGTGTCCACAAGTACACAGCCGGAACATAACTATTAGATGATTGACTCGAGTGCATCATATCATATGACACCTCATAGGGAATGATACAGTGAGCATGAGAGTTTTTTTGGTGTGATTCCTTTGTGAATATCCCAACATAGAAAAGAAACAAGGTCGAAAACAAGTTGGAGAAATGCATCATAATTGTGTACAAGAATGGATTTAAATGGTATAAGCTATGGAATCTAGTGATGAGGAAGGCAATTTATAGTAGATATGTGATATTTAGAGAAGCTAGAGGAAATTCCAGGGATGCATAGGTTAAAAGAGAAAAGGAATAGTAAAATAAAGAGTTTGAAATGAACAACGAGATTCTGGATTTAGGTGAGTCGACTGAATCCGATGAAGAGGTGGAACAATAGACTCCAGCTTTCAGGAGGTCTGGTCAAGTAAGATAATAACTAGAAAGGTATAGTCCACCTGAATTTTACTCTGCTTTTGCATTATCTTCCATAGAAGATGATCCCAGGTTGGTAAAGGAAGATATCGACTTGAAATAGTGTAAACTATGGAAAAGGTCCATGGGAGAGGAAATGGAATCCTTGAAGATGAATGAAACATGGGATATAATTGCATTACCAAATGGAAGGAAACTTGTCAGTAATAAGTGTGTGTTCAAGAAAAAGTTGAATGTAGCAAGACAAGTCGAGAAGTACAAGGCTCTACTGGTAGTGAAAGGATATTCCCAAGTCGATGGAGTCGACTTTGGTGAGATTTTCTCCCCTATTGCTAAGTCAACTTCTATAAGGGTACTAATGTATTCAATTGTAGCATTTGATCTTGATATAGAATATATGGATGTAAAGACAACATTTTTTCATGGTGAACTTGAAGAAGAGATTTATATGAAGCATCCTAAAGGTTTTACAGTGGAAGGAGAAAACGAGTTGGTATGCAAGATCAAGAATTCTTTCTATGGTTTAAAACAATCACCCAAGATGTGGTATCAAAAGTTTGACATTTATATCCAGTAGCTGGGGTTTGTGAGAAGTAAGGTTGATCAATGTGTTCATGGGAAGAAAGTCATTGGTCATTTCATATATGTATTTTTGTATGTCGATGACCTGTTGTTGGTTGGAAATAGCATGGATATGATAAAGGAGTTGAAAATTTAATTATCCTCCAATTTTGACATGAAGGATCTTGAAGCAACAAATTTTATTCTTGGAATGGAAATCACAAGAGATCAAGAAGGTAAAATGCTCTGGTTAAGTTAGAGAAAATATGTTGAGATAGTTTTGAAATTTTTCAACATGCATGAGAGTAGACCAGTCAAGGTTCGTATTCTTGTGGGAGTTAAGATATCTGTTGAATAATGTCCTAAGACACAAGAAGAAATAGAGTACATGTTACATGTTCCCTATGCTAGTGCTATAGGTAGTCAAATGTATGTTATGGTCTATACTAGAACTAATATTTCCCATGTAGTGGGAGTATTGAGAAGGTATATGTAGACACCTGGAAAAGATCACTTGACTGTAGTCAAGAGAGTATTCAGGCATTTGTGTGGTACAATGGATTATACAATCTGTTATGGAGGAGAACTTGAGGAAAACAAGAAGATCAATGTACAAGGATTTGTCGATTGTGATTGGGATGGTGATATCATCCGTAGATGGTTGACTAGCGGATACATGTTCAAGTTAATCAACGAAGAAATCAATTGGATGAGTAGGAGGCAGTTGGTTGTTGCACTATCGACTATTGAGGATGAATATATGCAGCTATCCATGCATGTAAGGATGTTATTTGGTTGCAGAGATTGTGTTAGGATGTTGGGTTTGGTTAGCATGTTGTTAGGTTGGATTGTGATAGTAAAAGTGCAATATTCCTGGCAAACAATCCAAAATATCATTCAAAGATAAAGCATATTGATGTAAAATACCATTTTTTGAGAGAAATGGTGGAGAATCAAAAGGTGTTATTGGAAAAGTTAGACATGGTGAATAATTTTGCAGACTCATTAACCAAGTCGATAAGCACAAAGAAGTTTTCACGGTGTAGGGAAATAATGGGTTTGCTAGCCTTGATTAAGTGAACTGAAGTTCAGAATATCCTATTTATGCAAGGAAGACAACAAGTGGGAGAATGTTGGGAATGTTATATTCTCTTCATGTAAATCGATTGGAAAAGTTAATAGTTTGTTGGAATCAGAGGCGACAGCCTATGGAAGTCTGGTCAACTGACCGATTGGAATAGTCGTTTGGTTAAAGATAAATGTCTGGTTGCTGGAAAGTCGATGGAATGACTGAAAATTCAATGGACAATTGACCAAATTTGGCCCAGTCAAGTCAATTATAACACAATAACTAGAAGTGGTTAGGAAGTTATGGATTGCCATTAATGAGCGATTGACTATATTGCATCTATAAATAAGATGTAATGGCTATGTAGTGTATCATGACGTGATGTAATGAATTGTGATTTGTGGTCTAGAAAATCTCAGTTGTAAACACCTGTTATGAGCATTTGATTAATATATGAGTGGAAAGCTCACTACTTTTCTTGTTTTCCCCTAGGATAGGGGTTTTGAAGGTAATTTCTGTGTAATGTATTGTGTTCCATTGTTTTATGTCTAATTGTTTTTAACTATATGAATCAATTTGCAAACCTAATGTAATTGGTATTAGAACCAAAAATGGCTATGTATGAGTGATTTTCCACCCACCATAGGTATTAGCTGCAAATACCACCCTCAAGTTGGGTTATGAGGCCACAAGGGTAATTGAAACACCTACATGCTTCTCTCTCTCGGACCACAATGCATTTTATGTGTAGAAATCCTGCCTACGGATAAGTAGAATCTCTCATGGGATTAGAAAGGCCCCTAGTTACCTAACCCAAGATAGAAAAAACAAATGGACACTAACATTCCCTTATATCTAACTTTTATGCAAACAAGAAGAGAGAAGAGTAGAGAAGAAATTAGTTTTCCTACCTTGTTTCAGAAAATTTTCCTCACTTCCCTAGCCTTTAGCTTGATCTTCCAAAGCTCCTAAGCTTGATGAGACATGTAGAGAACAATACAAAGTTTCCTTCCTCCAAGTATATTAAGCATAAAAAAGATCTACTCTACTTTGAATATCACAAAGTAAACATACATTGCATGAACATAAGTATTGGGAAATAGGCCAAGTTTATATTGATTAGAAAGCCATGAAGAAATACAAAAATATACTTGACTTTGTTGCATTACTTCCCTCAATCTATCCTCCAAATCCTTTTGAGAATGATAGGATCATAAGGTCCACCTCTTCAAGCTTTTTCCACTTGTTTGAGCCAAGGCATAAGGTCCAATATATATATTAGAGAGGCCAAACCACTTAGTAGAGGATTTGGAATCAAGTGAGGATTCTTTGGATCAAGGGATATGTCGATCATATTGAATAGTAAGAGGATGGGATTTGAAGAATAAAGGCATCCCTTGAATATCGCATGAAGATCTAGATCCAAAATCCAAGGAAAGCTAGTCATACAGGATTTTCTCTCCCCTAAAGAAGGCCATACAACGAAAATTAGGGAGATTTTCGCTCCCCTATCACCGAGAACCAAGAATTTTCACTCCTCTAACATGGGACATGGAGCAATAATCTCATGAAAAGGCTCAAATGAAGGTTGGTTAAGATGTAATTAGACCTCCATGTGGCATGGAAGCTTCCTAATGATGACTAGGAAGTAGATAATCCACATGATAGTAGATCCTAACAACCCTAGGGAAAAAAAATGGTGATAAAACATGAATATCACAAATGAAACTCAAAGGTGACAATTTGAGCTATAAGAGGTGCCCCCTAAAGTGTGAGGTTAGAAGGGATCTAATGGCTGAGACACTTTACCAACATAAAGGCACAAATGGTATCTAAAAGAGAGCCAAAGAAAGTTGCAGAAGAAATACCAAGCAATATATTATCCCCAAGGCAAGCATACTTATGCTCGAAATAAAATGACTCAAAGCATGGTTGCTGACCAATACATTGTAGATCCATGATAGTACTAACTCAGGATATGACCAACAACATACATTGTGGATCCACACCTAACAATGACTGAAAATAGATCGTGGCTACAAGAATACAAGGTATATCAATGATATAACAATGACACAACCACGACCAATACAAAGTGGATATGTGTGACAATACATCAATGAGGTTACCGACATGATGTCCATGTGGGAAACTACTTAGAAAATATCCCTCAAAACCTGGGTAAAGTACATAATAAGAGTCCCTAGGGTCTTCTACCCAATCCCGAAGCGATACGATTCTATCCATGTGAATAAAGGTGTTGAATTTGAACATGGTAGAAACCGCTTGATTACTGACCAATGATATAAACCATTAACAAGTGCAGGGGAAATCATCAGTAATGTCAATGAATCCCAAGGTATCTTAGTACATTCCAATGAATGTGAATATATTAGTTGGAGTCGAACACTCATGGAATCATTTGATTAGAGTTCAATAATTTAAACCTATTATCGAAAGCGAGGGAACCTGCCATTGAGGCATGCAGGACCCAATGTACTGAATTGGTTTTCTAAGTCTAATTCTTGGATGATGTGTTGGAGCCAACAGAAATAGACTCGTCGAAGGAGGGCCATGATGTTACCTGCATCATCGACATGAAACCAACACAAGAAATATGTAAAATGGTAGATGAAGTGAGTATGGACTGACAAAAGGATGAAGGTCGATAATACTGTAGAGAGGATGATTCAAGCTAAATTCCCATGAACATTAGATGGCATGATGAAATGATTTGGAAGCATCGACTAAATGAGGAAAAGACCAAAACATAATGCAATGATAACTGAGGAATTATTTGGATGTGCCAAACGAGTAAGATGACTCATGAATTTGGTATGACCTAGAGACAATCAGATTACCCAACTGTAAGACAAGATGCAAATAGGTTCCATGTTCAAGGCTGACAACAAGCTACCATAAAGCTTTTCTCAACAAGACTTAACCCAATTTTTGAAATTTCCCCACCATGATCGATGAGATCCTCTTTGTTTTTTAACGATCTTAAGGAGGGTAACATATGCTCGATATAGCTCATCTTAGATGAGTTCCTCAACATATGTTTAACGAACTTGAAGAAGGAGGGGTTCGGTCCCATATGGGTCCTTCAATGCATATTTTACAAGTCCAAAGAAGGTAAAATCAACAATATTTTCACATTTAGAGAGTTTGAAAAAGATCGAAAGAAAACTCCAAATGGTTCTTTTTCGTAAAAGTTAGTCTCCTCACCTAAAAAAGGATAAAACAACGTGAGAGAGAACTCTTCTAGTCAAGGTTGAATAGAGTATTCCTTTTTCATAATTAGTCCAAATGGTCCAAAATAGGGGTAACCTATCACCAAACAAACGTCCTTTCAAGTGCTTTTACCAACGTGAAAGAGACAAGTTCACTTGGAAAAAATTTCACATTTAAGGAGTCTGAAAAAACACTTAAAAAAACTCCATGAAGTTCCTTTTTCATAAATAGTCTTAATGAGACCGAATAAAGAGATAAACCTACACTCGTTAGACACTTCCTCATTATTTATGAGTATGAAAAAAGCAGATTAAAATTGACACCCTTTTTCTTACTTTTAACAAGCACGACTATGGTATCAAAAGCACTCGGAATCTTTTTCATGTTTTGACTAAAGCACGAAAAAGTAAAAAGTAAGCTCAACACCTCTTACCATTTTTAATGAGCTCGAAGATAGGTGAGGAGAATGCCCAAGGTATCTGCTTCATTTTTAAATGAGATTGAAACATAGAATGAACTATGCTCATAATGTTTGTTTCATTTTTTAACGAGCTTGAAACCGAGAATGAACTATGCTCGGGGTTTCATTTTTTAAAGAGCTTGGAACCAAAAATAAACTGTGCTCAGAGCATCTGCTTTAGTTTTTGACGAGATTGAAACAAAGAATGAACTATGCTTAGAACACCTGCTTCATTTTTTAACGATCTTGAAATAGAGAAAAAACTATGCTCGGGATGGTTGTTTCATTTTTTAACAAGCTTGAAGCCAAAAATAAATCATGCTCGATATGATACCCATTAGCGAGTTTCTTCCCAACATGATATCCATAGGTCGGTACTTTGGGTGATACCCATTAATGCATTTTCTCCAAACATGCTGTCCAGAGGTTGGAACTTTTACCCCAACATCATCAACAAAATATAGCGTCTTAACTCCGGTATGATGTCCAGAGGCTGGAGACATGCCCCCCAAGCTTCATTTCATCCGTCGAATTTTCTACCTCACTTGATTAGAATCTTGGCTACTAATAGGAATAGGTTCACCACAGAGGGAGGAAGAAAGAGGATCAAGTGACACAGGTGGATGAAATGAAGGTTCAAGTATTAAGTTTGGTGTAAGACTCGCCTCAATGGGAAGGGGATTTGTTTCATTTTTTAACGAAATTGACACAGAAATTGAACTATGATCGTGGTTATCTGTTTCATTTTTTAATGAGATTGACACAGAAAGGGAACTATTATCATGATCCTTGGACATGGATTCCAAGAGGTCTTCAATGGATGGAAGAACAAAGCTCTGGAAAGAATGCATGCTAACATACTTGATAGGGATAAGTGGTGGGGGGAGGGGGGAGATTAGGCTCTGATTCCCCCATTGAATAATTCATCATGTCAACCACGAGATCTAAATTGAGATAGGTTGATAATACAGTGAGAGGCTCTTTCTTAGTAGCATTCGAAGACATGGGAGATAATGCCACATAATTAACCTGTGGCGGGGGTGATACCACTTGAACGTGAGGAACATTCAAGGAAGTCGAATGGTCAGCAGTCATACAATGATTGGGAATAACAAATGAAAGGTAATTGATGGTCATTATGCTCCAATCATAGGGAAAATGCATCACTCGAAAGAGTTTGGAAACAAAAACTTTCATAGCATACACATAATCCCGCCCAAGGAGTAAATTAAAATCCAAGGGGCCTTGGACCACTATGACATCAATATAGACAATTTTTCCTCCTAAGGTGATGGATAGGTGATGGAGGATCCCCAAAGGTTCACTAGATATTTTATTAAAATCCAGTGGATGATTGGTGGTTGGCACAAGCTTAGGGGAACCTACAACTTTCCAAGATGTTGAGGATAAGATACTAACATATTCCCCTTCACCAATGATAGTGCGATAGATGTCCTTATTGCAAACCTGCACGATGATTTGGAAAGGTATGTAGGAAGGAAGAGGAGGCTCAACCATCTTATTCCAATAAAAGGAAATGACCTTAGTACTTGGAGGGAGTACCGTTGAAATGGACATGACATCCCCTTGTCTAGAACAATTTGAACAGACAAAGAAAATGTCAGTGTAATTTGATTCACTCTTCGAGGGAATAGTGGGGTCAACTAAAGATCGATTCGTATTGACTACTTCATTAACCAGAGGTTGGGTAGGGGAGGACTCTTGGGAATAAACTGAATTTTGTTGTTGGGAAATGAAACTATGTTCCAACAATTGTGAAGCCTCTGCTATACGAGGGAAAAGATAAGTATAATGACTTCCCTTGCATAAATTACAAGGAAACTTGAATTTACCTTTTTTACCCCCAACCTTATTATCATTGTTTGATGAACCGTCACTAGCATGACCTGCATAGGCAGGTGACATGGTTTGTTCAACACCTTTGGACCACACTTCTAAAACCTTTGGAATACCAGGGAAATGGTTAAAAAGGTGATCACCCTTACAAATATTTCAAGGGAACTTGGGTTTCTGACCTATGTTATTAGGCTTATCGATGTTATCAACACTCCCATATTGATTAACAGTAGCTGGTTGATTGCCCCTTGCTTATTTTTCTTCTTCATGTTCTTCCTTTTATTCTTCGTCTTAGCCTCCTAGTCACGAGGATTAAGGATTTCAATAGGAGAGGAAGAAGAAAGGGAAGACGACACAATGGGTGAAGAAGGAAAAGGGTCAATAGGAGGTTGATTTGCTTGAGGTGGAGGGATTGTACTAGAAGCACTATGAGCATTGGGGACCATTGGAATGGAAAACAACCATACTGGTAACCCTATGGTGAATCCGAGAAGATTCAATGTAGCAATGTAAGGAGGACCAATATTTCCAAAAAAAGGGAAAATACGAGGATCCCCAAAAGGGGTTCCTTTATTGGAAGGCTTCAGAACTGTTTCCATGGATGCAGAATCAACCTAGGTTTTTCTAAATCAAAGAGCACACACTACCAAAATCCATATAAGATAAAAGTAAGCAAACAACTCTCTCGTAACAGAGAGAAAGGAATTAGGGATCTTCCAGAGATGAGAGATGAGGCCGTCAACAAAGAAATGAGAGACAATTACCCACAAATACTCTGTAATGGAATTATAGAGGTGGAAGTACTAGACACAACCAATTACCCTCCTAAGTATCCAAAATTATGTGTTATATGTCTGTCTCAGGTACTGACAGTACCACCACTGCAGTCACTTGGGAAGGTAACCTAGGAAAATCAACTAAGGCTACCACTTCATGCTTGGTGGTTGGGAAGAACGGTCATGGGAGAGGGATCTGTGAATGGGAAGGGAACATAATACAACTGTATTATACTTGAATCAAATCAGATAGTGGTGTCACCCCGAGGACTTTCCACTACTAATATTACTCCCTAACTCATATAACCCTACCGAGAGAGAATGTTGGGGACCGGTCCAAACACTCTTCTCGACTTCTCCTACCACTTGACTCCTGTGTTAGAGGATCATTCCCAACAAGAACTTCACGTTACTAATGGATTTTCACTCATTAGTGTTCCTACTTTTGTTTCAATGGAATTGGAGAATTTACTCTCCACCCTACAACCAAGGCCCTAAAATCCTAGACTTGTTGGTTTTCTATAAAAGAAAAAAGTCTAATTCATTTCATATTAGGTACCTTGTTCCTTTTTACGACTGTTTATTACTCAATAGGGTAAGTGGAAGTGTACTAGATGGTGTTTTGACTCGACTCTAAACCATGCACCAAAAAATTAAATGCAAAGTCTTCATTTTCGATGAATGCTAGCTATGGTAAAGAAGAGAGTATTTTTCCTTCCAAAATGCATATACCTAATGCAAAATATTTGAATACAAAAGATGAATTGATGCATGAATCAAAGAAACTATAGAATACACGATTCATGCCCCCCCCACTTTTTTTTCTAAAATGCAATTCATTTTTATCAAAAATGGAAGCTAAAAAATGCTCCACCCACTAACTAGAAAGCAATCACTTTTTACTTTTCAATGCTTTCAAAAACACCATAAACTAAACTGAAAAAGTAGAATGCACACCCTTTTTCTTTTCTTCCTTTTTCAAGAACTTTTAATTGCACAAAATATTCTTTGCTTTGCTTTCAATTTAAATGAAAGAACTAAATAACACTTACAAGAGGTAAAAAAGCAAAGAAGACAAAGAAAACAAGCACTCAAGCAATAAAACCAAACCAAATAAATAGTTTTGAAACCTCAAACGATGAATCCAACCATAATCAGATGGTAAAGAGGAAATCAAAATGGGTATAAGACTTATGGACTTGAAAAGAATAAAATGGCATGACCCAAAAACAAGCCAAATAGAAAACTACAAAGCAAAAACCCAACCTACACTTGAATTTCCAAATGATACCAAATGGTCCCAAACACTCCCAAAGAGGGTTTGGAGGTGTCCAAATTAGTGTAACAAAGGTCTAAGGACTTCCAAACAAGATAAGAAAGCTCTGGAAATAAAAAATTTATTCAAGGGATCAAGTTTACCCAAGATTGTTTCAAGCTTCCAAGCAAGGACCAAAAGACAAAATGGATGCAAAAAGGATTAAAAAATGGATCAAATTCTCAAACTAAAAAAATACACACCTCACATCAACTAGAAAAAAGTCACACAAATAGTCTCGAAGCAAAAAACTGAACACAATCAAGAAAAACAACCCGAAAAATGACAAGAGCAGGGGTTTTTCGCTCCTTTCCTTCACTGACATAGCGATATTTCACTCCTGGATACACTGCAAGGGAGAGAAAATATGTAAATTTTTGCTTTGTAAGTAGTTCTAAGGGAGAAAAAATGTTATGGGAAGGTAAAAAATGGTGGCTATTGTTTGAATTTCGATAGAGGATCAGGTCTGAGGATGCAATATGATTCTCAACAGGAAGAAAATAGGACAAACTCAGAATCAAACAAGATTTTGAATACATTAGAGGACTCAAACAATCATCCAAAGGGTTTGAAAACTAGGGGTAGTCCCCCATGGAGTCACCAATTTATGTGTGTATAAATCTTGCTTATGTATAGTTAGAATCTCTCATGGGATTAGAAAGGCCCCTAGTTACCTAACCCAAGACATAAAACAAACAAATGGACACTAACATTCCCTTAGATCTAACTTTTATGTAAACAAGAAGAGTGTGTCAGAGATTAATATCTAGCTAAACTAGCTTACCTATCTAAGCAACAATAACATACCAACATGAACATAAAGAGATCAAGAAAAAGAGAACACCAAATATACGTGGTTCACCCAATTGGGCTACGTCCATGGGAAGGGTTGCATCTTTCATTAATAAAAGATCTCAAAGATTACATGGCATCCTCACATATGCATCACATCAAGCTCCATCATACAATGTGTGTACAAATGACATACACAACATGTGATGTGTGATGAATGACAATCAACACATACCCAAAAGGGTCTCCTTCACCTCTCTTATATACAAAGAGGTTTGGATTACAATACATCCCATAACACATGTGGGATAAATGAATTTCCTCCTCTTTATATAGAGAATGGTTACAAATGATATAATTACAATGATGCATGTGGGATAACTCTATTTTATAACATTAGAGTTATTTTATGCCTTTAATTGATATTTTACCAATATATCACATAGGTCATCATTACATATTCTAACACTCTCCCTTAATGATGAGTGAGAGAAATAATACAAATGGAAGGAAGGTGGAAACACCCCAACATCCCCCATGATGAAAAATTCCAGAATGCTCCATAAGATGCGAAAAACACACTTTGCCTCATGGATTTGATGAAGACAACATTCGCTTCTCACTGAATCATGAAATTGCATACGAACCAAGTTGTATGATGAAACAAACATGTGATGCAATCCACCAACAAGATGCCCAGATCTAAAGAGAATCCATCATGGCTACTAGATCCACAAGATGCCTAGATCACCACAAGAATCATCACAACAGTGTACAAAATACCCATATGGCCAATACGCATGTAGATAACAGACATTCTTCCAATCAAGGTGCAATATAAATATCTGTAGAAGACCTTAAACATCGAAGAAACAAGACCCCAATGGTCTATACATCGAAAATGATATCATACAGATGAACATCATGACTTTAACAATAGAAGATGGATGTCCATCATACAACATGACTGAAATATGATAGAACATGATAAAATTCAACATTACATTCCTTAAGAGGAACCAGAGATCTGCAACCAGCATATGCTTAAAAAAGGAAGGAATAACAGAATCAAGCTATCCCACAACATGGATAACGAACCTGCACAAAGGAACTTCCAAGAATAAAGCATATAAAAAACATGATAAGCCCAAAAGACATAAGATATGATAAAATGACATTGCTCAAGAACATATAAAAAAGATATTGCTTTTATTCAAGACCATATAATTTTGAGCAAAATATTATAAAAAAATGACAGGATAAGTTACGATAAAATATAAAGGAGCATAAACATGAGTGAGCATAATAGATACCAAGATAGAATAATGAGCCAAGATTTCACTTAAAGATATGAAAATTTAGTCATCAAGCAACTAATCTTAAGCATGGGTGCATTTCTTATTAGCATGATGTTAATATGCAAGAGATGAATGCCCTGAGAATGTCAATGCTTCCATATATGAACATTAGAGACAAGAAACACATGTCAATGCTTCCATATAGGAACGTTAGGGACAAGAAGGAACAATATAACCTCTGCAACCATAAGAATAGAAATATCAATGCAACAAGAACAAGGTGCTCACGACAAATATTTCAAGATTATAATATTGCTCAAAGCCATATAAATATTGAGTAAAAGATGATCGAAATAAACATGACATGATATAGATAAATCAAAATGTTTAATATGGTCAACATATAACAAATTATGATCAACTCATGATATCACTTATAAATTATAAAATGACAAGTCACTAATGGCCATAATCATGGGTTCATTTCTTGTTAAAATCATGTTAATAAGGAAGAGATGAAATGCCCTGGAAATGTCAATGCTTCCATATAGGAATGTTAGAGACCAACAACACATGCCAAATGCTTTTGTATTGGAATGTTAGAGACAAATAACACAGGAACTAGATACAATCTCTACAATACATGAGAAAGAAATTATATCCCAATTAAAGAACTTAAGACAAGCCAAAAATATGATATCACATAGATTCAAGAAAAAGACTTTACTCAAGAAATTAATCAGCAAGAGCATATAATGATCATAAAGATATTGCTTATAAGAAAAAACTGAAATTGCTTTTACACAAAAGGTCAGCAATAACATATAAATAAAGCAAATAATGATCACAATATAACACAAATAAAAATCTTCATTATCATGATTAGAAGAGTGAGACCAAAATAATATCACTTATAGAAATGGAAAAATATAGCCATTAAACAACTAAGTCCTAAGCATAGGTTCATTTATTGATGTCACCATTATCATACTAGAGATCCATGCTCCTGAAAATGTCAAAACATCTTCCACACACAGAAGTTTAGAGACATAAGAACAAGACAACCTCTGTAAATATGATGAATCATAACAAAAAATCCTAATGGAAGGAGATCAAGAAGCTTATGACAAAAATTCCAAGATAAGAGATGAAACTTTTCCAAAACAGAAAACAAAAACTTTACCTACAACCCTTAGAAAAGGTGCCAAATAAAGTCACTCGAGGGTCTGCCAAAGTAAACTCGCGTGTACTCGCAGGTTATGCACAGAGAAGCTAAGGGTTCGCGAGTCTATAAAGGAGAAGGACATGGTTCGGACTAGAAATTCATGGATCTCTGTACAGTAAGGTCACGGTTATGCCAAAGCACTTGCGGGTCCCTGTACAGTGAAGTCGCGGTTATACTGAAGTAAACGCGAGTTCGCAGTAGAAAAGTTGTGAGTATGTCGTAGCACACGTGGGTATGTAAACTGAAAGTCGCAGGTCTGCAATATACTCACGAGTTCGCAGTAGGGAAATTCGTGGTTACCCGTGCTGTCTGCGAAGCAAAAGTCGTGAATGTCAAGTTTTAGGCCAAAAACAGTGCTGAATCTGCTGAACACAGAAACCTGTACAAAGTCTACCAAACGTGGATGAAAAATGCCGATCTGTCAACCGAAAGAGAAATATCCTTGAGGAAAAGCCAAAAAACGTATAGATCTACAAAAATAACATGAAGAAACCCTTGAAAAATTTCTGCAAAAATCTACACAACAAGGTTAGGGTTAGAAATAAAAAACTACAGAAACATGTCGAGATCTGAAGAGAAGCCTAATGGCTACCAGATGGAAATAAAATATACAATAAATAAACAATTCCCAAATGATAATAGTTATTTATGAAAGCTATAGAAGGTGCTAGATCATAGAAACCAACTCTGATACCATGTCAGCGATTAAGATCTAGCTAAACTAGCTTATCTATCTAAGCAACAATAACATACCAACATGGACATACATAGATCAAGAAAAAAAGAACACTGGATATACGTGGTTTATCCAATTGGGATATTTCCACGGGAAGGGTTACGTCTTCCATTAATAAAAATATATCAAAGATTACAGGGCATCCTCACATATGCATGACATCAAGCTCCATCATACAATGTGTGTACAAATGAGATACACAACATGTGATGTGTGATGAATTACAATCAACACATACCCAAAAGGGTGTCCTTCACCTCTCTTATATACAAAGAGGTTTGGATTACAATACATCCCATAACACATGTGGGATAAATGAATTTCCTCCTCTTTATATAGAGAATGGTTACAAATGATATAATTACAATGATGCATGTGGGAGAACTCTATTTTATAACATTAGAGTTATTTTATGCCTTTAATTGATATTTTACCAATATATCACATAAGTCATCATTACATATTCCAACAGAGTGAAGAGTAGAGAATAAAGTAGATTTCTTACCTTGTTCTGGATGGTTATCCTCGTTGCCCCAACCTTTAACTTGATCTTCCAAAGCTCCTAATATTGATGCAACTTGTAGAGAACAATACAAAGCTTCCTTCCTCCAAGTATATTGAGCATAAACAAGATCTCATCTACTTTGAATATCATAAAGTAAACATACATTTCATGAAAAAAAGTATTGGGAAATAGGCCAAGTTTATATTGATTAGAAAGCCATGAAGAAATACAAAAGTATACCTGACTTTGTTGCATTACTTCCCTCAAGCTCTCCTTCCAAATCCCTTTGAGAATCCTAGGATCATAAGGTCCACCTCTTCAATATTTTTCCACTTTTTTTAGCCAATGCATAAGGTCCAAAATATAGATTAGAGAGGCCAAACCACTTAGGAGAGGATTTGGGATCAAGGGAGGATTATTTGATAAAGGGATATGGAGATCATCTTGAATAGTAAGAGGATGGGATTCGAAGAATAAGAATATCTCATGAAGATCTAGATCCAAAATACAAGGAAAGCTAGTCAAACAGGATTTTTGCTCCCTTAAAGATGGCCATAGAGCGAAAATCAGGGAGATTTTCACTCACCTATCACTGAGAACCAAGAGTTTTCTCTCCCCTAACATGGGATATGGAGCGATAATCTCATGAAAAGGCTCAAATTAAGGTTGGTTAAGATGGAGTTCGAACTCCATGTGGTATGGAAGCTTCCTAATGATGACTAGGAAGTAGGTAAGCCACATGATAGTAGATCCTAACACCCCTAGGGAACACAAAATTCATGTTTCTCATGGTGATAAAACATGAATATCAAAAATGAAACTCAAAGGTGACAATTTGAGGTATAACACATTTACTCTCATGTTTAGCTAAAATACCCACCTCTTAGCATTTACAAGGATCTCACTCAATCATCCCAGCCATGGCACTCTTTTCTACTACCCAAAACAACACAAGGAAGGTATTTCCCTTCACTGCTCCACAGTTCCCTCAGGAAATCCAACCCTTATAGTGCTTACCAGTGTGTGCAAAAAGAGTCCAATCTGATGCATGCTATTGGAGAACCTCCTGTAATCATTAATTCATGGCTTCTCATGCATGCATAAGTAGCAAAACATAATGGGTAAAGTTTCCTATCTTTTCCAGCCTCTTTTCTCACCTACAACCATTCTCTTTTCTCTAATTTATGCAATTCTCCTTCCTAATTTGAATTTCTCATTATTGCATAATCTAGTAATGGTAATGGAAATGGAAAAATGAAGGACAAGATAACAAATTTGTGTAATGTAAAATCCACTGTAAAAATATGCTTGTGAAAAATGGATGATAGACTTCGAAGGAGATGAGAGAATGGTGAAGAGGAAATTGACATAACTTCCTACCATAGAAGAGTGGAATTTTACAACAATCATAGAAGTATATTCATCCCATGCTTCCATAACTACATGAGAAGACTTCCCCCACCAACCTCACACATGCATTCAGTGATTGGATTTAATAGTCAAAATGAAGTAATTGACTCATTTATGACACATGGTAGTAAATATATGAGTTCTAAGGTTGAAACTTGGAAATAGAGGATTTAATCTCACATAGTTCCCCTTTCCTCTTCCCCTCTAGTGGAATCATAGCCCCTCTAGTGCTCTTTACACAACCATCTTGGACCATTTTATTATTTTTCTGACATAATATTTACATATCTTTCCAGTTAACACGACAAGCCAACAACATGGTCCATATAGAAATATTTACATTATACATGCCTAGCCATTCACTAATCGGGCCTTAACCATGAGCTCCACATTAGGAATCCATACTAGCATATTTGCATGATTTACATAATTTGATTCAATACATTCCAAGTCAAAATTAGGGGTATTACAATCCCCTTCCCTTTGGAATAACATCGTCCTTGGTGTTTTCTCAAAATTAGAACAAAATTGGATATGCCTCTATCATGGCATTCTCCAGCTCCCATGTAGCTTCATCGAGAGAAAAGTGCTTCATTGCACCTTTACCTATCCGATGGCTCGGTTCTAGAGTAATGCATGGGGGCTTCACTCAATAAACGTCTATCATAACACGTTCATTCGTGGCATATCAAACCATACCCCTAATTTCACTAAATATTGGAAAATACCTTCCAAAATTGTTTTTTTTAACCCCCTCCAAATATGCCTTCCCAATTTAAAAAAACCCCTATTTTAACTATATATTGTATGTATCAATTTTTTCATTAACATTTTTTATACCCCTTTATATTTCTACCTAGTATATTGATATGATACTCCTCTTATGACCCCACATGCATTCTACAATGCCCCTTGCTTCTTTCGATGTATATTGTGGATGCACATTACTTCACCCACAATGCAATTACTCAACCACATATCATTATGATTTGCAACATCTAATGGTCTAATGAAGAGATAGGAGATCACTTCTTGTATGTCACTAGAGCTAATGCACATAGTACAACATTTAGATTGCATGTTGCAGTTCCCCAATCGCTGACTAAGCCTATTGTGGGCTAGGTATCCAAGACCCCAGGGCTTGTAACAAGCTCTAGGAGGCTGAATAAACCTCCCAAGGACTGTAATAGGCATGTTTGGTTGGGTATTCAAGCCCCCAAGTCCTATCAAGGACCTATAACAGGCCCTGGAGGCTTAGAGCCTCCCAAGACTATTGGTAACAACTGGCTGAGTGATATTGGTAACAATTGGCTGTCAATGACCACTGTCTCTCAACTATGATCGATTAGAAACCCACTTCACCACGAAACCCCCTAACCTCAAGCATGCCTCAAGACGTGATTTCATTGCGTACTGGTAAGGCTGAGCCTTGCCTCAACCCAATTTATCATCCAGCCGTGATCCCGCCATCTCCATTTGGCAAATATTTTTCAGCCTGCCCATATAAAAAAGACCCCAAAGTATTTTTGTATTGTTACATTAAATTAAAAAAACCCTTTGCCCCTTAATATATAAGCAATATAATTTTTAGGTTTTCATGAATATTTAATACCGCAATATGAATGAACGTGGTATTATATTGCCTTCTAGTGAAGCCCCCATGGAGTACTGTTACCTTCTTGTTGATGATGCATAGTGGCTCTGTTTGCAACTATTGCCTGGGTTCCACTTGGATCACATCCCAATCAATCACTGTTAACACCCAAAAAGTGCTCACTACCTCATCTACCCCATTACATGACTCATTTGTCCATATTTCCTACCATATTTGCCTTCAAAACCCTCAAATCCCATTAAAAAGCCTCCAAAAGGCCAAAAATGCCTCCAAAAGGCTACAAAACCATCAAAAAAGCCTCAAAAAGGCTAAAAAACCCCTTTTCCCTCCAAAAATATCCAAAATTCCTCCAAAATAGCAAAAACCCTCTAGAAGGGGAATAAAAAATATAAAATAATGAGGAAAAAGAGGAAAAATGAGGGAAAAAACCCTATACAGCTAACCTAAACCATATGGTTCCCAAAACCATGGGCCAGCACTCCACCACCAAAAACCTATAAATAGGTGATGGAGACCCCTCATTTCACATCCACAATCAAGTATACCCTTACTCTGCTAAAATCTCTCTTGAAATCCTAGCTCGCCCTTGAGCTACTTTCACGATTGAGAGCCCCTTTTGGCCCATTTCCACCATTAGAGAAAGAGAAGGAGCAAAGTTGGAGTTTGGAGCAACCCTCTTGGATCATTGCAAGAACTTCACCAACCTCTACACTTGAGGTAAAATTGTAATACAAAGAAAACCATTTATTATTTCTTGTCTCTTATGTTTCATGCACATGTTTAGAATAATTTCCATTTCAATGTATTGTCTTTTAATTACTGTTTATTGAACTGCTACTAAGGAGTCCCTTCTCCTTAGTAGGTGCTCATTTGCACAAGCTAGGGTGAAAACCCTAGCTACAGTTTTGGCGACTCCCCTTGGTTCGAATTTCTAGTTATAGTTTTTAAATATTTTCCTGTCTTTTTCTGTTCGGCTGTCCCTTTCGGCCGCCGTAAACCGCATCTTTTACCCCCTGCAGTTGCATTCCGACCGCGTCTTTCAGGCACTTACCTGTGATCCGACCACGGCTCTCAGACTGTTTCCGGCGACCTGCTGGCCATTTTCAGTCTATTACCTACGATCCGACTGCGGCTATTAGCCTGTTTGGGACGGTCTAACTGCGGCTGTTAACCCTTTTTCTGCGTCCCGCCTGTGGCTTTCGGCCATTTTCCCGTGACCCACCGGCGCCTTTCAGCATTTTTCCTGCGACCCGCCTGCGTCTTTTGGCCATTTTCTCACGACCCGCCAGCGCCTTTCGGCATTTTTACTGCGTCCCGCCTGCGTCTTTTGGCCATTTTCCCACGACTCGCCGGCGATTTTCTACGTTTTTCCTGCGTCCTGACTGGGTTTTTCAGCCAAAATCCCGCAACCTGACTGCGACTGTTGAGCTGTTTTCCGCGGTCCGACCGTGCAGATTTGCCAAAAACCCGCGGTCTATTATCTGCATTTTCCCCTGTTTTGAACCCAGCACTTTGCTGCACTATTTTCTGCACCAGCACAGCCATCTGTTCTCCCTGCAGCCCTACTTCCCTACAGCCTTTTCTGCAGTTTTAGTTCTGTTTCATTTACAGAATCGTTTTTAAATTTTCAACATTTTTAAATTGAAAAAAGAAAATTATGCATTTCAAAGGTTAATTTTTATCTTGTTATTGCTAGTTAGAAAGTTGCCCCCCTTGTGGCGCTTTTATTTGGGTTCATCACCTCACACGCACACACTCTGTCACCTAATTCAAGTGAGCCTTAAAAAAATACTTAACTCAACCAACATTCTAACCCCACTCGGGGAACACATAAGAATTTTTGTAGTTAGGTAGGATCGGGGGGATAGGCATTCAAATAACACCCCTCGGTTGCTTACACTTGAGACATAGCTGTTGTCCATTAGGGAACCAAAATCCCCTAGTATTTTTTGGCACGGTCATGACCAGTTTATCAGAGGGCCTCTCCCCTAGGAGGATTGAAGTCGCTAGACTGGTTCCGGAGGCCTGAGTGGAATACCGCACTCCATTCAATAACTGAAGGGCTACCTTTCGCAGTTCTCGGAGTATCCCTGTATGGGGGTACTGCGGTAAAAGGACCAAATGGAAAATTCACCTTTATGTCCGCGTTAGAAGTCTTAAAAAACTGTCCTTCACAGCGCAAGACTTTGCTCTCCGCCATTGGTGCTATTGACCCCAATGATTCACAACTGATGGCATTCGATTTGGACCAATCCGAACCATGCCTGCCTTCCACTTTAGCATTCCAAGTTTCTGTTTCCGTTCGGAATCTTGTCATCCATCGGTGCATCATCGATGAGGGTGCCTCTACATGCGTAATGTCCACATTCATTTGGCAGAAGTTGGGATCCCCTACTCTCCAGCAGTCCACCACTGCGTTGCGAGCCTACGACGGCCGGTCGGCTCAACCCTAAGGTCTATTAGCTAACGTCCCCGTCCAGCTGGCTGGTAAAACCGTTCTCATTGACATAGAGGTCATCAATGCCCAACTTGATTATAACCTCTTACTTGGCCGCAGCTACATGTATGCTATGCAGGTGGTTGCCTCTTCCGTTTTTCATACCATGATGTTCCCCCATGACGGACACGTGGTCAAGGTCGACCAACTCACCTACTACGATCCAAATGCCCCCGTTGCACCCGAAAATGTTCTCCCCATGGTTGAACAACCCGTTAGTGGTGCCGCTACCTCGTTTGTTTCCTCTGTGGGACCTGGAGTTTACTCAGATCCGTCGATGACATCAACATTCCAATCCATTCCTCCTCTGTCATCTGCACCCGACATATCTGACCTTTGTACCCTTTCCCACGATACACAAACACCTAAAAATCAACCGCCCTTATTGCCTAAACCACCATTGGTCCCTAGTCACATTGGTGTTACACCCATCCACACAATCCCCTTCCTAGTCCCTCCCTCGGGAGTAGTGAGTGCACCCGTTATGGCTACACTTAGCCTCCCTGGGTTAACCTTGGGATTACCCGTGTGGTATCTTTCGCCTCCCGTTCCCCCGTCGACACCAACCGTCGTCCTACAACCGGTGCAACCCATGCCTACTACTAATCAACCACCTCCCGGTGTCCCTACCCCTTCATCCTCTACGAATCCCCCCCTCTTATCAAGCACACTGGGGGCATAGGCCCACAACCCTACACTGCTGTACCTCCTCCCAAGATAGTTAAAACCCCTCCCGTTTTTTGTGCTCCCCCCAAATGCTCGTTGTACGATGAGTTAGGCCATCCAATTCACCAATGTCCACAGTTACCTGCATTACAGGAACACATGCAGATGCTTGATGACGACCCCAACATCCCGGTTGTTGAACTCGACCCCACCCCCAAGCATCGTGATAAATCGTTGCGCACCAACCACCCTTGTTCCATATGCGGTATTTACGGCCACTACTCACATCACTGTCCTGATCTCCCAGATTACCGAGCAGCTCTCTACGAGATGAATAATTTGGACCTTGAGACGACGCCCCCCACAATTGAGGAGATCCACCCCTCAGTCTCATCCCCATCCGGCAAGATTAATACCATTTATATGATCTCTCCCACCACCACTCCCTCGTCAACCGACTTGACCACTCAAAAGTTCTGCACTGATGAGGAGATTCTCGAGGCTCTCACTGCCTCGGATTACCCCTAGGACGACATGCACCATCGTTCGTATTTCCTCCTAGAAGACTCCTCCTCCACCATGGCTACCCAATTCACGGTTGAGTCCAAAGATTTCCTTCCCACCAAAGTTGACTGGTTTAAGGATCCTATTCCTGCTCCTGATGCCTTTGAGGAAGGTAACATGGCCAACATCTCTCCCGTTATCCACATCGATATCTCAGCCCCAGGACGTGCCCCTGAACTCATTACCTTAGGAGCCTCCTGCAGTGAGCATGAGATTGGAGAATACAAAAAACGTTTCCAAGAATTCCGTGATGTCTTTGCCTGGTCCTATACCGAAATGCCTGGTCTTGACCCCGACATTATAGAGCACCACATTGACCCCTCTGAGCTCGGGGGCATAATAGATTACCTTGACCCTGGAATAGGGGGCATGATCAATCATTTTGAACCTTCCCCATCACATCTATCTCAGCACGTCAACGAACCCATCGTTCAACCCAACACATATGTGATCCATAATCACAAACCCTATGCACATAACATGGGGGTAGGTCATTAACCCTGCTCACTTATTCATATTTTTTATCTCAACCATTTTTGAGGTCACGTGTCACTTCTATATTTGATTTGATTTGATACGCATAGTTCTTTCCTTTGACCATTCCGGAGTCCTTATGACCTCCGTTTTTCGCACCATTTGCACTGCCGGATTCATTTTTCTGCGCTCGTGATGATGCTTGAGATCATTTCTCGCTCTCACCAGGACCAATATCAACATTGTGTCCCGACACCTTGTTGCCTCGGTTTACGTGCCACATCGGCCGTATCCCATTTTTGATATACTTTATATCATCGGATTCATCTTTCCGAGCTGGTGATGATGCTTGAGATCATTTCTCGCTCTCACCCCTAGATTTTTCAGGTATTTTTCCAAAACACCCCCCATCACCTCGGTTTGTGTGCCACATCGGCCGCTATCCATTTTTGACACTTTTTATATATCGCCGGATTCCTTTTTCTGAGCTCGTGATGATGCTTGAGATCATTTCTCGCTCTCACTTGGTACAGTTTCAACATTGTGTCCCGACACCTTGTTGCCTCAGTTTGTGTGCCACATCGACCGCCATCGGATTGTTCCACATTTTTACATGAGCCATTCACTCCTGTTATACTGCAACTATTTCATTATTTTGCCACCATTCATTACCCCGCAAGGAGGCCCACCAGTGTTCCCTCCTACCGTCGTTCTTGGTCATCATTAATGTTCCTTGATTGAGCACTTCCTCCTTGCCTGGCCATTCCTTTTGTTCGGTATAATTTTATCCCTTTTTCGGGCCGGACAAGTCCTTTACGAAAAAGGCACTTAGGGAGTTTTTGTTAAGCTCTTTTCTGACTCCTAAAAACAATGAAAAGATCACCGAGCAATCTTGCTTCCTTTCATGCTCGTTAAAGTACCTGAAAGGGCGTCTATCTGGTATAAGTTTAACCCTTTTCCGGACCTAGTAGACTAATTACGAAAAAGGAATACTCTAGTCACACCAGCTAGAAGAGTTCTTCATTGCATCCTTTTATGCTTCTTTGGGCCTTGGAGACTAACACACGAAAAAGCAACCCCCTGGAGTCTTCTTATTGCTTTCAGACTCTCTAAAATTGAAAGCAACCACGAGCATGAACTGTCCTGCGCTCGTACAAATCCACATGACAGTACCATTCCATTATTTCAGAGTCTTCTTATCGCTTTCAGACTCCTTAAAATTGAAAGCAATCACGAGCATGAATTGTCCTGGGCTCGTATAAATCCACACGACAGTACCATTTTACACACACTTCTTCTAGGTTCCTTAACCTATGAAGAAGTCCCCCCGTGCCTCTTGGAACTATGATCGATCATCTCGGAAGCACCCCCAATCAAGTCGCCTTTGTTCAGAGTAGTCTGCAGTCTCCTGCCATTTTACACCAGCCTGAGTATCCCTCATCCCAGTCACTATCCTTGATCCATTTCAGCTATGATCCCTTTCCCATCATTCAGTTTCATATGCTGCCCGATCATCCCCGCCATCATACTCTGAACAAAGGAAGTTTGAGTCCACCCACTCTACTTGCCCAGTTATCCCCCACAGTTTGTCAGTCCTAACATTAGTACTATCACACTTTGGTTCTCCACCTCGTGCTCCTGTCAAGGAAACATCATTTCCTTGATAGTTGCAGGTCTCCCTCTGTCGACGACAGCCCCTCTATTCCAGAGGATAGACCCAGAGGTCCCTACGCGTTGGACCCATCACCATCAGTGGTGAGTGCCTACGGACCATTTTGAGAGGAGTCATCATTGCCTCTCCGAGTGGTTGTTTCTCACATGCTCGACTTCAACACCTTGATCGCATCGTTGAGAATCGCGCAGGGTTTATATCCCTTCAGTTATTGGTCGAAGACCCCGGATTTCCCCCGACTCTAGCACATCGGTGAGTCACTTCGAAACACCCAGTTATATGTTCCCATGGATGTCCAGGTTGCGTTGGCAATTGTATTCGGAAGCCATCCAGTTATATGCTTCCTTGAGTACCCAGTTCAGTTCCAGTTCAGTGTACCATTGAGAGTATGACCCCTTGTCACTATGATCTAGCAGCTCATCAGTTCCTTTGGTACCACACTCAGTAGCACTGTTGTTATTCCAGTGTATCAGTTCCTTTGGTACCACACTCAGTAGCACTGTTGTTATTCCAGTGTATCAGTTCTAGAGCTCAGACATATTCAGCCCAGCAGTATGTCCCAGCTTGGTGGCCCCTCTGGACCCTTATGATGTACACAGTGGTTCTCTATGTATCCTACAGGTCCCCCTTTTCGGGCCTCACAGTTGTTCTTTTTATGTATCTTGATACGAGCATGGGTATGCCCGCCTCGTCCATATATTGAGATTCTTCCTCATTCATTATTTGAGGTCATGTATATGTCAGGTCCCCATATTTTGGACCCCATTGTTATTATTGTTCTCTATCTTGATACGAGCATGGGAATGCTCGCCTCGTCCATATGATCAGATTATTCCTCATCCATTATTGAGGTTATGTACTTTTAGTTTTTGCAGTTGGTTTGGGATTTTTGTTCCGGGCTCCAGTTTGTTTCTTCTCTTCTCCACACCCCAGGTAAACCATTCAAAGACTTATGATGTCTATCGGCCATACGATGAGCTCCTGCCCTCACACATCAGGGGGCAATCTGTTAACACCCAAAAAGTGCTCACTACCTCATCTACCCCATTACATGACTCATTTGTCCATATTTCCTACCATATTTGCCTTAAAAACCCTCAAATCCCATTAAAAAGCCTCCAAAAGGCTACAAAACCATCAAAAAAGCCTCAAAAAGGCTAAAAAACCCCTTTTCCCTCCAAAAATATCCAAAATTCCTCCAAAATAGCAAAAACCCTCTAAAAGGGGAATAAAAAATATAAAATAATGAGGAAAAAGAGGAAAAAGGAGGGAAAAAACCCTATACAGCTGACCTAAACCATATGGTTCCCAAAACCATGGGCCAGCACTCCACCACCAAAAACCTATAAATAGGTGATGGAGACCCCTCATTTCACATCCACAATCAAGTATACCCTTACTCTGCCAAAATCTCTCTTGAAATCCTAGCTCGCCCTTGAGCTACTTTCATGATTGAGAGCCCCTTTTGGCCCATTTCCACCATTGGAGAAAGAGAAGGAGCAAAGTTGGAGTTTGGAGCAACCCTCTTGGATCATTGCAAGAACTTCACCAACCTCTACACTTGAGGTAAAATTGTAATACAAAGAAAACCATTTATTATTTCTTGTCTCTTATGTTTCATGCACATGTTTAGAATAATTTCTATTTCAATGCATTGTCTTTTAATTACTGTTTATTGAACTGCTACTAAGGAGTCCCTTCTCCTTAGTAGGTGCTCATTTGCACAAGCTAGGGTGAAAACCCTAGCTACAATCACATGGTTATGATCATGTACATATTTATTAAGCAAAGAAACATAAAAAACATTATGATCTCTAGTGTTAGCAGGAAATGAATTTGTATATGCAATTGGCCCTATCCTCTCAAGCACTTCAAATGGTCCACAATATCTTGGTGATAGCTTGGCACAACTTCTAAGATCCAAGGAAATTTTTCTTGACCTCACTTGGAGGTAAACGTGATTCCCAACGTTGAATTCCCTATGCACTCGATTCTTATCTGCATGTATTTTCTGTTTATGTTGGGTTTCCTTTAAGTTATGCTTAATATTTCCAACCCATTGTTCCATTTCCTTAAGTATTTCTATCCCAAGCACAATTTTGTTCACTAGATTATCCCAAATCACTGGTGTCCTACAAGCTTCAAATGGATTTATTCCCAATGATGCTTGTATGCTATTGTTATATGCAAAATCTACCAACTGTAGGTAAGCTTCCCACTTGAATGGTTTGTCCATCACATACATGCAAAACATGTCTTCAAGAACCTGATTTACTATTTCTATTTGTGCATCTATTTGTGGATGGTAGGCAGTGCTAAAGTTTGCTGGGTAGCCAAATCCGATGAAAGAATTTTCCAGAAGTTAGAAGTAAATTTTGTATCTTGGTCGGATACAATTGCTTTGGGTACCTCATGCAATTTGAATACTTCTTTCATGAATATTCTAGCTATCTCATCTGCCTTGTAAGTATATTTAACTATAATAAAATGTGTCTCCTTCGATAGTTTATCCACCACAACCATGATGGAATCATGATTTATCAAAGTAATTGACAATTCGGTAACAGAATCCATAGTTACCACTACCCACTTCCATTATGGAATTGTCAAAGGTTGCAATAAACCTATTGGGTGTTGACGTTCAAACTTCACTTGTTGACATTTCTTACATCTAGAAATATACTCAGCAATGTGTTTCTTCATTCCCGACCAAAAATATTTCTTCCTTGATTTAGAAATTATTTTTTGGTATCCTGGGTGATCAGAATATGCAATTTTATGAATTTCTTCCATAATAATTCTACTCAAATCAACCACATTAAGAATATTCATTCTATTTTTATAAGTAAGAAGTCCATCATCTTCCAAATGATAACCATCATACCTCTTCTCCAAATTCCATTGCTGTAACTTGTCTTTTATTTGCACATAATGCTCATTTTCAATAAGAGAGCCAATAATCTAGTGTCTCAAATATGATTGGAAAATGCTAATGGATACCACATGCCGCTTGCAAGTATTTTCTTTCTAAGTGCACCAACCACTTTATTTTCTTTCCCTTTTATTTCTTTCATCTCAAAATCAAATTCACAGAAATTCCAACCATCTATCTTTCCTTTCATTTAATGTTGGCTACTCGAATAAACATTTTAGACCACAATGGTATGTCATAAGCTTGAATTTGCCACCCATCAATAGTGCCTCCACATTTTCAAAGCATGCACTATGGTAGTAAGCTCTAAATTATGGGTACCATAATTCTTTTCACGTTCTTTTAGTTTTCTCGACTCATAACATACTACATGATTGTCTTGAATAAGAACTCCCCCAATTCCTTGTTTACAAGCATCGGTACACATCACAAAATCCTTTTCAGGATTTGCAATTTTTAAAATTGGAGCACTTGTAAGAATCTTCTTCAATAACTGGAAGCTTTCTTCACATTTTTGTGTCCACTCGAATGTTATTCCGTTCTTTTTCAAAGAAGTGATGGGGTGTTCAACCCTAGAGATTCCTTCAATGAATCTCCTATAATAACCAACAAGACTCATAAAATATATAACATCAGTAACACTCTTCGGGGTTGACCAATACATAATAGCCTCAACCTTTTCTGGATCCACTAATATTCCTTCCTTTAAAATAACATGACACAAATAATGAATTTGATTTTGATAGAAGTCACATTTGCTTAGATTTGGATACAACTTATGCTCCCTTAGCCCTGTGAAAATCAGATCACATCCAAGAACTATTCAATAAATTACACTCTCTCATATGAAAAATCTCACACAACTAGTCAAAAGCACAAAAATTATGCACAAGAGTAGATTTATGTATTACTTCTCATGAATAATAATTACATCAGCCAACATATGAATGTAATAGGATTTCATTAAATAATATTACAGCAGAAAATCGAATGGCTAAAGATGCCAAAAAAAGCTCCTAATCATCAGACTTGCTAAATATGCCCATCCCCCCTAGGTGGCAAGTTGACTTTCCAAAACTGCCCAAAAGCTCACAAATTATCTAATTAGTGAGCTGAAGGTGAAATATAGCCAAAATAGATTCCAAATATGAGATTTGAGTGAAATTAACATTAAGGAAAGTTTTTGGTGAGAAAAACACTTTCCTAGGTTGACTAGCTTTTCCCTATGGGGGAAAAAGCAGTAAAAAGCAGCAGTTTCTTCACAAGTGCACCTTTCTTCCTTAAACTCATCCAGAAATGTTTAGGAAAGTGCTCAAGTGGCCTAGGTAGCTTGTATATCACACCTTGAATGGAATCTTATCCTCCCATGTTTCCTTGTGGACCACACAATGGCAATTTCCTCATTTATTACATAGAATTAACCAACAAGTGATTAATTAATGCATCTTATGTAATTAAATAAATGGTAGGAAGGCTTAGTTATTCCAACACCCCCTCTTAAGTCTGACTTAAATGAACTAAATATTAGAAAATAAAAATACTAAGGGCCCAGTAACAAGACTTGGTCACCCCGTACAAAATACTGCCGGTCCACAAAACAAGGATAGAAGGAAAACCTCATGGGAAAAACCTTCCCTCAAAACATGGACATATTAAAATTGAAAGGTTGTTGATCAACCTTTCACTCCACCACATGTTCAACCATCCCAAGCAGTGATCTAAGATAGTTGAATTTCTTCTCTGTGAAAGCCTTGGTGAAGATATCTGCAGTTTGCTCACCTGTGGGGCAATACTGCAAATCTATGACCTGATCATGCACTAGGCCTCTGATGTAGTGCATATGAATCTCTATGTGCTTGGTCCTCTACCTCTGTACTGGATCACATGAAACGCTAATGGCACTCTGGTTGTCACAACAAATGACAATAGGAGTACTGAAAGAAATCTCAAACTCAGACAAAATCCCCTGCAACCAGACACACTGTGTAGCAGCATTCACTGCTCCTTTGTACTCTGCCTCCGCTGAAGATAATGCTATAGAATTATGTTTCTTACTAGACCAGCAATCAGGGACACCTCCAAGCATGAATACAAATCCTGATGTGTATTTCCTGTCAAAGCTATCACTAGCCCAATCCGAATCTGTGAAACCCAAGAGATCTAAGCTCGAATCTGCCACATAGTGAATCCAATCACTCTTTGTGCCCTGCACATAATGAAGGATTCTTTTTTCATCCCTATAATGTAACTCATGTGGCTGCTCCATATATCTAGATGCTACACTCACAGCATATGCAAGATCTGGTCGAGTGTGTGTTAAGTAGAGCAAGCTGCCAATCAACTATCTGTATAGAGTACTATCAAAAAGCGGTGTAGATTCTGCTTCTGCCATTCTAACTCCAGAAAGGAATGGAGTCTTAGAAGGCTTGCAATCAGCCATATTAAACTTATTTAATAGATCAGAAGCATACTTTGACTGACATACCTTGGTTCCTTCTTTTGTTTGAGAAATCTCAAGCCCCAAAAATTGCTTAAGAATTCCCAAGTCACTCATAGAGAATGCTTGGTGCATTGCGGTCTTAAGTGATGCTATTTGTTCAGTGCTATCACCTGTGATCAACAAATCATCAACATACAGCACTATTAACATAATAAAACCATAAGCAAACTTCATATAGACATTTGGGTCAGATTTACACCGAACATAAGATTGTGACAACAAAAAATTGTCCATCTTTGCATACCAAGCCTTGGGGGCTTGATTGAGTCCATACAAAGATTTTTTCAACCTACAAACAAGGTTTGGATCTGATGTGTACCCCTATGGCTGCTGCATATATATTTCTTCTTCAAGCTCCCCATGGATGAAAGCACTTTTCACATCCATGTGATGTACTTCCCACCGCTTGGAAGATGCCACTGCCAAAACTAGTCTAATGGAGTCTTTCAGAGCTACCGGTGCAAATGTTCCATTATAATCAAGTCCTTGGACCTGAGAATACCCCTTTTCTACCAGCGTTGCTTTGTACTTAATGGTTGTACCATCCGCTGCACATTTAGGTCTTATAAATCCATTTGCATCTTACCAACTTTCTGCCTGCGGGGAGCTTGACTAGCTCCCAAGTTTCATTCTTCTGCAATGACTGAAACTCCTCATCCATAGAAATATGCCATCTAGGATCATGTGAGGCATCCTCATATGTTTTTGGATTAGAATCTATGATCATATAGCACTTCTTAGAAAGATAAGGATCATTAACATTGAGAGCAGTCTCAAACTGTGATCTAGTCCTTCTTTGGTCCTGAGGGTTGCTTGCTAGTTCACCTGCTGCTTGCAAAGTTTTTGCATCCCACTTAGGCCTTGCAGGTGAGTTAGCATCTGCAATAAATTGATCCTCATCATCAGAAATATCAGAATAAAAAATATCAAGAACATCACTTACTTCGTCTTCGGTCGGTGGTGAAGATGAATCTCCAATTTCTGTGCTCTGAGAGGGCTCTTCCTCAAACTGCACACTTCTTTCGATGAATGCTTTATGAGTGGTCATGTTCAGCAGCTTATAATATTTGGAGTCCTTTTAATATCCAACAAACAAACATGGTTGGCTTTGGGGCTGCATATCCCTCCTCTTCTCAATCGGAATCCTAGCCCAAGCCTTTGAGCCAAAAATCATGAATTGAGAGATGTCCGGTTTGTTACCTGTCCAAGCTTCAAAAGGAGTGATACCCTTGAGAGATTTGTGTGGCACTCTATTATGAATATAGGTGGCACAATTTATTGCTTCATCCCATAGCTTAGGAGACAAATCTTTTGCCTCAAGCATGCATGTGGCCATCTCCTTAAGAGATCTGTTCTTCCTCTCAGCAACTCCATTTTGCTGAGGTGTATATGGAACTGTATGTTGCATCTGTATGCCCGATGAAGAACAAAATTGCTGAAAATATGATTTCACATACTCACCACCATTATTAGATCTTAACACTTTAATATGTCTACCAGATTGATTCTCAACTAAGGCTTTGAATAACTTGAATAACCCAAAAACTTCTGATTTAAGCTTGATGAAATAAATCCAACAATACCTGCTGAAATCATCTATGAATGTGAGAATATATTTTGCTGAATTCAATGAATCATGAGGAAATGGACCTGATATATCAATGTGTATAAGTTCCAATGGTGCAGTGGTTCTCTCAGTGGTAGATCTCCCATACTTATGCTCAGGGTGTTTTCCTAGGATGCAGGATTGACAGACACCTTTGGAAAATTTGATATTGGGCAGCCCTATAACCATCTCTTTCTCATGGATTTGGGAAAGGTATTTGTAGTTTAGGTGGCCAAATATTTCATGCCATAGCTTGCTGGACTCATTGGCATGGGTTAATAGAGCAGAAGGTGAGGAGTTTGGCACAAAATGAGAAAACTTGTAAATTCTAGAACAGTGGTCAGCAGTACCAAATGCAATAATTTTTCCTGTTGAAATTTCTGCTATCTCAACATCATTGGGGGTAAAGGTTACTTTCTTGGGAATCCCTGTATGGGTCATCTGATAGACTGACAATAGGTTTGCAGCAAGTCCAGGGACATATAAAACATTATTAAATGACCCAAACTCGAGATCTATGCTACCTTTTCCTTTGCTAGAAGTTTCAGAATTGTCTCCCAATACAATGTTCGGACCAATGGAAGAGTCAAGTGAAGTAAAATACTTACTTGCAGACACCATGTGTCTTGAAGCACTGGAATCAATGATGAATGATGAAGATTGGGAAGTGCTGGCCATCAATGCATGAACTCTCTCTTTGTCATCGGAATTTGATCCTCCATCCTTCCTTCTTGCGCTCTCTAGGAGAGGGATATTGGCTTTCTCCAATGCATGAGTTAATTGGTCGATGGTCTTCTTCATGCAAGAGATTTCGGGATGAAATCCCTTGCTGCAATAAGTTCACTTTGTCCTCTCATTATTCTTGTTCAGATTCTTTTTGAAGTTTGATGGCTCTCCATTAAAATTCTGCTTGTCTTTCCACTCATTGGTGGGCTTCTTGAAGTTGCCTTTCTTCTTGCCTTTCAAATTCCTTGAGTCTCCAACATTTAGAAAATGGTCTTTGAATGGATTTTTAATGGCTCCCATTAAGACCATCTTGTCTTGTTCTTGTGATAATGACTCCATGAATTCTGAAAGTGACGGGCTCTTCCAATTTTTAATTGCTTTCCGGGTGGAATGGAGGGTGGAAACAAAAATTGAATAGTTGGGGCCAAGCTTGGAGAGAATGGCCAAAACTAATTGCTCATCTTTCTTGTCTATTCCACATTGATTCAGCTGCAATACAAGAGACTTGAATTTGGAGAAGAAGTCTTGTAGATTATCAAAATTTTGCGGACTCAAAGAGACTAGCTCGTTATCCAATTGGTGGCCTCTCAATTCATCGGTTTTACCGAACAATTCTTGAAGTTTCAGCCATACTTCATTGGGTGAAGTGAGGCCATCAAGATGAAATAAAAGTTCTTTGGATGTAGTGAGACATAATAGCCCATAGGCTGCATCCCTTCGATTATGCCATTTATATTTCTCCACTGCTGAGGTTGCCTCAGCTTCTGTTGCCATGGTCACCTTGTAGAGCCCTTTGATCCTCAGTATAATCTTCATCTGTGCTTTCCAATCAAAGTAATTGAAAGGAGTGAGGATGATCTACTGTGTATGATCCATTGCTGCAACTGATATAAACTTTTGGACTGAAATTAGAACACTTCTGGATTCCAAAATGCGCCCTGCAGAGAATAGAATTCACCCGGTGAATTGATCAATGCGCCCTTCCTGAGACTGCTGGATCTTGCAAGACAATCAATAGATGAAAATAATAGCTTTATGGCTCTGATGCCATGTGAAAATAAAATCACATCCAAGAACTATTCAATAAATTACACTCTCTCATATGAAAAATCTCACACAATTAGTCAAAAGCACAAAAATTATGCACAAGAGTAGATTTATGTATTACTTCTCATGAATAATAATTACATCAGACAACATATGAATGTGATAGGCTGTCATTAAATAAGATTACAGAAGAAAATCGAATGGCTAAAGATGCCAAACAAAGCTCCTAATCATCATACTTGCTAAATATGCCCATCCCCCCCTAGGTGGCAAGTTGACTTTCCAAAACTACCTAAAAGCTCACGAATTCTCTAATTAGTGAGCTGAAGGTGAAATATATCCAAAATATATGCCAAATACGATATTTGAGTGAAATTAACATTAAGGAAAGTTTTTGGTGAGAAAAACACTTTACTAGGTTGACTAGCTTTTCCCTATGGGGGAAAAAGCAGTAAAAAGAAGCAGTTTCTTCACAAGTGCGCCTTTCTTCCTTAAACTCATCCAGAAATATTTAGGAAAGCACCCAAGTGGCCTAGGTGGCTTGTAGATCACACCTTGAATGGAATCTTATCCTCCCATGTTGCCTTGTGGACCACACAATGGCAATTTCCTCATTTATTACATAGAATTAACCAACAAGTGATTAATTAATGTGTCTTATGTAATTAAATAAATGGTAGGAAGGCTTAATTATTCCAACAAGCCATTTCAAATCTATTCTCAAATGTTCTTCATGTTCCTCTTCATTCTTGGAATGAATAAGAATGTTATCTAGAAAAACAAGAACAAACTTGTCCAAATACTTACTGAAAAATGCTATTCATGAGACACATGAATGTTGTTGATGCATTAGTGAGACCAAATGGCAACACCATGAACTCATAATGTCCATAACTTGTTCTAAAGGATTTTTTGTGAATGTCTTCTTCCTTGATTCTCACTTGATGGTAACTAGACCTCAAGTTGATCTTTGACAAAACCTTTGGCCCTCTCATTTCATAATTTGTTTTTTATCAATTTGAGGTAATGGGTACTTTTTCTTTATTGTAACTTTGTTTAGCTGTCCATAATCAATATATAATCTGAGTGTTCCACTTTTTGTTTTCACAAAACATGGGTGCTCCCCATGGAGAAAAAATTGGATGAATGTACTTGTTTTCCAACAACTCTTACAATTGCATTTTTATCTCTAGCAATTATAGTGTACTCATTTTGTAAGGTGTCTTAGACCCTTGTGTAGCTCCTGGTACAAGATCATTTGTGAAATCAATGTCACTATTTGGAGGAAGCCCTAGCACTTCATCAGGAAACACATCCCCGAATTCTTGCAACACATGATAGTTCCCCAACTTGGGAAATTCATTTTATGTTCTATCCAATACATGGGCTGCAACAAGGTTGAAATTTATCTAATATAAACCACCTTTGGAATTTCCTTTACTTGTTAGAAAAACATGATTGCATAACAATAACATAAAATAAGATGCACAAATAAAACACATAAACACAATACAAGATAGACACCAATATACGTGGTTCACCCAATATGGGCTACATCCATAGATAAATTTCCAGTCCTTTTATTAATCTATCCAGCAAATTAAGTGCCCTACAACCTGCAACACATCCGTTGCAACTTCCTCTTCACTCTCTCACAGTCTCTCTTACACAATCACATAGATATTTACAATGTTACAATACACAGCTATATTACAATGCCTTCATTTTAAAGAGGGATTACCATGGGAAAAAACCACGTGATACCCAATACCATGGGCCTGTAAATAACCTGTTATTGACCAAGTCATGACTATGAAATTACAAAATTTTACAAGGCATTTTTTCCAAAAAAATTTCTACGGGGGCGTTGCCCCTCCTGGATCCCCCATGGAGACTATAGTGGAGGGGAAATCCCCCACCACACCCGCTTGCCATGGGATGGGATCCAAACACAGATAAAACATGACCTCTAAATCAGGAAGATCAGACTCCACAACCAACAATCTCCCACTTGGAGATTGATCACAACAACTCCACCGCTACTGCATCTGCTGGACTATGCTCCAACCTTAGAATTGGAAAATTTATCATCTTCACCTTCATTATTGAAGGCCATTTGAAACTGAGAAGGAACTGAGATATCTATAGGATTCTGGCTAGTATGTATCTTTTCCAACTTCAACAATTCATCTTTCAGAACAGATCGTATGCAATGGTACTTGATATATATATGTTTAGTATTAGAATGGAAGGATAATTTATTTGCAAGATGAATGGCACTCTGGCTGTCACTATATAGCCTTTTATTCTCCTACTTCTTACCCAATTCCTCCATGAACCTCTATATCCAAATCATCTCTTTACTAGCCTCTGTAGCAACAAACATACTCTGCTTCTATTGTTGAAAGTGCAAAACCCTTTTTCAGTTTCGAAATCCAACTTACTGTGTTCCACCTATAGTAAAGACATACCCTATGGTGCTCCTCCTGCTATTTTATCACCTGCCATATCTACATCAACATATCCATGTAGAACAGTGTCCGAACCTCTAAAACATAATGCATGAGTAGTAGTACCTCTCAAATACCTCAGAATCCACTTTATTGCCTTCCAATGTTCTTTACCTGGATTGTTATACACCTACTCACAACTCCCACTGCATGTGCGATATATGGTCTTGTACACACCATGGCATACATCAAGCGGCCAATTGTTGATGAATAGGGAACCTTGGACATGTATTCTATTTACTCCTTTGTCTTGGGACACATATCCTTACTTAGTTTGAAATGATTTTCTAAAGGTGTACTAACTATTTTTTCATCTTACATTCTAAACCTCTTCAACACCTTTTCTATGTACTCACCCTGAGACAAGGTCAATTTGCGAATTTTCCTATCTCTTGTTATTCTCATACCAAGGATTTGATTTGCAACACCCAAATCCTTCATCACAAATGAATTAGCTAATTTTCTTTTGATCACATTTATATTCTGCATGTTAGACCCTGCAACAAGTATGCCATCCATGTGATAATCTGCAGTAGGATCTGACAGCTATAACAAGCCTCATAAAAAACTCACTCAAGAAGTGTAGAGAAGAAGAGAAGAATGTAGTCAATAATCACTCATGAACACAAAAAATGGAGAATAGCAATTTAATCATACATCAGCTGTGAGTTGGCACTATGAAAACTAAATACAATACAATAACTGTCAAGAGAATTTGAATAAGCTAGAGGTCATTCGAATTTATCCTCAGTGTCTAGCTTGGATAACATTGGAGACATCATCCAATTGGTAGTAGCAGTCATAAATGGTCAATAGTCAGTCAAATGAGTCTAACTGAGTCTAACAGACTAGACACAAATCGGGGGATGGAGATTCCAAGGAGGGCGCATGAGGCTGTCAGAAGGTCAAGTGGCACTCCAGAACTAACTAACTAGGAGCTACTTTCAGTTAGGATGAGCAATCAGTGGAAGAACTACTCAATCAATGCTCTAATTGTTTGTTAACTCCTGGTAGGTGAGAAAAGGTGCACATGTCATGCAAGTGAGTAAAATAAGGTGCATCAAGTAGGTAGGAGGGCTACTGGGGGTTGAAGACAGGATCTAGGGAGCTGAAATTAGGCTCTAGGTGTTGGGGAGACCACCAAAATGATGACTAGATGCATGCAAAATGCATGTAGGCATGCAAATATGAAAAATGATGGGGAGAATATTCCAAAACCCTCCCTCAATCTATACTATGAGGTAGTAACTGAAACTGAAAAATAGGGCCCTGGTGACTAAGACCAAAGGTCACCCCGCACAACAATCTAAATAATAAATGAGGAAAGAGGGAAAACCCAATGGGAAGAAAGCCCTCCCTCAAAATAGACTGAAGGATGCTAATGTAGCATGTCATCACTCACCCCAAGAAGGGACCAGACGTAAGTGAATCTCTTCACTGTAAATGACTTAGTGAAGATGTCTACAATCTGCTCTTTTGTGGGGCAGTAGAGCAGTGTAATGGTACTTTCATGCACCAATCCTCAAATTTAGTGCATGTGAATCTCTATGTGTTTGGTTCTCTATCTCAGAACCGGATCTGTGGAGATCCTGATGGCACTTTGATTGTCACAATAGATGACAGGTGGAGTACTGAATCAAATCCCAGACTCTAATAAGATGCCCTGCGACCAAATGCACTGTGTGGCTACATTTACTGCACCTTTGTACTCGGCCTCTGCTAAAGAAAGAGATAAAGTAGTCTGCTTTTTGCTCGACCAACATATAGGTACAGATCCAATCATGAAGACAAAACCAGATGTAGACTTCCAATTTGAGTTATCTCCAGCCCAATCGGAATCAGTATATCCAACTAGGTTTAAAGCACACCTAGCTAAATAGTAAAGACTAGCTGAATAGTGAAGACCATGAGTCTTGGTACCTTGCACATAGTGCAAGCTCTTCTTTCCTACCTTCCAGTGAAGCTCATGAGGCTCTTGCATGTATATGGAGACAACACTAACTGCATAGGATAGATCAAGCCGAGTGTGTGTAGGAAACAATAGGATACCAATCAACTGCCGATACAAAGTACTGTCTACCAAGGGTGTAGAAGATCCATCCTCAAGGCTTATCTCTGAAAGAAAGGGGAATGCAATTGGTTTGCATTTGTTCATATGGAACCTATCAAGAAAATCTGAAGCATACTTAGATTGGGAAACTTTGATTCCTGAATCACTCAGAGTGACTTCAAGAACAAGAAATTGCTTGAGCAATCCTAGATCTGACATGGAGAAGGAGTTGTGCAAAGAAGTTTTTATAGATTTAATGCATGAAGAGTTGATCCCAGTAATCAACAAGTCATCAACATAACGTACAATGAGAAGTAAGGAGTTACCATCATGTCTCATGTAGACATTCGAATCTGGTTTGCACCTCTGAAAGTCTTGTGAGATCAAGAAGGAATCCATCTTGGCATACCAAGATTAGGGAGCTTGCTTAAGCCCATACAAGGACTTCCTCAATCTACAAACAAGTGAAGGATCGTCAATATACCCCTCAGGTTGCTTCATGTAGATCTCCTCCTCTATATCTCCATGAAGGAAAGCATTCTTGACATCCATATGATGCACTTCCCAGTGTTTGGATGCAGCAAGAGCAAGAACAAGACGAATGGAATCCATCTTAGCAACATGAGCAAATGTCTCAGAATAGTCAATACCATGAACTTCAGAAAAACCTATTGCAACCAATCTAGCCTTGTACTTGTTGGAGACTCCATCTGAATCCATCTTAGTTCTATAGATTCACTTGCATTGAACAAGTTTCCTTCCAAGTGGGAGAGAAACAAGCTCCCAAGTCTCATTTCTTTGAAGAGATTGATACTCTTCTTCCATAGAAGCTACCCATCTCAGATCTTGGGAGGCTTAAAAGTATGTCTTTGGATCAGATCCAGTCATAAGAAAGCATCTCTCAGCTAGAAATGGATCTGAGGGAGAGAGTGAAACTATTGTATCATGAAAATTAGATCTATTTTTGACAAGATCAATGGTGGAGACAGGAGTAGTGGTGGCCCATGTAGCAATAGGAGTTGAAACTTTAGGTGCTAGATCTTCAGGTTCTCGTGGATCTAGATCTAGCATTCACAATTCTTCAAGAGTCCTCTTTTTCGCAATCTTCTTTGATGGATCTTTTCCTTTTAAGAAACCTTTGTAGGTTCCATGAGAAAACTTGTCATTTGGAAGACCTTCAACCACATTTTGAGCTTGCATGTCTTGCAAATGCTTGTATTTGAGATGCCCAAATCTCTCATGCCACAATCTGCTTTCTTCATTGGCATGAGTATGGAGAGAAGATTGCTTTGAGAGAGGAAGGAAATGAGAAAACTCATAGAGTTTTGAAGAGTGATTTGCAACTCCCTTTGCAATGATTTTCCCTGAACCATGTGTTGTATCTCGACTTCATTTGGAGAGAAGATCACTCTCTTTGGATCTCCAATATGAGTCATTTGGTACACTGAAAGTATATTTGCTGTGAGAGAAGGAACATAAAGCACATATGAGAAGTAGCCATGGTCAAGATTGATCCTTCCAATCCCCTTAGAGGAGACTTCAGAATCATTTCCCAACATGATGGAAGGGCCAACTGAGCATTCGAAGTTGTAGAAGAGATATTTGGAGGAAGACATATGTCTTGAAGCTCCTGAATCTATGATGAATGAGGATTATTTTGATGCACTTTCCATGAGAGCATGACATCTTTCTTTGTCCTCGGATTTAGAGGGTCTAGTATCGTGCTTCCTTGCACATGCAGGTATAGAGAGATTTTTCTTCTCAAGTAACTGAGCCATCAAATCTATAGTCTCCCTCATACAAGAATTCTCAGGATGAAATCCTTGATGACAATATGTGCACTTGGATCTCTCTTTTTGAGATTGCTTTTTCTTCTTTGAATTCGAAGCCCGATCTGACTGATATGGAACATCTTTTGGCTTTGCATCATTCGCTCTCTTTTCATATGCTTTTTGCTTTCCTTTTGCATTCTCTCTTTTGGCCTCAGCACCTGTAAGGGTCGAATCCAAATTTGGTTTTATCATTCCCATGGAGATTAACTTCTCCTTCTCTTCTGCGAGAGATTGGATGAAGTCATCAAGTGTAGGAAAATTCCATTTTGGAATGGAAATCTTAGCTGACTGAAATGTGGAGACAAAAACTGAGAAATTTGGCCCCAATTTTGAGATAATGGCAAGTATGAGTTGTTTGTCTTCTTTCACTATCTCATATCTCTTCAACTGTGAAATCAATCTTTTGAACTTGATTAGGAAAGCATTGATGGATTCGAATCTTTCAGGACTCAATGAGATGAGTTCATTTGCCAATGTATGACCTTTCAAATCATCTTTCTGTCCAAAGAGGGATTCGAGCTTGTCCCAAAACTCTTTTGGAGATGTTAGATCAATGATATGGAAGTGAATATCTTCAAAAAATGAGGGAAGAAGTAAGCCTACTGCTTCATCAAGTCTATCCAAGTACTTGTATTTATCTACTGCACTGAGAGGTCGACCATAGTTCCATTCAATATCCTGGAGAGGCTCTTGGACTTGATGAAGATGTCCATATTGGCCTTCCATTCGACATAGTTGGAAGAATTGAGTTTTAGATCCATCTAAAGCAGTGGAGGTCAAATTGAAGAGGAATTCGAATGGATGAATAAACTTGCAAAACAAGAATTTTGTTGATGGAGATTTGCTACAATTCGAATGAACACTACCCTAGGACACTGAGCACATATGAATAAGTCCTTCACACCTAGCTATACCTCACTAGATTGCTCCAATGAATTCAAGGTAATAGCACCAGGATTTGCTGTGGAAACTCAGAGTCTTCTGGTGCTCAAGTGAAAGACAACTGCTTAATGAACTACTGCAATTTGAATAGTTGCTGCAAGCTCTGATACCATGTGATAATCTGCAGTAGGATCTGAAAGTTGTAACAAGCCTCACACAAAACTCACTCAATAAGTGCAAAGAAGAAGAGAAGAATGTAGCCAATAATCACTCATGAACACAGAAAATGGAGAATAGCAGTATAATCATACATCAGCTGTGAGCTGGCACTGTGAAAACTGAATACAATACAATAACTGTCAAGAGAATTCGAGTAAGCTAGAGGTCATTCGAATTCATCCTTAGTGTCTATCTTGGATAACATTGGAGACATCATCCAATCGGTAGTAGCAGTCATAAATGGTCAATAGTCAGTCAAATGAGTCTAACTGAGTCTAACAGAACCATCTAGGCACAAATCAGGGGATGGAGACTCCAAGGAGGGCGCATGAGGCTGTCAGAAGGTCAAGTGGCACTCCAGAACTAGCTAACTAGGAGCTACAGGCAGTTAGGATGAGCAATCAGTGGAAGAATTGCTCAATCAATGCTCTAACTGACTGTTAAATCCTGGTAGGTGAGAAAAGGCGCACATGTCATGCAGGTGAGTAAAACAAGGCGCATCAAGTAGGTAGGAGGGCTACTGGGGGCTGAAGACAGGCTCTAGGGAGCTGAAATTAGGCTCTAGGTGATGGGGAGACCACCAAAATGATGACTGGATGCATGCAGGCATGCAAATACAAAAAATGATGGGGAGAATATTCCAACAATCCACATACAATAACAAGATAATATATCTTTCATTATCTAGCTTCTTGAAATAAACACAATGGTTAGAATGACATCTACTATAACCTTGTTCTGTCATAAACTTGTCAAATTTTAAATACCATTTCCTTGGAGCTTGCTTCAGTTCACACAAACTTTTCTTCAACCTGCATACTAAATTCTCCTTCCCTTTGACCTCATATCCTTATGGCTGCTGCATATAAATATTTTATTCCAAATCCCCATAGACAAAGGCTATTTTTACATCTAACTATTCAAGATGAAAATCTTTACCACCACTAGACTTAAAATAGTCCTAATTGAAGTCATTTTAACAACAGGAGAAAACATTTCGTAGAAATCTATACATTTATTTTGTGCAAACCCCTTTACAACAAGTTTGGCCTTGTATCGCTTCTTGCCTCCATCTTCTTCCTTCAACCTATAAACCCATTTATTCTGCAATGCTCTTTTACCTGCAGGAAATTGAACCAAATCCCGAGTCTAGTTTCTTACAAATGAGTCCATCTCCTCATTCATGCCTTGCTCCCACTTCTTTATAGTTTCCAACTGGATTGATTCTTCATAACATTATGGTTCACCAGAATCATTCATCAAGAAATAATACAGTGAAGGAGAGTATCGTTCAAGGGGTCTACTTAACTCGATAGATCTTGTAAAACTTGCAGGAGTTTGAGGAACCTGGTGCTATTCTTGATTTTCTGGTACCTTTGGAACTTCATTTTCTTTGATTTTATTAAGCACTGTGCACTCTATGTTTTCCTTTTCCTGTTTCTTTCCTTGCAACTGATATTTATACATGACCTTTTAATTGAATACCACATCTCTACTCCTAATGATTTTTTTATTTTCATAATCCCATAAGCGATAACGAAAATCATCAACCTCGTATCAAATAAATTAGGTACATTTATTGGATTTAGCCTCAAGATTTGTTCTATTTTATTTATCAATATGGACAAATGCTTCACAACCAAAAGTTCTCAGAAATGAGTAGTTTACCTTTTTACATGTCCAAGTCTCCTCTGGAATCCCACCATCCAAAGTGCTTAAAGGCCCTCTGTTTATTTAGTAGACGATAGTATCTACATCATCTTCCCAAAACTGTAAGGGAAACCATGCATGCAATCTCATACACCTTGCACACTCCATGATTGTTTTGTTCATCCATTCTGACACACCATTTTCTTGTGGTGTTCCTGGAACAATCCTATCTCTACGAATCTCACGGTATGAATAGTAACTATAAAACTCCATGCCGCAGTATTCACCTCCATTATCAGATCTAAGACACTTTAACATTTTTCCTGTCTCATTCTCAACCAAATCTTTCCATTTCTTAAAAGTAGCAAAAAAATCAAATTTTTTTCGAATGCAATAAACCCAAGTTTTTCTACTTCCATCATCAATAAAAGTAACATAATAACAAGAGCCACCAAGAGATTGTACTTGAGCTAGTCCCCATACATCTGTATGCACATGATCTAACTTTTCACTCTTATTTTGCTTCCCAACTCTAAGAAATATGTCTCTCTTCTATTTTCCATAAACACAGTTCTCACATAATTCCAAACTTACCTGCTTCAGATCTCACAACAACTTCCTTGAGTGGAGAATCTGCATCCCCTTCTTACTCATGTGGGCAATCCTATGATGCCACAATGTTGTATCTATTTATATGGAAGCTACAAATATAGAATAATTAGTATTATGAGGACATAAATACAATGTACTTATCCTATATCCTTTTTCTATCACCATCGATCCTTTAGTGATATTCCACCATGTTTCTCCAAATGTAGATAAACATCCGCCATATCCCAGCTACCTCGTTGATATCTTATTTATTTTCATATAAGGAATATGACTTACATATTTTAGCATACATTCACATCCATTCTTTAACTTTATCTGTACCTTACCCATTCCAACAATTTTACATGGTTCATCATCACCCTATAAAACATGTCCAAAATACCTGAAACATAATCATGAAAGAATTTTCTATGGGGTGTAGCATGACATGAAGCCCCTGAATCTATTACCCAATAATCACTAGTATTATCTAATGCAAGAATCAAACATCTTGTAACACATCACTTGCTACATTTGCTTCATGAGTAGTCTCTTGCTGTCCATCTCCTTTCTTCTTTAAATATCTTCAGTATTTATTCATATGTCCTTTCTTTCCACAGTTCCAACACTCTATCTTTCCCAGTATAGACTTGGATCTACCCTTTCTATACTTCCCACGATTACCTAGGCTCTTTCCTCTTTCCCTTTGTCTTCCCCTGCTCTCCATGGTCAATGCATTACCTGATGTCTCACATGTTCTTTTCCTTCACATTTCCTCGATAAGAATAACACCAACAACATCATAAAATTTCAGAGTGTTTGAACCAGAGACAAAGTTACTTACAACCATGACCAATCCATTCCATCTTTCTGGCAATGAGAAGACCCACCTTCTGACATATTCATATTAAATAAATGCTTCATTAGAAATACCTTGTTGGATTCTGAGGTTTTTTCATACAGTTTATCCAATGCACTCATCAGACTCTCCATTGTCTTTTATTTTTAAATATTGAAATCCACTGACGAAGCCAGCCACAACCATACTGTTCCTAGTGCCTTTCTGTCAAGAACCTCCCATTCTTCATCTTTCATAGCCGTCGACTGTTTTTCTTTTCCTCCCAATGGTAGGAATATATCCTTCTGATACAGATAGTCCTCCATTTGCATCTTCCACAACTGGTAGTTTTGGCCATTAATTGTTTTGACCCTCAAATTTCCTTGTTCCACCATTTCTCTCACTTGAACCAGGAACCCTTCTTTCCTATGAGTTTAAGCACCAAATAGGCCTTTGGCTCTAATACCAATTGTTAGAAAATTAGGATCGCAGAACAATAACATAAAATAAGATGCATAAGTAAAACACATAACCACAATACAAGAGAGACACCAATATACATGGCTCACCCAATATGGACTATGTCCATGGAGAAATTGCCAATCCTTTTATTAATCTATCTAGCAAATGGAGGGATACAACCCATAGCACATCCGCTGCAAATTCCTCTTTCACTCTTTCACAACCTCTCTCACACAATCATAGAGATCTTTACAATACTACAATACACAACCTTATTACAATGCCTTCCTTTTAAAGAGGTATTACCATGGGAAAATACCACAGGATACCCAATACCATGGGCCCGCAAATAACCCATTATTGACCAAGTCATGACTATGAAATTACAACATTTTACAAGGCATTTTTTTCAAAATTTTTGCTACGGGGGCACTGGCCCCCTTGGACCCCCCATAGTGACTATAATGGGGGCAAAGCACCCCCCCACACCCCTCCCTTCATCGATTGGGATCCAGACACATATGAAACACAACCTCTTAATCAAGAAGATCAAGCTCCACAACCAACATTACTACTGTAGCTAGTATTTTCACACCAGCCCGTGCAAATGGGCACCTACTAAGGGTTAGGAAACCATGAGTACCAAATCCAAATAAATATAAAAATATAGAAATGAAAGATGCTATTGTATGAATGCAAATGATAGCAAAAAAAAAAACCTAACCAATAATAACAGAAAATACAAGTGATAGATTAGAACCCATGAAATATTTTTGTATTTTATTGCAAGCTAGGGTTTTTACAAAAATGGTTACCTCCAAAGATGAGGTAATGGGGGCCTTTGCATCATTACGAGAGTAGTGTGTCGGGTCTCCTTGAGTTCCTTTCTCTTCTCCAAAATGCTCAATGGGATGGCCAAGATCCAACTAGGTGGGCACAAAAGCCTTAAATATGGGTAAGCTAGACTACTGTAGGGAATTTGACAACATAAAGGTATGAAGAGTGATCAATGATGAAATGGGAGGCCTCCATCACCTTTTTATAGCAATTTTGGGGGGTGGAGTGTTGGACCATGGTTTTGGGAAACCAATAGTATTGGCTAGTGGTTTTGGATATTTTCCCTCTTTTTATTTTTATTTTGACTTTTTCCCCCTTTTTCTTTTCTTTTTTGGGGATTTTTGGACCCTTTTGTGGGTTTTTGACCCCTTTTGAATGGATTTGGTTATTTTTTGAGGGAAATAATTTTTTTTTCCCATTTGGTTACCAACTTAGGGTTTTCGAGGCCAAAAATGAGGAAAAGTGGACAAATGGGTTATGTGACTAGGGAGATGAGCTAGTGAAAACATTTCAGGTGTTAACAGATTTCCCCCTAATGTGTGAGGGAAGGAGCTCATCGTATGGAAGACATAAATAATAAGGTCTAAATTTTTCTAGAGGTGTGAGCACTGTGATGGAAAAGAGTAGAAACTGGTTGGAGACCGGAAAACGTGGTCCATATGAACGCAAAGGATAAAATACATGACCTCAACAATGTATGAGGAATAATCTCAAATATTTGGACGAGGTGGTAATACCCATGGTCATATAAAGATATAAAAATAATGAGGCCTAAAAAAGGGGACCTAAACAATACATAGAGAACTATTGTGTACATCATAATGGTCTAGAGGGGACACAAATCTGGGACATACTCATGGTCCAACCATGACTGATATGAAGAACTGATACATGGTGTTATCACCCAAGATTTTCATGGGTTGTGGCAGGAAGACCATGGGGTAACTGTTGCAAACCAATCTTTAGTGGATGGAAACTAGCCTTTCCAACCACAGGGAGGGATCTCCCTTTGGGGCTTCCAGTAACAGGATATAGCTTGAATGGGATGGGATATCGGTTAAAGTGGTGACTAGACATTCAAAACAATGAATCAAAAGGGTTTTTTCGGTTGGTTGGAGTTAAGAACCGGAGGACAGTTGGGCATGGAGTCAACTTCTGTGGGTTACTCTCATCAATGGTAGATTTGGACCACGATTGCAGAGACAAGAGGCAAGGTAGACACAGTTCTTTCACGTCGAAGTAATCGGCAGGTGAAGGCCAAGAAGGGAGACAAATTTGGCTACAAGGCTAGAGAATTTAAGAATGAATTCTAACCTGCAACTTCAAGAGGAAAAGGGTGTAATACCTATTCATATGCATCTGGAGCATGTGGGAATGAATTCTAGACCATGCAATCTTGATCTTTAGGTACTGCAAAATTAATCAATTAATGGAAATACAAAGCAAGAACACATACATAGGAAATAATAGACATCAGAACACACATCACAGGAATCTCAAGCTCCAAAATCGGGTCTGCTCATTGAATTAAGAGGCTGAGTCTAATACAAGTGCAGAGGAGTAATCCCTCTGAAACAAAAACCTCCAACCCTTTGGTCTACTTCGGACCTTGCCTTTATAGGCTTACAAAACAACAAAATATCTTAATTGATTCAAAACAAACTCATAATGGTAATGATGAGGTCGTTTGAGTTGAGCCGCCCGAATCAACAACCTCTGATTCTCTCATGCGTGGAGGAGAATAATTGCTTGTGCTAGCAGTGCAACATTGGGACATGAAAGCCACCTGCTCGTCCATCGGATCTGGTCATTTAGGTTTGATTAAGATAGGTAACAGAAACAGACCCCTTTGTCATTCTCAAATGCGCCATTCCTCTATGAAAATATCCATTCCACGTGACTGCAATTGTCTCTGCAAAACTTTTCTTGATCCGTAATTTCCCTTCCGCAACGGCCTTTCCACAATTCGCCATGTGGCATGCAGGGATTGGAACTTAGGCCTCGTGCTTTTCTAGAGAGTCACCTTTCCGCAATTTTCAATGCGGAATGTATAATGTGGAAATTTACTTTTTGTAATTTGGAAAACTGTCGTTCTGCAATATGCAATGCGGGTTGTGGAATGAGGAAACTTATCTTTGTGTTCTTTATGAAATTTCCTTTCCGCAATCCACAATCCACAATGTGGAATGCGGGATTCCAAAATTACATTTTTCTCCCCCTTGGTAGATTGCTTTTCCATAATCCGCAATGCGGATTGCGGGGACGAGGAAACGGCTCTACGGGACGCCATTTTAACCGTTGATATGATTTGCTCCTTGATCCTAGACGCCCGATCTTCTTTGGATGTGGAAGAAGCTCCTATTTCCAATTTTCCCATGGAAGAGCCCTCCTGCATTGTATTTTCCCATTTTCTCACTGCGGCTTGGTTATTTGGCTTGGATTTGTTTGACGCTTTGCCATTTTTTGGTTTCCTGATGCTTTACTTGATGTAATTGGTCAATGGATGACCTTGGGTATTTGGGTGGGAGCTTTCTTCTACCTTCCCTGGTGGAAACCATAACAAGTGTTAACAATGGCTCCAACCGGGGATGCTATCCTCCCTGTGAGGTAGCTAGAACATGTAGAATAGTGGCCCTTATTCCCTTCCTCTTTTTCCTTCTTCGTATCACAAAAATGGAACATGACCAACTGAAAAATAAAACAAAAACGACAATGTACAATGGGGGTGGGCCAGCGAACTTTCTTTTTACTTGAAATAATGCTTCAAGAACTGCCCATTGACGGCTCCCTTGCCAACTGGTTCATTATCTTCATCTTGTAGGAAGAAAGCATTGTTCCCATGGTAAGCGGTGAATGTATAGGCCCCCCGCCAAAGGTTATCAAACTTTTGGGCTTGGTATTCTCTTCTAGCATCCCATTTTAACACCAGATCTCCCACTTGGAAATCATCTCCCTTGGTCTTTCTATCAAACATTTTCTTGATCCGGTCTTGAGCTTTTGTGGCTTCAACCAAAACTCCTTCTCTAATTTCTTGAGCTTCCACCAGCTGGTTAGTTCTCCTCAGCTCAGGATTTGGATCTGCCTCTTGCTCCTGTAGCAATCTCATTGTGGTTCCTATGAGGGAGTTAGGGAATATCAACTCTGTTCCATATACTAATTTGAAAGGAGAAGTTCCAATGTATTTTTTAGAGGTGATCCTATCAGCCCACAGGGACAAGGTCAACTTGGTATGCCAAGCCCTTTTATTTTCTTGTAGCAGCTTCTTGATTATCTTCACCAGACTTTTGTTGTAGGATTCTACCAATCCATTTCCCTGGGATAGTACACAGTAGAATGGCCCAATTTTATGTGGAACAAAATTGGACCATATTCTTGGAATTGAAAGCCTTTGCATTATATGTGATTATCTTAACAGGACACCCAAACCTAGACATGATATTCTCTTCCAGAAACTTGATGATGACTGTATCAATGGATTTTCTGGTAGGTATTGCTTCGATCCATTTGGTGAAATAATCAGTGGAAGTCAGTATCCACCTGTGCTGTCCAGAGGAGTTGGGGAAAATTTCACCAATGAAGTCAAGCCTCCACTGCTGGAAAGGGGCTTCCACCGATATTGGTTTCAAAGGAAATGACAAGAGCTTTCTCTTCCCTTCAAAGACCTGGCATTCATGGCAGTTGGATATTTCCTTATAAGCATACTTGAACATAGTAGGCGAATAGAACCCTACCCTGAGAATTTTGTTAACACTGGCCTTCCAGTAGTGATGTCCCCCAAAGACTCCTTTGTGAAATTCTTTCAATGTTTCTTTGGCCTCATCTTCCACTATGCAATTCAAGAGAACACCCCCAGGGTATTTCCAATAAATACAACCACTCAGTATGCAATACTTTGAAGCCTTCATCTTGGTGGACTAGCTTTCCTTTTCCCCATCTCAGGGGGTGCTTGCAATTTCTTCAAAACATATACAACATCATAATACCAAGGAGAGGACAAGAATTTGTCTGATACCTGAGGTAGTGGATCTTGGGAATTTTCTCCCTGCATGTGTGACAGCAGGTTCACACTCATTCAATCCAAATTCGACTTAGCCATGAGTCTGGCCAGGCCTTTCCCTTTAATAAGCTTCGTAGGTTTGATCTCCAGGTCATATTCCAATAGCGTAACTATCCACTTTTCCCTTCTCCCTTCTGGATTAGGTTGTGTCAATATATCTTTCACAGCAGCATTGGGAACATAAGCTACAACATGGGAGTGTAGGACATAAACCCTAAAATCCTTTAGAGTTTTGATCATTGCATAGGCTTGCTTTTCCATAATGTTGTACTTGAGCTCAGCATCTTTGAGAGCCCTGCTAAAGAAAGCGATGGGCTGCTCCTCCCCTTCCTGATTTTTCTATAAAAGCACACCTACTATGGAATGCTCAGAGGAGAAAGAAAACATAAGAAATTCCTTGTCAAAATCTGGGCTGATTAATACAGGGGCTTCAACCATTGCTCCCTTTATATCTTTGAATGCTTGCCTAGACTCTGCAGTCCACCTGACTTGATTGTCTTTCTTAAGCATGCAGGTGATCGAACTCATGATTTCTGCAAAATTGGGGATAAACCTCCTTATGAAGTTCACTGTACCCAGAAAGGATTGGACCTCCTTCTTACTCCTGGGGAGCTAAATTTTCTGTATTGCATCTATTTTGTCTGGTTCAATTTTGATCCCATCTTTAGATATTATGTGGTCCAGCAAGTTACCCTCTTGCATGGAAAAATTAGACATTTTAGGGTTCAAGGAGATTCCAATTTTCCTGCATTTGGTAAAAAATTGGCACAAATACTTCACATGCTCCTCATCAGATTTAGAATATACTGTGATTTTATCCATGTAGACCACTACAAATTTGTCTTTCTCTCCTACAAAAGCTATGTCCATAGCTCTTTGGAATGTGGCCCCTGCATTTAATAGACCAAAGGGCATCTTTGCATACATGAAAGTTCCCCAAGGTGTGGTAAAGGCTGTATTGCTCTGGTCTTCTGGATGCACTTGAATCTGATTGTATCCTAAAAATCCATCCATCATGGACATTCTTTCTGCCCCTACAACCTTCTGCAAAATGTGTTTCGTTTTGGGCAAGGGGTATTTGTCCTTTAGGGACACCTTGTTGATATTTCTAAAGTCAATACATAGTCTAATTTCACCATTCTTTTTCCTCACTGGGACTATGTTGGCCACCCATTGTGAAAACCTCAAAGAGACTATGATTTTGGATTCATACAGCCTTTTCACCTCTTTCTCTATCAACGGGGCAGCATGGGATTCATCCTTCTCAGCTTCTGATTGAATGGCTCCTCCCCTATCTTGACTGGTATGGTATGTTGGATGATAGGTGTGTCATATTCTTTTAGATCTTCATAGCACCATGTGAACACATCATCAAACTTTCTCATTAAATCCATATAGTATTTTTTGATACCTGGGGTCAAAGACTTTGATAATTTGACAATTTTGGGCTTTTCATTGCTCCCAATATTACAGTATTCTACTTCCTTCGGGTTTGGACCCACCTTGTGATCTCTGGCTACATCATTTTCATCAAACAATATTTCCAGTGGGACCAACCCTTTGGGTATGTAGTTTCTTTTTAGTTTCAAAATCTCTTTGCATCCTAAAGTGGTTTGGAGCTCTGGTGGGTCAGGTTCCCATTCCTCTCCTTCACAGTCCTCTTGATCAATATGGATATTGGAAAACTCCCCAGTCATCTCCAGGAACTTCTTTATCTGTTGGTCATCTTCAAATATTTTCCAGTGCTTAGTGTTGTCCAGGACGGATGGCCTATGCCTCATATTAATCATGTGAGCTCTGGCAGGATAAGTCGAGAGCTGAAATATGCTAGCAGAACTGGCTAGAGTGTGGGACACTATATTCTTCTCTCTGGGGATGAAAATGATATCATGCTTTGTGAAGAAATTTTCAAACATGTCCCACACAGCATTCCTGTAATCCTTTATCCTAGGATTCTTAGCCTCATAGTTTCCTTTCACCTGCTGGATTATTGGATTTGAATCTCCATATACCTTGATCTTCTTAGCTTTCAGGCCTTTGAGTACGTTCAAGCCTAACAGCAGAGCTTCATATTCTGCCACATTATTAGAACAATCAAACATTAGTTTAAAAGTATGAAACCTGGCACATGCATTTCTTTTGTCTGGAGGGATGATCCATATCCTTGCTCCAACTCCTTCTTTGTTCACAGCCCCATCGAATCTCATGACCCAGTGATCTTCTTTTTGGAGGGTGGTCGTGGTCTCTGTTTCCAACTCTGATTTTTCATCGCTGCCCTCTTCCACCTTTTGCCTCTCATCCTCTGTGTTAGCTGAGCTTTCGAGGCATTGTACCCCATCCTCATCACTAGCTGGGTCATCTGGTTCAGGTAACTTGGAAGCTTTAGCATTTTCTTTTTCTGAACCTGGATCGTAGTAGAGAATTGAGGAACCTACATCCATGTCCATGGACAATATGGGGTGGTTATCAGGCATATCCTTGTTTCTTACTACATATGACAGCCTATGCTCCCTGTACAGCCTTCTGCTTTCCCCAAAGATGGGGATGGTGGCATAAGACATATCCATTTGCATGGTTCCCTTCAACTTTGCAGTCCATGACCTGGACAACAACATCCTGAACTTAGGTGGAATATCAGCCATTACCACATCCATTATCATATTTTTCCGAGGTATCTGAGCCAATGAGACCACCATGTATTTAATCATCCCTACACATGGAACCATTTTAGAATAAAAGGAGAACATTTCTTTATAGGGTCTGGTTATTTCCAACCCAAGATTCTCCACCACTGAAATTGGCATGAGGTTATGAGAGGCTCCTAAATCAAACATGGCATTATGCAGGATATGGTCATGTATGTTGAGACTGATATAAAAAGGAGGGACATCAATTTCTGAGGCACTTTCCACATGGGATCCAAATAGGAGAGTGGGATTTTCATCTTGCAGGTTGAGGGTATCAGGCTGCTTTCCTTCTCCACCATTTACTACCTTTAGGATCTAGTCTTTGTACTCTAAGTTTTTTAACAATTCATTCAAGGGGATGGAGATCTTAATCTTGGATATTTCATTCTACAAATTGCAAGTAGTATGGACCTTCTATGCTATCTTCGTGTCACCTTCATCTCTCCCTTCTGAAATCTTCTTAGGAGGTTCTCCCCCCTTCCCTAGAGTTTCCTTAGAGATTGCAGCCTTTGGGTCTTTTCTCCTAGGGATTTCTTTTCTTGGGGGCTGAGAAGAAGATGGGTCAACAACAACCTTTCCTCAGTTTACTGCTACTTTTCCACTCCTCAAATTATGTTGCCTCTTGAAATCACATATGGCATTGTGGAACCCTCTTTGGTACTGGTCAGACTTTGATTCTTCAGGGACATCATCCGATTGCAGGGAAGACTGATCATGCTCATCTTTAGTCAAATAGAACTAGGGTTGGATTTGATCAAAGAGATGGATTTGGTCTTCAGCTTTTCTATATAATTCTTCCTCATCCATGGAATTCTCAACGAAAGTTGGTCAGATTGGATGATTCTCAGGGTTTCTTGGCTCTCTAGGTCTTCCTTGTGGGGCAGGAGGTCTTCTGAGATTGTTATTTCAAGCTTGAGGCTCTGAGTTTTCTCTGGTAGGAGGCCTGCTATTAAGGGAGATCCTATCCACCAGCCTCTCCATAGTTCTCATCACCTATTCAAATTTGGCATCCATGGATTGGGATGTGGAAGGATGCATGTTAATTTTTTAGCATTAATTCAATATACTCTAGGATCTTTACTGAGAGAATAACATGTACATCATATCAAGTATAACAATGCATATCAATCACACCAAGCAAACACATGAGACAATAGACACACAGAGTTTCACTGGGGAAAACCATAAAGGTGAAAAACCCCACAACTTCCTCAGAGATAGAAAGAGCAATGATACAACCAAAGTACAAGAGATAGTCTTCTACTAGCAGCTACTCATCCTCCTCAACTAGTGCGCCACTTTCCGAGTGTTGTAGGAGTGAATAATGAGATGAATAAATAGAGATCTCCTGCTCTCTATTTATACTTATTCCAACTTGCCTAATACACCAGCAGGGACGACTTCTCTAGGAGAGTCTAATAACCCATGGTTACATTAATCCAGGTCAACCCCACACTTGGTGGTCTAATAACCCATCACAACAAGCTACGACACTTGCGACACTTGTCAATACACATGACGACACTTCCGTATAGAGGAATAATAACATCTCTATAGGAGTACAATATACATGGGTGAAATACATTCCGAAGTTAGATATACATCAACACTCCCTCTTAACTAGGAAGGTATTTCTCAACACAAATCTGCTAGCACAAGTCTTCTTCTCTGGATCATCATCAGCGAATCATCCTCCTCGAATCATCGTCATCGTCACTGCTGTTGCTATCTCAATCAATCTCCAATCTACTCGTCATAGGAAGTTCTACAGAGCTAGCCCTTTTTCATACTGGATGTAGGCCCACCACCTGTAGGTATTCATCATCACTGGCCATACTGTGGAATTCTTAGGATTGATTACGTGCATCAACAAAACCTCGAAAGAGCATCCCAGGACTGATTACGAGCTTACTGATCAACCTATCGGATCTCCCAGGATCTTTTACATGTTGACCTTCACAAAACCTACTCAGAGCATCCTAGGATGTTACGAGCACACTGCTCTACCTGTCTGGATTTTGATAGATCATCCCAAGTTGTTATGAGCACACCGCTCTACCTGTCCAGATTTTAAAGGATCTTTTATATGTGAACTTTCACAAAACCTACTCAGAGCATCCCAGGATGTTATGAGCACACTGCTCTACCTGTTTGGATCTCGATAGAGCATCCCAGGATGTTACGAGCACGCCGCTCTACCTGTCCGTATTTTAAAGGATATTTTCTATGCAAAACCATAGAAAAACCTACTCAGTGCATCCCATGATGTTATGAGAACACCTCTCTACCTATCTGGATCTCGATAGAGCATCCAAGGATGTTACATGCACACCGCTCTACCTGTCTGGATTTTAAAAGGTCTTTTCTATGGTCCTTGTAGCAAAACCTACTCAGAGCATCCTAGGATGTTACAAGCACACCGCTCTACCTGTCTGGATCTTGATAGAGCATCCCAGGATGTTACGAGCACACCACTCTACATGTCCAGATTTTAAAGGACCTTTTCTATGCTACCTGCACAACCTGTCCACAGCCACAGAGTATCAACCTGATAATCACCATACATCATCCTGATGTACATCATCACATGATCAACCTGATCATCATCATAGCATCAATCTGATGCATATCATCTGGAGCAACATCCTGAAGCTCGTCATCTATGATCATCCTGATCATCATCATAACATCAACCTGATGCATATCATCTGGAGCAACATCCTAAAGCTCATCATCTGTGATCATCCTAATCATACAATATATCCATCTGATGCATACAAAGTATCTACTTGATACATATCATCATACATGATCTACTTGATCATACAATGTATCCACCTGGTACATAAATACATGATCCACCTGATCATATCAAGCATCCAACATGATGCATATACAAATATATCAAGCATCCAACATGATGCATATACAAATACAGGATCAAACTGATCAAAGCATCCAACTGATGCATATACAAAGCAGTAACTGGAGCATCATCTTGATGCTCATCATCTAGTGCTTACATCCACAGCCATGGGAAGGATCCTCCTCTCACCATGCTTGGAATGGCTCCTACAAATGTGTCCATCACTTCTTCCTCGAAGTGTCGTCAATCTGAAGAACACCAAGCCTCTCTCTGAAGTACTCAAACTTCACTCTGGCTAGTGGTTTCATCAACACATCTGCAACCTGCTCATCCGTTGCAACATATACGAGCTTCACTGCTCCTCTCTGCACCATATCCCTGATATAGTGATATTTGATTTCATTCGACCTGTCATGGAATACGGGGTTCTCAGACAGCTTCACACAACTCTGGTTGTCACAAAAGATACCAGTAGCTTCCAATGGGAGATCAAATAACTCAGACAGTAGCTTCCATAACCATACTGCCTCACAACTAGCCGAACAAGCTGCAACATACTCTTCCTCGGCTGTACTCAATGCTACGCAAGATTGCTTCCTGCTAAATCAAGAGATCACACCCGATCCTATACTGAAGCAACACCCAGATGTGCTCTTCCTATCTACAGCACTGCCTGCCTGCCCAGTTTGAATCAACATAACCCTGTAGGTTAAACTTTTGATTTGCATCATACTTGATCCCATAGTCAATTGTACCCTTCAGGTACCTCAGAATATGCTTTACAGCAACCAGGTTAACACCTCTGGGATTCGTCAGTAACTGGCTCAATGTGTTCACTGCAAAGCAAATATCTGGTCTAGTGTTCATCAGGTACATCAAGGACCCAATCATCCGACGATACACAGTGACATCAACCGAATCAGATGAAGCATCACACAGAAGCTTTAGGTTCGATGCCATAGGTGTGGCCATGGCCTTGCAGTCCATCATCCCGAACCTCTTCAAGATCTCTACTGCATACTTCCCTTGTCCAAGGAAGATTCCATCTGCACTCTGCCACACCTCCATGCCTAGAAAATAGTGCATCATCCCCAAGTCCTTCATCTCGAACTCGGCAGCAAGCTTGCTCTTGGTATTGGCAATCAACCCATCCTCACCTGTTACAAACAGGTCATCCACATACAAAAGTAGTATCACAGGATTGCCTTCCTCAACCTTCTAGTAAAGGTTGGAATCTGCTTTACTCTTGGTAAAGCCCAAACTGGATAGAAAGCTGTCTATCCTACCATACCAAGTCCTAGGAGCTTGCTTCAAGCCATAAAAGGATTTCTTCAGTCTGCACACATATGACTCCCTGTCGTGTGTCTCAAAACCAAGTGGCTGCTCCACATACACTTCCTCTTTGACTCCACCATTCAAGAAAGTTGTCTTGACATCCATCTGGTGTATCTTCCATTTCATCACTACAGCCAACGCAAGTACTGATCTGATGGAAGTGTACCTGGCTACAGGAGCAAAAGTCTCTTCATAGTCTATCCCCTCTTTCTGGGAGAAGCCACGAGCTACAAATATTGCTTTGTATTTATCTATGCTACCATCTACAGCATGCTTGATCTTGTAGATCCATTTGGAAGTCACAACTGACTTCTCTTCAGGTCTTGGGACTACATCCCAAACATCATTCTTCATGATTGACTAGTATTCCTCGACCATGGCATCCTTCCATTCTTTCTTTTCCGCTGCTTCTTCATAACTGGAAGGTTCTTTGTTCATAATATCACAGAGTAGGGCAACATAACTGGTATGTGATCTAGTCCTCTTCCTCTCTCTGTGTTCTTCTTCTGGAATGCCATATCTTTCTGCATCTTGAATGAGCTCTCTAGCCCATGCAGGTTTCCTCTTGTGAGATTTCTTCTCACGGGGTGGATCTATAGGTATTTGCAGATCTTCAACTTCACGATCTACTTCTGGAACTGCTTCATTCACGATGGTGTCTTGAAATCTAGTTTCCTTTGGTTCTTCATGATCTTTAACAGGTGCCTTCTTTGATTTGATGTAAGTTGAGTCCTCATCAAATGTTACATCCCTGCTGACATCAATCTTCTTGAACCCTGGAAAGTATATTCTGTAAGCTTTCAAGCTTTCACTGTACCCCAAAAATATACCCTTCTTTCCTGAAGGATCCAACTTTGTCCTATTTTCCTTTGGGACATGTGTATATACTGGACAACCAAATATTCTGAGATGGCTGACTTCAGGTTTCTTACCAGAGAAGACCTCTTCTGGTGTCTTGTTGTCCAATATCTTGTGAGGTGTTATGTTCTACACATATACAACTGTCCTAGCTGCTTCTACCCAAAGATGCATAGGCAGATCCTAGTCATGCAACATTGCCCGTGCTGCTTCCATGATTGTTCTGTTTTTCCTTTCTGCAACTCCATTCTATTGTGGATTGTAAGGAGCAGTCAACTCCCTCTTAATCCCTGAATCACTGCATAGCTTCTTGAAATCACCTGAAGTGAATTCTCCGCCATTGTCGGATCTAAATGTCTTGATCTTCTTATCAGTTTGATTTTCCATCAAGGCTTTGAATTCCTTGAACTTATCAAATACTTCATCTTTGTTCTTCAAGAAATAAACCCAAGTCTTCCTAGAGGAATCATCAATGAAAGAGACATAGTATACATACCCACTCAGAGAACTGGATGACATCGGACCGCATACATCGGAGTGGATAATTTTCAAGATTCCTGTAGCTTTGTTTTCATTGCTTGGAAATGCCTTCTTAATGTTCTTTCCTTTTGCACATCCTTTGCAAACACCTTAATGCTTTGTCTTTATTTCAGGAAGACCTTCTATAGCTTTGCTTGCAATTGGTAGTGCTCTATATTGCACATGTGCAAGCCTTCTATGCCAAAGTTCACTTGGCTCCATGGATTCATGTACCATGGCATGTTCAGGTTGTCCCTTCAATTTGTACAATCCTCCCTCTTGCTCTCTAATCACTACTGCATCATCTATAGTTTTACCCTTTGGCCACATTAGGACTTGGCCATCTACAAATGCAACCCTCATACCTTTTGCATCCAATGCAGATATGGAGAGTAGGTTCTTCTTGAGCCCAGGTACATATAGAACATCTTTCATCTTCAAAGACTTCCCAGAGTCTAGGTTGTAGGAGGCTTCACCACCTCCCTTGATAGGATATTGATAGTCATCCCCAAGCTTCACTTTATGGGGTGACTCATGTTCAGATAGATTTACAAAATATTCTTTAAGCCTAGTCATGTGTTTGGAAGCCCCACTATCAATAAGCCAATCATTACATCCATGAGAGATAGTACCTGTGAGAGCAAAGATTAGAACATATTCATCTTCACTTGATGAAGTATCACTTTCTTCCCTATCCTTCTTCTTGGGAGGTTCATCATCCTCAGCAACATGAGCATGGAACCTCTTCTTGGGACAATTTGAAGCAAAGTGTCCTAATTCATTGCAATCAAAACATCGAACATGAGATAGATCTTTCTTCTTGTGATGAGAGTGAGAATGATTCTTGTTATGAGATCTCTCCCTCTTAAACTTGCTTCCCTTGGTGTGTGCTGTGAGAACTTGATCTTCATTCCCCATATTTTCTTCTCGGGCCACAAGCCTTGTTTCTTCTTGTGAGCATTCCTCCCATAGTCTACTGAATGAGATCAACTTCCTCCTTGCATAGATTCCTTGTATGAAGGAGTCCCATGACCTAGGTAGGCCATTCAATGTGGTCATAACAACTTCACCATTGTCCACTACTTAATCCATAGCTTCAAGTTGTTCATTGATATGAGAGACCTTAGAGAAATAAGATTGAATGGTATCTCCATTTTGAAGCTTTACCCCTTTCAATTGATTCCGCATAGTCATCTTCCGATTTCTGTTTTTCCCTTCAAATAGCTTGGTTAGGGAATCAAACATCTCCTTGGGTGTCTTTAGAGATGACACATGTGGTATGAGATGGTCTTTGATAGAATCAGCAATGATCCTCTTTGCATTGACCAAGTTGTTCTTATGCAAGGCCTTAGCCTCTTCTTCCTCCGGGACAGGGACCTCAGAACTTATGTAGGTGTCTAATTCATTTTCTTCCAGGATTAACCCAATCCTATACTTCCATGCTCGAAAGTTATCAACCCCTTCAAGCTTATCCTAAAGCTTGGTGTGGTGAGACATTTTAATGAGAAACTCAAATGGAAATAAAATATTTAGGTCTTACCACTTGATTTGTAGAAATCTGGATCTGGTGCCGGATTAGGGTTTGTTAAAGAAACCCTAAAAATTCAAAATGTGAATTTCAACTTTCTGAAAGGATAGAAAGATGTGCCTTGATGAGCTGATCATCCTAGTATATTCAGAATTTGAAATCTACAAAGATTCACCCTTCAGAAATGCCTTTTAGTCTTCCTGGATTCACTAGGGAGGACCCTGAATTAGGTTATGAGTTTCCCGGAGCTTCACCCAACCAAAAATCTCGATCCAAAGCTCTAAAATTCGATTTTTCTAGGGCGCTTCCAGCTTTGTCCTCAGAATTCATAAATTCCTATTTTTGTGGAAACCCTAATTTTTAGGGCCAAAAATAAAAGTGCCCAGAATTGAATTCTGATTGGACAAAAATATTATCCTTAATGAGTAGAGTCAATCTACCTTGTTGCCTTTCCAAAATATGTGGAGAGAAACCCAATAAACAAGAAACCCTAGTTTTCGCCACTGCACAATGTCTTCTTCTCAGGTTAGCTCTGATACCATGTTAATTTTTGAGCATTAATTCAATATACTCTAGGATCTTTACTGAGAGAATAACATGTACAGCATATCAAGTATAAAAATGCATATCAATCACACCAAGCAATCACATGAGACAATGGACACACAAAGTTTCACTGGGTAAAACCATAAAGGTGAAAAACCCCACAACTTCCTCAGAGATAGAAAGAGCAATGATACAACCAAAGTACAAGAGATAGTCTTCTACTAGCAGCTACTCCTCCTCCTCAACTAGTGCGCCACTTTTTGAGTGATGTAGGAGTGAATAATGAGATGAACAAATAGAGATCTCCCGCTCTCTATTTATACTTGTTCCGACTTGCCTAATACACTAGCAGGGCCGACTTCTCTAAGAGAGTCTAATAACCCATGGTTACATTAATCCGGGTCGACCCCACAGTTGGTGGTCTAATAACCCATCACAGCAAGTTACGACACTTGTGACACTTGTCAATACAAATGACGACACTTCCGTATAGAGGAATAATAACATCTCTATAGGAGTACAATATACATGGGTGAAATACATTCGAAAGTTACATATACATCAACACTACACTGTCTCATGGCATCTCTTTTTCTCAGCTTCAGTCAAGTGTTTCATTTTTCCCGAGGCCATCAAGTTGGATTCTACTTCTAGTGCATCTTTCAGCATATCAGGGAGAGTGGGAGATCTCCTTTCCCTCAGCATGAGAGCAAATTCATTGTCAAAACAGTTGGTAAAATGAAGCTTGGCTTCCCCTACAGGGGGTTTTATGTCCACAGGGATAGAATTATACATTCTCATGAACCTGGCTGAGAATTATTGGACAGTCTCAACATTGGTTTTCTTTTTATTTTCATACTAAGTGAGAATCTGGAGAGGGTTTTGCTTATCCTGCCATCTAGCCGGGAAATCTTCTTCAAATATTTCATAGGTAGCTATTCCCCTATTTGGAAGGGCCTTAAACCATTTATTCACTTCCCTTGATAGACTTTGGGAAAATAACCTCATTTTAACATCAGCTTCATCCACCTCTTCTAGGTCTGTGAAGTCATTGAACTGGTCTATATGCTACTGTGCAGAGACTCTTCCCTCCCCATAAAATCTCATGTGGCATTGGGCATAGCCCACAGGTAGATCATCAGGATTTGGTGGGAGGGCCAAAGGGGAATATTTGGTAGCCATGGCTCTTAGGTTTTTCTTGGGAGCAGAGGGAGTTTTAGGAGCAGCAGGAGTGATACTCAGGACTGGGGTACTTTGGCCAGCAACTTTAGCAAAGGGAGACAGGCTACTGGTTTCTTCCCATGCTTGTAAAGTTTCCCACAAAGCACTCAGACAATGGGTCTGGAATTTTATTTGGTCAAACTTGGATTCCCTTAGGTTAGTCTCAAACCTAGATCTGAATGGGGAAGACTCAGTCCTTAAATTTGGAGGGATTATTTCTATAACATATGCCTCTTTCTTAGGTAAAGAAAAGGACCTAGCTAAAAGAGAAATACCTGCCGGGCTTCTCTTTGCTTTCTTGATGACCTTCTCTGGGTCTGAAGTAACCTTTGGTAGCTGAGGATCTGGATGACTTCTGGTAGGTATTCTCCAGGGAGCCATACTTTCTCCTAGGGGTCCTCCGGTTTCAAAGATGGGCTCACCACAGGAATAATGCAGGATCCTCTTAGCGTTTGAATACTATTCACCTTCAGTAGTAAGCTCTGATCTGATACAAATCTTTTAAAGTAAGCTCGTTCTTTAGTGGAATTGCCAGAAAGTAAGTTGGAGTCACCAGGGAAAATGGTACAACCTTGGAACCTCAGACTCTCTGTTCGCCCTCAGAGGTTTGATTTTACACCGTGAAAACCAAAGATTGTCCCCAGCGGAGTCGCCATTATGTTATCACCCAAGATTTTCCTGGGTTGTGGTAGGAAAGACCATGGGGTAACTATTGCAAACCAATCTTTAGTGGATGGAAACTAGCCTTTCCAACCACAGGGAGGGATATCCCTTTGGGGCTTCTGGCAACGAGATATAGATTGAATGGGATGGGATATCAGTCAAAGTAGTGACGAGACCTTCAAAACAACGAATTGAAAGGGGTTTTTTGGTTGGTTGGAGTTAAGAATAGGAGGACAGTTGCGCATGGAGTCAACTTCGGTGGGTTACTGTCATCAATGGAATATTTGGACCATGATTGCAGAGACAAGAGGAAAGGTAGACATGGTTCTTTCACGTTGAAGTAATCAGCAGGTGAAGGCAGAGAAGGGAGACAAACTCGGCCGCAAGGATAGAGCATTTAAGAATGAATTCTAATCTGCCACTTCAAGAGGAAAAGGGTGGAATACCTAGTCATATGCATCTGGAGCATGTGGGCATGAATTCCAGACCATGTAATCTTGATCTTTAGGTACTGCAGAAGTAAACAATTAATGGAAATAAAAAGCAAGAACACATACACAGGAAATAACAAACATCATAACACACATCACAGGAATCTCAAGCTCCAAAATCAGGTCTGCTCATTGAATTAAGAGGCCGATTCTAATACAAGCGCAGAGTAATAATCTCTTTGAAACAAAAACCTCCAACCCTTTGGTCTACTTCAGACCATTCCTTTATAGGCTTACAAAATAAAAAAATAGCTTAACTGATTCAAAACAAACTTGGACTGGTAATGATGAGGCTGTTTGAGCTGAGCTGCCCGAATCAACAACCTCTGATTTTGTCATGCGCGGAGGAGAAGAATCGCTTGTGCTGGTACTGAACCATTGGGCCATGGAAGCCACCTGCTCATCCATCGGATCCAACTATTCAGGTTTGATTAAGAAAGGTAACAGAAACACCACTTCGCCGTTCTTAGATGCACCATTCCTCTGTGAAAATATCCATTCCTTGCGACTGCAATTCTCTCTACAAAACTTTTCTCGATCCGCAATCGCCCTTCCGTAATTTCCCTTCTACAACGACCTTTCTGTAACCCACAATTTGCTGATATATATGTAACTTCGGAATGTATTTCATATATGTATATTGTACTCCTATAGAGATGGTATTATTCCTCTATACGGAAGTGTTTGTATTCCTATAGAGATGTTATTATTCCTCTATACGGAAGTGTCGTCATTTATATTGTAAGTGTCGTAACTTATACTTGATGGGTTATTAGACCACCTTGTTGGGGTCAACCCTGTATAAGGCATGTGGGTCAAAGGGTTATTAGACCACCCTATTGGGGGTCGGCCATGTCGGTCAAAGGGCTATTAGACCACCCTATTGGGTGTCGGCCCAGTTAGCTTTGTGTTATGTGGTTAAGTTGAGGTCGACCTAGTAAAGGTTATTAGGAAAGTCAAGTCAAGTATAAATAGAGTGCGGGAGGCACTCTATTTCATCATTATATTCTCTCTTACACTCTCGGAAGAGTGGCGCACTTGTGGAGGAGGAGAAGCTGCTGCTAGGAGATGTCTATCTCTTATGCTTGGGTTGTATCATTGCTCTATCTATCTCTGAGGAAGTTATTGGGGTTTTTCACCTTTATGGTTTTCCCCAAGTAAACTATGTGTCTCTTGTGTGCTTGCATTATTGTGTCCATGATTGATATGCTGTATATATGCTGTACATGTTTTTCTCTCATTTTAAATCCTAGATCAGATTGAAGTAAGTTCTGAAAAATTAACATGGTATCAGAGCTAGCCTGAAAGAAGGCATGGTATGGCATGTATGACACTTGTTGCAATTGCGAAGCTAGGGCTTGATATAGAAAAAATCAGTCATCGTAGAACTTTCTCTATAAATAAATTTTGGCGAGGTTTCAGGGTCTGAACATCATATAGAGAGAAGCTAAGATCCCCATGTACCTTGTATCCAAAGGAAAACCTCTAATTCGTTGTACTTTGTGATTTATGATCTATACAATATAGCATTTCTGCCTCTTCTAGATCTCAGTCATAAACAGGTGACCTTGGAAAAAGGGTCATAACTTGGGCTAGGAAGCTCCAAATGAAATTTCATAATAAGTGATAGGTATTGCACAGACTGTACTTTCTCAGGTAACTTTTTTAGAGGCCGAAGCCGAACCAATGACACGTGGCACATCGTACAAGTTCGCTCTCCTGTTTTATCCCATAAACAGGTCACGTTGCAACACTTGGAATAACTCTCTCTCAGAGAATCCATTTGAGGTCAGACCTATGGGGTTGGAAATATGACAGGTCCGGATATCATAGGAAAAGTTTTCAGACCCTTTGGATCGAAACGTTCGTAGATACACCAGAAACAATCAGGTACATATTTCTGTCAAAACAGAATTATTTTTGAGCACCTTTATTCATGGCTTCCAGAATTTAGGGTTTCAGAGAAAGTTGGAATTTTTGTAATCGGAGACTACGGCTGAATGCTACTCATCAAAATCAAAATTTAGAGACCAAGATCAGAATTTTTGGTTGGGCAAAAGGCCAGGCTTGATCAGACCCTAGTTCGGGACTTTGATCGGAAAAGTGGAAAATTAGAGCTTCTGCAAAAATGGAAATTTTTTAAATCTGTGACTACGGTTGGAAGCTCCTCAGAAAAATAGAAGCTTAGAGCTTTGGATTGAAGAAACTCTAGTAAGTGATGCCAACATAATTCTAGTACTTAAAAATTCGAAAAGTGTCCCAGTATAAATTGAGCTAGGAAAAACATTGAACATAAATCCAAATCTTGCGCCCAATGAGTTGGAATAGCTGATCACTTTGCTCAAAAAACACAAAGGAGCTTTCGCATGAGAGTACGCAGATATGAAGGGTATTCCTTCTAATCTTTGTACCCATCACATTTATATCAAGAGAGACTACATGCTAGTGTGACAACCACAATGGGGGATGAACCCGAACCTAAGGGACATAGTGAAAGAGGAAATCCAAAAACTTTTGGAAGCAGGGTTTATATACCCAATTTCAGACAGCGAGTGGGTTTCTCCACTTGTGATTGTGCCAAAAAATAATGGGAAATGGAGGGTTTGCGTGGATTACAGAGAATTGAACAAAGAAACGTAGAAAGATCACTTTCCCCTACCTTTTATTGATCAGGTCCTTGATACCTTGTCTGGGAAGAAGTATTTTTCCTTTCTGGATGGCTTTAGTGGCTACAACCAAATCCAGATTGCTCTAGAAGACCAATAAAAAACCACTTTCACCTATCCCTGGGGCACTTTCGCATATAGGGTACTTCCTTTCGGGTTGTGCAATGCACCAGCCACATTTCAAAGAGTAGTGATTGGAATCTTTTCAGAGATGGTAAATGATTTCATGGAAATTTTTATGGATGACTTCACTCCATACGGTAGTAGTTTCGAAGAAGCATTGAAAAATTTAGAAAAGGTTTTGAAATGCCGTGAACAAAGCCAGCTATCTTTAAGCAATGAAAAGTGCCATATGATGATGAGTGAGGGCATAATTCTGGGGCACTTCATCTCTTCTGATGGTATCCAGGTAGACCCATCCAAAATCAAGGTAATTGAAAATATACCAACTCCTGGAACACAAAAAGATGTATGTATATTCTTACCACATGCTAGTTATTACAGAAGATTCATAGAGAATTTTTCCAAACTTGCTTCTCCCTTATTCACTCTGTTAATGAAGGATGCACATTTTGTTTGGAATGATGCATGCCAAACAACGTTCACTGAACTTAAGAAAAGGTTTTCTACAACACCCATCTTACGAGGGCCCAACTGGGCCCTACCTTTTCACATCTCCTCAGATGCTTCAGACACTGCCCTTGGAGAAGTTTTAGGACAATAGGAAGGTCATGCCCCATATGCAATTTATTACATTAGTAAGAACCTATCCCCTGCTGAACTAAACTATACTATCACAGAGAAGGAATTCCTTGCCATAGTTTATGCGGTCAACAAATTTAGAAACTACATTACTGGATATTCCACTTTTGTGCACACTGATCATTCATCCATCAAGTATTTAATGAATAAACCAATCACGAATGCTAGAGTAACTAGATGGTTGCTACTGTTATAGGAGTTTGACATCACAATTATTGATAGACCAGGGAAGGAAAACATTGTCGTAGACTTTTTATCTCGACTTACTAACAGTGATGACAATTTACCAGTCGAAGATTCCTTCCCTGATGAACATTTGTTTGTAGTATCAACTCATTCCCCCTGGTACATGGATATTGCTAAATTTTTGGCTGTAGGTAAGATTCCATCACATCTATCGAAGAGAGAAAAAAGGAATATTGTACAGCAAAGTGCTAGGTATTGTTGGATTGATGGACATCTTTTCTACACAGGACTTGACTTAGAAATCAGAAGATGTGTGAGAGAAGATGAAATTTTCAGTATCTTGAAATCTTGCCATGATGAGCCCTATGGGGGACATTTTGCTGACAAAAGGATAGGTCATAGGGTTTTGAGGATGGGATATTTTTGACCTACATTGTTCAGAGATGCAAAAAAATATGTTCAGGCCTGTGGCAACTGCCAAAAGATGGGCCAGCCAAACAGATTAGATGAGATGCCTCTTCAGCCACAGCTTGTGGTTGAACCTTTTGATAGATGGGATCTAGATTTCGTAGGGCCTATCAATCCTCCCTCAAAGTAGAAAGTTTATATATTGGTTTGCACAAATTACATGACAAAATGGGTGGAGTTTGTGGCTTTGGCCAAAGCTACTGATCAAGCTGTAATGGATTTCTTGTATGAAGAGATCTTCACCCGTTTTGGAGTACCCAAAGAAATAATTACATATGGAGGACCACAGTTTGTGTCACGCAAATTAGAAGCCCTATTACAAAAGTATCATATTCAGCACAAAATAACCTCACCATATCATCCATAGGCCAATGGCTAGGTGGAAAGTACAAATAAAGTTATTGAGGCTATTTTAACAAAAACGGTGAAGAGTCACCATAAATATTGGGTTGAGAGACTTCCAGAGGCACTATGGGCTTACTGTACTACATGGCGCAACACTACTAGTTTCTCCCCATATGAATTGGTGTATAGAAAGAATTTTGTCTTCCCTATTGAATTTGAAATCAGGACTTTAAGGACAGCTATAGAAGCAAACCTTGATTTATCAGAAGCTCATAGGAACCGATTGAATCAGCTTAATGAATTGGATGAGAAGCGCACAACTGCAGTGCATCATACAACTATAATCCAGCAGCAACGCTCTAAATGGCACGATAGATTTATAAAGAATAAAGTCACTCGTGAGGGAGACTAGGATCTACTGTACGATTCACAATTTAAAAAGGATTTTAAAAGCAAATTACGTACACGTTGGTTGGGTCCTTACCAGATAGATAGAGTGTTTGACAACAGAACAGTTCGGTTGATCACCATTGATGAAAACAAGATACCATTATTTTCCAATGGTCATTGACTGCGACTGTATCACAAATGAATCTCAAGGAATGCCTTCATTTCACAGGTTGGAGTTGATCTAGATTATCAGTTAACGCTAGGGCAGGGATTTCACTCGACTCCTGTGAATTTTTAAAAGCTGCAATTTTCATACATAAATTTGTATATAAATAAATTGTTTTCTTTCTTTTATTTTTCTTTTATGCTTGATTGGGTTTGTTTTGAAGAACTATGTACAGGAATTGATTTAAGGAGCAGCGATCAAGACTGGGCCAGATGATTGTAGGCACCTTATCTTGTTTTCCTGATCGAATAAGCTCCTTGAAGAAGATGGATGATTCGTCAGCTTTCAGTAGCCAGTCGAGAATTTTCCTATTACTCCATTTTGCGCAGCTGCGACTCCATACTCTTCTCATTTTTCCTTTTTTCACGCAGTTGTGACTTCGCTATTTTCATCCATTTCACCTTTTACGTAGTTGTGACTCTGTTATTTTTCATCCATTTCTCATTTTTCCTGCAGCTGTGACTCCGCTACTTTTTCCCATTCTGCCAATTTTCATAGCTATGACTCCGCTATTTTTCATCCATTTTTCCTTTTTCCCGTAGCTGCAACTCCGCTACTTTTGTCCATACTGCCAATTTTCGTAGCTGTGGTTGTGCCAAATTTCACCATTTTGTCTTTTCCGTGCAGCTGTGACTCCACCATATTTCGCCAAACTCTGCTAAAATTTTCATAAGCCTGCAGCTGCGACTCCACTATATTTGGCTTATTTTCCAATTTCCTAGTCATAATTCCATCAGATTCCTCCTATTCATCAGCTGCAAATTTGCTATATTGTTCGCCTATTAAAACAATATCATCGCTAATGATTCAACCATGCTCCAATTTAAATAATCACTCCAGAGTTCCAATCGTAGTCTTCTAGGAATGAAGAAAACTATTGGGCTATCTTGGGTATCTATCAGCACATTTGTACTTACCAACCTGGTTAGCGGTGGGAAACTCATCTCAGCACATGCGCATTTATGTTCTTTTTAATGGAAGTGATGATGAAGTTGGTTTATGGTGGCAATTTAAGGTTGAGCTCATAATGCGAAGGTATGAATTCTAAACTTTTACATGATTAAGCATAAAATTAAATGTGGCAATGATGATTACGCTTTGTCTTTAGTCCTCGTCAGCAAGCTGTACCCACTTAACCGCCACAGAATGTGTCAGAATTAACACCCGTATCTATTACATGACCGTCACCTTACCCGATTCGTACCAAAATTCCCCAATTATGCCATTTTCCATAACTGTATCACCTTACTGGGGTTGATAACTATGTCGTCTTTCCTAAAATACCCAATTTCAAATTCCGGCTATTCCATGGATGTCCGTATGCTGCAACTTCCACGTCTGAATTGATAAACACTGTATTCATTGTCTAAATTACAAAGGGAGGTTGATATAGGTAACCTAGTCTGCCATGAACCTGAGAATACAGAAGCTCTGTGTGCCAATGCGGAATTTTTCCCCATCTTTGCAGCAGCTGGTGGACTGAGTATTTTCAACGTTTAAGCGGATTTCACACAGAAACACCATTACAGTTTGTTCTTAACTTGACCGATACTCACTCTGAGGTCAGATGATTGCGCATAGAAGTTACAGAGGCAATTATATCAGAGGTTACTGGCTTAGCCCAGGTTGGGAAGAAATTCTTTGGACGAAAAGCATAGAATGCGACTGCAATAAGGGAATTTCTTGCAGTCGGGGAGAAAGTTCGTCCAAAAGTCCACGAGATAGCACCGGAATCATTACCTCAGCCCTGGGATCAGGTGGCAATTTTACTGAAGAAATATATCTCCTGTGAAGGTAGGTACCAAATTGTCTATTTCTCTGAATTTCCCCTATTATCTCATCTACGCCATGGTAGCCTAGTGAATATGCCGTTTTATCTTTTTAAGACCCTACAAAACATGGCTGGGTATGCAAGAACAGCCCGACACCCGGTGTCTTCCCTCACCAATCGTGGCTTAATTAAATTGTTAATCTTATGAGCCCTTGCACACCAGAAATTGAACTGGGCACAATTTATTGCCAAGGACGGGGTAATTAGAGAACCTATATTAGAATTGGGGTGTATTAGAGAAGGATAAGAGGATCGGAGCCCCTCAAATTCAGTTGGGGGGGAGGATGGAGTATAAGGAAACTAGAATGAGGGGGAAGAAGAGGTAGATATGGGGGAAGCTGCAACAACAACGAACCTTGTTAGAGAGGAAGTGGTGATGGAATCCATGACAGATGAGGCAGTGATATTATAAGCTACAACAACAACAAATCCTATAGGGGAAGAAACAGACCCAATCAAAATTGTAGTTAGGGTGGCGGCAGAATCAGCAGAAATGGCATCATTAGAAGCTACAGTAAAGGAAGCTGAAACTGGAGCAGCTGTTGAAGCTGCGACAGTGGAAGATGCAGCTGCGGAAGTGGCAATGCAAAGGCAGAGGCATCAGAAGGAGGAAATATGGAGGTATTGGATGTCGAATCCCCCCCTGAAAGAAGGGGAACCATTATTGAAGAAGAGATCCATGTATCACAGAAAAGAAGAAAAAGGTCAGGGACTAAAGGTCAAACATCTATATCAGCAAAGAAGAAGAGAACCAGAGCTGTTACAGTAGCATCAGTATGCAGTGAATACCAGCCATCGGGAGTTGTTAAGAGAAGAAAAACTCGATCTATTGCAGCAGCAGAAGCAACATGTACAACCGGAGTGGGCATAGAAATTCCTATTTTAAACCCCAAAACACCTGCTGTCACACAAGAACCTATTGTGGAAGAACCCCAAATTGAAAATATCCTTTTTGAAAATGAGTTGTTAAAGGAGGATATACAAATGCTTCGGAATGAATTGGAGAAATGGAAAGAAGTGACTGGAAAACAGGCAGAGAAGAATCTGAATACATTAGTAGAGGCTGCAAATTTCTTAGAAAATTCATCTCCTATTTTGGGAAATGAGGAAGAAGGAGAAATGGTGTGCCTAGAATGTGGAGGCATATTTTTTTTGGCAAGGCACAGAGTTATAGTGTTGGGATGGGTAGCACAAAAGCCTTCATAGACATAACAAGAAGGAGAAAAAACACCAGAAATGGAGCTGATGGAGGAGAATGAGCCAGGAATTGATATAATCCCCGATGGAGATTTAGGAGAAGATGAAGCAATGCAATCCCATCCATCAGGAAATACTGAATTATTCCAGGACCAGTCTCATCAGTCAGAAGAACTTGAGGTAACTCAGGAACAACCTCAACAATCTAAAAAAATTGAAAAGCAGGACGCTATTACACAAGAACCAACATTGTTGCTTGGGTTTTCACCCAAGCATGTGTTGATGAGCACTTACTAACTTGTAGTAGCAGTCTCAATGGAAATAAATAAAAACTAAAGTAAAGATATGAGAAAGTAAAAAGTTAATCTAGCATGTTCATGTAAAAACTTGAAAGTAAATGGTGAAGAACTCAGATCTATATGTAAAACAAATTCTTTATTAATGGAAAAAATAGCTTTACACAAATCATATTACCTCAATGGTGAGGATGGTTGAGTTGGGGCAGCTGCAAGGTTGAGATGCTCCAATGCTCCAATGGTCTCTTCTTCTCCAATTCTCTAATGGGAATCTTCAAACTCAAAAATGAGGCTAGGGCTCTCAAGAGTGAATTTGGCAGCATAAGGATAGGATGAATATGGATGAATAGTGAGGAGCCCCTATCACCTTTTTATAGTTTTTTGGTGACAGGGAATACCATTATGGTTTAAGGAAACCAATGGTATTGACCAAAATGGTGTAGGTTTCTTTTTCCTCTTTTTTCCTTTTTTGAATATATTTTATATTTTATTCCCTTTTAATTGTTTTTGGGGAATTTTGGACCCTTTTTTAGGGTTTTTTGTATTTTTTGAAGAAAATTACATATTTTGAGGGGAAAAAGATGGATTTTGGTCTTTTTGGTAACCTTCTGAAGGTTTTAGAGGCTCAACTGGTTGAAAAAGTGGAAAAATGGGTCATGGGAATAGGGAAATGAGCTAGTGAGCACTTCTTGGGTGTTAACAAATTGCCCCCTGATATGTGAGGGCAGGAGTTCATCGTATGGCCGATAGACATCATAGTTTCTTTGTCTTTTTCCATGGGTTTGGAGGAGAGAAGAGACCGATTGGAGACTAGAACACCGGGCCCATGCAAACTGCACAAACTAAAAATACATGTCCTCGAAATGAATGAGGAATAATCTTTGATAATGGACGAGGCGGGCATACCCATGCTCGTATCAAGACATATAAATAACAATGAGGCCCAAAAAAGGGGGACCTGAATAATATATATAGACCCGTTGTGTACATCATAATTGTCCAGAGGGGACACAATGCTAGGATATACTCATGGTCATACCATAACTGATCTGAAGAACTGATACATTGGAAAAGAGCAACAACCTTTCTGAATAAGGTGTCAGAAGGGTTGATGAACTGTTGAATCTGAAGGTATCCAACAACTGTAGGGACTCAATAACTGCGAGTCCACTTTGGAAGAGTATATGGAATTGTATACTCTAGGGAGTATAAAACTGGGGTACTTCCGAATACTGTCGCCAAGCGCAGCCCGGATATCGATAGGAATATGTAACTGGTTGTTTCCTCAAGTAGACTCACAAATGTGCTAGAGTCAGGTGACATCTGGGGTCTTCAACAAATAATTGAAAGGACCAATACCCTGTATGAATCTCAACAATGCGATCAAGGTGCTGACGTCAAGCATGTGAGAAACAATCATTCGGAGAGGCACTAAGGACTCCTTTCAAAATGATCCGTAGGTACTCACCACTGATGGTGATGAGTCCAAGGAACAGGGACCTCTAAGTCTATCCTATGGAATAAATTGGTTGACATCAATAGAGGGAGACCTGCAACTATCAAGGCAATGATGTTTCCTTAATAGGAGCTCGAGGTGTACAACCAAGAAGTGATAGTACTGATAGTGGGATTGACATACTGTGGGGATGGGGAGTAACTGGAGTTTTAGAGTGGGGGGACTCAAAATTTCTTTGTTCAGAGTATGATGACATGGTTGACCTGGCAGCATATGAAACCAACTTTAGGTATGGGGATCATAGATTTAAGGGATTTTTTGGTAAGTATTGCAGACTGGAGTGACTCTGGGGGACAAGCTGATGGATGCTATTGGGAGACTCTCAGGGTGACATATTGTAGAATACTCTGAACAAAGGAAACCATAATGGGGAAGCTGCCATGTGAGTAGACATGATCTGTTGTGGCGCTGACAGGCACCGTTGGGGCCTTCTTCATGGTTTTAATGAGCTCCAAGAAGGGATAAAAGTGTGCTAAAAAAATGGTAGTATCCTGTGGATTTGTGTGAGCCCAGGACTGTTCATGCTCGTGAGTGCTTTCATTTTTAAGGAGTCTGAAAACAACAAGATGACTCTAAATTAGTGGAGGAGTACCGTCCTTTGGATTTATACGAGCCCAAGATGGTGATTGCTCATGGTTGCTTTCAATTTTTAGAGAGTCTGAAAGCGATAAGTAGACTCCATTGGTGGTCTTTTTCGTATGTTAGTCTCCAAGGCCCAAAAAAGCATAAAATGATGTAGATGGAGAACTCTTCTAGCCAATGTGACTAGAGTATTCCTTTTTCATAATTAGTCTACAAAGTCTGGAAAAGGGGTAAACTTATACTAGGTAGATGCCCTTTCAGATACTTTTAGCGAGCATGAAAGGAAGCATGATTGCTCCACGATCTTTGCATTGTTTTAGGAGTCAGAAAAGAGCTTAATAGAAACTCCCTAAGTGCCTTTTTCATAAAAGAATTGCTCGGCCCAAAAAAGGGATAAAATTATACCAAACAAAAAGGTATTGGTGAGAGCAAGAAATGATCTCAAGCATCGTAACGAGTGCGGAAAATTGAATCCAGTGATATGAAAAATGTTTAAAATGGGTAACGACCAATGTGGCATGCAAATCGAGGCAATGAGGGGCATGGAAAAACTACCTTAAAAATATGGTGGTGAGAGTGAGAAATGATCTCAAGAATCATCATGAGCATGGAAAACTGAATCCGATGATATAAAGAATGTAAAAAATGGACAATGGTCGATGTGGCACACAAATTGAGGCGATGAGGGTTATGGAAAAAATGCCCTAAGATATGGTGGTGAGAGAAAGAAATGATCTCAATCATCATCATGAGCACGGAAAACTGAATCTGGCGATATAAAGAATGTCAAAAACAGACAATGGTTGATGTGGCACGCAAACCGAGGCAATAAGGGTGTGTGAAAAAAGCCCGAAAATGGGATTAGTGGAATTGGGAAACTGACTAGACCAATGTGACATTCTTGCCGCGCTGAATCCAATGGTATCAATGGTTTGGAAAATGGATGTCGTATGGATCCAGAATGGCTGATTTAAAATTGGTCAAATGTCTATAAATAGTAAGTGGACCCATAGTGACATGTGTCATTTTCATGGTTGAGTTTGATAGGAGATTTGATCTGGTCAGACCACTTTCTTTATTTGCGGGAAAACCGACCGTTAGAATTTGATTCCGTGAGTTATAGGTAAGCCTATTGGCCTTAGCCTTTAATTTTGTTCGCTTTTGGGGTAAAATGGATCTCGGGGGCGACGTATAGGTCACGTTGGGCACCCAACGTGGAATATCGTGGCTCTTGAGCCTTTTTGCGCGATCTGAATCGTGGCTATGGGCCATCACATGCACGATGTGGATCGCGGCTGTGGGATTCTATAGCCGCGATCTGGATCGCAGCTGTGGGCTTCCACAAGCGCGATGTGGATCGCGGCTGGGCTTCCACAGGCGCGATGTGGATCACGGCTGGGCTTCCACAGGCGCGATGTGGATCGCAGCTGGGCTTCCATAGGTGCGATCTGGATCATGGGTGTGGGCTTCTACAGGAGCAATCTGGATCGCGGCTGTGGGATTCTATAGGAGCGATCTGGATCGCGGTTGTGGGCCCCCAAAGCCGCGATCTGGATCGTTTGATTGGGGAATTTTATTTCATTTTTCTAGATTTTGATATTTTCTTGTTAACTTGGCAGGATGCTGAGGCAGCCGAGGGCATCATGGTGGGAGAGAGAGATTCTGGAGGCTTAGATGGAGATCATCCAGGATAACCATCATGCACAGGCGGCTTTGGCTTTGGGCAGACTGCTGAAGTTCACTCAGATTCCTCTCATGTGTTCAACAAACTTGTTGCTGAACCAGTTGATTGATTTCTGGGATCTGGGTACGCAAGCTTTTATGGTTCAAGGTGAGATACTGGATCTCACCTTGACTGATGTTTATTTTCTGAATGGGCTGCCCCGTTTAGGTAAGATAGGGGATACGCAGCCTAGGATACCGGTTGATGTTGATATAGAGGATCTCCTTGAGATATTTTTCCGTCGGGGGTCTGAGGTGCACGCCAGTGCTTTACTTGTCCGTGATTTGCAGGATCTGGTGATGCAAGCAGTTGTGGCCACCGTACTTAGGGTACTTGGGGCACATGCACCCCACCAATTGTTGGGTGGGCAGGTGTTGATGGTTCATCGGGTGATGACTGGTACTTACTATGGCTGGGGCAGATGTTCCTTTCTTGTGTTTGGCATGAGCTGAACAAGGTGAGGCTAGTGGGAGGGGAGTTCATCTACGCTTCATTTCTGTGTTGCTTCTTTTTCTAGTGGGTGCCTACATTGCGGCCTCGTGTGCCGGTTCGGGACAGTTTGAGGAGCGAACCGCGGATGGTGCGATGGGGAGAGATGATGCCCCATAGTGGTGGCGGTGCTCCTAGACAGTTCTTCACTACAGAGATGTACAAGCAATGGGAGCAGATGCCAGTTCTATTTGATGACTACCCATACCGGGAGATGGATTTTGGGGGGGATATAGAGATGCCCCGTGCTCTAGGTCAGGCCTGGGGGCCAGATGGTACGTATTTGTTGTTGTTTCTCTATCATATCATGTTTATATGTTTGGTTATGATGATGGCTAGAGGTGTTTTCATGATGCTTATGTCGCCTATGGTTGGTTTGTTTGCAGATGTGGGTTCACGGCCTCTGGCGGATAATCAGGGTCGTAGGGGTCGTGTGGTGGTGGTGGTACCTCCACCAATGGTGACACCCCCACCTCGTGCACGAGGAGTTATGCATTGCCGAGACGATGATATAGAGGATGTACATGAGACCTTCAAGGCGATGTTGGATGGTGTACTAGATGATGGTTGGAGAGAGTTGGATCTGCATGTGTTAGACCGTTGTTATGATTCTCCGCGTGAGTGGAGATTGATTCTGCGGAGGGTAGCTGTGTTGGCAGCAGAGAGGAGAGCTCAGGATCAGTATGATCTAGAGGAGGAGGAGCTAGAGGAGGCGGCCAATCATGATGATGGGGATTAGGTTGTCTTGTACTTTCGCCCAAATGTTGATGAGCATATGGGGACTTTTTTGTGGATATTTCGATGTACGGCTAGTGTATTTTTTGTACATTCAGGTGCTGAGGGCACTCTTGACATTATGAATATATGATGCTATATATATATTTATGCACATGGATGTGTGTTTTGGTTATACAGTCATGTATGCACGTGGATGCACATCTTGTCATTGCTTTTATGTCTTGTTGCATGTGGATGCAATTGTATGTGTTTTGTTCACCCGTGGAGGCATGTTCTATGCACGTGGATGCAATACTATGATGGTTTCTTTTGTTTGTTTATTTGATTTTTCGATGCCTATGTGATGCATGTTTGATGTCCTACATGTTTTGGTTGATGTGCCAATCTAGAATGTTGTTAGCCATTTGGTCTGCTACACTGTTTAGATTTCTTGGGACATGAGTGAATGAAATGGATTCAAAGTGTCTAATCATTTGTTCAGTGTGTAGGAATTTTCTAAAGAGACAGTGATCACGTACCTAGTAACAATTGTTGAGCTAGGAAACAAGAAGCTGGGAGTCAAGGAAGACACTAAGGTGACTTATGCCCATCTGGAGAGTAGCGGTCAGGAGACTAGTCGTGGCATCGTACTCAGCCTAATTATTTGTGGCAGCACCTATGCACACTCCGTCGAGGTGGATCAACTCGTGTGAAGGGGAATATAGTACCCAAGCTGCGGAGGTGAGATTTGGAGACCAACAACTTGCACTGTTAGCGAAGCCGACATAGTGGAGTGGAATAGGATCCATCTGTGTTCATGCCGGAAAAAATGAAAATGTAAGGTTTTGAAAGTTTACAATGAAAAAACAAATTAAAAACTCTACAATATGGACTGTGGTGTCCAAAATATTTTTTATGGATAGAAGCATTTGAGGTACAACCCGTTACGAGGGTTGTGCATGGGGTTACCTTCTGAGTCGGTCAAAATGTATGCCCCGTGTCCAAGGCAAGTGTGCATAATGTATGGGCCTTCCCCCATGGATTCGAATTTTCCTTTGCCCATTTTGTCATGGGCTTGATCGTAAACGAGTACAAGGTATCCTTCACTAAATGCTCGTGGGTGAACATGTTTATTATAACTGACTTTGGATCGGTTCTTTTTGGCTTCGATTGTTTGGAGAGATGCACAGCGATCTTCGTCGGCTTGCTCTAAAAGAAGTAGGCATTGTTCAATTGGTGAAGTATCCGGGAGGATCTCGATGGCGATATGAAATGTCGGGATCTGACACTCAATTGGGAGGACAGATTCTACGCTGTGAACCAAATGGAAAGGGGTGAAACCGGTGGCAGATTTAGTGGATGTGCAGTAAGCCCATAGTGCGGGAAAAAGCATGTGATGCCAATTGGACTTATGTCGGTCGATAGTGCGTTGTAGGATAGTCTTCAAAATTTTGTTAATAGCTTCGACTTGGCCGTTCCCTTGGGGGTAGTAGGCGGAAGAGAAATGATGTTCAAATTTAAGGAGGGTTGACAATTATTGCCAAACAGAGTCTTGAAAGTGAGAACCATGGTCTGAGACGAGTTGCTTTGGTACTCCAAAATGAGCAATAACATGGTTGAGGAAAAAGCGGGCTGTAGTGTTGGCTTTGCAGTTGTAAGTAGGCATGGCTTCTACCCATTTGGTAAAGTAATCGTCGGCCACAATTATGTGTTTATGGCATCTAGCTAATGCAGGATTACAATCCATGAATTCGATGGCCCATTTGTAAAATGTTCCAACAGTAACGACTAGATGAAGGGGGGCGGGGGGGGTTCTTGCCTTGGGTGCAAAAAGATGGCAATTTTGGCAATGTTTGACTATTGTGATGCAGTCGGTAAATAGTGAGGGCCAAAAATAACCTGCATGGATCACCTTTTGGGCAGTGACCATTCTAAAGAAATGGCCGCCATAGGCGCCACTATGACAGTCATTAAGGACTTGTTCCACTTCTTCTCGAGAAAGGCAAGGTTGTAGGATTGTGTCAAAACCACGTCGATAGAGGACATCGCCTAAGAGGAGATAACATGGAGGATGGTGACGGATGCGACAACGTCCGTCATGGTCGAGATTGGGTCGAAACTTCTGTGTACGGAGGTAAACCAAAATGTCGTCATACCAAGGGTCGTCGGATGAGATGATGAATAAATGGTCGTTAATTAGATCAATGTTGATAGTTGGTGATGACGATGAGGGCGGTAGGTTCGTAATGAGTTGAGAAAGTGCTAAGGCTTTGGTGCTTTTTGGAGTTTTGAAAGTCAGGTCATACTCTTGTAGGATAATAGCCCATTTAGCTACATGGCCTTGCAGAAGGTGACGATTCAAAAGATAGACCATTGGGTTGGAATTTGCGACAACTGTGGTATGGCTGAGGAGAATGTAATGGCGCAACTTCTGTACTGAATAGACAACGGTGAGGGCCATTTTCTCTTCATGTGGGTAGCGCAATGGTGGGCATGATAAGGTTTGGCTTACATAGTAAATGACATGCTGTTGATGAGCAGAGTTTTCTTGGACGAGTACTCTAGAAACGACATAATTGGATGCCGAAACATAAAGGATAAAGTCTCTTGTGAAATCCGGAGGAGAAATCAAGGGGGCATTAGTAAGTGCTTTCTCCAGGTCTGTGAAACCTCCTTCCGCTTGGTCATCCCACACAAAATGGGTATGAAGGCATAGAAAACAAAGGAAACCATGAACTGTCGTGGCATAATCGGGGACAAAGCAGTGGAGGAAGTTGGACCTCCCCTGAAGGCTTTGTAGTTGTCTTAACGTACGAGGTGATGGTAGGTCCATGATGGCTTGGACCTTTAATGGGTCTATGGTGATTCCTTTTTCTGAAATGATGAAACCCAACAGATGGCCTACTGGAACGCAAAAGACACACTTGAGTGGGTTCAAGCGGATTTGGTATTTGCGATAACGCAAGAAGACTTGTCGAAGGTCGTCTAGATGGTCGGATCGTTTCTTAGATCGAGCCATGAGGTTTGTCTAGATAAACCAATATGATGTTAATCAGGTCATGAAAACAATAAGTCATGGCCTGCTGGAATGTGGCTCCGACGTTTTTAAGACCAAAGGGCATGACCCGGTAAGCAAAAGTGCCCCATGGGGAGGTGAAAGCAGTTTTGTATTGATCTTCCTTGTGGATTTGGATTTGGTTATACCTGGAGAAATCGTCCATGAAAGATAGTACTGCGTGCCCCGCACATGCATCGATTAGTTGGTCGATAAATGGTGTTGGGAAGTTGTCTTTGGGACAAGCTAGATTGAGGTCACGGAAATCAGTATAGACACAAATGGTGTCCACTTTCTTATTGACTAGAATTGGGTTGGAAACCCAGGTGGTATAAGAAATAGGGTATATGAAACTTGCTGCTCGAAGCTTCTCAATTTCAGCCGTAACAGCTGGAAGCTTAGATGGGTGAATGGGGCATTGTTTTTGGTGGACAAGAGGTATGTTAGGCCAAGTGTCTATGTGATGTTCTACAATGGTAGGATCGAGACCAGGCATCTTGGTGTAAGACCAGGCAAAGACATCGCGAAACTCTTGGAAGAGTTTCTTATAGGCTTGGACTTCCTCTTCATTGCATGCTGTGACTAAGGAGCTAATTTCAGGTTTTCCAGGTGTGGTGGAGATGTCAATTTTTATGATAGGTGAAATGTTGGCCATATTACCTTCTTCAAAGGCATCTGGAGCTGGGATTGGATCTTTGAACCAATCGACCTTGGTTGGTAAAAAATATTTGGATTCGACGGACAGTTGGTTTGTCATGGTGGAGGTAGATGCCTCAGGGATGAAGTATGACCGATGGTGCATATCATCCCAGGGGTAGTCAGGTGCAGTAAGTGTTTCTAGGATTTCCTCATCGCTACGAAAGTAGTGTGTCATCAAATCAATTGGTTCAGGCTTGTAGGTGGATGAACTCATATAAATGGTATTTATTTCTTCTGAAGGGGAATATTTTTGGGGGTATATTTCCTCAATGAGAGGGGGGGATATCTCTAGGTCGACATTATTTAATTTGTATAGAGACGCTCTATAATCTGGGAGATCAGGGCAGTGATGTGAATAATGGTCGTAGATGCCACATATCGCACAAGGGTGGTTGGTACGCAATGATTTATCATGAGGTTGAGGGGGAATTTCTAGTTTGACAACTGGAATGTAATTAGTGTCATCTTCCAACATTTGCATGTGTTCTTGAAATGCCGGTAATTGTGGACATTATTGGGTAGCATGGTCTATATCGTCACACAAAGAGCACTTGGGGGGAGCATGGGTTATTCAGGGATTCTTCGCCAACTTGGGAGTTGGTGGGGCGGTGCGGGTTGTGGGTCCAGTGATGTAGGTTTGTGGGCCTCTACCCCCATTGTAGCAGAGTTGAGGGGAATCATTACTAGATGTTGATGCAGTGGTCCCAGTTGGAGGTGGTCGGTTTTGGATGTTCGCTACACCAGGTGGTGGACGGTTTGAAGTATTGATGGGTTACACCGGTTGTAAAATGACATTCGGTGTCGGGGGAGGGGTTGGGGTAGGTAGGTACCACACAGGTAGTCCTAACGTTAACCTTGGAATATTTAGCGTAGCCATTACTTGCGTGCTGATGACTCCTGAAGGAGGAAATAAGAATGGAATAGTGTGAATCGGTGTTGCTCCGATATGACTATGAACTATGGGTGGTTGTGGCAGTAATGGAGGCTATTGAGTATGTGGCTTTGTGTTGTGCGAAAGGGTACACAAATCAAATATTTCAGTTATCCGCAGAAGGGGTGGGATAGATTGGAACGTGGAGGTCATGGGAGTATCTGAATATATCCTGGGTCCGACCGAGGAGACGAACGATGTAGGTGCACTATGAATGGGATGTTCGATCATAGGTAGAATGTTTTCAGGTGCTGCGGGGGCATTAGGATCGTACTATGTTATCTGGTCGATTTTGACTATGCATCCTTTGTGGGGAAACATCATGAGGCAGAAGACAGAAGAAGCGATGTCTTTCATTTTATACATGTAACTTCATCCTAATAGGAGGTTGTAATCAAGCTAGGTGTTGATGACATCTATGTCTATAAGAACCATTCCCCCCCCAGCTGCACAAGCACGTTAACTAACAGGCCCTGCGGTTGAGCTGAACGACCATCGTAAGCTCGCAATGCGGTAGTGGATGGATGCAGTGTGGGGGATCCGAGTTTCCGCCAGACAAAATTTTACCTTACGCAGGTGGAGGCCCCTTCATCAATGATGCATGAATGAATGACAAGGTTTTGAATGGATACATAAACCTGAAAGGCTAGTGACGAAGGAAAAGGTGGTTCGGCTTGGTCTAAGTTGAATGCCATCATATGGGAGTCGTTAGGGTCTATGGCACCAATGGAGGACAACAATAATTTCCTCAGTGTAGGACAATTTTTTAGGACTTCTAGAGTGGACATAGTAGTGGGGGACTGTTCTAAGTCTTCTACAATGTTATAGTTTGAAGTTGCATGAGCGTTAGGATTGTTGTTGATTTGTCTTAGGGGGAAGCAAGGGGCTTTCGGACCCCCGTCCATTGGCATATTAGGTATGCGTAATGTCTGATTAGTTGGGAGGTTGCTTGAGGATGGATCAGTAGGTGTGGTTTCAAGGGTTGAGCCGTATTGGTTTCGGTGAGTTTGAAGGTTGATATCATTTGATGACATCATTAGCAGATGGTGAGTGCTTGGCTCTGTATGCTGGTAATCGGTTGTAGCATACGTAATTTGCTGCTGTGGTGCAGCGGATCTTTGTGGGAGATCCATTGGACGGGTGTTTACTACTCCTTGGTTGGGTAGAGGATTCTGCAATATCATGGGTTGTGGTTGAGGAGGTGGTGCTGGATGTGCAGTTTTCCCTTGTCGTTGGGAGTCATCAGCCCAAAGTTGACATGCTTTCTCTAAATGGGGGAAATTATGTGTGTAGTGTCCATATACCGAACAAAAGGAACATGGATGGTTTGCTCTTAAGTTAGGATTTTTACCCTATTTCGGTGGTCGATCAGGGTTTTGGTTGGCGGGGGCGGCGTTATTGTTATTTGAGGGATTAGGTGGCTAGCCACCTTGGTTTTGAGGTTGATTATTTTTGCGGTTGCGTCCACTTCCATGATTTTGTTGACCTCCTTGGTTACGTTGGTTGTTCTAGTTTCGAGGTTGGTTGTGTTGTGCGTATACTTGCCCTTGGGAAGTAGGGGGTTTTTGAGGTCAAGCAGGAGCTGGAGCAGGTTGTTGTGGATAGTAAGCAGGAGGGTTCAGAGTTGGACCCATTGCTTGTTGTGGTTGTTGGTAACCTTGAGCTATTGGAAGTGTTGGGGCAGGAGGTGCTGCCTGTTGAGGGTAATAAGCCAATTGGGATTGTGGGTGAACCAGAGCTTGATTGGCCTGTTGGTTATAATATGTAGGTGGTGTATAAGCTGAGGGTGCTTTCCCATAACATTGCAGTGGACATGAGGGTCCATGAGTGTGGTGGGTGAGTGTCATTGGAGCATACAAAGTTGTAGCTCCAGAATGAGATGTATCCCTAGAAAGCTCTGGGGTGTTGGTACCCATCATGGTGAAAGGTGGGAGTAGATTAAGTCGAACTGCTGGGCTTTTAAAATGGCTTCTTCTTCCGACCGGGGTCGTTTAGAAGATACATCCTTGGCTATGAGTGGAAGGAGAGATTTCAGGAACCAATCCAGGAAAATACAGTCATCAAGTTTTATCTTGCAGAGACTATAGCGCTTATGCCACTCATGGATATGATCTATGATATGGGTGGCCGCATTATGTCTACAAGACAGTAGGATTTCTACTCCTGCATCATAGTGGACGGGTAGTTGAAAGAACTGTAGGAAAGTTGAGGCAAGGGATGTAAACATAGGGTGTGTCCCATGGGGTTGCTCAATATACCATTTGGCTGCCGAGCCAGTGAAAGTTCTTTGTAAAAGTCGGAGTCGAATAGAATCATCGACTATGGAGTTTGAGGAACACCATAGGTGAAAAGACATGACATGATTTTTTGGGTCTTCTCCAGCCTTCCCTTCAAACTTCGGGATGTCTGACGGGAGTTTTGTGGGCATGGGGGGCCAAGTAGGGTCATGTCTGATGGGATGATTTCTTAACCTTGCCAGGTATGGTAGGTTAAGACTAGCCATAAATGGTAGACTGGTAGAGGGGTGTGACATGGTTGCTAGGGCATAAGTGCTGGTGGTAGCATTATGGGCTGGGCCACTGCCTGCAAAGGGAATATTAGCTGTAAAAGGGATGTGCCCTCCACCTAGAGATGTGTGAGAGGTGCCAATGCCCCCAAGTGCAACATGAGTTACATATGGGTTTGGGATAGTTCCAATAGCTGCTGGGATCTAGGTAGTGGCGGTGATGATGGGTGTAGGTCCCATATTGGGCATACCTAAGATAGGTGTGGGTCCCATGTTAGGAATACCTAAGGGATTTGTTGTTGTAGTTGTGGCTACCGTGGTGGCCATTATGGTGGCAGGGGTGGTTGATGTTCCACTAACAGTCCCTATGAAGAAAGGGTCGAAAGCCATACCGGCCATGAGGCTAGTGGGTGTGGTTTAAATGGGGTACTCAAATTCTGTGTCAAAATCGGATGTCATATATGGGGCGTCCAAATCGGGTGATGAGGCTCTATGCCGATGACATGTGGAGTCGAGTGACAAAGCTCTACATCTATGACATGTGGTGTCAAGTGAACCGAACTTAAGGGGTTCACCCTTGAAATGCCGAGAACGTCTCGGTGACTCAATGGTGACAATCGTCTGGTAAAACTAATGTGTGGTGGTGAGTGGAAAGCTCGAAAACCCTAATGCAACTGTGTGTGCGAGAGGGGAGCGCAAAAAAGAATGGCACTCAGGCCAACAACCAAACTCAGAACACTTACTATAATAGCTGTGGTATAGTAAGTGGAGTAATAAAAAATGTGGTCAAAATACCAACATGCAAATGGATCCTAGAAATAAAAAATGGTGGACTCACTAACCAAGGGGAGGTAATAGAGCATGCAACCACCTAACTAAAAAGTATTATGATTCAACAAGACGTATCCTCTGCAAGGTGATGAAATACAAGTCAGACAATACGAATTGTAGAACCAAAGGATAGATATCTCCCTACCGAGAGGGACACCGGGTAGACAATCCTAGAAGATAGGCCACTAAGATACCCCATTCATGACACGTCCAGAAAGGTGAATCTGCAACTCTTGTTCTATCACCGTTGTACTCCCACAAGGGTGGTACAATGAGAACAATGAGTAGGTATCCTTCAGTGACTAAATGGATTGCGGTAGTCCCCTCGGGCCTCCGGAACCAGTCTGGCTACTTCGACCCTCTTAAGGGAGAGGCCTTTCTGACAAATTGGTTTTAAACCATGCCAATAAGTACTAGGGGATTTTGGTACCCTCAATGTCAACCACTATGTCTCAAAATGAAAGTGAGTGAGGGGTGTTATTTGGATACTTATCCCCTTAGTCTTACCTAACTACAATATTCTTTTGGTGTTCCCCAAATGGGGTTAGAATGTTGGTTGAGTTAAGGGGATTTTAAGGTCACTTTGATTTATTGGTGACAGATTATGTGCATGTGTGGTTATGTACCAAAAAATGAAATGCCTCACATGGGAGACTATTCACAAATAATGATTCCAAATTGCGAAAATGAAAAATGATTTAAATGTAAATGCTTTAATAATCTTTTTTAGAAAATATGGGTTCTTGAAAAATATTTAAGGTAAAGCAAATATCATTAAAAACGATTAAATCTCTAATGTCTCGCTTGGGCGAAATATCAAACAATTTAAAAATTTTGATTTTAACTTGCAAAATATGAAATTTCTAACTAAAAAATTCTTCACTCTTTTTTCTTTCACTAAACTGAAATTTTTTAAAAATGATGTAGCAAAGCAAATAACAGAAAAGAAATATGAGTTTTTAATGCTGCAAAAAATAAAACAGTAGGCTGTCCAAAAATGCAGGGGAAAAACTACATATTTTGAGGGGAAAAAGATGGATTTTGGTCTTTTTGGTGACCTTCTGAAGGTTTTAGAGGCTCAACTGGTGGAAAAAGTGGACAAATGGGTCATGGGAATAGGGAAATGAGCTAGTGAGCAATTTTTGGGTGTTAACAAGTATCCTTGAAAATGTTTAGTGAGGTTGCAACCCAAACAACAATTGTTGATATTGAGGTCCAAAAGAAAGACGTTGTTACACAAGAACCAGTGTCTTTAAAAATGTTTGCTGAAATTGCAACTCAGCTGAAGTTGCTGAGATTGAGTTGGAAAGAAAGGATGCTGCTACATAAGAACCAACATTCCTAAAGGTATTTGTTGAGGCTGCAACTTAGATAGAAGCTACTGAGTCTGGTATTGAGGAAGAGAATGTTGTTACACAAGAACCAGTACTCTCGAAATTATTTGTTGACTCAGCAACACAAATGGAAGTTGTCGAGGGTAAAATACAGGAAGAGGATGTTGTTACACAAGAACCAGCACCCTCAAAATTAACTATTGAGACTGCAACACAAGCAGAGGTCATTGCAACATCAATGGAAGAGGGAGCTTCTACACTACCAATCAAAAATGAGGAAGCTGGAACATTTGGTGACAAGGTAAGAATGCTACTATCTCAAGAAATTATTGATTTAGACTCTGATGATGAGAAATATAAGGAGGATAGAAGGATTCAACGGTTGGAGAAAAATCTTTCCTTGCTAAATCTTGAGTTAGATAAACGGAAGAAATATATTGCTCAATGCAAGGAAGGGATGGTCCCTCTCCACGAACATAGAAATATTGTTAGGGAGCTGAGAGATAAATGGGCTGAAGAACTGGTTTTTCAGGAATCCCGGTCGGACAAGATTAAAAAAGAACTGAAGGAATTGAAGAAATTCAAGCCTATGCAACAAGAAAAAGATCAGATGTATGTTCTTTCTCAGGAATTGTTGAGTTGCAGAGCTCCATCTCCTTCTTACCATGTATTCCTTTATGAGTGAACAACTTTATTTAAGTTGAAAGCGTTGAAGGAAGGGAATCCATGTAAGTTGATCACCTCCCCCCAATTCTTAGAAGCCTTCATAGAAAGTGATTTTGGGGATCAAAATCTGTTGTGCGAATTATATTTGCATGATAGAGCAGCATATCATGATTTCCATTCTAATCCTGTGCCTTATCTGGGGGATGTCCAAGTGAGAGCATTTACTTCTTTTGTCACCAATCACATGCATTTGTGGGATGCCTTTCATAATATCAGGAAAAACGAGGATGATTCTACTCTCTGGATTAGAAATGAACGTCTATTTCCAAAAGATCTCATTGCAAAGCATGCAAAGCTTTTCAAATCTCCTGAAAAGTATGAGCACTTGATAGACCTACAGTGGACATTCATTACTACCTATGTGAGGAAAATCTCTAACCAACACCAGTATGCCTTGGTAGGTAGTGAGCACAAGTGGTTGGCTTCTCCCCCAAATTTAAAGGAAAATGATCCATATTGTTTGGAGAATTTTAAACAAGCCCTTCTTAGAGTGCCTGGATATGTTAAGAGCATGGAAACATGTGGACCATGGTGGCTGGGACTGCGATTCAAATTTCCTCTTATATGGCTACCTGTGAGCCCATACAGAAGCAGTTATATTCTGACTAAAAAGGATGAGAAGCAGTGTTGGGAGAAGTGGACTGCTTGTCATGGATTTGTAAAGTGGGGAGAAGCACCTGAACTTGCCTTCAAAATCACCAACCTCCACAGGCAGAGCATGGATCTAGATTCAGATTCAGATTAATGGAAGCTATTGCATGAGGACATGCAATTGGATAGTTGGGGGGAGACATTGGGCCCTAGAATTGCCCTTTTTGACCACACTTATTACATCATTTTTCCCCATTACACCCTATTTCCATAAACCATATATATGCCTTTCTTCCGGATCAATCATGAATCCTGACAGATATAATTCATCATTGCTTCATTTATTTAATGCCTAAGATTGTTATGGTTATGAATTCTAGCCTTTCATTTATGCTAACTTGTGTTGATTTCGCTAAGTCAAGATCAAAGCATTAAGAGACACAGATGTATCAGCCGTTAAGCCTTGGGAAAGAATCACACGTGGTGCTAGTGTTACTCTTCAGATTTAGTTCCTCACATTAAAAGGGAACAATGCGCCTCTCCACGTGGAACTGTAATAGGACTTCACTGCAACAGAGCATTGCTGCAACAGACAGGACACCTCCCAATTGGTTAATCCGTTGATCCATTGACTGCCAGAGTAAAAACATCATTCATGTCCAACAGCCTCATTCAAGACTGCTGTAACAGTTCTGTTGTAACTCCGCAGCATGAAGATAAGAGATCTTCATTGCTGCACGAAATTAGTGGATCACGAATTGTATTTTGCATGTATAAATATGGGAAGGCTTTCAGAGACCGGGGTTGGTTAATTATCATTTTGTACGGGCTGTAATAGAGAGTTGAGACTGTAAATTACCATCTTTAATATAAAGAGCAGAGTTCTTCATATTTCTGTGTCTTAATTTGTGGTAGTTCACGACATCTCTGTTAGAAGGCCAGAGCCCGCCTTCTCACAGAGATAGCCAAGTTAAATAGGTAGTTAATTTCCTTTATGTTGTGTGGTGTGGAATTGCATTAGATGTGTTACTGCAAGTTGCAACAGTAGATCGATACTTGCATTCTTTTCTGGTATTTTATGATTGCATTTTGAATAGATGCAACTATGTGGTGTGACAATCGACTATGTAGGTTAGTTTATTTGATGCATGGTGTGTTATATTATCTGTTACAGCCAAGCTCAATTTTAATTCTTTTCAGTCATTTATTCTTTCTAGGATTTCCAATATTAATCAAATTGGAGTTCAAGCTTATTTCTAGTTTCTGGTTGTTGTTGTACCTTTCCTGAATTCATTAGATTAGATAGATTGTGATTGAGTTACAATAGCTACTAGATGAATCATTTCAGTAGAGATTGAAAACTATAGTTTCATAATTATAGGATTTAACTTCTTGCAAAAGTAATCTAGTTCATATTTATTCCTAGATTAGTAATTCTGGGTTGATATCTGTAGGAAGGTAATTGTAGTTTGAATTCCTAGATGGATAAGTTAGATTAGTTTTAGTTATAAGGTGAGTTTGGCTGAGTAGATAGGTAGGATTATTTATCTCCATTTATTTAAATTAGCTACTTGAAATGTTTATGCATAGATTGTGCTTATTGCCATTGAAATAAAAGACTTCCCTAGGTTGACAATTTATATTGAGCATCTTGTGTGTTAGTTGTAATTAATTAGCATATAGGGTGAATATTTATTTCCTGACGTATACTTATAAATTTTCTTCTTTCAATGGAATACCATGTAGCTCAGGAGGGTGAACCGCAAGAGGAATTAGCAAGTAGAGAAACAATTAACACACCAGCTTTCACAGCTACACAGACAGGTAAATAGCAATATTGTAATTTTAATCAAAATAATGAACTATTAATTTCAATAATATTTCAACATATCGATATGCCCATTTTCGTTGTTGCAGTTCATGCCCCTTCAAAACTGCCTCCACACCCTACTCAACGACGTAGAAGAAGTTAAATGATACATGAGGGCATGGAAACAAAAACACTAGCAGGACATGGCTCTGCAGATATTCCACCAAATGATGATGATAATACCCTAATCGTCAGTTATTACAATGCAAAAAAACAGAAAACAAAGAAAAATTAGATGTATAAATTCATGATTTGTATTTGGATGTATGTCGATGTCGTTATTCTGAAACATAGTTTATATGAATTACCTCATTATGCTTCAATGCTTTTCTGTCTATATGTTTTGATGAATAGCCTAGTTATGCATGAATGTTTATATGTTTTCTATGTAAACAACATCATTTATTGGATATGGGGAATTGAGAGCGATGTGAGGGGGGGAGGGGCCATGTGACCTTCCACCTTCACGTAGTTGGCCCTATTCAGTAGAGAATATAAAACTATTCTTGAAACAGAGAAGAGCTCAATAAGGTATAAATACTCTTTTATTACTATGTATTAAAGATGGTTATAAATTTTTAAATGCATGTCTATTTCTTAAAATATTGTTAATAAATTTAACATTTCACGGTTTATTGATTTCTACAGGACTTTGTAGTAGGATTTAAATGATTGTTTATTTGCTTATATATTATTTATTCATATAAAAATTCTATCTTTGATGATTTATGTGGGTCTTGGTGATGGAAATGTATCTAGTGGACAACTGTTATCAAGTTGTATGGGCGAATGGATCTGGAGAAAGGACAATGATAATGTAAGGGTTTTGATGTTTTCTTTATCCTTAATGTGTTTGTCTTTATCCTTAAATTCTATTTCATTCTATTAAGATACAAGAGATACAACCAATAGTAAATAACTACGTTTAGATTGTCATCCAAACTAGGAGACAACCTTCTACATACAACAAAAATGCTCCTTAGTAACGTAAGAATATGTTTGCTAATGGGAGAGTATCATCAAGTCTAGTGTTTTTATTTCTCTCTTGAAGCTCAATACATGCTGTTAACACCCAAAAAGTGTTCACCATCTCATATCCCTCATTCCATGACTCATTTGTCCATATTTCCTACCATATTTGCCTCCAAAACCTTAAAAAACCATTAAAAAGCCACCAAAAGGCCAAAAAACCCCTTTTCCCCCCAAAAATAATTTAAATTTCCTCCAAAAATAGAAAAAACTCTCTAAAAGGGCCCTAAATTCCCCAAAAATCAAATAAAAGGGAATAAAAAAATATAAAAAGAGGAAAAAGAGGGAAAAAAAAGCAAAAACCTTATACAATTGACCTAAACCATATGGTGCCCAAAACCATGGGTCAACACTCCACCACTAAAAACCTATAAATAGGTGATGGAGGCTCCCCATTTCACATCCACAATCTTCCCTATCCTCACTCTGCCAAAATCACTCTTGAAACCCTAGCTTACCATTTGAGCTAGTCTTTCCCATTTGAGTGCCCCTTTGGCCCATTATTCAAACACCTTGGAGAAGGAGAAAGAACCAATTGGAGCACGGAAGCAGCCCTCCTGGACTACTGCAAGAGCTCCACCAACCTCAACACTTGAGGTAAATTTAATACAAAAAGGAAAATCTTTATCATATTGTCATGTCTTTTTATTTTTGTTAATGCTCATGCTAGGTTAAATTTCATACTGTTTTACTGCTTTAATTTACTGTTTATTGAACTGCTAATAAGGAGGCCCTTCTCCTTAGTAGGTGCTCATTTGCATAAGCTAGGGTGAAAACCCTAGCTATAGTTTTGGCGACTCCGCTGGGGATCCCTTGAATTTCTGGTTAAAAATTTACAAGTTTTTATTTTTTGCAATTATTTTTCTGTTTTCCCTGTTCGGTTGTGGCTTCGGCCAATTGGGTTTTTCGCTGCAGATCACAGCTTTCGACCATCTTTCCATGATCCAGATCGCGATTGTTTTCTCTGTTCCCGCGACCCAAGCGTAGCCTTTTTCCTCTTTCCCGCGCCCTAGACCGCAGTTTTTAGCCCCAGACCTGCGATTCGACCACAGCTTTCTGCCCCTTTGTCGCGCTCCAAAGCTCGCATTGTGGCCATAAACCCACGATCCCACCGCAGCTCTTCCCCCTTTAGCCGCGCCCCAGACTGCGCCTATTGACCTCATAACTGTGATCCACCCGTAGGTTTCAGGCCTTTAGCCACGCCCCAAAGCGCGCCTTTTGGCCACAGACCCATGATCCGACCGCAGGGTTTCGCCCTTCAGTCGCGCCCCAGCCTGTGCCTTTCGGCCACAGACTCGTAATCCGCCTGCAAGTTTTCCCCATATACCCGCGCCCCGATCGCAGGTTTCACCCATATAGCCGCGCTCCAGACTGCGCATTTCAGTCACAGACCCGTGCTATGTTTTCTGCATTTTTTTTCCTTTTTTGAACCCAGAACTTTGTTGCAATATTTTCTGCTCCCGCACAACCACCTGTTTTGTCTGCAGCCATACTTACCTACAACCTTTTTCTGCAGTTTTCTTTCTATTCCATTTATAAAGTTTTTTAAGTTTAAACATTTCAATTGAAAAAAGAAAATTTTGCATTACAAGTTTAATTTCTGCATTATTATTATTGGTTGAAAGTTGCCCACCCCGTGGCACTTTTGATTGGGTTCATTACCTCACATGCACACACTCTGTCACCTAATTCAAGTGAGCCTTAAAATACTACTTAACACAACCAACATTCTAACCCCACTTGGGGAACACATAAGAATATTGTAGTTAGGTAGGATAGGGGGGATAGGCATCCAAATAACACCCCTCGGTCACTTACACTTGAGACATAGTTGTTGACCATTAGGGAACCAAAATCCCCTAGTATGTTTTGGCACGATCACAACCAGTTTATCAGAGGGCCTCTCCCTTAGGAGGGTTGAAGTAGCCAAACTGGTTCCGGAGGCCTGAGTGGAATACCACAATCCATTCAGTAACCGAAGGCTACCTACTCGTTCGTCTGCATGTGGTGATTCCTTTCAGGCCCACACGGTGATAGGACCGGAGTTGCAGATTCACCTTTTATGGACGTGTCATGAATGGGGTATCTTAGTTGCCTTTCTTCTAGGATTGTCTTACCCGGTGTCCCTCCCGGTAGGGGGATATCTTTAGCCACTTGTCTCTACTATCCATATTTTCTGACTTGGATTTCATCACCTTACAGAGAATATGTATGGTTGAGTCATAATACTATTTAGCTAGGTGTTTGCATGCTCCCTTACCTCCCTTTGGTCTAGCGAGTCCACTATTTTTATTTTTTAGGAAACTTGCTGCTTGTTGTTATTCTGACCATTGTTATTGACGCTCCACTTATTGTAGCACAGCTGTTACAGTGAGTTTTTTGAGCTGGTTGTTGGCCTCAGTGCCATATTTTTTGTGCTCTCCTTCTGCACACTCGGCTGCATTAAGGTTTTTGTGTTGTTTATCACTCAACACAACCCCCATATACTTGGCACCATCTATCACCATTGAGTCCCCGAGACATTCTCGGCACATCCGGGGCGAGCCCCCGCAGCACAGTTCACTTGACATCACCCATCATAGACGTAGGGATTCATCATTCGAATCCACTCGTCGATGACATAGAGCTCCGTCCCCCGACCCATATGCCCCTTATTTTACATCTGATTCCGAGTCAAAGTCCGAGAACCCCACTTATACTGCACCAACCAGCCCCATGGCTAGCATGACTTCCAACCCCTTCTTTGTAAGGACCATTGGTGGAGCGTCCACCACCACCCCAGCTACCACACCTGCTTTAGGTATTCCCTCGATGGGGCCCACACCCACCATTCCGGTCACTGTGCCAATTCCAGTGGCTAGCATACCCAACCCAACTCCACCAATGACTCACACTACCCTTGGCAGCGTAGGAACATCCCATACCACCTTCGTTCCTCCACTAGGGGGAAATGTCCCCAACCTGAACCCAACCCCTACACTTGGGGGCATTGGCCCCAACGTGGCCACGACCACCAGTATGTCACATCCTTCTACTAGTTTTCCATTCATGGCTAGTCTCAACCTTCCTGACCTGGCCAGATTGACCAACGATCCCATCAGACACAACCCTGCATGGCCTCACATGCTCACCAAGCTCCCATCAGACATCCCTAAGTTTGAGGGCAAGGTAGGTGAAGACCCCCAGAACCACATTATGTCCTTCCATCTATGGTGTTCCTCCAACTCCATAGTGGACGACTCTGTCAGACTCGGTCTGTTACAACGCACCCTCACTGGCTCTGCAGCCAAGTGGTACATCGAGCAGCCCCATGGGACCCATGCCACCTTTACTTCCCTTGCCTCGACCTTCCTGCAATTCTTTTTGTTACCTGTTTGCTATGATGCGGGAGTTGAGATCCTACTGTCTTGTAGACAAAATATGACCACCCACATCACCGACCACATACATAAGTGGCATCGACACCGAAGCCTGTGCAAAATCAAGTTAGATGACCGTATCTTCTTAGATTGGTTTCTAAAATCTCTCCTTCCTGTCATTGCCAAGGATGTGGAATCCGAGCGACCCTAGTTCGAGGAAGAGGCCATCCTCAAAGCCCAGCAATTTGACCTTATTTACGCCCAGTCTGGTTATCTATATACCATTATACCTGACGCCCCCCACAGCGATTCCTCCCAAAATGATGCGCCAGGGGCATCCCATGCCGCAGATGGCATCATTCACCATATTACCTCGCATAACTAGCCCTTTTCCATAACACGCACTAGCCATGGCCCCGACCTTTCACGGGCTACATCCCACTCGGGAGCAACCAATTCATATGTTCCCATGGCACATAATCACCATTCCCATGGACCCTCATGTCCACCTCAGTGCTTCGGCCATGCATCCGCTGCTTACATCCCCCAGGTCGAACCTCAGCCATATTATCACCCGCAGGTCACTCAAACTCCTGTATCCTCTCAAGCGCCCCCTGCTTATTATCCGCCACAGGCAGCACCTGCGGAAAACCACAACCCGTCACACAGACGTATCAGCAACCCCCACAAGGTTCAGCACCTGCACCACCTCCACCCACTTATTATCCACCGGATCCTGCTCCCGTACTTACAAAACCCCAGAACCCACCTACCGCCAAAGGGCAAGTGTATTCCCAACAAAATCTGCAGCAGAACCAAAATAACCAATGCCAACAAGGCCAACAAAGCTGCAGAAAAGGACGCAACCACGGGAACAACCCCCCTCTAGACCAAAGCGGCTAGCCACCTAATCCCCCAAACAAGAATAATGCGGCACCTGCCAACCAAAACCCCGATCGGCCGCCCAAACAAGCCAAAACCCCTAATTTGCGAATGAACCATCCTTGTTATATTTGCGGGGTCTATGGCCATTACACAGACGCTTTCCCACATTTGGAGTGGGCCCGACAACTCTTGACCAATGATGCCCACCGCCAAGGGAACGTGGCACCTCAGGAGCCACCTAACCCCCCACCACCTCAGACTCAACCCTTGGTGTCACAGAACCCTTTACTAACCCAAGGCGTGGTGAACACTCAACCGTTAGCTCCCCCTCTAGGAAACGCGCCTCCACAATAGCAAATCACTTATGCATCTCCTGATCAACCCATGCTAGACTCAGGTGCCCATCACTTGCTAATGATGTCATCCGTCGATGTCAACCTTCAAACCCATCGGAACCAATACGGCTTCGCCCCTGAAGCCCCTCCCGCTAACAAAAAAACCAACACTCTTCACACTGATTAGTCGTTAAGAATACCTCCAGCTCCACTAGATGGTGCCCCAAAAGCCCCTCACTTCCCACTTCGCCACATCAACAATAACCCCAATGCTCGAACTGCGTCTAATTACAACATTGTAGATGACTTAGCTCAGTCTTCCACAGCCATGTCTGCGTTAGAGGTCTTAAAAAATTGTCCTACACAGCACAATACTTTGCTATCAGCCATTAGTGCTATTGACCCAACTGATTAACGAATGATGGCCTTCGATTTGGACTAATCCGAACCACGCCTGCCTTCCACATTAGCGTTCCAAGTTTCTGTATCCATTTGAAATCTTGTCATCCGTCGGTGCATCATCGATGAGGGTGCCTCTACATGCGTTATGTCCACATTCGTTTGGTAGAAGTTGGGATCCCCTACTCTCCAGCAGTCCACCACTGCGTTGCGAGCCTACGATGGTCGTTCGGCTCAACCCCAAGGTCTCTTAGCTAATGTCCCCGTCCAGTTGGTTGGTAAAACAATACTTATTGACATAGAGGTCATCAACGCCCAACTTGATTATAACCTCTTACTTGGCCACAGTTACATGTACGCCATGAGGGTGGTTGCCTCATCCATTTTTCGTACCATGATGTTCCCCCATGAAGGACATGTGGTCAATATTGATGAACTCACCTATGACAATCCCAATGCCCCCGCTGCACCCAAAAACGTTCTCCCCATGGTTGAACAACCTATTTACGGAGCATCTACCTCGTTGGTTTCCTCAGTAGGACCCAGATTCTACTCAGATACGCCGATGACTTCCACATTCCAATCCATTCCACCCTCTTCACCAGTGATCAAAATATCTGACTTATGTACCCTCTCCCACAATACACAAACACCCAATCATCAACCACCCTTGTTACTCCCACCACCATTGGTACCTAGTCATGTTGGTGTTACACCCATCCATACGATCCCTTTCCTATTCCCCCCTTCGGGAGTAGTAAGCGCCCCAGTTATGGCTACTCTCAGCTTCCTCGGGTTAACTTTAGGATTACCCGTGTGGTATCTCATGCCTCTTGTTTCCCCTCCGACACCAAATGTCATCCTACAACTGGTGCAACCCATCACCACTACTAGTCAACCACCTCCCAGTGTCACTACTCCTTCCTCATCCACCAGTCCCACCCCTCTTATCAAGCACACTGAGGGCAGAGGCCCACAACCATACACCACTCTACCCCCACCCAAAACAGTTAAAAATCCCCTCGTGTTTCATGCTCCTCCCAAATGCTCTTTGTGTGATGAGTTGGGCCATGCTACCCATCAATGTCCACAATTACCCGCATTACAAGAGCACATGAAAATGCTTGACGACGACCCCAACATTCCGGTTGTCCAACTCGACCCTACCCCTAATCCTCGTGATAAATCACTGCATACCAACCACCCTTGTGCAATATGTGGTATTTACGGCCATTACTCACATCACTGTCCATATCTCCCAGATTATAGAGTGGCCCTCTATGAGATGAATAACTTGGACCTCGAGACGGCTCCCCCCACCATTGAAGAGATCCATCCCCTAGCATCCCCGCCAACCAGAAAGGTCAATACCATTTATATGATCTCTTCTACTAGCACTCCCTTGTTAACCAATTTGACGACCCAAAGTTTCCACAATGATGAGGAGATTCTCGAGGCTCTTACTGCACTTGATTACCCCAGGGAGGATATGCACCATCGTTCCTATTTCCTCCCGGAAGAGTCTTCCCCCACCACAGCCACCCAATTTTCGGTTGAGTCCAAAGATTTCCTCCCCACCAAAGTTGACTGGTTTAAAGAGCCCATTCCCACTCCCGATGCCTTCAAGGAAGGTAACATGGCCAATATTTCACCCATAATCCACATTGATATCTCTGCCCCAGCCGGTGCTCCTGAACTCATTACGTTAGGAGCCTCCTACACTGTGTATGAGATCGGAGAGTACAAAAAACTTTTCCAAGAGTTTCGTGATGTCTTTGCCTAGTCCTATACCGAAATGACTGGTCTTGACCCCGCTATCATAGAGCACCACATTGACACATGGCCAGATGTACCCCCTATTCGCCAGAAACAGCGCCCCATTCATCCATCAAAGCTCCCCGCCATTAAAGCAGAGATTCAGAAACTTCGCACAACAGGATTCATTTATCCTATTGCATACACCACTTGGGGTTTCTAACCCCATCCCTGTTAACAAGAAACAAGGCACCATCCGAGTATGTATTGACTTCCACGATTTAAACCGAGCATGTCCCAAAGACAAATTCCCCATGTCATTCATTGACCAACTCATCGATGCGTTTGCAGGCCATGAGGTCCTATCCTTCATGGACGATTTCTCAGGATACAACCAGATTCAAATCCGCAAAGAAGATCAATACAAGAATGCCTTTACCACCCCATGGGGCACCTTTTCCTATCATGTCATGCCTTTCGGCCTTAAAAATGGTGGTGCCACCTTCTAGCGGGCCATGACCTATTGTTTTCATGATTTGGTCCATATCCTATTAGTCTATCTTGACGATCTCACAGCACGTTCCAAGAAATGATCTGACCACCTCAATGACCTCTGGCAAGTTTTTTTGCGTTGTTGCAAGTATCAAATCCGCTTGAAACCACTCAAGTGTGTCTTTTGCATTCCGGTAGGACTGTTGTTAGGTTTCATTGTTTCCCACAAAGGAATCGCTGTAGACCCCCTAAAAGTTCAATCCATATTAGACCTTCCCACACCATGCACGCTCCGGCAGCTACAGAGCTTACAGGGGAAATCTAATTTCCTCTGCCGCTTCATTCCTGATTATGCCACCACAGTTCATGGTTTCTTACGTCTGCTTCGTACCCACATCCCATTTGTTTGGGACAACCAGGCGCAAGCTGCATTCGAAGCCCTTAAAAACGCTCCCACGCAAGACCCTTTGATCTCCCCTCCAGATTTCTCTCAGGACTTCATCCTCTACGTCTCGGCATCTGACCATGCTGTGTCAGGGGTCCTGGTTCAAGAAGACGCTACCCGCCAGGAGCATGTCATTTATTATGTCATCCAAACCTTGTCTGGACCACCCCTACGTTACCCATATGAGGAAAGACTATCCCTTGTTGTCGTCTTTTCCGTCCAAAAATTGCGCCATTACATTTTACTCAGTCATACTACAGTTATCACCAACTCCAACCCCATGGTATACCTTTTGAACCGGCGACTTCTGCAAGGTTGTGTCACTAAATAAGTAATTATACTCCAAGAATATGACCTAACTTTCACAACCCCTAAGAGCACTAAATCCCTCGCGCTTTCTTAGCTCATAACCGACCTCCCATCCCTTTTGTAGTCCCCACCAATCTCCGATGACTTACCAGACAATCATTTGTTCATCATCTCGTCAGATGACCCATGGTACGGTGATATTCTGTTGTGCCTTCACACGCAGAAGTTTCGACCCGACATAAATCGCGATGGACGCCGCTGTAACTATCACCAGGCCTCTTGGTATCTCCTCTTGGGTGATGTCCTTTATCGGCGAGGGGTTGATACTATTCTCTGTCGTTGCCTTACACACGAGGAAGCCGAACAAGTCCTCAACGACTGTCATAGCGGTGCCTGCAGTGGACATTTCTCTAGAATTGCCACTGCCCAGAAGGTCATCCATGCCGGATACTTCTGGCCTACGTTGTTCACCGACTGCATCACTGCAGTCAAGCATTTCCATAATTTCCAACTCTTTGCCCCAAAGGCACAGACACCACCCACCCCACTCCACCAAGTCGTCATCGTTGGCCCATTTTGCAAATGGGCCATTTACTTCATGGAATATAAACCCTCATCTGTAAACAGCCATAAGTACACCATTGTCCTCATCGACTACTTCACCAAATGGGCTGAAGCCATGCCCACCTTCAACTGTAAAGCCGACACTACTGCCCGTTTCTTTTTTAACCATGTCATTACACGATTCGGGGTCCCAAAACAACTTGTCTCAGACCATGGTTCACATTTTGAAGATGCCATTTGGCCCGAGTTGTTAACTCTCCTTAAGTTCAAACATCAGTATGCCTCTGCTTACTACCCCCAAGGGAACGGCCAGGTTGAGGCCATTAACAAAATTTTGAAAACAATCCTCCAACGCACTGTTGACCAACATAAGTCCAATTGGCATCACATGCTTTTCCCCGCATTATGGGCTTACCGAACATCAACTAAGACCGCGAACGGTTTCACCCCTTTTCACTTAGTTCATAGTGTCGAATCTATCCTCCCCATCGAGTGTCAGATTCCCGCCCTACACATCACTATTGAACTTCTCCCTGACACCTCCCCACTTGAAAAATGCCTACTGTTATTAGAACAAGCTGATGAGGACCATCGCACAACCCTCCAAACCATTGAAGCTGCCAAGAATCGCTCCAAAGCTAGTTCCGACAAACATGTCCACCCACGAGCTTTCCGTGAAGGAGATATAGTCCTCGTCTATGACCAAGCCCACGACAAGACCGAAAAAGGGAAGTTCAAATCCATGTGGCAAGGCCCTTACATAGTGCATACCTGCCTTGGGCATGGGGCATATATTTTAACCGAATCAGAAGGTCACCCTTTGTGCAACCCTCGTAATGGGTTGTATCTCAAACACTTTTATCCTTAATAATCCCGCGGACCTATTGATCCGTATTGTACAGTTTGCTTTCTTTTTGTTTTTCACTTTTTTACCGCAACCTTACATTCATCATTTTTGCATGATCATAGATGGAACATCTTCCACCTCATTACATTGGCTTCGCCGACGGAGCAAGCCGCTGGTCTCCAAACCTGGCCTCTATTGCGTGGGTCTTATATTCCCCTTCCATTGAGTTGATTCACCTTGACGAAATGTGCATAGGCGCTGCTACCAATAACCAGGCCGAGTATGATGCTGTGACCCATCTCCTGATTGATGCCCTTCAGATGGGTATATGTCACCTTCATGTGTTCCTTGACTCCGAGCTGCTTGTCTCCTAGCTCAACAACTACTACTAGGTGCGTGATCCTTTCCTTTTTAGAAAATTCCTGCGCACAAAACAGCTAAGCTGACAATTTGAATCCATAACGTTCACTCATGTTCCAAGAGCTCAGAATAGTGTTGCAGATCAAATGGCTAACAACATCCTCGACTGGCATATCAATCACACCATGTAAATCATCCATCATGCATAATCGTCACATTAAAAACATAAAAATACCAAAAAGACTGCATCTACAACAACGGGCATCCACGTGCCTATCGTAACAAATCATTTTGCATCCACGTACAATAAACACATACAAAACAATATAGGCGCATCCACGTGCGTACACAAAATCATCACCACAAAAAATGCATCCATGTGCATATATATATAAATATATCATCGTCATATACATGTCATGAGTGTCTCAGTACTCAACTATACAAAAAATATACATCAAGGAGCCCCAACAACATCCCTGTCATAAAATACATGCCGTCTATACAAAAAATCTCGAATGCCCATATGCATCGGGGGGGAGTCCTCAGCACTCCCTAATGAGAGTCATATCCCCCATCTGAATCCTCCTCACCAGCCTCCTCTGCTACAGACTCCTCCTCATCGTGCTCCTCTGTCGGCTCCTCCAGATCCTCCTTTGGATCCTCCTCATCCCCTTGTCGATCGTGACCCCTAGTCGCCTCGACCATAACTGCCACCCAAATGAAGATAGACTGCTAGTCCTGTGGAGCCTCGTGATAGGCATCGACTACATCCCAATCCATCTCCCTCCACCCCTCATCGTAGACCCCAACCAGTAGTCGGTCGAAGGTAAATCGCAAGGCCTCTAGAGTCACCTCCGCATCTCGTCGACATACCTCCCCCCAATCGGGTAAGGCTGGCACTGCTACATGCCCCCGATGCTCCCTATGCCCTGGTGGTGGTAGCGGTCCCACATCTGCATCAAACCAAATCACAACTAGTCAGAATCATCATATCTATATATCTCTAACATCAAAACATCCAATATAAAACAATCAAAAAACTAGATACATATCATCTGGGCTCCAAGCCTGCCCTGGGGGTCGTGGTGCCTCCAGATCTCACCGGTAGTCCATACCAGCGTATGGATAGTCATCAAAGGTCAATGGTAGCTGCAACCAATGCAAGTAGAGCTCCTATGTGAAGTACCACCCCACCTCTCCCCCACCCCACCGACACATCATCTCACCCCACTGCACCATCTGCAGCTCCCTCAAACCCCCAGCACGGACCGGCACTCTCGGTCGCAGTGTCGGCACCCGCTCCATAAAGAAAGAACACAGGAATGACCCATAGCAAAACCACTTGCCAGATTCCTTCATCGAGGTCGGCTGCCGCTGAACATAGGTGAGGAACATCTAGCCCCAAGCAATGTAATTCCCCTGTAAAACCATCTCGACCAGCTGCATCTGTCCCCCAGACACCCAGTTGGTCCCCTACGACCCCAACACTCAGACCACGCATGCTGCAATCGCCCGAACTAATGGCTCCTCCAAGTCACAAATCAATAGTGCATTCTTATGCACTATTGCAGTAGGAAGGCAAGTACCAGTCCAGCACATCCTCCATGTCCACATCTGCGGACAACCGTGGTTGAGTATCCAGCACCCTACCCAAACATGGTAGTCCCGTCAGAAATTACATGTCTGCTAGGGTGAGCTCTAGTCTCTCCCCCTACACCATGAAGCATAGACTATCGGGCTCCCAAAAACTCACTAACTTGTTCAGCAGTAGTACTGCTGAACGCATCATCGGCACCTGTGCGAACTTCAACAGTCCGCACAGCCCACAGCTGCGATCGCAGATCGCAGCTATCCTAGCCATAGCTGCGACCCCAGATCGCGGCTGTCTTGGCCACGGCCGCAGGCGCAGATCGGGACTACCTAGGCCATAGTCGTGATCCGAGATCGCAGCTATGGAGGCCAAAGCCGTGATCGCAGATCATGGCCATCGCCTCGCAACCCACGATCCACATCCACATGGACCGTACAACCCCCCCTGAGGACCCACTACCCACCCAAATCCGGAAAAAATAAAAGGTCTAAGTTTAGTGAAATACCTGCAACTCGCGGAAATGAAATCGACCGGTCCAATCGCCCAAAAATCTCAAATCCACTCTAGCCCATCACACTCTTTGTCAAAGTCAACCTCACAAATGACACTTGGCATTATGGGTCCACTTACTATTTATAGACAGTTAATTTTTCTTGAGTTGATTCATACGGAGTCCGTTTTCCAAACCATTTCAATCACTGGAATCAGCACAATGAGACCTTCAGAATGGTCGACTCGGTTTCTATTTTTCTTCGAACCCATTTTTTGGAATTTTTTCCATGCACGTTGCCATCTCGATTTGCGCACCACATCGGCCGTTGTCAGTTTTTAGCATTCCTTATACCATTGGATTCATTTTTCTGAGCTCGTAATGATGCTTGAGATCATTTCTCGCTCTCACCCCCAGATTTTTTGGGCATTTTTTACCAGCCCCTAGTCATCTCGGTTTGCCATCTCGGTTTACGTGCCACCTCGACCGTTATCCGTTTTTGACACTTTTTATATTGCTGGATTCAATTTTTCGAGCTCGTGATGATGCTTGAGATCATTTCTCGCTCTCACCAGGAACAGTTTCAACATTGTGTCCCGACACCTTGCTGCCTCGGTTTGCACGCCACATCAGCCACCATCGAATTGTTACACATTTTTACATGAGCCATTCACTCCATTCATACTACAATTATTTCATTATTTTTCCACCATTCATCATCCTACAAGGAGGCCCACCAGTGTTCCCCCCCACCCTCATTCTTGGTTCTCATCGATGTCCCTTGATTGAACACTCTCTCCTTGCTTGGCCATTCCTTTTGTTCGGTATAATTTTATCCCTTTTTCGGGTCGGACAAGTCCTTTACGAAAAAGGAACTTAGGGAGTTTCTGTTAAGCTCTTTTCTGACTCCTAAAAGAATGAAAAGATCGCCGAGCAATCTTGCTTCCTATCATGCTCGTTAAAGTACCTGAAAGGGCGTCTATCTGGTATAAGTTTAACCCTTTTCCGGACCTAGTAGACTAATTACGAAAAAGGAATACTCTAGTCACACTGGCTAGAGTTCTTCATTGCATCCTTTTATGCTTTTTCGGGCCTTGGAGACTAACACACGAAAAAGAACCCCCCCTAGATTCTTCTTATTGATTTCAGACTCTCGAAAATTGAAAGCAACCATGAGCATGCACCGTCCTGGGCTCGTACAAATCCACATGACGGTACCATTCCATTATTTCAGAGTCTTCTTATCGCTTTCAGACTCCTTAAAATTTAAAGCAATCATGAGCATGAACTGTCCTGGGATCGTATAAATCCACACGACAGTACCATTTTGAACACACTTCTTCTAGTTCCTTAAACCATGAAGAAGTACCCACCGATGCCTCTCGGCACTATGATCAATCATCTCGGCAGCACCCCCAATAAGGTTGCCTTTGTTCAGAGTATTCTGCGATATACCACCCTCAGAGTCTCATGCCATCTTACACCAACTTGAGTATCACTCATCCCAGTCATCATCCCTGATCCATTCAAGCTATGATCCCCCTCCCACCAATAAGTTTCATATGCTTCCCGATCATCCCCACCATCATACTCTGAACAAAGGAAGTTTGAGTCCACCCACTTTATTTGCCCAGTTATTCCGCCCATCCCCAATATGTCAGTCCTACCATCAGTACTCCCACACTTTGGTTCTCCACCTCATGCTCCTATCAAGGAAACATCATTGCCTTGCTAGTTGCAGGTCTCCCTCTGTCGACGACATCCCATCTATTCTAGAGGATAGACCCAGAGGTCCCTACGCCTTGGACTCATCACCATCTATGGTGAGTGCCTACGGACCATTTTGCGAGGAATCATCAGTGCCTCTCTGAATGGTTGTTTCTCACATGCTCGACTTCAACACCTTGATCGCATTGTTGAGAATCACACAGGGTATATATCCCTTTAGTTATTGGTCGAAGACCTCGGATTTCCTCCGACTCTAGCACATTGGTGAGTCACCTTGGAACACCTAGTTATATGTTCCCATGGATATCCGGGTTGCATTGGCGATTGTATTCAGAAGCCATCCACTTATATGCTTCCTTCAGTACCCAGTTCAGTGTACCATTAAGGCTGTATGACTCCCCGTCACTATGATCCTACAGTTCATCGGTTCCTCTAGTACCATACTCAGCACCACTATGGATATTCTAGTGTATCAGTTCTTCAGCTCAGACATGGTCAGCCTGGCAGTATGTCCCAGATTTGTGTCCCCTTTGGACCCTTATGATGTACACAGTAGTTCTCCATGTATCTTTCAGGTCCCCATTTTTGGGCCTCATTTTTATTTTATATATCTTGATACGAGCATGGGTATGCCCGCCTTTTCCATATATTGAGATTATCCCTCATTCATTATTGAGGTCATGTATTTTCAGTTTTTGCAGTTTGTTCGGGACCGTTGTTCTGGGCTCTAGTTCGTTTCTTCTCCTCTCCACATCCTAGGAAAACTATAAAGGACCTATGATGTCTATCGGCCATACGATGAGCTCCTGCCCTCACACATCAGGGGGCAATCTGTTAACACCCAAAAAGTGCTCACCATCTCATCTCCCTCATTACATGACTCATTTGTCCATATTTCCTACCATGTTTGCCTCCAAAACCTTAAAAAAACCATTAAAAAGCCACCAAAAGGCCAAAAAAACCCTTTTTTTTCCCCCAAAATAATTTAAATTTCCTCCAAAAATAGCAAAAACCCTCTAAAAGGGCCCTATATTCCCAAAAAATCAAATAAAAGGGAATAAAAAAATATAAAAAAGAGGAAAAAGAGAGAAAAAAGAAGCAAAAACCCTATACAATTGACCTAAACCATATGGTGCCCAAAACCATGGGTCAACACTCCACCACTAAAAACCTATAAATAGGTGATGGAGGCTCCCCATTTCACATCCACAATCTTCCCTATCCTCACTCTGCCAAAATCACTCTTGAAACCCTAGCTTACCATTTGAGCTAGTCTTTCCCATTTGAGTGCCCCTTTGGCCCATTATTCAAACACCTTGGAGAAGGAGAAGGAACCAATTGGAGCGTGTAAGCAGCCCTCCTAGACTACTGCAAGAGCTCCACCAACCTCAACACTTGGACATGCTAGGGTTAAAACCCTAGCTACACATGCCTTAGGAAATTAAAAACAAAATAACAAAGATATGAGAACTACAGGTTAGAATCCAAGAATGGGAGATATGGTGAGCCCTTCATAAATTGATATGTCTAGATCTTCAAAGGTAGCAGATAAAGTGATGTTATTACATGAGGAGTGTCTCCAAGGAAATTATGATTTGGTTTCTAAACTACAAATTGCATGCTCAACTATGCAACCTACTTCTCAATGCCAAAAGGTAATTTATGATGAATTTTTTGCTACATGAGATCATTCCTAGTAATAAAATAGAAATAAGTTGTCAATTTTTTGTTGATTAACACGTCTCTTTCCATCATGTGCTCAAGGGACTATTTTTATCTTATGGGCATATTTGATACTAACGGGACCAATTTTGGCCATGTTTGAGGTGGTTGCATAAGAAGGATCAACTTTTCATATTCACCTCTTCTAATAATGAGAAACATCGAAACAACTTACCACCAGTTGTCACTACAAAGATCCTACACAGATTTTCCAGGTGAAAAACTACTCTTTTTCCCTAGGGGTTGAGTTATTTTATTATTATTTATTTATTTCTCAATAAAGACGAATTCAGTGCACCTTATGTTTTTTGTAGTATGATGAATTCTCACTAGTATCTATTCACATGTAGTAGAGCAAGTGATGTTATTTCACGAGGAGTGTCTCCAAGGCAATTATGATATGGTTTCTAAAGTACAAATTGCATGCTCAACTATGCAACCGGATTATGATCAATGCCAAAAGGTGATCTATGATGATTTTTTTGTTATATGAGATCATGCATAGTAAAAGAATAGAAATAAGTTGTCAATTTTTTTGTTGATTAACATGTCTCTTTCCTATCATGTGCTCAATGGAATTTTTTTTGTTCTTTTGGGCATATTTGGTACTAACTTTGACCGATTTTGGCCATGTTTGAGGAGGTTGCATAAGAAGGATTAGTTTTTCATTTTCATCTCTTCTAGTAATGTGCAAATTCAAAACAACTTACCACCAATTGGCACTACAAAGAGCCTACAAATATTTTCCAGGTGAACAACTACTCTTTTCCCCTAGGGGTTGAGTTAAAGTCACTGTAATGTTCCATATCCTATATGTATGTACAATATTAAAAACTTTTCCAGTGGAATTTATTGTACAAAATGCATGTGACAACTTGTTCCAACTTCCACGATTGTAGAATCTCTTCCTCCCTTAAGGAACTGAACATGATCCCAACCTAACATTCTGATGATTTCCAACCAGTTTCAATGTCTTTTGGTTAAAGGTGGTTACCATATTGACAAGAAAAAACATGAAACATGGGGATTCGTAGCACAAAAACTATCATGGAGTACTTCATCCTCCTAGGAACATTATGGGGCATTAACAACAATAGTATAAACAACTAAATCTGTTGGTTAGCAACTAAAAATATCCATGCTTTCACCAGATTTAGATCAACTTTGGCTCAAACTTCAGTGTTGTTGTGACAATTTTAGATCCCAAAACAACTTAAGATTAGACAAAATTGAATTTTTTTGGGCATGAAATCCACTGTTAATGCTAGTTTTGCATTCAATTTTTTGTAACTTGTAACCATTCATTTCCAACCTCATTTGTTCATGAAAGGTTGAAGCATTTCTCTTATGAATTTATAATTAGATCAATCAAATGAGATATACTAGATCAATCTCTTTTTTCATTCTCTTATTTTGCACTTGAAAGTTCTAAAAACCATGATAAACTCACCATCAATTTCATTTAATCATCTTTGTTCTCAGAAAAGATGATAAGCTCTTGTCCAATGCCAAAATTCACTAATATAATGTCACCTCGCTTGCACATGTAGGTTATACTCATAAGACATTAGTTTCCACGGTTTTTATTTTTATTTTAAAACTTATAGGTATTATCTATATATCGACGCACTTTCGTCGAAGGTATAGCAAAACCATGGAAAGGTATAACATTTAGGTTATACTCATAAGACATCAGTTTCCACGGTTTGTTTTTTTTTAACTTCCAGGTATCGCTTATATATCCACGAGATTTCATCGAAGCTATAGCAAAACGTCAATGAATGTTCATCGATAGTTGAGTCGAAACATCGTCGCCGGTTTAGCAAAATCGTCACAACATCCAAATTTGTTTTGGTCTATTCGACGAACTACCGTCAATAGAGAGACGATTTTGCATGGAAGCAAATATCTATGCTACGTTTTTTCGACATATGTTCATCGTTATAAGGATGGTTGTTCGCTGATAGAGAGACAGTTTGTAGAAAATGAATAAAAAAAAGCATTCTCAAGACCTCCTTATAGAAGACACGTGGCGACCAGTGTTTGTCTCTATTGTGACGAATTTCCAAATTCATTATTATATCCACGAAACAGGTTCCACGAAAAATCGAGTCAATGATCGTAGCAAGTGAGACGATACAACGTGGCAATATCAACACAAAACTGTGGCAAATTTGCTCATATGTATTAGTGACTGGTATTGTTAATGTGGAAAAGTCGAAAGAGATGAAAATTTTGTTTTGTTACTGTTGTACTATTTAGTTTCAGTACTTGTTTATTAGATGTAATAAAATAAAGGAGTTTACATACCACCAGTCATATTTTAACACCCAAGGGTGTCTACCTCTATGGATTTTCTAATAATATGACATGACCCATGACATAATTTTCTCATGCAAGGGAATTAATTCACCTAAGAGCACCATATCATCATCCTCTTTTATGATTGGGATCACCTTTACTTTTTTTTTATCCAAATATCAAAGCATATTCCATTATGTTATGACCACTTTTTTATATCCAAATCTCAAAGCATATTGCATGATGATTTCAAACTATGTATCACATAGTTTAAAAACACATAGGCTCAAAATTTTGATGATTCCTTCTTATACCAACTCGAGGCATTCAAAAATTATTTTTGTCTATTTTTTCCAATTTTGAACATGCAAGACAGTTAAAGGAAAAATCCCTTACTAATCAACATATGCATTTTCAAGCTTGGTGGAGACATGCTAACTATGTATGATGATAGTGGAAAATGCATACCTTAATTCCTTGCAATTTTCTAATATGAATTATGCATACCCAACAGGATCCTATTTGAACTTTTTTCCCATGGTGCAGGTAGAACCAAACATGTATTTTTCTGATACTTCTTCCTCGAGTGATGGGATTTTAGTAAGACTAGATGAAAGTGAGACATCCAGTAGGTCTACAAGAGTTATATCAACTAGATGTCAAAAGATTAGAAGAAAATTCCATAAACGCATGGAATTTTTTCTCGCTGAACGGGGGTCATGTTCCTATGATGATGAGACAATAGGCGACATCAAGATTCCATTGAGGTACAAACATCTAGTGAAACAATGGGTAACCAAGGATCTTCCTCAACTAAACATAGATTTTTGTGTGAATGGGAGGATATATAGAATTGTACCATCGTCATTACATGGTTTGGGGTTGTTTTGCATGGATGGCATAAAGCTCAGTTACAACAGATGTACAAAATTGATGGAGTATGTTGGACCCTATTACACCTACAAATATTGGATGCGCCTGGTCCAATATACATGAAGTATGTGCATATATGGATTGTCAGCAAATTATTTACAGCTAAAAGAAAAATATCAAAATAAAGGAGCAATGTTGTACATTGATGGAAGGCCAAAAGCCACAAGGAATATTGCGGGGTTTATAAATAGTACACAACCAGGGTTTACAATTAAGCAACCCAATTGCATATTTGAGGGGCATGAAGGAAACCATGTTTTTGCATGTGCCATTAAATCAATAGCTACAGGGGAAGAGTTGCTTATTAATTACAATTTGAATCGAGTAGATACAAACACGATTACTATGGGAGTGGTACATCTAACAATTTACCCAACCTTTTATTAATGAATTTAACATATTATGTATTTTTCGTTAGTCTATTGTTATAATTTCGTAAAATTTTCTATATTTATTTCGCAGGGTAGTGATTGGGGCATCTCCCTAGCAGCTGGTTAGAGGAGTACAACTTCCTCGAGGCAACAGGTATACATCTTTGTAATAGTACAAATATAATATGAAAAATCAGTTTTTTTGTTTTGTTTTTTCACGAGTATATTCGTTTGGTTTAATATATAATTTTATTTGTATATTTGTTGCAAAGTGTTGATCGGGGAAACCACCCGGCTATTGATCAGACGACAATAGCCTCAGGGAAACAGGTATAATTGATTGTAATTGTACAATTTAAATATGTCGAAATTTTTTCTTATTATGTTGTTTCCATGAGTAGTTTGGTTTTGTTTGTATAATTTTTTCTATGTTTTTGATGCAAGGTGCTATAAGGGGCACCTCCCTAGTAGCAGATGATACCATACCTGCCTTGAGGCAGCAGGTATACATCGATGCAATTGTACAAATAATTTGAACAAAAAGTTTTTGTGTTGTGTTTTTTCATGAGTATATTCGATTCATTTAGATAATGTTATCTATATACTTGTTGCAGAGTGTTGATTGGGGAAACCACCCGGATGTTGGTCAGCCGAAAACAACCTCGGCGCAATGGGTATACCTGATTGTAGTTGTACAATTTAAATACATCAACATGTTTTCTTATTAATATTTTTCAGTGAGTGTTTTGGTTTCATTTAGATGATTTTTTATATGTTTTTGATGTAGGGTTCTGATCGGGGCACCTTCCTATTAGTATATCGGGGTAGGTCCCCTATAACCATTGATCCGATGAGTAGATGATCCTCAAGGTAGAAGGTATAATTCATTGGAATTGTACAAATATAATATGGAGCACAATGTTTTTTTGTTATGTCTTTTTCGTGTGTATATTGGTTTCATTCTGATATTGTTTTCTACTTCTTTTTGGCAGGAGGATGAGCGGGGAAAGTCCCCAGCTGTGGATCAGATGACACCAGAATTGAGGCATTAGGTAAACTTAATTGTAATTTTAGGAATCTATCATGACCGATATGTTTTGTTAATATAATTTTTTCCTCAATCTATTGCTTTCACGTCAGTAATGTTTTATATGTTTTTGTTGCAGACCAATGATTCAGCGTATGAACCAGCGTTAGAGCAATCAATAGATTTTGATATGGATGAGTTGAAGTGCGATGCCGACATTGGTTCTTCTCTAAACTCGATTAAGATGACAGAGAAGACCTTGAGAAAAATTAATGAGGATATCCTTTGTCTGCTATTCATTCAGTCGAAGACAGATGAGATTAGAGCCAAGGTTGATGTTTTGGTAAAGAGATCTCATGCCTTGAAAGTAAGTTGCATAATCTTGAATCATAATATAAATTAATTTAGAACTTTATAATTTTTACTTTTATATGATAGTGAACTTATAAAATATGGTTTGTATTTACATGATTTTCTGCGACCACACACTAGTGGTCAAGGCGGTGTTGGCCCTAGTGATCATGTTTGCGGAGATTTGTCACATGAGAAAATGAATCCACGTACATCTCATGTGCCATTGTTGTTGACTGAACAGTTAGAAACACATTCCGCGACACCCTCGAGGCCAGCTGTGAGTGCACCCGCTAGTGACCGACGCACACCAGATCGTGCAGAAGAAGGGGTCGATTCAGAGCCTGCTAGTATTGATATTGCTAAAGCAATATTTCCTAGATATTCCTGTGTCACTAGCATGGGTACAATACAGACAACATTTTTGGTGGACGAAGATCTCGTTCCAATAAATATAGAGAAGATCCTAGGTAATTATACATTGTTAACATTAGTGTTTATAATTTGATTGTAATATACCGATAAAAAATTGTTTTTCAACTAATGGTGGCATGCTCGTTTTGCAGGAAATGATTTTTTTTAATAAATATCTAAATGATTTGTCCTTGGAGATATTTGGGCCCACCATCCTCACAGGGTGGGATAAACAAATTAAAAATTTAAAAGATGAGCTCACTAATCGGTTGGTTGGCCTATTCGGCAACGAGACCTTCGATCGAGCCACGGTCCTAAAGAAGGTTAGACAACATATGAAGATTTTCTGGGACCAATATAGGGTTCACCTAGAAAGGAACCCTAGGTATGAGCGCCCTTTGATGATTCCAACAAGAGAGTGGAAAGCCCTAGTGGAATATGGAAAGGAGAGGGCTCTGAGTAAAGAAGGAAAGCTACCACCGGGAACATGGAGGTATGTAATACTTTCCATAATGTAATTCTAAACCTTATTATTATTAATTTTTATAACGAATTTGGAACATCTAACCTATTTCAACACTTTCATAGGTTGTCAGACACATCAAAGGCCACAAAGGCAAGACAAGAAAAAAATGGTCAGCACAAGCTTGGGCCTGGTGGTTATTCGAATTTGGCGGCACAAATTGTAAGTATCGAAAAACCAATAATGCATCCAAATAATAAATTGCAAATTATTTTCGTTTTATTGCACCGAAAAAGGTAAATTAATGAAGTTATGCAAATATGCAGGCCGACCGATTCAAAGAAGTGCACACTGAGGAAGACTTGAAGCTTGGATTCCAGCACGGCTTTGGAGCTGTTGTTGAATGCCGAAAAATATTTTATGGGCAAACAAAGTCTTCTTGTGATCCATCTTGTGCACATGTATATAAAATCTATATAGTTTAATGAAGATTTATTACTTGTGCAATCTATTCATTATGAATAATTGCCATAAAATATTGACTCTATTTTGAGTAGGAAAGCAATAATCCACCTGATGTCAAGGATGGAAAACAACCAATCGAAGAAAATGCTTCGAATATTGGTAAGGAATTTATTCATATGCTACAATTTTATATATAGAATTGCAGATGGTGAACATTAATTGTACTTCTCCATGTTTCAACTGCAGAGCATGTAGATTGTCACACTGTATAGGTTGAGCCTAGACAGGAATATGAAGAACATGATGTGGCCACAACAGGTAAAAAAACACCTTTGTAATGTTTTTTTTAATGAAATACTTGTCATTATAATAACATAATATATCAATGTAACATTTTCACATTATTGCAGCAAATCTGGACTCCTTGCCTTGAAATCCATGTTGCAAGTACTCTACTAGGAAGACATCACAGCAAGTTGATGAAGGACCAAGAACTGAACAACAAGTTCCAGAAGATGAGATTCTTGTTGATTTTGTAAAGAGAAAAAAAATAGAAAGAAGTGACTGAAGAAATATTGTGTAATTATTTTTGATAATATAATGTCATACATGATTTTTTTCCTACTGAATGAATGAATGGTTTAATAAATGTTAGATTTTATTGAATGAATTGTAAATGTTTGTTTATGATGAAATCTGCATGTTTGCACATAATTTTTTTTCTTCAAGTACATGCATTGGGTATGGGGAATTGAGAGTGATATGAGGGGGGAGGGGACATAAGAGATTCCACCTTCATGTGGTTGGCCCTATTCAGTAGAGAATATTAAATTATTCTCGAAACAAATAGGAGCTCAATGAATGGCTACGGTGTTTCCTTTCTACAACCCACTCGCATGTCATCTAAATTTTGACAATTTCTTGGTGCTTGTTATGAAACTAAAGCATCTTATCCTACTTTCCAAGCCTCTGACAAGGTAAGGAATTATTCATTTCTGACTTACTTATGACAGTTTGATAAAAGGTAAAATCAAATGAAAGTAAGCACCAACTATATAAACATAATCAAGCAATTCTTACATAGTGATATTGTCAGATAGAAGTCGTTGAAATCAAGTTCCACAAACCTATTTATGTTCAAGATCCATTTTTATTTGCAATAAATAGTGGATCCTACAAATCTATGCACATCTTATCCCTTGCCCCATAATTGTCAAAATGTCCTTGTATATTCATGATAGTGCTAGAGCTCCTATCAACCTACAACCTTCCTTGGTGGTCTGCATGTCTGACTACCCACCATGCTCTCTAGCCACACCAAAGGCTCTACAACAAGCTAGTACCAACACCATCAAGTCCAATTTTGTTATTTCACTAAGCATGCCTCACACAAGCTCTCTAAGTAAAGAGCTCCAAGTATCCTCTAGGGTTTATTTGTCATATTCCCTAGGATCTAGGTCCATCTCACAAAAGGACTCAAACATTAACACTTCAAGTATCCTCTAATTTTTTCCCCCAAAACCCTAGTTCCTTCCTTTCTTGCATAATTACAAGTACAAAGACTCAATACAAATGCATCTTCGAGATGCAAATGATGTAATGAACTCGCAAATGGCTTAAGGCAAGATGAGGTTCAAAATCAAATAGGTAAGGCAATCGAGACATGGAATAATTATGATAGTTTGAGCAAGGGTAAAATCAAATAAAATTAAGCATCAACAACAAACAAATAAGCAAGCAATTCTTATATAGCGATATTTTAATTAGATAAAAGTCATTGAAATCAAGTTCCACAATCCTATTTATAGGCATACTTGAACAAGAATATCACTAATCAAATCAATGTTTAACAATAAACCATGGGCATGTAGCTATGGATGAAAAAATATAAGATTGATAAGATAATTTAATCAATGTCCATTGAATCAACACAATAGTAGGTCAATAAACTCTAGGGTTGCAGCTAGGACATAAACCCTAGTTGTGGGCATAAACCAATAGATAAATGAGTAAGGAATTCCCACACTCTCTTGTATACCATGTTGAGGTTCGTAAGAGACCGCAAGGATGAAATTAAACCAACCAAAAAACCCTAATTCCTGTAATAAACAAGGAGAAAAACAATGTCTAAGGGTAACACAACATTACAACCTAAGAAGTGTATTAGAGATGATTTATGGGTGCATTAGAGGGAGAATCCATAAGTGTGCTAGAGAGAAGATGCAAACCAATAACAAGAGAGTTTAGGGTGATCATAGTCTAAATCACTTGTATTCAAGAGATTAGGAAGTTCACATGAGGCATGGGTCCTTTCCCAATTTATGCCAAATGTAAAATTGTGTCATTCTAGGATTTGGGAGGGTTTTAGTTCTAGTTATGGTACATTTCTAGATAATTCATTGAGTGAAGAGCTTACTATACTTGTTGTATTACAATGATAGAATGTAATCTTTGCATTTCTTATTTATAATGGAACTAGGATGAACAAAATTTATTACATCTGTTAGATTTCATCTATTTTTTTTCTACAATCTAAGGCAATAAATGAATTGGTGATGTTTTTTAATTCACGAGTTTGTTAGAAAAATAATGTAGTCTTTACATTTTTGTAATATTTTTTCTATCTCTTATCATCATTTTTCATGGTACTAATAATATTTGTAATATGATGTAGTTGTGAGGGACCCTGCATGAGGTCTTTCCATCCAAATAGAGAATCTGGAGAGGATTCCAACTATAAATATCTAGGTTTAACAAAAGCGCAAGCAAGGGTAAGTTCAAAATGCCACCACTTATTGTAAATGGGATGCTAGTTTTTGAGCTTTTCCAATTCTTGTTATTATCTTGATTTCCCATGATTACCCATATTTGGTGCAGGATATACAAAAATTCTACTGCCTAAGCTGTAAGCATAAGAAGCATCAGTACAACTTGATAACATGGTATGCTATTTAAAGTAACACGTTGTCTTATGGACATGAGTATATTCATGTGAACATATATAATATATATTGACAAGGTGTATGGCAGGTCCCATATATAGCTTCATCCTTGAGGGGTGTCAAGCTTGGCACAAGTGGTCATAAGGACCTGTTTGACTGGGTCACTATACAACTTACAAAACTTAATGATCAACATGATGTTGTACAAATTTTGAAACCGACATCCCTTGTTCTATAGGTATGACCTATTGTAGTTGTCCATATTTTTATGTAATCATTGTATTGGAATATTTCATTGAAAATGCTATGGATATTAGGGCAATTCATACTAGTGATGGTATTATCTATAATTGTTAAATTAGAACACATACTATTTTTTTTTTCAGACTAGTTTCCTAGCTATTATAGTTTTTATCGCTTGATTCTTAGATATTAGATCTTTCCTTTTTGACAATAGCTTAGATATCAGATTGCATTTGCACTCACACTTTGTACTAACAGATTGTACATTATTTTAGTCCCATGTACTTACTTGTATGGTCATTTATTGGACATTAATAAAATTAGCTTATCTTAAAAGAACATTTCTTCCAAAAGGACCGTTTTTAAAGTTTGTTTCCATAAAATTTTAGTAGCCCAAGCCGTAGCCTCTTTTGGCTTAGCTAATTTGAAAGCGTTTTACTAGAGGACCTTTATTTTCTCTCTTTCCTACCTAGATGAAACAAAAACACTTTTTTTGTACCTTATCCAGAATTCTTTTTGGGATGTGAGCTATGGATAAACTAGTATATAGAAGTACTTTCCAACAAATAGTTTACTAGGACCAATCTACAACCTCGTGAAAACCATCTGTGGCACCAAGATGATATACTATATTCAATCTTTTTAAATAACCACAATGAGTTTGAAAATTTATAGTTATTGGGTTTTTAATGAAAACCCAAGTAATTCACTCACTCAGTCTATAGATATTGAATTCAAAGAAAAAAATAGAGAATTATGTCCTTCCATATCAGTCCCCAACACACTCAAAATAATGCAATATTTGTTCATGTTTATTTCCATTCTTGTTGCTCCACAGTAGATGTCCATAATATCTTTATACTATTTCATTTATCTTAAGGAAACTTGACCAAAAATCAAGATGCCATCTACAAACAATAGGTGAGAGATGAACACAAAGCTTACAATTCTTATTCTTGTAATGAATCATTCTCTTTTAGGATTTGCTATCAACCTACTTAAACCTTCTGAGGTTTATAAAAATAGAAAGTGTGACAAAGGGGAAGCCTTGGTTGAGGACCCTAGAAGCATTGGAAAACCTAAAGGAGAGCCATTTATTAGGAGAGCAAAAGAGTTCGAAAGCACACAGATCATGATCCATAGGACAACATAAACATATGCTCCTAATGTTAATAATTGTCTTTTTTTATTGTTTTGATTTCCATACTGATGACCACATCTCCCTTTTCACTAGTACTCCTATTGTTTCATAATATTCCCTTCTTATGTGATTATATTTTGAGTAATATTGTCTTCAACTAGGTGGCAAGGTTTATTCCTCTAGATGCAAGTAGTCCATATGATGTGTTGGGATTGAATAGAGGTGCATCAGCTGAGAGCGTGAAGAAAATGTAATTATTTTAACTTATCCTTAAGTATTTGGATATTAATTAGCATAATATCTATGTATATGTGAATGAATCAATATTCTAAACAATAATGCATTATATTTGTTTAGACTGTGAATTGTATAAATAAGGAAAGCAACAAATTTGGAAACAAGCAATATTTCCTATAATGCAAGGAGTTCCTACAAAGCAGACCAAGTTTTTATGAAGTTTATTTTTTTAAGATTTATAGATCACCAAATTGCTTCCCTTTCCAATTGGTTTCTTGGTCAAAATTCAATGGATCCTTTTTATTTCGCATTCATCGTTGGCTATGTCTAAGCTTGAATAATCACACACTAGCTCAATTCTTATGACATATTATGTAGTAGAATGCAGTTTCAAAACAATAATTGACCCAAGAATGGACCAAGGAACACATCATAAATTGAACAATATCCTAGCATAGAAAGAAGCTTGATCTATAGAATTCTACCTTGCAAGGGACATTTGTATTGGAGAAGTCATATTTCCTAGTAAGAAGCATCTTGGTTTTCGAAATTTATTTCAAATGTATTTAGTAAGAGAATTCATTGCTTGGTCCAAGGATTAGGCCTTGCTTAATTGGGGTTTTCATGCATTAATTAACCAACTTGTTGCTTTGATAGTTGGACATTGACCCCATATGGATGGGGTTCATACCATAGGACCTATTTAAGAGAAAAAGAAAATTATCATAACTATAAGTAGGATTATCAAAGGATGATTTATGTTCTTGTGAAGAGTTTGTGTTTTGCTGTGCTTGTTTATCTTTCAGTTTAAATATCTAAATTAATTGAATTAAAGTCCAAACAATAACAATAATCCACTTTGCGTTCCCAATATTGTGCTCTGTTTTCAACTCTTGAAGAAAAAGCCTTGAAACATTGACTTTTGAACAACCAATCATCCATAATATCATCAAACTTCCCTTCAAGCAAATTTTCCAAGCACTCTGAATTATCAGGAAATCATTTCCCTAGTTACCCCTACAATATTTGGGGTAACACACCTCATTGTTCATAGTATTACTAAGCCTCCAAGTATATTCCAAGTATTTCCTTCCTTCAATGTCATGGAATATGACACCCTTTTCTCCCTCCACCCCACACTTGCTTACCCTATAAGTAATTTATTAATAAAATGATTGAAATAAAATTAGCACATAGAACCTACTTCCTATACAAGTAATTTATTAATAAAATGATTGAAAGTAAATTATCACCTAGAACCTTGTTTCAATTTGTTGCATCAAATAACATCTAGCAAAAATTTGATGACAACAATCGCATGCAAGGGTTTACATTCAATGGTTTGTATGTACTGTCAAATGACATCTAGATTGGATAGGTGAAGTCAAGAAGTTATTTTTTAACTTGATTCTTGAAGAGACTATAGAGGAAAAAAGGAGAAAGTTGCATGTTTAAAGGCTAAGTCTCACGGGGAAGAATAAAAGGAAAATAAAGTTAAGGTCAATGAATAGATACAAAGGACATACTATAGTAACAAGTTAGGTGATAGAATTTAAAAGGTTACAAAATGTCTAATGATAAGCAGCATCGTGGCAGGATGGCTAGCATGATTAGAGATCTACAAAAGTAGTCAATGTTGGTAGAAATGAGAAGAGGGAACCCATACACCATGTAATGTTTAAGAGACATAAACTTCCAATGGAGAGACATTATATCGAATCTATACTTTTTGTGTTGCATGTTGGATGAGGAAGTGTTTAATTAGTGGTCTTGTTAAAATAGATAAAAAAGAGCATTTATTTGAACTTGTATAGGGGGTTGGGCTCTAAATATGTGACTATTGTTCAACTCGGTTCATCTTAGTTGCAGTGGATTCTCATCATGTCCTTCAATTTGGTACCCAGAACATTGATGGCTCATTCACATATGTGCACTTCTAAAGAGTATATTATAACTTAAAGGACTAGGTCAGGTTAATTACCCCTTGTGGACAGATTTCCCTATCCTCCTTGTTGTTATGCATCTATTTGTTGATTCATTTGCTTGATTGTTTAATAAAGTTTTTATTCCAAATGGTTAATGCAATTCCTTTCAAGATTCGTAGAAGATGTGTATGGAGGTGGACTCAAAGTGGAAGCTCCCTACCTTTTTATCAGTGTGCACTATTGATGGAAGCAAGGAATGGAAAGTTTGGTACCTTAATTAGCCAAACAGTTGCTTTGCATGTTACCCACGTGATCATTTGATTCATCATTCTCCTGATCATAGGCTTGGGTTTAGGGAGGGAAATGCTGAGGGGGTGACCCCTTCTACTCCAAGTTCTTAACCTTTCTGGCCCGAGGATATCACTCCATAGTTGGAGGAGCTAGAATTTTTTCAAATTGTGACACCTGAACAGTTTCCTGTCTAGCAAAATCTACATAGAACTAGTATTTTTTTTTTAAATTCCCCATGGTGGTCGGATATCCGACAACCCCTCCAACGATTCCGACAACCATGGCATACCACCAACGGAAAATTTCGTTGGACGTTTTTTTTTTTGTGGGTATATGCGTGGGATATTTCGACAACCATGCCATACCATCGACGGAAAATGTAGTCAAACTGTTTCTTTTTTTGTGGGTGTATGCGTCAGATACCCGACGGTCATGTGGTCGGATATCCGACCGTCTGTAAAATAATTTGGGTCAGATATCTAATAGCCTTGTGATCAGATATTGGATGTTCCATAAAGAAAATGTGGCGAGATATCCGACTTCCTTGTGGTTGGATATTGGACATTCAAGAAAGAAACTGTGGTTGGATATCTGATGTGTATGTGTCAGATATCCGATGTGTATATTAATATATTTGTGGTCGGATATTCGACAATGTCATGTGGGATATCTGGCGAGACCGTATTGTTGTCGGATATCTGTTGAAGGTCAACCGACGTTTAAAAAGGAGAGGCTTGTTGGATTGTCGATAGCTTGATGTCAAAAATCAGACATTTATGCCGTCGGATTTTGGGTTCATATTTTCATGTGGCTCATGTGGTTGATCCACGTCCTTGCTCTGTGCACGTGGAAATTTTGTGACCCACACCCAATTTGTTTTTTAAATTCTAACTTAAAAAAAAGGTAGGTGATCATCTTGTGATTCTTTACATCTGATATGTTTCTTCCAGTGACCTTTATTGGACCTTCTTTAGTGAACATAACCAAAATTTTCCACTAATAGATCTGCAATTTTTTTAAAAAAATTTTCCCCAAATTTCCTTATCCAATTTACCATTCATCTTGGTAGAAAATAGATTTAATACCCGAGCTCCATTAAAGAACCATCTATTAATTTAAACCACGATTTTCTAAAAATAAATTTTCCAACATTCCTTGTGTAATTCAATTTTTCTCCTGTAATTGTGGAATCCAACCCATATAGCTCTGGTTCTCCAAACAAGAGCTTTAATACCACTCTGTCACGCCCCCATCCATCATTCCGACCATACGAGGGGGTATTTACAAATTTCCAATTTCTAAATTTTTCCCCATGGTTATAATGCAAATTCATAAATAAGAATTGCATGTGCAGGTGCATAACTATAAATCACAGTGGACATAAAAATCTATCCACACATACAACATGCATATACAAGCATAAGTATCACCAACATAAAATAAAACATTCCACATTCATCTACAATATACTACTTATGTTTTAACAAGGGATATTTAAGCAACTAGTTGTTTATGAGTGATTTTCCACCCAACCATAGGTATCAGTTACATATACCACAACCAAGTTGGGATATGAGGCCACCGGGGTGAATGAAACATCTACAGGTTTTTCTCTCTCATCCCACAACCCATTTACTATCATGCTTAGCCAAACTTCCCACCTTTGAACATTTACATGGATCTCACTCAACCATCCTAGCCATGGAACTCTTTTGTATTTCCCTAAACAACACAAGGAAATCATTTCCCTTCACTGATCCATAGTTCCCTTAAGAAATCCAACCCTTATAGTGTTTATCAATGTATGCATAAAGAGTCTAATCTGTTGTATGCTATTGGAGAATCTACTATAATCCTTAATTCATGGCTTCTTGTTGGCACTTGAATTTTGGGACAATTGTTCATGTGCCAAAGACTCCAGTTAGAAATACAGGGTGCACCAAGGGAAACATCATGTGGAAAGTTCGCGCCATGCGGCAGTTTGCATATCACTAAAGCCACGTGTAGACTAACAGTCAGGAATGGAACACATGCCTATTTAAAGGAACTTTTTGTAATGGGTTGGCGTTATGGTCATTGCTAGTAGGTTGTTCCTAAGGATATTAGTGTTTATATTTTGATGGCTATCATGCTCATGCTGTTAAATCTAAGCTATTGAGTAAGATATGGATCTTTTAGGGATTCCAGTCGAGGATAGTGGAGTGCATTTTAGTCCAGTTTTGAAGATAATATAAATCTATTTCCACTCTATTCTGCACAAAGTATTTGTTTGCAATGTAATGTTTATGAATGTATGTTACACATAAATATATGATTGATAAGTTGCTTAATATATGTTATGAATGTATGAATGAATGAATACTTAATAAAATGGAGAGAAATCCCCCATCCTTCCTTGCACACACTATATGATGGTACTTGTGATTCCTATGTGCATCTTGGGTGAGACCTTATTCTCTCTTCGAAATATTGAATATGTCAGAACTTGTAGGGTACTTGTTGGAAAAGCCCTTCGAACCCTGGGTCTAACTGACTGGATCCAACAATTGGTTCAATTAACGAGATCTGACAATGGGATCATAGTGGAAGGATGTTGAGATGATGTGGAAGCCAACCAAAGGTGAGATTGAGGTATGGATTTAAGTAAAAGAGGACGGACTTGCGCAGAAGGATATCAGAGGATTTCCCATAAACACTAAAAAATGGAAGCAACGCTACATATACTCTGATTTGCATGAAATTTCCTTTCGTGAGTTTCCCTGTACTTTGCATGAATGGGTAAACATACATATTGAAATTAATAGCACATGGAGAAGGCCTAAAACCATAGTTTGGACTCAAGAGAAGATAGATAGGCTAGATAATTTGGATAATAAATGGTCTAGAGCAGTAGCTTTTTGGTTCTAGAGGGTTAAGGAAGAATATATTATGTAATTTACAATATAGTGTAGTGATTCGTATAGTTGTACATAGGCTAGATTTGAAGCAAGACTTAGAAAAAGGTTATTGTCAAAGATACCCCTATGGATAAAGATGATGCTGTTGAGAAAGGATTGATGACAATGGAACTTGATACCATGGAAGAGTAAACTCTGCATTGAGGGGGAAGTGTATGAAGAGGTAGGGAAGTAGGTAGAGCAACAATGGATACATAAGAGTAGAGGATTCAGAGGAAGGAGCGATATGGAATAAGAACAGAGATAAGATAGTCCACTATGAGAGGAGAGAAACCGAAGGGTGATATTATTTTGGATAGGAGAGGGAAAAATAATGCAAGTGAAGAAACTACACCAAGAGGGTGCATGGGAGGATTAGATGCACCAAAAGGGTGCGCGGTGCATACACAATAAGAGTGCGCATAAGACAAAAGACCACCAAAGAGGTGCAGGATAGATGATAGTGGGAGCTCTGAAGAGGAGATCAAGATTGAACCTTGACAGTAGATCATAAGAGGAAGTCCAGAGGACTTAGAAGAAGTGGAACTACAGACAAATGGAGGTTCTTAGATGGCTGTCATAGAGACTGTGTGGCTATAAAAAACCTCTCCTAGATTCAACGTTATATGAATAAATGTACCTATATGAAACCCCCTTTTCATCTCCAACCCCTCACACCCCTTAGTCAATGGAGAAGTAATTTTGTTAACACAGTTTGAGAGGGAGGTGATTCATGAAGTCGAAAGATAAGTGACAAGAGGAGTAGAAGCAAGTCCTACACCAGAAATTCAGAATCCAAAAGGAAATACTATAGTGCCAGCTAAACTGGTTCCAGAAAGTAGAGTTAATTCACCAATACAGAGTAGAATGGCAATAACCTATGATTCAACTTTGAGATTACATGTCTTCCATGGGATGGGGAGAGATGATGTTGAGCAACATTGGTTTACATGTGAATCTATTTGGTCAATAAAGAATATTATTGATGAAGCTACGAAGATTGCGCAGTTAGAGATAACCTTCAAAGACCGAGCCTTGACTTGGTACATGAAATATAAGATGATGCTAGCCCCAGGAAAAGCAAGGACACTAAAAACCATCAATAGGGTTCTATTGAAGGAATTCCAAAATCCCAAGTTAGAATCCTAGTGCATAAATGAAATAAAGAAGATTAAACAAAGGGTTGGTGAGTCAGTCTGGGACTACGATCAATGGTTCAAGATTATTATAGAATGGCTAAATTATTATATTTAGGATGTACAACATCGGGAATGGTTCATCACGGGCTCATTGTCCTATATTAGGATTCTCCTTACTCAACAGAAGGTGGGAATTCAGCTAGAGCCCCTGGAGGTTTCCATGTGGCCACTCCAGGTGGAGAGTCCACAATAGGGATGGCGCAGGTTCAATTGCAGCTTGTTGCACTAACCACACAACTACAACAGGGAAATAAGTACGAGAAAATGTGTGGTGTAATTTTTGTAGGGAAAAGGGTCACCACAGGAATGAGTGACCTACACTGGGAAACTATACGATACCGAAATTCCGAACCATTTCCCAGTTGGGCCAAGAAATAATGGTGCGATATCTATAGTACATCGGGTCACTCACATCCAAAATTCCCAACCCTACAAAAGTATCAAGGTTATACAAATACACCTTTTTGCAAGTTTTGTAAGTCGATGGGGCATGATATTAAGAAGTACCACACTTTAGCTCATGAACGACCACACTATGGATGCATTTCTTGTCCAAGGGGTGGAGGAGAACAAGGGAGCATACCAAGGATGGAATCAAGGAGTTACGTTAGGAGGATATCATGGTTGAGGTAGAGTATATGGAGGTGGAGGCAGGAAAACCATTTTCTCCAATTGGGGTGAGCTAGGACATCTCGTTGGTTGAACAAAATCTGCCTTAGAAATGTTCTCTATGTTTTAATTGTTACAACCCCAACTTTTGTTAATGGAAACAATACCAATTTTGGTTTGAATCGCCAAACTATTGTGCATCCATATTTTAAATGCAAAATGGTTATAAAAGCTTAAATTCAAGCATGGGATTCATTTTGAATGCTTTTGCCAATGGTTGTTTGTGCATCCATTCAATATTTTTTGTGTTAGTTATGGAACGTTTATAGCATTCATAGGTTATTTGATTTACTCTACTTCCCAATACTCATAGATATGCGCATATATTGAAAGGGTAGCTGCAATTATAGATTCGCATTTAACTTGCACTGCAGAATCGTTTAGCATATGTGTTCCAGCACTTGTTTATTATGAAGTGAACTCTGTTTTCGATACTGCTCCCCGAGCTTAGCTATATGCATACAAATACTATGGTAGCTGCATAAATTTAGATTCATGTTTAATGTTATAATGCAACATTATTTAATTTAAATGGGCACACTGTGTAAATCGTGGAAATGCATATTGTTTAAAATAAATCGTGGAAACCATAATAATGAACCCTTATTTACAAATATGTGTATGCATACAATCGTTTACATGTTGTAACCGTGCTATTGCACTAGATCTATGCATTGTATACGATTTGGGTGTTTAAACCAAGAAGGTTGCATCTCGACCCATGCTGAGAGTAATGGCATGCATCTACAGGATGAAACACATTTGAAACTTAATATGCATCTCGTAATTTAAGTATTAACTATTTGCAAGGTAAAGGAAACCCCAAATCGAGTTTCATAATGAAGTTTAAATACTATGCTTACATAGAGTAGCTAGAAAACGACCCTGAAATCCAAGCTGGAATAAATGTCTTTTATATTAAGATTTACATGAATGTATAAACTCAGTCGAATATGAGAATTTCATTTAAACAAATAGTAAAATGTCTTGTTTACATTTAACCTCTTTTCGTTTATCTATGAAATAGAATAAAGGGTTAACATATAATATGGATGGATTGACATGTAAACCTCCTGGTTTACATGTCTGCCTCATTTATACAATAAAATGATAGAAACAAATGCTCTGTCAGTAGATAAAAATAAGTATATTCTATTTAAAATACATTCACATAACCCCAGGGTAGCACATAAACAATGATTACTCTAGAGTGCCTATCTCAGGCTTATAAACCATTAATTAAACAATATTTTTGTCTACCTATTGCACCAAGACTGTATCCATTCATACATCAAACATAAACTATGAATGTTGCAGGTATTTCACTTAGATCATAAACCTGTGTCATATCAGAGAGATATAAAAATCTATATAATGTTCATACTCAGAATTTCAGTATAAAAATATATGTATATATGATCATATCTGGAAAAACAAACCATTCCACAGTAATTTAGGAATATACATAGACAAATCCTAACAACTGTCCATAAAGGTTATAATATAGGTGCAGCATATAAACTTATCTGAAATTTGATGACCAGTGGAACCTAGAACAAACCTCCCATCCTTTGACCAGCAAGTTCTCCTTGCTTCTAGGTCACCCCCGAGCTGAGTTCACAGTCCCCCTGGTTCAGAGTATATAATTTTAAATTACCCTTAACTTGTTCTCCAAGTTATTTAGGAAATTTCTATGGCAACATGAAACCCAACATCCAACTCAGTGCTCCTGAGCTCCAGGGGATTTTAAGCCTCATCCATTAAGAGAATCAGTCAATCACGGCCTATTCAAAGTAAATGCAGTGCTCCTACAAGCTTGGGGTAGTTCTCCTACCTGCACACAACCAAGTTTCCAAGCTATACCCAGCTACCATGATTTCTCCAAATCTGGTCCATTTTTGTGCTCCAAAATTGTCCCCATCCACTTGTCTTCACTTAGCTCTGGTTATTCTTCTCCCCAAATCCCATTTCGCTTTGTGTGATAATGATCATGATAATGTATGAATGAATTCCTCTTTTCACTTTTTATTCTCTTAGGTGTGAATTTTCTCATTTTGTTATTTCTTTTATTTCAATATTCTCCCTAAACTTTTCTTTAGGGTTTACCATTTTCTCCTATAATAATTTCTCATTATTATTTTAATTCACATTTTCCCTCCAACCCAGAGGGGACTATGACTCCCATCTCATTAATGTGTTGGTCCACATGGTCATTAGAAATCAATTTCTCAAATTTATAATGTCATCTAAGTAAAATGAAATAATACTTAGCAAACTATATAAGGGGTTAAAGTCCAAAATTTGGGGTATTACACTTCCCCGGTCATTTTACAGATGAGGTACTAGAGAATGTGGGAGGAGGGGGAGATTATTCATTGATTGATGGATTCTCAAGGTACCATAAGGTGCACATTGCTAAATAATATCTCAATAAAACAACCTTTACAACTGAATGTGGATATTTTTCATATAATGTCATGCCATTCAGGTTGAAGAACACACCAGTAGTGATATCCAAGATAGTTGTTGTAGCATTCAAGGAATCCATGCACAAGTTCCATGAGGTTTACCTAGATGTTTGGATAGTGGTTAGTATATTGAAGAATCACTTACAGGTCTTAATATTGATGCTAGAAAGATGCAGGAAGATGCAAATTTCATTGAACTTGAAGAAATGTCTATTATGTACCGCATTTGGAATTCTTTTTGGGAATTGGGGCATATTGTGCACAAATAAGGATTTCTCATAAATACGACAAAGATCACAGTAATCATGAACTTGTCGGCCCCAACATCATTCAAGGAATTGTGTTCCACTCTAGGCCATACGGGTTACTATAGAAAGTTTATTCAAAATTATGCTAGCATTAAAGCACCATTGGAATTACTGTTAAATAAATAGATCAAGTACTTGTTGAACCAGGAGTGCCAACAAGCATTGGACATGCTAAAGAATAATCTAGTCAGGACGTCCATCTTGATATTCCCTAATTAGGAACGCATGTTTCATGTACATGTCGATGCATCATCTATCGTGCTTGGTGTAGTGCTATCCAAATCGAGCAAATGGAACATCGACCATCCAGTTTCCTTTGCAAGTAGGAAACTCTCTCCTATAGAAAGAAATTACATGACAAAAAAGCATGAAGGTTTGGCCATGGTATATATGCTGCAGAAATTTAGACAACACCTACACAGGAACTTCTTCAAGTTTTTAAAGATCACTAACCATTGAAGTACTTGGTCAACAAGCCGGTGTTAAGGGGGATAATCTACAGATGGATTCTCATGTTTTAAGAGTTCAAGTTCGAGGTAGTCGTGAAACCAAGAAATTATAGCATTAGACCATAACATCTAAACATGATAGAGTATGGAGATATAGGAGGAAGCTTGGATGATGACCTACAAGATGTGAAACTATTTCATATTGAGGCAATCCCTGACTAGTTCATGGAGATTGAAGCATCCTTATCAATATGTAGAGTGCTAGAAGACTACACAATTATCCATCATAGACAACTAGTTACAATGAGTTCCAACTTTCATCTAATTATAGGACATCTATACAAAATGGGAGCTGATGGGATATTACACAAATATGTGTTGGAACATGAATGGATTCCTATATTGCAAGAATATCATGAAGGAATCTCAGGGGGACACAATGTAGGTAAGGAAACTGCACATAAGGTTTTGTATGAAGGGTTATGGTGGGCTTCATTATTCCAAGAGGCAAAATTGTTTTGTAGAAAATGTGACATTTGCTTGCATGTGAGTAAGCCCTAAAGAAGAGATGATATTCCTCTCTTCGTAGTGATAGTGCTAGAACCATTCAAGAAGTGGGCCATCGAATCCGTGCGACCAATTGACCACCTCTGTGAAGAACTGGTGTGTGGTACATTATCACTGCAATAGAGTATTTGACGCATTGGTAAGAAGCTGTGTCAGTCAATGAATGCACATCAGAGACAGCTACATAGTTCATCTTCAAGTATATTATAATAGGGTTTGGTTACCCAAAGGTATTAATGAGTGATAAGGGAACCCACTTCCTAAAATCCACTATTTGCGCACTCATCCAAGAGTTCATGCTTTATCATTAAAAGAGCACCTTGTACCATCCTCAAGAAAATGGTACAGTTGAAGCATTCAACAAGATTTTGGAGCAGGCACTTCCAAAGGTATGCAATATGCAGCGTGAAGACTAGTACCAACAAATTCCAAAAGTACTATGGGCTTACTGGATTACTTGCAAGAAGCTCACTAAGCATACCCCATTCAAACTAGTCTATGGTAAGGAAGAAATCATGCCTCTTGAGTTTGTTGTCCCAAGCTTGCGCATTGCCATAGCTATAAGGATGACCGATAATGACTCACTTCAACAAAAGTTAGATGACCTAATGGATTTGGAAGAGGATCGGTTTCTCGTAGGTATCAGTTAGTTGGTGGAGAAAAATAGACAAAAGGCATGGCATGACAGGAACATCAAGGCTAGAATACTAGAACTTGGTGCACTGGTACTAATGTATGAAAATAAATTTCTCAAACATCCAAGGAAGTTACAAATGCAATGTATGGTTCTATTCCACGTAATGTTTTTAACAAAAGTTAGTGAAGCAAAGCTCACCATTCTCATCGACTAGCCAATGAAGGGACTTATCGAAGAGATTCGACTCAAACCCTATCTTGCCCCATAGGGGCAAGACCATTTGTAAGTCCTTTCTAATCACATAAGCAATAAATTAGGGTAGAAGTACGATTTAGTACAAAGAATAAATTTTTCCAAGTAGATCTGGAACATAATCGTAGGTAATCATTATGTCTTCAATGCACATACATTTAGTTAGATTTCATTGCCGCTAAATCTTGATATTCCCGATTTAGAATATTTATGACAATAAAAGAGGGAAAAAGCACCAGCACAAAAATCAAGGCACAATAAAAGGAAACAACTCAAATGAAAGGACATCGCAAGATGTCTGCGATAGTTAACAACCCTGAAAAGGTCATGGTTAGTTAGCAGTGGTGGATTGGAATAAAGGAAGAAATGCTAACTACAATTGGTTGTGTGTTTGAGTAGTTAAGATGAGGCACAAGGTTACTAATTGCAACAGGGGTAGCAAGCAAAGAGTTGTCACATGCAGAAATATAATAAGGCCAAGAGAAAACAAAGAACCCATTATAAGTCACTCTAGTAGTGTGAGAGAGGTGTGCCCGTGATTTCGACTGAGTGAAGAATAGATTGCAGTTCAGAACACACAACACAATATTAGCAGCCATGGCTATGCCTCCCTCGATGCAGAAGCGTTGGACCAAACAAAAAGCTATCAAGGAAAAATAGATGTTGAAGGTTCCAATATTGACCCAAGTGAAGATTAAGGGGCCTCTATAGGGCAGGGTCCCCTTCCTAAAGTACCCTAACTTCAACATACAAGACGAGGCACAATTCCCATATTTGGCATTCGAAAAATACACCCAAGTCATGATGGATGACAATGGGGAGGAACGATTCACCCCACAGGCCTTGGCGTAATAGCATCATAAGTCGGGCATCATGACCTTGTTTGATGTCCCTCACTTCGGACATAGCCCATCCATCCATGCCTGATCCTAAATCTTGCTTAGTCGTCTCCATGGAGGATACTTGTGGTTAGACCAAAGGTACAAGATCATCAAGGTGGTCATCTATGAAGTGTTTGGTTTTCCAGACAAAGGATATGATCCAGTGGAGATCATTGAAAATTCTTCTGCAGGCGAATTATACTGGAAGTTCCACACTCATCGAGGGATACACAAAACAATCATTTTCGCGATTTCAGAACACCAGGTTCAGTTTGCAACACAAGTATTGGCGCTCAAATTTATGTACAAGTGTAGGAAGGCTGAATGCCTAGCGGGATTCATCCTGGAATTATAGAGATGCACCATTGAGCATAAGATGGATTGGGTTAAATCCCTAAATCATGAGTTCTTGCAATACTTCCTTGACGTGCAAGACAAGAAAATGGAGGTCTGTTATAGCTGGGTCCTGCCACTGATCGCCATGATCATTTGGAATCCACCACTAGGGTACATGTATGACATTTCCATTCCATAAATTTTCCTAGAACCAAATTTTTTCATTCTCCAGCACCGACAGAACTATGAGAGCCAGGTACCAATCAATACGTCCTTCTAGTAGTGGCACACCAACATGCTCACAACCACAATAGAAGCCTTAAGAATTCCATAATCAATTATGGACATGTATAATGAAACTATAATTTATGAAGTTGATAACCACAACATCATGTTAACCCCCTGTGTAGAGCCGTAGTCGAATGCAGATGTACTCCCCATTTGCATCACACTGGATGATGTTAAAGCAACAATCTCATAATGGACCAATCACCTATAGGCCTTCATGTAATCAAAGCTAGAGATCTTGGAGAAATAGAATATGTGCAAGAAATCAAAGAGTGAGCATGTAGGCTCTATCATTCCCATAGCATCCCCTTGGTTGTCAGAGAAGCAAAAGCGATATTTAACACCAATCCAACAAGTAGAAGAGCGCAAGAAGAAACATCACAAGTAACCGTCTCCCACACCAGACCCATATCTAGATATCGGGGAAGAAGTTAAAGAATATGATCCTACCACAACCACTCCTAACACAAGGACACCTACCTTAGTAAGAAGAATAATTTTTGATGATTACTAGACCCATCTTGAATAGGATCAAGGAAAATATCAAGTAAAAGAAGGGGATCAGAAAGCCTTAGAAGAGTGCACCCAACTAGCTTGAAAAATTAATATAAGCTCGGTGCCTATCCCTATTATCATGGAGAAAATATAGTCCAACCTAGAGGTGACCCAAATCCTCAAGAAGGACAAAAAAAACAACTGGAGGAACTGAAGATGGTCCTACAGATAAACCCCCCAGCACCAGCTGCACATATCTCTGAGAGGTAGGTACTAGTAAAGCATAAGAGCTATGACAACATGAATAAGAGGCCTTCTAGTGTAGGACACTCTAACTCAAGCCCTAGCGATTACCGCAGTCCAACTTCCAGTCATATCGGATAACCAACCTCTACCCTACGACGAGTTAAACTTGGATTTGGTACCCATGGAGGACCTCCAGTATTATGTCACCCATACATTTGTGGAATTGGGTGACTACCACTCTCAGCTAATCCATTATTATGTTATACTGAAGTAGATACATTCCAAGGTGGTACAAGATTGATATGCATTAGAGTCAACCATGGATGCAGAATATTCCATACTTCCAGTCATTGAATCTTCGACAGACAACCAAATACCGCCCACATAGAAAGTTTCCAAAATCATAGATAAAGTCACTCAACTATAACAAGAGAAGGAGGAGCTTCATGCTTAAATCAAACTGGCTCCAACACTAGAGGAGATCGATCTAGCACACAAAATTGAAGTTGCCTAGGTCCTACAACAAGCACAGGAAGCAGTTGCGACCTTGACAAGGGTCGTATACTATAACTTCAATATATGGAAACACCTCTAAGTTGTGCTTGAGTTACAAAATTCAACCAACAAATCAAGGAGTGTGAGGCACAAATTAGTGCGAAGAAAAAATTTTGGTGCATCTTACACCCTCAACGCATAAATAGGCCATGGAAGAGATATCTGGCCTTACCCGAAAGATCACTACTAGAAAAAATGAGCAATAAAATGTTTCATCTATCATCACAGAGGCCCAGGAAGAAGCACATAAACATTTTGAGAGTTTGACTGAGCTTCAGAAAAAGCAATAAAATTCATCACCCTCACCGAACAGGTCAAACCAGATATGGGTAAGAGCACAAAGGAAGTCATGGACCAATATAACAGTCAGCTCAGTGACATCACCGATGACTTTGACGCCATCAAGATGGATTTCCAGAAGTTTTTCAATAGTTTTTTTATGTAGCTAGCTTCAGTGGTAGCCTTGGAACCCTAAGGTTCATGGCTCAATATGAGCCACATCATAGTGTTGGGGACCTATTATCGCCAGAATTATGGGACACGTGTTCCCACACCGAATTATCTAACTGGAAAGATGGGGTGCACCAAGCGAGACATTGCATGGAAAGTTCATTTCATGTGGAAACAACAACATGCTCATGGCAATTTGCATGCCAGTAAAGTTGTGCATAGAATAACGGCTATGAAGGGAACACGAGCCTATTTAAAGGTATTTTTTGTAATGGGTTGGGGTTCCTGTTACTAATAGTAGGTTGTTCCTAAGGATAGTAGTGTTGATATTTTGATGGTTATTGTACTCATGATGTTAAATCTAATGTGTTGAGAAAGATATGGAGCTTTTGGGTATTCCACTTAAGGGATATAGAATGTATTTCAGTCTAGTTCTGATGATAATTTAAAGCTAGTTCCCCCATATTTTGTGTGGAGTATTTTTCTGTCATGTACTATTTATTAATGTATGTTCTGTACAAAGATATGATTGATAAGTTGTTTAATCGATGTTATGAATGAATGAATACTTAATCAAACCAAGATAAATCTCCCATCCTTCCCTACGCACCATGTATGGCGGACATTGTGATTCCTATGCATGTCTCGGGTGAGACTTTATTATGTCTTTAGAATATTGAGTATGTCAATGCTTGTAGGATACTTGTTGGTGAAGCCCTTCGAACCCTGGGTCTGATTGACCATAACCAACACTTCTCAAGCATGCATAAGTAACAAAACATAATGGATAAAGGTTCCTATGTTTTAGAACCTCTTTGCTCATCTACAACCATTCTCGTTTCTCTAATTTCTGCAATCCTCCTTCCCAATTCGAATTTTCAGTTATTGAACAGTCCAATAATGGTATTGGGAATGGAAAAATGAACATCAAGCAAAAAAATTTGTGTAGTCACTAAAATATTCTATAAAAATATGTCATAAAAAATGAATGATAGCCTCTAAAGGTTTCGAGATAATTGTGAAGAGACAATTGACATAAATTTTAACCATAGAAAAGAGGACTCTTACCATAGTCATAGAAGTATATTCCTCCCTTGCTTCCATAACTACACGAGAGGACTTCCCCCACCAACCTCACACATGCATTCAATTATTGGATTTAATAGTCAAAAGGAAGTAATTGGCTTATGTAAGGAACATGGAAGAGAATGGATGAGTTCTAAGGTTGATGCCTAGCAATAGAGGATTTAATCTCCCATAGCCCCCCTTTCCTCTTCCCTTCTAGTGGAATCATATGCCCTCTAGTTATGTTTGCACAACCATCTTGTACCATTTTATTATTTTTCCAACATAATATTTACATATATTTAGAGTTAGCATGGCAAGGAAACCACATGGTCCATATAGAAATATTTACATTATACATGCATATCCATTCACTAGTTGGGCCTTGGCCTTGATCTATGCACTAGGAATCCATTCTAACATATTTAAATCATTTACATAATTTTATTCAATACACTCCAAGTCAAAATAGGGGGTATTACATGTATTATGTGCAAAATAGAGGGTCACATAGAAAAGCATTTTTCTTATATATGGGTCAGAGTGGCATCCTGTAACCCAAAACCACCTCCACTAACTAGATTATTTGACAATGTTCTGACCTAGTACCATGATATTTCCAATACATATGGCCACCACCATCTCTATCCAATGTTATTGAAGTATACTTCTACATTGACCATTGTCGTCTGTGATTTCTATAGGGAAAATACCCATACCATTGTGAAGTGTCATGCCATTTAGGATTTGGAAGAACGATTTGAGAGGAGATATATCTAGTAGAAGAGGAAAACCCTGTTACATATAAGGGAGGGGTTTAAGGAGGATATAGAGGAGGGTATCAATGAGGAATAAAAGGAAACTACATAGGCTCCATTAGGTCCTACAATTGCAAAAAAATAAGGAACATTTACTGAGATTGTCCTCAACTAAGAAGGGTGAGGTGTAGACATTATAGAGTTACAATCCATGCAATCAAATATTTCCCATAATTAATATCTAAATGGGAGACAAGGAAAAGGCATAAAAACACAAACATGGTGAATTTATAATCCTAATACATTGAAGAAACCAAGGATCCATGGATCAATGTGGTAACCTAAGTGGGGCATGTACATGAGCTTATGAGTCACAACCATAAATCCCATAAATAAGGAAAGAACCCCCTATACAAATTGGATTGGATGCAACAAGAAAAAATACATACTATAAAGAGGCCCTAGAGGTGTTAAAGGATGCAATGACCACCATAAGCCCTAATTCCAATAATGGTTTGACTACTTGGAACCTTCTAGAACATTAATGGCAAGAGTGATATAGAGGGTCCCAACAAAAGGTGGGGGAAGAAGTCACCTAATCAAACTGGATTCATGAGTTCTTCCAAACCTTTACTATAATCCTAGATGATGAAGAATTATGGATAAGGTTACAATCAACACCAGATAATCTAATTAATGGGGGGGATGAAGATCACATCTATGCCTCTTTACCTAAAAGGAAATTTTGGTGGATCGACAACAAGAAGAAATCTTATACATGGTAAGAGGTTAAAATGGTTGTTTATATCCATGGGTATGAGGTACAAGTTGTCATGTCGGATATGTGATTTGACATGAACATCCTCCCAAAAATATTGTGGCACATAATGGGTCAGCCATGACTAATATATTCACCTATGTAGTTGTGACGAGCCAACTAATACAAAATTTACCCTATTAGTTGTGTGGAAGACGTTGAAATAAATCTAGGCAGTGTAAAATAATGGTGGTTTTTGAGGTCATCATAATCATTGATGAAAATGACACTTACTCGGAATTGTTAGGGGTCAAGTAGACCAATGATAATGAAGCGATCATAAATTTGAAAAGGGGGGAGATTTCATTAGAAGCCAATACAAATAGTGTGATACAAATGATCAAACCTAATAAGGGGGAAATATATTTGAGCTAGTGGATGATGTGATGGATGGCATTGCAATAGTCCAACTATACAATTTGATTGTATGCATTAAGGGTGTTTACATAAATCCTACTACATATGGAGTGATCACCTACAAGAGAATATGATCTTATGAATTATATAGATAGGAAGCATTCCAATATTGACATCACTCTTAAAGATACAACATCACGAGTCACTATCCAAGTCAATCTTGTGCACCAATATTGAGCCTCGTGTGTTGAGCTAGTTCCTTATAGGAGCCTGAGTTGGACTAAGGAAACTTGGAGTAGAGTATTGATTTGGACTCAAGAATGACTAAGCCTTGTGTGTAAAGGTTAATGACTCATGTGTTTATGTATGTGTTAGGAAATCCTCCCTATGGATAGGTATAATTCCTCTTGGGATATGGACAGGTCCCTAGACACCTAACCCAAGATAGGAAAGAAACAAATGGTTTCTACTTTCTCCTAGACTCAGTTTAACCACAATCCAATACAAGTAAGCCTATGCATTATAAGGATGAGAAGGGGAAACATTTACTACCTCAGTCATGAAGGTTGTCATTGTTTCTCCTTGTTGATCCAAATCCAAGATTGATGATCCAATTAGGTGAGTCTGCAAACAAAAGAAGAGATACAAGCACCTTCCAAGAGCAAGTGGAGTAAACTAAATATATTCACTAATAAGTAAAAAAATACACACATTCAATCATTAGAAGCACAATTTGGGAGAATAGGCCAAGTTTGTTAATGGAAATAAAATAAGGAAACAAAATGAGCCATATACCTAACTTTGTTGCAAGGTATCCTTCAAGCTCTCCTTCAGTAACCCCTTGAGAATCCTAGGATCATAAGTGTTTATGTATTTGTAACTTCGAAAGATATTCTTCTATGTATTACACTTGTAATTTATTATATTCATGATGGAGATGTATTATTCCTCCAATCAGAAGTGTCGTCACTTGTATTTGTAAGTGTCGCAACTTATATTTGATGGGTTATTAGACCACCAGTGTGGGGTCGGCCATGCTTGTGTAATGTGAGTGGGTTATTATACTTCCTTAGGAAGTCGGCCCAGCTAGAATTAAAGGCAGGTTAAGTTGTGTATAAATAGAGAGTGAGTGTGTCTCATTCTATTCATTCACTCACTCATCCAACTCGCATTAGTTGAGAGAGGAGTGCACACAAGTGGAGGAGGAGTAGCTGTTGGAGTTATCTATCTTTGGGTTTGATCACTGTGATCTTTGTATTGGGGCTTATTCTATCTCTGAGGAAGTTGCGGGGTTTTTCACCTTCTTGTTTTTCCCTGAGGAAACTCAGTGTCTCTTGTGTTTATGATTGTTATGTTGTGCTTGTTATTCTCTTAGTAGGATCCTAGATAATGTTTGAATGCATTTATCGAAAAATTAACAATAAGGTCCACCTATTCAAGATTTTTCCTCTAGTTTGAGCCAAGGTATGAGGTCTAATATATAGGTTAGAAAATCCAAACCACTTAGGAGAGGATTTGGGATCAAGGGAGGATTGTTGGGATCAAGGTACCAAATCAAATAGTAAGAAGATGGATTCGAAGGATAGGGTCATCCCTTGAAAATATCATGAGAATCTTGATCCAAAAAATGAGTACAACTCAACAAACAAGATTTTTTCTCCCCTAAAGGGGGCCAAGGAGCGAAAATATCAGATATTTTTTCTCCCCTAACATTGGAAGACTGGGATTTTCACTCCCCTAACACTAGGAAGGGAGCGATAATCTCAAAAGAGGGCTCAAATCAAGGTTGGTTAAGGTGAGTTTGACCTCCAAGTGGCATGGAAGCTTCCCAATGATGACTATGGAGTGGATGAGCCACATGATAGTAGGTCCTAACACCCCAAGGGAGCACCAACTTCATGTCTCTCATGGTGATAAAGAATGAATACCACAAATGATACTCAAAGGTGACAATTTGAGGTATAACAGGTGCCTCCTAAAGTGTGAGGTCACAAATAATCTAATGGCCGAAACACTTTACCAACATAAAGGAAAAAAGGGTATCTGGAAGAGAGATGGATGAGATATGTAGAGAAAATACCAAGCAATATATCAACATCATTCCCTAGGTGAGCATACCCATGGTCGGAATAAACTGACTCAAAATATAGCTACCAACCAATACATTACAGATCCATGATAGTACTGACGCAGGTTACGACCATCGACATACATTGTGGATCCGTACCTAACAATGACTGAGAATAGATCATGGATACAAAAATACAAGGTAGATCCATGATACAATAATAACATAACCATGACCAATACAAAGTGGATATATGTGACAATACAATAGTGAGGTCACCAACATGATGTCTATGTGGGAACCTACTCAAAAAATATCCATCGCAACCTAGGTAAAGTACATAACAAGAGACCCTAGGGTATTCAACCCGAACGCAAAACGATACGATTCTATCCATGTGAATAAAGTACTTGACGTCAAACATGGTAGAAACAACTTGATTACCGGTTAGTGATGTAAACCATTAACAAGTGCGAGAGAAATCACTAATGATGAGAATGACTCCCAAGGTATCCTAGTACATTCCAACGAATGTGAATATATGAGATGAAGTTGAATACTCATGGAATCATTCGATCAAATATCAATGATGTAAACCTACTTTTGGAAGCGAGGAACCTGCGATTGAGGCATGTAGGACCCAAGGTACTGAATGATTTCAAAGTCTAATTCCTAGATGATTTGTTGGAGTTGATAGGAACATACTTGTCGAAGGAGGGCCATGATGTATCCCACATCATCGAAACGAAACCGACACAGGTAAGTGATGTCAAATGTTAGATCAAATGAGTATGGAATAACACAAGGATAAACATAGATAATACTGCAGAGAGGCAGAATTAGGTAAACTTTCCTTGAACATTGGATGGCATGACAAGTGACTTGGCAGCATTGACTCAATGAGGCAAAGACCAAAACATAATGCGACAAAAACTAAGCTATTCTTTAGATGGACCAAAGGAGTAAGTTGACTCATGAATTTGGTATGACCCAGAGGTAAGTAGATTACCCCACTGTAATACAAGACACAAACATGTGTCATGTTCAAGGGTGAAAACAAGCTGCCATTAAGCTTTTCTCAAGAAAACTTAACCCATTCTTCCCAATTTTCCCCACCATGATCGATAAGTACCTCTTTGTTTTGAACAAGCTTGAGGAGGGTAACAGATGCTTGATATAGCTCATCTTAGTATATTCCCTCAACATATGTTTAACGAACCTAAAGAATGAGGGGTTTGGTCCCATATGGACCCTTCGATGCATAGTTTTACGAGTCCAAAGAAGGTAAAATCAACGATCTTTTCACATTTAGAGAGTCTGAAAATGATCAAAACAAGACTCCAAATGGTTCTTTTTCATAAACTTAGTCTCCTCACTCGAAAAAGGATAAAACAATGTGAGAGAGAACTCTTCTAGCCGAGGTTGACTAGAGTATTCCTTTTTCATAACTATTCCAAATGGTCCGAAAAGGGGTAAACTATCACTAAAGATACGTCCTTTCAAGTTCTTTTACAAGTGCGAAAGAGACAAGTTCACTCGACAAACTTTCCACGTTTAAGGAGTTTGAAAAGTGATTAAAGGAAAACTCCATGAAGTTCCCTTTTTGTAAAATAGTCTTAATGAGACCGAAAAAGAGATAAAATACCGCTCAAAAAGATGACTATTTCATGGTTTACTATGCTTGAAAGAATCAAATTATGCACGTGTGTACAAAGTATTCAAAATAGGGAGGTCCCTCCTTCCATTAATCCTGCAAAAGTAGTGGTATCTCGAAATAATAGGTGTTAGAATTCCTCTCAAAAGGTTGAAAAATAACTTGAAAAGAAGTTCTAATGTGAACAAAGGTAAAAACTAACCCATGTGTTAAAATTCATTTGATGGATTTCTTTCTTCATTTCATGCACTTTTGACTAGGTTTTGAGGATCTTGGGAATCCCTTTTTTGCCCTACAGAAATTATCGCACCCTTTCTATGTCAAAAGGAGTGAAAATCTCTTGATTTTCGTGCTTTGTTATACTGATATGGTGCGAAAATCTAAGATTTCCTCTCTAGTATACATTGGAGGGGCACGATACTACGCAAAAAATGAATTTTTTTTCCTTTGAAACTCAATCTTCTTGCCAAAGCTTGAGTCCAAATTTTGACCAAGTGTTTTTTTGGTGATTTGCAGGAGTTTACAAGTCTCAAAAGAAACCATGATCCAATGGAAAGAGAGAGAGCACAGAGGCGATGATGCGGCCTCCCTCCATGAACAAAACACAATAGATTCTTATTGAAATATTTCAAAACTCAAGGAATGAGGAAACAAGGGATTCTTCTAAACCACTTGATAGGCATGTGGGATGTAGATAATCAAGCGTTCAATGCAGGTTCCCATGTCCTTGAAATAGAGTTAGGGGAAATCTATTTTTTGATCATTCTCTTCAAGAGGGGAGTGTCAGCGAGTTTAACTGGTGATTGCGATTCAGAGGAGAGTACAAAAGATCTCATAGCATGGTTTTGCACAACGGGAACTCATAAGACTAGTGGAAAAATTCCAATCAAGAGGTATTTGTTCCGCCTCTACTCACCATTTTTTGCACCATTTCCAAAGTCTCTGAGAGTGGGATCTCACCATGCTACCAAGGCCCAAATATTGTATGCTATTGAGTTCCTTGAACCTAGACTCTTCAACTGGTGTGAAGGTGTGTTGACAAATATGAAATATCAGCTCACTAAGTGAAGGAAGGGGAGGAAAAAAAAATTTGGGTATGGAACCCTCCTGGTTACATTCTTCCTAGAGGAGGTACCTTTTCTATGCCCACAGATTGATGTGCCTGTTAGTCCTCCATCCAAGCCACGGATGGAAACTTGGAACAACCATGCAGGTCGATTGGGGTTCCCCAACTACTCCACTACGATGTTGGTTTCTTTGTGTGGTGGAGACAACAAATCCCTATGATAGAGGATTAACCATATGATGGGATGGATTTTTGTGGGGACCCTGATCTAGTGCTACCTGAGGGAGCACATTGGGATGCTTCAGGTATGTCTCAAGGAAGAAATGAATTTATATGTGTTTTTTAGATTTTTTTTTTAATATTTAATTTTTTTCTTGTACAAATGGAGCTAACATATGTATATGCTATGTCGCATATGTTGGACTGATTCAACCAGTAGGATCCTCTCCACTTCACCGTCGAGGAGAAGGGTATGAGATGGGAGAGGGTGTATCTAGAGGATTTCATGATATAGAGAGGAAACTAGAGGGGATGACCATGGGTGCCCGGCATGGGGATTCATGATGTTCTGTACCATGTCCAGAGGCACAAAGTAGGGGTTCTTGAGAGGATTAGTAGGTTTTTATGTCGAGTGGCCTGAGTGGTCATGTGCTACCATGATCACAACACACCTCATGATGAGGATTAGAGTCTAGATGGTCTAGTAGTCTCTTTTTTTCTTCTGCGACATTTTACATTATGTACAGGCCATGTAGCCCAATTTTGTCCCTAGGTACCTTTTTGGAACTATGATGTGAAACTTTTTCTATGATACATACACGAATCCTATTTTGGCTATTAAATCCCTAAATGTGTTTATTTACATTATGTGTTTCTTCTTCTTATTTACATCTCACGGAGAAATGTTTCATATATGCGCTAGATGCCAATTGAACATGTAATTAGCCAAGGAATAAAAAATCGTGTTTAAATATCTTGGAATATGTTGATATTGAATAAACTCAAATAACCTTTCCAACAGGCATATTCTTCGATAAAGACAAAGCAAAGTGGGATCGCGAATGGAATAAACACGGTTAAGTTGAGACATTACAAGTTGGGAGTCAAGGTAAATTATAATATGGCATATGACAAAGGATGAATATTCGGTCAAGAGTCCTATCACAGCATGGTACTCAACAATGTTATTAGTCACCAGACCTAAGAAAATTCCACCTAAGCTCACTAAGTCGTTGGTGGGGGAATAGACCACCCAATCTGTAGAAGCTAAGTTCTGGGTGTGTCAGCTAGCACAATCAGCAAATCCAGAATACACCAACATCTACGCATCAAAGCACAATTTGGGATAAGTAGTCATGAGTGAAATAAGATACTCACACACAAAAGAATAAAAACTCATAGCACACCAAACTTATGGTACATATATACAAAGTACATGCGTAGGATGACCCTAAGCCTAGTAATTATTAAGGTAGTTCCCATTCTGAGGCTCTCCCAAAGGATCTCCGTCAAAATCAACTAGCTCCTAGGCTCCCTTTTTATTAGACTCGCTTAACGATGTAGGGGCCATACCACATAGACTTGAACTTTCATACCCCTAGTTTATTATATTTTTGGTCATAGGTTAAAACTAGGTCACCTTCATTAAAAATGCGAGGTTGAACATATTTAAATAATATTGAGCCTTGATGTGTTTCTTGTGTGATTCATTAGAAAGAGCGGCATCACGATGGGTCTAGTCCAGTTTGGTCAAGTATAGAAAATGTTCCTCCTCTAAGGTAGTGTTTGGAAATAGTTCGATAGCTAGTTTGAGTGATGGAATCTCACACTCAATAGGTAAAATGGATTCCCGACCATAAACCAATTGAAATGGTGTGAATTTGGTTGCATTTTTTTCTGAAGTTCTACAATCCTAAAGAGATGAAAAAAGCATCAAATGCCAGTTGGATTTATGTGTCACCACCATGCATTGAATCATGGTTTTCAAGACCTTATTGATGGCCTCTACTTGTCCATTAGCTTGGGGATAGTAAGGGGATTAGTTTTCATGGAAAAAACCTAACTTGGCACTCAGTTCAGCCACCATTTGATTCCTAAAATGGGAACCGTGATCAGTAACAATGGATTGAGGAACTCCAAACCTAGAGAAAATGTGGTTAAAGATGAAAAGTACAGTGGTCTCACCATTGTTAGCATATGTAGGAATAGCCTCAACCCACTTGGTAAAAGAGTCAATAGCAATGATGACTGTTATCGGTCAAATTAACACTTCTCCGTTCGTGACAACATTGCCATGTTGGTCACACAAAAGGACACTATGGATGGAAGAGCTTACTTGGCCTTAGATGACTTCGAAGTTGAACCCTACCTTGTTTAGCTCAAAAAAATATTTTTATGACAATTTTAGTATAAAACCACGACCTGTATAGTTGACCCCTACCCATGCCCCTGGTTGAGTTATGCTTACAATGCATGGAATCAATTCTCCATTTTACAAAAGGGCCAACAATGATGACAGGATGCAATGGAGCGGGATGATAGCACCTTTTAGGATAAAAAGCTTGGCAAGGAGGACACTTCTTAATAGCTTCCATACAATCTTTGAAAATGGAAGGCCAAAAATATCTAGCACGCAAGATATTTTGGGCTATAGCCATACTGGAAAGATGAACACCACGTGCTCCAAAATGGCAGTGATTTAAAACATGTTCAAATTCTTCGTGAGTCAAACAATGTCATAGAATAGAATAAATACCATGATGATATAGGGTTTCACCAACAATGAGGTAGTATTTTGCGTGATGGCGAATGTGACAATGATCATCACAAGATAAATCAGACTGAAAGAGTTGGAAGTGGAGATATAAAATAATATCTCTCCATACCAAGGGTCAAACGTACTAATGAGGAACACAGACTCATCGGGAAGAGAGTCAATGGGCTTGACTTCTTCATTGTTACAGGGAATGGCACATATATGCTCCGCGAGAACAAAAGATTTCTTGGATTTAGATTTAGCAAATTCTAAATAAAATTCTTGAAGGATAACAATCCAATGAGAGCACCACCCCCCCCGCACTTGACGAGTAAGCATATGGTACATGGGGTTACCATCGGCGATAATCATTGTCTTGCGAATAAAAATATAGTGGCGAAACCCTTGGACAGATAAAATTGCTGCCAAAGCCAACTTCTCTACATGGGAGTAATGAATTTCAGGGCCAGTGAGGCTCTTATCCAAGTATTAGACCACATGTTTTTGTCCGTCATCAGATTCTTAAACTAACACCATACCAATGGTGGAAGTAGATGTGGAAAGGTAGAGGATATAATCTGTATCATAACTAGGGGGATGCAACATTGGTGCATGTGTTAATGCATCTTTGAGATTTCCAAACAAACATTGAGCTTCATCATCCCATATAAAAGGGACACCTTGCTTCAACAATCACATGTATCCTTGTGTGATTGCTACAAAATTACAAACAAACCGGCACAAAAAGTTTTCCTTCCCATGAAAACTTTGAAGTCATGGGATGTCCGTGGGAAGAGGTAAAGATATAATGGATTCAACCTTTAAAGGATCAATCCTGATCCCATATTTGGAGACTATGAATCCGAGGAGGCATCCTACTTCGACACAAAAGATGCACTTATGAGGTTTAAAGAAAATATTATAGTGGAAAAATCGAAGAAATATGGGTTTGAGATGGTCACTATGATCGTCTCGATGAGATGAATGTGTGGACAAGTCATTGTGGTAAGGATCCACTATGTGCTTGATATCATGGAATGTGTACGACATAACCTACTAGAAAGTGGCTCCATCATTTTTAAGGCCAAAGGGTAGCTTATGATAAGAAAATGTTCCCCAAGGGAAGATAAAAGCAGTTTTGCATTGGTCAGATGAGAGTATCTCTATCTGATTATAGCCAAACAATCCATCCATAAATGAAAAGATGATGCTTCCAGTGCAGTTATCGATAATTTGGTCAATGAAGGGAGTAGGGTAATTGTCTTTTGGAAAATCCTTATTCAAATCCCTATAATCAATGAAAACTCTAATAGTTCCTTATTTTTTCACAATAGGAACAATGTTAGACACCCATTCTATCAAAGGTACAAGATAGATAAAACCAACCTTTAAAATTTTTTCAACATCTGCCTTAATAACCACAGTTTTTCAAGGGTGCATAGGTTGAAGTTTTTCCAAACAGGTTTTGCACCAGGATAAGTTTTGACCTTGTGAAATATGATAAAAGGTTCAATACCTGGAATTTCCTCATAGATCCAATAAAATTGATCGCAAAAATATTTAAAAAGCTGGTATATGTTTCAATATCTTCAGGAGAGCAGTTCTCACCTAGTTGAATGAGTTCCACGACACTCGGTTTCACTGATATGTCAATGGAAATAGTTTGGGTAATATTTCCTAATTTTCCCTCCGATAAAAAAATTTGAGTGAGGATGGGAGATCGAGTATTTTTTACGATATTAGGTCGAGCAAGGGATTTAATGTCATGTTCTATCGTTTGGATGTTAGGAAGGAAATATGATCGATGATGACAGTCTTCCCACAAAGACTCATCTAAGCTCATAACTTCCATAATAGACTCATTCAATGGAAAAGTCTGTAGGAGGTAACCTAAATATGGAATATCTCTATATATAAGTATACGGGTCACAGTTTTATACTAAAATGTTGGGTGTGTTATATTTCTTCACATGGTTCCGAAACGACACGGAGCGCAAATTTTTTTTGGGTTGTTTTTGCTTTTTTGTTGTTTTGGCCCATTGTATTCTATCTAATCCCGGTAAAGGGATTAGGGTTGTAACCTAATTTCGGGTAAACGAATTAGGGTTTTAGATGCTGCGCAATACCATATATTGTATTGTAAATGGTTGAGAAAACATATAATGAAAAGAGTTGTGTGGCTCTAAGTTTTGCTAGTTTTTTCTCGATTAAGGGTTTCCAGGTGAAAATCTTTGTGTTATGCATGTGCCATTGTGTATTTTATGTTAATGCTTAAGAATCTATATGAGTTTTTACTACATTGTTAAGGTTTAAAACTTACATTTGGTATCAGAGCATTATTGGGTTCAGAGGGACACCTTTGTTTCCAAGGGTTTGGCTTGATCTCGGATTTGTGATAAACCTGGTTTCAGTAGGAGCTTTGCAGCGGTGATTCTTTTGTTGAAAGAATGGCGAGCACTTCTAGAATCGAGATTGAGAAATTTAACGGTTAGAGATTTGAGCTATGGAAGCTCAAGATGGAAGATCTTCTGATAGATAGAGAACAATGGATCGCAGTAGATCCAGGTACCATGCCCACTGGTATGGTAAAAGAAGAATGGGATAAGCTGGAAAGAAAAGCAAGGAGCACCATTCGCCTTTGCCTCTTAGATTCGGTGTTGATGAATGTATCTGGAGAAGACAGTGTAAAGAAGCTGTGTGATAAGCTGGGAAATTTGTATCAATCAAAGTCCCTGGTAAATAAGTTACTTCTTCGAAAGAAATTGTACCTTCTAAGGATGAATGAAGGAGACTCTGTGTCAGAGCATCTAAATGCCTTCAATACTCTGGTAAGTCAGTTGACATCTATTGGTATTAGGATTACTGGTGATGAAAAATGTATTAGTTTGTTGTGCTCTTTGCCAGTTTCATGGGATAGTCTGGTTATACCTGTTGGGAGTAATGCAACCAACCTAAATTTTGATGATGTGGTTGCATCCCTGTTATCGGAGGAAATGAGGTGGAAATCCATGAACAGTTCAACTAGGGATGCCTTGTTTGTGAGAGGTAGCCCTGCAAACAAATCTAAAAATAAATCTTTAGGTGGTAAATCTAAATCTAGAGGGAGATATAAATCTCCAGGACCTTCTGTACGAAAATGATGGAAGTGCGGTAAAGCTGGGCACTACAAGAAGGATTGTAAATCCAAAAATATTGATAAAAGCAAAGGATCTAATGATGCTCCATCCGCAGATGGGAAAGAATCTATAGAGGAAGGAGGAGATGTGTACTTGGCATCTTCAAGTACACATGCAGAGCATGATTCGTGGTTGATTGAATCAGGTGCATCTTTTCATATGACTCCTCACGGGGAGTGGTTTTCTGAATATGAAAAGTATGATGGAGGTGATGTATTCCTGGGAGACAACTCAGTGGCGAAAATCATAGGTCGAGGAAAGATCAAGCTACTGCTCAATGATGGAAGGGTTATAACTCTTCCTGGGGTTCTACACATTCCAAAGCTGGCTAGAAACCTTATATCTGTAAGTAAAATGGATGATGCAGGTGTGAAAACTATATTTGAGAAGAAATCATGCAAGATGGTTCGAGGATCAATGGTGCTGATGAGGGGAGTTTGGATTGGAACTCTATACAAGTTGTTGGGAAGCACCTTTAATAATGGATGTAATAGTAGTATTGTTCTTGAGGGTAAAAATGAAGGATACAGAGTCCTTACTGTCTCTAGAGAGAAGACAATGCTATGGCATCGAAGGCTGGGACATATTGGAGAGAAGGGTCTTCGACTATTACAAGGTAAAAGTATGGCTGAAGGCATGTCTGATTACACATTAGATTTTGATTTCTGTGAACATTGCTTTTATGGTAAACAAAATCAGGTAAGATTCTCATCTGGTGTTGTAAGAGCTAAAGGAATCTTAGAGTTAATACACAGTGATGTGTTTGGACCTGTGCATGTTCCATCACTAGGTAAATCTGTGTATTACGTTTCATTCATAGATGATTTCTCAAGGAAAACATGGATTTATTTCCTACGTAAGAAATCTGAGGTTTTTAATAGATTCAAAGAATTTAAGGCTCTTGTAGAGAATCAAACTAAAATAAATTAAAAAATTAAAAAAATTAAAAAAAAATTAAAAAAAAAAAATTTATTAATAAAAAAAAAAATTTAAAAATAAATAAATAAATAAATAAAATACTAAGAACAAATAACGGTGGAGAATTCTGTAGAAATGAATTTGAGGAGTTATGTAAGACATGTGGAATAGCAAGGCAAAAGACTACTCCATACACACCTCAACAGAATGGGGTTGCAGAAAGGATGAACAGGATGTTGATGGAAAAGGCAAGGAGTATGCTCAGTGGTGCAGGGCTAGCACAACAATTCTAGGCAGAAGTTGTTGACATTGCGTGTTACTTGGTAAATAGGACACCCACATCAGCGTTGGTTGACAAGACACCTCATGAGGCTTAGACTAGTAATAAACCCTCTCTCTCACATCTCAGAGTGTTTGGGTGTGATGCTTTTGTGCATGTTCCAAAGGATAAAAGGAGCAAGTTGGATAATAAAGCAGAAAAATGTATCTTCATTGGTTACAAGGATGGAGTGAAAGGTTACAAGCTGTGGAACCCAGTAAAAACAAAAACCGTTTACAGTCGAGATGTGATCTTCAGAGAAGTTGAAAACACTTCCAGGATTGAAGATGTACCAAAGGAAAAGGATCCATAGAAACTACAGTTTGATATTAAGGATGAAAGAGGGGTTTCATTTGAGGAACCAGATTCGTCTGAATCAGATGAAGAGGCAGATTTGTCTGAATCAGATGAAGAGGTGGAACCACAGACTCCGGTATTGAAGAGATCTGACCGAGTAAGAAGGCAAGTTGAAAGGTATAGTCCACCTGATTTTCATTCTAATTTTGTGTTACCTATTACTGATGATGATCCTAGAACTGCTAAAGAGGCAATGGATTCAGAAGATAGTAAACTATGGAAGAAGGCCATGATAGAAGAAATGGATGCCTTGGACAAAAATGAGGCATGGGATCTAGTTGAGTTGCTAGAAGGAAGAAAAGCTATTGGGGGCAAATGGGTATTCAAGAAGAAGTTAAATGCAGTAGGTAAAGTGGAGAAGTACAAGGATCGACTAGTAGCGAAAGGTTATTCCCAAATTGAGGGCATCGATTTTGGTGAGATTTTTTCACTTGTTGCAAAATTGACTTCTATTAGATTTCTTTTATCTATTTATGCTGCTTTTGATCTTGAAGTAGAACAGATGGATGTGAAGATGGCATTCCTACATGGAGAACTTAATGAAGAAATCTATATGAAGCAACCAGAATGGTTTGTGGTGAAAGGTAGAAAGGAGCTTGTCTGTAAGCTAAAAAAGTCCCTCTATGGATTGAAATAATCTCCAAGAATGTGGTATCAAAAGTTTGATACTTATATACTAGGACTTGGTTTCTCAAGAAGTAAAGCTGATCACTGTGTTTATTTCAAACTAATTGGTGATCATTTTATTTATGTGATATTGTATGTTGATGATATGTTGCTAATTGGAAACAATAAGGAAATCATCAAGGATGTCAAAAATCAGTTGTCGTCTGAATTTGACATGAAAGATCTTGGTGCTGCAAATTTTATTTTGGCCATGGAAATAAAAAGAGATCGAGAAAATAGGAAACTCTGGTTGAATCAGAGGAAATATGTTGAGACAATATTGAAGAGGTTTAATATGCAGGAAAGCAAACCAGTGAAGGTGCCCATTCCTATAGGTGTAAGGTTATCTACAGAACAGTGTCCCACGACACAAGAAGAGGTAGAGGACATGTCTCATGTTCCCTATGCTAGTGTTGTTGGTAGTTTGATGTATGCCATGGTCTGTACTAGACCAGATATAGCCCATGCAGTGGAAGTTTTGAGCAGATATATGTCAAAACCAGGAAAGGAACATTGGACTGCAGCAAAGAGGGTCTTCAGGTATTTGCGTGGCACTATAGATTCTGCAATCTGCTACCAAGGAAGACCCAGACTAAACAGAGAGATAGATATACAAGGATTTGTTGATGCTGACTGGGCTGGAGATCTTGATCACGGAAGATCTACAAATGGCTACGTTTTTAATTTATTTGGAGGAGCAATCAGTTGGATGAGTAGAAGACAAGCTGTAGTTGCACTCTCAACTATAGAAGCTGAATACATGGCAGCTACCCATGCAAGTAAGGAAGTTGTATGGTTGTAAAGGTTGTGTTCAGGTATTGGTTTTGTTCAGAATACAGTGAAGATAGGCTGTGATAGCTCAAGTGCAATCTTTTTGGCAAAGAACTCTGCTTATCACTCAAAGACAAAGCACATTGATGTGCAGTACCATTTCGTCAGAGACATGGTTGAACAAAACAAAGTGTTGCTGGAGAAGGTTGATACTTTGGAAAATGTTGCAGACTCTTTGACTAAGTCTGTGAGTACTCAGAAGTTCTCTTGGTGTAAAGAGAACATGGGCATTGTTGCCCTGAACTGTTGAAGTCATAAATTTCTCCTGTATGTGAAGAGAACAACAAGTGGGAGAATGTTGGGTGTGTTATATCTCTTCACATGGTTCTGAAACGACACGAAGGGGGCCATTAGGCCCCCGGAGTCCGTGCGGAGCGCAAAATTTTTTTGGGCTGTTTTTGCTTTTTTGTTGTTTCGGTCCATTGTATTCTATCTAATCCTAGTAAAGGGATTAGGGTTGTAACCTAATTTCGGGTAAACGAATTAGGGTTTTAGATGCTGCGAAATACCATATATTGTATTGTAAATGGTTGAGAAAACATATAATGAAAAGAGTTGTGTGGCTCTGAGTTTTGCTGGTTTTTTCCCGGTTAAGGGTTTCCAGGTGAAAATATCCGTGTTATGCATGTGCCATTGTGTATTTTCTATTAATGCTTAAGAATCTATATGAGTTTTTACTACACTGTTAAGGTTTAAAACTTACATAAAATTGTTATAAAAAATAAGTTTTTTGAGCTGAAGAAGGTAGGGTTCAACTCCTAAGTCATCTAAGGCCAAGTAAGATCTTCCATCCATAGTGTCTTTTTGTGTGACCAACAGGGAAATGTGGTCACGGATGGATAAGTGCTAATTTGTCCGATAATAGTCAAGCCAATCAAACAAAGGCCATACATATTAAACCCACGGTATAAGGAAAAATTCAGGTCTAAGATCGACAGAATGCTTGATGCATGAATCATTGAGCCTATCGAAGAGTCATAATGGATCAGTCCTATGGTAGTCCAAGACAAGAATACCGGTGAGATTCAAATTTGTATAGACTTAAGAAAATTAAATGTTGCTTGTCTACATGATCCTTTTCCAACTCCATTTACAGATGAAGTGCTTGAGAATGTCAGAGGTCAAGAAACATACTCCTTCACGGATGGATTTTCTGGATACCATCAAATAAATATTTCCAAGGAATACCAACACAAAACAACATTTGCAATAGAGTGGGGTTGCTTCCAGTATACAGTAATGCCATTTGGCTTAAATAATGCTACCGCAATTTTCTCAAGGGTAGTTATTATTGCTTTTAAAGAATTCATCCATAAGTTCCTGGAAGTTTATTTTGATGATTGGATAGTGTACGATTTGCTTAAGAACCACATTGAAAATTTGAGGTTGATGTTAGAATGTTGTAGAAAATAACAAATTTCTCTGAATATGAAGAAATGCATATTTTTTCTCCATTTGGTATACTATTGGGTCATGTAGTCTACAAGCAGGGATTATTGGTGGATCCTTCCAAGATTGTCATTATAGTTGATCTACCTCCACCTACTTTAGTTCAACATCTAAGAACAACTCTAGGTCACACAGGATATTACAGGAAGTTTATCAAGGGCTATGCTCAGATTACAGCACCGATGGAAAAGTTACTCAAGAAAGATGTAGAGTTTCAACGGAATGAGGAATGTCAACAGAGCCTCGACACGCTGAAGAAAAAAATGGTCACAGCACCTATTCTGGTATTTCCCGACTGGAGAAAATAATTTCATGTACATGTCGATGCTTCATCTGTTGCTTTGGGGGCGGTGCTTGCTCAGCTAGGCGAGGCTTCTATTGACCATCCTATTGCATTTGCTAGTAGAAATTTGTCCACTGCAGAAATAAACTATACTATGACAAAGAGGGAAGGGCTCACCATGGTTTATGCCTTGTAAAAGTTTAGACATTATTTGCTAGCAGGTCATTTTAAGTTGTTTATAGACCATTCTGCTTTCAAGTACCTTGTCAATAAGCCAGTGTTGGGGGGGGGATATTTGTTGGTGGTTACTACTATTTCAAGAATATGATTTTGAGATCGTTGTCAAGACAGGAAGGTTGAATGTAGGCCCCAACCATATATCAAGGTTAGAAACAGGAGAAGAACCAACTAGTTTAGAAGATAATCTCCCAAATGTGCAGATATTTTCGGTAAGAATGGTTGATGAGTACTTTCAAGGTATTGTCACATTTTTGTCCACGGGAGAAGCACCAGAAGGGTATATGACTACCCAGGAGAATCAACTAGTTGTTAAATATGCATATTACCAGTTGATCGTTGGTCAGTTGTACAAGCTAGGACCGAATGGGGTACCGCGTCGTTGTGTTTTGGAGCACGAGTGACCAATCATCTTAGCCGAGGCACATGATGGAGTGGTGGGAGGCCACTATGAAGGAAAATCTATTGCGCAAAAGTTTTTAAGAGTAGGATTATGGTGTCCTACCCTTCATAAAGATGCTAAAGAATATTGTCAGAACTGCGACTGTTAACACCTAAAAATAGCTCACATGCAACATTTCGAAGATTCATCAAGGCATCATCAACATAAAGAATGCATCTCACCACATGCAACCTCAATAGATACAAAACATAGCATGATTCTATAAGTGCCAAGGAATAGTCAAAACAAAGGGTAGCACCGGTAATACACAATTGACCCGCGCTATAGCGCATGTTATCTGAACAATGCCCGCACTACGCCCACACAACTTTTCCTTTGATAGCCACACTACTGTCAAAATGGTGGGACCACTCACTCCGAGCGGCACATCTAAGACCCATTCCTCCCGAAATATCCGAATCCGCCTCCTCACACACTTGCTGGCATTAATCAACCCCCCTTGTGTACTTTGGAACTAGTTCATGAAGGAGGAGAGTTCACATTTGGATCTATTTTTTTGTTAGCCACCTCTTGGCCTATAAAAGGAATCCATTGACATGCATTTTTTTGGGAGAAAATAGATCTAATTTATGCTATTGGATTTGAGTTGTATTTTCCTCATATCTCACCATTTCCTACCATTGTGAGCATTCCCAAGCTCCCTTTCCACCTTCCTTCAAGGGGAAAGTGTTTCCCTCCATTGTTCTACCATCCACTTAGCATTTAGTTTGGACAATAAAGGCATCCCTAAGGGAGATTGTTGGCTTCCCTTGAATCTCAAACCTCCTAGGTGTTGTACATCTATTCCAATGGGCAATACAAGAGTGGTTTAACATACCTATGATTGTTATTGGACTTTGCATTCTCCCCCTATCTCTTTCATTTTGTTTTTTTTTATCATATTTTTTTGTTTGAAAGTGAATCACACTAACAATCTCTTGCAGGATCACTTGGAGGAATACCAGCCACACACAAAATGGGCTCCAAGGACTGAGGCCTTGCTACAACCTACAAGGCTTAGCCCCTTACCAAGTAGAAGAGTGCACTTGTGTAAATATTTTCCACAACAGTTCTAATGACGACCATACTTATGTTTGTTCATTTGTATTTAAACTAGGTTGTTCTATGCCAAGTATCTAATTCTACACACAATAGTTCTAATGACGACCATAATTATTTTTTTTCATTTCTATTTAAATTAGGTTTTTCTATGTTAAGTATCTAATTCTGGGTATTTATCACTTGTAGGAGATCAGGTATTCCACGTCTTGCTTCCATAAATTGGCCCCATCATAGCCACAATTTATTTTTTTACACAACCAAGTGGTTCCCGACGTCTCTGTCGCGCTGACAATGCGGAAATGACTCAGAAAGTCGCGTGCACAGCGCAGGTTACCAATGTTATACCTGTGCTACACCGCTCATTGCATCAGCATGAAATGTCAGTGTATTACCTGCTCTACTAGCGTGTCTATTTTGTATTAACCCGTGTGTTCTGCACGACAGAGTGTGGTTTCACTGTGCTACTATTATTTTTTTGCTTTTTATCTGCATAACTTAGCTTGGCAGTCCAAATACTGCTCACTAGTGAATTTAAATTAAGGATAATTTGCATAATTGCTTAATACTTTAGTAATTAGTTCACCTAGACCAATATTTGGAAGTAAAGAGTTCATCTCTCTTGAAACATACCTTGGTAAAAAAAATTGAGGCTTTCAATGGGCCCCATTGTTGTCACTAGTATTCAAGACCATTTTTTGTTTATGCATCAATTGACATGTTTTTAGTAGTATTGCTAGTGTAGAATACACTTTTTGCACACAAGAAAGCACCTAAAGACCCTTGTCTCCCAAAGAATGCTCTTCACCTCGCACTTCATGTGACCTTAGTGAATGAGAAAAGGGTGAGAAGGGTGAAATACCTCCATTTCACACTTAGTTATAATCTTGATTTGCAAAGCATTATTAGCTTCTTTTAGAGTTAAGAGTACATATTACTTGATATTCTATTCTATTCTATTTAATTTGTCGATATCAATTTGCTTTCATCACATGTGTTTACACCACTAGCACACACTAAGAGACCTAAAGACTCTTCCAATCCAAGTATGCTCTTCCCCTCACACTTCATGTGACCTTAGTGAATAAAAAAGGTAGGGATTGTGAAATACCTCTCTTACACTCCATAAGTAAACACTCAAACCCCTTAAAATCAACACTGTAATTGTCTTAACCAACTAAAATCCTCCACCAGAGGTCATAATACAATATTTTAGTTAGGTAGAATTGATTGGGCTAGGCATCCATTAGTGCCCACCAATCTAGTTTCATTAGCAATATTTTGAAACATAGCATTGTTTTCCTTTAGGGTACTTACAAAATCTTGCTATAAGCAAGTGTTAAAATAAAACCCAGATCAGAAGTGCGTTATGACCAAGGAAGTGAACACCGAGGTATAGTTTCCCTGCTCTCCCCTACAAGACACTTAGCTTGTTGTAGGGAGATGACACTATACTGTGCAAGCCAAACCACTGATCCACACTTGACGCAAGGTATCTTAGTGGCCCAACTTAAGATATCACCAAGGAGCAATTTTGAGTGCAATTGACTCCTGAAGTTAGCTATTTCCTTTGGGAGGTTTTTCCAAGTATTCTTGATTGGAGCATTGGCCCCATTTCTAATAGAACTATCTCTTTTGTTACCTCCACTAGTCGATTGGTGAGTGGATACCATTATCACCATTAACTGTGATTTTGGGAGGCCTAGTTACATTTGAGAGGAAGGATGTTAGGTCTTCTAGGGAATTTACATTTATTGTGTCACTTAACTACAAGTCCACTAACTCATAATAAAAAGAACTTACATGTGGGAAATCATGCACTAAAACCAACATTGCACATATCACTCACTTATCGCACCATTGTGAATCTATTGTGGTTGGCATAATTTTGCATTTGTCCAATTGTGTTTAAATTCCACTATCACTCTCATTTGACACAAACCCTTCACCATTGAGGAAAAAAACAACATCTCAAGACAGTCTCGTAGACTGTAAGGCCTATCCCCTCTCTCGAGGGGGGTTTTTACACCTTCCCCCCGTATTACATGTAGAAGGAACTCAAGTCGAGGTCATTCCTAGGCCACATTGATAGGGTCATCTGGTCGAGGACAAGCCTCACTAAGTGCATTTTATCCACTCGGAGAAACTATTAATTATACCAGTTCTTCCCCCATCGGAAGCAGTACCCTATTGGCTTCTCCCCAAGGAGATCCCTCGGTTCCATTCAACCCATCCTCCCTCATAGGAGGTCAACTATTGTTTACAACACCACCTGGGTATCCCCCTCGTGGAAATCACATCCCACATACAATGGAAATACCAATCATCCCTACCTTGCCATTTATGGCTAGTTTAAATCTACCTGATTTGGCCAAACTGACTAATGATCCCATTGCTCATGATGCAACATGGCCATCTATGCCAGATAAGACTCCCTCTGACATTCCAAAATTTGAAGGGAAACAAGGAGACAATCCCGCCAACCACGTCATGTCTTTCCATTTATGGTATTCATCTAACAACATAGTGGATGACCCCATGAGGCTCCGCCTCTTCCAGCGTACCCTCACCGGAACGACAACAAAATGGTACATAAAACTCACAAGTGGAGCCTATTCCACATTTGCAACATTGGCCACTGCATTTGCTATGTACTTCCAACTTCCGATCTGGCATGATCTAGGCCTTGGAATTCTCACGGATTTTCATCAAAACACTTGCACCCACATCGCGGACCACATCCCTGAGTGGCGTAGATGCCGCATGTTATGCAAGATTGAAATACAACCTCCCTTATTGTTGTATTGGTTTATCGAATCTCTCCAACCCGCCATAGCTAAAGATGTTGCCACCTCCATGCCGCAAAGCGAGGAAGAGGCCATTATGAAAGCGCAAGATTTTGATCTTATATATGCACAATATGCATAACTTTACATAATCCTCCCTGATGCCCCTCGGCATCGGTCATTGGATCCTACACCTTCGGGCTCGTCACATTTAGTGGATGGAATTAATGGGTCCATTTCCCATTGAGGAAAGGTTCCTCCTAACATTTCGGCTCCATTCAACATGGTTTCGTATGACCCATCCATGCCACCTACATCGGTACCCCATCCATCGGTACCGACATCATCATTTGGTCAATTACAGTATGGACAATATTGTTCTACATACCCAAATGTTAGCCAAGCGATGACGGTTCCTCCACCGCCAATGACACAAGCCATTCCTACATCCACCTCTTTTGGAATGCAAAAATCATTTATCCCACCCCCAGGGTATAACCCATACTATCCTTTCTCATTCCCAACTGGTCAACAACCTCCCCCCCCCACATGGGGGTAAACCTATTTCAACCTACTTATTCTCAACAAGCTCAACAATTCAAGCTTGAACGTCGTACAACCCTATAATCCACAGATTGAGGGGAATAACAAAGGTAAAAACAAACTGAATCACCAGCCGGGGAAAGGGGGCATCCCCCCTCCCAAGAAAAACCAGAATATAGGTAACCAAAATGAAGGGACTAACAATCCCCCCAAACAAGGGAAGAATCCCACCCTCAGAACCAATTATTGTTGCTCCATTTGCAGCGATTATGGCCATTACACACATCATTTCCATCTTATCCCCGACTACCAACAATTAGTTGAGGCTAAAAAGAATATGGTGACAAAACCTCCTCAAGTAGCGAATCCTCCACAATCACAAACTGTCGTGTTACAACAACCCTTTGTGAATCAAGGGGAATTCACACAACAACAAGACACTCTCCCACCCGACGATGGATCTTTTCAAAATATGTATACATTGGATGTAAAGCTTTAGACGCGATGCATAGGTTATGACGAGCCTTCCACCCCCCAAGTGGAAGACCTTCCTATCCCCTTGGGGGGCCCTCTATAGATACCATGCCCGAATACTGAACAAATCCAACGGATTTCGAAAGTTTCACTTTGGCATACCCCTAATAACCCTCACATGAAAGTTTCCCACAATTACAGTATTGTGGATGACTTGGATCAATCCCCTATAGATATGTCCACATTAGAAGTGTTACAGTCTTTCCCAACACAGAGAAAGTAATTACTCAATGCACTTGGTGCTCTCGACCCTTCCAACTCGCACCACATCATATTTGATCGCGACAAAGGTGATTTGTGAGTACCATCATCAATCACATTTCAAGTTCCACTTACGGTAAAAAAATTCACGATCCATTGTTGTATCATCGATGAAGGCGCATTCACTTGCGTCATGTCCGAGAAAGTCTGGAAACAATTAGGATCTCTTAATCTATTCCCCTCATCTATCACTCTTTGCAGGTATGATGGGAGACCATTCCAACCAAGAGGATTGTACCAAAATGTCCCCATAGAGATGGGGGGAAAAATGGCTATGTTTGATATCGAAGTAGTCAATGTTGAACTCGACTACAACATCCTCTTGGGGCATAGTTACATGTACACCATGAAGGAGGTAGCCTCCTTGATATTTTGTATCATGATGTTTCCCTTAAATGGGAAGGTAGTTACCCTTGACCAGCTTAACTACTATGACCCCAACACCACAAGCAATCTAACAATGTCCTAACGACTGTATTGGGCGATGAGAAACCATATGTTGACATTGTCCCCATCATCTACAAGGAATCCAATTTGTTAGGAGTATATTTACGACCACCACCTAAGATCCTTACATCGATCGATAACCTAATGTGCACAATTTTCATCGTTAAAAATGGATCCACCTCCACCTCAACACCGTCATCAACACCACTGCTAAGTCATGGCATTGAACAAACATTGAGTCCATCGGTACCACCAATTTTTCAAATCCCATTCTTGTATCCTCCCACGAGTGTACAAGGGATGCTGGTTATGGCTCAGTTAACTCTACCTGGGATAACTTTGGGAATCTCGGTTTGGTACCTTACACCATGCTTCCCAGAGATGGATTCTAAACCAATCACCCATTATGATTTTATTCATGTTTCAACTAGTATGGTTGCAAGGACCATAACACATTCAGTTACGATAACCCAACCTATGACATCCGCAAATAAACCACAATCGATCATCGCTAAGAACACTAATGGGGGCACCAAAAAACCGAATTTGAAAGGTCCCCTATTACCTAACCCACCATCCAACTCAAAAGAAACTGCTAAGCCTAATGTAGGGGGAATCAACTAGAAGGAGTTAAAATCCCCAGTTTTGATCAATACTCCCATTCAAAGGGTTACACCGTCGTGTTCTCATTGCGGGATGCAAGGCCATGCAACCAACTTATGTCCTACTCTACCAGAACTAAGGAATTTGATCAACACCCCTGTTAGCATAACTCATTCTCCATCAACGGTAAGAGGTGGAACACCTCCCTTGTAGACATCCAAGTCCAAAACATTGCTTACAAATCACTAATGTTCCATATGCTCCCATTATGGGGCACTATATGCACCATTTACCCAAACTCCCTTGATCCTAAGAGGTGTTGGCAATTGTTCGTCTCACTCAAGTAACGATTGAATAACCCCCTTTCATAATCCATGAATCAACATCCATTAATGTGGTCACCACAACAGCGTTACCGTCAGCATCCCCTCCTACAGAAGTTCCACTAGCTTGGGAAAATGTGATAGAGCCTATACCTTCACAATAACCGTCTAATCTTATGACAACACCGCCGCATGATGAATGCTCTTCCTATGGGAATTCCACGCATATGATCCCTCCTAGTGCCATCACATGCATCATGGAGCAAATCAATACTGAGGAAGAACAAGAACACTTTCATCCACGCATACCAAGACCTTACTGATATTGTGGAGAGACCACCTGCTTGTCCTTTGAATGCCCCATTTTGTGTGTTAAACGAAAAGCTCCTCTCAAACTAATGATAATGCAAGATCAATTACAACCCCTTTGTATAACCCCTCAAAGGTCACCAAACAAGGAAGTAACACCGAACTTACCAAATACCATCGATGTTGAATCTCCTTTAGTTGATATCCTCACTTGCAGTGATTCCTTGTCTTCCGACGAAGACACAGACCACCTGCAAGCATTCCCCAAAAATTAAAAAATCAATAGGGGGATTTACCCCCACAACACAAACAAGATATCCAACACCAACCATTGATATTCTTATTTGTGTCCAAAAATTTGCTTCCATTTCACATTAGCTCGAATTAGAAAGTAAAACTACCTCTCTTCTTAAAATTGAGATGGCCTCCCAGTCGAACATCTACATAGGCCCTATGCGAATGGTGCCATTCGATGGTCCAAATATTTAGCATATGTTTTATGGGTTATCTCCACACCCAGAAGTTTGCTCCCCACTTATCCCATGACATTTTCCGCAAAATATACCGCTAGGCACCACGACACCTCCTCATCGGAGACGTCCTATATTGTCACAGTATCGACACTATTCTTCGACGATGTCTAACACATGAAGAAGCTGAACAAGTTCTCAATGATTTCCATAGTGGTGCATGTGGCAGACACCTCTCCATATTAGCCACATCCCAAAAAATCCTGCGACTAGGATATTTTTGGCCCTTTGTATTCAAATATTGTGTCTATGATGTCAAATGGTGTGTGAATTGTCAAGTATTTTCCTGTAAAACACGGTCTCCCCTGCACCACTCCATCCATCCATCACTACTGGTCCATGTTGCAAATGGGAAATTGACTTTATGGAATTTCGATCGGCTTCAACCCAAGGTCACCACCATATAATCATCATTGTTGATTATTTCACCAAATGGGATGAAGCGATGCCCACATTTGAATGTAAAGCAGTGACCGCTTCATGGTTTTTCTTCAACAACATCATCTTCCACTCCGGTTTTCAAAAATAAAATTGTATTTGACATCGGAAGACACTTCCTTTACGATATGTTTGAATAATTGTTGTGGTTGTTCAGCTTCAAATACGAATTTTCAACCGCTTACTACCCTCAGGAAAATGACCATGTTGAAGCTGTTAACAAAATCCTCAAAACTATGCTCCAACACATAGTGGAAAAAAATAAAACCAATTGGAACCACATGCTCTTTCCTACCCTTTGGGCTTGTCTCACTTTGGTCAATACTGCCATAGGGTTTACCCCTTTTCATCTTTACAATGGTGTAGAAGGCGTCTATTAACACCCAAATTAACCCCCAAGGTTGTAGAGAAGGAAATTCGGGGTAACCACTAACCAATCTTTAGCTTGTGATACTGACCCAACACAAACAGAGAGGGCTCTCTCTATAAGCTCATGAAAAAACTGCAATAATCAAAGGTGTCAACAATGAAAACATACACCAACATTCATCATTTAGGATATTCAATTACAACATATAGAAGATCAGATTTCTGCTAGAAACAAAATGGTTTAGACGTCATTTGGCTGAAACACATTAATCTTTATTTGGGCAATCGAGTCACATTAAACAAATCTTAAAAATTATTCACAAAGGCTCCACGGATGCATTCACATAGGGGAGAAGTAGTAAGCAGCTAGTAGTCAAAGAGATTTTTATTGGTGAAACAGAAGAGAAAAGAAGAATCCATTGATGTAAGGCATACGATGATGAATCCTACACCAACTTTAGCAGAGAATAAATGGTGAAATACTTGGAATGAGATTAAGTACAACATAATTTCTATGAATTCCACTTAACTACTACACTACACCAAGTATGAATAAATATTACAGACATGGAATAACGATGAAAGAAGCACAATTAAAATGGGAAAAAGAAAGACAGACTACCAGACCAATTACACAAGAATCCCCAAAAAAACGCAGGCTCGGCTCTACAAACTTTATTTAAACAACTCAAAATGTCCTACAGACTGATTCTCAAAACTCCAAAAGTTTTCAAATAATATTTTTCAACCTTTTTGTCTTCAATTACAATGAATTCATAGATGTTGCTCGAGCTCTAGGCTCAGCTCTCTTCAAAACAGAAAACAGTTACAATTGTTTGACACCTATTCGACAGCTAATCAAGGCATCTTCGCCGTTACAATTTCCAAACAGACATAGGCGGTATAGGCCTAACTGCTTTTTTACATTTACTGGCCTATTTTACTATATGACCAACTACTTGAAAAAAAAAAGAACAGAAAATTGACAACTCCAGCTTGCTGCTTCCATTTCTTGCTGATCACTTACCTGATACCTTTGAGCTTCTAACCTGCTGGTGGTGAGATATAGATGCCGTAAGAACGCCGCCACCTTAGTCCTGGGTTTTCACCTGATCATACCAGTCGAGAAAATCACCTATGTCGAGGGAATCCTTTGTTTGGGCTTTTTTCGGTGGGGGAGCATGGGGCGTCTCTTTAGTGGGGAGTATTAAGTCTTTGACAATGTCCGCATCCTAGCGGGTTTTCTACTCGTCTCCTTCATGGGTTTCTTCCCCTCCTTTCTACTGCTAAAAACTCCAACATTTCTGTCGCTTCTTGGGATCTTCTGATTCGTTGCCGGAAGCGTCTTCCACATGGTCGAAAACCACAGGCGGTAGAGGAATAGGATCCTCCTCTATCTCAAACAATACATGCTCTAGAACAATTATTATTTCAGCTCCCTGATCTCTTTCCATGCTCCGGTGCTAACTACAAAAATATCCGAATAGTTGAACTCGTCACCTTTTTGGAATTGGACGTGAATTTGGTTTATAATGGTTGATAATGATGATGTCCCCATGCGAATCATTCAGCCATGATTCTCTGACTTAGACCTTCCAAATGATTTAGTATGATGACTGATGCAAGACACGTTTGATCGTGCTTTTCGGGCCATACAGAAAAGACATCTGACGGTGCTGAGGTGGCTCAGCCCATGTGGAAATTATTGATTTGTAGTGAAAATGTCTTTCACCTATGAAAAATCATGTCTGGATCAGGACCATAGATTTCAGACTCCGTAGCTTTCAATTTTAGTGGCACACAGCTTTTAATCTTGACCGTCGGATGATGTGCTTTTATCAATCGCGGTGATTTTGGGCGTGCTTAACCTGCAGACGATTAAAATCACCACTGCTACTCTAGACCATTGATCTATATCCATTAGATCTCCACCGTTGAATGGAGCACGATGCTTAGCCAAATTGCGGAGATTTGGACCACGATCCTTTTCCGCATTCTTTGGATTAGAGCTATCACTTTTTCACCGTAGATCTTCATTTCCGTCGATCTATGCCGTCTATTTCTTTAGGATTTTTCCCATTGGTTAATGCTTCCTCCGTGCTTGTGACATTTCCACCTAATCTTTGCGCAAACAGCTCAGGGCCGTAGATCTCCATGGCAATTTAATTTGTGTCGTTCCTACATACTTACGTCTGCTGCGGGCGTATTAGCCTGCCATTAGTCCTCCCGATCATCATGGGAAGCTGATCTTTGAATATTCGTTCTCTTTTACCAAATCAACTGTATTTTGCTCTGATCATTTACCCTGGGGGATGCAACCCGAGAGTTTGGCTTCCTTTGAGGAAATACCCTGACCCTGCAATTCTTTTCTTTCACAAAAATCCTCTTCAAAGCTTAGCACATTTTGAGTGCTAACAACTGGCTCCAACTGGGGATGCTAACCTCCCTGCGAGGTAGCAAAGAATCCCGTAGACCAAGTGTCTGATCCATTGGGTGAGACTCCAAACCTTGAACCGAAGACTTCTCAAAAAACTGAAAAATGGGACTATACCTGCCTCATACCTAGGCTGAACATACAAAAAATAAAAACCATGGCTCCCCTTCAAGACCTTAGGGCCTTCACTTAGGGCTTCAAGTCCTTTAGGCTCACCGTTAAAACTTCAAAAATGACTGTAAAAAAAAATGAAAATATATGCAGGCTATGGTACATGATTTACCTGCTTTCTCTAGGACAGGTAGTGTTTCAAAAACCTTCAATTGACTGGACCTCCTGACCAAGCAGATCCATCTTAGTGTTCCAAGATAAAATAATTTTTTCCTCGGTTTGTTGCAATAATATATGGCCCCATCCACATATGGTCGAATTTTCCATGTTTATCCTCCCTTGGAGCATCCCATTTCAGAACCAAGTCATTAACCTGAAATTGATCTTCTTTTTCCTTCCTATCAAAGGCATTCTTTATCTTCTCTTGGTGCCCTTGTACTTTATCATATGCCTTACTTCTCAGCTCGTTCAATTCAACTATTTGATTCACTCTTCTTTGCATATGATTTGGTTCTTCCTCGATTCCTTGCAACAATCTCATGACTGGAAACCCCAGAGATGTTGGAAAAACTACTTCAGCTCCATACACCAATTGAAAAGGTGACATTCCAATAGCTCTCTTTGTGTTGATTCTGTCAACCCACAACGCATATTTCAATTTTGTGTGCCAAGCTCTCTTATTGTCCTCTAACAACTTCTTTATGATTCTTACTAGGCTTTTGTTAGATGACTCTGCTAGCCCATTCCCTTGAGGATAGTATGCTGTGGAATGATTCAGACTAATATGGTATTTGTGACAAAAATTTATCATTTTCTTAGAACAAAATGTTGGTGCATTGTCTGTCACTATTCTTTTAGGACACCCGAATCGGGACAAGATGTTGTCTTCTAGAAAGTCCGTGATAACATTTTCTGTTGCTTTCCTGGTAGGGATGGCCTCAATCCAATTGGTAAAATAATTTGTAGCGGTCAAAATCCATCTGTGCTGACCATAGGAGTTTGGGTTTATTTCCCCAATAAAATCTAGTCCCCATTGCTGGAAAGGGGCTCCACTATGACTGGGTGAAGAGGGAGTGAAACCACTTTTCTATTCCCTTCAAAGATATGACACTGGTGACAGGTAACAGTCTCCTTGTATACATCAGCAAACATGGTGGGCCAGTAGAATCCATCCCTCAAGATTTTGTTGACTGTTACCTTCCAGGAATGATGTCCACCACAGTCTCCCTTGTGGAATTCCTCCTTTGTGTGTTTAGCCTCTTCCTCTAACAAGAAATTCAGTAATACACCTCTAGGATCCTTCCAATACAAAAATTGATTCATAATACAATATTTCGCAGCCTTGAGTTTCACAGCTCTGGCCTTGCTCTTGCTTAACCCTGGAGGGGCTTGTAAGTTTTGTAATACATACACAATGTCATCATACCAAGGGCATGCAGGGAATTCTGGTCTCACCTATATTACTACATCCAACTAATTTGAAAGGTCTTGTAAGAAGTTCAGTTGCAAAGAATCACAGTTGGCCTTGGTCATTAATTTTTCTAACCCTTGCCCCTTTACCAGTTTGGTGGGTTTTATCTCTAGGTCGTATTCTAGCAATACAACAATCAATTTGGCTCTTCTTCCTTCAGGGTTTGCTTGGGTGAGGATACCCTTCATAGCACTATTTGGGACATGAGCAATGATGTGTGAATGGAGGATGTAAACCCTGAAATCTTTCAGTGACTTGATTAAGGCATAAGCTTGCTTCTCCATGATATCATATTTCAGTTCTGCATCTCTCAGCACCATGCTGAAAAATGCAATTGGTTGTTCGGCGCTCTGGGCATTTTTCTGTAACAGTACTCCTACCACAGTATGCTCAGACGCAGAGGAAAACATCAGGAAATCCTTGGAAAAATCTGGACTAGCTAATATTGGGGCCTCCGTGATAGCATTCTTAATGCCCTTGAACGACTCTCTGGTTTCCTTAGTAAATTTTACCTAATTTTCCTTTCTTAACACATTGGTAATGTTCATCATAATTTCTGCAAAACTGGGAATGAATCTTCTTAGAAAACCCACTTGCTCGATGAAAGATTGCACCTCCTTTTTGCTTCTTGGCTCCCCAACTTTCTGAATGGCACTAACCCTCTCAGGGTCGATCTTGATACCTTCCTTGGAAATAATATGACCCAAGAGCTTAGCTTCTTCTAATGCAAAATGTGATTTCTTAGGGCTAAGGGAAATACCGTATTTTATATATTTCTTAAAAACTTGTTCCAAATGCTTCAGGTGCTCTTCATCAGATTTTGAATACACTGTTATGTCATCCATGTATACAACCACGAACTTATCCTTTTTTTCAGTGAATGCTATATCCATCGCCCACTAGAAGGTAGCTCCTACATTCATCATCCCAAAAGGCATCTTCGCATACATGAAAGTACCCCAAGGAGTGGTAAAAACAGTCTTCTCTTGGTCTTCAGGGCAGACCTTGATTTGATTGTACCCGGAGAAACCATCCATAGTAGAGATCCTTTCTGCCCCTACTACCTTTTTTAAGATATGCTCCATTTTAGGTAGGGGGTAATTATCCTTTGGTGAAGCTCTATTCAGATTCCTGAAATCTATACAGATTCTAATCTCACCATTCTTCTTCCTTACAGGAACCAGATTTGCTATCCACTGAGAGAATCTCAAAGTGACAATGATTTTTGCATTAAATAGTCTTCTGATCTCTTTTTCTATCACAAGAACCAGTTTAGGGTTTATCCTCCTTAACTTTTGCTTGAAAAGTTTATCTCCTGGTATGATTGGAATAGAATGTTGTAATATAGAGGTGTCATATTCCTTTAGTTCTTCATAACTCCAGGCAAATGCAACAACATATTTTTTCATCAACTCTACATATTGCTCCTTCTTTTTAGCATGTAGCTTCTTAGATAGGTTTACCATCCGAGTCTCTTCTTTAGTACCTAAGTTCTGGTCTTCTACCGCATCTCTGGGAGGTTCGAACTTTGGATTTTTTGCCACATCATTCTGGTCAAACAGCCTCTCCAGGGTATCAATCCCTTGGGGATATAATTACTCTTTAATTGAACGATATCTTTCCCACCCAACACGTTTTTCCATTGCTTGCTTTCCCTTTCTTCACCCTCTGATTTCTCCTGGTCCATCAATCCTTCTATGTTCTCATTTTTAGTATCAATCTGAACATTAGCAAACTTGTCAGACAATTCCAAAAATCTTTTAATTTGTAGATAATCTTCAAATACCTGCCAGTATTTAGCATTGTCTGGAATAGATGGCATGTTCACCACCTCTACCTCGTATTTTTCTTGAGAGAAAATAGGAGTTTTAAAACCACCAGGAGTGGTGGCCAAAGAGTCTGCCACCTAATTTTCAGATCTCGGGATCACCCAGATCTTGTGTTCGGTGAAAAAGTTCCCAAACATATCCCAGACTTCATTTCTATAGGCCCTCATCCTTGGGTGTTTTTCTTGATAACTGTCATTTACTTGATTGACCGCCAATTTTGAATCTCCAAAAACATGTATCCTTTTTTCTCCCAATTCTTTCAAATCTCTTAGTCCCAGGAGTAGAGCTTCATACTCGGCCACATTATTAGTACACTCGAAAGTTAGCTTGTATGATAGGGCTCTAGACTCTTGGTCGGGAGGTATGATCCAGACCCCTGCACCAGCACCACTCTTTCTTAGTGATCCATCAAAGTACATATTCCGCAGCCCTTCCTCATTTTTTTGCCTCTATGAGGCCTCATACCTTGCTGCAAACTCCTTGTCTTCCTTGATTTCATGATAAAATGGGGGTACAAGATCAGTATGTGGATCATGATTGAAGAAGATAGAGGAACCTATGTCTGTGTCTACAACGTATATGGGGTGATTTTCAGGTTTGTCTTCACTTCTAACCACATACGCCATTCTTTTCTCTCTATATAACTTTCTATTGCATCCAAAAAGTGGTATAGTGGCATAAGATAAATACATCTACATGGTTCCCTTCAACTTTTTTACCCAGGACCTTGACAACAATATCCCAAACTTAGCAGGCACCTCAGCCACTACTACGTCCATCATAATTTTCTTAGCTGGAATTTGGGCAAGAGTCACTACTACATCCTTAATCAAACCCAAACATGGTACCTTTTTGGAATCAAAAGAATATAGCTCTTTGTAGGATCTGGTGACCTCTAACCCCAACTGATCCACCACTGATTTTGGCATTAAGCTGTGTGAAGCCCCAGAATCTATTAGGGCATTGTGTAATATCTTACCATGGATATTCAAACTTAAATAAAAGGGAGGAACCTCTTCATCATCTGGTTCTTCTAGCTTGGAACCAAAAATTATAGTGGAGGCATCATCTGTTACTTCCAACATGTCCTGTGGACCATCTGCCTGCCCTTTTACCATGCTAGTTATCTCTTCCCTATATTCATTGTTTCTTAACAGCTCATTTAAGGGGATAGAGATCTTCACCTTGGATAGTTCAGCTTTCATATTGAATGTTGAAGTTGGCTTCACTAATTCAGTGACTTCTGTTTGCCTAACTTCTTTAGAATGCTGCCCTTTATCTTCTGAGGTTTTCTGTGCAGCAACCTCTGGCTGTTTTTCTTGTAGTTTCTCCATATTCTGCTAAGTCTTAGAGAGCTAAATATGGGCGGACTTCCCTTCACTTATTTGTATCTCCCTGCTCCTTAACTTCATCTTTCTTTGGATTTCATCTACAACATTCATGTACCCGATTTGGTACTGCTCGGAATCAAATTGAGCAGTTTTGCTAGCATTTCCCATGGTGAAAAATTCATGTTCCCTTTGGTTCAAATGTACTTCATGGTCTAGGGTGTCAAAGAGATGGATCTGGTCTCCAGCGGGGTCTTTAGGTCCTTCTTCATCCACCAAATTTTCAGGGAAGGGAGGCCTTATCTGGTGGTCTTCTTGATTTCTTGGATTTCTTGGAGGGGGTGGCCTTCTAAAGTTAGGATTTCTTATTTGATTTCCAGGCTGCTCTCTTGCAGGAGGTTTATTTTCCATGGCTAATCTATCCATCATATTTTCCATGGTTTTCATCATAGTATCAAATTTGGCGTCACTAGAAGAGGAGGAGGTAGTGGCTTGGGTTTCTTGCTTCTTTTTATTTGCTTCTGTTTTTTCCTTTATTTTCCCTGAAGCCATCATGTTGGCTTTCACCTCCATGGCATCCTTTAGCATAGCGGGCAGGGTGGCGGATTTTCTCTCTCTTAATGTACATGAGAAAACTCCATCAAAGGAATCTACGTAATGGAGCTTTGTAGCGCCTACTGAGGGTCTTAGGTCATCTGGAATAGAATTATAGGCCCTCATAAACCTAGCAAAAAACTCATGAACAGATTCAAAACCTCCTTTCTTCAGATGGTTATACTGGGACAAGACTAGGGCAGGACTTCCTATCGTTTTCCACCTCTCTAAGAACAATGTCTTAAGGGCTGCAAAATCATTAATAGAAGCATTCGGCAACTGTCTAAACCATTTCTTGGGCTCTCCAAATAAACTCTGAGCAAACAAACTCATCTTAGCATCATCATGATCTACTTCCTCCAAATCAATAAAATCCTCAAATCTGTCTACATGCTGTCTGGCAGAAAAACCTCCCTCTCCATCATAAGAGACGATTCTCTAGGCATAGTTCTGAGGGAGGTCATGCAAAACAACAGGTAGGTCCAATGGTGCGAATCTAGTAGCCATGGGTCTAGGTGGATTTTGAGCTTGGGGATGGATATTCTGAGCAGAGTTTGTGGTGTGGGGATGAGGGATCTGAAAATACGGCTTAGCACTTTCGGCTTTGGTAATATTCTGCAACTTAAGCCAGACATGGTCTAACACATAGGACTCGGGAGTATTTAGACCTTCTTCTCCTAAGATGAGATATGATTTGGATCTTGATATTGGAAAAGGCTTCCCAATGTCTATCTCTATATCTAGTTCTTGAAAAATAGATAACTCTTCTTTAGATTCAATTCTCCCACCGCTAGAAGTACTAGCTTTATTCTTTCCAGTCCTATGTTTAAGCAAATTTTCTGGATTATCAACACTTAACAGAATTTAGGGAATAGGATTACCTCTGGTATGGATCTTTCGTGAGGCCAGGATGTCTTTTTCAAGAGTTCTTCAGAAATGGACTTTGGCTCGTCGGTCTTCCCAGTGGAGTCTTTTCTTGAATACAAATCTTAACGAGTGGAGTCGCCAGGGAAAAAAATGCACAACCCTCTAAAAATATGGAAATCTTTGTTTTCTCACAGGGATTTCTCCTTTCTTTGAATCTTCAGAATCCCTTTGCCGTTCTCCCAGGGATAATAAAACAATCACATCCCCGGCAGCAGCGCCAATTTGTTAACACCCAAATTAACCCCCAAGGTTGTGGAGAAGGCAATTCGGGGTAACCACTAACCAATCTTTAGTGTGTGCTACTGACCCAACACAAACAGAGAGGGCTCTCTCTATAATCTCATGAAAAAACTGGAATAATCAAAGGTGTCAACAATGAAAACATACACCAACATTCATCATTCAGGATATTCAATTACAACATACAGAAAATCAGATTTCTGCTAGAAGCAAAATGGTTTAAATGTCATTTGGCTGAAACACGTGAATCTCTCTTTGGGCAATGGAGTCACATTAAACAAATCTTAAAAATTATTCACAAAGGCTCTGCGGATGCATTCGCATAGGGGCGAGGTAGTAAGTAGCTAGTAGTCAAAGAGATTTTTATTCGTGAAACAGAAGAGAAAAGAACAATCCATTGATGTAAGGCATACGATGATGAATCCTACACCAACTTTAGCAGAGAATAAAGGGTGAAATACTCGTAATGAGATTAAGCAGAGCATAATTTCTATGAATTCCACTTAACTACTACACTGCACCAAGTATGAAGAAATATTACAGATAGGGAATAACGATGAAAGAAGCACAATTAACATGGGAAAAAGAAAGACAGACTACTAGACCAATTACACAAGATTCCCCAAAAAAAATGCAGCCTCGACTTTGCAAACTTTATTTAAACAACTCAAAATTTCCTACAAACTGATTCTCAAAACTCCAAAAGTTTTCAAATAAGATTTTCAACCTTTTTGTCTTCAATTACAATGAATTCATAGATGCCCCTCGAGCTCTAGCCTCGGCTCTCTTCTGAACAAAAAACAATTACAATTGTTTGACACCTATTCGACAGCTAATCAAGGCGTCTTCGCCGTTACAATTTCAAAACAGACACAGGAGGTATAGGCCTAACCGCTTTTTTACATTTACTGGCCTATTTTACTATATGACCAACTACTTAAACAAAAAAAATAAATAGAAAATTGACAACTCCAGCTTGCTCATTCCATTTCTCGCTGATCACTTAGCTGATACCTTTGAGCTTCTAACCTGCTGGTGGTGAGATATAGATGTCGTAAGAATGCCGCCACCTTAGTCCTGGGTTTTCACCTGATCATACCAGTCGAGAAAATCACCTATGTCGAGGGAATCCTTTGTTTGGGATTTTTTCAGTGGGGGAGCATGGGGCGTCTCTTTAGTGGGGAGTATTAAGTCTTTGACAATGCCCACATCTTGGCGGGTTTTCTACTCGTCTCCTTCATGGGTTTCTTCCCCTCCTTTCTGCTGCTGAAAACTCCAACATTTCTGTCGCTTCTTGGGATCTTCTGCTTCGCTTCCAGAAGCATCTTCCACATGGTCGAACACCACAGGTGGTAGAGGAATAGGCTCCTCCTCTATCTTAGACAATACATGCTCTGGCACAATTATTATTTCAGCTCCCTGATCTCTTTCCATGCTCCGGTGCTAACTACAAAAATTTCCGAACAGCTGAACTCGCAACCTTTTCAGAATTGGACGTGAATTTGGTTTATAATGGTTGATAACGACAGCGTCCCCATGCGATTCATTCAGCCATGATTCTCTAACTTAGACCTTCCAAATGATTCAGTATGATGATTGACGCAAGACACATTTGATCGTGCTTTTCTGTCCATACAGAAAAGACATCTGGCGACGCTGAGGTGGCTTAGCCCATGTGGCAATTATTTATTTGCAGCGAAAATGTCTTTCACTTGTGAAAAATCATGACTGGATCAGGACTGCAGATTTCATCCTCCGTAGATTTCAATTTTAGCGACACACAACTTTTAATCTTGACTGTCAGATGATGTGCCTTTATCAATCGCGGCGATTTTGGGCGTGCTTAACCTGCCGACAATTAAAATCACCGCTGCTACTCTGGACCATTGATCTATCTCCGTTAGATCTCCGCCACTGAATGGAGCGCGATGCTTAGCCAAATCGCGAAGATTTGGACCACGATCCTTTTCTATGCTCTTTGGATTAGCGCTATCACTTTTTCACTGTAGATATTCGTTTCCGTCGATCTATGCCATCGATTTCTTTAGGAGTTTTCCCATTGGTTAACACTTCCTCCGTGCTTGTGACATTTCCACCTAATCTTTGCACAAACAGCTCAGGGCCGTAGATCTCCAGGGCAATTTAATTTGTGTCATCCCTACATACTTCTGCCTGCTACAGGCGTATTAGCCTGCCATTAGTCCTCCCGATCATCATGGGAAATTGGATCTTTGAATATTCTTTCTCTTTTTACCAAATCCACCATATTTAGCTTTGATCATTTACCCTGGGGGATGCGACGCGAGAGTTTGGCTTCCTTTGAGGAAATATCCTAACCCTGCAATTATTTTCCTTCACAAAAATCCTCTTCAAAGCTTAGCACATTTTGAGTGCTAACAACATCCTCCCAATAGAATGCCAAATCCCTACCCTCCACTCCGCCATCAAGTTTCTACAAGATACTCCTACACTAGAACAATGCCTATTCACCTTGGAACACCTTGATGAAGAACGACGTGATTCTCTTCAACAAAACGAAGACATGAAATTTCACTCCAAGGCTCACTATGATCAACAAGTGCAACCATGCACCTTCAACTAAGGTGGCTTTGTTCTTTTGTTTAATTCCAAGAAAGACGGTAAAATAGGACCCGGGAAATTTGCATCTAAGTGGACATGCCCTTATGTCATTAAGCATTGTCTCCCAAAAGGAGATTATATCTTAACTGACCATGAAGGTATTACCCTCAACAAACCAGTCAGTGGGTTGTACCTTAAAAGGTTTTATCCATAATTATCCAGTACCCCATAGGTACGGATGTTTTGGTTATATGATTTCTACATTGTCAATACCTTGGTCATGTTCTTTACTAAACTTGAGTATGTGCACCGTATGTGCAGGATTCAACCCAAGGCATGTAGGAGATATTTTTTCCCATTACAAGAACAAGACCCCATCCCTCAGCAAGGATAATGCACCCTACCATATGTGTCAATCCGAAACTGGCATATAGACACTATTTACCCTTTGTTTATAATGCATCTACCAGTATTCCCATTGATAACCATAGGGCCCTCATTCATGGTTGTGATGTGCCAACAACATCATTACCATGAATAACATGTTCTCCACCATTTCCATCCTTGTCATTAATTGACACCCATGATGTCGTCCCCCCACAAGTCCGAGGAATCTGACCCATCTTGAAAAGATCCTCCCTTAGAGTATCATTTTATAATTGTGCATTCACTCCATTAAGTAGACACTCGTCAGATCCCTCAAAATGTGTTACGAGAATGAAAGAAATGTATGGATGCTAATATGAAGAAGTATATCCAGAAGTGCATACAACATGAAGAAGTATGTTTAGATGAACATCAAGCATGTCTAGTTTAAAGAAGTACAGAAGGAATACATCCAGTACACATGGTACATGAGCAAGTCACAATTCCATCAAGTCATTGTTCCTCAAGATAAAAGATAAATTTGATTGGACAAAGGTTTGGGAGTGGCCAACAAGCCAAAGAGTAAATTGGAGTGTGCAAGAAAGTCAAAGAATTGATTGAACAAAGTTCAGGAGTGCACAAGAACTATGGAACAAAGGAGTAGTTGTTCATTTGAGCAAGTCCTTGAATGTGTGCAAGGCTCACCAATCAGAAGAACCTCTCAGTTGTTGAAGCGCGCACAAGCACCAAGAAGGGTGTAGTGGTTGAAGATGGTATATGCGCAAATTTCATAGCCAATGGTACATCTAGGGCACAAGACCACACTACCAAGGTGAAATTCCCACTAATTCAGGGATCATATATGCGCTAGAACCACAAGAAATGACACCTAGGGTAGCACAGAAGATGACAAGTGGAGGAAGTGTGAAGTAGGCAGAACCATGAACAAAGAGCGGAAAGGATGCCACAACTAATCACTTGTGGACATCACCATCCATGCATAACAAGTATAATTAAGAATAGGTGATGGAGAATGAAGTAATATTGAAGGATGAAGATCTGATAAGTGAAAGCTGGAAGATATAGATTTATAGTTTTCAGGGCATCAAGGGATTGAGGAATAAGAACAACATGATCTAGACGAAGAGCTGAGTGCGCACAAGCAGAGGAATGAGATAGATGAAAGTGCACATTGTTGATGTATATGTAACTTCGAAATGTATTTCATCTATGTATTTCATATATATTTATTGTACCCTTATTAGAGATGTGTTATTCCTCTATAAGGAAGTGTCGTCATGTGGATTGATAAGTGTCGCAAGTGTGTGTACTTGCCGATGGGTTATTAGACCACCATGTGTGAGGTCGGCCCTGAAATATATATTATATTGTGGATGTATCTAGATAGACAAGTCGGCCCCATAGTGTAACTGGGAAAACAGGTTAAGTATAAATAGAGATCGGGAGATCTCTATTTGGATCATTCGGAAAGACACACTTCTCTCACTCAGAAAGTGGCGCACTAGTGAGGAGGAGGATCATCTGCTACTAGAAGATTATCTCAGTGTATTTTGGTTGTACTTTGGTTGAGCCATTGCTCTCTCTATCTCTGAGGAAGTTGTGGGGTTTTTCACCTTAGGGTTTTCCCCACAGAAACTCTGTGTCTCTTGTCTCTCATGATTTTGATTCTTGTGATGCTTGTCATGCTTATTGTGATTGTTATGCATTGATATACTGTATATGTTATTCTCTCAGTGAAGATCCTAGAGTATTGTGAATTAATGCTCAAAATTTAACATGGTATCAGAGCTAACCTGAGAAGAAGACATTGTGCAGTGACAGAAACTTGAGTTTCTTGTTTATTGGGTTTCTCTACATAGATTTTGGAAAAGCAGTATAGTAGATTGACTCTACTCATCAAGGAGAATCTATCTGTCCAATCAGAATTCAATTCTGAGCATTTTCAGATTTGGCCCTAAAAAGTAGGGTTTCCAGAAAAATAGAAATTTTTGGAATCTGAAGACATAGCTAGAAGCTCCTTGCAAAAATCAAATTTTAGAGCTTTGGATCAAGATTTTTGGCTGGGTAGATCTCTGGGAAACTCAAACCCTAATTCAGGGCTCTCCCTAGTGAACCCGGGAGGACAAAAAGACAAATTTGAAGGGTAAAGCTTTGCTGATCTCAAATTCTGAATGCACCAGGCTGATCAGCTCATCAAGGCGCATCTTTCTATCCTTTCATAAAGTTGAAATTCACATTTTGAATTTTTAGGGTTTTTTCGACAAACCCTAATCCGGGACCAGATCCAATTTTCAGCATTTCAAGTGGTAAGACCTAAATCTTTTCTATTTCCATTTGAATTACTCTTTAAGATGTCTCACCACACCAAGCTTGAGGATAAGCTTGAAGGGGATGATAACTTCCGAGCTTGGAAGTATAGGATTGGGTTAATCCTGGAAGAGAATGAGTTGGACTCATATATAAAAGAAGACATCCCTATCCTAGAGGATGAAGAGGCCAAGGTATTGCATAAGAAGAACTTGGTCAAGGAAAAGAGAATCATTGCTGATTCTATCGAAGACCATCTCATACCCCATGTGTCTTCTCTAAAGACACCCAAGGAGATGTTTGACTCTTTGACCAAGCTATTTGAAGGGAAGAACATAAATCAGAAGATGACTCTATAGAATCAATTGAAAGGGGTCAAGATGTTGAATGGAGAAACCATTCAATCTTACTTCTCCAAGGTCTCTCAGATCAAGGAGCAACTTGAAGCTGTGGATGAAGTAGTGGACAATGGTGAAGTTGTTATGACCACTCTGAATGGCCTACCTAGGTCATGGGACTCCTTTATTCAAGGAATCTGTGCAAAAAAGAAATTGATCTCTTTCAGTAAACTATGGGAGGAATGCTCTCAAGAAGAAGCTAGACTTGTAGCTCATGAGGAAAAGATGGGAGGTGAATATCAAGCTCTCTCAACTCACACCAAAAGATGCAAGCCCAAGAAGGAGCACTCTTGCTACAAAAGATCCTATCAAAAGAATAAGAAGGATCTAAGATGCTTCACATGCAATGAGAAGGGTCACTTTGCTTCAGATTGTCCCAAGAACAAAAGGGATAATAACAACAACTCCAACAAGAAGAAGAAGGGCAGCAAAAGAAAGTTCCATGCTCATGCTGCCGAGGATGATGAACCTCCAAAGAAGAAGGCTAGGGCAGAAAGTGATGATAGTGATGATGACTCATCAAGTGAAGAAGAGTATGTTCTAATCTCTGCTCTCACAGGTACTATCTCCCATGGTTGTAATGATTGGTTGATTGATAGTGGGGCTTCCAAACACATGACTGGTTTTAAGGAATCTTTTGTGAATCTATCTGAACATGAATCACCCCATAAGGTGAAACTTGGGGATGATTATCAATACCCAATCAAAGGAAGTGGTGAGGCCTCCTACAACCTAGATTCTGGAAAATATTTGAAGATGAAAGAAGTCCTTTATGTACCTGGGCTCAAGAAGATCTTACTCTCCATCTCTGCATTGGATGCAAAAGGTATGAGGGTTGCATTTGTGGATGGCCAAGTCCTAATGTGGCTAAAGGGAAAGACCATAGATGATGTAGTAGTGATTGGAGAGCAAGAGGGAGGTTTGTATAAATTGAAGGGACAACCTCAACATGCCATGGTACATGAATCCATGGAGCCAAGTGAACTTTGGCATAGAAGACTTGCTCATATGCACTATAGGGCACTTCCAATTGCAAGCAAGGCTGTAGAGGGTCTTCCTGAAATCAAGACCAAACATGAAGGTGTTTGCAAAGGATGTGAAAAAGGTAAGAACATTAAGAAGGATTTCCCAAGAAGTGAAAGCAAGGCAAAAGATATCCTGGAAATCATCCACTCAGATGTATATGGCCCTATGTCATCCAGTTCTCTGAGTGGGTATGTTTACTATGTCTCTTTTATTGATGACTTCTCCAGGAAGACTTGGGTATACTTCTTGAAGAACAAAGATGAGGTGCTTGATAAGTTCAAGGAATTCAAAACCTTGATGGAGAATCAAACTGACAAGAAGATCAAAACATTCAGATCTGACAATGGTGGATAATTCACCTTAGGTGACTTCAAGAAGCTTTGCAGTGATTCAGGGATTAAGAGGGAGTTGACTGCTCCTTATAATCCTCAACAGAATGAAGTTGAAGAAAGGAAGAACAGAACAATCATGGAAGCGGCAAGGGCAATGCTACATGACCATGATCTACCTATGCATCTATGGGCAGAAGCAACTAGAACAGCTGTATATGTGCAGAATAGAACACCCCACAAGTTATTGGACAACAAGACACCAGAAGAGGTCTTTTCTGGTAAGAAACCTGAAGTCAGCCATCTCAAAATATTTGGTTGGCCAGTATACACTCATGTCCCAAAGGAGAAGAGGACCAAACTAGATCCTTCATAAAAGAAGGGTATCTTTGTGGGTTATAGTGAAAGCTCAAAGGCTTACAGAATATACTTTCCAGGATGTCAGCAGGGATGTAACATTTGATGAAAACTCAACATTCATCAAATCAAGGAAGGCACCTATCGAAGTTTATGAAGAACCTAAGGAAACTAGATTTCAAGACACTACCATGACTGAATCAGTTCTAGAAGTTGTTCGTGAGTTTGAAGATCCACAAGAACCTGTAGATCCACCCTGTGAGGGTAACTCTCACAAGAGGAAACCTGCATGGGCTAGAGAGCTCATTCAAGATGCAGAAAGATTTGGCATTCCAGAAGAAGAACACAGAGCAAAGAAGAGAACCAGATCACATACCAGCTATGTTGCTTTGCTCTGTGACATCATGAATAAAGAACCTTCCAGTTATGAAGAAGCAACGGAAAAGAAAGAATGGAAGGATGCCATGGTTGAGGAATACCAATCAATAATGAAGAATGATGTTTGGGATGTTGTCCCAAGACCTAAAGAGAAGTCTGTTGTGACTTCCAAATGGATCTACAAAATCAAGCATGCTGCAGATGGCAGTGTAGAGAAATACAAGGCAAGATTTGTAGCTCGTGGCTTCTCTCAGAAAAAGGGAATAGATTATGAATAAATTTTTGCACCTGTAGCCAGGTATACTTCCATCAAAACAGTACTTGCCCTGGCTGCAGCGATGAAATGGAAAATACACCAGATGGATGTCAAGACTGCTTTCTTGAATGGTGTAGTTGAAGAGGAAGTATATGTGGAGAAGCCACACAGTTTCGAAATACATGACAGGGAGTCATATGTGTGCATATTGAAGAAAGCCTTGTATGGCTTGAAACAAGCTCCCAGAACTTGGTATGGTAGGATGGACAGTTTCCTATCTAGTTTGGGCTTTACCAAGAGTAAAGCGGATTCCAACCTTTACTACAAGGTTGAGGAAGGGAATCTTGTGATTCTACTCCTATATGTGGATGACTTATTTGTAACAGGAGATGACAGATTGATTGCAGATACTAAGAGGAAGCTTGCTGCCGAGTTCGATATGAAAGATTTGGGAATGATGCATTATTTCCTAGGTATGGAGGTGTGGCAGAGTGCAGGTGGGATCTTCCTTGGTCAAGGGAAGTACACAATAGATATCCTGAATAGATTCGGGATGATGGATTGCAAGACCATGGCCACACCTATGGCATCGAATTTGAAGCTTCTATGTGATGCTTCATTTGAGCCGGTTGATGTCTCTATGTATCGTCAGATGATTGGGTCTTTGATGTACCTAACAAACACGAGACCATATATTTGCTTTGCTGTGAACACATTGAGTCAGTTCCTAATAGATCCAAGGAGTGTTCACCTAGTTGTTGTAAAGCATGTTCTGAGGTACCTGAAGGGTACAGTGGATTATGGGCTCAAGTATGAGGCAAATCAAAAGTTTAACCTACTAGTTATATTGACTCAGATTGGGATAGCAGTGCTGCAGATAGGAAGAGCACATCTAGGTGCTGCTTCAGTATGGGATCAGGTGTGATCTCTTGGTTTAGCAGGAAGCAGTCCTGCATAGCACTGAGTACAGCTGAGGCAGAGTATGTTGCAGCCTGTTCAGCTAGTTGTGAGGCAGTATGGCTACGGAAGCTATTGTCTGAGTTATTTGATCTCCCGTTGGATGCTACTAGTATCTTTTGTGATAACCAGAGTTGTGTGAATCTGTCCGAGAACCTAGTGTTTCATGACAGGTCGAAACACATAGAGATCAAATATCACTATATCAGAGATATGGTGCAGAGAGGAGCTGTGAAGCTCCTGTACGTTGCGATTGACGAGCAGATTGCAGATGTGCTGACGAAGCCACTAGCCAGGGTGAAGTTCGAGTACTTCAGGGAGAAGCTTAGCATTCTTCAGATTGATGACACTTCAAGGAAGAAGTGATGGACACATTTGCTGAAGCTATTCCAAGCATGTTGGAAGGAGGATCCTTCACATGGCTGTGGATGTAAGCACTGGATGATGAGCATCAGGATGATGTTCTAGTTTTTGCTTTGTATGATCAGTTGGATCATTTATATGTATATATGTACGCATCATGTTGGATGCTGGATATGATCAGTTGGATCATTTATATGTATGTACGCATCATGTTGGATGCTAGATATGATCAGTAGGATCATTTGTATGTATTTTGTATATGCATCATGTTGGATGCTTGGACCATGTATTTGTAGATGTATCAGGTGGATACATTGTATGATCAGGTGGATCATGTATGATGATATGTATCAGGTAGATACTTGGTATGCATCAAGTAGATGCATTGTATGATCAGGATGATCATGGATGACGAGCTTCAAGATGTTGCTCCAGATGACATGCAGCAGGATGTTGCAGTGATGATGATCAGGATGATCATGTGTACATCAGGATGATGTATGGTGAGCATCAGGTTGATACTCTATGGCCATGGATCCGGTTGTGCAGATGAGAATATAATTTGGACCTGGGAGATTTGTAGATAGTCTTTCAAGGTTTTTCCTATGGCATATAATTTGGCCCTGGGATATCTGGCAAATGCTCTTTCGAGGTTTTGCTCTGAGAGGACATATAATTTGGCCCTGGGAGATCTGCAGATAGTCTTTCGAGGTTTTTCCTATGGCATATAATCCGGCCCTGGGATATCTGGCAGATGCTCTTTCGAGGTTTTGTCCTATGGCATATAATATGTCCTTGGGAGATCCGATAGGTTGAGCTGTGTGCTCGTAATAAGTCCTGGGATTCTCTTGCGAGGTTTTGCCATGACCACATATAATCTGTCCCTAGGAGATCGTATAGGTAGAGCTGTGTGCTCGTAACAGCCTGGGATGCTCTTGCAAGGTTTTGTGGTGACCACATATAATCTATCCCTGGGAGATCCTATAGGTAGATTTGTGTGCTCGTAACAGCCTTTGATGCTTTGCGAGGTTTTGTGGTGAGGTCACATATAATATGGCCCTAGGAGATCCTATAGGTAGAGGCGTGTGCTTGTAACAGCCTGGGATGCTCTTTCAAGGTTTTGTGATGCACGTAATAAGTCCTGAGGATTCCATAGTATGGCCAGTGATGATGAAGACCTGCAGGTGGTGGGCCTACATCCAGTATGAAAAAGGACTGGCTCTGTAGAACTTCCTATGACGAGTAGAGTCATAGATTGGTTGAGATAGCAGCAGCAGTGACGATGATGATGACGACGCATCGATGACGATGATCCCGAGAAGAAGACTTGTCTAGCAGATCTGTGTCGAGAAATACCTTCCTAGTTAAGAGGGAGTGTTGATGTATATGTAACTTCAAAATGTATTTCATCTATGTATTTCATATATATTTATTGTACCCTTATTAGAGATGTGTTATTCCTCTATAAGGAAGTGTCGTCATGTGGATTGACAAGTGTCACAAGTGTGTGTACTTGCCGATGGGTTATTAGACCACCATGTGTGAGGTCGGCCCTGAAATATTGTGGATGTATCTAGATAGACAAGTCGGCCCCATAGTGTAACTGGGAAAATAGGTTAAGTATAAATAGAGATCGGGAGATCTCTATTTGGATCATTCGGAAAGACACACTTCTCTCACTCAAAAATTGGCGCACTAGTGAGGAGGAGGATCATCTGCTACTAGGAGATTATCTCAGTGTATTTTGGTTGTACTTTGGTTGAGCCATTGCTCTCTCTATCTCTGAGGAAGTTGTGGGGTTTTTCACCTTAGGATTTTCCCCACGGAAACTTTGTGTCTCTTGTCTCTCATGCTTTTGATTCTTGTGATGCTTTTCATGCTTATTGTGATTGTTATGCATTGATATACTGTATATGTTATTCTCTCAGTGAAGATCCTAGAGTATTGTGAATTAATGCTCAAAATTTAACACACATAATGATGTTGTGAATCTATGATGGTTGCACAAAGACAGAAAGGAATAATAAAATAATATGCACAAGTGTGTGAGGACTGAATGATAGAATCACAGACATCACACAGATAGTCACAAATGTTCTAAGACAATAGTGCAGAGACAAACTTGAAGTAAATTTGGATATGTGCAAAGTAAAGAATTTTTTCTAATGCACAAAGACTAACTTGATGTGTGCGAAGTAAGGAAGTCCATTAGATGCGCAAAGATAGAGTTACAACACAGCGATATATGCATGTCATGATGAGGATGATCTGAAATAAGTGCGCTAAATCGAAAGGACGAATCATATGATGCACAGAAGGTTGATGATTATCTGAAATACTATGGAACCTAAATAGAACATACATATATTTGAGGGTGCAAAGTTCCATATGATATTGATGTGCAATATCAAAACATCCAGTTATAAGTTGATGCATAGTATCAGTTAAAGAATACAGTACCGCAGTAGAATAATAGAATATTGAACCTTGGTGCAAACTATAGAATTTGATGAAGCATCCCACGGTATATGAAGTGTGACGTTAGTTGAAGTGAAGTGCTGAGGTTAAAGTGAAGTAATGTATGCAGCACAATGACAAACATATTACAACATACAGAAGGTGCACATAGCATAAATAGCTATAGTATATCTGAAGTGTGCATGGATCAGAATTTCAACAGAGAAATATCTTATTCTTATATATATGGGTGGCAAGTTGGGGCAAGGAGTAGGGGGTTGTAGCCTCCTTATAGTTGGTGCTGGAGAACTTAGGGATTTGTAGATTCCTTCAGGTTGGTTCCTATAAAACCAGGGGGTCAGTTCCTCCTTCCAGTTGGTGTTGTTAAATGCATGAAGTCAGTACTTCCTCAAGTGTAATCTTTTCATTATAAAAGAGCATTTTGTGATTTTCTCATGTTTGGGTTTCCAAGTAAAAAAATTTTGTTCTGTGTTTTGGTGCATATGTGGATGAATGTTTTAGTTATGATGGATGCATAATTGAAGATTAAGATTAATTCCACATTAATCAGTTAAATAAGTTAAAATTGTTTGTAATTGTGCTAATATTGATTCATCCCCCTCTCAGTATTAAATAGATTCCAACAATTGGTTTCAGAGTAGGTGTCTTCAGTAACAACTTAACATCTAGAAGATAGATCCGTGCACAGATATGGAAAAGCAGGAAGGTCTCTCCACTATAGAACACCAAGGTTTGATTGAACCAACTATACGTTATGGAAGGCCAGGATGGAAGTTTATATGCAATCACAAGGAGCTAATGTTTGGGAGTCCATTGTGGATGGTTACAATGTCTCGGCAGTTGCACCAATTGACCCATCAGAAATGAGACTATATGAATGCAATGAAAGAGACAGAAATGCATTGTTATGTGGGTTAACAGATACTGAATTTATAAAGTTCATGCATTGAAACTCAGCCAAATATGTATGGGATAAGCTCAAAGGTGTCTATGAAGGTGACGAGAAGGTAAAGAAGGAAAAACTGCAGAATTACTCTAGGTTGTTTGAATCTATGAAAATGAAAGATGAAGAAACTATTGCCTCTTACTTATTGCGAGTTGATGAGATATTTAATGCTATCAAGAGTCTCGGAGTTACTCTACAAGAGGAGTCAGTTGTATCGAAGATACTAAGAACTCTTCCTTCAAGATTTTATGCAAAGGTATCTATGTTAGAAGATAGAGCAAATATTGAAGATCTGAATAAGGATGAGCTTCAAGGGATATTGACTACTTATGAGATGAGAACTGAGAAAGAAAATCCCATCAAGAAGGAAGCGGTCTTTAAAGCCATTGGAAAGACTAAGCATGAGCATGACAAGTACTCTTGTAATGAATCAGATGAAGAGGAGTCAAACTTCGTAAGGAAGTTGAAAAGAGGATGTGCTAAGTATAAAAACAAGTTGCCTTTCAAATGTTACAAATGTGCAGGGATAGGACACTTTTATTCTAAGTGTCCTTATAGGGAATATCGAGACACATATAGCGAGGAAGAACATATCTTTCATGAAGAAAGAAATGTGCATACTCAACACAAATCAGAAAATAAAAAGAAGATTCCAAAACAGAGGAAGAGCCTGTATACTGAGGAAGACAACAATATGTCTGAAGAGAGTGACTACAGTGAAAATCCAAAAGAGGTACTCTTCATGGATTTTGTGGAAGAAGAAATTAGTGACGAAAAGAAGAAGACCTGTTTTTCATTCAATAATAATACTCCAATTGCGCAAAGAAAACCAGGATCACTAGATAAATACTTATTTAGTGGGTCCTTCAATACACTTGCAAAGACAGTTGCAAAAGTTAAAAATAATAGTCAATTTGAAGAAGAGGAGTTGTAGAAGTTGATTGGGAAGGTTAATTGATCAGTTCTTTGGATGAATTAACGAATTCAAGAAAGAAGAGAAAGATCTTGCAGGAACAATTGTCGAAATCCGAAGAACAAGTCAAGCAGGAAAACGAGATTCAAGAATCTCATGACAAACATGTCAGTGAAAAGGTGATGGATTACAAGAAACAATTGAACTGCACAGTTGACAAGATCAAGATACTTGAAGAAGAAAAATCCATGTTGAAGACTTCTCCAGAATAATTGGCACATAAAAATAATATGCTAACAAGTCAACTTGAGTTGGAGGACAAAGAGATATCTCATTTAGAAGACAAATTGATTGAGATAAAAGGAAAGAAACAAGTGCATATCACAAGTGATACTCCAATTTGCGCACATTCTAGAAGTGACAAGGCTAAATATGAAGAAGTGTTGAAAAATTTCAAAGGTAGCACATCTATTATGAATGAGATTCTGAATTATCAGAGAACACCAGAAGATAAGACTGGACTTGGTTATGAGAAAACATCGAAGAAGGTCTACAACAATGAACATTGTCCAATTCAATTGAAGATGTTCAGGTATGACAATTCCTTTAATGATTACAACTATTTTCATTATACTAACCGAAGAAGGATCAATAGAATCAAGTGTGCAACGGTGCAATCAGATTGGTCATATTGCAAAGTATTTCTAAATTGTGAGATGCTATGCATGTGATGGTTTTGGACATAAGGTTGTGTATTGTCGAAGAGCAGTAAACTATACTGATGAAAATGTGCTATGAAAAAGCAATCAGAATGCAAGGATCCATAGGGAAGATATTCAAGCATAGAATAAGAACGAAAGTGTGCACATGAAAACTTGGGTAAGGAAATATCCTCAACAATGTGCAGAAGAAGCAGAAAATCCAAGTACATTCAAAGAAACAAGCAATCGTTGCCCCTCTTGCTGATATCAAGAAGGTTAAGTGAGGTCCTTGAATTTAACATGATGCATCTTAGGAATTCAAGGAGTATGTTAGTGAATATTATGGTTTTAAGGTGTTTGTTGCATAAATTATTAAATTTGGAAAAGGCCATGTGTGTTAAGTTAGATTGTCATAGAAAAGAGCTTCAGTATTTTAGATAAGCAAAGATGTGTACATGTATATATTCAGTTATTTTCCGTGTTATGAAAAGTTATCACACATAGGGAACATACATGCAAAGTACAAACAAATGGTACTGTGAAGTAAAACATGTGTCTGCGCAGAAACATAGATACATAATAGTATATTATATTACATTCAAAATCTATGTTTTTACAAAATGCATGAGTCTTTTACAAAGTGAAAATCAAAAGAGACTTCATGTTGAGGCTAAAAAGGCAAGTTCAAGAAAACGATTGAATATGTATCTCGAAAAATTGAGAAGTGCGGAATAATTTAAAATCACAACTCAAGATCCAGCTCCATGTACAGGTGTTGTGAAAGTCGAATCTCCAAGCCTATCTGAACCAATTTGTGATGATCAGAAGGAAGAATCTATATATTTGCAGATGACATATGTCCATAATGCTATGACCGAATTGAATACACTTCATCCGGAATTTTTTGTTGTTTACATTCCAGGATGTCAACCCTAGTGCTTTGACTACTCAATCATTCAACATGGATCTGGTTCATGTTGGGCCTAGCCTATTGTGGTACCATTTTTGGCAGAGTATGTTTTAATCTAAACAAAGGCAAAGCGGAAGTGGTTTGAAGAAGTAGTCAGGTCCAACGAAGCAGCCGAGAAACCGGGAGAAACGGTTATGTGATCAAGTCAAAAGTGAGGAGTTGATTCAATTAGTTAGATTTTTTCCACCTTCATTAATGAGTCAGTTAATCAGTTAGTGGGTTAGTGGGAGTGGGGAAAGCTGAGTACGCCATATAAATATGTAATAAGAGGGAAATTTTGGGGTTAATGTTGTTATTACTAGCCGATCAGAGAGTATGTTGTCTGAGCTTGTTTTGGGTCTGTAATGAAGCATTATGCTATGTATGTTGAAGTGTTTTTTTGAAGAGCTGAGTTGTTGATATGCAGGCTATGTGCGTAGATCTTTGTAAATCAAGAAGAAATATGTAAGTCATAAACTGAAGTGCTTATTTGGTTGCAACTCATAATAAAAGACAAGCACTTCCGTAGTTTTTCCCAAGATGGGCTTCCACGTTAAAACATGGTGTTCTCATGTGATGTGATATGTGTTTATTTAATCTGTTGTTTACTTAGATGAATGCATGCTTGTGATAATTGGGAATGTTATGAATATGAAATATAATCTAAGTTATATGAATCTAGAAATGTCATGGGTTCTGTCGAAGTGACTGATGTGTTGAAGATATGAAATTGTCAATGTTATAAATTAGTTATTATGATTGGTTGTTTAATGAACAGGTTGATCATCAAGATATTCCCCTTGTGCGTTTCATAAATATGGTTCCTGTAGTTTCCATAGGTACTTTGGGTGAGACCTCATCTTCTTTGCAGGTGTTGTCGAAAAACTCCCTTTCAGGGCGGTATCTGTGGTGGTTGTTTTTGTTGGTGTTATTTTGAATGTTTGAACCCTGGTCGAAGTAAAAGTGTGCCAACAAATGGTATGTGGAATATTAGAGGTGTGTGGAACCAGTCAAAGAAGACTATGATGCTCAAGAATTAGATAATATTTATAATGTATCCTCAAGGATAAACAACTATATCAATCCTACGGTAGATGGTATGCTCAGTTGGCAGAGTGTTAGTTCTTGTTCATTTGATTCTAGAGACGCTATGGAGTCTAGAGAACTAGAAGAACAGTTTACATGAAATTTCAATGAAGAGATGTGCTCGTGTTATGAAATCACTGTGTTGGGTCGGTAAAAAGTATGTGATCTTCCTACTTATGAAGGTTTACCTAATCTGGATAAGTTTATTGTCGAATTTGAGGGTAAGGTAAATACCTTATGGAATCACTGTGGCAATAGTAGTGCACACATGGTGAAAACTGTAGAATATTTGTCGCTAGAGCTATGAAAAGGAACCATAGAATGGGAAAATTTGGTAATGAGCCTCAAGCAGACATTTAACTATGAGGATGAAAGTCCTACGATAGATGCAACTCTACAGATTATCAAGGAATTTTTTTTTGAAGAAATCCTGGGACCAATGTCTAATTGGTCATAGTGGACTGCGATAGTGGGAAAATGATGGAATGCTACAACATCAGTGGATAAACGGAGGATGATGATATGAGGGATATTCATATTCCAGAAACTGAAGTACGTCGTGATTTGAAGGGATCAAATATTTCATCTGACATATTTTTTAATCCATTGAATATTAAAAAGGTAAATATTGGCTCTATTGAAAATCCTAAGTTTGCAAATATAGGAGATTAGTGGGATGATGAAACAATGGGAAATATTACTGGCCTGTTACATCAATTTAAAGACTTATTTCCTACTAAGTTTTTGAAAATGAAGGGAATTGCTGATAACCTAGGAGAAATAAAAATCCTGCTGAATCTAGGTGTCAGGCCAATCAAACAAAGGTCGTACAGATTAAACCCGCGGTATAAGGAATAAGTCAGGGATGAGATCGACATAATGCTTGATGCAGGAATCATTGAGCTTGTCAAAGAGTCAGAATGTCAGTCCTATGGTATTCCAAGACAAGAAGACCAATGAGATTCAAATTTGTGTAGACTTAAGAAAATTAAATGGTGCTTGTCTACATGATCCTTTTCCAACTCCATTTATGGACGAAGTGCTTGACAATGTCAGAGGTCAGGAAGCATACTCCTTCACGGATCAATTTTCTGGATACCATCAAATAAAAATTTCCAAGGAAGATCGACACAAAACAACATTTGCAACATAGTGGGGTTGCTTCCAATATACAATAATGTTATTTGGCTTAAAGAATGCTTCTGCAATTTTTTCAAGGATAGTTGTCGCTGCATTTAAGGAATTCATCCATAATTTCATGGAAGTTTATTTTTATGATAGGACAGTGTACATTTTGCTTAAGAACCACATTGAAAATTTGAGGTTGATTTTAGAACGTTGTAGACAGTACCAAATTTCTCTGAATCTGAAGAAATGCATATTTTGTGCTCCATTTGGTATACTATTGGGTCATGTAGTCTACAAGCAGGGATTATTGGTGGATCCTACCAATATTTCCATTATAGTTTATCTACCTCCACCTACTTTAGTTCGATAGCTAAGAACAAATCTGGGTCACACAGGATATTACAGGAAGTTTATCAAGGGATATGCTCAGATTACAACACCGATGGAAAATATACTCAAGAATGATGCAAAATTTCACTGGAATGAGTAATGTCAACAAATCCTCGACACGCTGAAGGAAAAAATGGTCACAACACCTACTTTGGTATTTCCCAATTGGAGAAAAGAATTTCATGTACATGTTGATGCTTCATTTGTCGCTCTAGGTGTGGTGCTTGCTCAACCAGGTGAGGGTTCTATTGACCATCCTATTGCATTTTCTAGTAGAAAGTTGTCCACTGCAAAAATAAATTATACTACGATAGAGAGGGAAGGGCTCGCCATGGTTTATGCCTTGCAAAAGTTCAGACATTATTTATTGAGAGGTCATTTTAAGATGTTTACAGACCATTATGCTTTGAAGTACCTTGTCAATAAACCATTGTTGGGGGGGATATTTGTCGGTGGTTACTACTATTTCAAGAATATGATTTTGAGATCGTTTTCAAGACAGGAAGGTTACCCTGACCCATCTATCGAGGTTAGAAACAAGAGAAGAACCGACTAGTTTAGAATATAATCTCCCAGATGTGCAGAGATTTTCGGTAAGAATGGTTGATGAGTACTTTCAAGATATTGTCACATTTTTGTCCACATGAGCAACACTAGAAGGGTATATGACTACCCAAAAGAAGCTGTTGGTTGTTAAATATGAAGATTACCAGTTGATCGCCGATCAATTGTACAAGCTACAACCAAATGAGGTACTGCATTGCTATTTTTTGGAGCATGAGCGACCAATTATCTTATCCAAGGCACTTGATGGAGTGGTGGGAGTCCATTATGAAGGAAAATCTACTACATAGAAAATTTTAAGAGTAGGGTTATGGTGGCCTACCCTTCATAAAGATGCTAAAGAAAATTGTCAGAACTATGATTGTTAACACCTTAAAATCTCTCACATGCGACATTTCGATGATTCATCTAGTAAGGTGTCATCAATGTAAAGAATTCATCTCACCATAGGAATCCTCAACAAATCCAAAACACAACACGAGTCCATAAGTTCAAAGGAACAGTCAAAACAAAGTGTAGCACGGGTAATACACAGTTGACCTGCACTATATCGCAGTTTATCTGAACAACGTATGCACTACACCCGCACGGCTTTTCCTTCAATAGCCACACTACGTTCAAAACGAAGGGACCACTCACTCCTAGCGGTGCATTGAAGACTCATTCCTCCCCAAAGATCTGAATTCAGCTCCTCACACACTTGGCTCCATTAATCAACCCCCCTTGTGTACCTTGGAACTAGTTCATGAAGGAGGAGAGTTCACATTTGGATATAGTTGTTTGATGGCCACCTCTTGGCCTATAAAAGGAATCTATTGGCATGCATTTTGTAGGGATAAATTAGAGCAAGTTTATGTTGTTGAGTTTGAGTTGGAGCTTCCTCATAACCCACCATTTCCTACCATTGTGAACATTCCCAATCTCCCTTGCCACCTTCCTTCAAGGGGCAAGTGTTTCCCTCCTTTGTTCTACCATCCACATAGAATTTAGTTTAGACAATAAAGACCTCCCTAAGGGATATTATTAGCTTCCCTTGAATCCCACATCTCCTAGGTGTTGTACATCTATTCCATTGGGAAATACAAGAGAGGTTTAGTATACCTATGATTGTTATTGGAGTTTGCATTCTCCCCCCATCTCTTTCATTTTATTTTTTTTATCATATTTCTTTGTTTGAATGTGAATCACACTAACAATATCTTGCAAGATCACTTAAAGGAATACCAACCACACACAAAAGGTGCTCCAAGTACTAAGGCCTTGCTGCAACCTACAAGGCTTAGAACCTTACGAAGTGGAGGAGTGCACTTGTGCAATTTTTTCCACAATAGTTCTAATGGAAACTATACTTATTTTTGTTCATTTCTACTTAAACTAGGTTTTTCTATGATAAGTATATAATTCTAGGTAATTATCACTTGTAGGAGATTAGGTATTCCACCTCTTACTTCTAGAAATTGGCCCCATCGCGACCACAATTTATCTTTTTACACAGTCCCGTTGTTCTCGACATCTCTACTGTGCTGACAGTGTGGAAATGACTCGAACAATCGTGCGCACATCATAGGTTACCAATGTTATACCCACGCTACACCGCTCATCACATTAGCGCGAAAGGTCAGTGTATTACCCGCGCTGCCAGCGCATCTATTTTGTATTAACCCGTGCGTTCTGCACAGCAGAGTGTGTTTTAGTTGTACTACTGTTATTTATTTGATTTTTATCTGCATAGCTTAGCTTGGCAGTCCAAATGCTACTCACTTGTGAACTTAAATTAAGGCTAATTCGCATAATTACTTAATTGTTTAGTAATTAGTTCACCTAGACCAAGATTAGGAAGTAAAGATTTCATCTCTCTTGAAACTTACTTAGGTAAACAACTTTGAGGATTTCAACGTGCCCCATTGTTACCACTAGTATTCAATACCATTTCTTGTTTATGCACCAATTGACATGTTTTTAGTAGTATTGCTAGTGTAGAATACACTTTTTGCACACAAGCAAGGACCTAAAGACCCTTGTCTCCCAAAGTATGCTCTTCACCTCACACTTCATGTGAGCTTGGTGAATCAGAAAAGGGTGAGAAGTGTGAAATAATTCCATTGCATACTTAGTTAGCATATTTGATTTGCAAAGCATCATTAGATTCTTTTAGAGTTAAGAGTATGTATTACTTGATATGCTCTTCTAGTTAATTTGTGGATATCAATTTGCTTTCATCACATGTGTTTGCACCACTAGAACACACTAATATATCTAAAGACTCTTCCGATCCAAGTATGCTCTTCACCTCGCACTTCATGTGATATTGGTGAATCAGAAGGTAGGGATTGTGAAATACCTCTTTTACACTCCATAAGTAAACACTCAAACCCCTTAAAATCAACACTCTAATTGTCTTAACCAACTAAATTCTTCCACGGGAAGTCACAAAACAATATTTTAGCTAGGAAGGACTGATTAGGATAGGCATCCATTAATTCCCACCAATCTAGTTTCATTAGAAATATTTTGAAACGTAGCATTGTTGTCCTTTAGGGTACTTACAAAATCCTACTATAAGCAAGTGTTAAAAGAAAACTTGGATTAGAAGTGCGTCGTGACCAAGTAGGTGAAAGTCAACGTATAGTTTCCTTGCTCTCCCCTACAATCCAATCATCTTTTTTGTATGGAGATGACACTATACCATGTAGGCCGAACCACTGATCCACACTTGACGCAAGGTATCTTAGTGTCCCAATTTAGGATATCACCAAGGAGCAATTGTGAGTGCAATTGACTCCTAAAGCTATCTAGTTCCTTTGGGGGGTGTCTCCAAGTCTGATTGATTTGAACATTGGCCCCATTGTTGGTATAACTAGCTCTTTTGTTACATCCACTAGTCGATCGGTGAGTGGATACCATTATCACCGTCAATTGTGCTTTTGGGAGGTACAGTTACATTTGAGAGGAAGGATGTTAGGTCTTCTAGGGAATTTAAATTTATTTTCTTTTTAACTACAAGTCCACTAACTCATAATAAAAATAACCTACATGTGGTAACTCATGCACTAAAACAACCATTGCACATATCACTGACTTATCGCACCATTGTGCATCTATTGTGGTTGGCATATTTTTGCATTTGTCCAATTGTGTTTAAATTTCACTATCACTCTCATTTGACACAAATCCTTCACCATTGAGGAGCAAAACAACATTCTGAAACAATCTCGTAGACAATAAGGCCTATCCCCTCTCTTGAGGGGGGTTGTTAGTAGTCCAAGGTAATTTTTAGGGGCGAAATTTCTCCAATTGGCTATTTTTTGGGTTTTTTTTAAAAAAAAAAAATTATATTTGGTCATTTTTAGCCTCTAATATCACCTATATTTACACAAAATATGTTTTTTTATCATTATATTCACCAAAATTTACACATTTCAGTAGTAAATTATATGTTTCATACTTAATATTCACCTACCTATCTATATAGATTTTTTTTCAATCCAAAATAATCGCCTACGATACTATACTTAAGTATAATATTAGAATCCTTAAAAAAAACCCTAGTTGTTACACCTTCCCCTCGTATTACACATGGAAGGAACTCAATCTGGGGTCATTCCTAGGCCACATTGATAGCATCATATGGTCGAGGCCAAGCCTCGCTAAGTGCATTTTATCCTCTTGGAGAAACTATTAATTACACCACTTCTTCCCCCATCGGAAGCAGTACCCCACTGGCTTCTTCCCGAGGAGGTCCCTCAGTTCCATTTTACCCATCCTCCCTCATAGGAGGTCAACCATTGTTTAAAACACCACCTGGGTATCCCCCTCGTGGAAATCACATCCCACATAAATGGCAAGACCAATCATCCCTACCTTACCATTTATGGCTAGTTTAAATCTACTTGATTTGGAAAAATTGACTAATGATCCCATTGCTCATGAGGCGACATGGCTGGCTATGCCAGATAAGATTCCCTCCGACATTCCCAAATTTGAAGGGAGATAGGGAGATGATCCCGCCAACCATGTCATGTATTTCCAATAATGGTGTCCATCTAACAACATGGTGGATGACACCGTGAGGATCCACCTCTTCCAACGTACCCTCACTGGAACGGAAGCAAAATGGTACATAAAACTCACAACTGGAACCCATTCCACATTTTCAACATTGGCCACCACATTTCTTACTTACTTCCAACTTCCAATCCGACATGATCTAGGCCTCAAAATTCTCACAATTTTTCATCCAAACACTTCCACCCACATCGCGGATCATATCCATGAGTGACATAGATGGTCGCACGTTATGCAAGATCGAAATACAACCTCCCTTTTTATTGGATTGGTTTATCAAATATCTCCAACCTACCATAGCTAAAGACGTTTCCACCTACATGCTACAAAGCGAGGAGGAGGCCATTCTAAAAGTGCAACATTTTGATCTTATATATGCACAATCTAGCTACCCTTACATAATCCTCACCGATTCCCCTCAGCATTGGTCATTGGATAATACACCTTCAAGATCGTCACATTTGGAGGATGGGATTATTGGGTCCATTTCCCATTTAGGAAAGGTTCCCCCTACCATGTTGGTTCCATTCAACATGGTTCCATAGTACCCATCCATGCCACCTACGTTAGTAACCCCTCCACCAGTACCAACATCATCAGTTGCTCAATTACAGTATGAACCCTATAGTACTACATACCCAAATGTTATCTAAGCGATGACACTTCCTACACCGCCAATGGCACAAGTCATTCCTACGTCCACCTCTTATGGAATGCAAAAAACATGTATCCCACCCCCGGGGTATAACCCATTATATCCTTTCCCATGGCCGATTGGTCAACAACCTCTCCCCCACATGGGGGTAAACCTAGTTCAACCTAATTATGTTCAACAAGCTTAACAATTCAAGCAATTGAACACCGTAAATCCCCAGAATCCACACAATCAGGGGAAGAATAAAGATAAAAAAAAATGAATCAGCAGCCGGGGAAAGGGAGAAACCCCCCTCCCAAACAAAACCATAATGCGGTTAACCAAAATGAAGGGACTAACAATCCCCCCAAACTAGGGAATAATCCCACCATGAGAAATAATTATTGCTACTCCATTTGCAACAATTATGACCATTACACACATCATTTCCCTCTTATCCCCAACTTCCAACAATTAGTTGAGGCTAAAAAGAATATGGTGACAAACTGTCCTCAGGTAGCGAGTCCACCCCAATCACAAACCATCGTGTTACAACAACCTTTTGTGAATCAAGGGGTAGTCACACAACAACAACAACCTCGCCCACCCAGTGATGGCTCTTTTCAAAATATGTATACATTGGATGTAAACCTTCAGATGTGATCCATAGGTTATGATGGGCCTTCCACCCCCCAAGTGGAAGATGTTTATATCCCCTCATGGGGTCCTCTACAGATACCATGCCCAAATATTGAACAAATCCCACAGATTCCAAATTTTCCACTTCGGCATACCCCTAATAACCCTCACATGAAAGATACCCACAATTACAGTATTGTGGATGAATTGGCTCAATCATCTGCAGCTATGTCGACATTAGAAGTATTACAGTCTTTCCCAACACAAAGAAAGGCATAACTCAATGCCCTTAGTATCGTCGACCCTTCCGACTCACACCTCATGACCTTTGATCTCGACAAAGGTGATTTGCGGCTATCATCATCAGTCACATTTCATGTTCCCGTTATGGTAAAAAACGTCATCATATGTGTCATGCTTGCAAAAGTATGGAAATGATTAGGATCTCCCGAGCTAGTCCCCTTTTCTATCGCTCTTCGTGCATATGATGGGAGACCATCCCAACCAAGAGGATTGCACCAAAATGTCCCCATAGAGTTGGTGGGAAATATGGTTATGATCGATATCGAAGTAGTCAATGTTGAAATCGACTACAACATCCTCTTGGGGCGTAGTTACATCTATGCCATGAAGGTGGTATCCTCCTCAGTCTTTCGTATCATGATGTTTCCCTGAAATGGGAAGGTAGTTACCCTCGACTAGCTTAACTACTATGACACCAAAACCACAAGAAATCCCAACAATTTCCTACAGACTGTACTGGGGGATGAGAAACCATATGTTGGAATTTCCCCAGCATGCACAAGGACTCCAATTTGTTAGGAGTATATTCGGGACCACCACCTTAGATCACTACATCGAATGATGGCCTAATGTACACAATTTCCACTGTCTAAAACTGAGCCACCTCCACCTCAACATCGTCATCAACACCACCACTGAGTCATGGCATTGAACAAAGGTTGAGTCCATCAGTACCACCAATTTTTCAAATCCCATTCTTGTATCCTTCCATAGGTGTACAAGGAATGCCATTTATTGCTTAGTTAACTCTACCTAGGCTAACTTTGGGAATCCTATTTTGGTACCTGTTGATGCCTCGAAAATTGTAGCATCAATCAGTAAGGGAGTTTCTCCAGTAAGCAATCCCAATTAGATCTCTCACCGTTTGGTGTGGGGAATCCGTTCGGTTAATGATTCCGGCTACCGTAAGAGTTAAAGATTTGTATTCTTTGCATCAGTTGCAGCCCGATTCACCGTTTATGTATTTTATTTTAAAGATGATATGCAAGTGCTCTAAGCTAAATGCAGGTAACTGATCTAAATTAATCTAAAACTGTATAAGCAAATCTAACCTATCCTTGGAAGGATCAAACTTTAAAGATGAGTAATAAACTGAAAGAAACATCTAAAAATCAGACAGATAGTTATTTAATCATAAATATGCAGTTCCCGTAGAAGATAAAAGATATTAAAGATAACTTTAATTCAGTTAACACATTCCATTACTCATTTGAGATAAACATATTTGCACAGAAAATAGGAGAACATTCATCACATAGAAGTAATTCATAACAGTAAGGAAAGATCTCACAATAATGTATAAATGATACATGAGTAATCCAACAAACATTTAACACATCCTTCAGGAAAAAATGTAGTCTCCTAGGCTTTCATTAGGAAAATTCGAATTTCATATACATGCAGTAAAATAGTTCACGTACAAGACAGAAAATGTCTTTCACCTGCCAAAAGTCCTTAACTATTCTCTAATAATCTCTATATACAGATTTACAAAATGGTCCTTGAGATGACACCTGTCTCTATTCCCTAAATATCTTAATTTTCTTTTATATGCCTTTTAGAAAATGAAATAATTCGTGGAAGCCTTTACACAAAAAACAAAAAGGAGACAGCTGTCCCTTTGACTTCACGACTTAACAAATAGAAAGAGAAACTTTCAGCATATTGTGGATGCCAAATTAGCTTCCAGGTGGCGCTTCTGCTTCTGTTGGAGCCTCTGTCCCAGGTGGTGCCCCTTCTTCGAATGATGCCTTTGCTACTGCACGCTTATCTTCTTTTGCTATGTAAATGACCCAAATGCCTGTATCCCTTATAACAACATTTATAGGGGCAGGGAGCAAGATTTTCTTAGAAACCAAATGTTTGTCCAGTTCTGCTTCAATATCCTGCATTTTTGCCACTGAAGTTTGTAGAATCTCGCGGAACATATGAGCGTGCATGGAAGGATGCTCGATGCATTGATGGAGATCATCTATTGTTCACACATCTATTCTCTTCACATATTCCATTTGGGTGTTCAACTCATCTCTCAACTCAGATAAGCATTGCTCCTTACTTGAAAAATCTTCAAGGGTCTGGGGAATTGCTACTTTGCACTTCTCGTGAACTTCTTGAACCTTCTGATAGAGGCTATTGCACTTTCCAATCGTTATCTGAATCACAGATATCAATTTTACACTGCAGCTTTGACAAAACTCCAAGAGGCCTATGTCTTCTTTAAAACCAGCCACAGGTTTGAAAGGGAGGTGTTTGGGGAAATCTGCCTTTCCTTCTCTCCATTCCATCTATTTTATTATATCCTCCTTCACCCATGTGTACCTTTTCTTGAGCCTAATAGCTTCAAATTTAATCTCCTTCATTCTATCAACCATGGCCTTTAGCTTGCAAATCGCTTCAATAAGCAGTTCCTGTGACTCATGCATTTGCTTTAGTATGTCATAGGATTGATCATGAAATGGAGTCATGTCCATTGTTCTGCTATTTTCTTGTTCTAGCTGCTTAGCCATCAACTCCTTATCTTCCTCTAATTGAATGATTTGGGCTTCAAAATCATTCATCTCTCCTTCGACTATCATCATTTGGAGTGCTAGGTGCTCTTTCTCTTCCTCCAGGTGCTCATATTTATCTGACAAATCCTTTTGATCTGACAAAAGGTGATTGTATTTCTTCACCACGAGGTCCCTATAGGCCTGCTCGTTAGCCACAATGTGCTATAACATATGAGAGCTTCTCTTGGTTGTCTCAAACTCCTTTACCATTTTGATTACGTTGTCTTCGCTTGCTTTTGCTGCCACTTTAGTAGCAGATGCCATAACCACAGGAGCCTTCTTCGTGTTTTGCATAACAGTAGTTTCTCGCCGAGTAACAATGTCCGGGTGAAAAGGTTTTTTCAGCCTTGTCTCTAACTTTAGCACAATGGAATTCCTTTTCTTATTATACACAAATTCCTCCCATTGGGACACAGTATGATCTTCCGATGGAAGGAAAGGGATCAGTGGAAGACTCTCTATAAGGATAGTCTCTTCTGCGGGTGGGGTCTGGACCATTTGGGATGAGTCTACCTCCAGGTCCTGCGTTTTAGAACCACCAGCTTGTGCATCTTCATTTTCTTTATTTTCTCTCTTGGCTTTGAGCTACCTTTCCATTTCTTCGGCCCTTAGCTAGTTCTCAACCACCTCCCTTTCTTCCTTCTCTTTAGTAGCTTCCTCTAATCTTTTCTTCTCTAGTTCCTGATCTCGAAGCCTCTGGGCTTCTTCTTCTTGAAGCCTAAGAGCTTCTTCCTGCAGAAGCCTAAGAGACTCTTCCTCTTGAAGTTTAAGAGCTTCTTCCTACCCCTTATGCATCTTATCGGAAGCTTCCTTTTGGATCCTTTCAGCTTCCACTTTAAGCCTCTACTATTCTTTGGACTGAGCTTCGACTGCTTCCTTTTCCTTCAATAGTTCGACTTCATGGGTACCTTGGGCATCTACGGAGCTAGAACTGGCTACACCTTTGAGGTCACGGAAAATTTGAAGATCGGTCATGTTACTGATTCCTCTATACACCTCTTCATCTTCATCATAGTAATGAGCATAATCAAAGTGGTAATGGATCTCTCTGCAATGTTCTGCAGCTTTGCTCTGCCTGTCATTTCTATGGAAGACCACTTCCCCGAAGTGAAAGCCTTTTAAATCTTGAACAAAATCTTCGGCCGATGCAACCTTTGTGAACTTATAGGATCCAATATATAAAGGAAAAGGAGGAAAAGAAGCCTTCTTCAATCTATTAGAAAATCCACCAACTCCATCAAGAAAAACTTGTCTGACTGCTTCTTTCAGGAATATATAATCAATGGCATACTTGGGCAAGATATATGGTGGTTTGGAGCCTCCATACATTCTGATATAAGTACCCTTCTATGAAAAATAGAAGTCACCATAGCTTTCCATGACCTGCATGGCATTCTCAGATAAGTAGTTGGGTTCTTCATTAAACATTAGCTCATACAAAGGTATGATGAACTCTTCACAAATGAGCTTGTACTGCGTCCTGTAATTTTGGGCCCAAAGAATTTTATAAGCAGTGTACAATGGGGTGTTGGCATGATCCCAAACGCAACCTAATTTTGGGAAAGGAAGCTTTTCCAGAATACAATCAATGAGATAGGAAGACATGTAAAATTATGACTTCTTTAGGATCAACCCTTCTTTTGCAGAGGCTATGGCTGACAAAATACTTTCCTAGAGGATAGTTGCCCAGTTAAAGATTGTTCCCTTGAATGCCACATAGTGAATTATGGGGACCCATTGTATCCTATAAATGGTTCCGTCAACCATGTCAAAAATTCTACTTAACATAAGGGCGATCATCCAGAAAGGGGCCCTCAGGTTCTGGACTTCATACTCATCACTATCCTTTTTTATTAGCTGCTTTCCTGTGATTAACAGCTTTTTAGCCATCTCAAAATTATTCATCTGGAGTTGACCCAACCACTCGTCGTTCAGCAGCTGCTGAGGACATGGTAACTTATGAGCTACTGCAATGTAGGTTGGATGAAACGAGGCAAAATCCTCTCCCTTGCTATTGGATAATACTCTTGATTCAGGGTCTACATGTTCCATGATCCATCCGATCACTTCGGAACAAGGAAATACCTATGGGCGCGTGGAAGCTTTAGATATACCAAAGCTTCTGATATTTTGGTATAAGTAGCCTTCCTCCAAGAGTGATTCGGGGATATCATGGTCTCTTACCATGCGATATATATCTCCCCACTTGGATTCAGGAGGGACACCTGTGACAGACTTGGTGTCCTCGAATAGAGTTTCAACCCTTTCTTCTGTTGATTCTAGTTCAGCCATTTTCGCTTTCTGCTACCCTTCGGCATCGTGGCTTAACCCTGTCCAATGACCATGCATGAATAGACATACGATCAACCAAAACCCAATATTTTAAAAAATTAAACTAGCATAATGATATGACTCAAATACATTTCAGAGCTATAGCAATAGTAAGCCGTTTTAGTAGCAATGCGTTTTACAATAAAGACAGGAAGCTAAGAAATTGCATGAAGACGAGAGCACAATGTTTCCAATCAAGATGATGCTGCTGAATTCGAAAAGTGTGAGATTGGAAATAGTTGAATGTCGCTGGGAAACATTGAGCATGTAGGTTTAAAGGATTGGAGCTAGGTTGTATCGGGCTAACAACTATGATTTCTAGTATATGGGGACAACCACACAACAAAAAGAAAAAAAGACTATGGGCCAAACCAATCAGTGCGGCAATAGTAATGTCGAGACTGGCTCAGTAACCAGCAACTGAAAGAGAAAAACTAAAAGCAAGCATTAGATGACTACCTACCTGGCAGAAAATGGTTGGTCCTGACGGCAGTTGACTGTGTTGCAACTGGGCTGAGCTGGAGCAAACTGACGCAGCCTCTAACGGGGTTTTCGCAGCATAAAAATCTACCAATAGAGTTGAACTGTAACCATCCAAAACCCTATATATAAAGGTTGGCACATGTGGGCATTCAATTTGGTGGGTGGAACATTTAAAATGGGGTTTAAATGGCAATTACAGCGAGGTCTTTTCAATGTGTTTAGCATTAAATGCGATCACCAAAATCGGACGATGTCAGCGAGTTCGCCCGACGGCTTGCGGCGAAAACTTGTGAGTTTCATCCACTCATTGCGGCGAAACTTTGCGAGTTTTTCCGACGCTGCGGCCTTGTGCATTAATAACACTCGCCTATCCATTACAGCAAAACTTCATGAGTTTTTTCGCCGTTTCGGTGGAACTTGGTGAGTTCATCCGTCGTTTTGGTGGAACTTGTTGGGTTTGTCCAACATTGAGGCAAAATTTGGTGAGTCATCCCAGCATGAAATAACTTTGTGCCTTAGTGAAAATTATGCCCGCCCGTTGCGGCTAAACTTTGTGAGTTGTTCCACCATTGCGGCGGAACTCGACGAGTTCGTCCGCCGTTTCGGACGAAAAGTCTAAGTTTTTCCAAAACTAGCGAGTAAAAAAGACTTAGCAAAAAAGGGCACCCGTTGCGGCGAGACTTGCTAAGTTGTTCCTCCATTTCGGGTGAAAAGTCTGAGTTTTAACTTAGAATAAAAAGATAAAACAAACTCAAAAAACTTGTTTCTCTGGAAAAAACTAAGTACAAAAGACCTTCTAGGGAGTGTTTAGCTCCTAAGTAAAATTTTCTAAAAACAAGAAGGAGGGGCCCCAATATTTACAAGATATTTAGGGGTGGATGTTGCAACAACAACAATTGGCGATTCGCTTGTGAACAAAGATCTCTGATAAAGAACTTTCCTTAGGGTAGAAAAATTACAAACTGCTGATTTATATGAGCAACAAAATGTCTTGATAGTTAGCTTCCGTGAATATAGTGATCACTCTCATCATCATGGTCATTTTGGGAGAAGGCAACTTAGAATCATACTTCTTTTCAACTCTCTCAGGGCCGGAGTATGGAGTTCATTTTGGAATTCTACCTCTCAGATATCAACTTAGAGAAGATTCCACAAGATCATAACAATATCTCACAGACATATTCGTTTATTCCTCATTCCCATGCTATTTGCATCCTTTTGGATGTTTCTAGATGACTTTTGTCATTTGAGTCTTCCAGAAATGAATTTCTTCCACTTCCATATTTGGTTTTGGTTCTTCAATCTACAATGTCCTTTTGTGTGAGTGATAAGTTTGTTTGATTATCATGCTTCACATATGGAGAATAAACTTTCTAGGATGATTTATTTGAACAGCTTTTCTTAACTGAATGTACTTTGCTTTTCTCTGTTGTGCTTTGATTGAAGCAAGAATTTCTGGAAATCAGACTCTTTAATACAAGCCTTCTAGCTTTCATTTGTAGCATGGATCATTTTAAGTACCATACATCTGTGAGACATGCTTCCTTTCCGTGGGTCTCTCATAGTGAACTCCTCGAGACATGCATTTATTGTTAGAGTGGGTGAAGCCCCAAGATAGTAGGAAAGAAATGTCGAATCTTAGTTATTTGAAACGGGGTTACTTTGACCAATCAGAAAAAGTATCTCTAAATTTCTGGAGACTCAACAGTGAAACAAAGTTGCAAAACATTTCTTTGTAAGAAGGTTTCAACCTTATAGGATTTAGAGTTTTGTTCAAAAATCTATATTACCTCTTCACCAAAGCTGAGCTGGGATTTCTTAAGGAAAGAAATAAAGAGAACTCTGAACATAAAGCAAGATAGAAAGGAAAATAAACTGACTGAATAAAATAAGACAAAACCAAAGCGAATAGGCAATCAAGAAAGAAACAAGAGTGTTTATTTATGTACAAAGATCCCTTAAAGGACTAAGCAAAGTATTGCTTCAAAGCGAGGCCGTTGAGAGGTAGAGTTACTTCCTCTCCTTGTAAATCTTTTAGCTTGTATTTCATCAGGCCAAGCTTTTCAGAAACTTGGTAAGGGCCAACCCATAAATGTTGAAACTTTGTATGCATTCCCTTGCCTTCATGTTGATGGTCCCATTTCAGAACTAAGTCACCTACTTCAAAACTTCTTTTACCGGACTTCCTTTTATCAAACCACCTTTTGACTATGTCTTGGTGCTATTGGAATCATTCTTTGGATTTCTGCCGGGATTCTTCAAGTTTCAGCAGGGTGTCAATTCTAGATTGTAAAACTTGATTGTTGGAACCTTGGGAGGCTTGGGCCAATTGCAAAGATGGGAGCAGGATGTTGGGAGGGAGGATGGATTCTCTACCATAGACAAGGGTATACGGGAGAACCCCTAAAGCATTCTTTGGAGTAACCCTATCCGCCCATAAGGCATTTGGGAGAGCTATGCACCAGCTTCCCTGATTTTCAATCACAGTTTTCTTAAGAATCCGGATGAGGTTTTTATTTGAAGATTCAGCTAATCCATTTTCTTGGGGATAATAATTGGTTGAATAATGTAACTTGATTCCTCTCTCATAAACAAATTCATTTATCTTAAAGGACGAAAAATAAGTTGCATTATCAAAGACTAGGGAAATTGGAACCCCAAACCTGGTTATGATGTTCTCTTTTAAGAAACTGATAACTACATCCTCATTGATTTTGCGTAATGGAATAGCCTCTGTCCATCTTGTAAAATAGTCTATGGCCGTCAGGATATACTGGTGCTATAGAGAAGAATTCGGTTTTATTTCTCCAATGACATCTATGCCCCATTATTCGAAAGATTATGAGATAATAACTGGTTGCAATGGTCCTACCGCCTTCGGTAATTTTCCAGCACTCCTTTGGCATACGTCACAATTCCTTGCATAGGCATGAGCATCTCTGAACAAGGTGGGCCGATAATATCCAGCCCTCAATATTTTGTGAGCTATTGTATCTCCGGAATAATGTCCCCCGGCAGGGCCATCGTGCAATTCCTTGACCACTTTACTTGCATCATCCTTCTCTAAACATCTGAGAAAAATGCCATCATAATTTTATCTAAAAAGTACTCCATCAATGATCCGATAAGCTGTTGATTTCAAATGAAGTTCCCCTCTCTGCTTAGAACTCCAATGTTCTGGAAAGTACCCTTGCTGCAAATAGTGCACTAAGTATCTATACTAGGATTCGGGGGCTGTGAAAATAGGACATACCTCAACCATGTTTAGTTTAGCTTCATTTTCCTAGCTTTGCTCTTCATCAACTAGATGTTCAGTGAGCAATTTACATAGGCCCTAACCTTTAATGATGGTAGCTGGTTTAAATTCTAAATCATATTCTTGAAGTGTGGTGACCCAATTCCCTCTTCTTTCTCCCAATTCTTTTTGAACGAAAAGAGATCTGACAGCCGGGTGAGGAACTACAACTTTAGTTATGTTCTTAAGAATATATGGCCTGAACTGCTTTACCACTTTGAATACGGCATATGCTTGTTTGTCTACAATGGGATAGTTTAGTTCAGCACCTTGCAGACCAGTGCTCATGAAGGAAATTGGGTGTTCATCTCCTGATTCTACCTTTTGTGTAAGCACAGCTGCAAGAGAGTCATTTGAAGCAAAGGTATACAGAATAAAATCTTTGTCAAAATATGGACTTCATAGAGAGGGGGCATTAGCTATGGCAGCTTTGATATCCTTAAATGCATCCTTTTCCAAGTCTGTCCATTTGAACTGTACACTTTGCTTGACCATTTGCTGCAAAGGTTTAATGGTTTGGGCGAAATCAGGAACAAACCTTCGAACAAAATTGATAGTGCCCATAAATGACTGCATAGATTTTTTGTTGTGGGGCATGGGAATTTTGTTGATAACTTGCACTCTTTCTTGATCTATTGAAATTCCCTTCTTTGAAATAATGTGACCCAAAAGCTTGCCCTCAAGAACGGCAAAAACACTTTTCTTGGGGTTTAAAGAGATACCATACTTCCTGCAGCGATCAAAAATCTGCTTTAAATGGAAAACATGGTCTTCTCTCTTCTTTGAGAAAACTTTCACGTCATCTAGATAGACTACAACACAATGACCTCCCAATCCTCGAAAGGCAATGTCCATTGCTTGCTGGAAAGTAGCTCCTGCGTTTATCAAGCCAAATGACATTCTTCGGTAGGCAAATGTTCCCCACTTAGTGCGGAAAGTAGTCTTAAGACGGTCTTCTTCTGCTACCAACACTTGATTGTAACCAGAGAAACCATCTAGGAGAGAGAAAAGTTATGATCCTGATACCATCTGTAGAATTTGTTCCATTGAAGGCATGGGATAGTTATCTTTATCAGATGCTCTGTTCAAATTCCAGAAATCAACACATAATCTTATTTCTCCTGACTTCTTCCTCACGGGAACTAGATTAGCAACCCATTCCGAATGCCAAACTTTAAAAATGATCTTAACATCTACTAATTTCTTCAACTCCTTCTAAATTAAAGGTTCGAGAGTAGGATGCATTTTTCTTAATTGTTGTTGAAATGGCTTAGCCCCTGCTTTCATTGGTATGACATGCTGAATGATGTGGGTCTCATATGTTTTCAGATCTTCATAAGTCCAAGCAAACACATCCTTGTATTGCCTAAAAAGCCTGATGAACTTATCTCTTCACTCGGTGAACAACATTTACCAAGATTAACATACTTTGGTTCAGCCTTTGTGCCCAGATTTACCAATTCATGCTGCATAGAGGAGCTATGAGTTTTGACATTCGCTGGCTTCTTGAATTTGCTCTGCAGATCGAACAAACTTTCAAGTGATCTTACTCCTCTGGGCATGAAATTTCCTTTGACTGCATCCTTGTTTTGCAAATCAGAATCATGCTTTTCTTCATCTATAACAACCTCTTGGAACATGTTTTCATTTGTGAGGAAACTAATGATCTGAGCATCATCATCAAATACTCTGAGATTTGTAATATTATCTGGAACAGAAGGCCTGAAAACAAATTGAAATAACATTTATTATTAGTAGGCACTAACCTAGAAGCAGAAGTAGCTAATAAATCAGCTGCAGCATTCTGCAATCTAGGAACATATTTTATATTAAAAGCATCAAAGTACATAATTAAATCCCATACCTCATACTGATAACCTTTCAAATGTGGTGAAAGACAATGAATTGTATCTCTCACTTATCTGACGACTATTTCTGACTCACCAAAGACTTTGAGGTATTTAATGTTCAAACGGATGGCTTTCTTTAATTAGTGGACTAAAGCTTCATATTCAGCAGTATTGTTAGTACAATCGAACTCTAATCTACAAGACAATAAATGTTTATTGTCTTCAAGATCAACTAGAACACAACCAACTCCAGATCCTTCCTAAGTTTTGGAACCGTCAAAATATAAAACCCAAAAAACATTCTTTGATCTAACTAAGTTAGTATCTTTACCATCTAAGTCAGTAACTAAACTAACTATGTTACAGTCAATATCATCAGTTCGAGAAAATTGAAGGAGATCAGACTATTCATCTGATTCATGGCTAACGTTTTATGATTGATAATTACCCAGCTCGATTTCTAAGAAATAATTCCCCAAGACCGAAGATGAAAAAGCTACAACTTCATTCTTTTCCTCTAGATGAGTTACGTTCTGCTTCATGTGCGGTTCTCTTAGTACTTTAATTTGATTTTGCCTATTCTGATATGGTAACCACAAGTGAGACCAGTTAGTTGCAAAATAACCATTTTGTTTTGTAGACTAGTCCCTGCTCAAGATCAAACCATAAGATTTAGGAATATCAACTACTATTATATCAATAAACTGACACATTCTAGGATCTACTAACAACCTGATAAGCACATCTTTAATCTCCCCAATGACTTTAACAACAATTCTATCTAGCTGAATAATTTGAGCTGGGGATGGGATTGGCTTCCCATTAATCCTTTTGCAGATTGACAGTGGCATGACATTCGAGGAAGCTCCAAAATCTACCAAACAGTTATGCACATTGTGATTGAAAATTTCAAAAGTTAAAAGAAAAGGAAATGTTTGGGATTTGGATTTCCCACCAATACTAGCTTCATTTATTCAGGATCTTCCTAAGTACTTGCTAATGGAGTGCTAGATTGGGGTTCAAGAGATTGTAACAGCTTCTTTCATTGCTAAGGCAAACTACACATATCAATAATGGAAACATTTGCTTTTACTTTCTTTATGTCTTCAATTATATCATATCCCATGTCACATTCCTTTACAACTTTTGGTTGATTATTTGTTTTGTTTAAAGTAGATTTTGGTTGTTGAATTGTTTCTACGTTTGGCTGTTTGGTAGGCGCTGGACTTGCCTTGGGCTATGGTGGAATAACCGTGATGTTCCTTTTAGGTACTTCTTTGGAGACTTTAGGCTTGGGCATAGTTGAGCTTGGCATCGGATCAGCGATCGGACCTTTACTGTGAGTATTAATATTCACAGTTGAGACTTGACTTTCTTCGGAGTCATCCTCAATCAATTCGGTTAAAGGCACCCAATCCCACAGCACCATAGTGGTATCTGGAGTGGGTTCTTCTTCCTCCAAGGTCTATTCTTCCTAAGGATCTTCCTAATCCGTGATTTGTGCATCCAACATTTGGTTCATCACTAAACTCATTGAATTTATCCATTGCAGACAGCTCTTTTCAGAATGTGGTTCCTGATGGAAAGTGCAAAAATTATCCATTTCTACTTCATTTAAATTTAAAACAGGAGAGTTGTTTGTAGGTGGATGAGGTTGATCATTTTCTTCTCTCTTTTTGTAGAAAGGTATAAAGGTTTCCTAGATGTGCTAGTTGCCTTATCTTTTTCAAGATCTACAATTTTATTGGACAACTTTTGCATCATTTTAACCACGTTTTCCATGTCTGTTGATGGTTATTCCTTATTTCTAGTTAGTAACAAGGTTTTTTTATTAGTTGCTGGTTTTTTTTCTGCCTCAAGAGTATGTTTAGAAATGTTGTCCGCTTCCTCTTATACCTTCCTAGCTTCTTCGAAATTTTCTATTAAGGTAGTGTTTTTAGTTCTTTTGACAAAGATTGCTATTGGAGGATCAAGTGCTGTTGTGTAATATTCTACTAAAGATTCTTCTGCAGGTTTAGCAGCCTCACTAAAATTATTTAACAGCGTAGTGAATCTTTGGTTAAATTCTTGAACCTTCTCTTTCTTTTACATCCTCATGGACAACAACTCTTTCATGAGTGTAGCTACTGTTTTCTGATTTCCATATTTTTTTTAAAAACATTTTTCAAATTCTTCCCAATTTGATATTGAACTGGCTTGTAAACTAAAGTACCATGAAGATACCTTAGGCTCGAAAGTATAGGGAAAGAGTCTACAGACTACATCTTCATGTTGCACATTCAAAAGGCTCAAAGCTAAATAAAAGATCTTAAGGTGATCTTCAGTAGACATACCTTTCCCAGGATCATATTTAGGCAAAACTTTCTCAGGATTCTTAGGCAGATTGTGAAAAGGTCCAGCCAAATTTAGTGCTCGTCTCGCTCTCCATGCAGGTACAGCCATATCTCCATGTGGAGAATGAGGTGGAGAATCGTGTGGAGTATTAAGTGGAGAATTCTTTGGAGTGTGCGGTTCTTCAAGATCTAGAGGATCTTCAAGTTCAATTTCTCCAAGAGGCTCTGTGATTTCTTCTAGAGATAAATCTACTAATTCTTCAAAGTTTTGAACAAGAACGGAATCACATGTGTACTCCCTTTTCCTTCTAGGAGCTCTCCTTCTTGGGAGAAAAGGAACTGCGTTCAAACCACCAAGATGTTTAACATAAGCATGGGTATGTCTTCTTAAATTTGCTACTTCAGCAAAAGGTATAGCATACAACATTTCTTGCTGCTCAAACTCAGAATTAGGATCTTCTTGATTTATTATTTCCAGATCTGAATTGTCTGGGATTGTTGTTTCAAGCGGGTTTCTAGTTGGATCTCCTCTTAAAGAAGAGTCTCCTTTATCATACATGCACTAGTGGCCCTCCTTCTAGTGCCAAAAACTGTTCATGACTCGAAAATCGTAGCATCAATCAGCAAGGGATTCTCCCCGGTAAGCAAGCCCAATTAGATCGCTCACCATTTGGTGTGGGGAATCCATCCGATTAACGGTTCCCGCTACCGTAAGAGTTAAAAATTTGTATTCTTTGCACCGGTTGCATCCTGATCCATCGTTTATGTATTATATTTTAAATATGATATGCAAGTGCTCTAAGCTAAATGCAAGTAACTGGTCTAAATTAATCTAAAACTGTATAAGCAAATCTAACCTATCCTTGCAAGGAGCAAACTTTAAAGATGAGTAATAAACTGAAAGAAACATCTAAATATCAGACAGATAGCTATTTAATCATAAAGATGCATTTCCAGCAGAAGATAAAAGATATTAAAGATAGCTTTAATTCAGTTAACACATTCCATTACTCATTTGAGATAAACATCTTTGCACAGAAAATAGGAGAACATTCATCACATAGAAGTAATTCATAACAGTAAGGAAAGATCTCACAGTAATGTATAGATTATACATGAGTAATCCAGCAAACATTTAACACATCCTTCAGGAAAAAATGAATTCTCACAGGATTTCATTAGGCAAATTCAAATTTCATATACATGCAGTAAAATAGTTCACGTACAAGACATAAAATGTCTTTCACCTGCCAAAAGTCCTTAACTATTCTCTAATCATCTCTATATATAGCTTTACAAAATGCTCCTTGAGCTGACACCTATCTCTATTCCCTAAATCTCTTAATTTTCTTTTAAATGCCTTTTACAAAATGAAATAATTCATGGCAGCCTTTACAAAAAAACAAAAAGGAGACAACTATCCCTTTGACTTCACAACTTGACAAATAGAAAGAGAAACTTTCAACATATTGTGGATGCCAAATTAGCTTCCAGGTGTCACTTCTACTTTCGTTGGAGCCTTTGTCCTAGGTGGTGCCCCTTCTTCGACTGATTCCTTTGTGGCTGCACGCTTATCTTCTTCTGCTATGTAACTGAACCAAATGCATGTATCCCTAATAACAACATTTACAGGGGTAGGGAGTAGGATTTTATTAGAAATCACATGTTTGTCCAGTTCTGCTTCAATATCCTGCATTTCTACCACTGAAGTCTAGAGAATCTTGTGGAACATATGAGCGTGTATGGAAGGTTGCTCGATGCATTAATGGAGATCATATGTTGTTAACACATCTATTCTCTTCACATATTCCATTTGGGTGTTCAACTCATCTATCAACTCAGATAGGCGTTTCTCCTAAATTGGAAAATCTTCAAGGGTCTGGGGAATTTCTACTTTGCACTTCTCATGAACTTCTTGAACCTTCTAATAGAGGTTGTTGCACTTTCCAACCGTTATATGAATCATAGATATCAATTTTACACTGCATATCTGACAGAACTCCAAGAGGCCTATGTCTTCTTTAAAACCAGCCACTGGTTTGAAAGGGAGGTGTTTGGAGAAATCTGCCTTTCCTTCCCTCCATTCCATTTGTTTTATTATATCCTCCTTTACCCGTGTGTACCTTTTCTTGAGCCTAATAGCTTCAGAGTTAATCTCCTTCATTCTATCCACCATGGCATTTAGCTAGAAAAGCTCTTCAGTAAGCAGTTCCTGTGACTCATGCATTTGCTTTAGTATGTCACAGGATTGTCCATGAAAGGGAGTCATGTCCATTGTTTTGTTATTTGCTTGTTCCATTTTCTCAGCCATCAACTCCTTCTCTTTCTCTAATTTAATGATTCGGGCTTTGAAATCATTCTTCTCTCCTTCGACTATCATCATTTGGAATGTCAAGTGCTCTTTCTCTTCCTCAAGGTGCTCATATTTATCTGACAATTCCTATTGATCTGAAAAAAGGTGATTGTATTTCTTCACCACGAGGTCCCTATAGGACTGCACGTTAGCCACGGTGTGCTACAGCATACGATCCCTTCTCTTGGTTGTCTCAAACTCCTTTACCATTTCGATTACGTTGTCTTTGCTTGCTTTTGTTACCGCTACAGTAGGAGATGCCATAGCCACAAGAGCCTTCTTCATGTTTTGCATAACAGTAGTTTCTTGCTGGGTAACGATGTCTGGGTGAAAAGGTTTTTTCATCCTTGTCTCTGACTTTAGCACAATGGAATTCCTTTTCTTATTATACACAAATTTCTCCAACTGGGACACAGTATGATCTTCTGATGGAGTGAAAGGGATCAGTGGAAGACTCTCTATAGGGATATTCTCTTCTGCAGGTGGGGTCTGGACCATTTGGGATAAGTCTACCTCCATGTACTGCATGTTAGAACCACCAGCTTGTGCATCTTCATTTGCTTTATTTTCTCTCTCGACTTTGAGTTGTCTTTCCCTTTCTTCGGCCCTTAGCTGGTTCTCAATCGCCTCCCTTTCTTCCCGCTCTTTAGTAGCTTCCTATAATATTATCTGCTCTAGTTCTTGATCTAGAAGCCTCTAGGATTCTTCTTCTTGAAGCCTAAGAGCTCCTTCTTGCTGAAGCGTAAGAGCTTCTTCCTCTTGAAGTTTAAGAGATTCTTCCTGCCCCTTATGCATCTTATCGGAAGCTTACTTTTGGATCCTTTCAGCTTCCGCTTTAAGCCTCTGCTCTTCTTTGGACTAAGCTTCGGCTGCTTCATTTTCCTTCAATCATTCGGCTTCATGGGTATCTTGGGTGGCTACGGAGCTAGAACTGGCTCCACCTTTGAGGTCACGGAAAATTTGAAGCTCAGTCATGTTACTGATTCTTCTATACACCTCTTCATCTTCATCATAGTAATGAACATAATCAAAGTGGGCATGGATCTCTCTGTAATGATCTGTAGCTTTGCTCCGCCTATCATTTCTATGGAAGACCACTTCCCTGAAGTGAAATCCTTTTAACTCCTGAACAAAATATTCGTCCGATGCAACCTTTGCAAACTTATAGGCTCCAATATAGAAAGGCAAAGGAGGAAAATAAGCCTTCTTCAATCTATTCAAAAATTTGCTAACTCCATCAAGAAAAACTTGTCTGACTGCTTCTTTCAGGACTATATAATCAATGGCATACCTGGGAAAGATATATGGTGGTTTGGAGCCTCCATACATTCTGATATAAGTACCCTTCTCTAAATAATAGAAGTCATCGTAGCTTTCCATGGCCTGCATGGAATTCTCATATAAGCAGTTGGGTTCTTCATTAAACATTAGCTCATACAAAGGTATGATGAACTCTTCTCAAATGATCTTGTACTACGTCCTGTAATTTTGGGCCCAAAGAATTTTATAAGCAGTGTACATTGGGGTGTTGGCTTGATCCCAAACGCAACCTAATTTTGGGAAAGGAAGCTTTGCCAGAATACAATCAATGAGATAGGAAGACATGTAAAATTCTGACTTCTTTAGGATCGACCCTTCTTTTGTAGAGGCTATGACTAATGAAAGACTATCCGAGATGATAGTTTCCCAGTTAAAGACTTTTCCCTTGAATGCTACATAGTGAATTATGGGGACCCATTGTATCCTATAAATGGTTCCGTCAGCCATGCCAAAAATTCTACTTGACATAAGGGCGATCATCCGGAAAGGGGCCCTCAAGTTCTGGACTTCATACTCATCACTATCCTTTTTTCTTAGTTGCTTTCCTGTGATTAACAGCTTTTTAGCCATCTCAAAATTATCCATCAGGAGCTCACCCAACCACTCGTCGTTCAGTGGATGCTGAGGACATGGTAACTTGTAAGCTGCTGCAATGTAGGCTGGATGAAACGAGGCAAAAGCCTCTCCCTTGCTATCGTATAATACTCTTGATTCAAGGTCTGCATGTTCCAGGATCCATACAATCACGTCGGAACAAGGAAAGAGCTCTGGGCGCGTGGAAGTTTTAGATATACTAGAGCTTATGATATTTTGGTATAAGTAGCCTTCCTCCAAGAGTGCTCCGGGGATATCTTGGTCGCTTACCATGCGGTATATATCTCCCCACTTGGCTTCAGGAGGGACACCTGTGACACACTTGGTGTCCTCGAATAGAATTTCAACCCTTGCTTCTATTGATTCTAGTTCAGCCATTTTCTCTTTCTTTCTGCTACCTTTCGGCATCATGTCTTAACCCTATTCAATGACCACACATGAGTAGACATACGACCAACCAAAACCCAAGATATTAAACAATTAAACTAGCATAACTATATGACTCAAATACATTTCAGAGCTATAGCAATAGTAAGTAGTTTCAGTAGCAATGTGTTTTACAATAAAGACAGGAAGCTAAGAAATTGCATGAAGACGAGAGCACAATGTTTCCCATCAAGATGATGCCGCTGAATTTGAAAAGTGCGAGGGAGGCAATAGTTGAATGTGGCGAGGAAACATTGAGCATGTAGGTTTAAAGGATTGGAGTTGGGTTGTATCGGGCCAACGACTACGAGTTCTAGTGTTTGGGGACGGCCACACAACAAAAAGAAATAAAGACTATGAGCTAAAGAAATCGGTGCGACGATAGTAATGCCGAGACTGGATCAGTAACCAGCAACTGAAAGAGAAAAACTAAAAGCAAGCATTAGACGACTACCTACCTGGCAGAAAATGGTTGGTCCTAATGGCAGTTGACTGTGTTGCAACCGGGATGAGCTGGAGCAAATTGACGCGGCCTCGAACGGGGTTCTCGCAGCTTAAAAATATACCAATAGAGTTGAACTCTAACTGTTCAAAACCCTATATATAAACGTTGAAGTGTGTGGGCATTCAATTTGGTGGGTGGAACGTTTAAAACAGGGTGTAAATGGCAAGTACGGCGAGGTCTTTTCAATGCTTTTAGCACTAAATGCGACCACCAAAATCGGATAGTGTCAGCGATTTCACCCAATGGTTTGCGGTGAAAACTTGTGAGTTTCAAGCGGTGTTGCGGCGAAAACTTCTGAGTTCCATTCGCTCATTGCGGTGAAACTTTACGAGTTTGTCCGACGCTGCGGCCTTGTGCATTAATAACACTCACCTGTCCATTGCGGCAAAACTTCATGATTTTGTGCGTCGTTTCGGCAAAACTTGGTGAGTTCATCCTCTGTTTCGGCAGAACTTGGTGAGTTCATCCTCTATTTTGGTGGAACTTGCTGAGTTTGTCCGACATTGCGGTGAAATTTGGTGAGTCGTCCCGTCACGAAATGACTTTGTGCCTTAGTGAAAATTCTACCCACTTGTTGCGGAAAAAATTTGTGAGTTGTTCCACCGTTGCGGCGGAACTCAACGAGTTTGTCCATCGTTTCAAACAAAAAGTCTGAGTTTGTCCGAAACTAGCGAGTAAAAAAGACTTAGAAAAAAAGGGTGCTCATTGCGGTGAGACTTGTTGAGTTGTTCCGCCGTTTCGGGTGAAAAGTCTGAGTTTTGACATAGAAGAAAAAGATAAAACAAACTCAAAAAACTTGTTTCTCTGGAAAAAATTAAGTACAAAAGACCTTCTAGGAAGTGTTTAGCTCCTAAGTAAACTTTTCTAAAAACAAGAAGTCGAGGCCCCAATATTTACAAAAATTGGGGGGGGGATGTTGCAGCAACAATAGTACCTTACAACACCCTTCCCAGAGATGGCTTCTAAACCAGTGTCCCATTATGAGTTTGTCCCTATTTAGGCTAGTACAGCTGCAAGGCTCGTAACAAATTCAGTTATGATAGCCCAATCTATGACATCCGCAACGACACCATAATCAATTGTCACTAAGACCACTAATGGGGGCACCAAACAACCGAACTTCAAAGGTCTCCTATTACTTAACCCATTATCCAATTCAATAAAAACCACTAATACTAAATCTGTTGGCATCAACCAACAAGAGTTAAAATCCCTAGTTATGATCAATACTCCCATTCAAAGGTTTACACCGTCGTGTTCTCTTTGAGGGAAGAAAGGCCACGCAATCAAATTTTGTCCTACTCTACCATAACTAAGGAATTTTATCAACACCCCCCTTAGCATAACTCATGCTCCACCAACGGTAAGAGGGGGCACATCTCCCTCGACCACATACAAGTCCAAAACATTGCGTACAAATCACGCATGTTCCATATGCACTCAGTATGGGCACTATACACACCATTGCCCCAAAATCCCTCATTACCGAGAGGCATTGACCAATGTTCATCTCACTCAAGTAACGATTGAAGAACCCCCCTTCTTAAGCAAGGAATCAACATCCATTAATGTGGTCACCACATCAGCAACACTGTCAGTAGCCCCTCCCACAGAAGTTGCACCAGTTGTAGAAAATGTGATAGAGCATATACCTTCTCAAGAATCGTCTAATATTACGACAACACTGCTACATGATGAATGCTCTTCCTGTGGGAATTCCACGCATATTATCCCTCCTAGCGCCATCACATGAATCATGGATAAAATCAATACTTAGGAATACCAAGAACGCTTTCATCTACGTGTACCAATACCTTGCCGATATTGTGGAGAGACCACCCACTTTTCCTTTCAATGCCCCATTTTGTGCACTGAATGACAAGCTCGTCTCGAACTAATGAGAATGCAAGATCAGTTACAACCCCTCCGTATAACCTCGCAAAGGTCACCAACCGAGTAACTAACACCGACCTTACTAGATCCCATTGATCTTGAATCTCCTTTATTTGGTATCCTCACTTGCAGTGATTCCTCATCTTCCGATGAAGACGCAGACCACCAATAATCATTTCCCAAAAATTAACAAATCAACAAGGAGTTTTACCCCCGCAACACAAACAAGACATCCAACACCAACCATTGATATCCTTATTTGTGTAAAAAAAAATTATTTCATTTCACATTATCTTGAATTAGAAAGTAAAATACCTCTTTTATTAAAATGTAGATGGCCTCCTAGTCAGACATCTACATAGAATATGCAGATGGTGCCAGTCGATGGTCCAAACATCTAGCATCTACTGCGTGGGTTATCTCTGCACCCATAAGTTCGCTCCCCACTTATCCCGTGATGATCGCTGCAAAATACGCCACCAGGCACTGCGATACCTCCTCATAGGAGACATCCTATATCATTGCGGTATCGACACTATTCTTCTACGATTTATAATGCATGAAGAAGCCAAATAAGTTCTCAATGATTTCCATAGTAGTGCGTGTGGCAGACACCTCTCTGAATTAGCTACCACCAAAAACAATCCCATGAGCATGATATTTTTGGCCCTCTATATTCAAATATTGTGTCTATGTCATCAAACGGTGTGCGAATTGTCAGGTGTTTTCCTTCAAAACATGGTCTCCCCCCACACCACTCATCTAGTCATCACTGCTAGCCCATTTTGCAAATGGGAAATTGAATTTATGGAATGTTGTCCAGCTTTGGCCCAAGGTCACCACCATATAATTATTGTCATTGATTATTTCACCAAATGGGCCAAAGCGATGCCCACATTTGATTGTAAAGCAGTGACCGCTGCACAATTCTTCTTCAACCACATCATTTCCTACTTCGACGTTCCCAAGAAACTTGTCTCTGACAATGGAAGACACTTTTGTGATGAGATGTTCGAAGAATTGTCGTGGATTTTGGATTCAAAGACGAATTTTCAACCGCTTACTACCCTCAGGAAAAAGGATAGGTTGAAGCTGTTAGCAAAATACTCAAAACTATGCTCCAACGCATAGTGGAAAAAAACAAAACAAACTAGCACCACATGTTCTTTCCTGCCCTTTGGGCTTATTGCACTTCAGTCAAGACTGCTGGTTTACCCTATTTCATCTTATCCATGGTGTAGAATTCATCCTCCCAATAGAATTTCAAATCCCTACCCTCCAATCCGTTGTCGAGTTACTACCAGATACCCCTGCACTGGAACAATGACTATTCACCTTGGAACACCTTGATGGAGAACAACGTGATTCTCTTCAACAGAGTGAATCTATGAAAGTTCGCTCCAAGGCTCACTACGATCGAAAAGTGTGACCACACACCTTCAACAAAGGTGACTTTGTTCTTTTTTTTAATGCCAAGAAAGATGGTAAACCAGGACTTGGAAAATTTGTATTTAAGTGGACAAGCCCTTATGTCATTAAGCATTGGCTCCCAAAAGGATCCTATATCTTAACCGACCATGAATGCATTACCCTTGACAACCTAGTCAATGGTTTGTACCTCAAAATGTTTTATGATTAATTCTCCAGTACCCCACAGGTACATATTTTTTGGTTATATGATTTTTGCATTGTTAATACCTTGGTCATGTTCTTTACTACACTTGGGTATGTGCACTGTATGTGTAGGATTCAACCCAAGGCATGCAAGATATCTTGTTTTTCCATTACAAGAGAAAGACCCCATCCCTTAGTGTTGGAATATTCTCACCATCATTTTTATATTTGCATGCATGCATGCATCTAATCATCAGTATGGCAGTCTCCCCATCACCTGGAGCCTATTTTCAGCTCCCTAGATTCTGTTTCTATCCCTCATTAGCCCTCCTACCTACCTTTTGTGCCTTGTTTTCCTCACCTAGATAACATATGCGCCCTACTACACTACTTGGATTCCTAATAGTCAGTTGCAGCATTGATTGACCAGTTCTTGCATTTATTACTCAGTTTAATTGCCTGTAGCTTCCAGTTGTCTGTATCGGAGTGCCACTTGACCTATTGACTGCCTCATGCACCTTCCTTGGAGTCTCCATCCCTTGATATGTGCTCACATGGATCAGTTAGACTCAGTTAGACTCATTTGATTGAATTTTGACTATTAGTGACTACTACCACTGATTGGGTGATGTCTCTAATGTTATACAAGCCACACACTAAGGAGAATTCGAATCACCTTTGGATAATTCGAATTCACTTGATAGCATCATTATTGTATTCAGTTTTCACAGTGCCAGCTTACAACTGATGTATGATTATACTGCAGATTTCTCCATTTCTGAGTTGATGAGTGATAATTGATTCATTTCTTCTTCTTCTTCTCTGCAATTCTTGAGTGAGATTTGTGAGGTTTTCTCTAGTTGTGTGATCTATCCTATTGAATTTCACATGGTATCAGAGATGGAGTCAGCTATTTGAATTGCAGCAGTAGTAGTAGCTGTAGCCATTACAACAGTTGCAACAATTCATTGAGCAACTTTCTTTCATTGAGCACCAGAAGCCTCTGAATTTCCACGGCAATTCCTAGTGCATTTTTCTTGAATTCACTGGAGCAATCTAGTGAGGTCTAGCCAGGTGTGAAGGATCTAGTCACATGTTCTCATTGTCCTCAGGAAGTGTTCTCTCGATTTGCAACAAATTTCCATCAACAATTTCATTTGTTTTGCAGGTTTATTCCATCATTTGAATTCATCAGCTACTATGGATCTCCATTGTTTTTGCAGGTTATTCAAAGTTTTCTGCAGTTGCAACATTTTTGAATTTTTCTGCAGCTGCAGTAGTTTTCTGCAGTTGCAGTATTTTTCTGCAATTGCAGCAGTGTTCTACAGTTGCAGCAGTTTTCTGTAGTTGCATCAGTAGATTCGAATTCAACAACAACTTCCATGAATTTGAAATCAGTTCCTTCTCTCTCTTCATACAATTATGAAGAATGGAAACCCAAGATGATAGCATACCTGAAGAGATATGGTATTTTCAATATGTGTATTGGTGTTAAGAGAGATTTTTCTTCCTATGAAGAGGAAGGAGATTGAGTAGATGATTGTGACAGAGCCTCAACAACAATATGTACGGCTAGGCTTTCCAATATGGAGTACCTCATTGATCCTACAGAACATCCAAGTGATAACTAGAAAACATTAGACAGATTATTTGGAAGGAAGGAAGAGGATGATGTTAGCCATTTGGAGAACAATCCCAGGAGTACTGCCTCAAGTGCTCTCTCTATTCATGATTCAGCCTCCATAATATCTCATGATGAATTTGTTCAAGATGAAGTCGAAATACAAGACCTGTTTTCAGGAAATATCATTGCAAAAGGTGTTGCAAACCACAAGTCGAAACTCTATGAGTTATCTCACTTTCTACCTCTCTCCAAACAGTCTGCTCTTCACACACAAGAAAATTAAGAGAGTAGACTATGGCATGAAAGTAAAACAACTGATGAATTTGATCCATTTTCTAATTCAAATTCTGAGCAAGAGATGTCAGCTACTACTCTAGAAGTTGAAGAGACTTTCAAAATCTCTACTTTTCATGAGCCTGCTGATGTGCAAGATGATGACCTACTGATTATTTTGGAGGTAAAATTAGATTTTGGGAGTGATGCATTCGCCCTCCTTGATCAAATGCTTCCTATGGACTCCTATTTTTTAGTTGGAACATGTTTTCAGAGTTTCACCGAAGATGGAAGACACCATCATTCGCTTGGGATCAAGTCTCATGCATATCCTTGTGATTTTTGTTTTGATATCACGCTTGCTGGTTTAAAGGAGATCATAAGAAACCATATTTCAATTCTTGGAGCTGATTTTAAGTCCAAGCCATCACCATTATGTCATGGTTCATTTTGTTTTGATCTCACCCCTGTTGGTTCAAAGGAGATCATAATAAACAATTTATCAATTCTTAGAGTTGATTTGAAGTCCAAGATACCATCATCATATCATAGTTCATTTGGTTATGATATCACCTATGTTGGTTCAAAGGAGATATCAAAGAACTATCTACACATTCATGGAGTTGATTCTATCTCAGTTGATTTGAATCACATGCTCCATAATGATCTTCATATTTTTGGATTTGTTCTCACCATGCTTGGTAGGAAAAGAAAGTTCAGGAAGCCTCCAGATTCTCTTACATGCATTGTTGGAGAAATCAAGCACATGTTTTTGGAGCATGATTCACTTCTTCCCAAGAGGAAGATAACTCCTTTTGAGTGAATGCTAGATCCAGATCCACAAGAACCTGAAGATCTAGCAACTAATAGTGAAGATGAGCGAATGGTACATCCAGATCTACAACCTAGTGATCCTCCTCTTCCGAGATGAGCAACCGCTACTCTTAGATCTACCAGAGATCTTGTTGGTGATCCACTTGATCAAAGGAGAACCAGATCTGATTTCCAGAATGGAAGGTTTCATCCTTCTCACATTCATCATTCACATAGTGATCCATTTCTTACCGATCGATCCTTCTTCGGTAAAGAAGGTCACTTGCCTCCTTCTAGGGTGAGTGATGCCATGCTACATTAGCATCCTTCATTCTATTTGTTTTTTTGGGGGGTTTCTTCCCACTAGGTTTTCCCTCTTTCCTCACTTTATTTATTTATATTTTTGTACAGGGTGACCTTCGGTCTCAGTCACCAGGGCCCTACTACTAGTTTTTAGTTACTTCCTCATATTTTGGCTTGCGGAGGGGTGTTGGAATATTCCCACCATAATTTTTTATATTTGCATGCATGCATGCATTCTGCATGCATCCAGTCATCAGTATGGCAGTCTCCCCAACACCTAGAACCTATTTCCATCCCCCTAGAGCTTGTTTCTAGCCCTCAGTATCCCACTTACCTACCTGGTGCAGCTTGTTTTCCTCACCTGGATAACATATGCGCCCTACTACACTACTTGTATTCCTTACAGTCAGTTGCAGCATTGATTGACCAATTCTGGCATTTATTACTTAGTTTAACTGCCTGTAGCTTCCATTTGTCTGTATCGGAGTGCCACTTGACCTAATGATAGCCTCATGTGCCTTCCTTGGAGTCTCCATCCCTTGATTTGTGCTCACATGGCTCAGTTAGATGCAGTTAGACTCATTTGACTGACTTTTGACTATTAGTGACTACTACCACTGATTGGGTGATGTCTCCAATGCTATCCAAGCCACACACTGAGGAGAATTCGAAACAAATTTGGATAATTTGAATTCACTTGAAAACATCATTATTGTATTCAGTTTTCACAATGACAGCTTACAGCTATTGTATGATTATATTGCATATTTCTCCATTTCTGAGTTTATGAGTGATAATTGATTCATTTCTTCTTCTTATTCTCTGCAATTCTTGAGTGATATTTGTGAGGTTTGCTCCACCTCTTTGATCTATCCTGTTGAATTTCACAATTAGAAAGGATAATGCACCCTACCACAAGTATCATTCCAAAACTAGAATATAGACACTATTTACCTTCCATTTACAATGCATCTACCGGTATTCCCGCTGATAACCATAGGGACCTCATTCATGGTTGTGATGTGCCATCAACATCATTACCTACATGAATAACATGTTCCCCCATGGGTGTGTGCACCATTTCCATCCCCGTCATTAATTGACACCAATAATGGCGACCCCCAACAAGTCTGAGGAATCTGACCCAGCTCGAAAAGATCCTCCCTTAGAGTATCATTTTATAATTGCACATTTACTACACCAAGTAGACACTCGTCAGATCCATCGACACATGTTACGAGAATGATTAAAAAAACCCCCTCATACCTCCATGATCACTTTACCCTTCTCAATCCCCCTCGTATCATCATCCCCGCAAAGACACCTATGCCCCCCCCCACCCTCAGAAGCAACCAGTTCTATTCAGTTATCCCGTGAGAATACACTGCATAGAAACATTTCATGGGGCACCCATCTTTGCGTATGCAAGTTAACCCTCCCTTCATCATTAGAAAGTGTCCACCGATCTACTCAAAATCGTGGGGAATCCACCCATCATCAAATTGGTACCCCGACACACCCAAAACTGAACAAACAGTTCCCTCGTCACCTCACATTGAGGGAACACCATATTATTTTGGCAACAACCCATGCTCTCCTTTGATCGATGTATTTGAGTCTCCATATGTTCAACATTATTTGTTTTGTTGGTTACCATTACCCTTCGTTTTGCATCTCCCTCAAATCCCTTTCATTTGTAGGTTGTCTCCTTCCATTTCAATCTATACCATTCCGAAAGTAAAGCTGCCATCCCCACTCACCATGTTTACAATCGATCAAAGGAATTTATGAGCCTCACACTTACCAAACAGTCTTGTTTCAGGTCTATCCATCCACCAATCAATTACAATATGATCTGAATTCTCAAGATAGACTCTCATTTTATCATGTACTTCAACTCTCATCGACGTCAAAACACTATATTTCTAAGAGTTGCAGTAGTTGCAGTTGCACCTTGAGATCCATTCCAATCACTATAAGGGATCACCTCGAACTTAGTAGGGAGAGTCATTATTTATCCCTAAATGAGTGGTTTTCCCTATTCTCGACATCAACACATCATCGCATCAAGGGGGAATGTTCTTTTGAAGGTAGCAGTGTTCACATTTGGAAATCATGGTAGCAGTCTATTCGGTATAGTGAAGCTCTCAAGCATATTTACATATTGGTTTGGTCCCCCACCCCATTGGACTTATCATGGTCACCAGTAGTTCCACTTCTTCAAACGTTCCGTAGTAGTTCTTGGGTCATTTAATCAAACATGTATTGAAGCCACCTTCATCCATATCCCAACAGTATAGTAGAGTCGACGCCTTGGTCCTCTCTCATTGTAATCACTTTGACAACATTTCACGAGCATGGGTATGCCCGCCTAGTTTATATAAAAACTATTCTTTACTACATTTCCAATGGTCATCATCGACAATATTTCCCCATGGGAGAACCTTATTTGTCCACATATGATTTGTACTACAAAACAAGAGATAAAAAACACAAAACATGATGCATTATTGGCTCTATAGTACCCTCTAAACCTCATACATCAGGGGGCATCTATTAAAACCTAAAAATCGCCCACATGCGGCATTTCAGCGGTCATCCATTAAGGTGTCATCAACATAAAGAATGAATCCCACCATAGGCATCCTCAACATATCCAAAACACAACATGAGTCCATAAGTGCCAAGGAACAATCAAAACAAAGGGTAGCGCAGGTAATACACAGTTGACCCGCGCTATAGTGCAGGTTATCTGAACAATGTCCGCACTAGACCCGTGTGGATTTTCCTCTGATAGCAACACTACTGTCAAAATGGAAGGACCACTCATTCCTAGTGGTGCATTGAAGACTCATTCCTCCCCAAAGATCCAAATTCAGCTTCTCACACACTTGGTGGCATTAATCATCCCCCCTTGTGTACCTTGGAACTAGTTCATGAAGGAGGAGAGTTCAAATTTGGATCTAGTTGTTTTTTTTCCAGCTCTTGGCCTATAAAAGGAAGCCATTGGAATGAATTTTGTAGGGATAAATTAGAGTAAGGTTATGTTGCTAGATTTGAGTTGGAGCTTCCTCATAGTCCACCATTTCCTACCATTGTGAGCATTCCCAAGATCCCTTGCCACCTTCCTTCAAGGGGCATGTGATTCCCTCCATTATTCTACCATCCACTTAGCATTTAGTTTGTACAATAAAGGCCTCCATAAGGGATATTTTTGGCTTCCCTTGAATCCCACACATCCTAGTTGTCGTACAGCTACTCCATTGGGAAATACAAGAGTGGTTTAGTATACCTATGATTGTTATTGGAGTTTGCATTCTCCCCCCATCTCTTTCATTTTGTTCTTTTTATCATATTTCTTTGTTTGAATGTGAATCACACTAACAATCTCTTGCAATATCACTTGGAGGAATACCAACCACACACAAAAGGGGCTCCAAGGACTGAGGTCTTGGTGCAACCTACAATGCTTAGCCCCTTACCAAGTGGAAGAGTGTACTTGTGCAATTTTTTTTACAACAGCGACGTATGTTTGAGAATTGGAAAGTTGTCAAGGAGAGATGAAATGCCATTAGTGCCTAAAGTTACGTTGTAGGCCTTCGACAAGTGAGACATTGATTTTGTGGGACCCATCAACCCACCAGGAAAAAGGACTGGTGCGAGGTACATTATTACTACAACAGATTATCTTACACAATGGGTTGAAGTTGCACTAGTACGGGTTGCATTGTTGTGACTGTTGCAATATTTCTATTTGAAAATGTTATTACTAGGTTTCGTTGTCCCTGAGTTTTATTAAGTGATCAGGGTGCACATTTTTTCAATAAGACTATAGAGGCCCTTACTGGATAATTTCAAGTCTACATCGAAAGAGTACTTCGTACCATCCACATGCAAATGGGACTATCGATGCGTTCAACAAGATCCTAGAACATGCATTAAAAAAGTATGTAATGTGAACCGCGACGATTGGGAACTGAGGATTACTGCAATATTATGGGCTTGTAGAACGACATGTAAAAATTTGATAGGCCAGACACCTTTCAAGTTGGTATATGGAAAATAGGTTGTGATGCCCATGGAGTATATCGTTCCTAGTTTAAGAATTGATACTTTCACTGGTATGTCTGATACTGGTTCTAATGAAGAAAGGTTGTTGTAGCCACTTCAGCTGGAAGAAGACAGATTTGTCGTAGGATTTCATCAATAGGTGAAAAAATATAGGGAAAATTTTTGGCATGATCACCACATTACTAAGAAGCACTTTCAGCGACGAGACTTATTTCTTCTTTATGATAGTAAATTTTTCAAACACCTTGGCAAGTTATGGATGCATTGGCCAGGTCCATATGTCATTAACATTGTGACAAAAGGAGGCGCGGTTTATTTACAGAATATAGATGGTGAACTCCTTCATGGTTTGGTGAATGGGAGTCGACTGAATCCCTACAGAGATAGCCATGACTCGTCGCAATAACGAATATTGTTTCAATGCTTATATATAGAAAAAAAAAATATCTCTTAAAAACCCCAAGTTTATTCTTTATTGTAGTTAGTTGTGTCGAAGTATCCATGTTGATGTATAATTGTGTCAGAGTTGTGAAGAACCTGCAATAATTAATTAATGAAAACACATGAAATGGAAAAAATAACAGAACTCAGAATCACTTTTATATTAATCGCATTCCACTTCGAGGGGGCAACCTCCTATGAGCAAGCTCAATACAAATAACTTCACGGTCCTTCATTGGTCTCAACACAAACTTATATACTAAGTCTAAGCGCCAATACCATGGGTCAATACCATGTGTCAATACAAACCATGGGCCAATGCAAAATATGGATCAACAATTACTACGGGACGAATTACAAAGCATATGCGTCCAACAACAATAATACAAACTATGGATCAACAAATACTACGGGACGACTTACAAAGCATATGCATCCAACAACAATATACTAACAAAGTAAATAGAAGGGTTGACATGGGTTCCTAACATCCCCTCTCCCTTAGAAAAAGCTTTGTCCTCAAAGCTTTAGGTGTGGAAATTGAGTTACTACTGAGTTGTCACACATTACTACTGAGTTGATCGAAGTTGTTAGTCAGAAAAAAAGATGAAGTCCAACAGTTGGTCGAATAAACTAGGACCACTTACCATGAGTTTTTGTCAAAGCTTCAAGGACCAGTATCACAATCCTGAAGTGGCTTATGACGGGCCACATGTGAGTGTTGGGGGCATGTTGGGCCTAGCCTATTGTGGCACCATTTTTGGCGGAGTAAGTTTTGTTATGAACAAAGGTGAAGTGGAAGTGGTTTGATCAAGCGGTCAGCTCTGATGAAGCGGTTGAGAAACTAGGAAAAATGGTTATGTGATCAAGTAAAAAAGGGCATAGTTGAGTCAGTTAGTTAGATTTTGTCCACTTTCATTAATGATTCGATTAATCAGTTAGTGGGTTAGTGGGAGCAGGGAAAGCTGAGTGCACCCTATAAATATGTAATAAGAGGGAACTTTTGGGGTTGTTGTTATTACTCGTTGATCAGAGAGTATGTTGTATGAGCTTGTTTTGGGTCTGTAATGAAGCATAATGCTATGTATGTTGAAATTGTTTTTGAAGAGACGAGTCATTGATCTGCAGGCTTTGTGCACAGATCTTTGTAAATCAAGAAGAAATTTGTAAGTCATAAACTAAAGTTCTTATTTGGTTGCGACTCATAATAAAATACAAGCGCTTCCTTGGTTTTTCCCAGGATGGGTTTCCACTTTAAAATATGGTGTTCTCATGTGATGTGATATGTGTTTCTTTCCTCTGTTGATTACTTAGATGAATGCATACTTTTGATAATTGGGAATCTTATGAATATGAAATATAATCAAAGTTATATGAATCTGGCAATGTCATGGGTTCTGTTGAAGTGACTGATGTGTTGAAGATATGAAATTGTCGATGTTATAAATTAGTTATTATGATTGGTTGTTTAATGAATGGGTTGTCCGTCACGCTATTCCTTTTCTGCATTGCAGAAATATGGTTCCTGCAACAATTAATTAATGAAAATACACGAGATAGCAGAAATAACAGAACTCAGAATCACTTTTATTGATCGTGGGCCACTTCGAGGGAGCAACCTCCTTTGAGAAAGCTCAATACAAATAACTTCATGGTACCTTCATTGGTCTCAACAAAAAATTATATACTAAGTCTAGGCACCAATGCCATGTGTCAATACAAACCATGGGCCAATACAAACTATGGATCAACAATTACTACGGGGCGACTTACAAATCATATGCGTCAAACAACAATAATACAAACTATGGATCAACAAATACTACGGGATGAATTACAAAGCATATGCGTCCAACAAAAATATACTAACAAAGTAAATAGAATGGATGACATGGGTTCCTAACATCCCCTCTCCCTTAGAAAAATCTTTGTCCTCAAAGCTTTAGATGTGCAAATTGATGCAAAATTTGAAGGAGTGGTTCCCCTGTAGCATCCTCGGGTTGCATTTCGGGCCACTGCCACCTTTTAAGTTTCAAGAGGATTTCTTGGAAGGATGTAGAAGAAGAAGAACCATATCAGCTACGTGAAAAGTGCGCTCTGAACGATGTTGATCGGCTTGTTGTTTCAGTCGAATTTTTTCCATGTGAAGATTGTCCTATAGAATTAAAAGAATTTGATCACGGTTTCGAAGAACCAAGTCAATTTCCTAAATTGGGGAGCTACTGAGGGTGTATGGAAGAAAAAATGGCAGTTCCTGTCCATAGACTGCTTCATATGGTGTCCTTGTAGATGTGGTATTGTACCACTGGAGCGCTTCTAGGAAATTCATAGAAATAGTTGTCCAAATCTTTGTAGGGATGGGAAAGGGTTCGAGCAGTCCCAAAAGGAGAGTTTTTAACCCTTGTTGACCTAGAAAGTATCACATTCAACCACCATCCATTGAATTGTCATTTTCAGTCCCTTCCAAAAGAAGTTACATTGTGCCCGGTCATACTATTTGAGGAACCCAGAGTGCCCTACCGATGAAGAAGCATGGAGTTCATAGAAGAGATAGCCCTGTTGAACAGATTGCAACCAGTTTTAAACAAGCAAAGAAATAGTTGTAAGAGAAACTAGGTCATCAAATGTGTGAGAAGAGGCATCTGCCACCATATTGTCCTTACCCTTCTTGTAAGTGATCGCATAGTCATAACCCATGAGTTGGATAACCCATTTCAGGTGTGCTGGGGAGGAGACCCATTGTTCCAGGAAATTTTCCAGACTCTGGAGATCAGTCTTGATGCAGAAATAATTCCCTAATAGGGATGGCTGCCACTTTGGGACTGCATGCAAAATAGCCATAATTTCCTGCTGAGAGGTAGATGCGGCTAAATGCATACCAGAAAGGTCTCTTGAAGGCGGAAAGCCCACTGGTGCACCAAAGACACCTGCATATCTATCCAAGGAAGTAGTGGAGACCATTGATGGGTGCATCTGAATGGAATGGAGCTGAGCGATGACACCATGTGAATTCTTCTTAAGGATCTTTTCCAAGCAATGTGAACTGATGAAGCGGAGAGACCCTAGTTGTAAGCCCGTAAATTTGTGTTGTGTCCCATTGACTGAAAACTGCATCCAAAGTTTAGCAAAATCCCATAAGATGGGGCCAAGTGTGCGTAACCATTGAATTCCCAAAACCACATCACATCCTCCTAAGGACAAGGAAAACATGTCAGAGCGCAGGTTATAATCTTCCAGAGAGATACGCACATTGTGACACTTTCCCTTGCAAGGTAAGGTTCCCCCATTGGAAACCATGACTTCAAAGTTGGAGCAAGGATGGACAAAACAATCAGCCTGTTTGGCGATCTGGTGGTCAATGAAGTTATGACTGCTACCAGAATCAATGAGTATTGTAAGAGGAAGCTTCTTGAAGTAACCCCTGACCCGCATTGTTTGGGGGGTGGTGACGAGAGATAAAGCATGGAGAGATATCTTTGGTTGGTCATCCTAAGATGGGGGGTCAGTAAGCAGCTCCTGAATGTCAACCTGGTCATCCATTGTATCTGGAGCTTCTTCACCAATTTTAGAGGCAGGAGGGGAATCCATATCCAAGAGATAGAGCTTTTGATAAACACATCTATGTCCCCAAGTGAATTTCTCATCACAATTATAATAAAGCCCTTTTTCTTTGCGTGTCTGCATCTCTGTTTTAGACAAATGCTTGATAGAAGTTGGTCGAGGAGCTGGAGGGATAGGAGGTCATTGAGAACCCATATTTAGGAAGGGGACAGAATTGGGTTTGGAGTGTTGTTGGGCTGCAATCTTGTCTTCTTCCAACTTAGCCAACCCCAGGGCTTCCATCATTGTGTTGGGACAGAACATTTTAACCTCCGAGCAGATTTCATCCTTAAGACCACTGATGAAACAACTCCTGTAGAATTCATCAGGCAATCCTTCTATGTGACTGGCTAGTTTCTCAAATTTTATTTGATACTCTCTCAGAGTGCCAATTTGGTGAATTTTAGTGAGGGCTCTTGTTAAGTCACATCAAAAGCACTAGGACCAAATCGTTGCAAAAGGAGCTGGCAAAAATCTGGCCATTTTGGCTCTTCATGAGCCTTGATGTATAAATGGTACCATTGAAGAGCTTCCTATTCCAAATGAAATGATGCAAGTGGAACTTTGGTGACATCAAAAGTATTATGCATACGGAAATACTGTTATGCACGATAGATCCATCCAGTCGGATCAGTACCATTGAAACGAGGAAAATCAAGCTTCGGACCACGGAAATTGCTGGAAGAAGAGAACCCATTGTCTGATGAAGATTCAGACTGTCATTTGTTGTTCATGGTTGAATGCTCAAGATGGAGGCCGAGAAATTTTTCATCCAGATCCTGGAGTTTGGTTTCGATGGCTGCAAGTGTTTCCTCCATGGTTTTTGCTCCTATGTGGGCGACAACCATAACCAGGAGTTTTTGTTTTGGGGACGGGGGGGGAATGGGTAGAAAAACACAAACAGAACCTGATTTAGTAAAGGGAAATTTGGATTTGGGAAAAACTCTGATGGGTAATTGGGGTTTGACTAGGTTTTGGACACTGTCGAATGGATAGGGAAGCAAAAAATGAGGATTTCATAAGCGAGGTGAAAGAATGGGAAAATTTGTCAAAGAGGGACAAAGAAGCAGAAATAGGGAATGAACACGGTGGCAAAATTTGAAGGCGATTGGGTGAAAATTAAAGAAGTTATGGCAAACCCTAAAAATAGACAAATGTGGGATTTCTAGCTTTGGGAAGTGGAATTTGGGATAGGGTCCCTAGGAGTGAAGGATGCAGAATGGGATTACAGTGGTGTCAGGGAAGTTTCAAGGGAAATGGAGTGAAAACAAGGGAGATATGGCGAAATTTTTATTTTTTTTTCCAGAATGGATCTGCTATGGCATAGAAGGGATCGAAAACAGATGAATCTGCAATGACGCAAAAGTGATCGGCAACAAATGGATCTAAAATGAATTTCAGAATAGATCTGAAACGGCTGGATTTGGAATCTGGACGACTTTCAGAATGAATCTGAAATGGCTTGAAATGGATCGAAAACGGCACGGAAGTGATCGGTAACAGTTTAGCTGAAAATAGATATGGAACCCAGGCATGTTCGACTTCCTAACAGTTCAAGGGTTTCACTCAGCCACCAATGTTGTCTGACGGCTTGCGTATTGGGGCAGTACCCCTCACTCCACGACTCAATTAAAATTGATAATCGCTTTGCCACAAACGACAGCTCTTGGTTTACCTCACGGGTGGGAACTAGTCAATCAGGTAGGGGTCGTTGCCCTTTTCGCTGGTAGGTCCTCTCAATGGGCCAACTACTTTGGGGTCCTGTGGTACTCCTCACAATGATTTTTAGGGCTTATGCCCAAGTACTTCCCACAGTTAAGCGGATATGGATTATTCCTAGATCTGAACTTGCAACAGATGTGAAAAAAAAATTTGGCAGAAATTCCACCCAACGAGCCCAAGAAAGTGCTCTAATACCAGATGTGAAGAACCTGCAATAATTAATTAATGAAAATACACGAGATAGCAAAAATAACAGAACTCGAAATTGCTTTTATTGGTCGCAAGCCACTTCGAGGGGGCAACCTCCTTTGAGCAAGCTCAATACAAATAACTTCACGGTACCTTCATTGGTATCAACACAAACTTATATACTAAGTCTAGGCTCCAACACCATGGGTCAATACCATGGGTCAATACAAATCATGGGCCAATACAAACTATGGATCAACAATTACTACGGGACGACTTACAAAGCATATGCATCCAACAACAATAATACAAACTATGGATCAACAAATACTATGGGATGACTTACAAAGCATATGCATCCAACAACAATATACTAACAAAGTAAATAGGAGGGTTGACATGGGTTCCTAACATACTTTGGGTGAGACCTCATCTGCTTCGCAGGTGTTTCTGAAAGGGATTAAACTCCCTTTCGGGCCGATATCTATGGTGGTTGTGTTTTTTGGTGTTATGTTGAATGTTTGAACCCTAGTTGAAGTTAAAGTGTGCCAATAGTTCACCTGCAACTGGGCATACTGGTGATTGAATTCTGATTCTTCCATTCGGCCCTGCCAAATTCCCATGTCTACTCTTAAACGGGTGAACTCAGATTGCTTGGATTGGATAGGAAGACACACATTGTCAAGGGAATCATTCATCCTCTTGAAGAAGGAAGCCATGGCCAAAAAATATGAGAAATCAGGAGGCAGTTTTACGCAGAGGAAAATGGAAGTAGGGCAAAAGGTGATAAACCAAGAATTTCACAAATCTCTTGTAGAATTGAATAGAAGTTGTTCGCATGTGTGGAATTAAGTTGAAGAGATGTGCATTCAATATTGCATGATTTGAAGAAGGCGATGAAGTCGCCAAAAGTAAATGCTGGATTTTTTGAATTTGGGAAGAAGTAAAAAAAGAGGAAATCCAATTCATTGCCTCGTGCGATGAATGAAGTTACCCCAAAAGCACATGTACGATTGCAACACGTCATAGTTTCCACATGAACTGATTGTCTTATCCTTTTTTATGCAGAACTAGATGATAGGTAGCAAAATGTGCCAAATTTTTCGTTGTCGTGGAAAAGGATGCAACGTTAGTAAAGGAAACAAGGACTAGAGATAGTGCAGTAAATGCGATTTAAGGAACAATCAGATGCAGAAAAGAGATCAACGGAAAATACAACGCAAAACTAGAAGGAATTGGAACTCGGGACTGCGCAGTTGACACAATTGAAATATTTCATAAATATTTGCGCAAGGAGCAATGATGTATTGTGAACAGGAATGGAAGATCAAAAGACAAAAGGAATTCAGTAGGAAAGATAGTGCACAACCATAGCTTGATGATTTGCGCAAGGATTGATGAGTTGTTGATGATTTTATGATAGGAACAAAAGATCAAGATACGAAAGTTGATCTAAGATGGATATGAAAACAACGTACAGATTGCTAGGTATCAACGCAGAAATTTCAATGAGAGAATAGAGCATGAAGATAGGGGGACTTATCCCTATAAGAAGATGAATGAATCCCAGTGAAAAATAGAAGAAAGGAGAACCAATATTTGCGTAGGCATGAAGCTGATCATGCAGCAACGTAGTGATAAATAGCATGAAGCTTATCATGAAGCATGTAGAAGTGAAGTGGAGAAAGAGAAAAGAAGATCTGTCATGTCCCAAATTTGGAATTGGGTCACAATGGCCTAATCACATTGGCCATATTCATTAGAGTTTGTAAAATTGATGTTAAGGGTCAAATAATTGCTGAGGAAAATTACTAGTTTCCTAGGTTTGGGGTGGAAGCTTTGGAATTTGGAATAAGGGGGACAATAAATGATGTTTGAACATTAGAAGGGCATAAATATTTAATAAAGGATCTAAATAAATATATACAAGTGAAAATCAAAGTGGCATTTGATCATGAAGACGCATGGAGGAAGTGGGACCCACATATGGCTAGATTTCCCCACTACACTTGGCATCATTCTCTCACCAATTCGAATTCAAGATGAATGGTAACATACTTGGGGGATTCCAAAAGGTATTATTCATGGCATTACTCATCCAAGGTAAAAATATAGAGGAAGAGTAATTCCCATGGAAGAGGAAGAGGCAATTTGGAGCTAGTGGGACACTTGGGCTAGATTCCCTAGCTCTATGACAACAATGATGAAGATGCTATGACACCTATGACACAAATCATACCTGAAGGCTGACATATGACATATATGACATGTCAAGGCTAAAAATAGACTCCAATAGGGCGCTCAAGGGTGTTAGGGCAGCTAAGATGCTTCCACATGTGATTTGGTGGAAGTGGGAGACTATGAATTGTTGTACAAGTAGCGTTCTTTGGAATCTCTTCCCAACTTGAGTTGGCATGAGTCTCTTGGAAGTAATTCGACCCATGGAGAACATTAGAACTTTATAAATGTAAATAACAAAGAATGAAACCATATTTTGATCATTTGTAAAATTTGTAATTGCATTTGTGAAGAGGGAGAGCTAGTGGATGACTAGTTTCTTGCCTTAGCCAATTTCGAGGGTGAAAGATTCCCATCCAAGTTGGTACTTGGAAAGGCCATTCAGACATTTCAGTTGGAGCTTTAATGGAGTCTTTATTTGCAGGTGTAAGCTACAGGGCATCTCATGGTTTCTTCTATTGCAGCTCACTCCTTCAACCATTTCTAGTTTTGATGGCATATTCTTGATCCTTGAGGGAGGGCGTTTTTGGTGAGATATTGTACTCTTTGGGGGAGCTTCTAATACCACATTTATTTTTTAATATGAATTAAATACTCTTTTATTCATCTCCAGAAAGTTTTAGGTCGAAATTCCAAGTAGAAATGTATAAATCTCAATTTTAATGAAAGAACAGTGCCATTTCCCCACTACCTTGTTGTGAATCAATGTAATGCTAATGATTTCGAATGAATGGATGATTATATGATGAATTTGTGATTAATGGACTTTCATTGATGTATTTTACAAGTTTCATGTACTGTACTTGAGCATTTGAAGTATTTTTACTCAATTTAATTGCATTGGGAGAAGAAATAGTGCCATTTCCCCAAGGGTCGAATTGGTGATTTTTGCAGTTGAATGGGAGAGAGTTGTAACAGATATAATAATCAATTAATGGTGCACATGATATCTTAATAACATTCTTAATACATTCCATACCTCTTTTCAGAAAATTGGGTGGGTTTGGAGGCATTTGGGAAGCCATTTTCAGTACTTACCCCAAGGGGATTTGAACCCCAAATTACTAGTAAAATTGCATACTTGGTCCAGAATATTAAGAGAGTTTTCAGAGGTCCTTTGGTGGCCATATGTAATCCCTGAACATCATATTCAAGTCCTAATATCATTCATACACCTTCCTTGAATATTTGAAGGCATTTGGAGTCAATTTGAGACCTAAAGACCAATACTAGTCAAAGGGAAATCACTAGTAAAGTTACCTACATTGGCCAGAATTGAAAGAGGATTTGAAGAAGTATTTTAAAGGTCCAAAGGAATCCCTGAAACACATATTTATGTTCTAATATCATTCATATACTTTCTCAGAATATTTGGGATCATTTGGGGCAAATTTGGGACCTAGAGATCAAAACTAGTCAAAGGTCGAACTAGGGAAAAAAAAGTGGAAAATTGCCATTTTAATAAAATTCCTAACAAGGGACATTACAAGATCATGAAAAGCATGAATCCAATCATGAAGCATGCAACAAAGCAATGAGAATGATTAATAATCATGCGATCTATGCAAAAGTAATAGAAAGAAGAAAAAGCATTGATAGCAGAATGCACAAATGACAAAGGATAAAACTGGAAAAGAACACAGGGGGAGTACTGCGACAAGCACGGATGAAGCATACAATCTTCAGGAGATGATTATGCACAACTTCATAAGGTGTTGACATCAATGCCAAAGGGGGAGATTGTTGAACTTTGGTTGTCATTGATGTCAACTGATTCAGTTTGTTTGATTGATGTTAAATGATGTCAAAGAGGAATCAATATTCATGTTCTAATTTGAATTAATATAGAAAGGCCACTTTGAAGAAGTATATGCACAATCAATATGAAGAAATTTATGGATTCTAGTATGAAGAAGTATATCCAGAAGTGCATATAGTATGAAGAAGTATGTTCAGAGGAACACCAATCATATCTAATTTAAACAAGTACATAAGGAATACATCCAGTACAAATGGTACATGAGCAAGTCACAATTCCATCAATTCATTATTCCTCAAGATAAAAGCTAAAGTTGATTGGACAAAGGTTTGGGAGTGTGCCAGCAAGCTAAAGAGTCAGTAGGAGTGTGCGATAAATTCAAAAAATTGATTGAACAAAGTTCACAAGTGCGCAAGCAACATGGAACAAAGGACTAGTCATTCAGTTGAGAAAGTCCCTAAATGCACACAAGGCTCACCAATCAGAAGAAACTCTTAGTTGTTGAATCGCGCATAAGCACCAAGAAGGGTATAATAGTTGAAGATGGTATATGCACAAATTCCATAGGAAATGGCACATCAAGGGTGCAAGACCACACTACAAGGGTGAAATTACCACTAAGTTAGGGATCATAAATGTGCTAGACCCATAATAAATGACACCTCAACAGTGCAGAAGATGAGAAGTGGTGGAATTGTAAAGTAAGCAAAACCATGAAGCAAGAAAGAAAGGATTCCACAACTAACGTGTGTACATCACCATCCACGCAGAACAAGTATAAATAAGAAGAGGTGATGGAGAATGAAGTAAGCTTGAAGGATGAACATATGATAAGTGAAATATGGAAGATACAGATTTATAGTTTTCAGGGCATCAAGGGCTCGAGGAATCAAAACAACATGATCTAGACGAAGAGCCGAGTACGCACAAGCAGAGGAATCAAATAGATGAAAGTGCGCAGAATGATGATGTGAATCTATGAGGGTTGTGCGAAGACATATAGGTAGAATAACAGAAGATGTGCAAGTGCGTGAGGATTGAATGGCAGAATCACAGACAACACACAGATAGTCACATATGTTCTAATATATTAGCGCAGAGACAAACCTGAATTATATTTTGTGATGCACGAAGTAAAGAAGTTTTTATGTCACACAAAGACTAACTTGATGTTTGTGAAGTAAGGAATTCCATCAGATGTGCAAATATAGAGTTATAGCATAGTGATAGATGCGTTTCATAGTGAGGATGATATGACAAGTGCGTTAAATTGAAAGGATGAATCATATGATGCAAAGAGGGTCACAGATTGTCTGAAAGTCTGTGGCACCTAAATAGAATAGACATATATTTGAGGGTGCGTAGTTCCATTTGATACTAATGCTCAATATCAGAACAACAAGTTACCAGTTGATGTGCAGCATTAGTTGAAGAATGCAGTAGTGCAGTATAAGAACAAAATATTGAACCTTGGTGCAAACTGTACAATTTGATGAAGCAATACAAAGTATATGAAGTGCAACGTCAATTGAATTGAAGTGTTGAGGTTAAAGTGAAGTAATGTATGCAGCGCAGTGACAACAATATTACATCATAAAGAAGGTGCACACAACATAAATAACTATAGTATATATGAAGTGTGCATAGATCAGAAGTTCAACAAAGAAACATCTTATTCTTATATATCTGGGTGGCAGGGAAAGGAGTAGGGGGTCATAGCCTCCTTCCAGTTGGTGTTGGAGAACTCAGGGAGTTGTAGCTTCCTTTAGGTCAGTTCTTGTAAAACCAGGGGGTTGGTGCCTCCTTCCAGTTGGTGATGGTAAACAAAGGAAGTCGGTGCTTCCTTGAATGTAATCTTTTCATTATAAAAGAGCATTCCTTGGTTTTCTCCCATTTGGGTTTCCATGTAAAAAATATGTGTTATGTGTTTTGGTGCATGTGTGGATGAATATTTATTTATGATGGATGCATAATTGAAGATCAAGATTAAGTTCAAATTAATTTATTAAAGAAGTTAAAATTGTTCATAACTGTGCTAATTCTGATTCACCCCCTTGTTAGTATTAAATAGATTCCAACATTAATGTGCGTGCTGTTTAGAATTATATTATAGTTGAAGATCTGGCTCAGGATCCGTATGCAATGTCTACGCTTGAGGTACTCCATAGTTTTCCAACTCAAAGGAAGACCTCACTTTCAACTTTAGGATCTCTAGATCCTATGGATGGTCAAATGATTTCTTTCGATTTTGAGAATTGGAAGCCTTGTTTACCCCATCATGTTGCTTTTTAAGATCCAAGTTGTATATGGAAACACTAAGATTCATCGAAAATTTGTAGATGAGGGTGCCACCACACGTGTCATGTCTTTATCATGGTTGAAGGATTTAGGATCACTTGATGTGGTTTCTCCTGTCACCATGTTGAAAGCTTTCGACGACCACCTTTTCCAACCACATGGAATTATCCCATCTTTTCCTAGAGAGCTAGGGGGAAAAGTAGTCAAAGTGGATGTGAAAGTTGTTGATTCCCCACTTGATTATAATTTATTACTAGGGATAAGTTGGACTCAATCTATGATGGTAGTAATATCTTCAATATTTCATGTCATCAAGTTTCCTCATGAGGTAAATATTGTAACAACTAACCAACTAGCCTTAACAGTAACGAATTCAACTAGGATCATGGATCCAATATTCCTTTAGTATCCCATTCCATGAGGAATTGTGAAAACATTGGTGTGGGTATGTATCCTTCATTAATGGGAACTTTTAATCTTCTTCCACCTGATTTACATGTTAATGCATCTCTAGTACATGCAATTTCAATAGTTTCCATAACTTCCACATATAAGGTGTCTTAATTTAATACTTTGTACTTTAACAACCCTTGGAAGTTGTCAACCTCTGAAGTTGGGTGTAGTCGGATCAACTAGTCCTTATTTCCCTTGTGTTCAATTTCTAGTAAGAAGAAGCCTCTATTTTCATGCTTATCTTCTTGGGGCTCGGTTTCGGTAATTGACCGGGTGATTCAACCAATGGGGGCATTGGAGCCTGATCTCCTCCCTATTGATTGAAGTGAATGTTTGGACATGTGTTCCATCTGGGATGATATACTTCCTTCAGATGAAGTTTTCCTAGAACATTTGATACAATCTTACACTCCTTTGGATGTTGATCAAGTTGCAATCAAATCTATCCCTAATTTGCCCATTGAGTCTTTGGACTCTTCCATAGATCTACAAGTTGGAGTTCCTGCTGAGTTTGATTATGTTTGTAGAATTTTTTAGTCCTGCGATGATGAATCTGTTCCTACAGATTCCATTAATTATTTCAAATTTGATCTTCCTCTCAAGGTTGATCTTGTTGATTGTAGGTCCTCAAGCCTTGGTACTATAGATTCTTCAAGTTTGATCTTGTTGATCTTGTTGATTATGATTGTTGTTGAAGATAGCGAAGTTGAAAGTATTTCTACCAAAGTGACCTATATCATATCTTTATTTACACATTTTTTGGATATGATATCGGTGTTGTTGTTTCTTGGAGATAGGATTTTTAGTTGGATTCATGGTTGTCTACAGATCATTTTTGACATATTGCTCGATCATGTAAAGTATATTTGGAAACTTGCATATAGGTTTAGGCCTCCCCGTTGTTATGATTCATTTGAACCTTTTTCCATCCATATTCGCCATAGGGTCGAACGTGTTGGATATTGGTGCTTTAGCCATTTCTTTATGCATTGTGTACCAGTACAACAACAGATCCTACCTAACATGGGTCACCCTAGTCAAGACCCTTTTTCTATTTTGGTGCCCATGATGAGTTTTTGTCATAGGTTCAAGAGCCTTTCTAGTTTTACCATGACTTTGAGAAGAAGCTTCATGTCTTTCTTTCTCATATATTTCTATCCATTCATTATAAGGATCCCATTTTTGTGTTTAAGTCACATATGCATTTTCCTCGATCCCACTTGCGCTTATGAGCCTGATGTCGACTTCCACGCTTTTAGATTATTATATAATCCCTCATCTCTTATCTCATTTTTGCTAAGCCCTGTATCATTTTTCCTTTGTAACTTGACACCCTTTACCTGGAGGAGACATACCCTGAGTGTCCTTATCTTTCTCATGTTCCTTGCAATATGCATAGGTCTGTTCCTTGTGCTTGCAACTAGTTTCTTCTATCCTTGACACTTGTTTCCTCCCATAATGAGCACTCTTCCATCCTTCCTTCGAGCTTGCTAAAAACAGAAGGAGGCCATGATTTTAATTTTGTGGGCTCATTAAATTTTCACTGAAAATATTTTTATGGAGTCTTCTTTAAGATATTTTCTGACTACTTAAATAGGAAAAGATCGCCTAGTCAGCTTGTCTCTTTCACACTTGTTAAAGTACTTGAAAGGTCGTCTACGTGGTATAAGTTTAACCCTTTCCCATAACATCTAGACTATATACAAAAAAGGAATACTCTAGTCATGAGTGGCTAGAAGAGTTCTCTCTCGCACTGTTTTATCGTTTTTCAGGCGAGGAGTCTAATTTTACGAAAAATTATATTATAGAGTATTTTTTAAGTATTTCAGACTCTCTAAATACAAAAACACCAGCGAGCATTTACCAACTCGGGCTCAATCTAAAATCCACGATATGGTATATAGAGTTCTTGTTTAAGTTTTTTAGACTCTTTAAAATTGAAAACACCTGTGAGCATGAACAGATCCGGGCTTGATATAAAATCCACGGATTAGTATCCTTTTGAGCATCTTTCTATATTTTATTCAAGCTCGTTAAATAAGGAAGAAAGTGTCAAGCATATTTTTATATTTTTTGCACTCGTTAAAAAAAAGATACTTAAAAAGAGAAAAGAGAAGGGAAGGATCTCAAATGTCTCTCGATTTAATGGAAACAAGTCAAATATGTACTTGAACAAAGTACCTATTTTGAGTCTATCAAACAAGTTAGTTTCTAGTTTTTTCCTTGGGATAAACCTGATCTTAGAGTTATTACTCCTCCAATTGGTTACTCTTCCAATCATATGGAGAATCTGTCAATGTCTTCTGCATTGCAGATTTATATTACTGGTTCCTTTGTGTTCAAAATGCCTAAGTCACTACTGTGTTGTGTGCATTGTTCAAGGGTAAAACCTGTGTCATCCATTTTGTAGTTTCCTTGACTTCATATGTCATACATTCCCTGGTGTCAATGTGTTTCATCATTTACTCAATTCTACTCCAAATCATACCAGTCCTTAATTGTTCCTCGTGTTGGATGATGGAGGATGCCTTAAGGCCTCCCTTCCAATGGGATTCTTCCCATCAAATTCAATCATCTTACTCTGGGAATGAATTTTAGAGTTTCGATAGTACCTTGGGGAATGCGGTCATCAGTGGCAATTTCCCTTTCTATTGGGTAGTGGGAACACATCAATGTCTCCTACTCGATGGATTCTTCAGTTGTTTGACCTCAAGAACATCTATTCACACCTTTTAGAATGTACTAGGTACCTTGGGGGCCATTTTAATTATTGGTGGATTCCCTCACATTTGTTAACGGTTTACATTATTGAACGGTAATCAAATGGTTTCCTCCATGTTTGACTTCAGCTCATTTATTTGCATGGTTAGGATTTGTACCTTTAGGTGGTTTGGATTGAAGACCTTGAGGCTTGTAGTAACACCATCATATTTTGTTATTACCTAAGTTTTGCAATACTGAGCCACACTCCCTTTGTCTCTTGACGAGACATAGATCCACTTTGTTCAGTATAGCTATGATATCCATTTTTGACATAGACCCGCTTTTTTCAATGTGCCTATGACCAATTTCCAGGCATGGATCCACTTTGTTCATTTTTTACCATGAACCATATATATCTCACATGGTGCCACTTTGTATTTTGTGTGGCCATGATAGTTATATCATTTATACATCTATTGGATCTGCCTTGTATCTTTATCGAGCGATCATTTGTCCATGGAAATATCTGTCCCAAAGATAAGTTTGTCTAACATCCTTTTTCTATTTCAGGTACCTTGTTGAGACTAATATTCTTTAATTTTTTGATTTTATCGACTCCTCACCCAAACTTGTTTATAATTTATTTCGGCCATCATGTTCCCTGTTGACCTCATACATTAGGGGGCACTTGTTATAGCCCAAATTGGCACTTCTTTGTTCGTGACGACACTTGCATGATGATGTTCTCATGATGAAAATTCATGAAGATACTGTTGCTCACACAAAAGGACACTATGGATGGAAGAGCCCTAATTGGGTGCTTAGTAGTGTGGCCTTAACTTATTCAATGATTATTCAGTAATCAGGGAACTTGTGACCACATTTGGATTCCAAACACCTCTAAAAATCCCTAAAGATGATTTTTTTCCCAACGCCCAGGTTTCCTTTGTCCCACCCATGTTAATGCACAATTTTACTTTTTCCCACTAGTGTGTGGCTTAAAAAATGCCAAAAAATATAAAAAATCTTGAAATTGGGGCAGTTTGGGTGGTTTTGGAAACCTCCTTCTCGGTTACAACTGCTCCCTCCTCGAATCTAACCATCTCCTTCTCCTATCAAATAAAGGGATATTGGAAATCAAAAGGAATCTTATCCCAAGTATTTTTATGCTCGAGGAATCATCACTCTCTTTCCCTTTCCATTTATGCCCTAGTTGCTCTCAAACCCTTATGCATATGAGCTGTGTTTGGGATTATTGGAGAAGAGAAGTAGGAAATCCAAATTTAAGGTTTCACGAGGTGCTGGAATAGAAAGAAGGTAACAATATACCTGTTTATATTATTAATGAAAGAACAAACATCTTTCCCTTCCCTAACAGTTGTGTTCAATGTTGTCTCAGATTTGGTTACTTGTTGTTATTCATTTGATTAGCTTTTTATGATTTATTTGAATTTCAACCATTTATTGGTATCCAAATGTGTTTGAGGAAAGTTTACTATTGGTTTTGCAGGTTCTTGGATTAAATATCAAGAGAAAAGCTCAAGGATTCAAAGAAAGCTAGGACTAGCCTAGTCCATAAAAAGGTACACATTATTCCTCTTCATAAACTCTTTATATGATTTTTCTTTGATCCTAATTGATAATCAAGAGTCTTTTCTGTATATAATAAACCCTTAGATGTCTTCTTTTATAACCCCAGTATGTTGGTGACCTCAACCCTAGTCATAGGATAAATTTCCTCACAATATTTAGCCGACTAAACTGACAGTTTTAACTAAATAACTACTTGTAAATTGTATATATAGGCTGGTGAGCCAAGGACATAGAGGAAGATTATACAATACTTTATCTTTGTTAATACAAAGTCTTGTTTTTGCAGTCCCACTTACTATTTATGTTATATGTTCATGTGATCATGTGTGTGTGTGTGTGTGTGTGTGTGTGATGTATTATGGTTAACCTATGCAACTCTTAAGACTACAAAAACACACATGGACAATAAATGCATGCATATGCCTCACAATGATGTCAAAGTGAGTGGTTTGAGTTGCAGAAGATTTATTTATTCCTTCTCTACTCTTTTTCACTTCCACATTCTCATCTTGTGTCATAAAAGTGGCTTTTGAGCAAGATTGATATGTTCACATTATTTTTTGAACAATGAACAAGAGTTCAAAAGGCCTCAAAGCAATCACTAGTTCAAAATGAGAAATTAGTGACTAAAAAATGACTAAAATTCACATAAAAACGACTATTTTTTAGTCGACGACTAATAGTAACTGATTTCCACTATCTTATAGCTCAACTAACTTAGTCGTATTTATTTTAGTCATTAATAGTTTCCTTATTTAGTCATATATTTGTTCATTGATTTAGTCATTAATTGCCACAATTAATGACTAAATCAATGACCAAATATACTACTAAGGAAACTATTACTGACTAAAATAAATAAGACTAAGTTAGTCGAGCTATAAGATAGTGGAAATTAGCTACTAATAGTGATTTATATGCGAATTTTAGTCTTTTTGTAGTCACAAATTTACTATTTGTAGTAGTCATTTATCTCTATTTAGTAGTTTCATATTCATTGTATAAATGACTAATTTAGTAGTTTTATATTATTTTATTTTCTTTCATTATTAATCAATATAAATGACTAATTTAGCCCTTTATTATTTTTATTTGTGTTCATTATAATAGTCATGCTAATCAAATCTAAATACACATGTGAATAATACAAAATCCGATTAATTAATTACAACACTAAATAATATCAAGTACACATATAATTTCAACCATGTAAATTTTATTAAGTGAAAAATGTCAAGTATTATAATATATTGAATTTCCAACCGAATATCCACTAATGGAATAATACGAGTCCATGAAAAAAAACAGTCTCCATACTTTACATGAAAATCATCTACATCGATGACTTTTCAAAATATTACGATGGCCACTAAGTGAAACCTGGGCAATTCCCATAGAAATCCAATAATTCTCTTATTGTCAATTAACCAACACCCACTACGCTTTGGAACATCTTGCTACTCAACATGTGTCCTCTGTTTTCCTTGAAGTCCTTGTATATTCCTATGTAGAATCCATCTTCTGAATCTATGATTTGAGACTTAATGTTTTCCATCCTCTGAAAATTTGACATTGCAAAGGTGAAGAGACAAGGTATCAATTAATACTGAATTAAAGAATGCTGCAAAACACCTATGAACTTAATATTCTTCTCAGTCTAGCATAATTGAATATAATGGATACCTTGGTATTTCTTTCAGTCTAAAAACACATAGCACTGCTCAAAATTCAAGCTCCCACTATTGGCGCACCACCAAACTATTCTACAAAACTAGTCCACCAACAACAAATTGATCTATAGACGAGGAAACTTAAAAAATATAAGAGAAAATAAACACTTAAAACAAGTTTTGGGAGACTTCTCTACAACCATATATTTTCCTAGTTATCATCCACCCATTGTCTGAGCGCAACTTCTAGGTGACTTCTACCAACAAAATACAGAACCATGGCTTCTAATATCATGCATAACCTGCTCTACAACAGAACATTATAAAACAACATTAGATCAAGAGGCCTACCTCATCGTATACCTTCTGCACAAAATTTTTGGCTCTCTTCCTTGGTAATGTCGTTCTGCTCTACCAAATATGACTTTTGAATATAAGAATTATTAGAGCCAGTATGATTTTCCATCGACATACTTAACCACCCTAAGAATTGTATAAGCCCTAAAGGTCCACAAATTGAGTTGTCCATCAATACAAAACACATGGAAAGTAATGTAATCTTGCACAGTAAGCGCAACCTATTGGAACTCACTCTGGTCAACCAAACCCCTTCAACTATTATATTACAAAGAAAGGTTGTGTATGCCAAACATTCTTCAGATAAAAAACAAAATTTGTAAATATAATAATGATATTCCCTTGGGACATTATGCTCAACCAAAACTTGAAAAGGATAGTGCATGAAAATATGTGCTAGGGCGTAGCAAAATGCAATGGATAAGCAATAAAATTCACGAGGACATATCCATACAAAATGGATCTTTTCGTTAAGATTTTCACTTGAGACAACATATAGCAGTAATACCATGAAATATCTGTACATGAGGTGCTTGTCCAATTCTGTTCTATGACACAAGCAAAAGTGTTACAGAGCCATGAATCATATAGCTGTTAGGTTAGAATGTGGTTTAGTGGTTGGGACAGGGCAGCACTATGTAAACAACCTAGTTCAAATCTCAGCCAATTGTAAGGCCTCATATATCTGTTAGGTTAGATTGTGGCTTAGTGGTTGGGACAAGGTAGCACTATGTAAATAAACCAGTTCAAATATCATCCAAATGTGAAGGCCTCACATGTCTGTCATACTGTGGCTTAGTGGTTGGGGCAGGGAAACGCTATGTAAACAAGCCAGTTCAAATATCGGCCAAATGTAAAGGAATTTGTTGTGTGTGCATGCGAAGGAAGGTTTTTGACCCAGGAGTTGGTCTCAGGTGCTTAACAAATATCCAACAAATAAATTATTATTATTTAAAAATTAGGAACTATGTATCTAAAAACGAAACATTTCTACAGTGATCTCATTCCCATGTCTAAAACAAACCAATAATGATATGGATTAAATTAGAGATCACATTCGCCAAGCACATTTTAGATTCAACATCATAAAAACATGGCTAATGATATGAAACAAAATAGGCTTGAATAACTAACATGAATTACCTCTTCTTGTATTCAGATAACGTACAATCCTTTGGCTTCAATTTTTTTTATCCATATAATATGAATTTTGCAATATTCCTAAGGGATAATGCAATTAATAATGCTAACTCAATTATGTTTACAGTTTTTCTAGGCAATTGGCAATAAAATATGCAACCATTTCCTTTACATCCTTCCCTGTACTCACAACCTGCTATGGTGATCCTGGACATTGACCATTTCCTTCTGTTAATTGCAATAATGGCTTAGATTTCATATTTGCTGCTTCTTCTGGAAAAAAACGATTCGCATTATTGTTCAATATGATGGTAGCTGTCGTATTGCTCCTTGCTCATGATATGTGCATTTTCCCCATCAGTAAATGGTGTTTCTCCACTAATCATTGACTTCTTTTGCTTGCTTTGTAATCATACCCTTGCTTGTGGGTTGTAGTTTTTTATCTGCAGTAGTAAGAGTTGAAATTTCACCAAATGGCGCATCCATATGAGAAAACTTATAAGAATTTGAGTACCCATTTCTAGCGGGCATAGCAGATGAATCAGAACCATCCAACTGGGACCTCTTCCTCTTCCTTTCTTCACCCCGGTGATCACTTGAAGTATTAGCATACGCCTGCTCTTGTGTATCTGTGTTACGCCTTTTACTGAAGCTACCCAATGATGTTAGTTCACTCTCAGTAGCTAAGTTTTTTATTGCTTCAGATGTGCTCTGTTTTTACCAGTTTGTAACTGGCATTGGAATTGTTGAACCTTGATTTACATTCCCAACCATGGTATTACTTGCAGCCTTGGTATTACACGGATATATGTTTGGTGCTTGACCTGCACTATTATCAAAGTCAGGCTGCTGTGAAGGAAATAGTTTTAACAAATAAATGGTGGGTGTTTCCTGCAATAAATGCTTTTGATACAATCTTTTCACCCGAATGAAGCTGTAAAATATTCTTAAATGAAGACTTCAATTTATTATCCACACCTTGAGGAGAGCTGATGTCATTTGAAGTGGATGCTTCCATTGACTTGGTTCATTCGTATAGCTCCAGCATTTGATTGCTAACCTCTACACACAAATTAAAAATTGCAGCGAGTATTCCTGCATGGTTTAAATTGACAAGTCACTTTCAATAGACAGCCAACTACTTTAAAATATATCTCTCCTAGCAACAGTTTTTGTGTATGATTAAGAAAATATAACATTTAGATAAGATCACATTATCCTTAAAGTTTGTGCATATTAGAAATCTGAACACTGTGCAAAAACTCCTGATTAGATCAGAGAAGATAAGCCAACCCTCAAGTTGGCGAGGAGTCACATTAAACGCCTCCCACCAAGTCCTCTCTCCATCTGATGGCAATTTAACTTTCAAAAACTTAGCAACAAGAAATATAGCTCCAGCAGCAATATGTTTGGGCTTGAACTGGAGGCGCAATGTTGTAATCAATCTATAACACATAAAGAAATTTTCTAGTCTTTGTTTAAAATTCAAAGATGCATGTAATCCAAAAAGCATAAAATATTGAAAAATTAAGGATACAAGACTGGCACACTCACCCATCGTTCACAAAATTCCATGCTACTTGTGCTAAAGAATTTCGTTGGATTTTAAATATCTTGATGGCTTTAACAAGATATTTGTATGGATGTTACACATTAAAATCAAAGGCCGGTGTAGAAAGGAGAACGTGCTTTTCCATGAGTACCAGTTGTTTCTGTTGTTCATAAAACTCCTTCAAACCAAATTTAAATATCATAATTTAAATTGAATAATGACAAACCAAGAGTGTTTGAACAACAATTGAATCCATAAAAGACATTCAGAATGTTGTCTCCTTAAATTTCATTTGCAAAAAATGATATGAAACATGTTGCAACATCAATTACATGACTCGAGCACAAAGTTCTACACCGTACCTTTTTCTTAATAAGTTCAATGGCAGCTAGGTCCCTCTTGTGACGAATTTCATAAGCCATCATAGTGACATCTCAAAGGAGCCCGAGATTTTATTCTACCTTAGTAGCAAGGAACATACTATTGATAATTGATGCTCTGCAGAATTTGACAGTGTCTATTTTAGGTTGCAGTTGTTTATTAAATAAATTTGCAGCAAACTTCACTGCATGCTAATGCATGTGAAGAATTAAATAATTTGCAGAATTATACAGCAACCTACAGCTAATTTTACGGCATGTAAATAATGCCTTTATTTCTATGCAATGAAATCTCTATAAGTATGTAGCCGTGAAGCCTAAAGATAAATGGGAAATAAACAATTAGGTTTTCTTTTCCCGTGTTTGATTAAAAGCTTCTCTCTTGTTTTCTGTGTTGTTTCATTTCATTGTGCTATTTTAAACTAGGCTCTTTTATAATCTTCATTTGGTATCAGAGCAGGTATTTTGTTTAAAGTTCATAATGTCAAATTCTAACTCTTTGCCAATTCCAGAATTTGATGGAAGTGATTATGATTATTGGTGCATCAAGATGATGACCTTTTTGACAGGAAAATATTTGTGGGAGATTGTAGAATCAGGTTATGAAGAGCCAGAAGATTGGAACACCCTTACAGCCAATGATAGAACAACTAAGAGAGAAGCCAAGAAGATGAATGCCCAAGCTTTATTTCATATTCAAATAGCTCTAGATAAGAGCTTATTTCCAAGAATTGCAGGAGCAAAGTCAGCTAAGAATGCCTGGAAGACTCTACAAGAAGCTTACCAAGGCAGTGATCAAGTTAAAGTTATCAAGTTACAGACACTGAGGACAGAATTCGAGAATTTGAAGATGCAAGAAGGTGAGAAGGTGAGTGATTATTGTGTAAGAGTAAATGATGTTGTCAATAAATTGGCTACTCTAGGAGAAACTATTGATAAAGAAGTTGTGATTAAAAAGGTGTTGAGGTCTTTAACACCAAGATGGAACCATGTTGCTATAGTCGTTGAAGAAAGCAAGGATTTGACTAACCTTCACTTTGATCACCTAGTTGGATCTCTTATTTCTCATGAAGACAGAGTGAGAGATTCATTTGGAGAAAGTGATGAGAAAGCTTTTTCCACAAAGCTACAAATTACAAAGAATGCAGATGCTAGTTCTAGCTCCAGAAGAAACCAAGCCCAAGGTAAAGGTCAGTATCAATTTTTTCCAATAGGAGATAGAGGAAGAAGAGGTGGTTTCAGAGGAAGAGGTAGAGGCAGATTTGATAAGAGAAACATCCAGTGTTATCATTGTCAAAGGTATGGTCATTTTGAAAGGGATTGCAGATTAAAAGAAAACAAAAGTGTTAATTATGCTCAAAAGGGTGATGATGCTTCTCCAAACATTTGTTTTTATCTTATGGAAAAACTGAAAATATAGTTAAAGATGTTTGGTATTTAGATTCAGGTTGTTCTAACCACATGACAGGAAATTGCAAGCTTTTCTCTACAATGGATGAAAGTTTCAAATCTAATATCAAACTTGGTGATGAAAAAACCTTAGAGGTTTTGCAAAAGGAGATATGGTAGTCCATACAAAAGAAGGTATGAAAAGTGTTAAATATGTTTATTACACTCCACAGTTAAAGCATAATTTATTAAGTGTTGGTCAGCTATGTGAAAAGAATTACAGAGTTGTGTTTGATGATAAACAATGCACAATTTATGATAAGAATCAAAGCAATAGGGTGGTTACTGTTGTGCCTATGTCAAAGAATAGGATGTTCCCATTGAAGTTTGGAGAAACTAGCATCAACCTTGCTAATATGGCATATGAGGACAAAGGTTGGTTGTGGCATCTGAGGTATGGTCATTTGATTTTTCACAGTTTGAAGCTTCTAACATCAAAAGAATTAGTTTATGGTTTGCCTAAGGTTGAAGAGCACAAGGAAGTTTGTGAAGGATGTGCTAAAGGAAAACATGCAAGAGAGAAATTTCCTAGAGGCAAGGCATGGAGGGCCCATTATCCACTTCAACTAGTTCATTCTGATATTTGTGGTCCTATGCAGACAGAAAGTTTGGGTAAGTCATCATATTTCATTACTTTTATTGATGATTACTCAAGAATGTGTTGGGTTTATTTTTTGAAGAGCAAGGGTGAAGCATTTGATATATTTAAAAGGTTTAAAGCCCTTGTAGAAAATGAAAGTGGTTACAAAATAAAATGCTTAAGGACTGATCGTGGAGGAGAATTTTGTTCAAGAGGTTTTCAGAATTTTTGTGATATGAATGGCATTAGCAGACAACTCACCACTGCTTACACACCTCAACAAAATGGGGTAGCTGAAAGAAAGAACCGTATAGTGGTGGAAATGGCGAGTATGTTACATACCAAAGGATTAAGCAATTCCTTTTGGGGTGATGCAGTTGCTACAACAGTGTATATTCTCAATAGAAGTCCCACTAGTGCACTTCACAGGATGACTCCTTATGAAGCCTGGTATGAGAAAAAGCCTAATGTTAATCATTTCAAAGTTTTTGGTTGTTTAGCCTTTGTTCATGTAGCTGATCAAAATCGACAAAAGTTAGATCCAAAAAGTGAAGCATGCATTTTTGTTGGATATAGTGAGCAAAGTAAGGCTTACAGGTTGTATAATCCTCTCACCAATCGCATTGTTGTGTCAAGAGATGTAATTTTTGATGAAGGGGGAGTTTATGGTCACCAAAAAAGACCATGTTGAGAAATCAAAATCTGGTTTGGATGGTGATATTATTGATGATATTAATAATGAGAATCCCACTAATGTTTCAGTTCCAAATGCTACAAATCCACCAAGTAGCCCCTCATCTAGTTCTCCATATTCAAGTCCAAGTACCGCAAGGAAGGTGAGAATCTTGAATGAAATTTATCAGAGAAGTACAAGTCTGGCACATGAAGAAAATCCAAGAGGTGAGACTGTAAATTTTGCTTTATTTTCACAAGTTGATTTTGAGCCATCAAGTTTTGAAGAAGCTTCTACTAATGAGGTTTGGGTGCAAGCTATGCAAGAAGAGATAGATTCAATTCATAGGAATGATACTTGGGAGCTTACAGATCTTCCACATGATAAGAAAAAAATTGGTACTAAATGGGTCTACAAGACAAAGTATAACAGTGATGGGACTGTTGAAAGACACAAAGCAAGGTTAGTTGCTAAGAGATTCACACATAAGTATGGCATTGATTATGAAGAAACCTTTGCACCTGTAGTAAGGAAAGAGACTATCAGAATGTTGATTTCACTGGCAGCACAAAATAAATGGAGCATTCATCACATGGATGTGAAAAGTGCATTCTTGAATGGGTACTTAGAAGAGGAAGTCTATGTGGAACAGCCACAGGGTTTTGAAGTGCAAGGAAAAGAACATCAAGTCTACAAGTTGAAGAAGGCTTTGTATGGCCTAAAGCAAGCACCAAGAGCCTGGTATGCCAGGATTGATGGATATTTTCAAGAGAATGGCTTCAAAAGAAGTAAGAGTGAACCTACCCTTTACTATAAACAAGAAGGTAATGATATTCTTATTATCAATTTATATGTTGATGATTTGTTGTATATGGGTAGCATTTCTAAGATGAAGGATGAATTCAAATTTTCTATGATGCGTGAGTTTGAGATGAAAGATTTAAACCTCATGCAATATTTTCTTGGAATGGAAGTTTATCAAAGTGAAGATGAAATTTTTATTTGTCAGACAAAGTATGCAAAGGATATGTTGAAGAAATTTGATATGTCTGATTGCAAACCATCTCCTACTCCAAATGCTCATGGAGTTGTGTTGTGTAGAGATGATGGTGCTGAAATGGTTGATGAGACAGTTTACAGAAGTATTGTTGGAAGCTTAATGTTTCTAACACACACAAGGCCTGATATTGCTTATTCAGTTTCACTTGTTTTTAGGTATATGACAATGCCATCTGAAATGCATATGAATGCAACTAAAAGAATTCTGAGGTATGTGAAAGGAACTCTAAATTTTGGCATTCATTACTATACTTCTAAGAGTTTTGAATTGGTTGGCTTTAGTGATTCTGATTGGGGAGGTAGTTTGGATGATAGAAAGTCTATATCTGGTGATTGTTTTTCTTTTGGTTCTGGTTTGATTACTTGGAGCTCAAAGAAGCAAAGTATAGTTTCTCTTTCTTCTACAGAAGCAGAATATGTTGCAGTCACCTCAGCAGGCACACAAGCATTGTGGCTTAGAAAAGTTCTTGAAGAAATTGAAGAAAAACAAATTCAACCTACCGTAATTTTTTGTGATAATATGAGTGCCATCAAATTGGCCAAGAATCCAGTACATCATAGCAGGACAAAACATTTTGACTTGAAGTATCATTTTATTTGAGATTTGGTCCAAAAGAAACAAGTTGAATTGAAATACATCAACACTCAAAAACAACTAGCAGACATCTTCACTAAGGCAGTCTCAAAGGCCCAGTTTTTTATTCTCAGAGATCTTATTGTGAGCCCTCTCAGCATCAAGGGGGAGTATGTTGATAATTGATGTTGTGCAGAATTTGACAGTGTCTATTTTAGGTTGCAGGTGTTTATTAAATAAATTTGCAACAAACTTCACTGCATGCTAATGCATGTGAAGAATTAAATAATTTGCAGAATTATACAGCAACCTATAGCTGATTTTACGGCATGTAAATAATGCCTTTATTTCTATGCAATGAAATCTCTATAAGTATGTAGCCGTAAAGTCTAAAGATAAATGGGAAATAAACAATTAGGTTTTCTTTTCCTGTGTTTGATTAAAAGCTTCTCTCTTGTTTTCTGTGTTGTTTCATTTCATTGTGCTATTTTAAACTAAGCTCTTTTATAATCTTCACATACATGCAGTTGCAATGGTCTAGAGAAGGAATTGCATAACCAATCGGTAATAGATTGTATCTACAACATTTGAACTGATCACAATATGCATCCCCAACAATATAAACATTCTGAACTGAAATTAGGAAAAATTAAAAGAATAAAAGAGTCGAGTCCACAAAACAAAAATAAATGATGTGGAACTAACAGAGTCAACAAATTTCAATTCAGTAAGGTAGCTCATGTAAGGTCAAGCACTAATAGAGTCAACAAATGAAATCTAAACTTTTCAGAATTCTGGATCAAATAAGATGGAAGATGTGGAACAAAAAAATAATGGGTTATAGGATATGTTTTCACTATTGTATATTGAAAAGAATTATCCTTTGGTAGCATGTCAAATGGCATTGCGTACATATTATCTCCATTTTCAGATATTTATTTTCTAGCCACGATGGCACATACAACTCCCTGGAAAAATAAATCGAAACTTTTCACCATTCTAGATCAAATAAGAACATAGATTTAATAAGGTCGCAAATTTTAATATTTTTTCCATGTGAAGACATATTTGGCGTCCAAATTGATATTGTCAAAACAGATGGAATAAAAAGAAATAGGTTACTATAGTTCAGATAAACCATCCATCTAAACATTCATAATTCATTTGTTTCTCCACCCATTTTGAGCATTTTAGAGAGCCATTCAAAACCACTAAGAAAAACATCACACGTCCATTTAGTTTAGCTACTTAAGCTAACCAACATCAGCATCATTCTTTTCAATCCTTACAATTCTCGTTACTACAATAATCTCAATCATACCGAACTATTACCTACATCTATTTATATTTCTGCTATCTAAGGTAAAAGAATAGCAATACAAATGTCACCCCTTACAGTAATGTGACTGCAATAATAAAATTCATTCCCCACTAAAATTTTGAACTCCCATTCACAGGAATTAAACTCAACACACTCGCTTCCTAGTGACGAATATGTAAAACTAATTACCTGAGTTTCGTTTTGATTTGTTTGTCATCATGTTGCAGATATATAGAGAGAGATCTTCAGCTATCTATTTTAGAATGTTTTTTGCATGAACAACAAAGAACATAGGTCCACCCACAAAAGCATTTACAGAGGCCAACATAGAATGCTGCTGACAAGTATGACTAACATGTGAAGAATAAATACCATCAACTACAAAAAACAAACCCAAAGAAAAGCATTGACAAGAAGGGGGTGGACTGTCCCATGTCACAATGGGGCCCATCCAATTGGCAGTCCAGGAAGATGCACTCATACCAAGACAGATTCACACCCAGGTATTAGGCCACAAAAAAACAAAGAGCCATGTTTTCATATCCTTTAACTTGATTCCCATTTCATTAAGCCTAACTAATAGTAGCATTAACTAAAGTGAAGGTAAGTATATGCAAAATCCTAGATAATTGATCAATTAGACCTATATTTCCCAAGTACATGTTGCAGAGGTATAAAATCCTATTGTATATCAAAATGGAATTCAAAACTTCTAGATGTGAAAAAACAGAAAAATAATATCCTGTGAGGGGTCCTTTCATATAGTCATCATTACCCCTATCTTTAATACACTCACTGCAAGTGTACCTAGAGGAAGATCCTGAATCGATGTAAAACGCCTAAGTCTTCATGGTAAAAACTTTCAAAAACTAATATCATCCCTATTTGACCTGGATGGTGGTGGCCTACAACTACTAGGAATGTCCTTTGAAATGTGTTGCTTCAGTGGTTCATTTTAATTCAGGAGGTCAAGGTACTTACCTCTACAATGTTTTGTTGTTGGAGAAAGGAGTAGATTGCTTCACTATGGGCCCTTTTGGATATTTCTTTGGCTCAGACCATCTCTAATTTCAAAAGGTGGTTTTCCCTTTCTACTTCAGTGTTGGCCTTAACCTTTTCATTCACTATCTGCATCTATTGAATTTTTCTTAGTATTCTGACCCTACTAGAAGACATGATGGCTTCAGAAGTATTTAGGGAATATTCTGTCAGCATTTGAATCAAATATGGGTGATGGTCATATGAGCACAAAAATGAGCAATGTAGGAGAACTCACACACAAGTGAATAAACAAAGACAAGTATGAAAATAGAAAGGAGAATTGTCACAATAGTGTACATATATTTCGTAAACTCATTTGTATTATCTATATATAGAAGTACAAACAGTGGGAGATAGATTAAATTTGACCAAGTCTCCAATAAAATAAGTGAGTGCTTAATTTGGACCAAGTCACTCACTTTAATTTGCCCCAATTGTGTGCAGGAACATGCCCTTATTTTGCTTTTAAACAAACTAGTTCTGAGAATCACATTTTTTGCTCCATTCTACATTGGAGAAACTCAAAAATCTTTGCATAAAGAAATTCTAAATACTACAGTGCAATTTTAATCATTGTATCATCTTCATGGGTTGAAAAAAGATTAATTACTTGATAGAAATTATGTTGGAGAAGTTATTCTGGATAAAAAAGTTGCATTCAACGCTGTCCTCCGGGGATTTCTGATTTTCTTAGGCCTCCTTTTGACAAATGCCAACCATAGTGAGAATGTGGAAGCCTAATAATCATCGAGTAACCTCTTATCCTAGAGCTTTTCCAACTCAAAAGACCAAAAACCATCCCCAATCGCGGTAAAATTTCTAGAATTTGCAAGAAATCTCAACAGAAATCCATGGATTCAAAGTTTGACAAGTTACATACAAGTTGGGATTATATTCCTCATTGTTGTACATAAAAACCATGTTGGAATGTAACCTGGAGATGAGATCAAAGCGTATACTACAATAATTTTACAAGAAAGCACCCAAACCAATAATGCCATCATAGTGTGCCTCATAGTGAAACTGCAGGAAAGCTACCACAGCCAACCCTGCCGGGGGGTTAATTCAAGATGCTCCATGATAGACAAGCCTCCAGCATGCCATAGGAGCACAATTCCAAAGGAAACCTTATCAATGCCAATATAAACACAATTTATCTTTCCATTTAAAAAATTAATTGTCTTAATTAACTTCTAAAAGCATATAATCGTCTATGGATCTTCCATAAGAAATGCTTACTTGTATACAGGAAGAATTTCATCCATCAATGAAAGGAGATCAAATGTTCTTGCTACATATTTTGCTAGCTTTGACAGTAGAAAGTATGACACAGGTCCAATGACAACTGAGATAGTCTTGATGCCAACCTGTAGCATAGAAAGGAAGGCCATGCAGTTGTCATAAAGAACAACTCTCAATTAAAAAATGTGGTTGTAGTGTAAATGTTTACTTTCACCTAAGAATGAAAAGAGTCAAAATCAATTAATGTCGAAGAACACAACAGAAGGTTGCAGTTTTGGAGGTTTGGTTCCAACTTGGAGGTAGTAGTGGGGTGAATTTCACAGAGTGATTATCTCCAACCCCATGTTTTCCCAAACTACAATGGAAATTGTCTTGGAGGAGAGGATACCTTGTCTTCGACACAATCATAATAATATTCAATTTAGCTGTGGATTAACTTGCATTCTAATACCCTTTTAAGGAAGAAATAGAGGCAGTAGGAGGCAAAGGTTTTGTACCTCTTTGGCCTCCCTGTACTCATCCACAACCTTGTGGGATGAGTAAGAAAAATTAATGTATGTCCCCAACTATGGAAAAATATAGTGGTTGGAAAATCCAAACATATCACATTAGAAATGCCAAAAAAGATAAAAGCCATCTACAAGACATCCGTAAAATCAAGTAACATAGATTCACTATGACTGCAGTACTAAACATACTAGTTGGTGTCAAACCACTTGGTCATATCAATAGCAGGCTGCTTAGCATTTCCATGAGCCATAGAGAACTATATGTCCAAGACAATCTCACCACCAGTCCATCCATATCTCGGGGGAACAACTCCGACCATGGAAATTGTATCAAGAATCTGATCATAGTAGGAAAATTTGTTGCTTGGAATGTATTTGAGACCAGCATCCGCCATCTGCTTCCAGATGGATACTCTCAGATCCTTGCCAAATTTCTCCAAATCCTGTGGAGAACTCTTTCCATCCAAAAAAGACTCCAATGCAAATTTGAGTTTTCTCTTGGGACCAATTCTGGGATAACCAACAACATGGGAAGCCATTCTTTAAAGTCTCTTTAGCCTTCTGCTGGTGCATGGAAAAGATATCAGAGTAAGCAACTGGTGGTGAACTTTGGCGCACAAAGTATTAATTTGTAAAATATGCCAGCTATTTTTTAGATATATCATGCTATAGGAAAGCAATTTATTAAATACTACTTCACAAAATAAACGTTGAAGATCTATGAAGTTCAGATCGGACATCTCATTTTTGTAGTGTTCTATTCCCATCCTAAAAGAAAGATCCCATGTTGTACTTGAATTTGTATGAAGGGATAATCAATGACGAAAATTGCAAGGCACAATGAGGAAAAATTTCATCAAGTAAGAAGATTTTTTGCTGACAATCAGGCATAAATACAAGCTTCTAGAAGAATTAGTTGTTCCTTGCACAATGCATAATTATGATTATGAATTCGAAAGAAAGTGAGACTACAATAGAATATCAGATATATTTCACTTTTCATAAGATCTATAACAAATGGGTTTAATCTAGTGGTCCAATTCAAATTTTTCTGTTGGATTTAGTAGAAGGTGGATTCCATCTAGGAATTCAAGACATGAAATTTCAGTGGGTCTAGAACAAAGAGTGATTTTCAGAGCTTTCCCCAACTGGCAGTTAGGAGTACACTCTTATGAAATTTCATATATCTCAAGACAATGATCAAATTCAAACCACATCATACTTCATAAATCCCCCAAAAAATACATACCCAATCAAGAGAAATCTGCACAATTCTACAAGTTAGGAATCAATTTGTAACTCTAAATGACAAAGACCATAACTTAAACGCATGCTAAAATTCGTGTTCAAATCCAATTGAAAATACTAGCTCTATTAATAGTCAAATTTTTATGGACCCTTTATAATAATGTAATTCAACCATATTACAAACTCTTGTTTCCCTAAAGAAAGCGGCCCTCAATATTTTATCAGCAGAATACCACCCCTCGAAGGAGTTCATGCATTAACCATGTTAAAACTAAACCTTGACAACTACTATGGAATAGTTGAGATAACTAGACCATATCTCTTTAAGGAAGGATTGTAGCATTATTATATGTATTATGAAATAAAAGACAAAATTCAATCTTGGGAACCTATTATTACCAAGCAATATACCTACACATTATCATAGAGCTAAAACAATGGAACAACGAGCACTTTCTGATTTTTGGGAACTGCAAAATATTTTCTCTTAGATAGATGAACACAGGAAAGCTTCTTGCATTCATGTAGGAAATTTTATTGAAAAAATTTGGCATGAATGTTATGAAGTGAACTTGATAATTCTGTCAAATCTAGTCATCCATTGGAGTTCAATCTCTAGAACCTAAACCTTGAGCTACCAAGGAAAATGCATTGAACCTTGAGCTAGCCAAACTCCAAGATCATAGTGCCACAAAAAGAAACCCTACTATAAACTATTTACATGTACCACAACAAATTTAACAAAAAAAGAATGAAATATTATCCAAATTTAACAAAGTAAGAACATGGTATTTCCATATTTTTGTTTTTCCAAACTTCAGGTAGCATATCATGTAGGTAACTGTTCCTTTGTAATGTGACATCTCCAACAGTGAGAACATGAATGTAATGCAAGGAGTAGAAAAAAATGTGTTCATCGTCTATTACAAAAGCAGTTACAGCTCTCAGAGAAGAAGATTTTATTCAGTTGTTTCAAGGTCATCCAGTTCTAAAAACAGGAAGAAAATGGAAAGTATTTGTTATATGGGCCATTTACCCCTGAATAAAGACAAGTTATAGCAGGGAAAAGAGGAAGGACTTGAGGATCTTGTAGATGACATAGGTTGTGAGAAGGTGGTATGAAAATGAAGGAAAACTCATTAAGATTGATTTTCATAACAATAAGTCAAATTTATTTGTGAGGAGATAACGAAGATGAGGAATATGACTTATTTGGGAATAGCATTTATTGATCTTATATCATCCAATCTTCTTTCTATTCATGTCCTTAGCTTATGCCATGCGTGCCATAATTTGGGAGGTTTCCTTATTTGTATAATTTGCTTTATTAACCTAACTCAGTTTCTTTCATGGAGTTGGAAAGACAGAGATGCAGAGGACAATAGATAAAACAATATCTTTTCCTTTCAAATAATGAGGAACCAACTTGCCAAAATTTTACCTCCCCTACATGATGGAAGCAACTAGGTACTTGGTGTGATGTAAACTCGTAACGAGTAGTATTCCTTGTTTGACAGTAGTAGGAACTTGCAATAAGTTGATAACTCACTTTTTTTAGACAAGGTGGACGCAACATGTTTTATCCTTTTGTAAGGATGCAATATAGCCATAAGCTCAAATTCTACATCTACTGCATTAACACTTTTAAGTTACAAGGATCTAATCTTTGGAATGTATATTAAAGTTGAATAATATAATGGTCCCCGAATGAAATGCCCTTTCATTGAGAAATGCTTTTGGTATCATGCCATTTAAAAATAAATGTTCTTCATGGACCTAACTGCCTAAATATCCTGAAACCATACGAACATTCACCTCATTCTCAAATGATTAAGAATAATACTAACACAATCCCACAAGTAGTTAAAGTAAAGTATGATTAATTTTTAATCTTAACAATCTTATCATTAACTAAATCATTGTTTTCGTAAGAGTGGGGGGTAATTGTATTATTAAACTTTCAAATTAGACTGTTCCGAAGATCTTTTTATTCATTTCTTTGTAGCGTATATGAAGGGAAGCCATCTCTAGAGACCCCAATTTTGTACATCCAAACAAACTCTGTAAAGTATAGTCACGTTACTCAGACTCAAGAAAAACTCGCAAAGCCAAAGAGTAAGATTATATCTTGGACTCTGGGAATGACTTGCAAATCCAAGGAGAAACAACTAGGATTCTGGGAAAGAATTGCAACGCCGGAGAGTAAGACTAGGACTAGGACTTGAAAAACATTCCGCATCAAAAAAACCTAAAATATACTTATTGATTGTAAACGCCTATCAACGTGATTAGGAAAATGTATTTTTAAGTGTTGCAAAGAGATACAACGTCTTTAACTGGGATTACTTATCAATATAGAAGACAGGTTAATATATCTTGTGCAATGTGAATAGAAAATTTAGAGCTTCTCTTCCCTTAGTACTGATCTGTGGATTCCCTAGGAACAACCAAATTTTCAAAGCATGAAATCTATGTTCCTTCTACCTTTAGTTTCTAAGACCTTGAGACAGTTCTATCTCTCTATTTGAACCCATGTTTTGGAATGCAATTGTCTTTCTAATGATTGGAGGTTTCCACTAGTGTGCAGAGACCAAGGATGGTGCTTGGACACTTAGAATAGCGATTTAAAGATTATTCTTTTCTATTCGATACAAACCAAGAACATACTAGATCTGTAATTGTAGGGAGAATCTACCTTGTAGTAACTCAGGCAGTAAGCCAATTTCTCAAAAATACTAAAAGATGAGAATATAAAAACTGCCTTAGACAAACAGAAATAGGTCCAATATAGGACTGGATGCATTCCTCGGTAAAGTTACAAGTTATATGGTTTAGTGACTCCCTTTCAAAATGTTAAACGAATCACATAATCTTGAGTTTGTATATCCAGAAATAAACTCAAAACTTGTGGCTTTAAGTTTTACGAAAAACATATTCTTTTCAAATTGGCACATTTGTTGATTATAATGTTTCATTAAGAATCATAGTTACCCACTTTCAAATTTCACCCTCATTTTGGCCCTTGATCATAGCTACCCACTTTCAAAATTATGTAATTGCCTTATTTTTAGAAAGTGCACAACTATGATACTACTAGCAGATCAGGCTCAATGATGACATTTTCTTCCATGAGCGGCCAATCTTATTTGAAGTGAATAATAAAACAAATGGCAGGTCCATAGAATGATGTGAACATAGAAGGAAACTGTTAATAGCCACCAGAAAACTAATGAACTCTCTGAAGGCTATGTCTATACTAGGAGACTAATCTACAACCCTCCCACTTAAGTCTCAAGAATGTTGACTAAGGTAGTACTAAAACTTTTATTACAAAGGGGAACACTTACCTCAAAACATCCCTTTAAAATTAGAAGTTAAAAAGAAATCATTAAAGAAAAAGGCACATCCTCCTCAACCATCATCCATTGGTCAGAGAATCCACATCTGATCTTTGCAACAGTCAAATCCTAAAATAACAATTAAATTTGATGGCATACAAACTGGAACAAGAGGAAATACTTTATCTTAAACATACTAACAAGTGACAACATATAAACATATATTAGTTTCGAAGTGAAACTATAGAAATAATGGAGCCAAATTCTAATGAGAAGTAGTAGTACTCACTGACTCAGGGCCACTGGCTTGTCTTTATGTGAAAGGATTTTCTATATAATAAATTATATGTATTATTGAAAGTATGGAAAAAAGGATAAAACATGACTTGAATATGAATCTTAGGACATTAATGCTTCAGTCATAAAGAACAAAAAAGAGTTTACTAGTTATAAATATGTGTATGGGAAATATTTAGCTTAGTGGTTGGTTACAGATCTCTAAATTGTTTCCATCTATCACATTTCAATATCAACAACATACCGTAATGGTAGATGTCGGTTTAAAATAAAGTCTCACTTTTATCATCTCGCCATTAGATATCCCACCCTGTTAAGAAAATAAATAGTTATAAATTTCTTATAAAACTCAATTGATTAAAAATCGAAGAACACTTGGTACCCTTAATGTACTCTGTCATTACCTGTATACCACCTGATCTATTGGTTCGAGTCCTAATATATCCCCTCTCATCCATGTAAAACTCATCATTGTGCTCACTTCCAGTACTTAAATTTCCTAGAGAAAATGGGGCATCACAACTAAGTAACAAAGATTTTGGAAGATTGAAGCCGGTAGGCATCATAATTCTCAAATCCTCATCCCAGAAAAGACAAGAATAGAATATAAAAAATAATTTCTACAAAGCTACCTGAAAACCCACTACCAATTTCAAATCCTTTAGTTGCAGGAAAGGACATTAGAGCCTTTGCCATCTCTGCCTCAAGCTTGTCAAATACTGGTGAACCGAGTCCCTGAAAAATGCAAGATTGTTATTAGCAGCAAAACTACCAAGAATAATATTTGCAAAGGCTTACCTCAATATTTAATATTTATCAATTTTCCAATGAGACAAACAATAATGATAGACGTAATTCGAGAAAAAAATAGTTCCTGGAAATAATGATTGCACTTACATACCCTTGGTACATTCCTTACAATGCAGGTAACAACCCACCAACTAGATCACCTTTTGTTCGAACACCATCTATAGTAGCTATCATCTTCTCTGCATATACAGGATTTGGGCACCTTACAATATTGCTTTCTATCTACAAAAGGTTTAAGGTTAAAATTTGCAACAAAAATGAGGTCAAAATTAACCTAATTCCACAATTATTCCGGTGATGAAATTCAAAGATAATTTTAATTTAACAGTGAAATCACATCCAAGATTAAGCTAAAAGCTTCTCCTCAATATCCAAATCTTTAAGAACAATAATAACAAATATTCCAGGCCCTATAATTTGGTGAAATACATCAGAATTCATCAATTAATTGGCACAATGGTGGAAATCAACAATGTTCTTCATGGAATGCCCAATGGTGGGAGGACTTAGCCAGGTGATCTTGGAGTAGCAACGTGGGGGTGGTTAGCCAAAGCTCTCCTAACATTTAAGTCCAAAGAGAAAATTCTAGTGATGGACATCTGGTTGCTCAACCTAGGTACAACTCTACACTAAAAGCAGGAATATCTTTGCGGCCTTGTGAATGTGGTCACCTATCAATAGAAAGGGATGATGCGCAATGTCTCACTGACCTACTATGATTTTTGTTTGGGGCTAGCAGATATAAACAATGTTTAGCACCCCTAGTAGCCAAGATAGGCTAGAGGAAGGAGGTGGTAAATATGATGGAGCAAGGTCAACATGAATCCTATTAGGTCTATTGTCTATGTATAATTTCCTTGCATATTAGTGTTGGAATTTGTTCAACTTCGAAAGATATTATTATGGTATTTGATTGTACCTCCTAAGGGAGTTGATATTGTGAAAATATTCATAGCAGATCTAAGAGATGATGTATACCTCACAAGAGTAATTATGATTAAGCAGGAAAATAGAAGAAGAGTGAACAATACAGTATAATGAGCAACAGAATAATATGGTACAGTAGAACTCAGATAGAAGCAATAATACTTCACACACACTAATTAATTAATCACAATATGGACAAATAAATAGTACAATGGTAGAGAGGATTCGAATGCCTAAGGTGGCAATTCAAATTAGCCTCTCAGAGTGATCATAAGATGAATAGAGTGTCATCGAAGCATAACTAGGTGTCCTCATGATCATCGGAGCACAAATGGAAGTCTTCATCATCATCAGTGGAGTCATCAATGCTCAAGTAACTATAAACCATCAGTCAAACTAACTCTGGTAGGTGTAACTCAGTGTAACTGACTGTAACTGAGTGTAACTGAGTATAAACTGAAGACAACTGGACTGGTAGGTGAAGAAGGGCGAGTTGCTTCCTAAAATCAAGGAAGAAGAGCGCATTAAGCAACTGGAGGGCTAAAAATGAATAGTGAGAAGCTCCTGGGGGATGGATAACTAAGGGATAGGTGCTGGACTGATGACTGGGATGCATGCAAACCCTAAAAGTGCATGCATGACTAAAAACGTAAATGATCAAAATACTAGTGGGACTAGGATGGAGTATAGGAATATCCTAACACCCCCCCTTAATCCATCCTGGGCCCTGGTAACTAAGACCAAAGGTCACCCAATACAATGAATAATAACAGTCAATAAACCAAGGAAGTGGGAAAATTTCATGGGAAACATACCCCCTCCTTAGAAAACAGACTGTAAGGCACACACAAAAAAAAAATGCTCCAAACTCAAGCAGGTGTGATGCTTGGTCATATGTCTGGAGGTATATTCTTCTTGGGAAGAAGTGGATCATGCTCAAAAAGCATGTGCTTGTACTTTCTCTTCAAATCCAATGTGATGACAACAAGTCCAACAGTATGAGAATGATCCTTGAACCTGTGATTCGAATCAGCTAAGGTAGGATCAAATCTGTGAAAGTGCACATAGTCTTTTGTCTTCTTCTTCGAACCACCATGGATGAGATTATGCCAAAAATAACTATAACATGTTTGCTTGAAATCAAAATCAGATTTAAGACTTAAAAAATAGTTTCTTGAGATCTCCTTTGAACCAGCAGGGGTGAGATCAAAACTATCAGATGCATGAGAAATTATCCCAAGCGAATGGCAATGGCCATATTCTTCAATGACCTTCTGAAAGCATGGAATTATGATCATATAGTAGTATAAAAGAGGAGATAGCTGGAGAGGAGCGAATGCATTACCTTCAATAGTTGTTTTGACCTCCGAAATAATCATGCGATCATGATGCAAACCAACAAACTCTGGTGCAAGAGAGGATTTAGGACCTTTTGCAATATCTAGAGTGTGAGCTGGCACAGAAAGAGAAGAAGGTTTGAGCATGAGTGGAGAATATGCAAGTTCTTTGTCAACGACTTCAATATGAGTTAATACAGGTTCATGATCTAAGAGACCATCAAGGGGAGCGAATGCATCACTTTGCTTGCTTTTGAAGGGGTTTGGACCAAATCCTTCATTCTTTCTGCCAAAGTTTTCATCCAGGTGAGCCCATAACTCTTTTGGATTCCATAACTCTCTTGGAGTTTCAACACCATCACGGTATTGGAAATGAAATCTCAGGTATTTAGGCAAAGAAAGTATCATTCTTCCAAAGGCCATGTCACCTTTATTCAACCAGTCAATATTCTCTTTAGAGGATTCAAACTCTCTTTCAAAATAACAATCAAAGAGATCATGGCTCTTCAAATGTGCTATCATTATTGGTTTCCATTCATCATAGTTGAATGGAGAAAGAGGAGTAATTCCTGATGGATACATAGAAGTTGTAGAAGACCTACAAAAATAATATAGAATAACTGCAACTGCTACTGCTGCAAAAATGCAGAAACTGTTGCAACTGCTGCACTCGAAATCTTGGTAATAACCTGCAAAAAACTCTCAAGAATGGAGATAAACAATACTCTCAACATGCTCTGATACCATGTGAAAATATTCACAGCAGATCTAAGAGATGATGTATACCTCACAAGAGTAATTATGATTAAGCAGGAAAATAGAAGAAGAGTGAACAATACAGTATAATGAGCAACAGAATAATATGGTACAGTAGAACTTAGATAGAAGCAATAATACTTCACACACACTAATTAATTAATCACAATATGGACAAATAAATAGTACAATGGTAGAGAGGATTCGAATTCCTAAGGTGGAAATTCGAATTAGCCTCTCAGAGTGATCATAAGATCAATAGAGTGTCATCGGAGCACAACTAGGTGTCCTCATGATCATCGGAGCACAACTGGAAGTCTTCATCATCATCAGTGGAGTCATCAATGCTCAAGTAACTGTCAACCATTAGTCAAACTAACTCTGGTAGGTGTAACTGAGTGTAACTCAGTATAAACTAAAGAAAACTGGACTGGTAGGTGAAGAAGGGCAAGTTGCTTCCTAAAATCAAGGAAGAAGGGCGCATTAAGCAATTGGAGGGCTAAAACTGAATAGTGAGAAGCTCCTGGGGGATGGATAACTAAGGGCTAGGTGCTGGACTGATGACTGGGATGCATGCAAAATGCATGCAAACCCTAGAATGCATGCAAAACCTAAAAGTGCATCCATGACTGAAAAAGTAAATGATCACAATACTGGTGGGACTAGGATGGAGTATAGGAATATCCTAACAGATATTGATGTAATTAATTATGTAAACCCTTGAAAGAATCAATGTAAACCTTGGGGTTAAAAGAAAACAAAAGAAAAGATTAAAATTAACTTATTAATTTCCCCCAAGAGAAGTTGGCCCAATCAACTAGACAAGTCGGCCCAGTTAGGGTAAAAGCTAGTTTGGCACTTGTATTAATAGAGGTAAAGTTCACCTCATTATTCACTCACTCACTTCACACAAGTTCGCATCACTTGGAGATAGAAGTTTGCACCTGCAGAAGGAGAAGACTATTTTTTGGTTTCTATCTTTGGAAAGTATTTCCATCTTTTCTCCCTCATCATTGTACTATGTTCTCGGAATTATTATCTCTATACGAAGGTTGCTGGGTTTTCTCCCATTTGGGTTTCCCAGGATAAAATCTTGTGTTATTGTTTTGTGATTTGTCTTTCTTCTAGTGATCCTATTTATGCATTTGAATTATTATGCTATGAATGTATGAAAATCTAACATGGAATCATAGTGGTACTAGAAGAAGTCATTACTAGAACATTGTCGGAATACTGCCAGAACTAGGGTTTCATCTTTTGAAGTCTTCACTCGAATTTTTGGAGGAAAAAGAGCATTGGGAATTTCACTCTAAGGAGGGCGCATCTTTTAGTGAAGACAGAATTCAATTATGAGAATTTTAATTTTTTGACCTAATTCTACAACTGCAATAGAAATTAGGGTTTCAGTTTTAAACATAATTTCTCCACAGTTTTGGCTCGGTCCTACCTCTACGCAACTCGCCTTGCTAAGGCGCATCTACCCATGGAGTCACTTTTCCAAAATTCCAACTTTTATTTTTTACCTAGCTCCTGCTAGGGTTTCTGGTCCAAATCTACAGACAAGATGATTGGCATGAAGGTTGAATATCGGCAAGAAGGGGCTTCCAACTTTATCTCTTGGAAGTCTAGGGTTCTTCTTCTACCAGAAGAAAATGATCTCTTACAGTTTATAAATGAGAAGGTTCTAGAACCAGAAGCTGAAGAAGACAAACCTCACTGGAGGAAGAATGATGCCAGAGCAAGAAGGATTTTCATGGACTCCGTAAGAAACCATTTGGTTCCTCAAATATCAAGTAAGAAGACTGCTAGAAATATGTTCAAAACCATAAATAAGTTGTTTGAACACAGTAGTATCAATGCATCCATTACATTGAGGAACCAACTATCAAACATGAATATATCCAAGTCAGAATCTATTGCCTCATATTTCATGAGGATTATAGAACTAAGGGACAAGATTAGTACCAGTGGAGATCCTGTTGATGATAAGGAGCTTGTAATCACTACTATAAATGGTCTCCCACCATCTTGGGATTCCTTCATTCAAAGAATAAGCGGTAGATCCAACCTACCCAACTTTGATAAGCTATGGGAAGATTGTACTCAGGAAGAGACAAGAATAGTAGCACGACAAAGACTTCATGGCACTCAACCAGAAGAGAATCAAGCATTTGTATCCCATACCAAGAAAGGTAAGGGAAAGGGAAGGAAGCTCCACAAACACAAGAACCAAGGTAGGAGATCAATTCCACCCCTAGATCAAAAGAAGAAGAAGAAGGACTTATCTCAGATACAATGCTACCAGTGCAAGAAATATGGTCATTACGCCAGTAATTGTCGAAACTCAAACAAAAGGAAGCACGAAGCCTCAAATGTTGATGTAGAAGAACATCATCATCACAAGAAGAAAAGGAATGAATATCATACATAATTCCTCTTCATATCAGCTTTATCAGGTACTGTTCCCACCACCAGTGATACTTGGCTCATAGATAGTGGTGCTTCTAGACATATGACAGGTTATAAAGAAAATATTTCAGAATTAATTGAGAAAGATGCTCCTCTCCATTTTGTACTTGGAGATGATGCTAAATACACTATGAAGGGATATGGGGTCACCTCCCTTCAGCTAGAATCAAGTGATACACTATGCTTGAGTGATGTGCTCTATGTAGGTCTGGTATGAAAAGAAACCTTGTATCCATCTCAGCCTTGGAGGACAAGGGATATAAAGTAGCATTCTCAGAAGGGAAAGTACTTGCTTGGAACAAGAACTCAAGCATGGAGAAATCCAATGTTATTGGTGTGAGAGAGGATATCTTGTACCAACTGAACACTCCACTAGTCCAAGCCCTAGTCCATGATTCTACAAGCATGGGGGAACTATGGCACAGAAGAATAGCTCATCTAAACTATTGATCTCTCCCAACATTGAAGAATATAGTGACAGGTTTACAAGTACCTTAGGTATACCATGATGGAACATGTACAGGATGTGTACTTGGAAATAATACCAAGAGATATTTTCCAGATAGTGAGAGTAGATCTAAAGGAATTTTGTATCTAGTACACTCTAACTTGTGCGGACCCATGACAGTTGTTTCATTGGGTAGATATCATTACTACATGACATTTATTGATGAATACTCACGGAATACTTGGATATACTTTCTCAAGTCGAAGGAATATGAGGAATTACTCATCAAATTCAAAGAATTCAAAGCACAAGTCAAGAATTTTTTAGGAAAGAGGATCAAGGTTCTGAGATCAGATAATGGTGGAGAATACACCTCTATAGAATTCAATGATTTCTGCAAGGAAGCAGGAATTAAGAGGGAGCTCACTGTTCCCTACAACCCTCAACAAAATGGGGTTGTTTAAAGGAATAATAGAACTATTGTGGAGGCAGCTAAAGCCATGATAAATGACTAAAGTCTACCTATGTTCTTATGGGAAGAAGCATCCAGAATAGTTGTATTTGTACAAAAAATATTCCCACATAATATAGTGAAGAACATGACTCTGGAAGAAGTTTTCATAGGAGCGAAACCAAAAGTGGGTCACCTCTAGATATTTGATTGTCCAGTCTATATACATGTTCCCAAGGAGAAAAGAATGAAGTTAGAACCTTCAAGAAAGAAGGGAACTTTTGTGCGATACAGTGAGTCTTCAAAGGCTTATATAATCTACATGCCAGGATCCAGACAGATTGAAGTCAGTAGGGATGTGAACTTTGAAGAAGGGATGGCTATCAGGAAAGGTAGAGGATCAGACATGGAGATCGATGATGAAGAAATGCTAGAAACAAAGGATATGAGATCATCTCCCCCTCTAGTTTAGAGGGAGTTAGTAGAAAAGGATGAAACCATCGAGCATAACGATCCAGTAGATATTCCCAGAGATATTGCAGTAGGCCGAAAAATGCATAGATGGGCACAACAGAATTTGATGATGAAGAGGGGCATGAAGCTCCACATGGTGCTTTTATAGAAATCAAAAGTCCTCAGAGGTTCTCCAGTTATGTGGCATTGATGAGTAACATCATTGACTCAGAACCAACCACTTATGAAGAAGCATCTAGACACCAATTTTGGGAGGATGCCATGGTGGAAGAATAGAAATCCATCATGAAAATTGATGTGTGGGAGGTTGTGCCGAGACCTGAAGGGAAGTCAGTAGTAACTTCCAAGTGGTTATACAAAATCAAGCATGGAGCAGATGGGAGTGTTGAAAAATACAAGGATAGATTTGTTTCCAGAGGGTTCTCTTATAAAGAGGGAGTCGATTATGATGAAACATTTGCTCTCGTGGCTCGATATACTTCCATCAGATCGATAATCAGTATTGCTTCAGCTATGGGATGGAAGTTGTATCAGATCGGCGTTAAGATAGCCTTTCTCAATGGTGTTATTGAGGAAGAAGTATACATTGAGCACCTAGAAGGGTTTATTGTCCACAAAAAGGAGTCTCACATATGTATATTGAAAAAGGCATTGTATGGACTCAAGAAAGCACCCCTTGCTTGGTATGGACGGATAGACGGATTACTGGTGAGCTTGGGATTTACCAAGAGTGATGTAGACCCCAACCTTTACTACAAGGTTGTGGATGATGAGCCATTGATTTTGGTACTATATGTTGATGATTTGTTTCTCACTGGAAATGAGAAACTTATCATATGGTGTAAGAATAAACTCGCCTTTGGGTTCGAAATGAAGGATCTTGGATTGATGCATTAATTCTTGGTGCTCAAAATCCAAGAATGAAGGTGCTCAAAATCCAAATCTATTTTGACAGAAATATGCACCTGATTGTTTCTGATGTAACTCAGAAATTACAAATCCACAGGGTCTGAAACTCTGGCCTGTGGTAGCCTGACCTGTCATCTTTCCAACCCCATAGGTCTGACCTCAATTGGATTCTTTGAGAGATATTTATTCCAAGTGTCGCAACGTAACCTTTTTATGGGATAAATAAGGAGAGCAAACTTGTACGGCTTTCCACGTGTCACTGGTTCCATTTTGGCCTCTGAAAAACTTACCTATGAAAGTACAGTCCATTCCCTACCTTTCTCTTTTTACGAAATTTCATTTGGAGCTTCCTAGCCCATGTTGTGACCTTTTTTCCTAGGTCACCTATTTATGACTGAGATCTAGAAGAGGCAGAAACCCTAGATTGTACTGATCATAAATCACAAAGTACAGCGAATTAGAAGGTTTTCTTTGGACACAAGGTACATGGGGATGTTATATACGATATGTAAAGGTTTCATATCCTGAACCTTCTCCAAAATGTATTTATAGCGAAAGTGCTACGATGACTGGTTTTTGCTATATCAAGCCCTAGCTTCTGATTTGTCGCAAGTGCAACAAGTCTCATAAATGCCATAGCATGCCTTCCTTCAGGATATCTCTGATACTATGTTAGTTTTTCAGAATTTAATTCATTCTGATCTAGGATCTTAACTGAAAGAACAACATGTACAGCATATCAAGCATAAGAGACAAGAGACAAGAGACACAAAACATTTCACCGGGGAAAACCAAGAAGGTGAAAAACCCCGCAACTTCCTCAGAGATAGAATAAGCATCAATACAAGGATCACCATGATCAAACCCAAGGGATAGATATCTTCAGCAGCATGCTCCTCCTCCACTTGTGCGCACTCCTCCTCTCTCTCACTAATGTGAAGTGAGTGAACAATAAAATGTGTAAAATGAGAGAGACACACTCTCTATTTATACACTAACTTGAATTGACCTTTACTCAACTAGGTTGGCCTCAACTTAACCACTTAACATAATGCTGACTGGGCCGACCCCCACTAGGGTGGTCTAATAACCCTTTGACCCACATGAATCATACAGGGCCAACCCCATCAAGGTGGTCTAATAACCCATCAAGTATAAGTTACGACACTTACAATATATCTGATGACACTTCCAATCGGAGGAATAATACATCTCCGTTGTGGATACAAAAAAGTACAAATACAATATACAAGTGAATATCTTCCAAAGTTACAAATACATCAACACTCCCTCTTAACTAGGAAGGTATTCTCTTGACATAAGTCATCAATACATATAGGAACAAGTCTTTAATTCTGGAGCTGGATCATCGTCACTGGATCACGGAGCATCATCATGATCACTGTTGTTGTACTCGTCATCTCGATCACTGGGCTATCTCTGAATTCTTCTTGTCAAGAAGTTCTATAGAGCCAGCCCTTTTTCATGTTGGATGTAGGCCCACCACCTGCAGGTCTTCATCATCACTGGCCATACTGTGGAATCCTCGGGACTTATTACGTGCATCACAAAACCTCGAAAGAGCATCCCAGGACTAATTACGAGCTTACTGCTCAACCTATTGGATCTCCCAGGGCAATATTATATGTGACCACCACAAAACCTCGAAAGATCATCCCATGACTGATTACGAGCACACAGCTCAACCTATCGGATCTCCCAGGATCTTTTACATGCAACTACACAACATGTCTATGGCCACAGAGTATCATCCTGATACTCATGATCATACTGATCATTTCATCTCATCGTCCACGAAGCACAACCCAGATGCACATCACACAACACTTACGTTCACCAGCATGGGAAGACACACTTCAACCATCCGTGAAAGGCTCAGCACTTATATCTACTCCATGGGAAGACACACTTCAACCATGCGAGCATGGAATCGCACTTATATCCATAGCCATGGGAAGACACACTTCAACCATGCTAGGAATGGCACAACACTTATATCGCATCCATGGGAAGACACACTTCAACCATGCTCGAATGGAACAACACTTATATTGCATCCATGGGAAGACACACTTCAACCATGCTTGAATGGCACAGCTCTTACATCAACGACCATGGGAAGACACACTTCAACCATGTCGGAATGGCCCCAGCCCTTATATCTACACCATGGGAGGACACACCTACCACCATGTGAGAATGTCTCATGTGCATCTGTGTCTTTGGAACTCATCACACATGATCCAATTGATCATGCAATGCATCCACCTGCTACATATAATCACATATGGTCATCCTGATCATCATCATAACATTGTCCTGATGCATATCATCCAGAGCATCATCCTGATACTCATCACACATGATCATCGTCCTGATGCATATCATCCAGAGCATCATCCCGACACTCATCACACATGATCATCCTAATCATCATCACTGCATTTTCCTAATGCATATCATCCAGAGCATCGTCCTGATACTCATCACACATGATCATCCTGATCATCGTCACTGCATCGTCCTGATATCATCCAGAGCATCATCCTGATACTCATCACACATGATCATCCTGATCATCGTCATTACATCGTCCCGATGCATGTCATCATACATGATCCAACTGATCATACAAAGCATCCAACTAATGCATATCCAAAGCAGTAACTGGAGCATCGTCTTGATGCTCATCACACAACGCTTACATCCACAACCATGGGAAGGATCCTCCTCTCACCATGCTTGGAATGGCTCCTGCAAATGTGTCCATCACTTCTTCCTCAAAGTATCCTCAATCCGAAGAACACCAAGCCTCTCTATGAAGTACTCAAACTTCACTCTGGCTAGTGGTTTCATCAACACATCTGCAACCTGCTCATCCGTCGCAATATACAAGAGCTTCACTACTCCTCTCTGCACCATATCCCTGATATAGTGATATTTGATCTCAATGTGCTTCGACCTATCGTGGAACACTGAGTTCTCAGATAGCTTCACACAACTCTAGTTGTCACAAAAGATACCAATAGCTTCCAACGGGAGATCAAATAACTCAGACAATAGCTTCCGGAGCCATACTTCCTCACAACTAGCCGAACAAGCTGCAACATACTCTTCTTCAGTTGTACTCAGTGCTACGCAGGACTGCTTCCTGCTAAACCAAGAGATCACACCTGATCCCATACTGAAGCAGCACCGAGAAGTGCTCTTCCTATCTACAGCACTGCCTGCCCAATCTGAATCAACATAACCCTGCAGGTTAAACTTTTGATTCGCATCACACTTGAGCCCATAATCAATTTTACCCTTCAGGTACCTCAGAATATTCTTTACAGCAACCAGGTGAACACCTCTGGGATCCATCAGGAACTGGCTCAATGTGTTCACCGCAAAGCAAATATATGGTCTCGTGTTCGTCAGGTACATCAAGGACCCAATCATCTGACGATACACAGTGACATCAACTGGATTAGATGAAGCATCACACCGAAGCTTCAGGTTCGATGCCATAGGTGTGGCCATGGCCTTGCAGTCCATCATCTCGAACCTCTTTAGTATCTCTACTGCATACTTTCCTTGTCCAAGGAAGATTCCATCTACACTCTGCCACACCTCCATGCCTAGAAAGTAGTGCATCATCCCAAGTCCTTCATCTCGAACTCAGTAGCAAGCTTGATCTTGTAGATCCACTTGGAAGTCACAACAGACTTCCCTTCTTGTCTCGGGACTACATCCCAGACATCATTCTTCGTGATCAACCGGTACTCCTCAATAATGGCATTCTTCCATTATTGCATCCCAGATCCTGGGAACTTCAGATTCTTCAATATCTTTAATAGATAGTTTTTATTTGATCTTCATTGCTGGAACAAATGTTGTAGTCCTTTTTGCAGGTGATGGTACACGGTCTTTCCTACAAGACAAGTCCAATTGCATGATTAGAAACTTCTCATAGTTTTTCAAAAACACATTCTTATGCATAAAGACATATGTCATATAGTCATGCAATTATCTTGGCCAATGTTTCAATACAACATTTATCCATATTTCGTAACTTTTCTAGATGCCTTCCATCTCTGCTAGAACATTGTTAAGAGTGTGCACAACTCCCAACATGTCAGCAAAGAGGTTTCATTCTAGATAAGTAGCAATGGAATGTTGTATAGTACCATAGGACACTTACCCATTATTTGCATATTTAGTAGTATCTTGTTCATTAATGCAACTTTTCTAGTATGCATGATACATATCCTAAATCTAGGAACATAAGTATGTATATGATTGGACAATATCATTTAAGCAATAATGTATACAGGAATTGACAATTCAAATACTTATCTGTGTTTGGTTGTAGGGTGGACTTCTTCTTGATCTTTGCTTCCTGAAGTGCTCCCTCTTGATCTTTGCTTCTTTGCAGGAACTTTTGGAGTGTGCTCCCTCTTGATCTTTGCTACCTGGATTACCTGTCCTTGAACTTATATCCATCTTGGACCACTATGCATCCTTAAGTGTGCACTAGTGTCATGCTCAATATCTCATACACAATCATACATCTATTAATATAATCTCAATACTATCAAAACATTATGTTCCTAAAATATGTATGGTCATGATCATAGGTAATAAGCGTTAGTATTCAAGGTTTCAGGCAAGACTTATTTTACTCATGCATATTCTTATTTGACCATACGACTCTTCTGGTTAGTTATATCATCAATCAAAGTAAGAAATATAATATGCATAAACCCTTGATTACTAAAACTTCTAACTTCAAGAATAAACATTATCATTTATACAAAAGTATAATATCCTAACACAAGGTAGGATTCTAATCTTGATATAGGAAAAACATACCTGGTTATCATGTTTGCTAGTTATGTCTAACATACCCAAACAATTTCTTCTTGTTCTCTTTAATGACTTGTGCGTAGTAACCTGCATAACTCATAAGTTAACCATTGTAGAGCCAAATTATACATACCTCGTAAGTGGAGCTTCTATGTGATCCATGAGTCTTTGTCTTCATGTCACCATGGTCATATGTTCTTGATCTAGAACTTGATTTGTACCTTTCATGTTAGCGGACAACATCACCCTCATACAACACCACAGTGCATTAGTACAATCATAAGTGTCATAACCCTAATCAATGAATGTCTTCTATCATTCACATGCATTCATACTTTTACTAGGGTGATGAGACAAGTCTAAGATTAATCAAGATTGTACTTACCTCAATAATATGAGACAAACATATCATAAACTCAATCATGAACAAATTTCAAAACATACCTGTATCTCTTCAAGTCATACCTATCGGGATTTCTTATATCCTTCTCATGTAAAGCCTCAGCCTCATCTCCCTCTGGAACTGGAACTTCTTCACTTATGTAGGTGTCCAATTCATTCTTTTCTAGGATTAACCCAATCCACTTTGATTTGCTTGAAAATGGATCTGGGGTTGGATTAGGGTTTGTCAGAGAAACCCTAAAAATTCAAACTTTGAATTTCAAACTTCTGAATGGATGGAAAGATGTGGCTTGCTGAGCTGATCAAGCTGGTATACTTCAATTTTGAAAACTGCAAAATTTGACCCCTCAAAATTGCCTTTGAAACTCTTGGATTCACTAGACAGGATCCCGAACTAGGGTTTGATAAATCCCGGTCTTCTGTGCATCCAAAAGGTTCGATCTTGTGTTCTAAACTTTGATTTTTCTGAGAAGCTTCCAGCCATGGTCACAGATTTCAAAAATTCCAACTTTTGCAAAAGCCCTAATTTTCCACCTTTTCGATCAAAATCCCGAACTAGGGTTTGATCAAGCCCGGCCTTCTACCCAACCAAAAAATTTGATATCGGTCTCTAAATTTCAATTTTGATGAGTAGCATCCAGCCGTGTTCTTCGATTCCAAGAATTTCAACTTTCTCCGAAACCCTAATTTCCCACAGCAATGACGATCCAAGAATGAAGGTGCTCAAAATCCAAATCTGTTTTGACAGAAATATGCACCTGATTGTTTCTGGTGTAACTCAAAAATTATGAATCCAAAGGGTCTGAAACTTTGGCCTATGGTAGCCTAACCTGCCATATTTCCAACCCCATAGGTCTGACCTCAATTGGATTCTTTGAGAGATATTTATGCCAAGTGTTGCAACGTAACCTGTTTATGGGATAAATAAGGAGAGCGAACTTGTACGGCATGCCACATGTCACTAGTTTTGTTTCGGCCTCTGAAAAACTTACTTGTGAAAGTACAATCTGTTCCCTACCTTTTTCTTTTTACTAAATTTCATTTGGAGCTTCCTATCCCAAGTTGTGACCATTTTTCCTAGGTCACTTGTTTATGACTGAGATCTGGAAGAGGCAGAAACCCTAGATTGTACTGATCATAAATCACAAAGTATAGCGAATTAGAAGTTGTACTTTGGATACAAGGTACATGGGTATGTTATATATGAACTGTAAAGGTTTCATATCCTAAACCTTCTCCAAAATGTATTTATAGTGAAAGTGCTACGATGACTGGTTTTTTCTATATCAAGCCCTAGCTTCCAATTTGTCGCAAGTGCAACAAGTCTCATAAATGTCATAGCATTCCTTCCTTCAGGCTAGCTCTGATACCAAGATATTTTTTCAGAATTTAATTCATTCTGATCTAGGATCTTAACTGAAAGAACAACATGTACAACATATCAAGCGTAAGAGACAAGAGACAAGAGACACAAAACATTTCACCGGGCAAAACCAAGAAGGTGAAAAACCCCGCAACTTCCTCAAAGATAGAATAAGCATCAATACAAGGATCACCATGATCAAACCCAAGAGATAGATATCTTCAATAGCATGCTCCTCCTCCACTTGTGTGCACTCCTCCTCTCTCTCACTAATGCGAAGTGAGTGAACAATAGAATGTGTAAAATGAGAGAGACACACTCTCTATTTATACACTAACTTGACTTGACCTTTACTCAACTAGGTCGGCCTCAACTTAACCACTTAACATAATACTGACTGGGCCGACCCCCACTAGGGTGGTCTAATAACCCTTTGACCCACATGATTCATACAGGGCCGACCCCATCAAGGTGGTCTAATAACCCATCAAGTATAAGTTACGACACTTCCAATTGGAGGAATAATACATCTCCGTTGGGGATACAAAAAAGTACAAATACAATATACAAGTGAATATTTTCCGAAGTTACAAATACATCAATAGGGAGTACCCTATCGGTAGATGAGATGAACAAGTAGTAGATGGTCATGCACATCTGCTCGTCCAGGTTCTCATCTAGTTATGGGGAGATCCCATCGACAGATGAGACGGACAGGTAGCAGATGGTATATCGGTTGGTAAATCCTATATCTCAGACATCCAGGTAGGATGGAGAGACTCTCTTGGACTCACCGAAGGAATGGTGGAGTTGATGCATGAAGACACTTCTCGAAGGACTAAGATTGTGCTGACAACCTTCAGTATGTATAGAGATGATGGAGACAGTATAGATATATCGATGAAACCCAGATGATCATGAAGTTGATGAAGACCAAAGAATACCTTCCTCATTGAGAGGGAGTGTTGGAATTTGTGCAACTTCGGAAGATATTATTATTGTATTTGATTGTACCTCCTAAGGGAGTTGATCTTGATGTAATTAATTATGTAAACCCTTGAAAGAATCAATGTAAACCTTGGGGTGAAAAGAAAACAAAAGAAAAGATTAAAATTAACTTATTAATTACCCCCAAGAGAAGTCAGCCCAGTCAACTAGACAAGTCGGCCTAGTAAGGATAAAATCCAGTTTGGCACTTGTATAAATAGAGGTAAAGTTCACCTCATTATTCACTCACTCACTTCACACAAGTTCGCATCACTTGGAGAGAGAAGTTCGCACCTGTAGAAGGAGAAGACTATTTTGGGGTTTCTATCTTTGGAAAGTATTTCCATCTTTTCTCTCTCATCATTGTACTCTGTTCTCGGAATTATTATCTCGATACGAAGGTTGTTGGGTTTTCTCCCATTTGGGTTTCCCAGGATAAACTCTTGTGTTATTTTTTTGTGCTTTGTCTTTCTTCTAGTGATCATATTTATGCATTTGAATTATTATTCTATGAATGTATGAAAATCTAACAATTAGAAATTCCAACACTTCTAATAACCTTAACAGCGAAGGTGGCAGGGGACCCTCCAAAAATCAACATAGACTTAACTGACAATATAGAAAGCAATGTCTCGATGTGGTTAATTACAATTTTAGAAATATTTCAAGAAGCATTGCAAATATATTTGATTCTCCCAATATTTTACGGGTTTTTCATATTGCCAAGTTTTTGAGTTTTTCCAAGTTCTTCAGGTCCAAGTTTATGTTTGTCAATATATTCCCCAACATTTATGATATGTTCACTTCTAAACCCGCAACAATACATTCCCCAACATAATATTTAACAATACATTCCCAACATGATATTTGCAACATTAATTACAAATAGACTTGCATAGTTATAGAAATACAACAAAAAGAACTATAATTGACCCAACCATAGCTTTATATTTACTTGGTAACAACTCCACCCTCACCTCATCAAATTCACCAATGACGCTTTGCTTTTATGCATAGGTTATCATTCAACATCCAAAAAAACCTCTAAAGTATATCTCAACTATTCAAAAGTGCCCATCATGCAACTTTGAAAGAGAGTTGTTGACTTGCAATCTACTTATGTGTATTATGCTTACTTTTGCATGAAGTTACCCCTTGAATTTGGGGTTTATATGAGGTTATCTGGCAGTTTTTGGCATTCTTTCAAAGATATTTTCACTTATTATTTTCAACTTTCCTACTGTTTATGTTTATTTATGTGTTTTCAATGTACAAAAAACCTACAAGGTACAACTATTAAGTTATTAAATAACCCGAGGCTACGCTGGAGTGCTAAGAATAAAACAGAGTATGTTTTCACACAACTTATATTAATAAGACAACACAAATAGCATGATGCATAACACTGTAAATAATTGTTTTATTTTTACTAATCAACATAGTGGTCAATGTACATATATACAATTGAATATTGTTATCACTCAAGTTATCCCTTGAAAACATTCCCAAGGGAGGTCAAACAACAAGAAAAGCACTCCTCTCACTTTGACACTAGCACTTGCTAGTTTCAGGGGGTGTCCCTAATCGAGACTTAGCTTTGCTTAACAAATCCAATTATGAAAGCCTGAAAATAAGGGAATCTCTAATTACAGTTTAAAGAACCTGCTACAAACCTCCATTGCTGCAAACAGAGAGTAAATGAACCTACTACAAACTTCCATTGCTGCAAATCGGGGGTAAATGAACCCGCTACAAACTTTCAAGAAGCTTGCAAGCAGGAAAAATGGTTACAACAGCCACAACATTTTACTTAAGGGGAATTTGAGTCTTTACCAAGGATGGCGAGTTTGTGAGAGATAGGATGTTGATTGTAATTGGGGCAACCTGTGTCTATAGGGTTTTTGGGGTAGCGTCACAGCATTTTGTTGTTTGTATCTGAGATTCATCCTTATGTTATGTATCAGGCTGTGACTTAAACAGTGTTATGTCTCTTTTTCATATCATTTCTCTTCCAGACCATTTTATTTAAGATTTCATTTAATACAAGCCTCGGGAAAAGCTTTTATGGTTCATCTTCTGCAAAGTATTTGTGAGATGATATTATAAATGGAATTGAATTCATATTGTATGACCAGTTCCTTTGTCATATGAATGAAATAGTATGGCTAATATGATGTATTCAGTTGGTCATATTTTCTTTTACATATTACTGGGTCTTGAATCATTTTTCTTATCTCAAATGCAATATATATGTGAACTATTGAATTCTCCATTGCTCAGTAGTTTGATTCCTCTTAATAAAATGTGTATGAAATATTCATTATGAGTATTATGCAACAAAAACAACGTTCCTATATTTTATGCATTTCCACCACTGTGATACATAAAAATAAGGTAAGGTGGCATCAAACTTTATTACATGGGAAAGCCATATTAAATTAGTGCCCCTACTAGTTACTTTCATCTCCCTGAAACATTTTAAACCATCTGAAATTCAACCTCTTGGTTGTGCTTCGAGGCACTTGTCTCCTTGTTTATACCATATACAATTCTTATTTTTGGAAAATCAAATGTTGCCTCTTCAATAACTATTATATATATATATATATTTAGGCAGCTATCCTAGTTACCTTTGCTCAAAGCATCTGCATTGAGTAACCGTATTTAATTTTGGAGTCTTTCTATTTAAATACCTCTTATTATCCTGTTACAATTCATATGGACTAGAGGAATTTATCCTTGATTTTTTTCTATGAATCTTGAGTTAAATCCTGAGGAAGGAGGTTGTATAGGGTATTTATCCCCAAAGTTCTATTTAAATCAACCATTAATTTTTCTAATCCTTTACCTTTAATTAATTTTGTAGGTTTTATCTCAAGGTTTAAATCCTGAATTTTAGTGCCTACAAAAATATGATACTGCCTTTGAACTACTTCTAAATAATAAGCAAAAAATCCCATGGAAAATTAGAAAAGGGCCATGATCAATAAATAATATACCTAAGATGTCTCTGGCCATGTCTCTGAAATGGAGGTGGTGATTGCCCTGCAATTCCAGGTGCTCCAACACCATGGAGATGAGATTGTATGAATAAAATGTGACGACCACTCCAAATTCATATCACTCACTGAAAAACATCAACGGCGATGCAATAACGAAATATAACCTGTTCAACCTGAGCCAGTACACTTCACCTCGTTGCTTCTTCTTTTTTCAGTCAATATCAATTCTGCATCAGTTTGGAACTAGAAAATGCCAACTTGTGAGACCCCAAAAAAATCTACTGAAGACAAATATGTCAAATCCTATTTCAATATTCAAAATACATGGGCATTTCTTAAGAAAAATATACTTGTTTCATAGCATGCGTTCGAACAATGTCCACATCAGTGGGAGAATCCAAAAATATGTGTCCAGGGATAAGAGGCACAGTCGTGAGGGGTTCAAAAACAGGAGGAGTACTTGAGCCCAAGATACCAATATGGTGCCTCGCATTAGGAAAAGAAACAAGCATTGCAGGAGGCCCTATAATGGATATTTGGGGCCTCATTATAGGCATCGACATAGCACTTGTAGGGCTTATAACAACACTTTGAGAGAGTCTCTGTGAGGGATGCATATATACCAAGATTTCTAAGCCTCGATCTGCTTGAGAAATTGAGGCCAATAAAACCAAACTGATGGGCACTAACATTTCCAAATGTACTTGTGAATGGTATCCCGGAGCCCCAATCAACCTGCAAGAAGAATTGATACACTCATTGGAACTGTGACTTGTGGATTACAAAAAAATTGCTCCAAAACTTCAAAAAATAAATCAATGGGCAGTTGAAAAAATACCTGTACTGATGAATAATATATGAATTGTCGATATGCAAGTGAAGAAAAGACTATTGAGGTACGACCAAGCTTAAATGGAGAGCAACTGGAAAGGGTGTTTTTCCCAGATAATTCGATCTTCAATGCTTCTATTGGGAAATATGCAAAATTGCTACGAACAAACAAAGAGGACGATGAACAGAACTGGCCCAATGACTGTTTTGAGAAGTAAGTCATTGAACCCCAAGCTTTTCTTGAACTCCAAGCTCTGCTTGAACACCAATAGTACCCACACCCTTAGAGGAAGAAAGTATTTTTCCCTTCTCCTTTCTCCCCAGTTAATTTATAACGACTAGGACGGATAGGTTTATATCCTAAAGGCTTCCTTTCTATTTTTAATGAATGTTGTATGGGTACTTCCACTGTGGCCACCAAGAGGTACTCTATTGATGAGGCTCCCACTATTAGCCAAATCCTCAATTCTGGACCTAATCCTCAGTTCTGAGAAAGCTATAATGTAAATGCAAATGGATTACATATCAAAATGGAAGCTAAAAAACAAATAGGGAAGCATCCACAGGAAGAATTGTTGGCAAAGATGAAAGAAGAATGCATGGAAAACTTTCACCACCAAAACAAGGATTGACACCTGATAACCAGCTCACCATCGCCAGAATTACTGACAGATCCAGGGTACAATGCACATTGTGAGAAACCCAATGTTATTCTTGGCACTAAACTTAACACTAAATCCTAAGCTAAAATTGGAACTATAGTCTGAATGATAAACCCAATGACATTTAGAATTAGAACTTGTGCCAAATTAGGAAAAGAAATCAACGCTAAAATCTAGTACCAAAATAAACAATAATGGAAACCTATTTTTTTATAGTGAAAAACTATACCTTTGGGATTGAAGGATACTCCATGAAGGAGTTGATATGAGATTAGCTTCCTCTTATACTCATTATGTTCCAAATCTTGAAAAAAGAATAATATAGAGTAAATGCCACAATGCCATCTCATTGTCATGCAAAATGATGAATGTAAATGTTATTAAGAAGACACTTTGAGGGTGGGAACCTCCCAACTGCGATGAAGTTAGATAAAACACAAAATTTCTATCGACAAGTCTTACTACTCTATATATATGAGAATTCATAAGGTCAGATGCATAGAATTCACAATAATACCTATAAGACATACAGTTAGATGCATATGATTCACAACAATGCCTAAAATAATAAGATAATTGTGCCTCCAAAATCATAGCCTCTCGAACATGCAACATGCAACTACTTGCACATTGACACGTAGTAAGTCCATGAGTCCAATCATTGGGAAGTAGGTAGTCTTCCACTCCCAAGCCTCCTTCTCTTGAGGTGAATATAGGAGGGAAGACTCACCACATCACTTTTAAAATCCACATGTTCCCCTTTCTCTTAAGGAATCGTTAAAAATACGTGGTTCTTACTTAGGAGGTTTGGTTCAATGATTTAGTGTTAATGGACCGAGAGTCCTCTAATTTATATGAACTCCTAGTTAGAATGGGAAATAAAGTTGATGAGGAAAATATGGACTATACTTCTACTAGTTCTTAAAAAAGGTAGAATTGTGGAATGTTGGTGGCCTCATAAATCCTTGCAGAAAAAATTGTAGTTCATATAACATAAACTTTGTTCAAGGATCTTGATGTTTTTTGTATTTAGGAAGTGATTTGTTCTTATTTTTTCCCCTTAAATTTGATCTAAATGTGATTTTGTCATATTGTTGGTGTATTTGTAACTTCGGAATATATTCACTTGTATATTGTATGTATTACATTTGTACTTTATTGTATCCGCAACGGAGAGGTATTATTCCTCCGATTGGAAGTGTCGTCATTTGTATTTGCAAGTGTCGCAAGTTACATTGTAAGTGTTGCAACTTATATTTGATGGGTTATTAGAGCACCTTGGTGGGGTCAGCCCTGTATGAGTCATGTGGATGGGTTATTAGGCTTACTTAGGAAGTCGGCCCAGTTAGGTTTAAAGGCAGGTTAAGTTGTTGTATAAATAGAGAGTGTGGCTCTCTCATTTTACTCATTCACTCACTCATCCAACTTGCATAGTTGAGAGAGAGGAGTGCGCACAAGTGGAGGAGAAGTAGTTGTTGGAGACATCTATCTTTTGGGTTTGATCTTTGTGATCTTTATATTGGGGCTTATTCTATCTCTGAGGAAGTTGTGGGGTTTTTCACCTTTTTGGTTTTCCCCGGTGAAATGCTTTGTGTCCATTGTCTCTTGTGATTGTTATGTTGTTCTTGTTATTCTCTTAGTGATCCTAGATAATATTGAATGAAATTATCGAAAATCTAACATGGTATCGGAGTGGTACTAAGAAGAAGACACTGTGCAGTTGCAGAAGCTAAGGCTTCTCATTTTTTGGGTTTCTCTCCATAGTTCATCAAAGGCAATAGGCTAGGCTAACTCTCCTAGCAAGGGCGCATCTTTCTGACAAGACAAAATTCAATTCTGAGCATTTTCAGTTTTTGGCCTGTCATTGCTACGGGAAATTAGGGTTTCTAAGAAAGTTGGAATTTTTGGAATCTAAGACCATGAATGGATGCTCCTGAGAAAAATCAAAGTTTAGAGACCAAGATCGAACTTTTTGGTTGGGAAGAACCCAGGACTCTATCAAACCCTAGTTTGGGATTTTGACCAGAAAACGAGAAATGTAGAAAACCAGAAAATGCGGATCCAAAAGTTTCAAAGTCAATTTTGAGGGGTCAAATTTTGCAGATTTCAAAATTGAAGTATACCAGCTTGATCAGCTCAGCAAGGCACATCTTTCCATCCAATCAGAAGTTTGAAATTCAAAGTTTTATTTTTTAGGGTTTCTCTGATAAACCCTAATCCAGCTCCAGATCCAGTTTCAGCAAATCAAGTGGTAAGACCTAAATCTTTTATTTCCATTTGAGTTTCTCATTAAGATGTCTCACCACACCAAGCTTGAGGATAAGATTGAAGGGGCTGATAAATTCTGAGCATGGAAGTATAGGATTGGGTTAATCCTAGAAGAGAATGAATTGGACACCTACATAAGTGAAGAGGTTCCAGTTCTAGGGGGAGATGAGTCTAAGGCATCACACAAGAAGAACTTTGTCAAGGCCAAGAGAATCATTGCATATTATATCAAATACCATCTCATACCACATGTGTCTTCTCTAAAGACACCTAAGGAGATGTTTGAATCCTTGACCAAGTTGTTTGAAGGAAAGAACATAAATCAGAAGATGACACTGCGAAACCAATTGAAAGGTGTAAAGATCCAGAATGGAGAGACCATCCAATCCTACTTTACTAAGGTATCTCAAATCAAAGAAGAACTTGAAGCTGTGTATGAAGTAGTGTAGAATGTGGGACTCCTTCATCCAAGGTATCTGTGCAAGAAAGAAATTAATCTCTTTCAGTAGATTGTGGGTGGAATGTTCACAAGAACAAGCTAGACTTATGGCCCGAGAAGAAAAGATGGGGAGTGAAGACCAAGATCTCACCACACACACCAAGAAAGGTAAGTTCAAGAGGAGCAACCTCATCACAAGAAATATTCTCACCATCATCAAAAGAAGAAAGATCACTCTCACATTAGATGCTACACATGTGATGAGAAGGGACACTATGCCTCAGATTGTCCCAGGAATAGAAAAGGCTCCAACAAAAACAAGAATAAGAAGAACAAGAAGAGATATCATGCTCATGCTGTTGAGGATGATGAACCTCCCAGGAAGAAGACTAAGGTAGAAAGTGAAGACTCATCAAGTGACGAAGAATATGTTCTAATCTCTGCTCTCACAGGTATTGTTAAACATGGGTGTAATGATTGGCTTATTGATAGTGGGGATTTCAAGCATATGACAGGATTTAAAGAATCTCTTATGGACCTATCTGAACATGAGTCACCTCATAAGGTGAAACTTGGGGATGACTATCAATACCCTATAAAATGAAGTGGTGAAGCCTCCTACAAGTTAGACTCTGGGAAGTCTTTAAAGATGAAATATGTTGTATATGTACCTGGACTCAAGAAGAATCTTCTCTCCATATCATCTTTGGATGCAAAGGGGATGAGAGTTGCATTTTTGGATGGCCAAGTACTTATGTGGCCAAAAAGGTAAGACCATAGATGTTGCATTAGTGATTGGAGAGCAAGAGGGAGGTATGTAAAAATTGAAGAGACAACCTGAACATGCCATGGTACATGAATCCATGGATCCAAGTGAACTTTGGCACAGAAGGCTTGCACATGTGCACTATAGAGCACTACCAATTGCAAGCAAAGCAATAGAAGGTCTTCCTGAAATCCAGTCAAAGCATGAAGGTGCTTGCAAAGGATGTGCAAAAGGAAAGAACACAAAGAAGGCATTTCCAAGCAGTGAAAGCAAGGCAAAAGGAATCTTGGAGATTATCCACTCCGATGTATGCGGTCCGATGTCATCCAGTTCTCTGAGTGGGTATGTATATTATGTTTCTTTCATTGATGATTTCTCTAGGAAGACTTGGGTATATTTCTTGAAGAACAAAGATGAAGTGTTTGATAAGTTCAAGGAATTCAAAGCCTTGATAGAAAACCAAACTGATAAGAAGATCAAGACCTTAGATCCGACAATGGCGGTGAATTCACTTCAGGAGACTTCAAGAAGTTATGCAATGATTCAGGTATTAAGAGGGATTTGACCACTCCTTACAATCCAAAACAAAATGGGGTTGCAGAAATGAAGAATAGAACAATCATGGAAGCAACACGGGCAATGCTTCATGACCAAGATCTACCTATGCACCTATGGGAAGAAGCAGCAAGGACAGTTGTATATGTACAAAGTAGAACACCACACAAGATACTTGACAACAAGACACCAGAAGAAGTTTTCTCCGGTGAGAAACCAGAAGTCAACCATCTCAGGATATTTGGCTGTCTAGTATATACACATGTTCCAAAAGAAAAGAGGACAAAGTTAGATCCTTCAGGAAAGAAGGGTATATTTGTGTGTTACAGTGAAAACTCAAAGGCATACAGAATCTACTTTCCACGATTCAAGAAGATTGACATTAGCAGGGATGTGACTTTTGATGAAGACTCGATATACATCAAATCGAGGAAGCCACCTGTGGAAGACAATGAAGAACCAAGAATACCCAGAATACAAGACACCACCATGAACGAAGCAATCCCAAAAGAGGATCGTGAAATAGAAGATCCACAAGAAACTGTAGATCCACCCCGTGAGAAGAACTCTCACGAGAGGAAACCAGCATGGGCTATAGAGCTCATACAAGATACAGAAAGGTATGGTATTCCAGAGGAGGAACACAGAGAAAGAAAAAGGACAAGGTCACACACCAGCTATGTTGCCTTACTCTGTGACATAATGAACAAAGAACCTTCCAATTATGAAGAAGCAGCAGAAAAGAAAGAATGGAGGGAGGCCATGGTCGAAGAATACCAATCGATCATGAAGAATGATGTTTGGGATGTGGTCCCAAGACCAGAAGGGAAGTCTGTTGTGACTTCCAAGTGGATCTACAAGATCAAGCATGCTGTAGATGGTAGCATAGAGAAATACAAGGCAAGGTTTATGGCTCGTGGCTTCTCCCAGAAAGAAGGGATAGATTATGAAGAAACTTTTTCACCTATAGCCAGATACACTTCCATCAGAATAGTACTTGCTCTAGCTGCAGTGATGAAGTGGAAGATACACCAGATGGATGTCAAGACAACTTTCTTGAATGGTGTAGTCGAAGAGGAAGTGTATGTGGATCAGCCACTCGGTTTTGAGACACATGACATGGAGTCATATGTGTGCAAGTTAAAGAAAGACTTGTATGGGTTGAAACAAGCAGCTAGGACATGGTACAACAGGATAGACAGCTTCCTGACTAGTTTGGGCTTTACCAAGAGTAAAGCGGATTCCAACCTATACTACAAGGTTGAGGAAGGCAATCTAGTGATACTCCTACTGTATGTGGATGACCTGTTTGTGACAGGTGAGGATAGGTTGATTGCCGACACGAAGAGGAAGCTTGATGCCGAGTTCGAGATGAAGGACTTGGGTATGATGCATTACTTTCTAGGTATGGAGGTGTGGCAAAGTGCAGATGGAATCTTCCTTGGACAAGGGAAGTATGCAATAGAGATCCTAAAGCAGTTAAGGATGATGGACTACAAGGCCATGGCCACACCTATGGCATCGAACCTGAAGCTATTGAGTGATTCTTCATCAGAGTCGGTTGATTCCACAATGTATCGTCAGATGATTGGGTCCTTGATGTACCTGACGAACATGAGACCAGACATTTGCTTTGCTGTGAACACCTTTTGCTTTGCTGTGAACACCTTGAGCCAGTTCCTGACGGATCCTAGACATGTTCACTTGATTGCTGTAAAGCATGTTTTGAGGTACCTGAAGGGTATGATTGATTATGGGCTCAAGTATGATGCGAATCAAAATTTTAACCTGGAGGGTTATGTTGACTCAGATTGGGCAGGCAGTGCTGCAGATATGAAGAGCACTTAGGGGTGTTGCTTTAGTATGGGATCAGGTGTGATCTATTGGTTTAACAGGAAGAAATCCTGCGTAGCACTGAGTACAGTTGAAGCAGAGTATGTCGCAGATTTCTCGGCCAGTTGCGAGGCAGTATGGCCAAGGAAGCTACTGTCATATTTATTTGATCTCTAGTTGGATGCTACTTGTATCTTCTGTGACAACCAGAGTTGTGTGAATTTTTCATAGAACCCAGTGTTACATGACAAGTCAAAGCATATCGATATCAAATATCACTATATCAGGGATATGGTGCAGAGAGGAGTAGTGAAGCTCCTGTATGTTGCAACAGATGAGAAGATTGCAGATGTGTTGACCAAACCACTAGCCACAGTGAAGTTCAAGTACTTCAGATAGAGGCTTGGTGTTCTTCAGATAGAAGATACTTCGAGGAGGAAGTGATGGGACACATTTGCAGGAGCCATTCCAAGCATGGTGGTAGGAGGATCCTTCCCGTGGATGTGGACGTGAGTGTTGTGTGATGAGCATCAGAACGATGCTCCAAATGATGTTTTATATGATGATGATCAAGATGATCATGTGATGATGATATGCATCAGGATGATGCTACGCTATGATGATGATCAGGATGATCCTGTGATGATGATATGCATCATGATGATGATATGGTATGATGATGATCAGGATGATCATATGACGATGATGTGCATCAGGATGATGCACTTTATGATGATGATCAGTATGATCATGAGCATCAGGATGATGCTCCATGCGAAGATGATTAGTGTGATCATGAGTATCAGGATGATACTTTGTGGCCTTGTACAGGTTGTGAAAAAGCATGTAATCATCCCTGGGAGATCCTATAGGTTGAGTAGTAAGCTCGTAATCAGCCCTGGGATGCTCTTCGAGGTTTTGAGAGTTCACATGTAATCAGTCCTGGAGATCCCATAGGTTTTGCTGGGAACGTAAAATTCCTGGGATGCTCTTTAGAGATCTTGCAGGTCAAAAGATGCTCTTTTGAGGTTTTGTGAAGTTCACATGTAATCAGTCCCGGAGATCCCATAGTTTGTGATGGGCACGTAAAAGTCCTGGGATGCTCTTTACAGATCTTGCAGGTCACAAGATGCTCTTTTAAGGTTTTGTGGAGGTCACTTGTAATAGATCCTTGGGATATCGTATAGGTTGAGCAGTAAGCTCGTAATCAGTCTTGGGATGCTCTTTCGGGGTTTTGTTGACGCACATAATCAGCCATGAAAATTCCATAGTATGGCCTGCTCGCAGAGATGATGAAGACCTACAAGGGGCTAGGCCTACATCCAGCATGAAAAAGGGTTGGCTTTGTAGAACTTCCTATGACGAGAAGAATTGAGAGATAGCACCAGTGATCAGATGATGAGTATAGCAGCAGTGACGATGATGCTCATGATCCAGTGACGATGATCCAGCTCCAGAATTGAAGACTTGTGCCTATATGTATTGATGACCTATGTCAAGAGAATACCTTCCTAGTTAAGAGGGAGTGTTGATGTATTTGTAACTTCGGAATATATTCACTTGTATATTGTATGTATTACATTTGTACTTTATTTAGCCCCAACGGAGATGTATTATTCCTCCGATTGGAAGTGTCATCATTTGTATTTGCAAGTGTCGCAAGTTACATTGTAAGTGTCGCAACTTATATTTGATGGGTTATTAGACCACCTTGGTGGGGTCGGCCCTATATGATTCATGTGGATGGGTTATTAGGATTCCTTAGGAAGTCAACCCAGTTAGGGTTAAAGGCAGGTTAAGTTGTTGTATAAATAGAGAGTGTGACTCTCTCATTTTACTCATTGACTCACTCATCCAACTCGCATAGTTGAGAGAGAGGAGTGCACACAAGTGGAGGAGGAGTAGCAGCTAGAGACATCTATCTTTTTGGTTTGATCTTTGTGATCTTTGTATTGGGGCTTATTCTATCTCTGAGGAAGTTGCGGGGTTTTTCACCTTCTTGGTTTTCCCCGGTGAAATGCTTTGTGTCCATTGTATCTTGTGATTGTTATGCTGTGCTTGTTATTCTCTTAGTGATCCTAGATAATATTGAATGAAATTATCGAAAATCTAACACATATGTTACTACATTTCTCCATTTAATTTTGAGGGTAATGATGGTGTAGCAACTTTAGTTTCCCCTAAATTTGGCTAAGCTGTCGTTGGTTGGGGAAATGATCCCTCTTAGAGACTACTTTTCTTTTTTGTCGAATAAGAATGGTCATCTCCTAAGATTTGTCAACACTTATGTATCTAACAACATGTAATAATGACTCATATTTTAGAGAGGAATGCTCAGCTAAAAATGGCTAACATAAACGACTAATTCACATTAATTGTTGTTAGCTAGTAATATTTATATTCACATGACTAAATTAGTCATTTATGTTAGTCACTTGTTATCTAGTCATATGTTTTATCCCGTGACTAAATTAGTCGTTTTTTGTTGGCTTATTTGAAATTGCTAAAATTTAGTCGTTTATCCCTTGAAAAAACAGTAGTGACTAAATTTTTTAGTCGCCTAGTCACTTATCTCTCATTTTGTACTAGTGAATGCACGTAAAGACTTCCTCTTGGATGATTTTAGAAAGTGTAATTCATATTTTGGTAGTTCAATATATTAGGAACATTTTTCTATAATTCAATGTATAGTGTAATTTTGAGCATTAAGCATAATTTTTTAAATTTCCCCTTTTCTCACCAAGTTTAGAAATGAAATAACAACAAAATAATTTGTATAACCATAAGAAATGATGTGAGGAATTACTCATCCATTTTATAAAGATGTGTTTTCCTTATACATGTTTGAGATTGAGTGTATGTGTTGGTATTAGAGGTAAAGTACGTTATACAAAAATTATTCACTTCAAAAATTTCTTTATTATAGATGATATAGGGTATTGATAATCACATCGAATTTGTAAACCAATATACTTTAAATCAATTAAAGTAAACCTCATTTGCGCGCATTCCTCAATGTGCATAACCAAACCAGTTCATTATGAATTGGGCATACATTTAAAATTGCAATGAACAAGCTTTTTGTCCATGATTTCATCTTGGAACCATGTCAACCACAACCATAGTTGAAACAGGGGCATCCTATACCATGGAAATAGTTGAAAAAATGGCATTCTCTATCATTATGGTAGTTGAAATAGGGGGTTCCCAGGTTGAGAGGTTCACAATAATAAATTCCAAGAGTGTGTTGATGCATGGAGTGATAGAAGCAAGTGGCCAACAAGTATGCTAAATATCCTTCTAAGAGTAGGAGAGGATCGATTTATTTTTGGAAAATTCAATTTCCAAAATAAATTTATAGATGATGCTATATTTAATTATGATTATGAGGCCATGGAATTGCTAATTTTTGGTAAAAGGGTTTATCTGGACCCTAATTTGGTTTCTAGGGAAACAAAAATTCCACGTAAAGGGGGAGCAATGTTAAACTCCAAAAATACCCCAAGCTAGAAAAGATTGATATGTCCAGTAAAATCTGTGGGAAAATTGTATTAGTTCCCAGGAACGGTTTAAACATGCAAGATGTTCCCACAAGTCTATACAAAAAATTGATTCAAATTTTCCTTAGGACCATTATGAATAACCACAAGAAGGATATACCAAGTGAATGCATGAATCTGATAATACATTGGGTTGAAGACATGGCCATATATGTCCCTCATCTATTGGATAAGAAATTGCACTTTGTAATGCATGATAGTAAAATGAAGCAGGTCAAGTTCAATTACCTTGGCACACTACAAATAAACATTGATTTATATCGACCAAGTGTTGTATAATCAAACATTTCTAAAACATGCATTAGGAGGTCTAAATGCATGGATATAACAAGATTGAACCTAAATAGTCTATAGATAACAATGTGTAAAGAGTTGTTACTACCACAACTTAAAAAGTACATGAAGAGGTGTCAAAGAACAATACAAAAAGTGTGGAAATCACATTGGTTTAGTCAACCTTGAAGAAGTTGATGTTATCGAAGCTTTGGGAGAATTACAAGGATATGAAAATGCATGCCAGTGGCAGGAATTTACAGACAATGATATGGAACTAAGTGATGATGACTTTTTTGCTCCCCTAGAGACTCAATTTGATAGCATTATAGCTCGCAAGTTGACACTTGGAGGAATTGTCTCTAATACAATGTCTCCAACATATTTTTTTGATGGTAGATTTTTTTTCTATTCAATGAAATGTTGCATTTTAAGGAATGAGCTACCAAGTGTGAGGATTCCTATATAGAGTGGTTAGAAATGTGCCAGGTTAAGGATAAACATATTCTTGATCTCCCGTGGCATGTTGTAGTGTTATCGAAATCAATTTTGGAAAATGCAAAAAAGAAAAAAGAGAAATAATCAACAAGGACATAATTATTGAAGTTTTGACTTCTCATGTAGACAAAATTGTAGATGATTTGAAGAATGAAATTGACACACTCCTTGAAAAGTATCAGGATGATAACAATAAATTTGAACCAACTATACAAAGACTTGAAAATGAGTTGAAAAATAGGCTTGATATTCTCAACATATCGCCACTAAAAACTGTAGTTGGTTAGGAAGCATAACCTCTCCATCAACTAAAGCAGAAAGAACAATTGATTGATTGTTTAAAGGCTCAATTTGAAGAGAAATTAAAATAAGAGTACAATAAACATAAAGAGAAGATTGCATAATATGAAAAATAGTGGAAAAATGAAGAATACCATTGATAAGAAAAATGAGTTGTTCAAAGGTAAAAAAATTGAAAGGATTGTTGCAGCAGATAAGGCTAAAGGACTTAAAAAAGGAAAAAATATGACAGTAAAAAACATGGTAAGGGTAAATCAAATCAAGAGGAAGAAGAAAGTAAAATTGAAGTTGGTAAATGTAAGAGTAAATCTCTGTTTGAAGAGAAATTCAAAGAAGTGTACATCAAACATAAAGAGGAGATTATAGAATATGAAAACAAAGCGGCAAAATTTAAGGCTACCATTGATAAGAAAAATGAGTTTTTGAGAGGTAAACAAATTGAAAGGATTTATGTAATAGTCAAGGCTAAAGGAGTTAAAAAAGGAAACGAACCCAATAGTAAAAAACATTAGAAGGGTAAAGTGAATAAGGGGGAAGAAGAAAGTAACACTAAAGACTTTAAAGCTAAGAGTAAAGCTTTGTTTATGGCTAAAACTTACAACAAGGTTGTACACCAAAAGTCCTTAATTGAGTATGAGAAGTTCTTACAAATACGAGAAAAGAGCTTGTAGGAATCTATTGCAGTAATGAATGCTAGAGGTGATATTTTTGCCTCATTAGCAATACATGAATCATTGAAGAAGAAGCTAGCTGAGAAGGAATCCATTATTACAGAGCTCGAGCACAAACTATTAGAGAACAAAAAAGTACAACATCTAGGATGTGATAGTGAGATAGAAAACTAAAATCCCAAATTTCCACTTTGTAGTAGAAACCCATTCTTCAGGAAATATCACTTTGGTATACTCTAAGTTGAAAATATTTGAGGGCACAACAATTTGAAGAGGAGCTATAGTATCTCAAGAGAATATTGGATGAAGTTCAATATGAGCTAGAATCTACGAAGGATGTTATTCAACAAAAGGAAAAGGAACACTCGGACAAGCATAAGAAGAATGTGAATTTGTTGAAGAAGTACACATATGATAAAAGTAAATCACAAACCGATTTGAAAAGTATTTTCCATTGTATTGAAGAAAATATTGATATTGTTATCGAATTAAAAACATGACAGAGGTGATTTTCCACTGGGTCTAAGGAAATAATGTCTTATGTATGGTGTTGGTGTTCTCTCTATGGCCAAATTTCTTTATTTTGTTGCTCAAATCTATGGATCTATCTTATTTTTCCCATGTGAATTTATATGTGTCATGAATATGTTAGTTGAAAGCTTCATAAATGCTTTTTTGTTGAACCTTTTTATGATATGACACACTCTTTCATAGGAATAAGATATGATTAAGGAACCCCTGTAGTACTTTTCCATTAAATCTGTGTTGCTTCGATGATGTTTTTTGTTCCTCCACATTTAAAATAATATTTTAAATTTATGCTCCAATGACTAGGGTCGAATCCATGCACCACAGATCCCAACTGTAAATCTAGTTAATTAAATCCCAACTAAATTTGTAGGCATCTTAATGTGACAGACTAGGAATATTTTCCTCTCAAAACATAGGATACCCTCCCTTGACCCAAGGACTGGCTTGATGGTCTAAAGTGGTGCAGGAAGGTGCATCCTGCACAAACCCTCCTTGGCCTTGCAACCCCTCTTAAGCAACATTTCCTTCCTAGTATGATATTGACCTACACCTAAGATATCCAAGCAATAGAAGGAAGCCTTACAACTAAGGAGTACAACTTGAGGAACAACAATTTGCTATGGAGGGACCCTCATAATTAGATTGGAGTAAGTTAGGATTGATGATCCTCCATAAAAATCAAGAATTGACCCAAATACAATTCAAAAATCATCCAAATCATAATATCCAGGGTCCCACCCACCTTCTCTTCAGGAAGGGAATGTGGTGATGCACCTTATCACCTTATCATCCAGAAAGGTGTGTGGGCCAAGAAAATCATGAAAAAAAAATCAAATTTCATGAAAATTGTGAAGTTAGACTATGGAATCGATTATTCTTGGTTGTAATATCCTCAGAACTACTCTTGAATTGTCCCCAAATGATTTATAAATGATACATCCATGGGATAGTTGGAGAAGGAAGCACTCTTAGTAGCCTTATGCTAGAGAAATTCATTCTCATCCCTTGAGATTTTATGGTCATTCGCCCTAGTAGAGATCCCTAGGGGAAATGGTCATGTTCATTGTTTAATCTATCTTGAATGCACATTTCTTGCAAGGGTTAATCTCATTGGTAGATTAATTAGGATTACTTGTTAATATTTATTTGAATCATGTTTAGATCTATGATATTTCTATACCATTAACAATGAAAAAGGTATGATGAATTTGTGCAGGTTATAGATCTAATGGATTGGATCCACAATAGAGATCAAGCTACTACTAAAATATGGAAGGATTAGAAATATTCCTAGGGTTTACACATTCAATATCTTGTCAAAAAATTGATATCTATACTTAATATGGGTAATGCAAGTGTGCATATTGTATTTGAAAAGGACACATGCAAGATGGTTTGAGTGGAAATGGTTCTTGTGAAAGGAGTTCAGATTGGAACTCTGCACAAGTTGTTGGGAAACACTTTCATTGATGGGTATAGTATTTATAATGCTCCTAAGGATTGCAATGTAGAATACAAGATCCTTATTGTCCCTATAGACAAGACAATGCTATGGCATCAAAGAATGGGACATTTTGGAGAGAAGGGCCTTTGAGAATTACATGGTAAAGGTATGGTTGAAGGTATGTCTAATTTCTCATTAGATTTTGATTTCTATGAACATTGCATACATGGTAAACATAATCAAGTGAGATTCTCATATGGTGCTACAAGAGAAAACAAAATATTAGAGTTAATACATAGTGATTTGTTTGGACCTTTTCCTATTCCATCACTAGGTAAATTTGTGTACTATGTTTCATTCATTGATGATTTCTTGAGGAACACATGGGTCTATTTCCTCCATAAAAAATATGGGTTTTTTGTTAAATTTAAAGAGTTTAAAGATCTTGTAGAAAAGTAGGTAGAGAAGAGAATAAATGTGTTGAGGACAGATAATGGTGGATATTTCTACAGAAATGAGTTCGAGGAAAGATGTAAGAAGTGTGGAATAGTAATTGAAATGAATACTCCATACACACCTCAACATAATGGAATTACAGAAAGGATGAGCATGACACTAATGGATAAGGAAATGAGTATTCTTAGTGATGCAGGGTTATCAAAAGAATTCTGGGAAGAGGAAGTGGATACTGCATGGTACTTGGTAAATCGATAACCTACATCAACACTAGTTGATTGTTGGAGGAGCCTAGTCATCCAATTGACTAGGTCCTCCTGACCGACTAGGGATTAGTCGGATCAGTCAATTGAGTTGGTTAGGTGAATTGACTAGACAATTAGAAATTTGTAACTAAATAACTACTTGTCTGCAGTATATATGATGTTGGTGATCCAAAATATGTAACGATGCTTCTTATGTATGATGGTCTCTTGATATAAGACAACCTATACTTCTACCACCATTACTTGTGTTCTTTCTCCTATATGTATACATGCATGTACCTATATATTGTTATGTATTTCTTTGCTACTGGTAACCTCATGTAATCCCTTAGATTAAAACATTGGTTCTATTTTCGCTAGTACTAAATCGACATGAAAGGATGATCAATTTTGCACAAATGGTAATGTCATTTTCCCAAATTTTGACAAGGTCTATGTCACTAGATCATAAGCATTAAATATTTAATTAATGATGCCAATAGTACTAGGAAAAAAATTAAATTATTCCAAGGGATTAATTTAATGGTTTGGAAGCATTTAATTAATTAAATTCTAGAATATGCACTTTGGAGTAATTAATTAGTTGGTTTGAGTAATTTTATTCCTAATTACTAATATTTGGATTAGAAATAATGAGCTAAGCTAAGGAGGTTGAATTAGAGAGGCCAAGTTGCCCAAGGAGGATGGAAGTTGCTAAAAATGGTCAAAAACATGCTAAAAGCAGCAAATCAAGATAAAATCGGGAAAATCAGGATAAAGCTGGAAAATCAGGATAAAAGCAGCACAAAAGCAGAAAGCAAGAAAGTCAGAAAATAAGGAAAGTTCAGAAAAGAAGAAAAGAAGAAAATCCAAAGCAAAGCAATCAGAAAAGGAAAAAGGAGGAAAGCAAAGCAAAAGGAAAGGAAGGAAAGCTAGCTTTCCTTATCCACTCAAGGAGGGCGCATTAGCTATGGAGACTTGCTCCCCAAGTCACCCATTGCTATAAATAAACCAGTGTGCACCACATTCACATATTTTGTCAGTTTGAGAATTTGTATGAGTGCAATTTTGCCTCAGAGACTTGGGAGATGTGCCCCTAGTCAAGTTTGGGAGATGTGCCCCAGCTTTCTGTGAGAGGATGATGGAATTCAGCCATTTTCATTGATTTTGTTTGCAGGTCCTGTAGCGGATCAATTCGAATCCGAATTTTAGAATCATCATCATCCAGTTCAAATTTTGAATCTTCAATCTTTCTATGAGTTTCTGGATCTAGTTTCTTATGTAGAAGAAGAGAGATCTTTACATATTGTTTTGAGAGGAATATTGGCCTAATTCTGATGTAATTACAGTGTATGTAATATTATGATATCATTCAATTGAATAAAAATTACAGAACTAGGATTTCTTCTCCTATTTCTCCACCCCTTCTAGATTTAGCTAGAATTTGACTAGTTTTGTGTGTGTATTTCATAAATGAATGAGTATGAATCCAAATGAAGTCATTATTATTAATGGAGTTTAGTAACATGTCATATGTCATTATCCAAGTCTTAGTTCATAAATTTGTGGTCCTTTGAATACTGTTTGGGATCCCAGAAATCACACTAGTTGAGTAGTCCTGGAAGGCAATTTTATTAGTAATACTGTGAGACTTTCTCATATATTTCTGAAACTTTCTGGAATGCTATTTTATGGTTAAATGAATTTAAATGAATGATATTTAACCTATCTGATGTTTGAAACACCCATACCCATCCTCCAGTTAAGTTTCCTCCCATACTAGTATGCATATGCTAAGGGGCCCATGAGCATTGGATTAAATTTCAGCCTTGCTTCTCTTGAAACATAAAAGGTATCATTACTTTTTGAAGAGTTATAATTCCATATCAGAGCCTTCCATCCTTCCATATATTTTGATCTTTCCCATCCTTAGTTAATCCAGCTTCCCCGATCATTGTTTTAATTAATTTTGAGAAGAAAAGAGTTTTTGTATCACTAGTATAAGTTGGTACATTACAGTGGTATCAGAGCACTTTCCTCCACCCCTGTGGAAATAAATAAGCTCACTGTTGAAGAATATTGCATATCATAATTCAAATTTGTAGCCATGAGGCTAGTTCCAGTTGCAGTCAAAGAAGAAGAATCATCATGCATTTTTTCGAGTAGTTTCAAAAGAGATGATGGTGACTATGGTGACCAATGGTATGATGCATATTTTTATTATCCAAGGTCTGAATTTGTTCAAGAATTGAAGTTAAAAGAACCCTTTGAGTACCTCACATCTTACTATGCATTGAGTGATGAGATTTTAAAACTCATATCTTTCAGAGAGTTTTGCACATATGAGATCTAGAGATTATTTCAAGATCCCTACTCTAGCTTTAACAAGGTGAATATTGCATTGATGGTAAATGATGTGTGCAAAGACGTGGGATTCGTACTACCAAATAAATTCAAAACAATGACACATGTGGATTCCTTGAAGACTAACAAGCCATCAAGAAAGGAACTAAGTTTTAGAGAAGAAAAGAGGACCAAAGGTATTGATATGAAGGAAAGCAAGGGGAAAGATACAGCCATTCATGTGGAAAAGCAAGAGGAAAGTACAAATCATCCATCCACAATCATTGAGAGGAGTACTGAACTACCTAGATCCATTGGTAGTGAAGAAAGAGCTATGGTTCTTGAAGAGGAAGACAAGCACACATCAGTTGGATGTGAACCATAAGACTTGGTGGAAGAACAAGCCACCATAGCTCCACCACATGAAGAGAAATACATGACACAAAGGTATTGCTACCTTTCTGATTTTTGTAACCTTTGCTTCACTCTGATATGGTAGCCACTTACAGTGAGAAGGTTGTCATGGTTGAGTCCTTCAGTATGGAAGCTCAATTTTTTTATTTTAACTATGAAGGAAGTCATGGAGATGAATCATTGGAGAAGCATGAGTCACTGCAAGGTGACATCAATGAGGAAAAGCCTACAAATATAAATCATCCTATTTTCAGCAGCCATAAGGTTGATGAGTTACCAAATCATTCATCGAAAGAAGATGACGAAGGTACATGCACAGCTAAAGATCCAGCAGTCCAACATCTAGTTGTTGGCAATGTGGAAGGTGAAATCACTCCTAGTTTCTTGGTGGGTGATCTCAAAATAAATATAAGGGATGATGATGTTTTCAAGAGTGGTAAGACATCTTTTGGATCAGATCCAAAGGATGAACATGAATCACATTTACAGTCACCTCTTGAGCTTCATCGGGAAGCATAAAACAAGCACACACCAGTGGGGTGTGAATCGGAAAATTTGGAGAAGAAGCTTGCTGACATAAGAATGTCACATGAGTAGGAGAAATGGGCAAAAAGGTATGGCTGCACTTCTAATTTTTGTAGGTCTTTGTTTCATCCCTAGATGGAAGCCACTTCTAGTAGAAAGACTGGATTGGTTGAGCCCTCAAGGGTTGGGGTTCATGAATTGGAAACACCTGAAATTTTGAGAGAAATTTTTTCTGGTGCACCAGAGATGAAGGAGCAACCAAGTTGGATCCTAAGTTATGTTTTTAATGATCTTAAGGATGAATATTTTGCAGCATCAAGAGATGGATCAGATTTGAAAACTTCGATGGAACTTCATGAAGTTGATTCCAGAAAAATTGAAGAAGAGGATGTTCACTGTCATGAATGATCCTTCCTTGAAGGGACATTAGAGATGAACACATTGAATATCAAGGAGACCCTTGACATTCTCCATGTCACTCATGATTTAGTGTCACATTATTGTTGGAGAGCTGCATCACTGGAAAATCCACTCTCCATTGAAGACATGGAGAAGATTCATAAGTCAATGACCAACATCAAAGGTAAATTTTCACAATTGATTTCTTACAGAGATTATTTGTTTGATTTTTTGGGATTGTATCATGATGTGTTATTGAAGAATGAAGAAGAGATTGAAAATATCTCATATGAGTTGGAAACCAGCCAATATTCTTTGAGAAGTACTCAAAGTACTCTCTTGGAATCTCAGATGCAAGTAGAGCAACTTCAGCAAGAGTCTCTAAGATCTCATATTCCTTCCTATGTTCCAATAAACCATTCCCTTTTGGTTGATGATTTTCAGATTTCTATGGAGGAATCTCATGTGATGGTGTACCATGAGGAGCATGTTGATTTGAATTTGCTTGAGAGGGTTGAAATCAAGCAAGAAGGTAACCAAGAACTTGCCTTGTTTCAGACAGATTATGAGTTACCTCATGATGAGAGATGCATAATTCTGGAGGAGACACGCGGTCTCACATTTGATGGATCAGCCCATGATGGTGAGGTACATAGATCCACATGCTTGGTGGATAATCGTTGCAAAGAGTTGACTCATTCTCTTCCACCCCACACTTCTGTTTCAATCACATCACTTCAAGATGAGAATCGGGTGAAAGGATTTTTCTTGATAATGCCCCAGGAGGAGCAAGAGGCTCCCACAATCATTCTGGATGACTTGATGGTAAATACATGGGGTTTGGAAAAGGCTCATATTCCCCCCAACAGCCATGATATTTATTTCATAACCTTGGAATCAAGTAGCAGATATTTTTGTCCATCTATGGATAGATGCACCACAAAGTTGAAGACTCCAGGAGGTATTTTTTTTCTGTGTAAAATTTTTAATGCCTCTGACATTGATATGTTTTGTGATCAGCAACATAGGTACATATTGCTTCCATTAGATACCATTCATTTACACATGGATTGGGTGGAAGGTTACATGTTCCACATGGAGTCTCCTCGCAGAAAAATTTATGCACATGGTAGGTGGAAGACAACTAAACAAACAAGATGCCAAAGGATGTTGGTGAGCTATTGTGGATATGCAATTGGAGGAGACACAAGCTCCTTACTTGGACATGATTTGGTGAGTGGTTGTTCATCCACTCATTGGATGAGTAAATACTTGATGGAGGTATGCAACACATGTTCTTTCCACTTGAGTGGAACCAGTTGCAGAGAGTTGAGCCATTGGGATAGTACATGTTTGTCTTTTGGATCCTGTGGCAGAGAGTTGAGCCATGAGATTACTTCCTTGGAGATATATACCCTTAAGGGTATTAGTTCTACTTGCACTTGTGGTTTTTCATTGAATTCAACATATTTTACTTGTGAGCAGTTAATGAGGCATTTTTTTTGTTTGTATGATGCCTATCTTTCTCATGATTGGATAAGGGACTTCCACCCTTGTCATTTGAGCTATAGTGGTGACATTTTTTATTCTTGTGTGCATTCCGCACATGAGAACCTTCTTGTTGGAGTGGAAAGAATTGATGAGGTTTGGCCTCACTCTTTTGAGGAATATTTGGTGATGCATAGTCTTTCCTTCATTGGGTCCTACCATGGAGAATTTCATATCTTGATTGAGGGGCCCTCAAAGCTTCAAGGTTGCATTGTAAAGGATGATTTTCCAATGTGGTGGTATGATGTTTTCATCTTTCCCAACATTTCATATGATGATGATTTTTTCTTGTTACTAATGTTTGGGGAGATGCAATATGATCAGTGGGATCCTGATATTCCATGGGATGACAGTTTTCCACACATGACACTGCTACTTGGGAACTTGCAGTTGAAGCAGTGGGATCCAGGCACTCTTTTGCTTAATGGATTTTGTTGGATGGTATTTCGATCCATGGGAGTGCCATACAAGAAATGGGATCTTGACATTGTTTGTATTTGGAGTAGTTGTTTGCATGTTGGCATGATGGAGCAAGCCAAGCCTCTTTTACATCAGTTCATCTACGTTACACTTGGTTTCAGTTTCGTACATGGGGAACACCTCTTTGGATGGACTTATAGTTTTCATAGTAGTGGTATCTTTGCATTTTTGATATTTTTATGGGATCTTGGCACACTTTCCTGTTGCTTCACTTGGATAGAAGTAGGCATGTTCAGTTACAGATGTAGTGAAGATTTTCTTTGGAGAGATGATTATGATTAGAGTAGTGCAGCAAAAGCATGATGGACCTCTTGGGATATTTTGCTTGAGGACAAGAAAATTTTGGGGAGGGAGGACTATTATGTCCCCAAATTTTGACAAGGTCTATGTCACTATATCATAAGCATTAAATATTTAATTAATGATGCCAATAGTACTAGGAAAAGAATTAAATTATTCCAATGGATTAATTTAATGGTTTGGAGGCATTTAATTAATTAAATTCCATAATATGCACTTTGGAATAATTAATTAGTTGGTTTGAGTAATTTTATTCCTAATTACTAATATTTGGATTAGAAATAATGAGCTAAGCTAAGCTAAGGAGGTCGAATTAGAGAGGCCAAGTTGATCAAGGAGGATGGAAATTGCTAAAAATGGTCAAAAACATGCTAAAAGCAGCAAATCAGGATAAAATCAGGAAAATCAGGATAAAGCAGGAAAATCAGGATAAAGCAGAAAGCAACACAAAAGCAGAAAGCAGGAAAGTCAGAAAATAAGGAAAGTTCAAAAAAGAACAAAATAATAAAATCCAAAGCAAAGCAATCATAAAAGGAAAAAGGAGGAAAGCAAAGCAAAAGGAAAGGAAGGAAATTTAGATTTCCTTATCCACTCAAGGAGGGCTCATTAGCTATGGAGACTTGATCCTCAAGTCACCCAATGTTATAAATAAACCAGTGTGCACCACATTCACATCTTTTATCAGTTTGAGAATTTGTATGAGTGCAATTTTGCCTCAGAGACTTGGGAGATGTGCCCCTAGTCAAGTTTGGGAGATGTGCCCCAGTTTTCTGTGAGATGATGATGGAATTAATCCATTTTCATTGATTTTATTTGTAGGTCCTGTAGCTAATTAATTTGAATCTGAAGTTCAGAAGCATCATCATCCAGTTCAGAGTTCGAATCTTCAAGCGTTCTATGAATTTCTGGAGATGGTTTCTTATGTAGAATAAGAGAGATATTTCCATATTGTTTTGAGAGGCATATTGGCCTATTTATGATTTAATTACAATGGATGTAATATTCTGATATCAGTCAAGTCAATAAAAATTACAGAACTCTTATTTCTTCTCCTATTTCTCCACCCCTTCTACATTTAGCTAGAATTTGACTAGTTTCCAGTGTGTATTTCATAAATGAATGAGTATAAATCCAAATTAAGTAATTATTTTTCTGGAGTTGAGTAACATGTCATATTTCATGATCCAAGTATTATTTCAGAAATTCGTGGTCCTTTGAATACTTTTTTGCAGCCCAGAAATCACACTAGTTGAGTAGTCTCGGAAGGCAATTTTATTAGTAATACTATGATACTTGCTCATATATTTATGAAACTTTATGGAATTATATTTTATGTTTAAATGAATTATATTTAACCTCTCTGATTTCTGAAATGCCCATCCCCATCCTCCAGTCAAGTTTCCTCCCATACTAGTCTGCATATGCCGAGGGACCCAGGAGCATTGGAGTAAATTGAATCCTTACTGCTCTTGAAACATAAAAGGTCTCAGTACTTTGTGCAGAGGTATAATTCCATATCAGAGCCTTCCATCCTTCCATAGCTTTTGATCTTGCCCATCCTCAGTTAATCCAGCTTCCCCAGTCATTGTTTTAATTAATTTTGAGAAGAAAAGATTTTTTGCATCACTGGTATAAGTTGGTACATTACAGGTAATCAAGGAGGAAATTAAAGAATGGTGGAATCAAAATATACTAAATTACATACATAATTATGTTATAAGGAACCAGTTGACCATTGCTAAGGACAAAGAAAAAATTTTCACTGAATCACATGAAAAATTTATAGAAGTTGTACCTTGGGAAATAAATAAATTGGTCGATTGAATTCATGAGCAAGCTCTATCCTCAAAATGAAATATTGTTAATGCATAAGCTATACAACGGAGGAAATTCGAATTTGTATGAGTGGCTTGAAAAGATAAGCGACCACTACTATGAAAAGAAATCCATTGAAGAATGGACCTCACTCGAAAAAATCAGAGCTAGATTTTACAATGACTTCCACGACTCCTTTTTCATCACAATTCCAAGTCTATTGTATAAATTCCTAATTGAAAAAGGATTCAGCCACATAGTTGAACCTCGACCTCCATTAGGACCTGGTGCATGCTAAAACTAGGAGCATAAGCAAAAATACTGGGAAAAAATTGTTAATGAACGTTATTGGGAATATTTTCTAAATAAATGAGTCCCAGGGCTGAACCAAATTCAATTTCTCAGTAGGATTTGGGTCGTCATTCGGGGGGTCACCGACCATGTGTGATGAATAGAAGAATGATGTTATTCAACAAAGAAATTGAAGAATGAATCCTAGTAAGAATCCAAGTCCGCCTCGATGAAACAAATGTTCGACTAGGTATAAACAAATAATAGACATCCAAAAAATAGAAAGAGAAAAGAGGTTCAAGAGATGGGAGGATTTAAGGAACATTGCAAGTCCATTGTGTAATAGAAGAGTTATGAAGAAACTAGGTGAGATGGCCGAGCATCCAAAATACCTACCTGAGTTGAGGGAAATTTGACTAGATGAGAGAAAGGGTGAGGTGTTGACACCGGTGGAGTGGTCACACGCAATAATGTTGACCTCACTATCCTTTCACATTACAATTCTTGATGCTTCAAATCCTGTCGACTCTATACCAATGATAATGACGACTGCACTGAGTATTACACAAATTATCGAGTAAGATCTAGGACTTGGACCTAGATACTGTATCATATAGAGCTGACTAGATTGATGTGGACGAATTACAAATCGATTGATGATTCAGAGACCACATCATGGTAATTCGATTACCTTCACACCTAAGTTCAGAAGACACACTTTTAATTTATTCTATTCATACCATGTGGAGCTACCCCCCTACCAGCAACGATATTGATTGAAGCTCCTAGTCCTTTGGAGAGTTGACCTATCGACGAGGATTCTGTAGAAGAATTTAGAGTGTCTTGGTATAAAATTCATCGACTAGAAGTAAGTATAGAAAATCAACATAAAGAAGTAATTTCTTTTGTAGTTGCGCATCCACCTCCTATAGGTAATAAAAATCGAAACTATGTCAAAATGTATTTTCATCATTCGATCCATAACCCTATCTATGAAGGAGACTAAGATCCAAAGAAGCATTGGTTCATCTGTAAAAATCTCTGGAAATATAATCTTCTCAATGATGAAAATTAATAAATTGCACAATTTGTAGGTGGTCTTCACAAAAGAGCATTTATGTGGTACATGACCTTCATCGAAGATGGAGTGAAAGCAAAGAAAGAGATCAGATAAAATTTCCTAGAATTATTCAAGACTAAGGATAGCAAGCACTTGACCAGTCATGAAATAAAAGAAATTACACAAAGACTGGGGGAATCAGTCCGTGAATATGATAGAAGATTTAAAAATTTGCTCATCCAAATGCCATCGAAAATATACCAGTTGGTCATGATTTAGTTCTTTGTTGTAGGATTGCAGCCAAGAATTAAAATGTCACTATTGCTACATGAGTTTACAACATATGAGGACGTTTTAAAGAAATATTTAAAAGTTGCCATCGAAAATATACCAGTTGGTCATGATTTAGTTCTTTGTTGCAGGACTGCAGCCAAAAATTAAAACGTCACTATTGCTACATGAGTTTACAACATATGAGTAAATTTTAAAGAAATCTTTAAAAGTTGAGTCAAACACAAACTTTTCAGGAAGGCCTGCCAACATAAGGCTTGAATAAAAAATAGAAATCATGCAGATATCACTTCAGTAATTCACAGTAAGACATAACGACTTATGGTGCATGATGTGCTCAATGAAAGGTCATACTAAAGACCATCGTTGTTATGAAAACTGATAGTTTCTTGATGACAAAAGAACATTTCACTAAGAGAAAAGACCATACCTAGAGGAAATAAGACTTCATTAGGAACCTCAAATCTTTCCCAAGGAAACATGACCAGAAAATTTCCAAGTTTCTCAAATGACTTACTACTATGACATATTCAAAATATTTGAGCCTCACTCAACTACCGAATGCCCATATAATGCAGATAGTGTTAAACTCAAATGGTGTAGCATTTGTCGAATGACACAACACACTACTAAAGAATGTATCAAGAATCTTAAGAGTAACAAAATCTACCAGGAATTTTATCAAGCACAGACCATCAAACAAAATAACCAAAGAGGGAGAGACTCTAGACACAATGACTAGCATAACAATGGATATAATCGACAGGGTGGCTATAATGGTCAAGGAATATATAATAATAGCTGATGAAACTGCTCCTTCAGTCGAGGGACGCCTCGCTGATATGTATGCTTCAGTGAAGAACACTTGAGTCCTGACTGTCCCTGGAAAGACAAAACGAACCTCAAGTTTTGTACAATATGTGGCGTGGGAGAGCATAACTTAGAAGAATGCCCCATCATGCTTGAGAAGCTTAATAATAAAATTAATATTAATCTCTTGTCTAGTTTTCCCAAGCCCGAAGTTTTGAATCATATAAGCTTGCAAATTCTCACAAGGCATGGCACAAGGATTGGAGACGCAATCCACAATTTACAAAGATTCAAAATAATACTTATAAATATCCAAATCCGCACAAGCAGAAACAAATATTTAATAATGCTTCAAGAATTTTTGAAGAGTTAGCACATGATGAAGAAAATGAAGAATCTAAGAACATAACTCTTAATGAATTGCTACAACTTATTACGAAGGAAGAAGTTGTTGCCAAACTCATTGATTTAATTTATATCGTAAAGAACAACACAAGTAATGAAAAAATCGTTAAAAATATATGTCATCTTAACCAGAAGGAAAGAATTGATATCGACCCACTGGTCGACCTTGAAGTCTAACGGTACCATATCCCACAAGTCGTCCTTGACTTCGGCTCACGGGCTAACATAATGAAAAGAGCAACGTGGGAATGACTAGGTCGACCACAACTGTCATAGTCAAGAATATACCTCAAGTCAGCCGACCAAGGCCTAATCAAACCCATCAGATTCTAGAAAAGCATGAATACTGGTATCATGGGTATCGACATGCAAATTGACTTCAAGGTAATCAACCTGAAAGAAAGAGCCAAATCATTGCCTACATAGGTAAGATGACTGTGGGGAAGAAATATGAAAGCCTCTATATCTCTTGAAAAAGACAGAATAAAACTCAAGGGAGATGGTAAAAAGGTTATTGTTCCTATCTACCCTCTCAAGAAAAACCATGGGCAGAACCAAACAACCACAATGCATATATAAGAAGGTTATATCAAGTTATGCAAAACAACAAAGACTCAATTGAACCTAATGAATATGGAGAAATCCACTTAGGGTCACTCATGTCTATCAAACAAAATTCTGACTCTGATTTGTACGACTGGAAAATAGAAAATTACGAAGGACATGCAAGAGAATGTTGGTATGTTGAGGTCATTCCTCATCGACCAACACAAAAGTATTTTACAATATTTATCATTCCAAAAATCTTTGAAAAAGAATAAGAGAATACTCGACCCTAGTGTCGACAAAAAGTGAAATGACTAATCTACTTCCACTATGGTACACAGAATTTGATACGAATTTTATTAGAAATGATAATTCTATTTAATTGATAAGAACTATGGCCATGGAACTACATTGTTAGGGGTTTTAGCCCATTTTAAGAAATCAAAATTTCAAAAAAATAAGTAGCTTGGGGTAAATTTTTGTCTCACTTGAAAGGAAAAAATACTCTTGAAAGGATTGAGTTTGTACATTTTTTAACTGTTGACATTTTCACAAGTCTTAAAGAGAAGAAGTTACTAAGTAGATAAGCTCAACCACTTCCAATGAAAATTCTCCTAAAATCTAATAGGATTTTTGCCAAAAGTTATAGTTCCACGTGATTGATGAAAACTTTGATTATAAACTTTTTTTGAAAGGTTTTCGCCCATTTTAAAATGATCCCATCACCAAGATTTTGAAAAAAATGAATAGATGATAGTGAAACATAGTCTTGCCTAAAATAAAAACTTGTAAAAAAATTAAATTTATCCAATTATTATCTCACTCCTAAAAATATATATATATAAAAATAAACTTTGACAATATATGAGTGGTTCTAGCTTAAAGAAGATATTCATTTGATTTGACTTTTCCACTGAAGAAATGTTTAAGAAAATTACAAAATCCATTTATCTCCGAAGATTACTCACTGCTATCAAAATTAAAAATTAGTTAATAATCACCTCCCATCCAGAAATATGAAAAGATGTATGCACAACCCTAATTTTCTTCCACCCATTACCTTTCAATTATCTTAAAATGCTAACATAATATAATTTTTAGTGGACGTACAAGAGAATTTGAAATAAAATTGAGCCATGTATATGTGGGGGCGGTGTTCCCTACCATATAATATCTTTGTGATAAGCTTATCCATGACCATTGGCTAATTGATTCTTTATTAGATGGAAATGATTGATTGAGAGACAATGGAAGAAAAAACAAACCACTTTTTGAAGAAAATATTTCAACTAGGCATTGGTTCTGGAAGGTTTACTCAACTTACTTTTCGGGGTTAGACTCAAATAAGTTGAATATGCAACTAGGCGTTGCTTCTAGAAGCACGACAAAGTTACTTTTGGAAGAAAAGCCCTTTATATCGTATTAGCCTTAGCGAGAATCTTTTTATTAATAAAATATATTTTTCAAAAGGTATAAAAAAGAAATGTATAATATTTAGATTATTTTATTTTTAAATAATATAATATCAAGGCTTTCATGTTAAGTGAGACTACTGGACAAAATTTTATCACTTAAATAAATTTTTTATAAGTACAAAAAAATGCTTTTGTTTAGAGTTATTAGCTTTTTTATATTAAAAGAACATATCTTTAATCAAATAAACATAGTTTTAAATCATACTCGATGTTTTAAAAAGGGTGTCAACCTATATTAATATTCACAAGAAAATCACTACCATATAATATTATCACTATCACTAAATAACAAAGCCGATTTTTTTTCCTTTGAAAAACAAAATATCATCACTAAAAATAAAAATATAATAATAATTGTGTTTTCAAATAACATTTACTCTTAATTTCTTACATAAAACCAAATACTATTATACTTACAATTCAATCTCTTATTAAAACACAATATCATCTTAAAATACACATACCATATAATATTATTCTTATAAAACTAATTTTTATATTAATAATAATAATATCCATACATGCAAATATTATATGGTGAATTTACCTTTCTTCAATGTCTTTTCTTTTTTCACACATAAAATATATCTTACTATTAATAATGCGAAATAGTAAATAGGATCAATATATCAGGTCATCATACCATAAAAGCATAAAACATACGGGCACATGAGCCCCAAATCTCATCACATCAACCAGGATCCATACCATCCCAAGCTAAAAACCGGAAAAGGTGCCACCATATTGTGACAGAAACCCACCATCTGCATGTTTAGATGAAGCACCACACCTGCCCCACTAACTCCACCCCCCCCAGCCGCAGCCCCATCAAAGAGCCCGCAAGGATACACTAAAACCGGGGGAGCCATGCGATAACCAATATGCTTATCAGAAGTGACAGTCTTGCCTCCCGTAAGAACTGAGCCAGAATTAAACTCCATAAAAGAAGCAATGATACGACCGCTTAACCAATGCAGATTTATAGCTGTACCATCAAAAACAAGGCGATTACGTGTCTTCCATAGCTCCCACAACATATAACAGGGGAGTTTTAACCATCGAGCAGAATGAGAGTCGCAGAGCCATTGACCTAAACTGTCCTGCAATGTGGTCGAGTGCCAAACAACAGTTATACCAATAGAATTGACAGTAAGCATCCAAAGCTCCCTTATGATTGGACACGAAGAGAAGAGATGGTCAACCGTTTCCAAGTGTGAACAGCATAAAGGACACCAGCCAGGACCATAGAAGCCATGACGACAGAGGTTATCCCAGGTAAGAATATTGTTGCCCATTGCCAACCAGATAAAACATCTAATCCTCGGAGGAAGGGCAAGCTTCCAGATCAGAGAGTGCCACCAAACCGCCTTCGGTTTACAGTCAGCAAATAAAGAATATAGTGACAAATTTCTTCAATGTCTTTTCATTAATACACTAATACATTATTTAAATAAATGTGAAAAACATAAGATGAGACTTCTTAGTAAATTTTACCAATGACATAAGTTTCACGAGGGTTGAAATTGGATGTCCTCTTTTGCTCGTCAATTTTTTTACCAATGATATAAGTTCTATCACAATTGAAATTTGACGTCTTATCACATCAATAAATTTTTATATGATGTTTTAATTTTAATATTATTTTTCATTTGATGTTTAAATCTTAATTTTATCTATAATAGTTGATTTTTTTAAAATAATATGTATAATAACTATATGAAACATTTAATTCTCATATCTTGCCTCATATAATATAAAATTAAAAAGTATAAAAATATATTAATAAATAAACATAATGATTAATCGAAGCACAAACATAATGATGTTTATCCCAAAACCTTTAAATAGGCTTCTCCGCAAGCAATACAATGGCCATTATTGGTCCAGCAAATACCATGGACTCAAAAAACCATGACTGAGTCAAGTTTACCTAACAAGAGGAGACAACAAGACCATGAAAAAAATCAAAATTTCCATATTAGAAATATAAATATAAGGATCACACACACACTTAATTACTAATAACTAATTAATAATAGTAATAGATGACATTAACACACACTCATAATTACTAATAACTAATTAATAATAGTATAACACACACATATGGCTACTGACAACTACTTCAACCATATTAGCTTATTAACAATTTAGTTTATAACTAATATACTTTTAGATTATCACTCTCTTTCTTAAAATTTAATTTATAAAAATATAAATTAATTTATTTATTTTAATCCATATTTTTAATTATAAAAAATAAAAAAATCAATTTTATCTTTTATTTTTATAAGTTGATATTTATAATGATTCGTAATGGTACAAATGGTTTGAAAATAAATAAAAAATTGATATATGTTTCTTATTTTTCATTTTTCTTAAAATTATAAACATTATATATTTATTCTTTATACTTTTTAAAAATTACTAAAATTACATATTTATTGTTTTATGTGTTATAATATTAATTTATCACCAAATTTTATTATAAAATTTATGAAAATTTGTTTTTATTTTATTAATATGAGTTTTTATTTTACTTTTTTTACAATTAAAAAAATTAAGAATTGAAAACATAAACATTAAAAATTACCTTAAGTAATAAGTGTTAAATAGACTATTCAAAATCTGGTCAATTGCAACGTATATGTCTCATAGATTAATGACTTATTCTACATAGTCTAAAAATATTGTAGCATATGTCGAACAAAGAAAGCCTCTCAATACTGAAATATAAGAGGTAAAGGAGCTCCAATTGAATAGTTCATAAGGCACAATACTTTTTAAGGTTTTGCAAATGGGGTAGTAAGCTAAGCAATGGGGTAGCAAGCTAAGTAGGCTTCTTTGTGGGGAAAAGTCCAAAAGTAATCACACTTGAGCAAGAGGAGTCTTTGAATGGGTGAGTTCTCAAAAATTCTCGGTTACCAGGTGCAAGCCTTGGAGGTGATGATTGATGCTATGTGATTCATTTTGTTAGTTCAATCCCACTTCTTTGTCTCTATGAGAATCGCCCAATACAATAAGTACTAAGTGGACTATTCAAAATCATGAGAAACTTATAAATATGAATATGTGTTATAAATTAATGATTTACTCTACACATATAATCCCCAAAAATATGAAAAATATATAATACAAAAATTAAAATTAAAATTTTTAAAAATATAAGAAAAATAAAATAATTTCAAAATGATAAAATGATAAAATAAATAAATAAGAAAGTAAGTTAATGGATTATGTAAATATGGCCATACCTTGATTATTTGGCATAGCAAGTGTTGGCATTTCTCGTGGTGAATGTAGTCCTTGACAATGATGAACCACCAGTTAAAAAAAGAAAAAGAAAAAACTATAAGAAAATATAAATAAATAAGAAAATAAGTTAATAAGTTAAAACCACTATTTAAAGTATAAAAATGTTGGTTAGGAAACTCTGTAATTAGTGAAAATAAGATTTAGATTATGGGTTATAGTAATTAAGTACTATAAATTACAATTAATTGATTTTTATGTTTCTTGTTTGTATGTTTTAAAATGTTGTTGGGTGTTTATATATAGAGAGAGAGAGAGAGTTCTTATAATAATAAAAAAATGATTTCAAATTATTTATTTAACAATATTTTATATATTAAAATAACATTAAATGCTAAAAATAAAATTATTTATATGTTTTAATTATTATAATATAAGTTTATATTCATCTTAAATATTAGAAGTGTCAAGAGGGATAAAATCTTTAGAAGTGAAACCCTTTCAAAAATCTATGTAAGTAATTTCATATTCAAATAGAGTCTTTTTTTTCCAAGGAAAAAAATGCAATTCTCATTCAAGTAGAATAAAAGTTACACTCTTAAGGTACCCATGGCACTGTCTAGAAATTCCATCAAGCAGACACAAAATCTATATCTTGACCAATATTTCTACATATGCTCATCAAAGAGCTTGAAAAAATACTGTTAACAGTCCCAACTAACATATTACAATTTAAGAGTTAACTTCTTTTAGTGTACAAAAAAACTGTCATATAAAAGTAATGTTCTAAGCATAGTATTTGAGTTCCTAAAGGGCTTCAATTGTTTCCTACCTTAGTTCCTCAAAATTCCCTTCATAGCCTTCATAAAGAGTAGTAGTTTTACATTAGCTCTAGACCCTCGTTGGATAACTTATCTACAATTTGGTTATGTTCTTTGTATATATGGTTGAACCTTATGACCTGGAAGTTTCCCGCAATAACTTTGAGTCGTTCTGTAACAATTAAGAGGCTAATGATTTGAACATGTCCCTATCCCCTCATCTACTTTATAACTATTAGGGAATTGTAGAATACCTACAGAGTATTCAAGCCTCTATCTAAGACAATTTTTGTAAATAAGAGAGAGCCATTAGTTCTCCCAAATTATTAAACCCTCTACCTAGATTTGGTTTTAAATGAAAAAAATGAGAATTATAAAGGTAGAAGGAAAATTCAATTCCAACTATCCTATTTCTCCTTGACACACTCCATCAAAATATCCCTAGGGGATATATCTGTCTATCTGTAATTTTTCTAGTCCCCTTGAAACCGAGTGTTTAGGTGCCCTCTTTATAAATAAGGAAGAAGTCCCATTACCTAATACCAGACTTTGAAAGTTGGAATTCGAATGGCTTCAAATAGTGAGGCATTTCAATCAAGCCATATATCCCACAGAACCATGTATGGCACAAGTCGAAATACTACTAGTTTCTTTCTTGTGAACCAAGAGCGCAAACGGTCTTCCAAATTGAGTCCTTCCCACAAAGTTTTAAATCATAGAGATTCTTCAATCTCTTTCTGGATTTGTATAGAGTAATAGTAGTCCAAAAAAACATGTGAGTTTGTTTCCCCCTAGGTCTTGCATAAAAGAAATCTGCTAGGGCCCTCCTTATCTCTCCTTTGCAATTCATCCCAAGTCAATACCTTGTTCGATAAATCTAGGCACATGAAAAATTTAGCTTTTCTAGAGCCTTCACCTTCCATATTTATTTCCACCAACAACTAATTGCTTATAAATCCTACCCAAGAGAAAAATAAACTACTAACCTTAATATAAACATAGTCATACAAATTTATACCATAAATCATTTGGCATCCATAGTAACACATTCATTTTCATTTAATGACACAACAAATAATGGAATCAATGGGGATAACTAGGGCACAAGGCATACCTGTAATGATGTGAATTTTTTGTTACTTACTTTTAATTAGGTTTTCAATTCCCACATCCATCTCCAAGATCAACAACAACCTTTGGAAACAATGTGCGGAGGACAACTCTCCACCCAACCTACCTCTCAGTCAAATACTGATAGCCCTTGACCCCTCAACCAATAAAACTATGTTGTCCCAGAATACCGTACCAACATCTCCTCCCCACCAACTAAAAATCCCCTCATCCTCCTCAAATCGAAGTCATGCCTCATGTATTAACTCACTAGAAAACCATGTTTCCCTCCCTACAAACCAAGAGACAGACCCCTCTAAAGTCCTCCCTTCTCCCTTATAAACTATTTTCCCTTATTATTAAAAATAAGGTTTAATTTGCATGGATGACACTTGTCATCCATGCACTGACCCCCCCATATGTTAATGTAACCCCCAATTAATACTAAGTATGACACTTGTCATCCATGCACTGACCCCCCCATATTTTAATGTAACCCACAATTAATACTAAGTATGAACCTAATTTAATTTCTTATTTGATTAATATTTGTACTTACAATTATAATTGTATTTATTAGATGGGGCATTACATAACACCCTCGCTTCAGGAAACTTTCTCTCAAAGTTACATCACCACCATTTATATCCCCATGCAAGACATGTGCAACATCACATAGTATGCACAACCATCATACAATATGCACTAGATAACTAGTACTATTGTGTGGGAGGAATATTTACTCAAGATTCCATCACAGGTAATTCTTGTACCTATACTATCACACATATAGCTCCCAATTTAACTACATGATTGATTACTCTTACTAAATTCCTAGTATGAAATCAAATCACATAATTATACATCAATAAAGTCATACCACTGTACATCAATTCTATTCATGCATCAATTCAAGCCATTCTCATGGTTTACTTCCTCCCTTACGCACCCTCATCCAAATTCATACCATCTAATCAACCTTTGAACACCCCCAATACTCCAGATGGTCCTACTCTCCATGGAACAAGTCCTTTGCTACAACTATTATAAGGGTCTCCCATCATGGAATGACTACAAAAAAAATTAAAAGTCTCATCATAGCTTTGAGGAGGTGTGATTCTAACTCTCACTATATTCTCAACTTCTGGCATTGGGATAAGGATTAATAACTTTTGTCCTTAGATGGGATGTATGGCCCCAAGGCCTCATCTAGAGGGTACGAGTCATCTGGTCCAGTGCACTAAATAATGCACACCGGGCATCCAGTAAGGCTGGCCCAAAAATCCATCCGCAACTCCAACCATGAAATTAACCCTATGCATCAAAAGTCCTTCTTCAAATACTACCCCCTCGACAAAATACCTCAAGTCGCGGACTTCCAATAACTGTATAAAGGAAAGGAACCAATGGCATATGTTTACTGATTGAGTTTGTCCTCGACCGATAAGGTGTTGCATGTATAAATTATACTTCATGGTTATGGGCTCTTATGATATCAATGAATGAACTGACCCTCTAGTCCCATGGGTGGATTTCCTGTGAAACTCCACCTCACATCATGCCAACAAAGCATTAGTTATAATTATAGCATTACAAAACATATATAATCAACATGAATACTAAGAAATTGCATGCTACCATATGCAACCATCATGAGAGTATAACATCATCTTCATGAATATGACGGAAGCACAAGCTACCACATGCCATCATGAAAACATAACATCATCATCATGAATGTCACGTCCCCTCCCATCATCCAGACCCGCAGAGGGAACATGGCCGAGCTATGGGGGTGTCTAACTCTCCCCATAGATATACAAAGAAATGTACAATTAAAATAAAATGCATAATTAATTTATGCAGCAGAATTAAAACATATTTGCACACACACAAACGGTAATGCATCAACATATCTATCACAAGTAGAGGATGATTCAACATGGAGAGAATCGATCCCATTCCAATGCTATGCACAAATCTCATATCAACCATATTAAGATAATCATTTCAATCCATTAACATGAATAATTATCATTCAGAATTAACACATTGCAGAACACATAATGCATATAATTTAAACCACAGAGAACACTTATCTTTGAGATGAAGATGTCCAAACAACTGACTATGTGAGAGCAACGTTCCACCCAACCATAGATCTTTGTCCAGTCTATATTCTTTCAACTCAGAGATCACCCCCGAACTAGGTTGTGTATCCACTAAGGAGGAACTAAACAGGCTCACTTACAGCCATGGTTTCACTCAAACAGTCATGCTAAGGAAACACACAATTGGGTTTATCAAGCATGCAATAAGCAAAGGAGGAGGATGTCAAGCTAGTGATCTCAACCACAGAGCTACAGGCATCTCAAATGAACTCAACAATCATGGCACCCACAATACCTACCTCACCCAACACAAGGAAGGTCTCCTTCTCTGCTGCACAGTCCCTCAAGCGTCCCTTCCCTCCAGGGCTATTCAGGGTGGGCATAGAAAGTTCCAGCTGCTAATTCCTTGAGATTCCAGCCTTCATTGGGTTTATCAAGCAATCCAACCTCTGTTCAATCATTCACACTTGGATTTCTCACAATTCTGTCATCAAATAACTCAATCTCATCATTGGATTTCTGGGCGATAAAAACTGGGTTTTCCAATGGATTTCGGGGTATCTAATACTCTCAATTTATCCTCAAGGTTCATATCTATGGATCTCCCATTGGATTTTACTGTCAATACCAAATTCTAGGTGTTTATGGCACTTCAAAATGTGGGTTCTTGCAAAGTTGCGATTTCTGGTTTTTTTCTCACTGCTAGGCATTCGTAATGGATGAAAACTGAAGCTGGGATGTCCCACAATGGAATGGGAATGAGGAAAAACGAATTCCCATGAGGGAGAGTGACTTGTGGTTCAAGAAAACAGAGCCCATATTCTGCCATACGAATTTATGGGCTGCCCATGCTCCATTGAAGCCATGGACTGATTTCTTCAACAGCTTCCTTACACATAATTAAATGCCAGTAAGGAAAGTCAAATGGGTTCTCAAAATGACATTAGGAAGCCTATGGTTCAATCCCACAACCCCCTCACTAATCCCTAGTGGAATAAACATGGCCCCTTCTCATTAGTTGCTTCCATAGCCAGTTTTGGTATTTTATTGAAATATCAAATATTTAGATCATTTACAATGTTTCATGGCTTAAGAGCACATGGGTAGTAAAATATCAAACGACTTTCCTTTCTAAATATAATCTGATCATACACTAGCGGGGCCTTGGCCTTGAGCTCCATGATAGGAAACATTCATCGCATGGATACAATATTTACATTAAAAGTCAATACAACATAAGGGTCAAAATTGGGGTATTACCATGAATATGAAGTAATTGCATGCTACGACATGCCACCATGAAAACATAACATCATCATCATGAACATTAAGGAACCACATGCTACCACATGCCATTATGAGAACATAACATCATTACGAGTATCAAGGAAGAGCATGCTACCACATGCCATCATGAACCGTTAAATCATCATGAGTATCAAGGAACATGACATTATCATATACCATCATAACGTCATAAAGTCATGAATAGTAAACAATTTCATGCTACCGTATGCCATCATGAGGTTATAACATAATCATAAACATAAAATCATGTAATCATTAGGAAATATCAAGGACTTGCTTTTGCAAAAAAAATGGCTCTCCAAGCAATTCTTTAGTTTTTAATGGCTTCTCTTCTTTCAATCTTCCCTATGTTATTGATTTGAACTTCTAACCCCTAACAATGACACCATTTGTCTCTATTTAGACAACTGGGAGAGGTACATGAGCCCAAAAATTAGGTTAAAATCCTTCCTTCACCAATGAGAATGCTTTTTTTGTGCCTTTATTCCAAATTCAATTAGAAGAGAGGCTTATATCTAACTTAGCTTAACCTTCTACCAAAATCCTCATCAAATTTGTGACTCATTTGATGCCTTCCTCTTGATGGTGTATTTCTTTGTATGGATGTAGTAACTCATTTGGAGTGGGAAGGAGTGGAATTAATGCCTTCCTTTGTATTTTTAATTCCTCATTACACTTTTTCATTAGTACCTTTAAAACCTGCCATATATTTACAAATAAATTCCCTTTATAAGGTACAAATTGGTTTTGAATTAAACACTTCTGTTTGGGGTATAGTATATGAAAAATGGTGGAAGTATAATATATGATACTAGGGTATTCCCTACGATCCCACTTCAATGCACATTAATTTCTTTTTCTTTATCCATACTCTACCACAATCCATTTCTTATATGCATTTTATATTACTCTCATGGGGTCGCATGACACATCCCATCATTGCCTCGAAAGCAACCCACATTAGTGCTTCATCAAGGTTTAAATTGTGTTGGGACAAGGAGTCAACATAGAATTTGTCATGGGTGATATCTCAATGGGACATTACATCCAAAATTTTCGATAAGATGACACTGCATGATCTAAGGCTCCAAGCAAGGTTGCAATGAAACCTTACGAATGTTTTGAGAGTTAATTTGTGTTACAGTGTAATTTTCCACCTTGTGAGCAACAACACTCTTTGGCCTTCAAGATCTATTTCACTGACTCAGTTTCACTTTATGTCCTCCATAATACAATTTTTCCTATTTTTCTTCATGTACACTAGTTGTTCCACTTTAGTCAACGTACACGCGAGTTGTTCCACTATAGCTCGCGGGTGCTAAGTAAAATGGTAAAAATCATTAGAAAATTACTTTTTACTCCCAAAAAGCGGTCTTAAGGTGACCTTTGGCCCTCCATTTGCCCCGAAATGCCTCGGTGTGTCCTTTCACTTACCTTTGGAAGGTTATATATTGAGCTCTTATGGCATATGGAAGGGAGGAGAAAGAGAGAGCAAGATAACTCTAGTGAATTTTTGCTATGACTTGAGTCTACACTCATTGATCCTTGTTGTTGTGAACTCCTTATGTTCACCTACCAAACTCCTATCCTAGTTTGAGTTTGTCATTACATGGAGGATTGAAGTGGTGGAGGCACAAGTGGAGAGACCAAGTTCTTGGTTCAGATTGGTTGCCGGCAAGAGGTCGTATATTGTACTTCTTGTAATTCATTAATGGAAATACTCATTTTCTCATCCAATTGATGTAGTGAATATTGTTAAATTACATTGGGTTATATTTACTTATGATATCATGGATCATGCTATTGATTATGCTAATGCCCTTCACATATTATATGCACTTGCTTGTACATGTTGAGACTAATTTGCAGGTTCAAGTGTAGAAGTTGAAAGCTCAATGGGGATCTACATCGAACATTCGGTTGAAGGTTGATCTTTTCTCCATTATCTTGTCATTGTCATTTATATAGCATTGCATTGGGAATTGAGTCATTTTCTGGTAGTCAGCTATCTGTTGTGGTCTGCCCCAAGCCATAGGAAGTTTTCTCCATAACAGAAATGGCGACTCCACAGGGGAGGACATCCATTTTGGGGGATTTTTAGGCTTTAGTCCTTATTTAGAGTTGTTGTGTCTCGAGCTTCTGTGTCTTTGATTGGCCGTTGGGATACACTATAGAAAACAAGATTTTTCTGGGTCATTGGACTCTTTATTTGCTCATTTTCCTTTCCCTGTACGCGGGTCAAGTTAGTTTAGCACGCGTCTACCCGCCTCTATCTGCACTGTAGCTCGCGTCTACCCGCAGTTATTCCTTCGACAGTAGTGTACAACTCTGGGATTGATTGGTTTATGGTCTTGGATTGTTGTTGGGTTGGTGTTGAGTGTTCCCGAGTCTTAGTTGGCCTTATTCCTAACTGTTCCATGCCCTATTGGTGACCATAAACTCTTCTCTCTCTTTGTTTTGAACCTTGTTAGTTTATCACCATTTTTTATTTTCTAGCTCATTACATTGGCTGAATCTCACTGTTTGGGAATTGTTGGGTTGTCTTAGTGATCTGCTCTGCATTTATTTAACTGAATAGGTAGATTTCGCTTGCATTTTTCATTCCATTATATTGAAAAATACAAAAACATAGTTTTGCATTTTCCTTTCCATTATAAGAGAAAATACAAAAAAAATTACTTTCCGTACTGCATTTTGCATCTGAGTGCTTGTGCTTTCATCTAGGATCTGCTTGTCCATTGGAAATTTAAAAGAATTGCATTTTATTTCGAACCGTTGGATTAATTCTCATTTTAGTGGCATTGTTTTTATTGGATAGATGAGTCGAGAGTTTGACGATTGTGCATACTATTGAGTCATATACATCATTAGTTTCATGACCACATCCTTTGAGTAATCACAGCCATTTAAAATCAACGCTTAATCTTAAAATTGATTAGAAAGATTTTTATTTTATAGGGTGCACCAACTAGTATAGGTTTAGGGTCTTGGAATAGATCATTGTGAGTTAACAATCCAAGACTACTAGACGAAACATTATGTGTCTGACCAGGGAGTGGTGAAACCCATGGTATACATTAGTGTTCTCAGCAAGCTCTACTCAGACCAAAGTTAAGCACGAGGTCACAGAAGGTTAGTTGCGGAGATAGCCCTCCAATACTGGCCAAACGTAGGAGATATTTCCAGGATTTGTTCGTATCTGGGGACTCTTGGGGGATTTGACCCTCTTGAGTTTCGGGCTTAGCTACCCTTCCCATATGATGGATCCCACCTGCGACTGTCCCCCTGAGCATTAGTTATATTGTGGTGACCTTAGTTCCCTTACCTACGTATCTGTTGGTGTCCATTTTGTCACTATTTTTTATCATCAAATCTATTCTGAGTGGCGTCATTTTCATTATTTTTGCTATGATAAGTTATTCTTTCCGCCATTCAGAACACCAAATAGACTAGGTATGCATATATTCATTTATCATATGAATTTTGGTCAAATCTCGCCATATTATGATTTATTAATGTTTAAAGTGACATTTCCAGACATGTGTGGCATTTAGTTTTTGCTCTAGAGGATGTAGTCTTCAAACGAAGCTTCATTCGGACTTGTTTTCACGCCAAAGACACCAGCAAAGTTCATTCCATCTTCCAGTCCTTCTTCCAGTCCATGGAATCCTCGGTTGGCATATTCCTGGCTATTAAAAACAAAAATGGAAACATGGGTTCGGTTATCTACGTGGTGGGTATGATTGATGACCCTCGATTCTAGAAGATTCGCCTCCTTGCCTCCTGAGCTCGACACCACACCTCCTGCCCACGTCGACACTCCAGCGTTCCAACTTTGATGTTCGTTCAACCTGATATCACGCACGCTTGCTCACGCCGATGTTCTAGAGGAGTCTAGTCCGCCAGCACACCTCCTTCCCACGTCGACGCTCCAATAGCTCCATCCTTCCACGATCGACTTGCCAACACATGCTTCTTCCCACGATTGAAGGAAATGAACACGCAGTTGTTCGCATTGGGTAGGTTCGACACCGTGAAAGCAGGCAGGCGACCTCTGCGTTGTCATGAGCCACCAAGCAACCGTTTTATAGTCTTAAAGACTGCCTATTATTAGAGCAGTCGACCACTAAAGGGTCGACTTGCTCTCCCCATTGAAAATTGTATAAATAGTTGTTTTGGTGACTGAGACGAGTTAGTCTTAAGCCAGAGTCCGAGTCTCTAGATTTCTAAAACTGTTAGTCCTTTGAGCTACAAGCACTATGTAATTTTCTCAGTTAATGGAATTTTCAGTTTGTTGATGCTCTGCTATTAGTGACTAAGTCGATTTAGTTTCCATCTCTGATTGCTGGGAAGGGCCCCTCATCAACCGGAGGTTTTTTTATATTTTTCTATATTTTCTTTTATGCAAATAGCTAGTTTATTTTCCAATTTTGTATAATTAGTTCTATTTTCCTGTATATGTCATTTCTTTACTTCTCTGTAATTTATATTGTGCTGCTAACTTAGTCTATGTTTCCAGAATTGATAAATCGTCAACCAAGCATAGTGTTTATAGTTTGCTTCTAGTTTTTCATGATTAGATAGAGTTTAGTTAGAAGTTGTTTCAAGTTCTGTTATAGTTAAAATTAGTTCCATCAGCTTCTGTTCTGTAGCTGTAGGTTAATTCTATCTTTCATCTCAGTCTTTCTTTAGCATATAATAGAAATAGTTCATCTCTTAGATAATGATTAGAATAGGTTGATTCCTATTACTGTAGCTTCTCAGCAGTCTTCTCACTGATTTCTTTACACTGTAGGTTCATCTGCATTCACCAACTGACGTTAAGATCATCAAAACTACATCTTTCCTTAGGTTAATCTGTTTTCTTCCATCTGGACTGTCATTCGTACAGTCATCCAGATCGTCATTCGGACTTTTAATCTTTCTGCACTATTTTATGCTTATTTTGAATTCAGTTTCTCAAGTTTTTGAATTGTAATCTTTCTCTCTTCTAATTAGCATTCTTAACCATAATTAGGGATTTGTTTTATATTCTATAAGAATTTTTAATTAAAGTTTGTCAATATTCTTAACCTCCATCTCATTTTCCTTCACTTTGTTTCAACTATTTTCGAGTTGTCTTTTATAATTGATTTACTAATATGTTGTTGTTCCAGAATTTATCAGTTTTATTCTTAGTATAGTTTATTACATGTTCTTAAGATTTAGTCCAGATTAGAGTTAATAATTTCATTCTCCAAGTTATCTGAATTTTAATAGTTTCTTTGTTAAGCATAGGATTAGTTTCTCGTTTGCTCAAAAAATGAAGATGTTCATGAAATAGAATTTGGATCAGAAATAAGCATCTTTATCAAGTTTTCTACTTGCTTCTATATAACATATCTTTATCAAGTTTTCTACTTGCTTCCAAATTGAATCCAGAAATAAACATCTTTATTAAGTTTTCTACTTGCTTCTAGATTTCATTAGTTTTATATTATCTTGCTTATGGATAGAAGATAGATCATAATGTTTAAGGTTAACTGTAATTGGACTCTTCGTAGTTTACATATCTTTATTGAAATTAGGTTAGATTTACTTCCATTTTGTTTTGCTATTACATTTGAAAGTCATTACAATTCATTCACTCTAGTTCCTATCACATTTGACATACAACATCAAGGAGAATGGAATTACAATTAGATGCTTTAGTATAGTTTTGAAGTATTAACTGAATGCATAAGTAGTTATTGAATTCATTAATACTTTGTAGTTTTTCTTTTAACTTAGCTTTATGTTTATGTAATTTACTATTAAATTAAGTCATTTCATAGATAGGCCTTTGATTTCACTTATAGTTGTTTCTAATTCCTAAATCAGAATCTGAAGAATTGATTAAGTAGTTTCCATTCTTATAAAAATAGTTTGCTCTTTAATCAGTAATTTCCATTGTTTAATCATAGAGTAGAGTAGTATTATTTGATACTATTCTGATCTGTTGGTTTAATTTGGTTTAGTTAGTTCATTTGTTATCTTTTTCTGAAGTTTGACTTGGTTTTTCATTTTGAAAGATCTTTCGATCTTTTCTTTATTAAAACATTTCTAAGATCTGACAAGCCAAAACTTAGGTGCCATTCTACCTTAGCATATATTGTTCCTCAACTCTAATATTACCAACCCTGGTCGATAATTAAATATTTAGGTGTTTTCTTTAAGACAGCTCACACACCTCAACATTTTGGCGCCGTTGTCAGGGAGTTGTAGATAGATAGGTAGAATTCAGTCATAGATAAATATGACCTTCTCTTAAAAATTTAAGGATAGATTTGAATTCTCTTCTTTTGAAATTTAGAAATAGGCTGGTGGCAGGTGAGCGGTAAGACGAGAGGTAAGAACCTGCGCATCTATTATAACAGGCTTCCCCAAAACTCAGCAGTAGTAGTGATGCAGTTAGAATTTGTTTTTGTTATAGTTTGTTTTTCATGAATAGGTCTAGAGACTCGCAAGGTAGATTTATTAAAACTAAAATTCCCACTAAAATTCCTACTAACCTATACGGGGGGCGTTCCACCCCAACTACTAACTCAGCAGAAAGGTATCGGAAGACACGTAAAGGGGATAGTCCTACTTGGAAAGCAAAGAAAATCCTTTCTGGAAATCAATTAGGAGAAACCATAAGGACATCAGAAAAATATGTTCATAAAGAAATTCCACAGGAACCTCATGAGCATATTTAGATTGAACGTAGACAAGAGGAAACTCCAAAGCATAAAACTTCAGAACCCTCCAACTCTCCATTAGTACAAAAACCCAAAGACACTACTTTTTCAATAGTAAGTGGTCCAAACTTAGTAGATTTTGTCGATCCTGCACAAGTAGACGCTCTTTTTGAGAATTCTGTGAACATCATCATCTCATAGATTGAGACAACAACAGTAGGACCTTCAAAACTAGATACCCACGTAACTGGTAATTATCCTCCTAAAAAGAAGAATACTCTTCCTGAAACAAAACGTTGGGACATCCCATATTCAACAAGAAAGGATCACCTAGGTATTCTCTCTTTGGAATTCGAATATTCATGGAGGATGAAAATGAAGATCGTGTCCGACAAGATGAAGGAGAAGGACAGGTTAGGACCGAAGGTACTTTTGGATTCCCTATCTTAGACACTGCACAAGATGTAACTATGAAAAATATCCCTCCATCCTCACTACCAACCTTCTATGGGAAGAGTAGTGAGGATCCGGATACATTCTTATTCGAGTTTGACATTTTGTGTAGGATTTATAATTACCTAAAAGATGGCCAAAAACTAAAACTCTTTCCTGCCACATTGAAAGATTCTACTCTTCGATGGTTTATGGGATTAGGAGAGTCTAGTCTTAGAACTTGGGAAGACATGAAGAATACATTTCTACGGAAATAACAGGATTACTGTAGACCTAAGGACTCTCGCAATGATATCTTTAAAATTCAAAAACTTGAAGATAAGATCCTAGAATAGTATCTCGAGAGATTTAACTATGTGTTACATAAATCCAAATATAGTGATCTTCAGGAAGATGCAGTAAGAACACTCTTCCTCAAGGGAATCTCAGAAGAATTATTGGAGAACCTAATCTCATGGCAACAGGAGATATTTCTCATCAGCCTTTTGCATAGATTTGTGAACTATGTAGGAATTACTCTAGGAGCAGAGGGAAAGGTGAAAGATATTTTCGAGAATCTTATGCTAGGAACCCGAAAGGGGGCATATCCAGTCCTGGTGGAGTTACAAGGGTAGAGTTGGGAAACCTATTGTAAAATTTCAAAACATATATCTTAGGAGCCATGGGTTCTTAACTAGATGCACTACAAGCTAAAAAGAGGCAAGATGAAGAGCGTGCAACAATGAGTGTTTTCTGTCCTAGGTGTAGAACTAAAAATCCTCAACGAGGATGTCCATTGAATAATGTTTCAATTTGTCAACTCTGTACAGAAGAACATCTAACTGATAATTTCCCATCATTGCCTGGGTTGCAAGCTGTGTATAAGAGTGGAAACTTTGGTGAATCATCTAGAAGGCCTTGGCAGCCTAGAGATCAACCATCATATTAGGACCCATCACAAATTCCACCCTACTACTATCCTTATCAACCCCCTCAACAATGGAATACTTCAGGTTGGTAGAATTGGCCTCCGCAGTACCCTCCTCAGAATACCCAATAGCAATAATGGCCACATGGGTGGAGATTACAGGCTTATTCTCAACCACCTCCTCCTATTCCTAACTATCCTTACCCACCTAAAATTCAGCAACTTTTTCTGGATATACACCTCCTTCACTACCCCTATCTCGAATCAACCTCATCAGTTCCAGAACATGAATCCTCCAAGAACCACAATATTACCTGCGCAACTGATACTGAATCCTAACAACAAACCATCCCAAGCTCTCAACAGCATTGGATCGTTACCTCTTCCATCATATGCCATTTTGATCGCTCCAATACACGAGATTCAACTGCGGTCTAGAATAATTCTGCAAGACCAGCCCAAGTCATCAGTTGTTATCCAAGAAGAAAACGAAGAAGAAGACATACCTACCAAAGTTATGAATGATGCCATTCTTGAAGATGTGATTATTCCTAAATATTCAACACACAACCATCCACATAAAGAAGTAATTCCAAGGGAAAAATCACCTCCATATACAGAGCATTTAGTAATAGAAAAACCTGTAACTTTTCCATAGTATGATATCATTAACGAATTGAAAAATATTTGTATTAATATCCCTTTGTTACAATCTGTTTGTGCTAGAAATTGACCCTAGACTATAGAGGGGCAAGCTAACACAATCTCAACATAACAACATGAAATAGAGTTTTTTTTTTGTAATTTATTGGTCTGAATGTTTCACAATCAAGAAAATAATCATTCATTCAAAACAAGTACAAACTCATACAGAAACTAAATCATGCAAGACGTTAAAGGAAGGAGATACTTAACAGTTCAAAGATAAAATATAAGCCAATCCATTCATAAACATAGTACTGGTTTTTTCACAATACATGAGCACTCCATGATTAAAACATTAAACAAAGAATGAAATCATAAACTGTGAGATCACACTGATCAGAAAAAACATTCAACAAGATAATAATGGCTTATAGATATATATTCCAATCTCAATATTTCAAAAAAACTTACATGAGAGATATGTATATGAGTCTGAAAATGTCTCAAAGCTTTCACTGTATAGTCTTTCTTGACCCAAAAATCGAACCTCTGAACTATATGTTTGTCTTCCTTTTATCATCACAATAATAGAGTAGTTCCATATGTTAATATTTAATATGCTAAGATAGAAAATAGCAGCATTACATTCCATTTCACAATAATAGCATATATAGGATCACTGAAGAAACAACAAGCATAGCATAAACACAAGAGACACAGATTTATCCTGGGAAACCCTCATGGGGTAGAAAACCCAGTAAAGCTTCCTCAATATAGATGACCAGCAATATACAAAGATGTAACCCTGAGCATAAGCTCCTCCTTCTCCACAGCAGAACTCTCCTCCATAAGTGCACCACTCTCAAGTGAGTGAGTGTGTCAAATGAGGAACACACCTCCTCTATTTATACACTACTCTGACATATCTTTTACACAAGTACACGTAGGCTCGTATTTAACCAATGGGTTAAATATCCCACTACAACTGACTGGGCCGACCCCTCTAGGGTGCTCTAATAACCCTTTGACCCACATAACACATACAAGGGCCGACCCCCACTGGGGAAGTCTAATAACCCGAGTTACCACATTCCGATGGAGGAATAAACATCTCCGGATATACAATAAGATCTTCACGGAGGAATGAAACATCTATGGAATAATAAAGTACAAATATAATATTCTTTGAAGTTACAATATATCAACACTCCCCCTTAACGAGAAGGATATTATAACAGCATCTGCACGAGCAAGGAGTCATCAACATCATACATGATACATCTATAAATCATTGGAAGCTTTCTCAACGTCATCAGTAACTCAAGCAGTTACTGGAACATCTTCAATACTGGAACATCAACATATTCAATACTGAGTCTTTATCTTCTGCAGCACTCGAACAACTACAGCAACATCAACATCTAGATCCTCATGATCATCAACATCATCATCTCACGATCATCAGCATCGTCATCACACAATCATCAGCATCGTCATCAGCATCACGATCATCAGCATCGTCATCAGCATCACGATCATCAGCATCGTCATCACACAATCATCAGCATCGTCATCACACGATCAACATCGTCATCTAGATCAACACGATCAGCATCGTCACATCATCTCGATCTACAGCATTGTCACATCATCTTGATCTACAACATCTGGATCATCTCGATCTACAACATAAGTGTCCTCAACCATACAAGTACATTAATCAATACATGTATCATCAAAAGTATGTATTCTCACCAATACATCTATCATCAAAACATGTATTCTTACTAATACATATATCATCAAAAGCATGTATTCTCACTAATACAAAAACATGTATTCTCACTAATACATCTATCATCAAAAGCATGTATTCTCACTAATACATCTATCAATACAAGTATCCACACCGATACAAGTATACACAACAGCAGCATACCCTGCAACACACATGATCCAATTACGGGATGGTCAATCCCTCTCACTTTAGGACATAGGTCCAAGGATGATACAATCCTGATCCACTTATGGGATGATCAATCCCTCTCAATTTAAGACATCTCTCATGTCTATGGACGATGCAATCCAGATCAACTTACAGGATGATCAATCCTTATCCTTTTAAGACACCTCACCATGTCTAGGGATGATGCAATCCTGAATCAACTTACAGGATGATTAGTCCTTATCACTTTAAGACATCTCACCATGTCTAGGGACGAGGCAATCCCAATCTATTTACAGGATGATTAGTCCTTATCACTTTAAGACATCTCACCATGTCTAGGGACGAGGCAATCCCAATCTATTTACAGGATGATTAGTCCTTATCACTTTAAGACATCTCACCATGTCTAGGGACGAGGCAATCCCAATCTATTTACAGGATGATTAGTCCTTATCACTTTAAGACATCTCACCATGTCTAGGGACGAGGCAATCCCAATCTATTTACAGGATGATTAGTCCACTCAATCTCATTTAGGACTATCCTTCCTTTCGGAATTACTGGATTTACTATCCAAGGATGATTTAATCCATTCAATTCATTTAGGACTATCCTTCCTTTTGGAATTACTGGATTTACTGTCCAAGGATGATTTAATCCACTCAATTCATTTAGGACTATCCTTCCTTTCGGAATTACTGGATTTACTGTCCAAGGATGATTTAATCCACTCAATTCATTTAGGACTATCCTTCCTTTCGGAATTACTGGATTTACTGTCCAAGGATGATTTAATCCACTCAATTCATTTAGGACTATCCTTCCTTTCGGAATTACTGGATTTACTGTCCAAGGATGATTTAATCCACTCAATTCATTTAGGACTATCCTTCCTTTCGGAATTACTGGATTTACTGTCCAAGGATGATTTAATCCACTCAATTCATTTAGGACTATCCTTCCTTTCGGAATTACTGGATTTACTGTCCAAGGATGATTTAATCCACAACCGTACATTTAGGACCATGTCCAAGGATGACTCAATCCTCAACCGTTCATTTAGGACCACGTCCAAGGATGACTCAATCCTCAACCGTACATTTAGGACCACGTCCAAGGATGACTCAATCCTCAACCGTACATTTAGGACCACGTCCAAGGATGACTCAATCCTCAACTGTACATTTAGGACCATGTCCAAGGATGACTCAATCCTCAACCGTACATTTAGGACCACGTCCAAGGATGACTTAATCCTCAACCGTACATTTAGGACCATGTCCAAGGATGACTCAATCCTCAACCATCCACCAAGGACTTCATTCTCAAAGACATATGTCTACAACTCTTCTTTAGGACTGAAGTCCAGGGATGATCCAATCCCCTCACATGTTCACCAAAAACTTCATTCTCGAAGACATACATCTACGACTCTTCTTTAGGACTGAAGTCCAGGGATGATCCAATCCCCTCAAGTCCACCAAGGACTTCATTCTTGAAGACATACGTCTACGGCTCTTCTTTAGGACTGAAGTCCAGGGATGATCCAATCCCCTCAAGTCCACCAAGGACTTCATTCTCGAAGACATACGTCTATGGCTCTCTTTAGGACTAAAGTCCAGGGATGATCCAATCCCCTCAAGTCCACCAAGGACTTCATTCTCGAAGACATACGTCTACGGCTCTCTTTAGGATGATGCAATCCTATATGTCCACCAAGGACTTCATTTTCGGAGACATCATGTCTACGGCCTCTTTTAGAATATATGTTCAAGGATGATGCAATCCTCATGTCACCTTAGACCCTGTCTAAGGACCATCCACCAACCTCTCTGTCGGCATCACTAATATAGGTATCCTCATCATCGACCTCACTGTCGATGCAGGAAATCTCATCATGAGTTATCACATCACTCCCCCTTTCGAGGAGGGTCCTTCTAAACTATATTAAGTTTGTCTCAGAAAACTTTACTTGAGGTAGAGGTTTGGTTAGTACATCGTTACAAATTCGAACTTTTGGTTCCTTTCTGCACCATATCGTCTGTGTATAGAAACAATATTCAACCTTGTAGCAAAGGTTGAGATCCTCATCACCCATGGTGATCATTAAGCTCATCAATTGATTATCAATCCTGGGTACCCATACAGAACTTGATTCACACTTCTTCTTTAATTACACCATTAAGAGAATGGTCTTATCTAGCCACTTGGAGCAAACATCTTATCATGATTCTCTTCCTCTTTCTAAGAGAATTTTCTAGCCACAAGCCTTCTATAGTGTGTTTGATTTGTAAATCCTTTTGTTTGAACATCCATCGCTTGTTCAGTGTTCATCATTCATCATGATCTTTCCTACAAATCAAAATTAAGTACATGATTAGTAATACTTCATAATCATCAAATCATATTGACATGATAACCTATTATGCATACAGATATCATTTACATAGTTATGTAACTATTTTGACCAATACTTTGGCACAACACTTTCCCATATCCTGTATACATACAGTGGCTATCTAGATGCCTTCCATCTCTACCAGAACATACTATTGAGAGTGTGCACAGCTCTCAGCATGTCAGCAAAGAGGTTTCATTCTAGACAAGCAACAATGGAATGTTTGTCCAACTTACCAATCATATGCATATTAGTAGTATACTGTTCAATGCTCTATGAATGTTTACACTCAGCATGATATATTCTAGGAATACAAATATGCATACAAGCAATATCATTTACTATTTCAAATAACAACTCAAATACTTATCTTTTATGTTTGTGTGGTTGCCTCCCGCTTGATCTTCTATATGTCTTTTGAACTTCTATTCATTCTGTACCATTGTGCATGCTCAAGTGTGCACTAGTGTCATCCTCATGATCTCATACACAAACATATATTCATTAGTATATTCTTAATATTATCAAAACATTCTAATTCTAAATAATCTTAAATATGTATAGTCATGATCATTAGTATTCAGAGTTTCAAGGAAGTCTTCTTTTACTCATGCATATTCTTGTTTGATCATAGTACTCTTTAGGTTAATTAAATCATCATAGTATGCATACACCCTTGATTACTAACTTTATGAATAAGCATAACCAATTATACCAAGTATACTTATATAAAGGATCCTAACATAAGGTAAGATTCTAACTTGACATAGGAAAGCATACCTGGATTAGTATACCTGCTTAGTTATGTACAACATACATAAACAATCTCTTCAATGATTTAAAGATCCTGAGCTAGAACCTGCATGTCTCATAGGTTAAGCATAATATAACAAAGTCATACATACCTTGTAAGTAGAACAAAGATTATGGATGAGTCTTTGTCTTCATGTTGTCATGGTCATGGAACTTGATTTGTCTTTTGTGATGTACATGTATCTTGTTAGCAGACAACATAAACCTCGCACAACACCATAATGCATTAGTACAATCATATAGCCCTAATCAATGAATGTCTTCGATCATTCACATGCATTCATACTGTTACTAGGGTGATAAGACAATTCTTACATTAATCAAGATTGTACTAATAAATAATATGAAGACAAACACATCATGAACTTAATCAAGAATCAGATTTCAAGACATACCTGAACCTCCTTGAGTCATACTTGTCGAGACTTCTTGTAGTCTTCTTATGTAAGGCCTTAGCCTCAACTCCCCCTGAAACTTGATCTAGAGCTTGATTAGGGTTTGCTAGAGAAACCCTAAAAATTCAATCTTTGACTTTCACACTTCTGAATGGATGGAAGAATGTGTCTTGCTGAGCTAATCAACCTAGCATTCTTCAATTTTGAAATCTCCAAAATTTTACCCCTCAAAATTGCCTTCGAAACTTCTGGATCTTCTGGACAGGAACCCGAACTAGGGTTTGATGAAGCCCACCCTTCTGTCCAATCAAAAGGTTCAATCCAAGGCTCTAAACTCTTATTTTTCTGAGGAGCTTCCAGTCGTGGTTACAGACTTCAAAAATTTCAACTTTTGCTGAAGCCCTAATTTTCCATCTTTCCGATCAAAATCCCGAGCTAGGGTTTGATCAAGCCCGGTCTTCTACCCAACCAAAAATTTGATCTTGGTCTCTAAATTTCAATTTTCCTGAGTAGCATTCAGCCGTGGATTCTGATTCCAAAAATTCTAACTTTCTCTGAAACCCTAAATTCCGGAAGCCATGAATAAAGGTGCTCCAAAAAATAATTCTGTTTTGACAGAAATATGTACCTGATTGTTTCTACTATAACTCCGAAATTTTTGCTCCACAGTGTCTGAAAACTTTTTCTGCAGTAGCCTGACCTTTCATCTTTCCATCCTGATAGGTCTGACCTCAATTGGATTTTCTGAGAGAGAGTTATGCCAAGTGTCGCAACGTGACCTGTTTATGGGATAAAACAGGAGAGCGAACTTGTACGGTGTGCCACGTGTCACTGTTTGAACTTCGTCCTCTGAAAACTTTTCTTGAGATAGATCTCCCTGTTATCTTTCCATCCTAACAGGTCTGACCTCAATTGGACTCTCTGAGAGAGAGTTATGCCAAGTGTCGCAACATGACCGGTTTATGGGATAAAACAGGAGAGCGAACTTGTACGGTGTTCTACGTGTCACTGGTTCACCTTCAGCCTCTGAAAAAAGTTTTCTGAGATAGTACAGTCTGTGTACTACCTGTCACTTTTTACGAAATTTCATTTGGAGCTTCCTAGCCCAAGTTATGACCTTTTTCCAAGGTCACCTGATTTTGACTGAGATCTGGAAGAGGCAGAAACCCTAACTTGTACTGATCATAACTCATAAAGTACAACGAATCTGAGGGTTCCCTTTGGAAACAAGGTACCTGGGGATGTTATCTTCGACTTGTAAACTTTTCAGACCCTGAACCTTCGCAGAAATGGATTTATAGCGAAAGTTCCACGATGACTGGTTTTTGCTATGTAAAACCCTAACCTTCAAAATGTCGTAAGTAAAGCAAGTGTCGTAAGTGCCATACCTTGTCTTCCTTCAGGTTAGCTCTGATACCATGTTAATATTTAATATGCTAAGACATAAAATAGAAGCATTACATTCCATTTCACAATAATAGCATATATAGTATCACTGAAGAAACAACAAGCATAGCATAAACACAAGAGACACAGATTTATCCTGGGAAACCCTCATGGGGTAGAAAACCCAGTAAATCTTCCTCAATATAGATGACCAGCAATATACAAAGATGTAACCTTGAGCATAAGCTCCTCCTTCTCCACAGTAGAACTCTCCTCCACAAGTGCACCACTCTCAAGTGAGTGAGTGTGTCAAATGAGGAACACACCTCCTCTATTTATACACTACTCTGACATATCTTTTACAAAAGTACACGTAGGCTCGTATTTAACCAATGGGTTAAATACCCCACTACAACTGACTAGGCCGACCCCTCTAGGGTTCTCTAATAACCCTTTGACCCACATAACACATACAAGGACCGATCCCCACTGGGGAAGTCTAATAACCCGAGTTACCACATTCCGACGGAGGAATAAACATCTCTGGATATACAATAAGATCTTCACGGAGGAATGAAACATCTCCGGAATAATAAAGTACAAATATAATATTCTTTGAAGTTACAATATCTCAACACCATAACTACCTTCTAGGTCGAATTTTGAATTAGTTACATAAATTATTTATACTCTAACTTGAATCTTTAAAGACAATTAACTAAAAATAGCAAATCGGACTTTGGAAAATTAGGCGAATTTTTGGAAAATTGGGTCTGAAAGATGTCTCCATATCTCTTGATTCACGACACCTGTTCTAAAAATGAGAGAGGTTTTTTTAAATTATTCCATTTAGAACAAAAACCTATATTTATTTTAAAAAATTCCTCTCCAATTGATCAGAAGACGTGCCGAAAGTTTGTGAGTAAAATAAGAAATTATTAAATCTTTTAAACCCTGAAAAATAGGCCACAAAGATGAATTCGAATCTTCCAAACTATGACAGATGTTGTAAAATTGAGAGAGGTTTTTTTAAATGATTCTTTTGTGGACAAAAATATCTCTTGGTTTTCTCAAACTCCTTTTCACCACCTCGTAATCCGTGCTCAATTTAAATGACAAAAACAGGAAAAAACAAAGGAAAACTATGCATTTCTGCCACTCTTTCCCATATCTTCAGTTACACTTTGCAAATTTACAACCCTATTATCCAACAACTGAATTAAGGAAGAATTCCTCCAACTCTACGTGTCTTTAGCTGAGAAAAATAAAACCCCCAAAGCGGAGTTCGTGGCCTCTCAAACCCTGATATTACAGAGTAGTAATCATCATAAATTCATGCATCTGTCATCATGAGGTGAACAAGTGTTTGTAAGCTCCTCTTCCATCATCAAATGTATCAGCTATGTCCTACAATCATAGATCCACTAATCTTCATAATTTTGGGATTCCTGCAGCGCACCAGTGTATAGAATTTTGGGGTTGCGCTACAGGAATCACTCAATGCACAATTTTGACAAATAAACTCAAATGTATAGATTAGACTTTGGATAAAGGTTTTAGAAAATACTTAGGTAAGTATTTTAAAAGATTTGGAAATGAAATATGACCTACATAAGCCACTATGGGTAACGTAGTCAAAATCATAACTATAAAATAGAAATTAGAAAACAATCAAAATGACTTTAAAAATCAAAATGAAATAAGATAAAAAGAGAAAATAAAGTAAAAATATTAAAGACAAACACACAAAAACTAGAGACAATTCTAGTGTCATTTGTATCTCGTTCCCCAATTTGTTCCAAACTTGTAACCCTGTTCTTTTGACTGTTAAAAACAAACTGAAACTACTCATTCTAAACCATACTTGTTGAAACAAACCCCACACCGCAAACTCAAATCATTGCTCAAGAAATGAACTTAATTATTTACATTGCCTTCACTGATCAACTGAACTATGCTTGATCAAGTATAATCCCAATTCCAATGAAGCCAAGAAACGATTTGACTGAGAATCATAATTCCATGCATGTTATTGTTTGAGAAGACCCACAAAAGATGTGATAAATGCAATAAAAAATTTGTAGGCAGCTGATATTTACAGCTGGAAATAGGAACTATGCCAAAAGCTGGAGAATTGGAAACCTTTGAAAAATACAACTCCATCCAAGAAGCCTCGAGATCGTGAAACTCATGCAAAATTATTCCTTCGTGTTGTTCAAAAAGAATGGACTGCAAATGGGTGTCCTCAATTTTCAATACTCCATGAGATAATGCAATAAGAGAACAATATATAAAATCTTCGACTCTATTGAGGTTATCCTGTTTTATATCTTCCACAAACCCAAGATGACTGATTTCTGAAGAGTGTTGCTTGACTAATGAAGACTGAAAGAATAGTTGTATTATTTCTTTCTTATCTTGTTCACTGACCACATAATTATCAAATAAAGGAGGACTAGTAGGAAATTCAGTGAGTGTTGATATAAAGTTTTTCTCTTCTAAATCCTCTTCATATCCATAAAAAATTGGCACATTTTCATAATGGTTTTGAGCAGCAAAGTTATCACGACCATGGCTATTAGACATATCTAATATTATATTCAAAGTATCTACAGTCTCGTTGCTATCAATTTGAAAGTCAAAGCAATTCAAAACTTTTTCTTGTTCAATATAAAGATTGGAATACAATTCACCTACAATCAGTTGTTGTTGATCATGGAATTTCCAATCTAAAACTTCAATGTCTTCATCACATTCATCATAAAGTGAAGCATTCTGAAAAATTTTCAATGATGATGCTAAAGGTTCATGTTTTTCTTCATTCAATAAAACGTGAAAAGCCTTTTGTGACACCATATCATCATGTAAATAACCAGAATATTTTTTAGAATCATTTGAACCAAATGCTTCAACAGTAATTTCTTCATTACAAGGATGATCTTCATCGCAAAAATGATGTCCAACATGATTTAACACAATAGTTTGTTCAACAAAAGATTGATCTTCAAAACTGTTTAAAGCATTATGAGAACATTCCAGACCATCTTCGTTGATCTCATCACTAAAATCATTTTCAACATGACTTAAAACAGCAGCTCGGTTACCATAATGATTATGATATTCTTCCTTGACAATGGAAATTGAAACTATTTCCTCTTTATCTTCGACTAATTCTGAAATCACAGCTTCTTCATGACACATTTGGAATCCTTGATTACATTTATCATCATAACTTGTTGGATCACATAAAGAAGTTGTGTTATGGAAATTAGCCTGCTCGCAACATTCTTTCAAAAGAAGTTCAGCTGAGAAAACATACTTACAATGTTTTTGAAAAAATGCATGGAATTCTTTCAGTGAGGAAATGCTAGCAGCAGGAAGAGAAAAATATCATTCTCGTGCATCTTGCTTGAGTGAATACATGAACATTTTCATGAGTACATCCTCATGATGAATTCCCAACTAATACATAACTTCATGAAATTTCAACAAATGTGTTGCTGGGTTGTCATCTTTTTTCTCTCTGAAACGTGGAAGGAAATCTCCCCACTCATCCATGATAGGCATTGCGTTTGGAAAGCCTGGAACAACTGAAAAATTTAAAGGTGCAAACCTTCGAGCCACAATGGCTTCCATGGTGTTTGACATCTTGAACCAGTGGAGTCGCCAACAGATGCTTCCTTCGTGGAGTCGCCGGTGAAAAATTGTATTCTAAACCATGTACCCAACCCTTGTTCACCATCTAAGACTGGATGTACTGATGTTAATACCCAAGGAATATTTTCTTCACTTCTTCACTTCCATCCCCGACAACGGTTCCAAAGATGTTTGTGCTAGAAATTGACCCTACACTACAGAGGGGCAATCTAACACAATCTCAACATAACAACATGAAATAGAGTTTTGTTTTTGTAATTTATTGGTCTGAATGTTTCACAATCAAGAAAATAATCATTCATTCAAAACAAGAACAAAATCATACAGAAACTAAATCATGCAAGACGTTAAAGGAAGGAGATACTTAACAGTTCAAAGATAAAATGAAAGCCAATCCATTCATAAACATAGTACTGGTTTTTTCACAATACATGAGCACTCCATGATTAAAACATTAAACAAAGAATGAAATCATAAACTGTGAGATCACACTGATTAGAAAAAACAGTCAATAAGATAATAATGGCTTATAGATATATATTCCAATCTCAATCTTTCAAAAAAACTTACATGAGAGATATGTATATGAGTCTGAAAATGTCTCAAAGCTTTCACTGTATAGTCTTTCTTGACCCAAAAATCGAACCTCTGAACTGTATGTTTGTCTTCCTTTTATCATCACGACAGTAGACTAGTTCTATAACTACCTTCTAGGTCGAATTTTGAAGTAGTTACATCAATTATTTATACTCTAACTTGAATCTTTAAAGACAATTAACTAAAAATAGCAAATCAGACTTTGGGAAATTAGGCGAATTTCTGGAAACTTGGGTCTCAAAGATGCCTCCATATCTCTTCATTCACGACACCTGTTAGGAGAATGAGAGAGGTTTTTTTAAATGAGTCCATGTAGAACAAAAACCTCTCTTGGTTTTCAAACATTCCTCTCCCATTGATCAGAATACGTGCCGAACGTTTGTGACTAAAACAGTAAATTATTAAATCTTTTAAACCATGAAAAATAGGCCACAAAGATGAATTCAAATCTTCCAAACTATGACAGATGTTGTAAAACTGAGAGAGGTTTTTTAAATGAGTTTGTTGTGTACCAAAAACTCTCTTTGTTTTCTCAAAATCCTTTCCACCACCTCGTAATCCGTGCTCAATTTAAATGACAAAAACAGGAAAAAACAAAGGAAAACTATGCATTTCTGCCACTCTTACCCATATCTTCAGTTACACTTTGCAAATTTACAACCCTATTATCCAACAACTGAATTAAGGAATAATTCCTCCAACTCTACATGTCTTTAGCTGAGAAAACTAAAACCCCCAAAGCAGAGTTCGTGGCCTCTCAAACCTTGATATTACGGAGTAGTAATAATCATAAATTCATGCATCTGTCATCATGAGGCGAACAAGTGTCTAGAAGCTCCTCTTCCGTCATCAAATGTATCAGCTATGTCCTGCCATCATATATCCATTAATATTCATAATTTCGGGATTCCTGCAGCGTGCCAGTGTATAGAATTTTGGGGTTGCGCTGCGGGAATCACTCAATGCACAATTTTGACAAATAAACTCAAATGTATAGATTAGACTTTGGATAAAAGTTTTAGAAAATACTTAGGTAAGTATTTTAAAAGATTTGAAAATGAAATATAACCTACATAAGCCACTATGGGTAAAGCAGTCAAAATCATAACTATAAAATAGAAATTAGAAAACAATCAAAATGACTTTAAAAATCAAAATGAAATAAGATAAAAAGAGAAAATAAAGTAAAAATATTAAAGACAAACACACAAAAACTAGAGACAATTCTAGTGTTAACACAATCCATTAAGGATATCCCTCCAACCAGGGAGAAAGAAAAAAACCCTCCGACGATTCATGTAATAGGAGAAATTTCAGATTGCATAGAAAAGCAACCTAGAATCCCAAAGTATTCAAACCCAGGGAACCCTGTGGTGACTGTTATCATCAACAACACCGCCATAGGGAACACACTTATTGATCTAGGAGCTGCTATCAACCTGATGACTACCACAGCTTTAGAAACTCTCAATTTAGGACACTTCCTTTGCCTTACCCCAACAATGCTAGAATTAGCAGATTGCACTATGGTTCAACCTACCGAGATCTTAGATGACATCATGTTAATTTTTCAATAATTTCATTCCATTATCATTAGGATCTCTAAGAGAATAACATGTATAGCATATCTACAACATATCAATCATAAACACAATCATGCAAGCACACAAGAGACACAGAGTTTCACCGGGGAAAACCAAGAAGGTGAAAAACCCCGCAAATTCCTCAAAGATAGAGTAAACCTAAATACAATATCACAAGGATCAAACCCAATAAGATGTCTCTAGTAGATGCTCCTCCTCCTCCACATGTGTGCCACTTTCTCTCTTAGCTATGCGAGCTTGAGAAGCGAGAGAGTGAATCAAATGAGAGACACAACCTCTCTATTTATACACTGACTTGACCTACCAATAAATCACTGGGGCCGACTTGCTAATCAAGTCTAATAACCCAACCACATGACCTAACCAGGGCCGACCACACACTGGTGGCATAATAACCCATCAATACAAATGACGACACTTACAATGTAATTTGGGACACTTGCAAATACAAATGACGACACTTACAATGTAATTTGCAACACTTGCAAATACAAATGACGACACTTACAATGTAATTTGTGACACTTGCATATACAAATGATGACACTTTCAATCAGAGGAATAATACATCTCTGTGGAATATACAATAAAGTACAAATGTAATACATAGAAGAATATATTCTGAAGTTACAAATACATCAACACTCCCTCTTAACTTGGAATTTATTCTGAACACGGGTCAATAATACATATTGGCGCAAGTCTTCAATTCTGCAGATGGATCATTATCACTGGATCACGGAACATCATCATCATCACTGCTGCTGTACTCGACATCTCAATCACTGGGATCTCTCTGAATTATGCTCGTCATAGGAAGTTCTACAGAGCCTGCCATTTTTCACGCTGGATGTAGGGCCACCACTTGTAGGTCTTCATCATCACTGGCCATACTGTGGATCCCAGGACTAATTACGTGCGTCAACAAAACCTAGCTCGGACTATAGGATCTTTTACATGTTGACTATCACAAAACCTTAAAAGAGTGTCTTGCAACCTGCAAGAACTCTAAAGAGAATCATAGCTCAGACTATAGGATCTCCAGGACTGATTACATGTGACCCCCCACCACAAAACCTCGAAAGAGTATCCTAGCTTAGACTATAGGATCTCCCAAGATCTTTTCTATGTGGTTTGGAAAAACCTTAAAATAGTGTCTTCCAACCTGCAAGAACTCTAAAGAGAATCCTAGCTCAGACTATAGGATCTCCGAGACTTATTACATGCCTCTCTAGTAGCAAAACCTTGAAATAGTATCCTAGCTCAGACTATAGGATCTCCCAGGATCTTTTCTATGCTACATGCACAGCCTATCCACGGCCACGAAGTATCAACTTGATACTCATCATACATCATCCTGATGTACATGATCATCCTGATCATCATCATATCATCGCCCTGATGCATATCATCCAGAGTATCATTCTGATACTCATCACACGTGATCACCCTGATCATCGTCACTGCATCGTCCTGATGCATATCATCCAGAGTATCATCCTGATACTCATCACACATGATCATCTTGATCATCGTCACTGCATTGTCCTGATGCATATCATCCAAAGTATCATCCTGATACTCATCACACATGATCTTCCCGATCATCGTCCTGATGCATGTCATCTAGAGCATCATCCTGATACTCATGCATATACATGATCCAACTGATCATACAAAGCATCCACCTGATGGATATCCAAAGTAGTAACTGGAGCATCGTCCTGATGCTCATCACACAGCGCTTACATCCACAGCCATGGGAAGGATCCTCCTCTCACCATGCTTGAAATGGCTCCTGCAAATGTGTCCCATCACTTCTTCCTCGAAGTATCTTCAATCTGAAGAAAACCAAGCCTCTCTCTGAAGTAATCAAACTTCACTCTGGCTAGTGGTTTCATTAACACATCTGCAACATGCTCATCTGTCACAACATACCGGAGCTTCACTGCTCCTCTCTGCACCATATGCATGATATAGTGATATTTGATCTCAATGTGCTTCAACCTGTCATGGAACACCGGGTTCTCAGACAGCTTCACACAACTCTGGTTGTCACAAAAGATACCAGTAGCATCCAATGGGAGATCAAATAACTCAGACAGTAGCTTCCTCAGCCATACTACCTCACAACTAGTTGAACAAGCTACAACATACTCTGCTTTGGCTGTGCTCAGTGCTACGCAGGACTGCTTCTTGCTAAACCAAGAGATCACACCTGATCCCATACTGAAGTAGCACCCAGAAGTGCTCTTCTTATCTGCAGCACTGCTTGACCAATCTGAATCAACATAACCTTGCAGGTTAAACTTTTGATTCGCATCATACTTGAGCTCATAACAACCGTACCCTTCAGGTACCTCAGAATATGATTTACAGCAACCAAGTGAACACTTCTTGGATCCGTCAAGAACTGGCTCAATGTGTTCACCGCAAAGAAAATATTTGGTCTCGTGTTCATTAGGTACATCAAGGACCTAATCATCTGATGATACACTGTGACATCAACCGGCTCAGATGAAACATCACACAGAAGCTTCAGGTTTGATGCCATAGGTGTGGACATGGCCTTGCAGTCCATCATCCCGAACCTCTTCAGGATCTCTACTGCATACTTCCCTTGTCTAAAGAAGATTCCATCTGTACTCTGCCACACCTCCATGCCTAGAAAGTAGTGCATCATCCCCAAGTCCTTCATCTCAAACTCGGCATCAAGCTTCCTCTTGGTGTTGGAAATCAACCCATCCTCACCTGACACAAACAGGTCATCCACATACAGTAGTAGTATCACAGGATTTCCGTCCTCAACCTTGTAGTAAAGGTTGGAATTTGCTTTACTCTTAGTAAAGCCCAAAATAGATAGGAAACTATCCATCCTACCATACCAAGTCCTAGGAGCTTTCTTCAAGCCATACAAGGCTTTCTTCAACCTGCACACATATGACTCCCTGTCATGTGTCTCAAAACCGAGTGGCTGCTCCACATACACTTCCTCTTCGACTACACCATTTAAGAAAGTTGTCTTGACATCCATCTGGTGTATCTTCCACTTCATCACTGCAGCCAGAGCAAGTATTGTTCTGATGGAAGTGTATCTAGCTACAAGAGCAAAAGTCTCTTCATAGTATATTCCCTCTTTCTGGGAGAAGCCACGAACTACAAACCTCGCCTTGTATTTCTCTATGCTACCATCTGCAGCATGCTTGATATTATAGATCCACTTGGAAGTCACAATAGACTTCCCATATGGTCTTGGGACCACATCCCAAACAGATTTCTTCATGATCAACTGGTATTCTTCGATCATGGCATTCTTCCATTACTACATCCCGAATCCTGGGAACTTCAAATTCTTCAATATCTTCAATAGATAGTTTTTCTTGAACTTCATTGTTGGAACAAATGTTGTTGTCCTTCTTTTGTAGGTGATTGTACACGATCTTTTCTACAAGTCAAATTCAATTACATGATTAGAAACTTCTCATAGTTTTTCAGAATAAATTCTTACACATAAATACATATGTCATATATTCATGCAATTATCTTAGCCAATGCTTCAATACAACATTCATCCATATCCCGTATTCATACGATAACTTTCTAGATGCCATCCATTTCTACTAGAACATTGTTTAGAGTGTGCACTACTCCCAACATGTCAGCAAAGAGGTTTCATTCTAGATAAGTAGCAATGGAATGTTGTAGAGTACCATAGGACACTTACCCATTACTTGCATATTAGTAGTATCTTGTTCATTAATGCAACTTTTCATAATTTACATCCTATAGAGATGTATTATTCCTCTATACGGAAGTGTCGTCATTTGTATTGACTAGTGTTGCAAGTGTCATAACTTACTGATGGGTTATTAGGCCACCATGTGTGGGGTTGGCCATGATTAAGTTAACCTAGGGTTATTAGGCTGAGTTAGACAAGTCGGCCCCATAGGTGTATTAGGCTGCTTAGAACAAGTATAAATAGAGAGCGGGATCTCTCTATTTGATCATCTCATTATTCACTTGTACATCACTTGGAAAGTGGCGTACTATTTGAGGAGGAGGAGGAGCTTCTAGTAGAAGACTATCTCTTACACTTTGGTTGGACTTTGGTTGTATCATTGCTCTTTCTATCTCTAAGGAAGTTGTGGGGTTTTTCACCTTTATGGTTTTCCCCTGTGAAACTCTGTGTGTCTATTGTCTCATGTGATTACTTGGTGTGATTGATATGCATTGTTATACTTGATATGATGTACATGTTATTCTCTCAGTAAAGATCCTAGAGTATATTGAATTAATGCTAAAAAATTAACATGGTATCAAAGCTTCCTTGAGAAGAAGACATTGTGCAGTGGTGGAAACTAGGGTTTCTTGTTTATTGGGTTTTTCTCCACAGATTTTGGAAAAGCAGTAAAGTAGATTGACTCTACTCATCAAGGAGAATCTATCTGTCCAATCAGAATTCAAGTCTGAGCACTTTCAATTTTGGCCCTAAAACTTAGGGTTCCCTCAAAAATAGGAATTTCTTAAATCTGGAGACATAGCTGGAAGCTCCTTGGAAAAATCGAAGTTTAGAGCTTTGGATCGATATTTGTGGTTGGGTGAAGCTCTGGGAAACTCAAACCCTAATTCAGGGTCCTCCCTAGTGAATCCGGGAGATTGAAAAGCATTTCTGAAAGGTGAATCTTTGCAGGTTTTCAAATTCTGAATATACCAGGCTGATCACCTCATCAAGGCGCATCTTTCTATCCCTCCAGAATTTTGAAATTCACATTTTGAATTTTTAGGGTTTCTCTGACAAACCCTAATCCGGGACCAGATCCAGTTTTAAACAAATCAAGTGGTAAGACCTATATCTTTTCTATTTCCATTTGAAGTACTCTTTAAAGATGTCTCGCCACACCAAGCTTGAAGATAAGCTTGAAGGGGCTGATAACTTCCGAGCATGGAAGTATAGGATTGGGTTAATCCTGGAAGAAAATGAATTGGATACTTACATAAGGGAAGAGGTCCTTGTCCCAGAGGAAGAAGAGGCTAAATCCATCCAAAAGAAGAACTTAGCCAAGGCAAAGAGGATCATTGTTGATTCTATCAAGGACCATCTCATCCCACATGTGTCATCTCTAAAGACACCCAAAGAGATGTTTGATTCTTTGACCAAGCTATTTGAAGGGAAGAACATAAATCGGAAGATGACCCTGCGGAACCAATTGAAAGGGGTAAAGCTTCAGAATGGAGAAACCATTCAATCTTATTTTTCTAGGGTCTCTTAGATCAAGGAACAACTTGAAGCGGTGGATGAAATGGTGGAGAATGGTGAAATTGTCATGACCACTCTTAATGGCCTATCTAGGTCATGGGATTCCTTTATTCAAGGAATTTGTGCAAGAAGGAAGTTGATCTCCTTCAGCAGTCTGCGGGAGGAATGCTCTCAAGAAGAAGCAAGGCTTGTAGCCTAAGAAGAGAATATGGGAAATGAATCTCAAGCTCTCACAGCACACACCAAGAAAGGAAAGTCCAAGAGGGAGCATTCTCATGCCAAGAAATCTTCACACTACCATCAACATAAAAATAAGAAAGATCTCAAATGCTTCACATGCAATGAGAAGGGACACTTTGCTACAGATTGTCCCAAGAACAAAAGGGACAACAACAACAACAACTTCAACAAGAAGAAGAAGAGTAACAAAAGAAGATATCATGCTCATGCTGCTGAGGATGATGAACCTCCCAAGAAGAAGGTTAGATCAGATAGTGATGACTCATCAAGCGAAGATGAATATGTTCTAATCTCCGCTCTTACAGGTACTATCTCTCATGGTTGTAATGATTGGCTTATTGACAGTGGGGATTCCAAACACATGACTGGGTTTAAAGAATATTTTGTAAATCTATCTAAACATGAGTCACCCCATAAGGTGAAACTTGGGGATGACTACCAATATCCTATCAAAGGAAGTGGTGAAGCCTCCTACAATCTAGACTCTGGGAATTCTTTGAAGATGAAAGAAGTTCTATATGTACCTGGGCTCAAGAAGAATCTACTCTCCATATCTGCACTGGATGCAAAAGGTATGAAGGTTTCATTTATAGATGGCCAAGTACTTATGTGGCCAAAAGGTAAAACTATAGATGATGCAATGGTGATTGGAGAGCAAGAGGGAGGATTATATAAATTGAAGGGACAACCTGAACATGCCATGGTGCATGAATCCATGGAGCCAAGTGAACTTTGGCATAGAAGGCTTTCTCATGTGCACTATAGAGCACTACCAATTGCAAGTAAAGCTGTAGAAGGTCTTCCTGAAATCAAGACCAAGCATGAAGGTGTTTGCAAAGGCTATGCAAAAGGAAAGAACATAAAGAAGGCATTTCCAAGCAGTGAAAGAAAATCAAAAGGAATCTTGGAAATTATCCACTCCGATGTATGCGGTCCGATATCATCCAGTTCTCTGAGTGGGTATGTTTACTATGTTTCTTTCATTGATGACTTCTCCAGGAAGACTTGGGTTTATTTCTTGAAGAACAAAGATGAGGTGTTTGATAAGTTCAAGGAATTCAAAGCCTTGATGGAAAATCAAACTGATAAGAAAATAAAGACATTCAGATCAGACAATGGTGGAGAATTCACTTCAGGTGACTTCAAGGAGCTATGTAGTGATTCAGGGATTAAGAGGGATTTGACTACTCCCTACAATCCACAATAGAATGGAGTTGCAGAAAGGAAGAATAGAACAATCATGGAAGCAGCACGGGCAATGTTGCATGACCAGGATCTTCCTATGCATCTATGGGCAGAAGCAGCTAGGACAATTGTTTATGTGCAAAACGGAACACCTCACAAGATATTGGACAACAAGACACCAGAAGAAGTCTTCACCAGTAAGAAACCTAAGGTCATCCATCTCAGGATATTTGGTTGTCCAGTATACACACATATTCCAAAGGAAAAGAGGACAAAGCTAGATCCTTTAGGAAAGAAGGGTATCTTTGTGGGGTACAGTGAAAGCTCAAAGGCTTACAGAATATACTTTCCAGGGTTCAAGAAGATTGATGTCAGCAGGGATGTAACATCTGATGAAAATTCAGCCTTCATCAAATCAAGGAAGACACTTGTTGAAGATCATGAAGAACCAAAGGAAAACAGATTTCAAGACACTACCATGACTGAATCAATTCCAGAAGCAGATCGTGAAGTTGAAGATCCACAAATATTTGTAGATCCACCTCGTGAGAATAACTCTCACAAGAGGAAACCTGCATGGGCTAGAGAGCTCATTCAAGATGCAGAAATATATGGCATTCCAGAAGAAGAACACAGAGCAAAGAAGAGAACTAGATCACATACCAACTATGTTGCTTTACTCTGTAATATTATGAACAAAGAACATTCCAGCTATGAAGAAGTAGCGGAAAAGAAAGAATGGAAGGATGCCATGGTCAAAGAATACCAGTCGATCATGAAGAATGATGTTTGGGATATAGTCCCAAGACCTGAAGGGAAGTCAGTGGTGACTTCCAAGTGGATCTACAAGATCAAGCATGCTGTAGATGGCAGCATAGAGAAATGCAAAGGGAGATTTGTAGCTCATGGCTTCTACTAGAAAGAAGGGATTGATTATAAAGATACTTTTGCTCCTGTGGCCAGATACACTTCCATTATAACAGTACTTTCTCTAGCTGCAGTGATGAAATGGAAGATACACCAGATGGATGTCAAGACAGCTTTCTTGAATGGTGTAGTCAAAGAGGAAGTGTATGTGGAGCAGCCACTTGGTTTTGAAACACATGACATAGAATCATATGTGTGCAAGTTGAAGAAAGCCTTGTATGGATTGAAGCAAGCTCCTAGGACTTGGTATGGTAGGATGGACAACTTTCTATCCAGTTTAGGCTTTACCAAAAGTAAAGCAGATTCCAACCTTTACTACAAGGTTGAGGAAGGCAATCCAATGATCTTACTGTTGTATGTGGATGACCTGTTTGTTATAGGAGAAGATAGTTTTATTGCTGATACCAAGAAGAATCTTGCTGCTGAGTTCAAGATGAAGGACTTGGGGATGATGCACTATTTTCTAGGCATGGAGGTGTGGCAGAGTGCAGATGGTATCTTCCTTGGACAAGGGAAGTATGCAGCAGAGATCCTGAAGAGGTTCGGGATGATGGATTGCAAGGCCATGGCCACACCTATGGAATCGAACCTGAAGCTTCTGTGTGATGCTTCATCTAATCCGGTTGATGTCACTATGTATCGTTAGATGATTGGGTCCTTGATGCACCTAACGAACATGAGACTAGATATTTTCTTTTGGTGAACACATTGAACTAGTTCCTGACAAATCCGAGGAGTGTTCACCTGGTTGTTGTAAAGCATATTTTGAGGTACCTAAAGGGTACAGTTGATTATGGGTTCAAGTATGATGTGAATCAAAAGTTTAACCTACAGGGTTATGTTGATTTAGACTGGGCAAGCAATGCTGCAGATAGGAAGAGCACTTCTAGGTGTTGCTTCAGTATGGGATCAATTGTGATCTCTTGGTTTAGTAGGAAGTAATCCTGTGTAGCACTGAGTACAACCGAGGTAGAGTATGTTGCAGCTTGTTCGGCTAGTTGTGAGGCAGTATGGCTAAGGAAGCTACTGTCTGAGTTATTTGATCTCCCACTGGATGCTACTGGTATCTTCTATGATAACCAGAGTTGTGTGAAGCTGTTTGAGAACCCGGTGTTCCACGACAGGTAGAAACACATTGAGATCAAATAACACTATATCAGGGATATGGTGCAAAGAGGAGCAGTGAAGCTCCTGTATATTGCAACGGATGAGCAGGTTGCAGATGTGCTGACGAAACCACTAGCCAGAGTGAAGTTTGAGTACTTCAGGGAGAGGCTTGGTGTTCTTCATATTGAGGACACTTCGAGGAAGAAGTGATGGACACATTTGTTGGAGCCATTCCAAGCATGGTGAGAGGAGGATCCTTCACATGGCTATGGATGTAAGCGCTGGATGATGCTCCAGTTACTGCTCTGTACATGCACCATGTTGGATGCTTGTTATTATCAGTTGGATCATGTATATGTATATGCATCATGTTGGATGCTTGATATATTTATATATGCATCATGTTGGATGCTTGTTATGATCAGTTGGATCATGTATATATATATGCATCATGTTGGATGCTTGATATGATCAGGTAGATCATGTATGATGATATGTATCAAGTAAATACATGGTATGCATTAGGTGGATGCATTGATGATCAGGATGATCATGCTATAATGACATGCATCAGGTAGATGCGTTGACATGATCAGGTGGATCATGTGTGATGAGTCCAAAGACACGGATGCACAGATCCTTTCCAACATGGTGGTAGATGTGTTCTCCCATGTGCGTTGATGTAAGTGGAGAGCCTTTCCGACATGGTGGTATATGTGTTCTCCCATGTGCATTGATGTAAGTGCAGAGCCTTTCCGACATGGTGGTAGATGTGTTCTCCCATGTGCGTTGATGTAAGTGCAGAGACTTTTTCGACATGGTGGTGGATGTGTTCTCCCATGTGCATTGATGTAAGTGCAGAGCCTTTCCGACATGGTGGTAGATGTGTTCTCCCATGTGTGTTGATGTAAGTGCAGAGCCTTTCCGACATGGTGGTAGATGTGTTATCCCATATGCGTTGATGTAAAGACAGAGCCTTTCCGACATGGTGGCAGATGTGTTCTCCCATGTGCATTGATGTGAGTGCTGAGCCTTTCCCGAATGGTCAGAGGAAAGTCCTTCCATGCCGATGAGTGTAAGTGTTGTGTTATGTGCATCTGGATTGTGCTTCATGGATGATGATCAGTATGATTATTAGTATCAGGATGATACTCCGTGGTCGTGGACAGGTTGTGCAGTTACATGTAAAAGATCTTGGGAGATCCAATAGGTTGAGCAGTATGCTCGTAATCAGTCTTGGGGTGCTCTTTCGAGGTTTTGTTGATGCATGTAATCAGTCCTGAGGATTCCACAGTATGGCCAGTGATGATGAAGACCTGCAGGTGGTGGGCCTGCTTCCAGTATGAAAAAGGACTGGCTCTATAGAACTTCCTATGATGAGTAGATTGGAGATTGATTTAGATAGCAGCAGCAGTGACGATGACGATGATTCGAGGATGATGATTCGCTGATGATGATCCAAAGAAGAAGACTTGTGCTAGCAGATCTGTGTCGAGAAATACCTTCCTAGTTAAGAGGGATTATTGATGTATATGTAACTTTTGAATGTATTTCATCTATGTATCTTATTTTACTCCTATAGAGATGTATTATTCCTCTATACGGAAGTGTCGTCATTTGTATTGACAAGTGTCGCAAGTGTCGTAACTTGCTAATGGGTTATTAGACCACCATGTGTGGGGTCGGCCCTGATTAAGTTAACTTAGGGTTATTAGGATGAGTTAGACAAGTCGGCCCCATAGGTTTATTAGGCTGCTTAGAACAAGTATAAATAGAGAGCAGGATCTCTCTATTTGATCATCTCATTATTCACTTGTACATCACTCGAAAAGTGGCGCACTAGTTGAGGAGGAGGAGCTGCTAGTAGAAGACTATCTCTTGTACTTTGGTTGGACTTTGGTTGTATCATTGCTCTTTCTATCTCTGAGGAAGTTGTGGGGTTTTTCACCTTTATGGTTTTCCCCAGTGAAACTCTGTGTGTCTATTGTCTCATGTGATTGCTTGGTGTGATTGATATGCATTGTTATACTTGATATGTTGTACATGTTATTCTCTCAGTAAAGATCCTAGAGTATATTGAATTAATGCTCAAAAATTAACATCTTGTTCATTAATGCAACTTTTCATAATGTACATCCTAAACCTAGGAATATAAGTATGTACATGAATGAACAACATCATTTAAGTAATAAGAAATGACAATTCAAATACTTATCTTTGTTTGTTTGTTGGGTGGAATCCCTCTCAATCTTTGCTTCCTTGCAGGAACTACTAGAGTGTGCTCCCTCTTGATCTTTGCTTCCTGGATTACCTGTCCTTGAACTTATATTCATCTTGGACCACTATGCATGCTTAAGTGTGCACTAGTGTCATGATTTTTCCATCCTCGAGATCTCATACATAATCATACATCCATTAGTATAATCTCAATATTATCAAAAAATAATCTTAAACATGTATAGTCATGATCATTTCAAACACAGATAATAAGCATTAGTATTCAAGGTTTCAGGGAAGACTTCTTTTACTCATGCATATTCTTATTTGACCATAGGACTCTTCTGGTTAGTCATATCATCAATCAGGGTAAGAGACATAATATGCATAAACCCTTGATTCTAACTTCATGAGTAATCATTATCAATCATACAAAAGTATAAGATCCTAACACAAGGTAGGATTCTAACTTGATATAGGAAAAACATACTTGGTTATCATATTTTCTAGTTATGTCTAGCATTGTCTTCTTGTTCTCTTCAATGACCTGCATAACTCATAAGCTAACCATTGTAGAACCAAAATATACATACCTCGTAAGTAGAGCTTCTATGTGATCCATCTAGGGATGAGTCTTTGTCTTCATGTCACCATGGTCTTGATCTAGAACTTGATTTGTACCTTTCATGTTAGCGGATAACATTATCCTCATACAACACCACAGTGCATTAGTACAACCATAAGTGTCATAACCCTAATCAATGAATGTCTTCTATCATGCATTCATAATTTTAATAGGGTGATGAGACAAGTCTAAAATTAATCAATATTGTTACTAAATTCAATAACATGAAGACAAACATGTCACAAACTTAATCATGAACAGATTTCAAAACATACATGTAAGTCATACCTGTCAGATTGCTTGTAGTAGTTGTTGTTGTTGTTGTTTTTGTTCTTAGGACATTCTGAGGAAAAGTGTCCCTTCTCATTACATGTAAAACATCTTAGATCTTTCTTATCTCTATGATGATGGTGTGGAGTTTTCTTGTGATAAGATTGCTCCCTCTTGGACTTTCCTTTCTTGGTGTGTACTGTGAGAGCTTGATCTTCATTTCCCATCTTTTCTTCTCGGGCCACAAGCCTAACTTCTTCTTGTGAACATTCCTCCCACAGTCTACTGAAAGAGATCAGTTTCCTTCTTGCACAGATTCTTTGGATGAAGGAGTCCCATGACCTAGGTAGGCCATTCAATGTAGTCATGATAAGTTCTCCATTCTCCACTACTTCATCCACAACTTCAAGTTGTTCTTTGATTTGAGAGACCTTAGTAAAGTAGGATTTAATGGTCTCTCCATTCTGGTACTTCACCCCTTTCAATTGATTCCGCAGATTCATCTTCCGATTTATGTTCTTTCCTTCAAACAGCTTGGTCAAAGAGTCAAACACCTCCTTAGGTGTCTTTAGGGAAGACACATGGGGTATGAGATGGTCTTTTATAGAATCAACAATGATTCTCTTAGCCTTGACCAAGTCCTTCTTATATAAAGCATTAGCCTCATCTCCCTGTGGAACTGGAACCTCTTCCTTTATGTAGTTGTCCAACTCATTCTCTTCTAGGATTAACCCAATCCACTTGATTTGCTGAAAACTAGATCTGGAGATGGATTAGGGTTTGTTAGAGAAACCCTAAAAATTCAAAATTTGAATTAAAATTTTTTGAAAGGATAGAAAGGTGTGCCTTGCTGATCTAGTCAAGCTGGTATACTCAGATTCTGAATTCTGCAAAGTTTCACCCCTCAAAAATGCTTTTGAAACTTCTAGATTCAGTAGATAGGACCCCGAATTAGGGTTTGATTTTCCTGGAGCTCCACCCAACCAAAAATTTTGATCCAAAGCTCTAAACTTTGATTTTTCAGAGGAGATTCCAGCCGTGGTCTCAGATTTCAGAAATTTCATTTTTGCAGAAACCCTAATTTTCCATCTTTCCGATCAAAATCCTGATTTAGGGTTTGATCAAGCCCGACCTTCTGCCCAACCAAAAAGTTTGATCTCGGTCTCTAAATTTCAATTTTTCAGAGGAAATTTCAGCCATTGATTTAGATTCCAAAAATTCCAACTTTCTTCGAAACCCTAGATTCCCGCATCAGAGATTAGGTCAAAACTGAAAAAGATCATAATTGAATTTTGTCTTGACAGAAAGATGCGCCCTTGCTAGGAGAGTCAATCTAGCCTCCTACCTTTGATGATCTGTGGAGAGAAACCCAAATATTAAGAAGCCCTAGATTCCGCAGCTGCACAATGCCTTCTTCTTAGGTCAACTCTGATACCATGTTAATTTTTCGATAATTTCATTCCATTATCATTAGGATCTCTAAGAGAATAACATGTACAACATATCTACAACATATCAATCATAAACACATTCATGCAAGCACACAAGAGACACAGAGTTTCACCAGGGAAAACCAAGAAGGTGAAAAACCCCACAACTTCCTCAGAGATAGAATAAACCCAAATACAATATCACAAGGATCAAACCCAATAAGATGTCTCTAGCAAATGCTCCTCCTCCTCCACATGTACGCCACTTTCTCTCTCATCTATGCAATCTTGAGAAGTGAGAGAGTGAATCAAATGAGAGACACAACCTCTCTATTTATACACTGACTTGACCTGCCAATAAATAACTGGGGCCAACTTGCTAATCAAGTTTAATAACCCAACCACATGACCTAACTAGGGCCGACCCCACACCGGTGATCTAATAACTCATCAATACAAATGATGACACTTACAATGTAATTTGCGACACTTGCAAATACAAATGATGACACTTCCAATCAAAGGAATAATACATCTCTCTGGGATATACAATATAGTAAAAATGTAATACATATAAGAATATATTCCGAAGTTACAAATACATCAACACATCACTGTATCAGTAGTTGCATGGGAATATCCCGTGGAATTCATGGTCATAGAGTCAAAAGACCCTTCCAAAGTTCACCCCATTATTTTAGGAAGACATTGGTTGGCTACTGCCAATGCATTTATAGGATGTAGGGATGGAGAGATGATTATCTCTGATGGGTTATCTACAAGAAAACTAGCTTTATACCCACCAGCTCAGCTAGTAACTGAAAACCTGTTTTGGTTAGATTGTCCTTTTGGAGATGAGAACTTGGAAGAACTTTCCCTTGTTAGTGATTTCTCTCGGGCACTTCAAGAGAAAAATACCAAGAATGTGTTGAACAAATTTATCTCTTCCACAACATGTGTAGACTTTCCTCAGTATTTCTCCCAACTTGACCAAATCTTTAGAGATGAATTCCAGGAAAACATGAGCCTCTCAACATTTACGAGTACACCCTGTGTCTTCACAATCGAAGAACACCTAGGATCCTATACCATACCTTGTGAGGTTAGTACCGACAAATTTCTACATATAAATGCAGGTTTAGATGAGAGTTAGCAAAAATAATTACTTAAAGTTCTCAGAATCAAACTGGATCATTTGCATGGGAATATACCAATATGAAAGGTATACACCCAGATACCTGTATCCACCACATTTACACAAACTCGAACATACCTCCTGTTAGGTAGCCCTAGAGAAGAATGAATCCATCCCTAAAGGATATAGTAAAAGATGAATTACAGAAACTCCTTAACGCCGGTTTCATTTACCCAATTTCCAACAGTAAATGGGTGTCTCCTCTAGTGGTAGTTCCAAATAAAGTCATAGGGAAATGGTGTATCTGTGTTGACTTTTGAGAACTGAACAAGGACACTCTTAAGGACTACTTCCCATTGCCTTTCATCGATCAGGTGTTAACACCTTATCAGGGAAACAATATTTTTCATTCCTTGATGGGTATAGTGGATACAATCAAATACTAATAGCACCTGAGGATCAAGACAAGACAACATTTACTTGTTCTTGGGGGACATATGCCTATCAAGTGTTACCATTTGGCCTATGTAATGCACCTGCTACTTTCCAGTGTGTATTATTAGGTATCTTTGCTGACCTTATACACAACTGTGTAGAATTTTATATGGATGATTTTACAGTTTATGGTAATACCTTCCAAGAATCCCTTGATAATCTCAAAACAGTTCTTATTCGGTGCCAAGAAATGAACTTAGCTCTTAGTCATGAAAAATGTAAAATGTTACTAACTGAAGGCATAGTTCTAGGACATCATGTCTCCCTTCAAGGTATCAAGGTGGATCCTTCCAAGATAGATATAGTTGTTAATATTCCTCCTCCAAAAACTCCAAAGGAAGTAATACGTTTTCTTGGCCATGTAGGCTATTATAGACGTTTTATTGAAAATTTCACTAAGATAGCCGCACCTATGTTCAAACTACTCATGAAAGACACATAATTCCAATGGACTGGACCATGTCAACATGCCTTTGAAACCTTGAAGGAAAAGCTATCAGTGGCACCAATACTTAGGGGCCCAAATTGGTCCCTTCCTTTCCATAGATCCACTGATGCTTTCGACATAGCTATAGGGGCAGTCTTAGGTCAAAAAGAGGGACAGACATCACATGCCATTTACTTTTCTAGTAAAAATATGACTCCTACAGAATCGAAATATATTGTTACTGAAAAAGAGTTTCTACTAGTAGTCTATGCCATCAACAAGGTTCGTCACTATATCACAGGATATGATATTTTTATACACACTGACCACTCCGCCCTCAAGTTTTTAATGAATAAACCTATCACCAATGGCAGAGTAACTCGGTGGCTTCTTTTGTTACAAGAATTTAACATCGCCATTGTTGATCCTCCTGATCGAGAGAATGTGGTAGCTGATTTTCTCTCTCGAATTCAAACTGACGATAATGCTAGTCCTATTGATGATAGTTTCCCAGATGAACATTTTTTCACTATGTCTGTTCGAACCCCATGGTTTGTAGACATAGCCAATTATTTAGCAACTGGAAAGCTACCAAACCATCTCTCCCCACCCAAGAAACGTAGGGTCATAGTTCAAAGATCTAATTACTCTTGGGTAGATAACGATCTCTTTCATACTGGTCCTGATCTTATTATTAGACGATGTGTACGGGAGGATGAGATGGTAGAGATCCTTCATGCATGTCATGGTGGACCTTGTGTTGGGCATTTTTCTGATAAGAGAACAGCATACAAAGTGTTGCACTCTGGGTATTATTGGCCAATCATTTTCAAAGATGCTGCCAAGTATGTCAAGGGGTGTGACAGTTGCCAAATAATGGGTAGACCTACGCCATCCGATGAGATTCCATTACAACCCCAAGTTATGATTGAGTCTTGAAAAATGGGCTCTAGATTTCATTGGGCCAATTTCCCCTATGTCTCGCAAGAAAAAGTACATTCTAGTCTGTACAGATTATGTCACCAAGTGGGTAGAATCCAAAGCTTTATTCCGAGCCATAGAGAAATCTATGGTAGAATTCATATATGAAGAAATATTTACTCGATTTGGTGTACCTAGGGAAATTGTAACCGATCAAGGATCTCAGTTTACCTCCAAATTAATGAAAGATCTTACTGACAAATGTGGTATTAGACACTGTAAATCTTCACCATATCACCCGCAAGCCAGTGGTCAGGTAGAATCCACTAACAAAGTATTAGAAGCAATCCTGACTAATTTTATTCAGTTACACCACAAGGACTGGGCAGATAGGCTCCCAGAAGCCTTGTGGGATTACAGAATAACATGGAGGAACACCACTGACCACACACCTTATGAACTCGTTTATGGTAAACAAGTTCTTCTACCTATTGAATTTCAAGTCAAAACCTTTCGTATGGCTGCACAATTAGGGATGAATCTAGAAGAAGCACAAAGACAATGAATCCTGCAAATAAATGAATTAGACGAGATTGGGCAAGATGCTATTCAATGCACAATCTTAATACAAAACCAACGCAAAAAGTGGCATGATAGATACAGTAAACAAAAACAATTCAAAACTGGAGACTGGGCATTACTTTTTGATTCGAGATAGAAAAATTTAAAGGTAAATTAACTACTCGTTGGATGGGTCCATATGAAATTGTTACAGCTTTTGATAATGGATCCATTAAAATTAAGACAATTGACGATTCGCAAATTTCTTTTGTTGTAAATGGACATAGACTTAGACTTTATCATCAACCAATATCTAAACAAGATTTTGTGCCGAATTCCTTACAACAAGAGGAAATAGAGCTAGTAGAAGAGGAAGTCATTCCTCCTTCTCCTGGATTATCATCCTTTGTATATATGTAAATATGTTTTTATTTTTCAATAATAAAGAGTCATTTCTAACAACTGATTTCATTCTTTACAGGAAAATCATTTTTATGATCAGCTTATGAAATTTCATAAATTAAAACAGGAAGACTCTTTTCCCTTTTCCTAACCTTCATACATATGTTTGTGTTTTGAATAAAATTGAATCATCTAACAAGTGGTTTTGCAGCTTAATTACAAGAACCCTATCTTTATGATCAGTTCATGCAATATTATCTGAAAAGGGAAGTGCTCTAAAATAAATACTTATAGTTCTCCTTCTCTTTCGATTATTGTTGAAAATTGAAAATTTATAATGAAAACTAAAGAATTCTTGATATCATTTTTAACCACTTTCTTTTATGATTCTGTATTTGATATTTGATTCAGAAATGTACATTTCTGATTTATCATTAGATCAGTCACTTAAGATCCACTTTAATTACTATGATCTACAAAAATCTCTATCTTACACCTGTGGATTACTAACTCATCCTAGACTCATTATCAAAACTCATCTCTTAAGCATTTTTAAAAGGTAGCCCAAAAGTGAGTGATATTTTCTATTTTGTGGGGAACATTATTGACCTTTTATGAAGAAGATAGATTGAGAGGTCAGAGAATAGCTTTAGGTTATTATCTTTGACATGATCTATAATTTGGGCCATTATAAATAAATTTACTCATAAGGTTCGTGCTAAAATTTGAATTATGTGTTTAACAGCCTTAGCACACTCTAGTGCCAACCAACTTCCTTACTAAAAATATCATTATACGAAGCAAACCCACCAGGGTTCTAAACAGGCTCGCTGGCAGCGGGTCCATGCTAAGTAAAATCTTAAACAAGGGAGCTCGGTAAATGCAATTAAACCCATCAGGGTACTGAACATGGTCGCTGGTAGCGGGGCTATACTTGCATGGTACCAAGATAAACCCACCGGGGTACTGAACAGGCCTGCTAGTAGCGGGGCAATATCGGGTAAAAGAGGTTTGGTTAACGCTTTGCTATTCACATGGATCATAAAAAACCTGAGTATACAGACACATGTTTAGGCCAATTATTTATACTATCGTTAGAGAATGGCTATAAGTTGGACTTGGACGCTGTCATCTAATTCAAACAATACCTAGGATATGATTATCCTAGAAATGGGACCCATAACTATAGTTAATCTCACAAACTCTACGGTGAACCTTATCTATATTCTTTGGATGACAAAAAATCTTTACAATGAGTCATGGATGACTAGTTTTCCTATGGAATTTTACATCAATTATATTATCATTCTTCATATGGTCTTCTTAAGCACTGTTGTATTCTTTTTGACGAATGTACATATCTGAATCATCTGCATATATTAGTTAATATTTCATTTTCTTATGAGAATTATCACAACGTTTTTTTAGATTATTGCCTGAACCATGCATTAAAAGTATTTGAATATTAATCAATTTTTCTTTGATGGCTTGAGGACACGCCATATTTTTGGTTTGGGGGAGGATCATAATTTTTTTTACTTTCTGAATATTTATATTTATTTATCTCTGATAAAATGATAGGTATTTTCAAGAATAATGTGAAATAGCAGAAGAAGGATTGTCCTAATCAATGAAAAATAAAGAGGAACGCAACTGAAAGATCCATAAAAGCAAAGTTTACAGCATCTTTTGTGCACTAACAGTCTCAGAAATTCCCTACAAAATCAGCTTCAATCAGCATTAGCAAGCAAATCTTGTGTAGACAAAAGTCTATATGAAGGGTTGAATGACGGGTTGAATGTCGATCCGAATGAGGTGACGAACGAGGCAAATGTATAACGATCTGAATGAAGTGCCGAATGAAACCATAGCTTATAATGGTTTTATTAAACATGCCAAGGTGGCCAAATTTGAATATTTGATAAATCTAATTGGCTAATTATGTTAGGAATCAATCAAATGTCCATTTCGCACGTAGTCTCATTCCATTATCTATCTCGCCTCCATTAAATGAATGGATTATGCATCATTTCGAATCATTGCATGACCGCCAGATGGTTTTAATTGTCCTATCGTATGACCTGTCATCATATTAATCGATTTATCATGATCTCCCACTTATAATCTACGTTTATAATTTCATTTCGAGAATTATATTCAACCTGTCCAAAGCTCGGCTCTGGACATGGTTGAAAATATCATGGCCACACGTATTCTTTGACTCACGCATTTCTATGTTGGTGCTCGATTCAATATCTTTGAATGACAGGTGTGATCTCTCAAGCATGCATCTGGTTCATCGTTCAACCATTCAAATGGACTTCAATTTAAACTGATGATTGCGTGAATTTTTCCCCATTCCGTTCGTTGTCCATATTTTCTGTTGAACCGCATCTTCTGCAATTTCTTGCACCTCTTGTATCTATCCGCATCCCTCGACCTCTGTCTAGTTATGCCAATCCGTCACGAACCTAGAAGTTACCAAGATTTACTTTGTATCCCCAAGTTCAAAGAATGTCATGAGGTATTCCTTCGAGCCGGATGGGGTCTGTTTCTCCGTCGTTTCCAAGGCTATGACCACGAAATTTCACTGTTGTTCGCCAAAGGATTCGATGGCAAGACGAACAAAGTTGGCCATCTCACTTTTTTTTGTGATGGAAGAATCTATCGCATTAGCCACGAAGATCCCTAGGGAAAGAGCCCGTTGGCATAAACATATCCTCCTTCCATGGAAGGGTCACGAGTTTGCTTTGAAGATCGAATAGCAACATGTCTCCGGAACAAAAGGATTCCACCGAGAGTGGGTTAAGCCATAATACTTAGATCCCTTGACTTTCATCATCCATCTGATCACTTGTGAGGGTAATATTACTGTTTTTAAACTCTTCCATTTTAGATTTCTAACACATTTTGTTAATAATCAGACCCTCAATTTCCCATTCTACTTCCTGAAAAGTTTAGATAAAATTTCAAGCTAGGTCAGGAAGAATACTGTTAATCCTTCTGGTAGCTTGTAACATCATTGTCTTATTAAAATCTTGATCATTCACCAGCTAGAAAAGAAAGGGCAAACCTGGAATCATTTTGTTTTTGAAATACTAAACCCTCATTTGATCGAGAAGCCTATTGCCAAATCCTTTGCTTCTCGAAAAAACCATTGTTTCCAGTCTTGTACTAGTGATCCTACCCAAGCCTCTACACAAATAGAGCAGGACACCAAGCATGTGTGGTTTGATGAGAATCCCTCAGGAGATGTACACCTTGTCCATTAATTGCCTTCTCCTGAGCTTACCGTTGGTGATCCTACTTCAGAACCTCCACTCTTTTCAGTACCCACTAAATCCATGAGAACAAACCGTGACCAGTTCATCGACCAGTCTATCATCCAGAATTCTATTCAGACAACCAGTTAGAAGACCATACCTTTGAAACACGTCTCCTCACATTATCCAATGTATCTGCTCAATTGTCTGAAGCCCCTGCTACTGAAAGTTCTCCTGCACACACCAAAGACAGAGTTCTTCAAGAAAGTTGAGTCCTCAAAAGGACTTGGAAGATTGCATAGAACAATCCATTCTGAATCGGCAGGAAGTGGATAGATTAACCCAAGTAATAGCACGGTTGACAGACCAAAATCAAAATTATGTGGAAACATCTATGAGCTTCAAGAAGAAAACAAGGCACTACGCACACAAGTAAGAAGCATTGAATGTTTGGTCAATGCCAAAGCAGCATCCCATACTACTCTCCAGATGAAGTATGACACCTTGAAGGACCAATTTAGGAATCTCTAGAAACTTAAAGCTAAAACCACTTCCTCTTCCAAGTTGAAGAGAGCTGCTGCCGCAGCTCAGCCTTCTTCCTGAACTTTTCTGTTTTGCTCAGTGGGACCTGGCATATCTCCGGTTTGGGGGAATGTTGGTGTCCATTTTGTCACTATTTTTTATCATCAAATCTATTCTGAGTGGTGTCATTTTCATTATTTTTGCTATGATAAGTTATTCTTTCCACCATTCAGACCACCAAACAGACCAGGTATGCATATATTTATTTATCATATGAATTTTGGTCAAATCTCGCCATATTATGATTTATTAATGTTTAAAGTGACATTTACAGACATGCGTGGCATTTAGTTTTTGCTCTATAGGATACAGTCTTCAAACAGAACTTCATTCGGACTTGTTTTCACGCCAAAGACGCCAAAAGTGTTCAACCCATCGTCCAATCCGCGGAATCATCGGTTGGCATATTCCTAGCCATTAAAGACAGAAATGGACACATGGGTTCAGTTAGCTATGTGGTGGGTATGATTGGTGAACCCCGGTTCTAGAAGATTCGCCTCCTTGCCTCCTGAGCTCGACAGCACACCTCCTGCCCACGTCAACACTCCAGCGTTCTAACTTCCCCGTTCGTTCAACCTGATATCACGCACGCCTGCTCACGCCGATGTTCTAGAGGAGTCTAGTCCACCCATGCTTAGTCCGCCGGCACACCTCCTTCCCACGTCGATGCTCCAACAGCTCCATCCTTCCACGGTCGACTTTCCAGCACGTGCTTCTTCCCATGGTTGAAGGAAACGAACACGCAGGTGTTCGTGTTGGGTAGGGTCGATGCCGTGAAAGCAGGAAGGTGACCTATGCGTTGTCATGAACCACCAGGCAGCTGTTTTACAGTCTTAAAGACTGCCTATTATTAGAGCAGTCGACCACTAAAGGGTTGACTTGCTCTCCCCATTGAAATTTTTATAAATAGTTGTCTTCATGACTGAGACGAGTTAGTCTTAAGCCAAAGTCTGAGTCTCTAGATTTCTAAAACTGTTAGTCCTTTGAGCTACAAGCACTGTGTAATTTTCTCAGTTAATGGAAGTTTCAGTTCGTTGATGCACTGTTGTTAGTGACTAAGTTGATTTAATTTCCATCTTTGATTGCTGGGAAGGGCCCCTCATCAACCAGAGGTTTTGTTTATGTTTTTCTGTATTTTCTTTTCTGCAAATAGCTAGTTTATTTTCCAGTTTGTATAATTAGTTATGTTTTCCTGTATAAGTCATTTATTTACTTCTCTGTAATTTATATTGTGCTGCTAACTTAGTCTGTGTTTCCAGAATTGATAAATGGTCGACCAAGCATAGTGTTTATAGTTTGCTTCCAGTTATTCATGATTAGATAGAGTTTAGTTAGAAGTTGTTTCAAGTTCTGTTATAATTAAAATTAGTTCCATTAGCTTATGTTCTGTAGCTGTAGATTAATATCTTTCATCTCAGACTTGCTTTAGCACATAATAGAAATAGTTCATCTCTTAGATAAATTATGATTAGAATAGGTTCCTTCCTATTACTGTAGCTTCTCAGCAGTCTTCTCACTTATTTCTTTGCACTGTAGGTTCATCTGCATTCGCCAGCTGATGTTAAGATCATCAAAACTGCCTCTTTCCTTAGTTTAATCCAGTTTCTTCCATCCGAACTGTCATTCGGACAGTCATCCAGATCGTCATTCGGACTTTTATCCTTTCTGCACTGTTTTATGCTTATTTTGAATTCAGTTTTTCAAGTTTTCAAATTGTAATCTTTCTCTCTTCTAATTAGCATTCTTAACCATAATTAGGGCTTTGCTTTATATTCTATAAGAGTTTTTAATTAAAGTTTGTCAATATTCTTAATCTCCATCTCAATTTCCTTTACTTCGTTTCAACTATTTTCGAGTTATGTCTTTTATAATTGATTTACTAATATGTTGTTGTTCCAGAATTTATCAGTTTTATTCTTAGTATAGTTTATTACATGTTCTTAAGATTTAGCTTAGATTAGAGTTAATAATTTCATTCTCCAAGTTATCTGAATTTCAATAGTTTCTTTCTTAAGCATAGGATCAGTTTCTCGTTCGCTCAAATAATGAAGACGTTCATGAAATAGAATTTGGATCAGAAATAAGTATCTTTATCAAGTTTTCTACTTGCTTCTATATAACATATCTTTATCAAGTTTTCTAGTTGCTTCCAAATTGAATCTAGAAATAAACATCTTTAGTAAGTTTTCTACTTGCTTCTAGATTTCATTAGTTTTATATTATCTTGCTTATGGATAGAAGATAGATCATAATGTTTAAGGTTAACTGTAATTGGACTCTTTGTAGTTTACATCTCTTTATTGAAATTAGGTTAGATTTACTTCCATTTTGTTTTGCTATTACATTTGAAAGTCATTACGACTCATTCACTCCAGTTCCTGTCACATTTGAAATACAACATCAAGGAGAATGGAATTAGAATTAGATGCTTTAGTATAGTTTTGAAGTATTAACTGAATGCATAAGTAGTTATTGAATTCATTAATAGTTTGTAGTTTTTCTTTTAACTTAGCTTTCTGTTTATGTAATTTACTTTTAAATTAAGTCATTTCATAGATAGGTCTTTGATTTCACTTACAGTTGTTCTAATTCCTAGATCAGAATATGAAGAATTGATTAAATAGTTTCCATTCTTATAAAAATAGTTTGCTCTTTAATCAGTAATTTCCATTGTTTAATCATAGAGTAGAGTAGTATGATATGATACTATTCTGATTTGTTGGTTTAATTTGGTTTAGTTAGTTCATTTGTTATCTATTTTTGAAGTTTGACTTGGTTTTTCATTTTGAAAGATCTTTCGACCTTTTCTTTATTAAAAAAATTTTAAGGTCTGACAAGTCGAAACTTAGGTGCCATTCTACCTTAGCATATATTGTGCCTCAACTCTAAGATTACCAACCCTGATCAATAATTAAATATTTAGGTGTTTTCTTTAAGAAAGCTCACACGCCTCAACAGTATCGCATAGGGTGCTTGCAGTGGTTATACTGTATGTATCCTGAGTCAGATAGGGGTTGGACAAAATAGTTGCTTGTTGTATAGGGACTTGACCTTGTGCATGCAGTGAAGCCTGGGAACCCTTATAACTGATTATATTACCTCTGGTTATAGTTTGGGAGTCTCAAGCCTCTCCTAGGCGAGACATACCAGTTGTAGTGTTGGGAGGTCCCTTGAGCTAGTCCTGTTTGTGTGCATCACGGGGGCTTCACTAGAAGGAAATATAATATCATGTTCATTCATATTGGGGTATTAAATAATCATGAAAACCTAACAAATATATTGCTTATATATTAAGGGGAAAAGGGATTTTTTTATTTAATGTAACAATGCAAAAATACTTTGGGGTCTTTTTTATATGGGCGAGCTGACAAATATCCGCCAAATGGAGATGGCGGGATTACAACTGAATGAGAAATCAAGTTGAGGCAAGGCTTGGGCTTGCCAGTACATAGGGAAATCACATCTTGAGGCATGCTTTAGGCCAAGGGTTTCGTGGTTAAGAGGGTTTCCAATCAATCATAGTCGAGAGATAGTGGTCATTAACAACCAATTGTTACCAATAGCACTCAGCCAGTTGTTACCAATAGCCTTGGGAGGCTCTAAGCCTCCAAGGCCTATTATAGGCCCTCGATAGGACTTGGGGGATTGAATACCCAACCACTCGTTCCTATTACAGGCCTTGGGAGGTTTAGTCAGCCTCCTAGAGCTTGTTACAGGCCCTGGGGGCTTGGATACCTATCCCACAACAGGCTTAGTCAGTGATTAGGGAATTGTAACATGCAATCTAAATGTTGTACTATGTGCATTGGCTCTAGTGACATACAAGAAGTGATCTCCTATCTCTTCATTATACCATTAGATGTTGCAAATCATAATGATATGTGGTTGAGTAATTGCATTGTGGGTGAAGTAATGTGCATCCACAATATACATCGAAAGAAGCAAGTTGCATTGTAGAATGCATGTGGGGTCATAAGAGGGGTATCATATCAATATACTAGGTAGAAATATAAAGGGGTATAAAAAATGTTAATGAAAAAATCGATACATACAATATCTAGTGAAAATAGGGTTTTTTTTTAAATTGGGAAGGCATATTGGGAGGGGGTTAAAAAATGATTTTGGAAGGTATTTTCCAATATTTAGTGAAATTAGGGGTATTCTTTCATATGCCATGAACGAACGTGCTATGATAGCAGTTTATTGAGTGAAGCCCCTGTGGTGTGCATATGGCTGTAGTTTCTTAGGTGTGTGCTCTTTATTCTTTGATCGTTAGTTTGGCCATTAGGGGATGCTTTGATTTATTGACCTTTTAGAGATATCGTGGCGTGAGGTCCTACTCTCCGCCGATCTCATTGGTTGGTTGGTTTATCGGCCGATGAAGTTACACATCATGTTCAGAGAGGACGCCGAAAGGCTCCCTCTGAGTCTTTGAATTCCTTTGAAGCGATTCATGCCAACATTTACGCTGGTTTTGACATGGGAGAAATCCCTACGACTCCATTGCGTAGAGTCGAAGATGCCTCTAATCCTCCTACTCTTAGAGAGGAATGGGGAGGCGATCCATTGATACCAGAGACTCGACCTCTTTTATTTGGATCTACTCCACCCGAGGATGACCCGTTCGATCCTTCGAATCCATGAAATTTCCTACACGGGATGTCAAATTTGCATGTTAACACAAGCCCTACGACCACTACAAACGCTACCCTATCCTCTTTTGGTATGCGTAATTACAATACAGTTGATCCATCCACTATGTTTGGTAGTCATGCTAGCACTAGTCATGGTGTTGGAAACACTGCACCCACTGGGGCCAATACCCTCGCCGGGGGCACCACATTTCCTACTCACACACATAATACGGGGACCAGTCATATCCCTTCTAACAATACAAATGTTGGAGGAAGGCTGCCTCTTAGGACTACCCATCCTAATAGGAGCATTGTTTGCAATACGACTCACCATCCACAGTACAATAAACATGCCCATACCCATCAACCTAGGACCACATTTGATAATGTTAACAATCCTCCTAATAACGGGGGTGGACACATACCATATACTTTTACGAATTCTCCTGCTACTAGTAATGCTAATGTAGGAGGTGGAATATACCTTATACTTATGGTCACAACACCACTGCTCCTACTACTAGTAATTCCAATGTTGGGGTTGGGAATATACCTTATACTCACGGCCACAACACGACTGCTTACGCTACTAATAATGCTTATGTAGGGGGTGGGAACATACCTTACAACCATGGTCATTACAACACGGTTCCCGCTACGTGTAATACTTATATGCCCCATAATTATGGTGGTAACCCTTACAATAATACAATCAGTGCTGGCCCTCATTACAATCCACCTCACTACGGTGCTCACAATACATATATACCTACTTACCCTCACACGGGTCAGGTTGAAGGAGGTTATCAGCCTTATGGACAGGGTCGGGGTTATGGTCCATCTTATCCTTTAGGTCTGTATAATAAACCTTTTATGGGAACTTATAATCAAGCTTTCCAGCCATAGCTCCCGTTCCTTGCTCGATTGAATCTTCTAGATCTTTCAAAGCTCACGAATGATCCAGTGTGCCACTATCATATTTGGCCTCCAGTCCCTACCAAGCTCCCTTTGGACATTTCCAAGTTTGAGGGGAAGGGTGGTAAGGATCCAAGTGATCATGTTACGACTTTTCACCTTTGGTGCTCATCAAACTCGTAAAATCACGATTCCGTTCATTTGAGACTATTTCAATGCACCCTCACGAGGGCAGCTGCGAAATGGTATGTTGAGTTGACTGGGGGCACATACAGGGGTTTCAATGAGATAGCCTTGGTTTTCTTGGATCATTTCCAGCTGTCGGTTTGCTATGATAATGGAACTGAACTCTTGTCTACCTTCCGCCAGAATAAGGCCACACACATATCTTACCATGTTCAAGAGTGGCGTTGATAGAAGAGGTTAGTGAAAGCCAACATTCCTCTAGAGTTTTTGTTGGAATGGTTTCTCAAGTCTTTGCTTCCATACATTTCTAAGGATGTTTCGGTGTCCAGCATAACGAATGAGGAACAAGCTATACTCAAAGTCCAGTAGTTAGATTTTCTTTATGCTCAATCTGGCATTCTTTATGACATTATTCCTGACGCACCATGATCACGACATGAGCCCAAGCCAGTTCCTGTACCACATGCAGATGGCATTGTTGGATCCACAAGTACTCGACCCATAGATTTGGTTTCTAATCAAATGCAAAATTTGTCACTTAACCAATCTACTCCCAGACAGGTTCACACCTTGTCCACTTCCACCTCATCGTCTAATGTACACGCTACGCAATTGGCGAACCCATTGGGTAACCAACAGCCTGGTGGTAAGAAGAAGGGAAGAAACAACCATAAGGGTGGAAATAATGGGACCAATGGTAGTAATCATAATACTCCTCGAAAAGAGAACGCCAACCCTCCTCGGGAAGGCATAAATGCTGGTGAGGACCATAAACCTAGGTGTAAAGTGAAATTCCCTTGCAAGCTTTGTGGGGAAGATCATCTTACTCACTTGTGTCCTCGGATTAAAGAAGCATAAAAGCATCTGGAACAGAGCCCAGCTGTGTTAAAAGATCCCCTTCCACATTATCAAAACATGGCTTTGAATGCTCCCGCTACTGGTTACGAGCCTAATGAGACTACAACGTCTTCTTACCATACCAGTGGCTTTGGATGCGTGGATATGGTTAAATCAGAGGTTAGTGTTGCTACTCGTCAACACGATTATGGCGCACCATAACCGAATATGGGCAATGAGCCTCCTCCTCCTGACACCTCTTTGCATATTGAGAAGCCCACTACTATGTCGCAGATACCGAAAGGTGTTCTCAAGTGCTCTATGCATAATCCCAATGCTTGAGCCGCCCAGAACTACTCTATTGTAGAATATTTGGGTCAAACTCCATCTACCATGTCGACTCTTGAAGTTTTACAAGAATGTCCTTCTCAAAGGTATGCCCTTTTGAGTGCTTTAGGAGTTCAGGATGGGGGAAGTCCTAATATTATCAAGTTTGATACTACTGACATTCAACCTCACTTACCTTACCATGTGGAGTGCTTTCAGAATTTCGTCAAAAGAATGATGGTTGACGAAGGTGCTTCTACGTCAATGATGTCTTTATCTTGTTGGAAATCTCTTGGCTCTCCTCCCTTATCCAATTCTATGACCATGCTCACTGCATTTGACGTTCGGTCGTTTAAACTGCATGGGATTATCCCTTCCCTTGTTGTCTGCTTCGGTGGGAAACTCGTTCCTATTGAAGTCAAGGTGGTTGATGCGCCCATCAACTACAAACTTCTCCTGGGTAGGAATTGGATGTACGCTATGAAAGTAGTCGCATCCACTATGTTCAGAATTATTTGCTTTCCACACGAAGGCAAGATTGTGATGGTTGACTAGCTGGATTTCGTTATTCCTTTTTCCACAGCATCCACAGTATCAATGGTCCCCCAAGTTACAGATTATCAGCCGGCAACTGGGAACATCGGTGTCGGATTGTACCCCTCATTGTTGGGATATTTTGATTTCCCTTCACCCATTGCTTTTATTGGAACCATTTCCGATAATGCGCCTCCTCCATTGAATAATGTACTGTTCCGAACTTCATATTTTGACGATCCATGGACTTTACCGTCTACAAGTTCCACATTTGTAGACATTGTGCATGTTGGAATGGCTATGCCACTGTCTGTTGCTGAGCTTGCATATCAAGATATTCAACAAGCCACTATAGAGCTGGATCTTTCCTCTTCTCGGATAGAGGAGGAATATCCCGTTATGCTGTCAGAATGGGCAGTCGACTCATCTTGTTCGCACGATTATATTGACAGTAATTTACCTTTGGATGAAGCAATTGTTGAGGCCATGTGTGGTAGTGAGAGACCTTGGGAAGACATGCATCATCGCTCTCGTTTTCTTCCCAACCCTGATCTTATGGAACAAGACGTGTTTAAGACGACTCTTACCGAGATTGTTGGTCACCCTGTGGCTCCTTGGGATTCGCATGGGATTTTTGCAGGGTTTGACATGGCTAATATTTCCCCTACCATACCGATCAACGTTTCTTGTACACCCAAAAAGGTTGAGAATATTTATATTGGTGTTGATTGCTCTCCTGAAGAGGTTCACATTTACAACGAATTGTTTAAGGAACTCTGGGAAGCTTTTGCCTGCTCATATGAGGAGATGCCAGGAATAGACCCCAGCATTGTCAAACACGAGATTAGAACATATCCTAATGCTAATTCGGTTCGACAACGCCTTCATGTTGTTAACCCTCGAAAGGCAGCCGCGATCAAGGTAGAGGTGGAGAAACTGCTTAAGGTTGGTTTTATCTACCCAGTTCCCCTTATTGAATGGGTGTCGAATGCCATTCCTGTGGATAAGAAGTAGGGAACTATCCGTGTATGAAATGATTTTAGAGATCTGAACCATGCATGTCTGAAAGACAATTTCCCCACCCCGTTCATAGATTAGATTTTGGACGCGTGTGCGGGAAGTGAATTTTTTTCGTTTATGGACGGCTTTTCAGGATATAACCAAATATAGATAAAACCTGAGGACCAACATAAGACTACTTTTATTTGTCCTTGGGGTACGTTTGCGTATTGGAAGATGCCCTTCAGCCTTAAAAATGTCGGAGCCACTTTTCAACGTACTATGACCTACGCCTTTCATGACCTTAAACACATAGTGGAGGCATACTTGGATGATCTTGCTGGCCATTCTCGCAAGAGAGTGGACCACCCCAAGCACCTCCGCTTAATTCTCGAAAGATGCATACGCTACAAGATTTGGTTAAATCCCAATAAGTGCATCTTTGTCGTGAAAACGGGTCACCTTCTAGGTTTCATAGTTTCAAAAGAGGGTATCAGAGTCGATCCTCTCAAAGTTGAGGCAATACTTCTATTGCCTCCTCCGTGCAACTTGTTTCAACTTCAGAGCCTCCAAGGGAGAGCTACTTTTCTACGTTGCTTTGTAGTGAATTATGCTAATCTTACCAAATTTGTTGCGCGTTTGTTGAAGAAAGACACACCATTTATCTGGGATGAGCGAGCCCAGCAGTCTTTCGATTCTCTTAAGACAGCTTTGGTATCGGACCCTTTGCTTGGTCCACCCGACTTTGCTTAGTCTTAGTTCAGGTTGATGATGTGCTCGTGGAGCATGTGATCTATTTTCTTACTCAAAATCTAGTAGATGCTAAGATGAGATATACTCATGTAGAGAAGTTGGCACTTATGATTGTTCATGCAGTCCAATGGTTGCGGAATTACATCATGCTTAGGAAAACCACAGTCATAGCGCATATCAATCCATTTCAGTTTGTTCTATCACGACGTCTTATAGGGGGGAAGTACAATAAATGGATTGTGATTCTTCAGGAGTTTGATCTCGATTTTGCTTCGGCAAAGTCAATGAAATCCTTGGTTTTTGTTGAGCTCATGTCGAACCTTCCGCGACTGGATGAGGATATTGTCCATGAATATTCCTTTATGGATAAGCACTTATTTCTTATCTCGTCTAAGGACCCTTGGTATGGGGATATTATTATATATCTTCAAACTTTGAAGTTTCCTTCGCATTATTCATGAGATGAGCGATGATGTGTGAAACACCACGCTAAAGATTATACCATCATCGGCGACACTTTGTATCATCGAGGAAAGGATTCTATCCTTCATCGTTGTTTGACTCATGAAGAAGCGGAGCGTGTGCTTAATGATGGCCATGCTGGGGCGTGTGGCGGTCACTTATCCGAGCTTGCAACAGCCCAACGTATTATGCGAGCTGGTTACTTTTGGCCTTCGATCTTTAAGGATTGTATGAACGCTGTAAAGATATGTCACACTTGCTAGGTCTTTTCTCGGAATATACACTCGCATCCAGCGCCCCTTCATCCGGTCATCACCGTCGGTCCCTTCACCAAGTGGGGGGTGGATTTCATGGATTGCAAACCAGCTTCGGCTAGGGGGCATCACCATATCATAGTGGTCGTGGACTACTTTTCCAAATGGGCTGAGACCATGCCTACCATAAAATCCGATGGTGCTACAATAGCCCATTTCATATTCAATCAGATTATTACTCGATTCGGTATTCCGAGAGAGATTTTCACTGACCATGGCAGTCACTTTCAGAACAAGATGATGGTGGATTTGTCACTCAAGCTTGGGTTTCTTCAAGAACACTCATATTCTTACTACCCCTAAGCGAATGGTCAGGTTGAAGCATTCAATAAGTCTTTAAAGACCATTCTCCAATGTCCCATCCAACAGAGCAAGAACAACTAGCATATTATGTTATATCCTGCTTTGTGGGCATATCGAACCACAGTCAAACCTGCCACTCGGTTCTCACCGTTTCAATTGGTACATGGTGTAGAGTCTATTTTACCGATTGAATGCGAAATTCCTTCGTTAAAACTTGTTTTTAAAAGTCCGCCTGGTATTCACAACTTGTTGTGTCTCAGTTGAATGGTCAGTACCATGTGAGGGATCCTACTTTATTACGGAGATTCTTAAGGGTAAGACTCTTGGAACGACATTTTATTTCCATTACATACATTCATGTTCCGAAAGGTTTTAATCATGTATCTTATGCATATGCTAACTATGTCCTAGATTGGCATTTGTCACATTCATAATGAAGCACAAAATAAACATACATTCATACATTTGACCGCGGGTACCAGGCCCTATCCGCGACCCATATGCTTATAGCCTGCGAGTAGCGTCGTAACCAAATAGGGCTTCCCCATTATAATTTTTTAACCAATTAAAATAAAAATAAAAACTATTAAATGAAAGAGGAGGATGAGATAGCTTACCTGCTCCAAACGGCTCGACAAACGGATGCCTGTAGCTCCCAAAATCAGCAACTGAAATCCAAGGTGAAAACTAACCAAAAACTCCAAATTGGGTAAAAAGTGAAAATGAATTGTAAATTGTAATTTTTTATTACTATTTATAGTTTTGGAAACCCACTTGTCTATAGTTTTCACCGTTTTAAGTTGTTTTGGACTAATATAATGTCTTGGAGTAGCATTTTGAATAGATTTCTTCGATGAGAGTTGATTTTTGACCATTTCGCACCTACGGCAGGTATATTTCACACCTAGCATATAGGTTAGATGTCATTTTCACATGCATTATGCATTTGACCTTTTGACCATTTTTCATTAACCCTAGGTGCGACCCCGCTTCTTAACCGACACAGAGCCTTCACACTATTATAGAAGTGTCGTTATTTGGCGGTAGGGCCTATCTGACCATGGGTTCCCTAGTTAGAGCCCCTTTTTGCCTTTTGGCGCCCATGTTGTTGTCTCTCTTTAGGATCGGGAGTCCTTCGTAGTTACGCCATGACTTTGTGATAAAGACTCATACTCTACTTTGTCTTATGCTGGCCATCTCCCATAAGGACTCCCACCATTTGTATCATGTTGTGATTGCATTGCATCAACTGGTTGTCGCTTGAGCCTTGGGCTGACTCCCTCTTACTTAGTTGGCATCATGCCTGAGCACTTTCCTTGTCGAGCCTTGTCGAGCCTCCATTTTCCTTTCACAATTTGATGACCTTTTGACCCTGAGGGAACACCCCCCCCCGAGTGTCCACATTCTGCACATGATTCCTTGCATTGATCATAGGTATGTTCCACTGCTTGGGACTAGTCTGCTTTCCATTTGACACTCATTCCCTCAATTGTTGTACTATAAGCCATTTTATTCTTTTTCAAGCTTTCCAAATATGAAAAAGACCAAAAAAATCATATATTCCAAATAGTCGGATGAGAGAATATTTACTTCTTATTGTTGGCAATTGTTGTGTCTCTTTTGAACAGAGCATTTATTCCACTCCATACATTATGAGTCGGGACTATATTAGGACCTTAGGAGCTGTACTCATTTCTAAGTTTTACTCCATCAATTGGTTAAGCTTCCAGTCACTATGGAGCCCTTTGTTGATGCCTCCTGCATCGCACAGTCTATGTCGAGTCTATGCTGCCTGAGTCTATCTATCTGCTCATGCTCTTGTTCAAAGGAAGTCCTGAAACCAAAGTCGGCCACTCCTCAGATCTCTTGACTTTTTTTATATCGGCCATCCTTATTGAGTCGGTCTGTTTCACCTGAGTTCTTCCAAATATTTCAGGATAGCTATTACCTCGTGCTGGTTGATGGGGGATGCCTTAATGCCCTCCTTCTAGCAAGTTCCATTCCGTCGACATCAACTCATTTATTCCGGAATTTGTGACTTAGAGTTCTGTTGAGTACCTTGAGGCTTGCAGTCATTAGTGGTAGGTTCTCTCACCATCGACAGTTTTGGGAATACATCAATGTTCCCTGATCGATGGATTCATCTTAGTGTTCGACTTCAACACATCTATTCACACTCTAATGATTGTACTTTGTGCCTTGGTGCCCATTTTTATTATTGGTGGGTTATCTTGCGTCTGTTAACGGTATACATCATTGACCAGTAATCAAACGATGTCACATCAGGTTCGACCTCAACACCTTTATTCACTTGATGGGACTTGCACTGTAGATGATTTGTGTAGAATACCCCAGGCGATAGTGGCATTCAGTATGCTACTTATGATTGTGACTTTACATATGAGATATCACTTCTCAGACATCAGTAGTTTGTACCTCTAGTATTGTACCAGTTGTTTCCTTTTCAGCAGGAGACCATATCTTAATATAGATGGTTATGGCTATGATCACTTATGACATATATTCATGATGTACTGCCTATTCATGGCCATTGTATGATATTGTTGTACTATACCGACATGTACTTCAGAATCAGAATTTCAGATTTGGAGGGGTTTAGGATAGGTTTGGAGGGACTTGAAATGGAATTGGTAGTTTGGGACAGCACAGGGTAACGATTTTGAAATGGATGGAAGAGGTATCTAGAAGGGTCCAATATCTTTAAAAAAAATTGGGATGGCTTGTACCGAGTCTCAGGATTCTTTCCAAACTCACATCATTTGAATTGGATATCCTAAGAGGAAGATATGGTTGTTTTACGGAAACTAGTCAAAATTGAGTAGTGAAAGAGCAAGGGTATGGGGAAAGGAAAGGAAGGGGATGGATTCCAGTGAGTAGGACAGGATTTCCACAATGTATGGCTATGGGTGGTATGTGTGAATGTACAAGGACTCTTAGGAAGTGGATAGGAATCGACTTGGGAAGGTTTGGGTGAGGTTAAGGTCTCAAAACCCTTAGGAGAGAGAAAATACAAATTTCATTCCAATTTATGTGCAGCCTTGAACAAACAACAGAAGGAGGGTATGGATGTGTCCTATAAGATGTTAATTAAGTGAAATTAAAATTAATCATATACCAAGAAGCGCATATAATAGTTAATTAAGGCTATTCAAAAAATATAGAAAATTTAACATAGCAATGGACACAATAGAAGCACGAGAGAGATATGGAATGAACATGGATATATATTTAGAACATCAATGGCCAAAGTGGATCAGATACATAATGTATGGCTGCAATAGCAACTGCAATAGTAGAATCCTGTAGCAAGAAGAGAGAGGAATAGAGATACACTGAAAGAAGGTGATCCTCCTGCAACACAATATATATCCCAATGGCAATGTAGCTCACCAAACACCTACATAAGAATAGTAGGAGCAGAAAAATAGTAAAATATCTCTGAAATAAAATGTGAGGGATTGAATTTCCTTCCCCACTGCTATATCCGTGTCCGGATATACTCAGTGATTATTCAAGCGAATAATCCTCCAATGGAAAATAACTCCATTTGATAAAATAATAATATATAATTGATAATGGATAAGATGATTAATAATTACAATGAGGCTCGCTTTTATAAGCTTGAGCGTGTATAGTGAAGGGTTACACCCTTTCACTTTAATAACTAATAACTTTAACTAACATACATATAATATTCATAGCATTGCCACTCTCTTAGAAAGGCTTTGTCCTCAAAGCCTTATAATTTTGTTGCATTGTTCTTTGCGATGGCATGGCTGATGAAACATGTCGATACGAACTGCTAAGTGTAGAGCATAACTTCTGATACATCGACGGATCAATCCATCCCAAATTGACTTGTTGTGGACTGATGGGATTTCCTACTAATGTGTCGTCAGGAGATTTGATCACATTAGTACCATTATCTTTCGACTTTTCCCACTTTTTCAAATATCGGTTTTTATGGTTGGGGTGTCGATAAGGGACTTTCACGATGTCATTTTCGTTTACAAATGTCGCCTTTAGACCATTGATCTGAGTTGGAAGTTTTATTTTCGTCTCTTTAGGTTTTAAGGTTTCATTTTGTATCTTTTCCAACTTGTTTCCTAACTGCCTGTTATCATTTTGAAACTTCTTGATCAATTTGACTTGTGATTTTCTGTCATCTTCAGATGTCTTAAGTTGTTCCTTAAAATCTTCATTATGACTTCTGATACAACTATTTTCTTCCTGCTTGTCTAGAAGTTTCCCTTCAATGTCGTCTATAGATTGGTCCATCTTTCGGCTATTTTTCAACTTCTTAATTTTTGTGACTAGTATCTTGTTATGATTTCTTAGTCTAAAAATTTCTTCAGCATTGTTAGATAATGCTTTATTACTCTTCGCGATCTCTGACTTATGTGTCTTTGTAGAGTCATCATTTTGTTGTTGAAGAACTTTTATCTGTTGTCGACACTGGTCGACCTCTGATTCTTGACTTTCTAATTTATGTCGTAACTGCATTAGTTCTTCATCTTTGTCGCTAATGATTTTGTTCAAGCGTATTATTTCTGCTTCGTAATTATTTATTTCCTTATTTATATCTTGATTTCCTAACCTCTAATTGAATTTATTTTCGGCTTTTAATTCATCAATTTGCGCATACAATTTTTCTATATGCCTTTCCTGGTCAGAGATTTTTATTTCATTGTACCTTTCTTGTAATTGAATTCTTATTTCTGAACTGTTATTTATGTCGCGCAATTCTTCATTGTCTTTTTGATAACGCTTTAACTTGGCTTCTAATTTCTCTCGCAAATCGGCTTCCATGGTGTCTGTCTTCTTCGACGGTGGAATGATATTCTTTGATTTTGATTTTTCTGATGATAGCGCGTCTCGACTTCTTGATGATTGCTTTGAATTCTTCTTGATTTGTTCTTGACTTGATTTCTTTGATGATAAGTGTTCTTCGACTTTTTTGATAATAAGGAGTCTTGCTTAGACTTTTTCGATTTGGTCTTCGACTTCTTTTGACCAACGAGTCTCCCTTTGATTTTGATTTTTCTGACGACGATTTGTCTTCTTTGATTTTTCTTCTTGCTTTTGATAACAGGTGGACACCAAAAATGTGTAATAACCCTTAATGTGGCCCCTTGTAAAAGATATATCTTTTATTTCCTTCTTTTTGATCTTCCCCTTCTTTTTTTTTTCTTTTTTTTTTCAAAAATAATTATTATTTTAATAAAATAATAATAATAATTTTTATTTTTATTTTAATAATAATAATTATTAATTAACTATGTAATAATAATATTATTATTTAATGTTTTTATAAACTATATAGTTTTTTTCTTTGAATTAAAATATTTAAACGAATATAATAATATAATATAATATAATATTATTAATTTGTTTAAATTAGGGTTTAAGATTTTTGATAGGAGAATCGTGGAGGGAAAGCGAGAAGATGGAGTTCGCGTGGGGAAGGTTGTATGGAAGGGAGACAACGGAATGGTGGAGAGGAGGGGACGCAGTGCAGGAGAGGAGAAGGATGGGGAATGTGGCGGGAAGTGACAGCAGCTGGTGGGAGGTATGGCGTGCAGGAGGGTGTGGGAGGAAGGCGTGTAAGAAGGCACGCAGAGGGGGGGGTCTACAGGTGCAGAAAGGAGGTTTAGTGCGTGGAGGGAAACGCGTGGTGATGGAAGGGGGCGGGAGGCTGCGGTGGAGTGCAGAGAGGGAGGCACAGGTGGAGAGAGGGCGCTGAATGGTGCAGGTAGCAGCTGAGGTGGCCGGAGGAAGGGGAAAATGTGGTGTGAGGAGTGTGCAGGCGGAGTGGTGTAGCAGGCGCGCAGAAGCTGCGAAGTGGCAGGGGACTTGAATGATACGATGGAGGTGCTCTGGGAGGTGAGGAGTGACGCGGCGGGGAGCGTGAGGGTATGAGCAGAGGAGGATTGGGGCCTTAAAGGAGTGCGATTGGGGTTATGGGAGGAGGAGATGGCCAGTGGCCAGGTTATGGTCAAGGACCAGCTTCAGAGAAACTCTGCAATTATGGTTACAAACCAAAAATATGGCCAATGGCCAGAATCAACAAGTGTCCGAGAATCGGAGAGCTCTGATACCAATGCTATATCCGTGTTCGGATATACTCAGTGATTATTCAAGCGAATAATCCTCCAATGGAAAATAACTCCATTTGATAAAATAATAATATATAATTGATAATGGATAAGATGATTAATAATTACAATGAGGCTCGCTTTTATAAGCTTGAGCGTGTATAGTGAAGGGTTACACTGTCCACCATAAACTATCTCCATCATTTCCTTTTACCAAGTTGACCATTTATCCTTTTTAACTGGGTCAGAGTGAGCATGATAAGACCATTATTCTTAAATAACTTTGACTAGGAAGGTCCATTTCGAATTTCCTCTTGTGGACATCTAGATAAGACCCTAATCCACCAAGTGGTGGTCATAAATGCTCTAGAAGTGGTGTAATTTTCCTAATACCACATTTCCTCTTTCTAAGGAACCCAACCAATTTGCTAGTTGAAAAAATTTGCTATTTTTGCTTGCAAACTCGAATTAGGGGGTCTCATGTGGCCAAATTATCCCATAATAATTATTCTTGAGAACCTTAGGAAAATTGGGGAGATGACAGTCCTCCCCTCCTAAATTTTCTTGTCCTCAAGCAACCATAAAAAAAATGAGGGAGTACCATCACATCACTAATTGCCTCCAACTTTAGTGATGAACCAATTCACCACTATGTGGACCACACATGAACTCAACAAGATCCAACATATGGGAAATAACAAGTGAAAATAGAAGTGTGCATCAACTGTATCTCTGAAATATACCCAACTACACCTTGAGAATCATCCTCTCAAACCATAGCTCCATCTATTGCATTGTCACACCATGCATCTAGTGAAGACTAAATATATATGCCAGGATCCCAAGTGTTCCTAAAAAATACAAGGTGCAATATATATTCTCCTATGAAATGCATAAGATTCACATGGAAGTCATCATAACACCCTACAAGAAAAACATAAGTCCATCCAAAAATATGTTTCCCATGTAGGAAACCATCACCATCTACTGCAAAGATGAACCCACGGGGAAGAGAAGAGGCTTGCTTCCTCAAGCCAACCAACCAAAATGTGCTCCCAATGAGCTTCCAATAATCAACAATGCCTGGGTCCCACTGCTTTCACACTCTCTAGTGCACAATGTCATCAAGAACCAATCTAGCAAGTATGGGATGTCAGGTTCCCAACGCTTTGTGCACCCCATCAATACATAGTGTGAATACATCAGGATGTGGGATGCCCATGTCCCAATGCTTGTGCATTTCTATCATGCACAAGGTCTCCCAAAACAATACATCAAAGTAGGAGGTGTACAATATCCTCCAAATTATTTCAACCAAGTGTGGAATGCTAGGATCCCATAACTGGCGCATTCCATCAATGAGCTAAGTAACACAAAATTTTACATCAAGGTGGGAGATGCCAGGATCCCACTCTCTAATGATCATCCTCCCAAACATCATAAGTGCAAAAGATAGTTCATCAAAGTACATAACAACATCATACAAATTAGTGCCTAGATAGTCCTTCTTGAGGAACATCAAGAAGGTGCCTGATCAAAGAATCATGAAAGTGCTTGTCCATCCAAGCAAGGAGGCCACCATTTTCCAAGTGCACACAAGCATAAAGTGACCAATCAAATCTTCTCCAATTGTAACATAGGTGAGGGTCCCATGTCCAGCTTGACACTTTCCATGGCTATGGGTAAAGTGGTTTTTTACTTTGGAAGGCTTGGGGTAGCTTAGAAATTATTAGAGTGGATATGTACTCTGTTTTGGTAGAGTATGAAGAAATAAAAATCATAATTACAGAGATGGAGGGGTTCATGAGAGGTTTGGAGGGACTTGAAGTGGAATTGAGAGTTTGGGACAACATAGGGTAATGATTTTGAAACGGATGGAAGGGGTATCTAGGAGGGTCCAATATCTGTAAAACCAATTGTTATGGCTTGTAAAGAGTCTTAGGATTCTGTATCAACTCATGGAATGTGAATTGGATCCCCTGAGAGGAAAATATGGTTGTTTTACGGAAACTAGTCAAAATTGACTAGTGAAAGAGCAAGGGTATGGGGAAAGGCAAGGAAGGGGATGGATTTTGGTGGGTAGGACATGGGTTCTACAAATTATGGATGTAGGTGGTATGTTTGAATGTACATGGATGCTCAAGAAGTGTATAGGAATCAACTTGGGAATATTTGGGTGAGGTTAAGGTCTCAAAACCACTAGGAGAGAGAAAATGCAATTTTCATTCCAAGTCATGTACGACCTTGACCAAACAGCAGAAGGAGGGTATGGATGTGTCATATAATATTTTAGTCAAGCTCTGGTCACATTAATAATAGATTAGGAAGCACATATGATAGTTAATTAAGGCTACTTTCAAGATATAGCAAATTTAACATATCAATGGACACAATAGAATCACAAAAGAGATATACAATGAACATGGAGCTTTATTCAGAACATCAATGGCGAAAGTATATAACATACATAATGTATGGCTGAAATATCAGCTGTAGTAGTAGAATCATGTAGCAAGAAGAGATAGGAATAGAGATACAATGAAAGAAGTTGATCCTCCCGCAACACAATATATATCCCAACGAGCAATGTAGCTCACCAAACACCTGCATAAGAATAGTAGGAGCAAAAAAATAGTAAAATATCTCCGAAATACAATGGGAGGGACTAAATATCCTTCCAAACTTCACTAATAGGCTGGCTACTCAGGTACAGAAGGGGCACACCACCCAACTGTGACAAGGGGAGCATCACCCAAGTCTAGAATTGCACAAGCAACTCCTAAAATCCACAAAATCCAAAAATGCATGCCCTTTCCATTTTCCTTTTCCTCCTTTATTAAGACAAAAATTAGAGAGAAATACCATGGGTGAGTGAAAACCATCAACGACACCCCACATGCCAAAACTGTCCACCATAAACTATCTCCATAATCGCCTTTTACCAAGTTTACCATTTATCGTTTTTAACTGGGTCAGAGTGAACATGATATGGACCATTATTCTTAAATAAATTTGACTAGGAAGGTTCATTTAGAATTTCCTCTTATGGACATCTAGATAAGGCCCCAATCCACCAAGTGGTGGTCATAAATGCTCTAGAAGTGGTGTAATTTGCCTAATACTGCATTTCCCCTTTTTAAGGAATCCAACCAATTTGCTAGTTGAAAATATTTAATATTTTACCACTTCTTCAATTTTCCAACCAAGATTATCCACATCCAACCAATGCTCCTATTTTACCCAAATTACTCATTAAATGCCCAATTAATTTCATAATTACCTCTTTGATTTAATTAAGTGGGCAACATTCTTCAATTAATCCCCCATTGGCTATTTTTGCTTGCAAACTCGAATTAGGGGGTCTCATGTGGCCAAATTATTCCATAATAATTATTCTTGAGAACCTTAGGATAGTTTTACTTAGGCAATATAATTATTTTAGCCACCATATTAATTTTTATGAATTTTGCCTAGGTGACAATGGCCAATTTTCCTTAGGCCCAAAATTGGGGACATGACAAATGTGTTGGTTAGCGAGTTTTTGGTTTTGATACATTGCAATGTATTTTATCCATTCCACATTCAATAGAATATAGATGTAATTGAGAGTTCAAATATGTGCATTTGATGTTCGAATTTCCAGCAAAGTGTGTTTATAGGTTATAGTTCTTAGATTGTTAAAACTATTGTTTTGATAAAAGATTTCAAGTTTTCACTACCTATGAATTAGGGTATTCTTTCTAATTGTAGAATTTGCTTACCATGGTCTAAAATTAACAAAGTCCATTCCATTGTATTGTGCAAATGCAAGGGATACCTGTCATTCAATTTGACCATATCATTTTCTAACTTTGACCATATCATCAATGAATATGTATTTGATACAATTCTAACTTTGGAAGGTAACTGATTATTATTTATTCCAATTAGTTCTAATAGTAATAGGATTTACGAATCAAATAGGATTTACTGATCAATTCCTTGACACTTTGAACAACTTTCAATATAGATTATTATTCTATCCGGTATTTTGTGATAATCCTATGACAACCTAAATCTCTCTCAACACTGCATCGCATATGATTCACTTCAAAATTACTAGGTCTGATCATGAAATATTGCAAGTGTTATTAATAATTCAAAATGGAGTAGTTCGTGGATGGTGGAATGGAAGAAAATCACTTCTAGTAATGAAACTATTAGGACACAAAACATGAGATAATTAAACATCAACCACCAAAATTCAGATGCGGTCTCTCCTAAAGTCTTCATGGATAATTATACAAGCCGCATAAGTCTGAAATATTTCAAAACATGAGATGTTAACCATTAAGAGATCCTCTATAGCCAAGTTTTTTTGGTCTCATTGGTGCTACTATATTATGGGAAAAGTTCAATAAATATGTTTAGTTATAATTAAATATTTACACCATCTCAATGCATCTGTATATAGGTTTGGAACATCAAAGCATTAGAAACTTAGATTAGCAACACGTTTCTATTTCACTATTATAACCTTTTGAACCATTAAATTTATTGATGAAATATTGTTTCTCTTGCAACTACCCTCCCCATTATCTCCTGGAGGATGATGGAGTCCTAAATTTTTTTACTTTTCCTAAGACTAATTTTGGCTCACCCTGGCAAGCTCAAATAGTATTATTATGAAGGGTTGGTCTATTTATTGTCTGGAAGAAGATATTTCCTTGTTGAAGAATACTTAGTCATCATGAGCATTTTTTTTGGTTAAGTGTAGCAGAGTGCAATGGACTTTTGCATTTCTTGTCGACCTGTTGTAGCAGAATTTCACAGTTATGGCCGACTCATTGCGGCAGTTTTGTGTGGTTCTCACCGATCAAATTATGGAAAAGGCTAACCAAATATGTCGACCATTCCAATGGCAAGTGGTTGTGGCGAGATTTTGAGAACTCGCCGACTGTTTTGCTCTAATTTCGTAATGAGCAAGTGAAGGTTACACCAATTGGATGTAGTATAAATTTGAAACCATGCCAATCACCCCCCTTCCAAAACATGCGGTTAAGAAGTTCTTTATCTGTTGACCGTTGCAAAGAGAAGTCGCATTTCTTGTCGAAATGGGACTAATGAAAATTAAAGTTCCATCGATAAGCCTTGGTGGGGAGGCATTCAAGTTGTCAATACAAGGGAAAAGGTCCACCAAAGCTCGCCCTATATAAATGAACACGCCCCTCATGTAAGGCTCATCTATCTTTTATCATGACACACTTGGCATGGTGCAGATCAAGAGATCGGAGCATAACACAGATGGAGCCCTAGTAGTTCGACATTTAACCAACCCCTTTGAAGGTAGGTCCTCTCTTGCCAAACCCCAAGTTGTATCCATTACAAAGATTGGATAGTTTTTTTTTCTTGCAAAGTTAAATATAGTGACTGTCGAGGTCATGTCTATCCAAATTTTAAATTCATGTAACTGTTAAGTTTTCCCTACATAAATCCCTCACCCATAACCACCGAAATTTGACCTAGGACAGTCATTATGAGTAACCCTAGGAAGACCCTGATTGGTTGTCCATTCCCAATAGCGTCAATGAGACATTTTCCAATCGAGGGGAGGTTTGTGCGATTCCCACTTGTTATGTCCTAGGAGTAGAGGGATTTCTCTTTGGAGTTCAGATGTTCTCCAAAAGAGAAGCATTTACCAAGCAACCTCATTTTTTCCATAATTTCTATCATTATTATGCATGGATGTTCAGTCCTGATATTATCAATGCTGCAAGAGAACACTTTGACATTGCTCTATGGTTTTCTTCACTCGTCGGACAACATGGAAATTAAAAAATTCCTTGTTAGATTTGAATGGTTGAAGAATGAGGACTTTGTATTTATTTGGGGTCAAGAGAAATGTAAACATAATATGAGTTATAATTCCTCAATGTCTGCATATAATGTTGGTGAAGTACTGCACATATACAAAAAATCGTTCAAGGATGTCTTTATCCAATATGGATATATATATATATATATATATAATTAGACATGTTTATAGATGAAGGACAATATCATTCAAAAAATAATAGCAAGGAAAACTTCTTGAAAATGCCAACTAGTTGTACATTTGATGATTCACAAGTCAGAGAGAAATAACTATAAAAACAATGTTGTGTTCTTTGTTGAATCATCTCAGGCCTCGTTAAAAAATGGGGCTTTGGTAAAAACACTCAAATTCAGATGACCTTCAAATTATAGATACAACAATTGATGTATTGATATCTATAATTTGACAACTTCAACAATGTAGAAACAATTTTGTATATTAATGGACAATTCCCGTATTTGTGGAGGTAATATCATGTATCTGGTTATCAGTTTCAAAATTTGCATATCATGCAAGTAATATACTTACATACACATAGAAACATTGTGTTGTATTTTGTTTGTAGATATTAGAAGATTAGTTATAGGTAAACCATTGATTATATTCGATTTCAATGGAGTTTTGATACATGCAATACATAGAAAACATAAATTCAGATTGTCGGGAATAACAAATATGGAATCAATATAAAGAGTTATTTTATGTGTCCAAGATTTAGGGAATTTTTTTAAAAATGCTTTAGTATATTTGAAGTGGGTGTATGGACATTTGCACAAAAAAAAATGGATGAGTGTTTTCCATTATTATTCAAAAGAACAGGATTGAAAAGGTAACAATTTAGAGTTGTATTAACACAATATGATTGTTCTCAGTTAGACAGAGAGGGTTTTGATGGTGATGGGAATCCTTATGTATTTATCAAAACCTTTTAAAAAAAATTGGGAGATTTTCATCCATGGTTACAATGCTAGAAATACAGTGATTATAGATGACTTGAAAGAAAAACATGTTCTATATTATAACAAAAATTTAAACTTTCCATGATGTCATTGACAAATTCTTGTTAGATCGATTATGGCCTTGCTTGTTGCGCCTAAATGGTGTGAGCGATGTGAGGCCAATTGTATAAAACATGGAACTAGTTTGTTAACTAATATAGTTGATTTTTGTTTGTCACGAATTAACTCTTTGGGTTTTTGTATATTCAATTGTGTAATTACAATACTTGTAAAGTGTTGAGTTTGGTTTTCAAAAGTGCAAAAATAGAACTTGAAAGTACCAAAACCAGTTTTCAAAATTCCAAATTTAAGTATTGAAAATGTAAAAAACAACATTTCAAAAGTACAAAATCAAGTTCTAAAAGTGCCATTATCATATTTATCATGTTGGAAAAGTGCAAAAACCAGTTTCAAAAGTGACAATATCAAAGGCAAAAGTACACTTTTGTAACCTGAAATTGGCACTTTTGGAACTAGATTTTGCACTTTAGAAACCTTGATTTTGGGGTTTAGAAAGGTTATTTTTTACCTTTCTTCGAAGGGACTTGGACTAAAATAAATCCAAATTTAATGAAATAGGCATTGTCAAGTCAAAGACTCCCAAAGGGTATGGTTAAGTTAGTTTTTGTAGACTTATTATTTTTAGTATCTAATGATAGATTTGGATACCCTTTGGGGTGATGCACATGAAGTTCAAATTTTAGGAAATTTAAAAGTTAATTTTAGTAATTTCTATTTTTAATAGCTATTATTTTTAGCATTTTTTGGAGAGGCTCAATTAATAGGATGATTATATATTTGAGGACCCAAATGCAACATTTATCTATTGTTCAAGTTTTATTCAATTTCAAGATGGTGTTATTTTTAGCGGGGATTATTGGAATTTTGGATACGTAGTATGAGCATTTCCAATGTTAGATTTTAAGCAATTTAGGGAAATTCAAAATTTTAGGGACCACTTGTGTTATAGCATGGTTGAGAGGGTCTTAGTGGGCCACAAAGGGTACACTTTCTATTTTTAGATATTAAGATCCTTGAGAGGATTTCATGTGACCCTACCTAGGGAGTGCTTTTCTTAGAGATTCCTTCATGTTATTTTTATGAGCCTACATATCTATTTTTACGAAGAGAGGGGTGTTCCCTATGTATGGAAGCTAATTCAACCTTTTAAGTGTCTCTATTTCCTCAAATTACCCCATCCACCATGTTATTTTTATCCTCACTTATTTCATAATTTAAGGGTTAATCTTAGTGGATTCTCTCCTTAGGAAATTTGTAGGGCCTACTTTAGGCATGAAAAATGTGCATTAAAAGAAGAAATTAGCCATATATAAATATATTTTCTCTTGCAAGTGACTATTACAAAATAATGATGAACATTTGGAGTCGTTTCTTCATACAAATGTTATTTTCTCTTAATATAGGAGTATTATTCTTGGAAAGTACTATTCTTACTTGTCTTCCATTTCTATATATCTCCCATTATTATTTTCTCAGTCTTCTATATATTATGTAAGCATTGAATGTGCAAAGGGTCTAGTTTTTGTAATTGATTTGATCACTAGAGATTGTTGATTATTTCCTTGCACTCTTTTTTCTTAATCTTTTCTTGAGAGATTGATATTGAAATCTAACATACAATACTTGTGACAGTTGGAGACTTTTTTGCTGAATCGTGATTATACCGAGCTCCTATCTAGTTAAAGATAATTATATTTGGATAGTTCATTCTTATATATGCATGTCGAGGACTTTGTTCTTCATGTGACTCTCGGTAATAAAGACAATCAAGAAATCCTTCAACAACATTTCTTGTTCATTTTGTGCAAGAATTTATAATCATTTATTTATTTACATAAAAAAAACCACTTCTTTATTTAAAATTTGCATCTTAGGAATTCCAGGCATATAACTTAGGCTTCTTAATCATATTATTTCAATTTTATTTTAAATTATAGTAATATTAATTGTTATATTTTTGGTTTTAATGCATAAATAGATAGAAATATTATGTTTTTAAAATTTTGTGCAATAGAAATGTTTATAAAAATTAAATAACATAAAAAATACTTAAAAAATTAATTGATCATAGAAAACCTTATATTAGCTTGATGCAATTTTTCTTTTTTCCTCTTAGTTTATTATTTGAAAACACACACTTAATTGAGAATCATGCCCATAGTTTAGGTAAAATTTTTTGATCATTTTATGTGCGTATTTTATGCATTCACGACATTCTTTAGCTTGGTGTTATTTACATTTAGTTGCATAGTATTTTTTAAGCTAGTATTTACAGAGTTTCGAACCAGCGACCTATCATGAGAAGTGCCTTCAGTACACCCATTCACCATCTATTCTACGCCCCGTGGAAAATTGCATAGTTATTTAGGATAGCAACATTAATATTGATTTTGAGTGTCACTGATCATTTCTCCTTTCGAGTATTCACCTATTAATTATGTACATATACATCTCTAAAGTTAGCAAGCACTAATTTCAAAGTGAGAGGAAGTAAGAGAGATGACGATACTTATTTACAACTATTTTTGTGATCATTTCTTTTTTCCAGTATTCACCTCTGGATTATGTAAGAATACATCTCTAAAGTTAACAAACAATAATTTCAAAGTGAGGGGAAATAAGCGAGGTGACAATTTGATGGATCATCCATTGATGGCTGCGGTGTTGTTGGAGGGCTAATCTACATTAATAGAGATCATTTTATTACCCTTAAGATGAATGTGGGTTTGGGAACCAATACTAAAGCCTAACTTCTCGGACTCTGGTGTATTATCAAGGTGGCATTGATCATGGGTTTAAGGGACCTGTCTATCTTCGGAGATTCCCAAGTGACTATCAAATGGGCACTTCAAGAATTTCATTTAGGGGTCTTAGCGTTACAGCACTGGTGTAACAGAATTAGGGCAAAGATCAAGAGGTTTCAGGTCATCACATTTGATCATATTTACCGTCAACACAACTCTTTGGCTTATGCTTTGTCAAAGGCGGCTCATGGGGAGGCTGAAGGTGTTGTCATTTGGGAGGAAATGATTGAGAATACTTGTGTTGGACAAGGTAGAGTCAATCTATATGACTCCTATTGGGAGGACTGATCTAGGATGGACATAGAATGGCTGTAAATACCAACATAGAATGGCTGTATGTTGGTATTTACTATGAGCTGAGGCTGTTAGTAGCTATATTTTAATTTTGTACTATTTTGAATCTGATGAATAGAAATAGAAAGACTTTTTTCCACTTAAAAAAAAAAGAAAAAGAAAAAAGAAAAAAAGAAAAGAAAAGAAAAAGAAAGAAAGAAAAAGAAGAAAAGAAGAAGAAAAGAAAGCGAGGTGACAATACTTATTTATTTACAATTGTTTTTAGAATCCCATATATTTTGCAAGGTGGGAATTGTCGGGTCATAACAATATCCATTCCTAGTAAAAGAAGTGGGAGTGATAGTGCATGCCCTAGAATATCTTTGTCATTATTTCAATGCAGTTCGTTGGAGTCCTATATATGGAGCATATGAATCAAATATCTATGATCCAAAGTACTCTTTTCTTATAGTGGCATATATATCATATGAGTATAATGGGGAAAATGCCCTAGCAAGTGGAACAATATGATATGCCCTCGTGGTTGAAACACGTAGAGCCAAGAAACTTCCCATCAAATCTCTAAGACTATATAGGTTTTCACTTAATATCTATATTTTCCCTTTGTTTTATCTTTCTGTATTTTTTTTACAAATACGTGTAGCAACCTTTAGAGAACAATTGTCACATAACAATAACCTTTAGAGGACATTGGTATGGAAAATGAACGTCGACTTAACTAACCTTACCTCAAGATGCAACCAAATAAGGAGAATAGTGTCTAATAAAGTGAAATATGCTAAATGTATAAACTTATAAAAAGTCAAAATGAAGGAAAAATACTTTTTTATGATCGATTTCATTTGGATGAACTAATGCTATCCTTTTCTAAATGACGATAGATTTAATATGCAATTAGGAGTTGGTTCTATAAGCATGATAAACATATTTTTGGAAATTGTATATTGTATTATCTTTAATAAGGACAAATCATTGTTTATTTATTAATAAAATAAAGAAGATGCAAAGCAACATGTCCCTACTTTAGAGTGAGTAGTTTGCACTTGCTATTAATGAAAAACTTCATTAACACATTGGTTCGAGTTAGTAGTTTGCAATTATGATTAATGATGAGACAATAATTCGTTGTAAAAAAGAGGTTAGGCAACTTTCCAATCGTTGAATCGTTGTTCTACCAAAATGGATCTTAACTGACCTAATTATTTCTCTATTAGATTTGGGGATCAAAATAAATAAGCAATCCCTTTTCCAAGGTAGCATGACATTATGCAGCAACTTGAAACGTGTTTAACAACATTAATTTGGTTAGGATAGTTTGCATAAGTTAAAAGGATTGATATTATAATATTTATAGCTTAGAATTATATAATTATCATGTTTGTATGCAAGAACAAGGTACTTTCAAAGACTTGCAAGTTTCATATTTTGATAATGATATATGTAGTGAAAATTGAGAATAACTCTTTACTATTGTGACTTTTTTTAATGAGAGATGAAAGTAATGATAGAAAGTGTAGATTGTTCTTCCCACTACTATGAAAATGTTTCTAATATGAGAATGGAATCATCCATAGAATTCCCTCATCAATTTGACTACATTTTTCATAATCAACTCCTTGTGTCTATCTATATTTTGTCTGTTGGTTTTTCGGGTGAAGTCTGTAGGCCTTTTTGAGACAGTTTTTGCTATGGGCTTATGTAACGGGGTCAAGGGATTAGATAGGTTCTGTGTAGAAGTCTCAGAAGCACAAATGAATCATGTTATAGGATGGTGTGAAAGAATATCTAGGCATGAAAGGCCCTGTGAGACTTGATCTTTTTTGTAATGAAGGTTCCTGCTTAATATAATTTTTTTCTTGCTTACATAAAAAAAACTCCTTGTGTCTATCCATGGAAAGAATGATGTATACTAGATTAGGATTAACACATGGAAAAAGTACAAAAACACATTTGGTGTTAGGAAAGGGTGATACGAAAAGGTTGGATCCAGTGTGCATGGTCAATGCATGGTAGTTTATTGTTGTTTAGAGTGTGCACACAACCTTTGAGGAACCCATGGGGCACCAAAAAGAAATATGTTTGCTCTATCGGATAGGGATGTTGACCTTTCATGCAAGGGTTTCTGTATAGGCTCGAGAGATGAAGGTAATGATAGAAAGTGCAGACTATTCCTCCCACGTCTACTGAAAAAATGTTTCTAATATGAGCATAGAATCATCCATAGCATTCCCTTGTCATTTTGACTACGTTTTTCATAATCAACTCCTTATGTATATCCATGGAAAGGATAAAGTTGCATATTATATTATGATTAACACATGGAAAAAAGAAGAAAAATGCATTTGGTCTTATGCAAGGGAGATACGAGAAGGTTGGATCCAGTATGCATGGTCAATGCATGGTAGATTATTGCTTTTTAGAGTGCACACAACCTTTGAGGAACCCCTAGGGAACTGAAAATAAAGATGTTTGTTATATTGGACAGGGATGTTTACCTTTCATGCAATGATTTATGTATATGCTTATAAGTGTCATTTCCCTTGACACTTCATCCATTGATGTCAATATCCTTCAACAACATCGAGCATGGAAGTAGTTCTTATTGTAGGTGATTTGGCATACATAATAGAGAAATATAATTTCCTTTAAAATATAAGCCTTACCTTTATGGAATGCTATTATTTCCTAATGACTAGTCTATATGTGCCAGTTACATGGGGTACTCCAAGAGCACATGCACAAGAAATCTGTAATGAAGAATGTAGAGCCTTGAATGATATGGTTTTTTTGTGGCATTGTGTACACACACATGAGGATACATAAAACAAATAACAGCCAATTGCACAACATTGTTATTTTTCCATTTCATATCCATTAGTCTATAATCACTCACAAGCATTTTACTAATTCCACATCACGCAAATACTTTAATTCATAGTAGAGGAAAATGGAGAGTTTCCACGATCTTGTCTGGAACCTCCAACAAAATATTACATAATTATGTTAATATGCATGATGTGTGATTACCTGTTTAATTGATCCAAGCATAACTCTTAATAAATTCATATGTGGAGGCCCCATGAGTTGTTCGAACCAATATATAGATGAATCTATGGGGAGGGTTGAGGTACCAATATAGGGAAAAGGTAACTTGATTTCGTATAGGTGACTTCTTCAATTGCAAAGTCAAATCCTCAAGAAAAGGAATCCAGAGGAAAGGTACAAAAATTCAAATCAATATTTTCTATGCTCATTATAAGTAAGGGGTAGGCTGGGTAGGTCATGCATCCCTATTATCCCTTCTCAATAAGAGCCATTCTAGGGTCAGAATTGAACTAGAACTTTTGAATCACTAAGTTGACTGTAACCCTTGTCATGCTCATAGACATATATAATTGGAGTGATATTTAATGGTGAGAGGATGTGTGGAATGACTCAAAATGAATTGTAATCACACAACAAAGCATATTTCATTAGGTACTAGTATAGGCTATCCAAGCAAAGGAGAGAAAGACCTGTACAAACTGGTAGATCAAGATGGTGGAAGTACATGTATAACTACAGGGGTATGTAATACAATTTGTTTCCAATATTATATTAAGTCAATAGGTTGGTCACCTACCTTATGAGAGGATAGATCAATCATTGGTTGACATCCATAAACTTTTGTGAAAGTAACAATGTGCAATTGTGAAATAATCAAGGAACAACTATAACATGAAATTACAAGCAAAGAGGATAAATATGTATGAGCATTGATTAGAGGAAAAACGTTAAGCACCTGAGCTAAAAAGTGATTTTCCATATAGGACAAGCATGTTCTATTTTGGGATTCACCTATTCAGTCTCCCTTCATTTACTTATGGGCCAAGCATGCTCTTTTTTGGGATTTTCCTATTCAATCTCCCTTTAGTAAGAAGTCAATAGAGTAAGGTGATATTCATCCAACTTCAAATTCTCCAATTCCAATTGCATTTATACAAATGATGTGTATCTAGTTATTTCAATAGTGTGCATTGTTATGACATCAATACCATAATAGATCAACCACTCAATAAGAGAATCGATCCTATACCACATACATTATTGAGTCTCATTATAAATTCCTACAATTTTTATGCTTCTCTATAGATTTCTACATAGTATGAAAGTGATAACTACAACTTGGGAAAATGATAGCTTTACATTAAGAAAGAAACTAGACGTCTAGATATTTTGGTATTAGGTATTAGGGTTTCCCTAATACTTCCCATTTAGTACTACTATTATATCATAAAGGTGGTGCCCATTCTATGTCCTAAAAAGGAACCACCGAAAATGAAAGAAGGTGGTGCCAAGCATACATGGAAGTAGCTCTAAGGTTATGCCAAGGACATGTGGAAGATTGCTAGGGATGTATGGAAAATAAATAAGAAGATAGGTGCCTCATAAATTATATTTACCTATATTTACCTCATAGTATATGGAACATTAGATACTAAGAAAAAACATTTAATGTTAGGAATAATGCTAGAATAATTCATAATTTCTCAATGCAATGGAGTGGGTAATGTAATTTATTATTATTATGAAAAATGAACCATGGAACATTAATTAGCTTCGATATGAGGTCAAATAAGACCATCATATTTAGGATTAGTTGAAATAAAGAGGACCTAATACTTCCAATCATGCCATTGATGCCAAAATAAGGTCATCGATATACACTAAGGGTAATTGATGAAAAATAAAACAATTCGTGCGTAAAAAAATAAAAGTGATTCATAATGAAGAGTATGTATGGACTTTTGTAATCTTATCTTGATTCATAATGAATATTAGATTAAGTGTTTTTTTTCTTTTAAATGGAAAGTACAATGTTCATTATAGATTTAAGGGAAAGGATTAATAATATTATCTATGTATATTATTACTAAAATTTAGTAGTTCATAAATTTGGGTAAAACATTTAATTATATGTGTGTGTGAGAGAGAGAGAGTGAGGGGAATATTAGCAATAATTTAGTAGTGCATAAATTTGGGTAAAACATTCAATATTATTAATATATAAGATGTTAAGTAAATTTGATCAATGTAATATATATATATATATATATTCTTTCCATTTTTTTTATTTTTTTTCTACATAGTGCCACAAAATATTTAGGTAAATAATCAAAGTGTGAACAAATATATGAGAGGAAATATTATTGTTAGAGATTTATTCTAGTTATATTTTATATTAAAATGGTAACATTAATATTCAACAAAATATTTCTTGGGTGGTAGGTGCGGGAATGATCCTTTTGGATCTCGAAGGAAATATATTCTTAACCTTTGCATGTGGGCTAGGTATCGCCACTAATAATCAAGCAGAGTGGTATGCATTGTGTCTAGGATTATAATAGCTTGTCACTCTTGGAATACAATCGATTTTTGTAATAGGGAACTCCTTGCTTATCATTTCTCATACAAGGAAAAAGAAAAAACTTGCGTATAAAATTGCTGATAGGATCCAAAATCACATCAATAAGGTGATCAACCAATAAGGTCGTGGCTCCCCTAAGGTCCCAACCTTTGATATATGGGTCAAGTAAGTCACTCTCATGAATTTAATTTGATTGAAGATCATTTTGTTCTCCAAGGTAAAGAATTAATGCTCTTTATGTCACCCATGCAGCCTTGCAAGGCTTCTTTCATGGGAACTACACCTAAGGAGAAGTCTCTAGAATCTCTGCGTGCTAAAGCTTCATGTACAAGTTTTGCTGAGAGAGTTTTGTTTGGCCTAAGGTTTATCAAATGTAGAGCTCCATCTTGTCATATTGAGAGAGTTGAGGGATTGAAGTGCAGGGATTGCAACAGTTTGGTGATGGTGGCTCAATAATTTGATGATATAGCTTATTTACCCTATGCCCTAGGGGAGTGGTTGTCAGACGCATTGCTTGGCGATTGTGAGGGAGAAATCCTTCAAGGAATATTTCTTCCCAAAACTAGTTATGGTTTCGATTTGTCCCTATTTGGGAAACTTGGGATTTAGGGGCAATGGCTCTCCCTTGTAGCTATGAAGCCACCAATGGACATGGAGGGAAATTTATATGATCTTTCTGAGAGTATTGAAGATACTAGAGAATATGTCAAAGACATTCGAATCCACACGAGATGGATGAATTTCCATATGGAGGGCTTTATATCAGTAGTTTGCTAGATAACATCTCGAGCACCAATGGTGGGCACAAGTCTTGAAGAAGTTGAACAAAATTTTCTACAACTCACCTCCCACACTTCATGTTTAGATATACTCCTTAATGAAGTGGAGGGAAAGGTCCGAACATAGGATGTTAAGTAACAAATTCCCCAAAAGAGCATGAAAATAGCATAAATAGACCACAAAAATTAATCCATGCCTAAATAATGAAGAAAAGAAATTAATAGCAAGCCTCTTCGAGGGGGAAACCTCCTTATACAATGTACTAAGTACATAAGACAAGACAAGACAAGATAAGATTATTCAAATGAAAAGGTCCCCTTCCTATATATAGGAGACAAAGAGGTACAATTACAACTAATAGACCCAATCCAACATAACTAATATAATAATACTAATGAAAATTACCACTAATAGGCCCAAGTCGACATCAATAATATGCAATGAGCCACAATATAGGGGGTAATATGCCAACATTTAGGGATTAACATGCCCCTCTCCTTTAGACAAATTTTTTCCTCAACGATTGATTAGCTATGGATGATTCTATATGAAGAAATCATCTTCCCATGTCAAATTTTCAATTGGTAAGTTCTTCCACTTGATGAGGTACTCAGTATTAGCCTGATTGTGTAGTTGTTTGGTCCTTTTTTCAGTGATTTGTTCCAGTTCCAATACGATTTTTCCTTCTTCATCAAGCTCCAACAAGATAGTTTGAATTGGGATCTTGTCTCCTATTACCTTCTTTAAGCAAGAAACATAGAAAAATGGGTGTACCTTTGAAGATGAAGGGAGCTCCAATTTCTAAGCCATGCTACCAATCTTATGTAATACTTTATAAGGACCATAGTACTTGGGTGCTAATTTATTGTCTTTATTTAGTTGCTCGAGGGACATATGTTTGTAAGGTTGCATACTTAGAAATACCCAATCCCCTTCTTCAAAACTCTGTTCATTGCAATGTTGATTTGCTTGTTGTTTCATCCTGTTTTTTGACATAGCTAGGTAGTCCTTCAGTAACTGGAGAAATTCTTGCTAGTTCTCTAGGTGATCTTCCACAACTTGAAATTTAGATTTTCCTTTAAGGGAGATGTGTTATATGGAGGATGGTACCCATAAAGTTCCATAAAAGGAGACATTTTTAATGATGTGTGGAAGGAAGTATTGTACCACCATTCTTCCAAAGATAACCATTTCACCCACTGCGTTTGTTTATTAGATGCAAAGTAGAGAAGATAGACTTCCAAACTTTTGTTCACTATCTTACTTTTCCCATCGAATTGAGGATGATAAGAAGAACTGTGAGACAACTGGGTACCCAAACAAGAAAATAATTTAGTACCAAATTTTCCAGTGAAAATTGGATCTCTATCGTTTACAATAATCTTCAGGTTTCCATGTAATTTTTGAACTATTTCCAAGAAGGCTGTAGCAACTGTACTTGCATTAAAAGGCTGAGAGAGTGCACAAAAGTGTGCATACTTTGTGAGTCTATCAACAACCACCATAATAACATTATTCCCTTCTGACTTGGGTAGACCTATGATAAAATCCATTGAGACTTCCTCCCAGCGTTTACAAGGTATTTCTAATGGTTGTAAAAGACCTGGGTTCTTGACTATTTCAACCTTATTTTGTTGGAAACCCAAACATTTTTCCACAAACCTTTTAACATAAGATTTAAGACATTCCCAAAAGAATTCCTTCTTGACCTCGTGGTATGTTTTTAGGATTCCTGAGCACCCACCTATAGGAGAGGTGTGTAATTCCAAAAGTATCTTTTGTTTGAGTTAGGATTTATTACATATATATAAGCGATCCTTATACCATAGTGAATCATTTTTCCACACAAAATGATCTAATACACTAGTATCCTTTTGTAGATTTTGAATGAGTGTCCACACAGATAGGTCATTATTCCATTATTCCCTTGCTACTACTACCCAATTTGGTTGTATAATTGAAATAGCACAAATTTATGCCTCAACATCCTCATCTTTTATGGAGAGTGCATCTGCCACCACATTCTGGTTCCCTTTTTTTTATAGATGATTTCAAAGTCATATCCCAACATCTTGGTTACCCATTTTTGTTTATGTTATGAAGATAGTATCTATTCCAAGAAATATTTAAGGCTATCATGATATGTTTTGACCTTGAAGTTCTTATCTATTAGGTAAGTTCATCATTGCTTAAGTGCATGTAGTATTTCCATAATTTCCTTCTCATAAATGGGTTTCTGTAAGTTCTTTCCCTTGATTGGTCAACTTTCAAAAGCAATGGGCCATCCTTCTTGCATTAGAACAACACCAATTCCATTTCCCGAGGCATCACATTCCACAATGAAATTTTTGTGAAGTTTGGTGTGGTCAAGACAAGAGCTTTGCACATTGCTTCTTTAAGTTTTTCAAATGCTTAAGTTTCCTCTAGATTCCATGAAAATGATTCCTTCTTCAATAATGTTGTTAGAGGTGGTGCTATTCTTCCATAGTTCTGAACAAACTTGTGGTAGTACCCGATTAAACCTAAGAATCCTCTAATATTCTTCATTTTTTTGGGAATCGACCAGTCCATCATGGCTTTAATTTTTTTAGGGTCTACCTTGACACCTTCATCATATACAATATGATCCAAATAATCTACCTCCTTTACCCAAAATAAACATTTGGAAGGTTTTGCATATAGTTTTTTTTTTCCTTTAGTAGTTGTAGTGCCCTGTCAACATGCTGAACATGTTATTCCCAAGACTTGCTATAGATCTATATATCATCATAAAATACTAACACAAATTTTCTAAGGAAGGGATTGAGAATGGAATTCCCAAACCTTGAAATGTGGAAGGTGCATTCGTAAGGCCAAAAGGCATGACCAGAAATTCATAATGACCTTCATGAGTTCTGAATGTTTTTTTGGGATTTATTCTTCCTTCATTCTAATATGATGATACCCTGAATGGAGATCCAACTTTGAGAAGTAAACTGCTCCATGTAGTTCATATAACAATTCATCAATGACAGGAATTGGAAACTTATCTTTAATGGTGATCTTGTTGAGCTCCTTCTTGTGTACCATTACCACTGGTGCAAAGTGAGAACTCTATCTAGGCCTAATTATTCCATCCTTTAACATTTCTTCAATCATACGTTCAATTTCACTCTTCTGGCCATAGGGGTATCTATAAGGTCTGATGCTAGGAGGACCACTTGCTGGAATTGAGTGAATAGCATGATCAAAATATAAAGTAGGTGGAAGACCTTTTGAATATATTGGAATACCTTGGAGTTCTTATCAATGACCCCTTGAAGATCCAAGGGAATAAGAGGCTTAGATGTTTGAACATCTAGTGAGAATAATTGTGCAATTACACCTTAATGTCCCTTCTTCAAGAATTTTTTCATACCATTAGATCTTATCACCTTGCTTGGATTCCCTGTGATGCTCCTTAATTCAAATTATTTTCCTTCCCAAGAAAATTTCATGAAAAGTTCTTGAAAATTAAAATCCATTATTCCCAATGACTATAACCATTGAACCCCTAAGACAACATCAACACCACCCATTGGGATATCAATAATAGGACTATTCAATACATATTCCCCCATAGAAATATTAATATTATGGCATTTCTTTGAGCAATTGATAGTTCCTCCATTTGCAATCGTTACTTGAAATTCTAGTGTTGGATATACAAAGCAATTGAGAACTTTGGTTAATTTATAATGAATGAAATTATGAGTACTATAGAATCAATCAACACCGTTACATTTTTATTTTTGATATATCCTTTGATCTTGAGAGTTTGAGGGGTGCTAATTCCAGCTAATGCATGACAAGATATGGTGGGAGTAATCTCTTCATGAATAATATCTTCTATTTCTTCAGTTGGAGATTGTTCCTATTCTTTTGCTTCTTCTTCTTCACAATCTATGTAGAATAATTTCTTCTCACCACACTTATGTCCCTTACTCTACTTGCTGTCACAATTAAAGCATAGAACTTTTTCTCTTATTTCATCCAATTTTTGAGGTGTCAACCTTTGAGGTGGGTTAAAAGAAGCAACATTATTCTCTCTATATGTGTTGGAGGTGGTTCTTCTGGTAGCCATCGCCATATTTTTACTTTCAACCTTCCTTTCCAAGATGAAATCCTTATCTAAGGATGTTGGTTCGAAGAGGTGTACCTCATGTAGGATGTTAAACTTAAAGGTTCCAATAAATATATCCAACAATTTATCATCTGGTATTCCCGCCACTTTGAGACTCAACTTTTGAAACTGTTGAATGTGCTCACTTACTGGACCCTTTTGCCTTAGATTTATCAATTGGGTAAAGAAGGAATTGCTCTTAACATCATCATGATATGATATCAATTCTTCAGTAAAAATGGACCAAGAGATAATCAAGTTCTTTTTGCATTCACAAAGCCATTGGTACCACAAAAAATTATCAGGTTCTAAATATAAAGATGCAATAGGTAGCTTTTGGAGATTTGGCACCTAATGTATATCAAAAAATTACTCCATCTGGAATATCCATGTTATGGGGTACTTTCCTTCAAAATTCCTCATGTCAATCTTGGGGAGTTGGATACCCCTTGGGGACCATCCATGGTTACTTCCATTACTAGAATAAATTCCTCTTGGAATATTATTATTGATGGAAGGTTTCGCAACATGAAAACTAATTTTATCTTCATGAGTGCCATGGAATACAACATCACCTGTAGGGATATTTTCCTTTGAATTTTGTATAAGATTAACTACATTTTTCATATTTTCCTCCATAATATTCTTCATATGTCCCATTATTTCCTCTAAATTAAGTAAATGAACCATTTTCACATACCCTTTAATCATATCTTCCAACTTGGACATGCAAAAAGATAGGTCTTCACTTTCATTGTAGGTCAGGGATGAATCCTTTGGTGGTTTGAGTAGAGTGTGATTTTTTTCACTGCCTTTTGGTGGAATTTTGAACAATATAAATATATATCACACCTTGGATTCACCTCAAATATATCCTTCTACTAAAAGTTATGCAAATTAAAAATGACATACATTTTCAAACCCTGATTTGAAGATTGATTTGCTAGTCGACCTTCCAATTGAGGTAGCCCTAAAATTTCAACCCCGTTAAGTCTAAAATATTGGTATGTGGTATCCTAATACGTCCTTTTTCCAATTCCATATGTTTCATTAAATTTGGATGTCCCAAAAAAATTGTGACAATTTTCCCAACACTTGTTATTTTTGGCATTTTTAGAAGAGCGGGAGTGTATAGCATGCCACATGTCCAATTTTTTTATTGTGATTCTAAAATTGCTATCCAATATATTGTGGTATGTATTCTTTATTATGCAACATGTCTCACTCAATTTTGATCTTTCATGCTCCAAATATAACCGTTTTTCTCAGAACACCTATTTTATACTAGTTTCTAGACTAGTCAAAACCCTAACTTCCACTAGGTATAAATCCAAAATTTTAAAGAGTCGGGATATGAAATTGAGAACATAGATATCTCGGTTTGTCCTATATGTCTCCTATGAATTTAGATGTATGAAATTTCCTAAAAAAATATTATAGCAAAAATTACAAAATGACTCATTTTGGAAGCGTCCAAGCTTTGATACCAAATGTTAAGCAACAAATTCCCCAAAAGAGCATGAAAGGAGCATAAATAGACTAGAAAGAGTAATTAGTGCCTTAATAATTAAGAAAAGAGATGAATAGAAATCCTTTTTGAGGGTCAACCTCCTTATTCAATGTACTATGTACACAAGGCAAGACAAGATTAGATGATTCAAATGAAAAGGTCTCCTTCCTATATATAGGAGATATAGGAGACAAAGAGGTACAATTGCAACTAATGGACCCAAGCCGACATAACTAATATAATAATACTAATGAAAATTACCACTAGTATACCCAATCTGACATCAATAATATGTAATGAAGCACAATACAGGGGGTAATATGCCAACATTTAGGGATTAACACATGAAGCACAATTGGAAGTAGTTGATGACACTTTGAAGCATCATGAAACTCTTTTAGCCACAAAGCCATATAGGAATTACAATTCAAGTGGTAGGGAAAATGGTGATGCCATATGTTGATAGAAATAGTATTAGGGATGTGTCTACACTAATTAGATATCTTACTATGAACTTGGTGAGATTCAATGACGGAAATACATGCAATACTTATTCATTCCTTTGAGACTTCTAAGTAATTTTCAAGAAAATAGAAGGGAGGAAGAGAGTATAATACCTCTTGAAGCTAGCCACTTGAAGAATATCCCCTTGCTTTATTATCCATGGCCTTTAGGCCTCTATTTGTAGCAGCTTGCTAGGTTCTTACCTCTAGCTTCTATCTCTAAGAACTTGGAAAACTTTGCAAAACTTTGCAAAACTTGAAATCTATCTACCAAACTTGAATTCAAACTAGATCTAAAACCTAAATTCAAACACAAATTTAGGGGGGAAATGAATTTCATCATATTGAATTGAGGAAAAGAAATACTTACAACCTTGTTGCTTGAGGTGAATACTTCCTCCTTTTCTTTGAGCCAAACCTCTCCATCCTTGACTTTGATCCTTCAAGAGATTTGTTGAAGATGATATTTCCAACCTTGAAATCCTTCTAGCATGCCTTTACTCTCACTTTTTGTCCCTTACCATGCCCCAAATGCCTTTATTTTATAGCATTGGGAAATGGGAATTCGTGATTCAACTTTCAATGTGGGATGATACCTTTTCTTGATTTTTGAATATTTTCACTCAAAAACCCACTTTTCCATTATTTTCAGGATTTTGACATTAATTTCGAGGATTTTTAGGACAATTCATACACCTTTGTTGTATTCTTTCCACTCTAGGAGTTGTAGAAGTTGGGTTTTGTCCCTTTGAGTGGTCCTAGACCTAGCCTCTTTAGGGAAACCTTTGTATTCACAAACTTCTTCCTTTGCGGAAGCGATGGTCAGATTAGAGATTGAAGCTCTCAATTGTTCCAAATTTCTAGTCTTCATGTTGTGGGAGAATGGTAAAATGTACTTCCATATTCACTTGTTAAGGGTGTTAATTTGTTGTTAACAGATATGATGCCCCCTAATGTGTGAAGTATGAAGCGAAACTAAGGGCTGAAATACATTATGTTGTATACTGATACTCTTTATTGATCAAAGCAAGGATGAAAAATTATTATCTCATGGGCGCATGATTTAGGAGAACACCTGCAAGTCAAACATATAAATTTATCAAATATACAATATCTTCCTGAGGCGGGCATACACATGCTCAACAATAAACAAGCATGGCCACAAATAATACACAGTGGATCCATGTCAAAATTATTTAAGGATCAAATCTAATCCTATCCAATCATGGATCTAACAGCAAAAGGGGACCTTAAGAAAATGGATCTACCACAAATTGTAATAAAAGTTTGAAAAAAATGCCAATTTAGGCCATTTTTAAAGGTTTTTGGAGGGAAATTCCAAATCTAAATATATCAAACCAAAATCTTCCAAATTTTTCCTAACTAGTGGTAAACTGATCCTAAAAATATTTAAAATCTTTTTGAAGGTCTGCAAGTGCAAAAATGAATCCTCCAAGTATCCCTAAAACAATGAGATCTCAAAACTAGTTGACAATTCATGCAAATCTGAACCAAGAAAGCTTGAAAAAACTTAAAAAATATTCCAAATCTGTAGCTAAAGAGGGTCCAAGGAAGGTTTAAACTCTAATCTAAGGGATTCCTCAGCGCATCCAAGAAGAAAGATAAAAAAAATTGAGACAAGAAGGAGGAACCAAGCTCCAAAAACTCAGAAAATCGGCTGACGCACCTTTGTAACTAGAACAGAGCGTTGTTGAGCCTTCAACGCACCTTGCACACAGGCAGAGTGCCTTGATGACGCCTTTTTCTAATGTGCAGGGTGTGTCTTTTGACCTTCAACGCGCCTTGCACACATACAGGGTGCGTTGGACCTGCAACTCAAGAAATACCGAGATCTAAACCTTATTTTGGAGATTTTTTACTGTTTAGGAGTTGATTAGGGCCAGATATGATCTTCTAAGGGTCTGTAAGCATGAAACATAGGTTCTATAAGAGTTTTAAGGCAATATTTAAGCAGATTTGAAAAATTGAAACACCAAAATATTCAAGAAATTTTCAAATTAAATCAAGCAGTATGGTCGCCAATCTGATAATAGCATTTAAGGTAGGGATGAATCTACATTAAACAACTATCTTACTATGAATTGGTGAGGTTCATTGTTAGAAATCCACAATTATCTAACATTCCCTAATACATTTAACCATTTAAAATTCAAATCAAACTTGGAAGAAAAACTTTAAACTCGTGAATAGAAGGGAAATTGAATTGCTTCATATTAATGCAAGGACGAAAAATACTTACTTACAATAGTGCTTGAGATGCATCCATCCTCCCTTGATTTGAGCCATCCTTATCCATCCTTGCTTTTGATGAAGATGAGCTTTTCAACCTCCAAATCTCCCCAGCATGCCTTTTCTTTCACCTTTTTCCTCCCTTACCATGCCCCAAATGCCTTTTTTTTATAGTATTGGGAAATGAGATCTCAAGTTTCATCTTTCAATGTGGGATCATCCCTTTTCTTGATTTTTTATTCTTTTTACCCAACAACCCACTTTCCACAGTATTTTTAGGCTTTTATCATAACCTTAGCATTCTCAAGTGCAACTGATGCAATCTTATGCATTTCTTTTCACTATTGATTGGTGGAGACTAGATTTGAGCCTTCAATTGAGCAATTCAATCACTGAACCATGTCTCTTTAGGATCCTTGTTTCTTCACTCAATCCTTCTGATCATGGAAGTAGTGATTAGATAAGAGAGGATTGTTCTCTTATGTACTTGTCTTATGTCTTCATGTTGCGGGAGCATAATAAAGTGTGCTTCTACCTTTCAATTTGTCAAGGGTGTTAATTTGATTGTTAATAACCTTTTCCAACAACAACTTCTTGTCTTCGACCATATATCTCACAAAGTGGTAGTGCACATCAATATGCTTCATTTTAGCATTATAAGCAAGGTTCTTTCCAAAAAGATTGCACTCCAAAAGACATTATCCATACTAGAAGAAAATTGAAGCATGGAAATGATATTTACCTGTTTAGGGATTGTCCCTTCAACCAATAAGAATTTCCTTCCCAAAGAGAAATAGGCTCGCTTAAGGATGCCTTTGGCCTTCTATCATGCTCAGAAATAATGACTCTATAACTCTTTAGATCATATCTAGGATTCAGTCTCTCTTTGCCCCCCTCTTACTTCCCAATAATCACATGAAGTTGTACATACAAATGATGGAGAAGTAATGACCATAACTATTACCGAGCTAGAAAACTAAAAGTCATATCAATTAACAATGCATTTCATAAAACCCTAATAGGAAAAAATTGTCCTATGGAGTTTAATTACATGAAACAATATGTTAGTTACATAACATGTAATTCTATGGAATTGCATACACGTTATTATATCTAAGTCACCTTTTTCCTTAATTCTAAACATTCATATTTAACCCAATTAGTCAAAATGCATGTTTCCCTTCAAAAACCAATTTTTCAATTTGAAAATAAGGCATGAGAAAAAATAATTTTCCTTAAACAAATTCATAGAGTACATGGGGTGTTATGGTCAAAATGAAACCTTTTTCCCAAATCCTTATCAATGTTTAACAAGTTGACATAACCAAAGGAATTTAACCATTTTCCATGTGAATGTTATTCATCTACCAACTTGGCTTCTAACCATGATTTTACCAAAATTAACTAGCTTGATTGAAATGCATTACTAACCTTCGTTACAAGGGCAATTTGAATGATTCAAATTGGATTAATTTTTTTGATTTGTTAACACATATTTAACCTACATGGACTAAGATTTTTTACTAGTTAGCTCATAAGTTTTGCCCTAAAATTGTCTTACTTCTAAATTTTTTAGCAAAATTATTTTATATTAGCTGACCCTTCCCTATAATAAAAAATAATGTTTCCAAAACCATGTGATAATATAGATAATAAGAAAAAAACATATTTTGACAACAAAAAAAAAATTGACATTCTTTCATTAATTATCTTACTGAAATATGATACATGGTAAAATTGGGTAAAATGTTATGCAATTTGTTTGTGCAGTACTAGTTTGGACTATAGATTAGTTGTCAAGAAAGAAATACATTTACTTATATTGTTATTTAATTATTGAATTTACTTAAATGCTTAAATATAGTTGAGTTATTTGTTTGATAAAAAAAGAGAGCCTTAGCAAGTAAAACCCTCTTTACCAACTATGTTAGTTGAGGTTATTATACACATAATGACCATTAACATGCTAATAACCTAACACATTATAACCCCTAAAATGTAACCTTGAATTTTTATATACCAACTCCCTAACACCTAATGCACCACCCCCAACCCCAACCATCAAACAAATTATCTTACCTTTTCATCTCATTAAACACTGCCCCTAGCCTTCCCATAACCATTTGACTTGTCACGTGAAGGTATTCTTTTGTGACATCATGTATTGTGTTGTGGCGATCATTACTTTGTTGCCCTTGTTTTGATCATCATGACAAAAGAACATTCACCATAAATCCAAAAATCTAATGACTATCACATACGCATGTCAAAAACTCAATACTTACTATATATATATAAACTCCTAAAATGATATAAAAGAAGGTAATGATAACAAACTTAATTAGACCCTTGCAAAATAATGTAAAAAAAATTAATATGTCAATCCTTAAATGATCACCATCAAAATTGCCTTTGATGAGAGTATTTTAAAATCATCATTATAAATTTCTTTAATGGCGATCCTTTAAGGCTTATTACAACCCTGATCGTTGTTGATGTTCAATTTTAGAGTGGTAAAACATTGAAATGATTCGCTCAAAGTGTGCCAAATCCAATGCTTTATCATGACATGCCTATTTTTTAGGCCAAGAAAATAAGCAATCCAACATTATCATTTTCAATCTTCTACACGTTTCTCTATTATTCTCCTTTGTGCAACATGGTTAGTGTTTTTTTTAAGCTAGATGTAGGTTTTTCTATTATTGATAAAAATACATTCAGTACAAAAAAAAATGCATATAGATACCTTGCCACAGGAGAACCTAGGTTATCTACTGAAAAGTTTCAGCTGGGCTCTAAGATAGGGAGTCAAAATTTATCACAAGTACATATGGGTCCTTTTTAGATGGAAGTTCCGACGTTTGGTAAAATTTCGTTGAAGAGAGGTCATCAATATTTTCATCGTAAGGAAAAAAAATTGGAGTTTCCTCGTAAGACCGATGGAAGTTGGGAAGTCAAAATTATGACATCAATTGTTTGACATTTGTCAGCGTAAGAGAAACAACCTCTCTTCGACGAAATTTTAGCAAAACGTCAGAACTTCCGTAAAAAAAAGGACCCATATGTACTAGTGTATAAAATTAAACCAGAGCGGGGAATCCTTTCCTACAAAGGGAAACTAGACCCCCCCCCCCCTCTTAGATGTCTTAACAACATAACTTTTAGCCATAAAAAAAAAAAAAGTAATTGATAAGACCAAAAATATTGACCGTCTTCAAAGACATAGAATTAGAGGACGAAAACTAGACATAGTTAAACCTACGAAATTGCTTCAATTATATCATGAGGTCAATCCCACACCTACAAAGGAGTATTGGCAACATCAACCAGAGTGTCAAACTTGACATGAATATTGTTGATGTCATTTCGAATGGCAGTTGTAACCCGGTGAATGCTTGCTTGGGTTTGGTAACGCTCCATCAGGAATCTGCTAAGGATAATTTTCAAAATCTAGTAAGGATCTAGACCATAAATATGTTCTGTAGCCCTAGTCATTATCTTAGGCAAACTTGCTAGTTTGGTATCCTAAGCCTCATTTGGGTGAAATCGGATATTTGCTAAGAAGCTCACCTTTTCCTGCTCGATATTAAATCGAATGTGCCATGGAATTTCCTTGGGAAACCATCGTTCCAACATATTCTTCCTTGTGTCTCCCCTTTGACAACTGTTATCTCGTTGACGTGCCATAGCCAAATTTTTTGTAACACATACCAAAACTGTTCCAAATCCAAGCAGAATGAGCCAGAAGAGGGACAAGCATCACCCAGTCATGACCAAATATATCCACAAACCCACACTTAGCCAAGGAATTCGCATAAACCACGGTGAAAAATCAATTAAGGAGCTCATGATTGAGCTTGGATCTAATGTACACCCTATATTGTGATTATAGGTCAATTCTATCGTCTGCCATTAATGCTAGGATTGCATGATAACATAGGTGGAGTAAAATAGGGGAGGCAGGAGGGGGAGGGGTTCTCACTAACCCCGATGGACAATTGATATTCACCTATTCTTGGAACTTAGGAGTGGAATCCAACAACATGGCAGAAGCCCTGGCCCTTTGGCAAGGCCTTAACCAAGCTCTTCTTCATGGCGTACAGCAAGCAACTGTTGTAGAGGACTCCAGGATGATTATCCAATGCATTAACACTATGAATTTACCTGCATCCATGCGACTTCGTCAGGTTCTCCAAAGAATTGCTCAGCTAATACCTCTCTTCCAGGACATCGAATTTTTCCACGTCCTGCGGAAGAACAATGAACAGGCTGACAAAGCAGCCAATGAAGCTATTAATTTAAGGAAAGGATTTTTAAAAGTTAATGAAGGATTCAATAGGGTCCCCATCCCGTAATAACGTTCCAATGGGCTTTTGGCATGGAAATAGCAAAACACGTGAGGGCTGCTGGCTTAGGACATCGGGCACCTGGCGCCTTCATGGACGGATGGACTCCATGCGGGGGTGCGATGTGTCCCCAAACGAGGACACCTTCCTCCTCTTCAGCTCCCGTTATCTCCCCCTCTCCATCGCACGTTCCTCTTCAGCTGGGGTGACGGCATCTTCGACTAACCTGATGATGGCTTGTACCAGACGCCGTACCAGGGATCATGGCATTCAATGGAGAAAGATCTGCTCGACTCCTCTCGATCACCAGGACGTCTCCAAACGCGGGGATTTGCGGCCCTCAACCCAGCTCAGACTGTACGCCATTGCCACAGGGGATTTCAAGGCCAGTTTTAATAATGATACCTCGCTGGTGCAGGATTCACCGGAGTTAACTGATCTCGAAAGTACGAGCCGTTATTTAAGAGACGGTACGAATCTGGGTAAGGGAGCAAGCCGGAACTGGCTGAAGGATACGGGTACATGTGATGAGTTAATGGAAATGATGTCGAATTCATGGTATGAAGTGGACATCAGTTTTAAAAACGGCAACCCCTGCTCCGGCTCAAAACGGCTCACCACCCTAGCTTTAGACTCTACAGGAAGGAAGAAGCTAACTTCATACGAATTGTGTCATCCGGTTGGCATCTGGTCCCAGCTTTCCATGGCAAATACAGAAGACTCGGCTGCGTCTTCCCCCGACCCATTGTTGGAATTAGAGGCGGAAATTAGGGTGCTCCGTCGCCGAGTAAGAAGGCAGGGAGAGTTTATGAATCGTATGGACGCTCAAGGAGGAAGACGACTGGACAGGCTGGATGAAGAAGTTGGAAGCAATCGTGAAGAGTTTGAGCTAGCTCTGGAGACCCTGGAAATGGAAATTATGGCCGCCATAGATAACCTGGACCAAAGGCTGCAGAACCTGGAGCTTGCGATGGAGAATTATCGTGGAACTGGGAACCCAAGCTCGAGCAAGAATCCGCCAAAGGCAAGCCAGTCTGCTGGAGCTCGTCATCGTTAATTGCTAGGTTCTTTTTGTTTAACTGGTTTCGTTTGTAATCAACCTCTGTTTTCTTGTTTTCTTTAAAAAAGTCCTGATTAGTTACAGGCATATGTAATTATGGGCAGCATGGCTGACAGAACTGCTTTCATTTTGGCTTGTAAAACTTTGAGTGGCTCTGCCACAGATCTTTAATTTAAATCCTTTAACCGTTTCTGTCAAAAAAAAACATAGGTGGAGTAAAATGAACCTCCCACAACTAAACCCCATTAATGTCGATGCATTCTGACTCCGACACGTCCCTCTTCCTCACATTTAAACAATATGCTTACTATGACACCTCCACCATTCGCATTGACACCTAGCCCCTCCATGCACCAAGCATAAGGATGTTATTGATCTCCCTTCTCACCTCATCTAGGGAACTTGGTTACTTGAGAAATAAGCAACAAATTTTATTTTTTTTGGCTTAGGGAGCATGCCCTTTGTATTATATTTAAAGGAAAAGGTAATTCATCTCATGCTAACTATATCAACACTTCCATTATTTACATTTTAATTAAGCTTTTTTTTTTCTAGGAAAAAAAATCATATTCATTCATCATAAAGAGTTCTGAATACATTCCTCAGGTATTGCAACAGCACTATATAAAGATTCTATAGACTACTACTACTGAAACTTTTCAGCCATAATAAAATTTTACAAAAGACTATGAGAAGTCTGCTTATACTTAATCTGCTTCATGTTTTTTGCTATTGACCTAACATCGATTTTTCTTTACAAAAAGACTTAGGTAACTAATAAAAATATAACCGTTCTTAATACAGTTAATACAAAAAAGAGTCCAGCCTGCTATTCCTTTCCTCCAATGTATCTTGACTGTTAGATTGAATTTTGCAATTACCCGCTCCTTCAAGATGACCAGCTTTAGATAGTCCATTTGCACTGTTGTTTTGTTCTCTGAATATGTGAACAAAATCCACCTTCCTAAACTTTTGTGCCATAAGATCAACCCAAAGGCCAAGGTTTTGCAGAGTGTGATTTTGAAAGTTGATTTCCTTATTCGTTCTTTTTATCCACAATTCGAAGTCTCCATAAACTCTAAGATCTACCACTGATTGATCTTCCGCCAATTTCAGGAGTAATAAAAGGGCAAGTCCTTCTGCTCGATTATTTGTGCCTTCTCCTCCATTTTCCTGAAAAGACACTTCCTTACCTTGATGGGATATGTGTCCTCCCAAACCACATCCATTGTTCGCACAAGCTCCATCAAAGAAACCTACTAAATCTCCTTCACCATGGTTCATCAATTTCATAACTCTAACCTTAGCTTTCTGATCATGACCCTTGAAGAATTTAAAAGTAGAAAGAATTTGAGTTGTAACTACGAAGCTAGGTATTAGCTTATCTTCAAATATTGCAATATTTCGAGCCACCCAAACCTGTCAGATCACCAAAAAGAGAATACATCTCATATTTTTTAGCTTCTTTTCCCCAAACCAGAATTTCAACATACCTTCAATACTGTCTACTTCCTTCAACTTTCCCAACTGAAGCTTTTCCATTACCTTTGTCCAAACCTGTCTAATAAATGGGCATAAAAGAAATAAATGCTCAGCATCTTCGTCTTCATTCCTACAGAGACTGCAGCGTCCTGGACTTGCCAGATTCCTTCTTTTCAGTTTGTCCCAAGTAAGCACTTTACCTTTGATTAACAGCCAAACCAAGATCTTACTTTTATGTGGTGCTAATGATTTCCATAACAGAGAGCCCCACCACGGTTTTTCCATTATTCTATGATTAATAATTGCTTCATACGCTGCTTTTACTGTAAAATTTCCCCCTTCCTCTATACCCTGCCAACATAGTACATCCGATTCCTCCCTCAATCTGATGAAACCCTTCCTCATTTCTTCTGTCCATTCAGTCCAAATTTCCACCCATCCAGCCGGAATCATCAATGTCTCCGCTGATAGCCCGTTTTAATTAAGCTATCAATATTGTCATCATCTTACACATCATTGTTGAGTTTTTTATATTGAACATGTAATTGAAGATGTTTTCATAAATATTTCTTTATGGATGTATTTAGAATATTAATGTTAAGATGGATATATTTTTTAAATAAATTAATTTGATAGATTAATTTGAATAAATAGATGTTATAAACTTTAAATAAAAAGTTTATGATCAAATCACCAAGCTAATTACTTTTAAAATGTACTTCATATTATGGACTTTACTCAATATCTATAAGTCAAGCGAACTAAACTTTGTTAACCATAAACTATTTTGAAAAGAAAAAAATCTTAAACTATTTTAAATAATAAATTTAACTAAAAAAATAAAAAATATATATATATAAAGACATCTTCGAGAAAGAAAGAAAAAAATCCTAAACTATTTAGGATAACAAATTTAAATTTAAAAATAAAAAATAATGAATAGCCATCTTATTGAAAGATTCTTGAATGGATAGAAATGATTGAAGGAGAATCTCTAACTTGGGGAAAGAAAAAAGCTTTATGATTTATTGACGAGATTGTTTCAACATACTTTGCATGTGTTCCGCTTTTGAGGCTTAGACTCAACCAACTTAAATGATTACTATGAGATGGCGTGGGTTCCATAATCACGACAAACTAATCTTGGGAAGTATGTCGTATTATCTTCATACTTGAGAAAGCATCCATTTTTTGTATTAATTAATAAAATATTATTTCCCTTGCTTGCACATATTTTCATTTGCATGTAGTTAACTAAGTTCATATCAAGTGCCATTTAAGTGGGGAAATTATAATAATGGAATATGTGTTCATCACTATATAACCTTTTACCAATGAAATAAGCTTTATCATATATTTTGTTTTTTTCCTAGTAGCATATTATCTATGATATCATATATTTTGTTTTTTTCCTAGTAGCATATTATCTATGATACTTTTGGATTGTTATTATGTAACAACCAATATTATAATTTGATGTTTTAAATAAATAATAAAAAATAAATAAAAATTTGTAAATTAACACTTCATTGATATCAAGAAAATACTAAAAAGCTATAATTATACATATAGATGATAAATATGATAATTATATTTGGTTCCAAAAAATAAAAAGACACTTTTATGTTTAAGGGATTGGTTTGACAAGAAATAATAAGTACATGTGTTTGTAATTTTGCAAGGACTTCAACTCTTAGTTAGAATCTCGAACGTATATGAAAAATTATAGTAGTTTGGACTCCTTTTTTATTATTAATGCAATAAGGAAAAGGTAATATCTCTTCTCTGGTTATCTCTAAAACTCTCCAAAAAGCAAAGTTGAAAAATAAGAATTTTTAATTAAAAGGTGATGATATGGTAAATAAGGAGTCTGATATAACTTTCACTAAAAATCAATGAGCTCGTGACTCCCTTCCTTTAGCTTGTGCCATGCATATGGCACTTGGGAAGTCTCTTTAGTGGTATTTCTCCTGTTCACCCAATAAAACTTTCATTCAACTTGGTTTGTATAGTAATCGCTTTTTCTCGTTGGATGTTAGCTTGTCCATATTGTTGTATAATGGAAGTGAACTTGCTAGAGGCATGTCATGGGGTTGGTCCAACCTATACTTTATTTATGAACTTTGGTAAGACTTAGAACAAAAAATCAGAGAGGGTCTTTTAATAGTGCTATACCTAGTAGTGGCATTTTCTTTACAATTTTTCTAGAATGTAAAAGTATTGCTTCTGTTACAGATAGTTTTTGTTCTGCACAAATATCATCAATGAAGCATTCATATTGTTTGCTCTACCTTGAAAAAGAATTCAAAGAAATTTGTAAGGGTTTAAGGATCTATTCAAGGAACTCAAAGAATGCCCTTTACTACATCTCATGTATTTTTTCAAGCTCATGGTTGTAAAGTGAGACTGAACCAAAAGGTTGAACATCACATAGGGGAGAGAATGGATGCTTGAGACATCCATATACATATTTATCAACTACAAGCTTGGGAAGTAATCACTCTCATATACATAAGCAGTCTCCATAAGAAGATGAAGTATTTTGAAGAAGCCTTGAATGTGGCAACCATTGCCATTGAAAATCTCTCAACGTGCAAGAATTGGCTCTACTAGCTCCAGTTGTGGTGCCCCACTTGGTCATATATCTTGAAAAAGCCATATCCTCCACCATTGTGGAGTTAGTAGTAAGTGTCAACCCTAGACCTTGAATCTAGATACCTAGTTTTCCTATGATTTTGTCATTATATATCTCATCCAATATGTAGAGTGATATGCAGGTCAAATTTTAGGTAGAAAGACATGTTTATATTTCTTAGGGTATTTTTATAGACAATGTTTTCAAAAGACATTTAAATTTAGATATGTGTACTATTTTTTGTTTTTTACATAGTTATATGGATAGAACCACAACCCTTTTAAATCAATACACTAGTTGCCCTTTTAAATCAATACACTAGTTGTTTCCATAAAAAGAATAAAAATAAATAAATATTAAGGTAATTGCATTAAAGGATAAGAAAAATGCTGGAAACATGAAAAAAAATTGAAAAAAAAGTTTAAAAACATAAAGGAAAAGCAATTTTTACCATGAATCCACTTTTGTTTTTTATTAAAATTTTAAACATGATAAATAAGGAAATGCTAGTTAACACATAAAAATATTGTAGAGAAGGAAATTATACAATGAAACCCGTTATATATTAGTTATTGAAATATGAAAATACTGTAAAATGTGAAGCAGTACAAACTAGATAGAATGGTAGTAGTTTGTGTATAAAGAGAGAGGTTTGAGCTATGTTTGATTGCAAGTATACCATTATGATAGGATGAAAATGTCCTTTTAACATAAAGTTCTGAACCCTAAGAAGCATAAACCCTAAATATCCAAAACCCTAACCATAAGAGATGAAATCAAAAAAGAGGAATGTGGTCCCCTAGGATTCTAGTTGGTACGCCAATTTCTTGGGGCCACAACTTCCAGATACAAACTCTACTTTAAGTGTGCAATATTTCACAGGAAATATATCAATGAGAATACAATTTTGATCAATGCTCATGCAATCGCATTGCACCCCTAAGTTGTCACAGAGCCAAGAAACATTGTTTAGGACCTCAAAAATGTGTCGAAAGTTCAAGACCTAAAAAGTTATAAAAAAAATGCCAAGATGGAGAACCGTTCTGATAGAGGAAAAGGTGGTGGCCACCAATATCCACTTACATCAACCATCCCCTAGTATGAATAAATGATCCCTATTGTTTCAATTTTCTCCATCATATGGGGAAAATTCTATTGAATATGACTTCTAGTGAGCCACTTGCCTTGGTGAAGAAATTTTCTTGCTTTGACAACTTGATAGAGTTGTATGTTTTGTTGGCAGGTGCTCCTCATCTAGATGTCCATGATCCAATTTATTGTAGTTATTTCAATACAATCAAGGTTAATTTATATAGAATCCATGTGCTCAACCACCTTTCAGGTTTCCAATAGAGATGGAAAATATGGTTGAAGCAACTCCACATTAAATGCTAGGTGCAAGCCAAGGAAAAGGGGAATACTCAATTCGAAAGCATTCTCACCCATAGTTTTTTTTATGTTGTAAGGCCCATATTAAAGTGGTATAAGCTTCCTATGGGGCCTGTGAGGTGCTCTTTCTACAAATGCATCCATACCATATCACCAACCTAAAACTTTTGTGGAACCCTATGATGGTAATGTCATTGCTTGTACTTGGCATTGGTTTTCTGCAACATATCATGAACTATTATTAGATGTGATGGATATGTTCAAAAAAATTGTCTACTCTATTTGACGCAGCTTGAGCATGGGAGTACTCTTCTAGTGTAGATGCATTGGGCAGAGCTATGTCAATGGGGGTCGATGTATTGAACCCAAAGCACACTTGAAAATGATTGTGGTCAATAGAGATGTGGAGGGATCTGTTGTATCCTGGTTGAACCTATGGATGACACTCATCCCATGTACATGGATGCTTGGAGTTGTACATTCAAAGGATATGCACAATCCTCATGTCGAGCAATTCTATTTTTCCATTTATTTGGGAGTGGAAGGCAGTCAATTTGGTGTCCATGAAATACCTTATCTATATTAGAACCTACTAATGAACCTATTCTCCCAATTTGAACTAATGGTCTATTGTAGTCCAAAATGAACCCAAACACACTCAAAGAAGAGCATAGTAGTGGATTCTGCTATTATACTCTTCTTGCAAGCTACCAAAATGACCACCTTATAGAACTGATCGACAACCACAAAGACACAATCATTACCATGCTTGGTGGAGGGTAGAGATGGCATATAATCCATGGAGACTAATTCCTAAGGCTTGTATGGGTTAGGTAAAGGAGTGTACAACCCCTACTTCTTAATGGTAGGTTTAGCAATAGCATAGGTGGTGTGCACATTTGGATATACGTGTGAATGCCATGTTGGAGCTTTGGTTAGTAGAAATACTTCTACAATATTATCTTTTTCTTCGAAAATTCTCTTGAAATTATTAATGTCTTTTGGGATACGAAAACATTTAGCCAAATGGAATATTTATTGTGAAAATATATTTTATTGATCATATAACTTAAATAATAATTTGTTGCTTTTCAAATACGATAACATTTAGTCTTGGTGAAAATTTTATGAATACTTGTTTCTTTTGAATATGTGGATGATTGTGATAGCAAATGCTATGAAGTTTATGTTAATGAATATGATTTTACAATAGTTGTAGATTATTTTATTGAATTAATTATAAAATATATACACTTTTAGCTCGATATTTTTTTTTTATTAATCAATTAGGAATGATCGATCTATTACAACATAGAGTACAAACTTTTATAAAAGATGGAGGCTTTGAAACAAAAATCCTCCACACATGAGCTCAAAGAAATGTGTCAAAATATACAATTTTTATTTTAAATACTATGAAAAAACATAGTTACAATAGAATTGACAATCCCTTATGTTCTAAAGGAGTTTATACAAACCAATTAAGAAATTGTTGATTCATTAAACTTACTTTAAAGATATCATAAATATTTCACCCTTGGATAGCTTAGAATCCATTACATGTGAATTTCCTCATATTTCAATGTGTCATGATGCCCCCCTTTAGTCAATTTTACCGTTTTTTATCAGGGCATTATTTTTTCATTTTCATCTTTTTCATTTTTGCTCTTGATCTTTCCTTGTCGTTTTTTTTTAACTTTTTATTTTATTTTTTTTCATTAAAATTATAATCTCCTTCCAAACCTTAATAATTTTCATCTAATTTTGTAATCTTATTATTTTAATTAATTTTTTCATTTTCCATTAAAATTTAACATTATTTATAATAAAATTTTATTTTGTTTTTTAATTACTCATTACCAATTACATTATCTAGTTGATCAATAAAATTTTAACTTTATTTATTATATAGTTAATTATTTTAATCTTATTTTTAATTATATTAATAACTTTTTTTAAATCAAATAATTAATTAATATTATTTTATACTTCTTTTTTCATTAAATTCTTCATTTTCTAATTTTATTAAAAGTTCTCAAATAAAAATAAAAAAACTCTTCTCTATTTATTATTCGGCTCATTATTTCATTCCTTATCTTTTTCTTATTATTATTATTTTATGATTTTATAAATGTTTACCCATAAAATGTTATTCATTCCCTCTCCCTTATTTATTTTTAATTAATTTACCTTTTTTAATAAAACTTTATAATAACATTTTTTTTAATTTTTATATTTTAATTTTATTAATTCTTTTCTTTTTCATTTTCAAAATTAATTTTTAAATAATTTTTTTATAATTTTAATCTTATTAATTGTATCTTTTATACTTTATTAATTTAATTTATTTTCCCATTTTTCATGGATTTCTTTCCTCCTTTCTTGTTTTTTCTTTTGGTTTATCTCTAAAACTTATATCACAATACTTTATATATTCAACTTTACTCTTTTTTAATCTCACAAGTTCTCCAAGATGAGTGGAGTATCCGTTCAAAATGTTAGTTTCATAAACAAAATAAAAATTAAAAAAAACAATAATTACAATGTCTAACCACTATAAAAACATTTATACTCAAATCATAAATTTGTAAAAATTAAATCAATAAATTGTAGATCCAAATAATTTTAATAATTTTATTCCATTTTTTAAAAATATTATAACTCAGAGTGAAAAATAGATAAAACACATCAAAGTAAGATCATTTGAATTTAGTGTTACCTTCATCTCCCTTGTCCATAAAGTGTTGGAGACCTTCGCAATACATAAGTTCTGGCACATTTATTTATGGAACATTATTTATAATACACTTTTTAAAGTTATGGAAAACCATATTCAGATCTTTTTGCACTTCATAATCTCCCCCGTAAAAAGTTACTTTTACTCCAAAAGTTGCCTACGTCTTATATATTATTTTCATAATCCAGAAAGTTATTCATTCTTTTCATCTCAAATTGGATATGTCTAAATCTTATCATCACTAAAATTAAAATCTTTTGTATGGTACCCTTACTTGTTCTTGGTTGATGGGAAATGGGTAACTAGTCACATCTCTAACCCATTCATCTTAAACTTATACCGCCTTTCCCATCTTCAATTTATTGACGATAATATATTTATATAGGAGGCCTCTAGGCTTGAATTTATGTTTATCGATGATAATATATTTATAGAGTAGGCCTCTAGGCATGAAGTTATGTGAGTGTGTATTCATATATAAATATATTTATGTTTATCGATGATAATATATTTATAGAGTAGGCCTCTAGGCATGAAGTTATGTGAGTGTGTATTTATAAATAAATATTGTTGGTTTCTTTGTTTTTGGAAATGATTGTAAATGGTGGAAGGAAGTGTGGGGGTAAAGGAGTGGAAGTTGTGGAAGTTCCTAATAACCGCAATGATTTTGGACCCACTCTTCCAAGTATATAAAGAAGCAAGAGGGAAGCGAAAGAGGGAGACATAAGAGATAGAAGAAGGAGATGGTTAAAGAGGAAGAGGAGCAGAGAAACAAATTCAGACAAAGGAGAAGACGTAGAACAAATCCCGATTTGATGTAATTGGGAAAATGGTTCTTTGTTCTCTATGATGCCACGATGTGTAATTCCGCGGACAATGTAAGTCTGTAGAGCCACAGATCTATCATGTAATGAAATCTATCAATAATGGAAATGGAGGAATCCTCCCTCCTCATAATTTTATGCATATGGATGATTCTATTTATTGTGTAATGGATAGAATGTGTATTTGTTTCTTATATGCATATTATGATTAATATATCTCGGTTATAATAGTATAATGATAAATACTCTTGCGGTATGAAGAACCCTCACAGATGCATCTTTGCAGTTAACACTCCTTATCACACACAGTTCTTGGTTGTGCTTTGGGTGAGACCTTCTCCTTCGAGGGATTGAAAATGCCAGCACACTAGACTACTTAGGTTCCTTTTGTTGGCCCCTGCACAAGAACTCGATCTCTAATTTTGTGCCAACAAATGGTTCCGTTGTTGGGACCTAGTTTTTAAGAGGACACTATTAATTGTATGGATACGCAAGTGATGACGATCCAACTTCAATTATGGTGGGATAAAAAGTTTGAATATTTCATAATACAAGAATCTGAGTTAAGAGGGTGGGAAGCGTCAAGACTTAGACAATATACTATCTACAGAGGACCACCACTAGATCAATACAAAATATTGTGGATCAAAATTCTTGTAGTGCTCACAGAGTGGTTGCAAAGACTCGTAGAAGAACCTGAATATCACAGCTGACAAAGGAGTATTGCTCAGTGGACTTGAAGGGTTAACACATGGGGGGATTCCTTTACTAAGGACCCCTTGAATAGTTTGTCGGTGACCTACTAATACCTCTTTTTTAACTTCAACTTTTGCACCATTTAAGTATGAACTCCTCCCTCAAGATTCCTGAGAGGAAATTCCTTGAGAAGAATTTAGAGTTCAACAACGTGAATTCCCCAAAGAAACTTTCATTTGTGAACAAGTTTGATATCTTATAGAGAAAGAGGGAGACGAGTATGATCTATTAGAGGCCCCATCCTTTATGGACATGGAGGGTGATTTGGAAACAATTTCCTTTTACTCTTTCAACTGAGTAGGTGAGGGGGTTCTGATATTCACAAGAACAATAATAGGAACAAGAGAAAAAAGGATAAAGTTTTCCTCCCTGAAATTAGAAATAGGTTGTTTCCCATTAGAGAATTTAGGAACATATGGGGGAAGAAGTCACCCCTTAAGATGAAAGAATATTTGTTTCCAAGATATTTATTTTTGGTTGTAGTTTTTCAATGACTTTTGCAAGTTCTACATTTATTCTTTCATGAAATTTTTTGAGCATATATTTCTCTTTATCCTTCTCCTCCACTTCCCTTTTCCCTTTTTGGATTTTAATTAAGGAGTCCTCCCAAAAATAAAAATGGCTCATGATCATGTTTGTTCCTCTAATCTTATTAGATTTATTTTAGAGGAGATAATTGATCTTCAAGTGACCATGAGATCTGTAGTGCGATGATACGAAAGGAACATTTTTATAATCCAGGCCTTGAATAAAATGATAATATTCTAGCATGAATTCTTCCTATGAGAGATTTTTTTATTATATTGTATTACCTTGTCCCTGAAGAGAGTCAGGTCCATGGTAGCCTTCATCTTTGTAGCATGTTGCTTGATGAAACTAGATTTCTGATACCGATTCCATTTGATAATTCTAGGATAGGGGGTTTTCCCTTAAGGAGTGTGAGGGGGATGATCCACAGGTAAGGAGGGTTTTGTCATCGGTGGGGTCTTCTTTGACTGTGAATCAATACCACTGATCGGGGAAGATCCAAGGAGATGCTTATGGTGTGAGATAAGTTTTGGGTTGGGGAGGAGTGCAAGGGAGCAATGGATATGTAGGGTATACCTTCAGATGTGGACTTAGAAGAATCCATGGCTTTGAATAGACTGAAATCATGACTAGAGTTGGGCAAGGACAAACCAAAGTACATTGATTATCAAAAACTGTGAGAGTGGGATGCTCAGATAATTAAGGGTCAATATGTGTGGAAACCCCATGAAACCCGTTGTCCACATTCGAGACGCTCATTGCTCCAATCACGTGTGTGTGTGTGTGTGTGTGTGTGTGCGCGCGCGCGCGCGTGTGTGCGTGTGCGTGTGTGCGCGCGCATGTGCGTGCGTGTGTATGATTTAATAGATGTTTAATGTCTAATATCTTTAAAAGATAAAAACAAGTTAATTACAAGTGATGTAAGAAAAAAAAATTAATGCACTTTTTTTTATGCAAAGTGATGATTAGTACAATTAAATTTAACTATGTTAGTCCAAATGCTAAACCACCTTGGGAATTTTGAAGATTGAAAAGACAATGAAAATATAATTTTGTTTTATCTTTGAATTAAAATTGTGATTAAAAAAAAAGTCTTAACAAATAATTTTTTTAATAACACAAAATGAAAGATGTTGATGTATATGTAACTTCGGAATGTATTTCACATATATGTATATTGTATTCCTATAGAGATGGTATTATTCCTCTATAAGGAAGTGTCGTCATTTATATTGTATGTGTCGTAACTTATACTTGATGGGTTATTAGACAACCTTATTTGGGGTCGGCCCTGTATAAGTCATGTGGGTCAAAGGGTTATTAGACCACCCTATTGGGGGTCGGCCCACTCAGCATTATGTTATGTGGTAAAGTTCGAGCCTACATGAGTTAGGTAAAAAGGCAAGTCAAGTCAAGTATAAATAGAGTGAGGGAGGCACTCTATTTGCTCACTCACTTCTCACACATGCACTCAAGGAGGAGTGGCGCACTTATGGAGGAGGAGGATCTGCTGCTAGGTTATGGCTATCTCTCTTGGTTGGTTGTATCATTGCTCTATCTATCTCTGAGGAAGTTATTAGGGTTTTTCACCTTTATGGTTTTCCCCAAGTAAATCTTTGTGTCTCTTGTGTGCTTGCATTATTGTCTCCATGATTGATATGCTGTAGATGTGCTGTACATGTTGTTCTCTCAGTTAAGATCCTAGATCATATTGAAGTAAATTCAGAAAATTTAACATGGTATCAGAGCTAGCCTGAAAGAAGGCATGATATGGCATGTATGACACTTGTTGCACTTACGATGCTAGGGCTTGATATAGCAAAAACCGGTCATCATAGAACTTTCGCTATAAATCCGTTTTGGCGAAGTTTTCGGATCTGAAATTGTTACAGGACTAAGACTAAATCTCCAGGTACCTTGTGTCCAAAGGAAAACCTCTAATTCATTGTACTTTGTGATTTATGATCTGTACAATATAGGGTTTCTGCCTCTTCCAGATCTGAGTCAAAATCAGGTGACCTTGGGAAAAAGGTCATATCTTGGGCTAGGAAGCTCCAAATGAAATTTCGTAAAAAGTGACAGGTAGTACACAGTCTGTACTATCTCAGAAAAATTTTTCAGAGGCCGAAGTTGAACCAGTGACACGTGGCACGCCGTAAAAGTTTGCTCTCCTGTATTTTCCCATAAACAGGTCACGTTGCGACACTTGGAATAACTATCTCTCAGAGAATCCAATTGAGGTCAGACCTGTCAAGATGGAAAGGTAACAGGCCGAGCTATCTCAGAAAATGTTTTCAGAGGCCTAAGTTGAAACAGTGACACGTGGCACGCCGTACAAGTTCGCTCTCCTGTATTATCCCAAAATAGGTCACGTTGCGACATTTGGCATAAATCTCTCTCAGAGAATCCAATTGAGGTCAGACCTGTCAGGATGGAAAGAGAACAGGTCAGGCTATCTCAGGAAACTTTTTCAGACCCTGTGGATCGAAAAGTTTGGAGTTACACCAGAAACAATCAGGTACATATTTCTGTCAAAACAAAATTATTTTTGAAGTACCTTCATTCATGGCTTCCGGAAATTAGGGCCTCATAGAAAGTTGGAATTTTTGTAATCCGAGACCACGGCTGGATGCTACTCATCAAAATAGAAATTTAGAGACCAAGATCAGAATTTTTGGTTGGGAAGAAGGCCGAGCTTGATTAGACCCTAGTTCGGGACTTTGATCAGAAAAGTGGAAAATTGGGGCTTCTATAAAAATGGGAATTTTTGAAATCTGTGACCATGGCTGGAAGCTCCTCAGAAAAATAGAAGCTTAGAGCTTTGGATCAAACATTTTGATTGGGTAGAAAAGTGGGCTTCATCAAACCTTAGTTTAGGGTCACGTCCAGTGAATCCGGAAGTTTCAAAGGAAAAATTGAGGAGTGAAACTTTGCAGTTTTCAAATTTTGAATATACCAGCTTGATCAGCTCATCAAGACACATATTTCTATCCTGTCAGAAGGTTGAAATTCAAAGTTTGAATTTTTGGGGTTTCTCTGACAAACCCATATCCATCTCGAAGTCCAGTTCTTGCAAATCAAGTGGATTGGGTTAATCCTAGAAGAAGATGGATTGGTCACCTGCATAAGTGAAGGAGTTCCTGTTTCAGAGGGAGATAAGGCTAAGGCTTTACATAAGAAGATTACAAGCGATCTCGACAGGTATGACTCATCGAGGTATGTTTTGAGATTTGTTCTTGATTAAGTTTATGGTATGTTTGTCTTCATGTTATTACGGTTAGTACAATTTTGATTTTAGATTTGTCGTATCACCTTAACAAAATTATGAATGCATGATAGAAGATATTCATTGGTTAGGGTGTTGACACTTATGATTGTACTAATGCATTATGGTGTTGTATGAGGTTTATGTTGTCTACTAACATGAAAGGTACACCAAGAAAGACAAATCATGTTCTGGTCCAAGAACATATGATTATGATAACATGAGGACAAAGATTCATCCATTGTCATGGATCTCATAGAAGATCCATTTACGAGGTATGTATAACTTGGTTTTGTAATAGTTAACCTATGAGATATACATGTTACTAGCACAAGTCATTGAAGAAGAACAAGAAGACATCATGTGAGTATGTTAGACATAAATAGCTAGCATGCTAATCCAGGTATGTTTTTCCTATATCAAGATAGAATCCTACCTTGTGTTAGGATCTTATACTGTTGTTGATAATGATTATTCATGAAGTCATAGGTTTGAATAATCATGATTGTATGCATATTATGTTTCTTACCATAATTGATGATATGACTAACCAGAAGAATCATGATGGTATAGGTTTGAATAATCACAGGTTTTATGCATTTTATATCTCTTATCTTGATTGATGATTCAACTAACCTGAAGAGTCATAGGTTTGAGTAATTACAGGTTTAGACATGTTATGTTTCTTATGATTTGACTAACCATAAGAATCCTACATAAACCTTGAATGCTAATACTTATTATTTATGTTTGAAATGATCATGACTATACATGCTTGAGATTATTGTGTTTTAATAGTATACTAATGAATGTATGATTTTATATGAGATCACAAGGATAACACAATCATGATACTAATAAGCATGCATAGGGACCAAGGATGAATATGAGTTCAAGAACAGGTAATCCAGGAAGCAAAGATCAAGAGGGAGCACACTCCAGTTGTTCCTGCAAGAAAGCAAAGGAACACACTTCAGTAGTTTCTGCAAGGATGCATATATTCAGAGGGAGTTGACCATCTTTCCACAACAGAAAGGTGTAGAAGAAGCTACTTCAGATTAGGACTCTAGCAGCTCCTGTAAGGAAGCAAAGACTCAGAGGGAGTCCACCCAACGAACAAACAAAGATAAGTATTTTAATTTCTTGCATATTTGTCTGTTTAAATAAAATTGTTCAATGATGTATATGCTCATGATCCTAGACTTAGGATATGTATTGTGCATATTAGAACAGTTGCATTGATGAACAGTATGCTACTAATACACATGGGTAAGTGGCCTATGGCACTGTACAACATTCCATTGCTACTTATCTAGAATGAAACCTCTTTGCTGACATGTTGGGATTTGTGCACACTCTTAACAATGTTCTGGTAGAGATTGGAAGGCATCTAGAAAGTTATAGGATATGGATAAATGTTGTATTGAAGCATTGGCTAAAATAATTGCATGATTGTATGGCATATTTCTTTATGTGTAAGAATTTGTTCTGAAAACTATGAGATGTTTTCTAATCATGCAATTTAACTTGTTGTGTAGGAAAGATCGTATGCCATCTCCTACAAAAGAAGAACTACAACATTTGTTCCAGCAACAAAGATATCTATTGAAGATATTGAAGTTCCCAGGATCTGGGATGAAGAAATGAAATGCCATGATCCGTCGATCATGAAGAATGATGTTTGGGATGTAATCCTAAGACATGAAGGGAAGTTTGCTATGACTTCCAAATGGAACTATCAGATCAAGCATGTTGCAGATGGCAGCATTGAGAAATATAAAAGTGATGAAATAGAAGATACACCAGATGGATTCAAGACAGCTTCCTTGAATGGTGTAGTTGAAGAAGAAGTGTATGTAGAGCAGCCACTTGGTTCTGAGACACATGATAGGAAATCATATATGTGTAGAACTTGGTATGGTGAAGATAGATTGATTGCCGACATGCAGCGGAAGCTTACTACCGAGTTCGAGATGAAGAACTTGGGGATGATGCACTATTTGTTTTTGGCATGGAGGTGTGGCAGAGTGCAGATAGAATCTTCCTTGGACAAGGGAAGTATGCAGTAGAGATCCCAAAGAGGTTGGGGATGATGGATTGCAAGGCCATGGCCACACCTATGGCATCAAATCTGAAGCTTCTATGTGATGCTTCATCTGAGCCGATTGATGTCTCTATGTATCGCCAGATGATTGGGTCCTTGATGTACCTGACGAACACGAGACCAGACATTTGCTTTGTTGTGAACACATTGAGCCAGTTCCTAACGGATCCGAGGAGTGTTCACCTGGTTGCTGTAAAGCATATTCTGAGGTACCTGAAGGGTACAGTGGATTATGGGCTCAGGTATGAGGCGAATCAAAAGTTTAACCTGCAGGGTTATGTTGATTCAGATTGGGCTGGCAGTGCTGCAGACAGGAAGAGCACATCTGGGTGCTGCTTCAGTATGGGATCAGGTGTGATCTCTTGGTTTAGCAGGAAGCAGTCCCGCATAGCACTGAGTACAGCTGAGGCAGAGTATGTTGCAGCCTGTTCAGCTAGTTGTGAGGCAGTATGGCTACGAAAGCTACTGTCTGATCTATTTGATCTCCCGTTGGCGGCTACTGGTATCTTCTGTGATAACCAGAGTTGTGTAAAGCTGTCTGAGAACCCAGTGTTTCATGACAGGTCAAAACACATAGAGATCAAATATCACTATATCAGGGATATGGTGCAGAGAGGAGCTGTGAAGCTCCTGTATGTTGCGACGGACGAGCAGATTGCAGATGTGCTGACGAAGCCACTAGCCAGGGTGAAGTTTGAGTACTTCAGAGAAAGGCTTGGCGTTCTTCAGATCGAGGACACTTCGAGGAAGAAGTGATGGACACATTTGCTGAAGCCATTCCAAGCATGTTGGAAGGAGGATCCTTCACATGGCTGTGGATGTAAGCACTGGATAATAGGCATCAGGATGATGTTCTGGTTTCTGCTTGGATATGATCAATTGGATCATTTATGTATGTATGCATCATGTTGGATGTTGGATATGATCAATTGGATCATTTATGTATGTAGGCATCATGTTGGATGCTGGATATGATCAGTTGGATCATTTATGTATGTATGCATCATGTTGGATGTTGGATATGATCAATTGGATCATGTGTATGTATTTTATATATGCATCATGTTGGATGCTTGGACCATGTATCTGTATATGTATCAGGTGGATCATGTATGGTGATATGTATCATGTGGATACATTGTATGATCAGGAGGATCATGTATGATGATATGTATCAGGTAGATACTTGGTATGCATCAGGTGGATGCATTGATGATCAGGTGGATCATGCAACAGGATGTTGCAGTGATGATCAGGATGATCATGGATGATGAGCTTCAGGATGTTGCTCCAGATGACATGCAGCAGGATGTTGCAGTGATGATGATCAGGATGATCATGGATGATGAGCTTCAGGATGTTGCTCCAGATGACATGCAGCAGGACGTTGCAGTGATGATGATCAGGACAATCATGAGTACATCAGGATGATGTATGGTGAGTATCAGGTTGATACTCTGTGGCCGTGGATCAGGTTGTGCAGATGAGCATGTCTGGGAGATCCTATAGGTCAGAGTTGTGTACCCGTAACAGCCTCGGATGCTCTTTCGAGACATTGCTCTGGGAGGACATGTAATTTGTGCCCTGGGAGATTTCAGGTCGGAGTTGTGTACCCGTAACATCCTGAGATGCTCTTGCGAGGTTTTGTCCTATCGCATGTAATTTGGGCCCTGGGAGATTTCAGGTCAGAGTTGTGTACCCATAACATCCTGAGATGCTCTTTGGAGGTTTTGCCATGACCACATGTAATTTGTGCCCTAGGAGATTTCAGGTTGGAGTTGTGTACCCATAACATCCTGAGATGCTCTTGCTAGGTTTTGTGATGGGGTCACATGTAATAGCACCCTGGGAGATCCTACAGGTTGGAGTTGTGTACCCGTAACATCCTGGGATGCTCTTTCGAGGTTTTGTGACGCACGTAATAAGTCCTGAGGATTCCACAGTATGGCCAGTGATGACGAAGACCTGCAGGTGGTGGGCCTACATCTAGTATGAAAAAGGACTGGCTCTGTAGAACTTCCTATGACGAGTAGATTCAGAGATTGATTGAGACAGCAGCAGCAGTGACGATGATGATGACTCGATGACGATTATCTAGTGACGATGATCCAGAGAAGATGACTTGTGCTAGAAGAACTGTGCTGAGAAATACCTTCCTAGTTAAGAGGGAGTGTTGATGTATATGTAACTTCGGAATGTATTTCACATATATGTATATTGTATTCCTATAGAGATGGTATTATTCCTCTATAAGGAAGTGTCTTCATTTATATTGTAAGTGTCGTAACTTATACTTGATGGGTTATTAGAACACCTTATTTGGGGTCGGCCCTGTATAAGTCATGTGGGTCAAAGGGTTATTAGACCACCCTATTGGGGGTCGGCCATGTGGGTCAAAGGGTTATTAGACCACCCTATTGGGGGTCGGCCCACTCAGCATTATGTTATGTGGTAAAGTTTGAGCCTACATGAGTTAGGTAAAAAGGCAAGTCAAGTCAAGTATAAATAGAGTGAGGGAGGCACTCTATTTGCTCACTCACTTCTCACACATGCACTCAAGGAGGAGTGGCGCACTTATGGAGGAGGAGGATCTGCTGCTAGGTTATGGCTATCTCTCTTGGTTGGTTGTATCATTGCTCTATCTATCTCTGAGGAAGTTATTGGGGTTTTTCACCTTTATGGTTTTCTCCAAGTAAATCTTTGTGTCTCTTGTGTGCTTGCATTATTGTATCCATGATTGATATGTTGTAGATGTGCTGTACATGTTGTTCTCTCAGTTAAGATCCTAGATCATATTGAAGTAAATTCAGAAAATTTAACAAAAGAAAGTGGAAGCCAGAGGTAAATCCAGACCCAACCAAAGAAATAATGAACCTAGTCTCTTGGAATTGTAGAGGTTTGGGAGGAATAAAGAAAGTAGAAGCAGTAAAAAATATGATTTATAAGGAAAGAATCTCCTTGCTAATGCTCCAAGCTACTAAAATGGAGGACAAGGAAGTTCTCCAAATAATGAGAAAAAAATGGAAAAACAGCTATGGAATCATGGTAAGCTACCAAGGAGCCTTGAGAGGATTAAAAACCCATTGGGATGTAAGGAAATATCAACTAAAAATTAATATAGAAAACAAAAATTGGATCCTTGTTAAATTAGAAGAAAATGGAACTAAGGAAATTCTCACAATTTGCTTCGTTTATGGACTGGTGTTGCACAATAAAAAAACATTTTTTTTGGCATTCTCTTAGCACTCTCTAAGATTTTCATTGCAAAATAATGGTAGGTGATTTCAATGCTACTATTTCACACAAAGAAATAAGAGGAGGGACTTTGGGGAGAGATCCCTTTGGAGAAAACCTAGAGGATCTCATTAGCGACTTTGGATTGATGGATATCATCCCCGGAAGAGGAAAGTACACCTGGAAAAATACGAGACTAGGACCTGGGCACATTACGGCTCAAATGGATATATTTTTTGTTCACAACTCAGTCTTGCAAAAGGGGATCCTAATATATTCAAATATCCTCCCTAGCGCAACCTCATATCATAAGCCAATTAAGTTAACAATGGAAGAAATGGAAGACCAAGGCCCAATCTTGTTTTGCTTCAACCCTCTATGGTTGAAGCATGAATAAACCTTCCAGATCATAGAACAAGCGTGGAATGTTTATGTCGATGGATCCCCAACATATGTATGGGAATCAAAATTCCGATTTTTCAAATCGACACTAAAATCCTAGGATAAAAATCACTATCACTCCCTGAACAAGGAAAGGGAGGAAGTGCAGGAAGAGCTGAAAACATTGCAATAGAAAAAGGAGATAGTTAACATCACTCCAGATATTAATAAAAAAGAATATCAGTTAAACATGAAAATGAATGAAATTTGTAGGAAGGAAGAGGAATCATGGAGGCTAAAATCCCAAGCCCTCTAGCTGAAGGATTTAGACAAAAACACTTCATTCTTTCACAACCAGGATAAACTAAGATTGAACAAAAATGTCATCATAGAAATCCAAGATGGAGAATGGAATCAGGTCGCCAATTCCACCAGTTTATGGGATAAATATTTGGATCATTTCAAAAACTTGTATACAGAAGTCAGAGCAAACTCAGTTGAAGCAAAGGATGATTTTTTTATTAATATACCCAAGACAATTAAGGAGTCAGAAAACCTCCATCTCGCTAGCTTCACTAGTGAAGGAGAAGTGATAAAATAAATAAGGGGACTTGGGATGGATAAATCTGCTGGTCCGGATGTCTTTACCATACATTTATATAAGGTGTGTTGGAAAATAATAATAAAATATTTTTGAAAATTGTTAAATTTGACAAAAGGAAGGGATAATATTGGAGGCTCTATGAATTTGTCCTTTTTATCCCTCATTCCCAAAGAAACGAGGCCAACTTCTTTTGTGATATTCCTCACAATCTCTCTATGCAACTCTTCCTACAAGATTTTAACCAATATTCTAGCAAACGGGCTGAAAATTTTACTACCTAGAATAATCTCGAAAGGGCAAGGAGGTTTTGTGGAAAAGAGGCAAATCATGGACAACATTGTGATAGTTGAAGAGGTGATACACTCAAGTGTCACAAGGAAAGAACAAGGGATGGCTATCAAACTGGACATGGCCAATAACTTTGATAGAGATAGACACAACTTCCTCTTAATTGTTCTAGACAATTTTTTATCTCCTCTGTCTACATCAACTTGATCAAATCATGTATCGCTCGCCCTTGGATATCCCCTTTAGTCAATGGAAGACCTACTATTTTTTTTTCAAGCATCAAGAGGGATAAGGCAAGGTTTACCCCTCTCTTCATTCTTGTATATCATTATGGAATATATATTTGCGTGCAAGTTGGCCTTGGAAAGAGATGAAGGGATACTTAGTGGAATCACCTTTGCTAATTTAGGCTAGCAAAAAATGTGTAGTTTGGAGATGACATGGTTTTACTGGGTGGATCCTCAGTCAATAATACCATCATATTTAAGAATTCGTTGGACCTCTTTTTGGAAGCCTTGGGAGGGAAGGTTAACAATGAAAAAAGAAAATCTATGGATGGAATGTTCCCACAAATATTCTGCAAAATATTTCTCAAATATGGGGGTTTGTTGGCACCAGCAATTAGGATTCCTTCAAATACCTAGGCATGCCAATCTCATATAAAAATATCAAAGCAGCAGAGTGGGGAAACATAATCCAAAAACTGAAAGACAAAATTCAACTTTGGGGGATGAGATGGCTTAACCCCATGGGACAAATTGTCTTCATAGAATCTATTCTCTGATATTTCCCCCTTTTTCAATGCTCTACCTTCCTTGCTCCTATTGGAGTAATAAACAAAATCGAGAAGTATATTAGAAGCTTCCTTTAGCAAGGAGGAAAATCAAACATAAAGCAATTTCACTTGGGAAAATGGGACATAGTAAAAACTCCTAAAGGATATGGTGGTTTGGGACTACGAGATCCAAAAATCATGAATATGGCCATAGGAGAAAAATTGATATGGAACCTGGTCTCTAGCGAGAAAGCCTGGTGGAAATAAGTTCTAAGGAAAAAATATCTTACAGATCTAGATTGCGATGCATCGATGAATGAAACTGGGATGGAGATGGCTTGGATATTTGGAATATTTGTAAAGTATTAGGTAAACTCATTCAAGAAGGGATATATTGGATTCTCATTAATGGAATAAGAATAAATATGTAGCAGGACATCATACTTGGAAAATCCCCCCTCATTCGAAATGCTCATCTCAGTCCCATAAAAGAATGGTTTTGTGAAAGAGGAATGCATAACCTATTCGACCTTTCGGAATGGGACGAGGATATAGAGTGGAGAAATTGGAGGATCTTAAATGTCCCAAATCCCCTGCTCTAGGCATATAATGAATTACTAAAATCCTTTCACGGAGCACATCCTCTCAGCATTAACACTAGGGATATCAAAGGATGGGGAAAGCATGGATTTTACACTGTTAAGGAAGGATATGAAACTCTATATCAACAAAAAAAACATCCACCATTCTCAAGGTTATGGGAAAAAAATTGACATCAAGATGGGATCCCAAAATTTAATGCATTCTACTGGGTCTTAGTTCATGACAAAGTCCTTACAATAGAAAATCTAAGAAAAGGGAAAATGCATGGCCCTTCGCACTGTCCTGTGCAAAAAAAATGAAGAAACTATTCAACACTTGTTCTTTAACTCTGAATATATTATGAAGGTCTGGACATCGGTGGTGCACAAGCTTAATGCGACAATTCATCTACCACAAAATTGGAGTGTATATTTTTTGTAGTGGAACAACTTCTACCCAGGACAACTTCAAGGAAAACCCACCTTAGCAAGAGTATGGGATGCCTTACCAACATACATTATATGGAAGGTATGGGAAGCAATAAACTAAGAAATTTTTGAGGAAAAATCCACTTTGGCGGTAACCGCAACGACTTGTGCAAAAAATCTTCTACGTTAAGTTCTCCAGGAAAGTGGTAATAACACTCTGCAAACATATAAGCTAACATATGGGGAAAATAATTAGGTTCAATATTTAATCTTGAAATCTCTTGGGAAACAGAGTATTATCACTGGGATAAACCCACAATCCCCTTTGTTGCAGTTGGATATGAAAAATTACAAATTTCAAGCTTGGTTCCATAATCTTCAGAGTCATGTTCTCTTCTTTGATGGAGCTTCAAAAGGTAATATTAGGGTGGAAGGTGTGGAAGGGATCATTTTTTATCCCAGAAGAACTATAGCCTTAACACTCTCATGCAACTTAGGTATAGCCACTAACAACCAATATGTAAGACTCACCCTATTTCTAAGCCTCGAGCAAGATAAGATTATGGGAATTAAAACTATTGTCATCATAGGGGACTCGTTATTAATAATATCTCAAACAAGGAAAAGAACAATCCCTAAAGACAAGTTCTCTAGTAGACTTAAATCGAGAATACAAAGTATCCTTCAATGCTTCAACAAGTTTCAGGTATTTCATGTTCGACAAGAAAATAATACTCAGTCAGAAAAGCTCTCCAATGAAGCTATCCATATCCCTTATGGGCACATCAAACTGAATGGAGGGTCTACATTAACTCGTTGGATCCCATAAAACAATTTCATGTGTTACAATATCACAAATCAGGTGCTTATTAAACAGCATCATAGCAATAAGTGCCAAAAGTATACCAATTTAATTCCCCTGCCACCTAGCATCAATTATTAGGTGGGAAATAATAACGAAGTGACGCGATTCGTATGCCTTGGAGTCAGGTACAAACAATGCAATGAAGAATGAGGTATGAAGATCCTAGATGTGTCTGGATCCGTGATGCAGACTCTAACTCCGACATGGGGTTACTATAACAAATCTTGTGCAAGAACTTTCATTGTATTTTGTTCTCAATTTTTGCGTGTGTGATGCAAGGGGAGTGTTCCATGTTGGAGTTTTTGGATGATCTTGAAGGACAATGGAATATTGAATACCATCCCTGGATCTTCTAGGGATTGGTCTGCCATTACAAAATATTGCGTGGCGCATCTCTCTTTGGTGGTTTCCCTTTCTTGAACCCGGGAATTTTGGGATATAGGCTCTGAGTAAGTAGTCTCTTAGAGAATCAGAGGAGTTTGAAGGCTAATCGAGAAAGTGTCACCGTTTGGAAAACTAGAGATTGGTGCAATTTAGAGATCCTATCAACTTGCAAGTTGAAAGGAACATAAATGGACATATGAAATTTATGAGGGAATTAAGGACAATAAGGTGGATATAAAATATATTAGACACCAAATTAAATGTATGAGGTTACATATTGAAGGGTTAATAGAATCATTCCGCAAGTTGAATGTTCAATTGGGAAAAATGCAGCCATGTTTGGAAAACATTGAACATAATGCCCTCCAAGTCCATCCTTCACCTCCTGCTTGGACAACCACCTTCAGGAAATGGAAAAGAATGCATGAATTTAGGAATCCCAAATTCCTGAAATTGAGAACAATATGAGGAAGCATGAAGAAATGGAACATACAATATACCAAATCGTGTCCCAAATGAATTGTCTAGATATTAGGCTAGACGACGCAAAAGAAAAAATACAAGTTTAGAAAGCACATGTGGATAAAATATAAGTATTGGTTGATAGATACGATGAAATTATAGAAGTGTGGAGGTATCGAGAAATGGATTACCAAAGTAGTTGGGAATCCAAGGATTCGTACATCCATCAATCTAATGAAGTTGTCAATATTTCAAGCTCGGAATAATTTGAAGATGATGAAATAGAACCAATACAAACCATTCAAGAATATGAGGAGGATCAAAACATGAGAGGTGCACCCAATCTCATTTAGTTTCCCAATTGTTTTATGTTTTTCTTTTCAATTTAGTGTTAGGTCAATCCATTAGAATATATAGTAATGAAACTATTGAAGATAGCACCTGTAGAACAACTTATTTTTGGATGATTGTATATGGGGTAACAACTTGTAGTAGACTCGTAAGAATTTCTCCTCTCTAGACTGATGTAACACTTTTTTATGTTGATTCCTGTCAGCCTTTAAATAAAATCAGTTAACCATTTTTGTTTAAGAAAATACTATATTTGCATTTAAATATATATAACACACTAAAATATATGATTTCACATAGGTTTATATTTCTAATAAGATCTAGAAAATCGCAATTTTCTAACCCCACTCTATCATGGTAAGTGTAATGTATTCTAATGAATGTTAAATCAATTATGTCCGACATTTATTTGATTTCAACATTGGTCATTTTCTAATCAATGTCGCAGAAGTCAATGCTACTAGCAAAATAAAATATTTAGATAAAATCTAGAATAACTACTGCATTTTCAAGGAATTTGTCAAGCTATATCTTAGTAGTTTGGGTGGGGTGTTACAATACAAGCATCCTAGGATCAAATCTGACAAGTGAAAACTCTTTTGTGTAAGGGAAATTGTTCGACTTCCTAGAGATGGTTTCCTCTCTCATATCAATATGATGCTTTACTTTTTTAATAGAAACCACACCTTAACTTTTTAATAGAAACGAAGTTTATTTTCCAATCATTACTAGAGAAAATAAATCTTGACTATAATCAAAGAGAGACTAAACATAGAGGGAAAAATAGTTTCAGTATACGTTAATAGGATATTTTATCATTTTAATAAGACAAAATCATCTTCCAACCATGGTTAAAAAGGAAAATTCCCTAAAAATGATGTTAATGGAATAAGACATTCTTGTTGCAATATTCTAAACATGCTACGACCTAAAACTTTTTATGTCATTTTTTTTATCACTTTTGTCCCAAATATGGCTAAAGATTTAGAAGAGTTTTGACAATTTAAGAAATAAGTTGTTGAGATTATACAATACAAATGTAATAGGGGTAATTGAGGGGGCTAAATCCATTTATACATTTTAAAATGTAATTGAAGTAATGAAAAATTGTGATTTAACCAAATATTATATAGCCATATTATAGTGATGATAGCCATAAAAGATCCAACAAATAATGTTTAGACTACTCCATTCTTGTAATGAACAACCCTCTTTTCTAGTCACAAATATGGTAATAATTTGACATAAATTATAGGCATGAGCAGGGTTCTACCATGGTCCAAGGCCTATTCATGGTGGAACAATTCCATTAGGGGTTTTTCCCCATTTTGAATCAACCTAAGTCGAAGAAAAATTGAATAGAGTTTCAAATTGATGATATCTCTAACATTCTATATCATTGGATTATAGCCACTGAATAGAATCTTACACTACAAGATTAAATGGATTCATGACACTTTATCATTTAATAGAAACAAATGCCATTTTCCAACCATTTTTAGAAAAGAAAAATCCGACAACTATGAAAAATGAAATTAACACATATTTGATATATTAAATTAGTCTACTTGGATGCTAATATGATATTATCCTTTTAATAAAAAAATGAATTTCATTTTCTACTCATTAATAAACAAGAGGGAAGAAGTAGAGCTTCAAGTCCCTGCCAAGTCACCAGAATACGTGGCAGTCGTGTTAGAACTAATTTTGTTTCCGTAAGCTATACTACTTTCCTTTAGTCCAACTAGACTAGCCTTAGAGTAAGTCCCATGGCATTGGGGCTATCTTAGTTCATGCATTTTAATAGGTTCCATGCGCACTATACTACTTTCTTACATTACCCACCATACACAATATAGATTTCTCAATGGCCTCAACAAGTTATGGCCTCAAGTTCAGTCGGGGTAGGCACCAAAAATAGATGTGCAAATGGTTTGAACCAGGTTGAATTACTTCTATGTGTTGTTAACAACTGCTATATCCATTGATGGGGCAGGGAAGAGTGGCATTCACGCTTTTCAGGTAGGGTAAGTTTCTTTCATGCTTGTCTGGTAGTTTCCATTTAGGCAGGTCCGGTAGTTGTCATTCAAGCTAGTCAGGATGGTTTTTGGCAGGTCAGGTTGCACCAGTATGAAGTGCATTCCCATAGCTCTATTAGCATAGAGTTTTCTCTACAATGGGGTGGGAGAAAAGGATAGTATAAGAAAATAATGTAATAAAAATTAAAAAGGCACTTACCTACTGCAATGGTAACAGTTTATGTCGTCTTAGGGAGTGTACTTTTTATGCTCCCTGGCTGAATTAGTTTTATTTGGCACGACACCGGTTATAAAAACTATTTAACACACCTCTAAGGTGGCCTGCCTTTATATATATATATATATATTGCGATCTACATGCACTACAAAAACATGGTTAATTGACAATACGCAATCACATTTTAAGACCTAATGTTGTATCTATGCATGGTAACTATGTATCTCGATACAAATTAGAGCTAACATGAACATGCTTACTAAATCAAATAAAGCAAATATGAGCATGTCAAAACCCATCGTAAAGACAGAAACATAATTTTAATATAGATTTTTAATGAGAAAATGAGCCCACCGTAAGTGAAGAAACCTGATTTGCCGACTAGACTAAGTCTTATAAGTCTTATAAGTTGATGAAACATAATTTTAATAAAGATTTTTAATGAGAAATTGAGCCCACCGTAAGTGAAGAAACCTGATTTGCCGACTAGACTAAGCCTTATAAGTCTTATAAGTTGATGAAGGGTGGATATCTAAATCCAATTATGGAAAAAAAATGATATCAAATGAAGTATATGAGCAATACCGTTACTGCTTCGTCACTAAGTTATTCAAAATATACAGTTCGTTGAATTAGCCCATTAAAAGTAGGCAGCCATAGAATGTGTTTTGGCATCAAAAAAATTAGTACTTGTAGAGATGGAATTTTTTTTTTGAAATGTACAGATCGCATGTAAATAAAGCCTTACATGAAACAGTCATAAACATTGATAATATACGTACAACACTATTGGAAAACTTTGTTAAACCTTGTTAAAGATAAAGATGAATAAAAATAAGTTGGTACTCCAACAGTAAATTCCCATAAATATATAGTTGGTTGAATTAGCCCACGAGTAAATTCTGAGAAGTTGCTTCATAACTTGGCAAATGCACTGTATGTAAATCGTTATGCAATATACTCCACCATCTCTTATGGGTTTTGCGTGCTTGATTTTTTATTGTAAAGCACTGCCAGATTTGTAATAATCCCAGCTACTCTTGCAAAGTAGAAGACCCCCCAAAAATAGAAAAATTAAGAGACTTCTCTGCAATTTTATTATTCAACAAGCTTAAAGTAAGGTTAACCATTTTAGGTTTTCCCCGTAATTAATTCATCCGTGTTAATGTGAATTATATCTATATGTTTCAGCGACAAGGAAGTGATTGATTACAAGAAAATCGATGCCCATGTTCACCGGTTCAAGGGAAGCAGTTCCAGGTATATATTCAAAGGCTTTTTAATAGCAATCGTGATCTCACTATTCTATATAGATCTCTACAATTGTAATTTTGAACCCCTTAGATCAATCTGTGCTACATTGTTTTCCAATTTACATGTAAAGATGATCCACATAACTACTATCTTAATGTTGTATATGTTCATGTTTATCTCATACTCAAAGTGATCTGACTATTCTATATAGATATGTACAATTATAATTCTGAATAGTCTATATAGATATGTACAATTATAATTTTGAACTGCTCGAGAGAAGCAAGTATAGGCTATAGAAGTTGATCTTATATATTCAAAAGCTATTTAATAGCAATCTTGATCTGACTATTCTATATAGATCTCTACAATTGTAATTTCGAACCCCTTAGATAAATCTTTGCTACCTTGTTTTCCAATTTACATGTAAAGATGATCAACATAATTGCTATCTTAATGTTGTATATGTTCATGTTTATCTCATACTCCAAGTGATCTGATTATTCTATATAGATATGTACAATTATAATTTTGACTATTTTATATCTAATATAGATATGTACAATTATAATTTTGAACTGCTCGAGAGAAGCAAGTATAGGCTATAGAAGTTGATCTTATATATTCAAAAGCTATTTAATAGCAATCGTGATCTGACTATTCTATATAAATCTTTACCATTATAATTTTGAACCCCTTAGATAAATCTTTGCTACCTTGTTTTCCAATTTACACGTAAAGATGATCCACATAATTGCTATCTTAATGTTGTATATGTTCATGTTTATCTCATACTCCAAGTGAAAAATACTCATAATATTATGAGCTACCCCATGTTGCTAAGCAAATCATGCGATCCTTTAGTGTCAATTTTTTAAGCAAATCATGCGATCCTTTAGTGTCAATTTTTTAACAAGAGCTTGGCACTGTAGCTGGTAATTTGACCGTTTTAAGTAAGCATTATAGTAGGTTAATGATATTCTATGAATATTCATTCTTCAACCCCGTACTTCGTATTTCCGATAGCATTCCTTTGTCTCCTCAGCAATGCCCCGATTGCACTCCTCTCAATGCATCGATCATTCTTTTTTTCATATATTTGTGTTTTGTATGCAGAATGAAATATTTACCTTTGAAAGCTAAGTGTTAAATTAACATTACATGGTTGGATTGATTATCCATATTGGCTTTATGATTAAATTTTACGTTAAACACTATTATTCCTCATTTATTTTTGTGATTCCGCATTTATGTGTGTGAAAAGTAGTTTGTTTTGCCACCTGTCTTACTTATATTTTTATTATCATGCTCAATAATAAATAATAAGAGCCACGAGGTGGCAATGTCCCCGTAGGTGCTAATAGCAATAACAACTATTGGTAGAAGAGAAAAGCTATGGAAATATGATACTTTTGCCGCAAAATTATAGCATAGGGAATAAGTGACATTGTTTATACTCATAGTAATGATTGGCACGATTTAAAGTTTTTGCCTTTGGTTCTACGATCAGATCGGTTGCATATTTGGGCATTTGGAAGTGTGTTTTCAGCAGAATACTGAAAACATATAGTAATACAACATTTGCAGTGGTTATGGTTATGCATGAGTACTAGTAAACAAACTAACTAACATATGACCTTTAAAAAAATGTAATTAATAGGAAATAAAAATTATTATAATTTATATATAAATCAAAGTAAAATAATATATTAAAATAAAATTGTCAAACGTAGGCACAACCAAAACAATTTTTTATTTTTAAAGATTTAAAAAACAATTTTTTGGATTTATGCATGAAGTAATGAACATTTAAAGGCATGAATTGAATTACAATGATTGTCAATAAATTTGCGATACACTTTGCATTTGTATTAAAAGAAGGATATTTGCATACCGTTGCATATATATATTTTGCTCTCAAAGATTGGATGATATAGATTGCTTAAACGAACATTGCTACAAACAACCACCAGAAGGTGCAACATTTGCTTATCTTTTTCATAGTAACAAGGATGTTCAACAACATAACTCAAAAATGTTATCAGCTATGCAAACAGAAACATTCAGAGTTGTAGCACATGATAGCAAAATTGATTTAATTGGAAAAAATGACCATAAACAAAAGACGTTGCAACTTCGTTCTACGATAATAGTAAAAAACATATGCTTATTGAACTAGTTGGAGGCAACTACTCAACTCAGGATGGATTGGTTAATGGTGCAGAAGGCGTGTTTAAACACTATAGTCAAACAAACCAAGATATGGTCTGGATTGAGTTTGCAGATCCAAAAGTTGGAGACAAGCAACGTGCAATGATGCAACATCTTTATACGCCTGCCGTAAAGTTCAATTGGACACCAATCAAAAGGATTGTGATACAAACAAGAGTTGAAAATAAAATCAATGTTATGTGAGCACAATTCCCAATTTAGTTGGCATGTGCAAGGACAATTCATAGAGCACAAGGATTGACAATGAACAGATTGGCATTTGACCCAAAAGGAATTAAGAGACATGGCCTTGTTTGCTCTGTGCTGTCGCATGTCAGAGATATGGATTGTGTTTGTTTTTTAAACAAATTGGAACAAGGAAATTTTATAGCTTGTCCAAAAGCCAGCACTGAAATAGATAGATTAAAAATAGAAGGAAGTTTGCAATTTGAATATGGTCTGCATTCAATGGCAAATGCTGAACAATTACTCATTTCATCGCTAAACACACGGATCTTGCTTTTGCACTATGACGATGTTCTAAATGGTCATGAACTTATGCAAGTAGACATTCTATGTTTGCAAGAAACTGAGATGTGCACACCTAGCAAGGAAACAACAATTATAGAGAAACACAATTTCTTCTCAGCATTTTCAGTGCATGGAATCCTTACATTGATTAAAGAAAACATTGCTATTATGAACTATAAAAACTATACAGAAAACTTTAGTGAAGCAATTTGCATAGATGTCATTAATTAGCAGAAATGAATGCCATTAAGCTTTTTTATTTAGCAGGCCATAGAGATTTTGGTTGGTTTCAGTAGTTTGTTGCAAAAAAGATGAGCAACTACGAGAGTGTATTTAAAGAATGTTACATGGTGATATTGATACAGGTTTAATGTCACCATTGATATTATTAAAAAATATTGCTCATGTCACTTCAAATTGACAGAGAGAAACCGATTTTAATGCAATAGATTATGTCCTTGAGCAAAATGACCGCCATCTTTGCGGGAAGCCTGTGCATAATAACTTATTATGAGTTCTACAGGTCAACTAGAGAACTATAATAATAATAAGTAAGCTACCTTAAGTAAGAGACTGCTTCATTTTCCAGTTAAATGATAAAAGATCACTGTCAAAATTGAAAATGTAATTAGTGTTTGATTAACTAAACATATATTCGAAGTGTCGGTGAACTATAGCTTTGGAACATCAGCGACGATGTAGCTGAGAGAGTTTTAACCCAAGTTGGGTTAACACTATATTAATCATTGCAATGGGCAAGATATAGTTGGCAGATCAAGGTATGGCGGGGCCACATATCAATGCTAGCTACATGCATGAGAAAATTCACAATAACAAATGTTGAGTGTGTGTCTGCAACGAAAGGGGAAAACATTGAAATCGAGCATCTGAAACAAATGTTGGCAGTCAACACAAGGTTTATCCATCCATTTAGTCAGGACATGTGCGTTTATTCGAGTGGTTCCAGGCCCACACTATCTATTGTGTTCAATTGATTAGAAACAGTAACAAGTGTTCTTATGCGCTAGTTGACGCAGTAATAATATTGTATATAATTATTCTGCCCTCATAACAGTTCTCTCCAATCCAATTATGACTTATATTTCATTCAATTGGAAACAACTATTCTCCTCTTTGTAACGACGTGTTACTTCTATGTTTCCTTGTGCACTACTTGGCCGCACATTTAATGAGACAGCATACCTTACTTTTATATCCTTCGCCGGTTATGCTCTTATGCACCGACATCTCCCTTTGGCAATGACTTGTTGCAACGTAGCTTTATCCTTGTTGTATTGATTTTATGAAGAGATTAAAAAAATGTCGATGTTTTTGATACTCAACTTAGAAGAAGAACATGGCAATGTAGTTAGCAGTGGTGGAGTTTATTGCTCCTTTGAAATAGCAGAAATATAATTAATGAATTGATATGCTAAAATAGCAGAAATATAATTAATGAATTGATATGCTAGAAGCGGAGACAAGTGACTGGGTTGCTATTAGAATGGAATACAGGAGTCAGAATTTGGTTCACTATTCAGTATTGACAGAAATGGAGTCTATGAATTTTGTTATTATGCTTTCTATTTGTGAAGTTGGATGTATGCGACTGCTACAGTGTGCCATTTGTTAAGCCAATTGATTTTTTTATCGTGATTCCAAGCATTGGTCATGGCACTTACATTTGAGCTCGGTCGCTTGCCTACTGCTAATAAGTTGTGCTAGAAGTACATTGTCTATGTTTCAATGCTAGCGGGCAAGGGTGTGCTGTCACAGTATTTACTGTGCCACTGGCTTCTCTAGCTGGAATATCTAGGTGGTGACTAATGTGGCTTGCAACCTGTGATGAAAAATGGTGAGTGTTTTCGCAATGTTGAGCTGTGCTATCAAATAAGCTGGAAATTCTGCTACCTGGACTTGGTCGTAGAAAAGAATAACAGATGGGATATTAATGTATTTAGTAGCTCATAAGCAGTTCTGCTATAATGTCAAAATCTTCGTTGTTGATGTTATATCCCCTTGGGTTTTGGTGCTTTAAGAAGCCGAATTCTGCACTACGTGTTCATGGAGGGATGGGCTAGGGTTATACATACTAGTTCTATTAGCATTGCATGTCATTCATAAGCGGATCCCATGACACCTGTGACTAATCTATTGGAAGAAGCTTAGGTGCATTAAATCAGCGAGGACTATATATGATCTTTTTTTTATAGCCAGGATACGCCAGAATGCTACCCAGTAGTATTGACTATTCAACATGCAGACTACCGTTTGGCCAATAGAGGGAACAAATCATGGCATATTTGTCAACATTGGATTGCACTTAAATAAAATTAGATTGCAATTAAACAATGTGGAGGCATGACAATTCTCAAGCAGAATGAACGTAGATTGGAGTCTCGTTAGCAAGTGGTGGAAGCAAATGAATCTGAATGACCTGTGAGAACTGGAAAATAAGCAGCATGTGCTAGAGTAACATGACGAGAGACCACATACTCAACTATCCCGCAATTACGTTAAATTTACAATATGTGTTCAACACAATAGAGAAGACACAATAAAGAAGTTAATTAGATGTGGACCAGTTTGTCAAAACACTTGTTGCAGGAATGAAACCTGTTTGTCAGAACGCTTGCCACATGGCTGAATGGTGGCGTCAGCTCACCGCCTGTCCTTGGGGCACAAAAATCCCAGATTGGCATCAGAGATAAATGTGTTTTTAAATAAATTTTAAATAAGGATTAATTATCCATGACAGAGTTTTGGCTGCCGAAATAGGAAGGGAAAATTTATCATCTTAGATACAAATTAATAGGTGTGCATGATATATATATATATATAATTCGTTTTGGGGACATAATAATAAGGAACAGATTATGGTAGAAAGAAGCACAGGGAGCAAAAAGAGGAAGCGATTAGCGAGGCTGATGTTATCAGTGCTTATCCAATGAAACTTTAACAAAGTGGCACTGTTTAAAAATTTATACAAACAATTTTTTTTGCAGCTATTTACAAATAACCCAAAACCATAGTATGGAGCAAAAAATTATAGCTGTAGGTACAAACTAAGTGCAAATTAATATGGTCTGAATGAAATATATAATATTCTGTTCGGGGACATAATAATGAACACATCATGTTAGGGAGAAACATATTTAATTTGCAAAAGAAGGGAACATATTACTATGCAGCAAATATTATACTATATATGTAAATCTGTGAGAAGCATATTTGTCTACTTGGCAAATGACAAAAAACTATGGAAATGTCAATCATAGAAAGTTCCACTGTATTTTTTATATTGTCTAAAGCCATAAAGCCATGACATGAGCAGGGAAAATAGCTCTTTGATAGTTTGATAAAGCAGAGGACAAAAAAGGAATAAACCCAACACGCTGAGTCTTGTCAACAAACCAGAGGACCAAAAAAAAGGCAATAAGTCTAGCAAACTGTAGTTGTGCTTTTGCATGGGCAAATGGATCTTTGCTTGTTTTTTTTTTTTTGCAAAAAAGCTCTGTGATATCAACTTTCGTAGTGATTGTAGTCCCAGCGACGTTGTGGTAGTTTTTTATTCTTGGTGCACCTACCAATAGCATTCAAGGTCTAGTCAGAATAATTGGGAAATAGCACCAAAACTAGAACTATTTCTAATGACTAGATAATTTTTGGACTATGATGTCGACATTATTTATAGTTTATCTCAAATCACGGAGCTTCAAAACAATAAATCTGTAGCAACAATTTAGCAAGAGGAAAAATCTTGTGAAGAGTAACAAATTATTCTATTATGCTATGTGATAAATTATCGAAAATTATTTTGCAATACAGCTGCTATCAATAATTAGAGTATTAAGCCACTGAAATTAGGATTTTATAAAATGTTCGTATTTAAACCGACACTATTTAAATCATGCCATTCTATTGTTAGATTTTCGAAATTTGGAACAGATAATCAAAGCCAAATGTGAAGCAAAACCTTGTGAGAATTGTTTAAGCAAAAACTGAGCAGGAAAAGTTCATAAACTGAAAGGTCATTATATGCTAATCTAGACATATAGCAAATGTTTTGAAGCTACAAACTATCAATGTAAACTGAAGAAATGACAAAGTGTTTGTGTTTGTAGCTAATGCAACTGAATACAATTTTCAAAAGATAGTCTGCAGAGGCCAGTAATATTATTTGTAGTAGTGTAATTGTCAATTATTATGAGTAGACTATATGAATAGATGCTGTTTCGTCAAAAACCATAAACGAAGTATAGTGATCTAGAATCTAGGAATGCATAAATTCAAAGCACTGTGACAATGCTATATTTGCCATGATACTTATTGTTTAAATGGATTTCAAATTTCAGGATCACATTGAAATTGCTGGGAAAAATTATTCAATGCAAACTTCAATTTAATAACACGTCAAAAGCACATGGTGGCCCGAATCTGTTTGACATATTACATATTAGTATTGCAACCTAATTTTCACTGACATAAAATTCAATTTGATAACATGACAAAAGGACACAGCGGCCTGGATCTGTTTGACATATTACACACCAGTATTACAATGTGACTTTTATTGCCATAAAATGTGGTTTTCAGTGCCATGTCAATAGATAATTCCATAAAGGATGGATTTTTGTTACTGATAAGTGTCCAAGATCTTTTTAGATGGCTACAATCATGAATCTACTTAGCAAGCGGAATATATCATGATTCCAATAATATACACTTTATTATTTATGGTTGAGTTTTATTGGCATAAAAACAGCTTTTATTATTCTTAAGTGTCCAAGATCTTTATAGATCACTAAGATCTTTTTACATCACTGAGATGGAATTAGGAATTCGATGCTAGTGATCTTAAAAGATTTTACTAAGATCTTACATAGTGATTTATGAAGATCCTAGACACTTAAGTGCAGAAACAGTGATAAAACTTGATGGGTCAAATGTCTTTCATGAATGAATTTAATAGTTAAATACATGCAATTTCACTCTTTAGAAACTTGAACTCTTCTGAACAAAAGATAGATTTGTGTACCTGGAAGTCAATTTCTTTTCAAGCTGATGATTCTGTTGTCCAGGGCCAATGTAAATAGTCCTTGCTGAGAAAATTTTCGAAGATTGAAAACTGTTGATGATATGTTTTTTGAGTATTCTTAAAATGAAATATTTGTAACTTCTGCACAAAACTCTTTTAGCTGTGGGTTGCGCACTGTGCATTCTATCAGCCCATCATTTGTGTCCAAATTGCATTCCAGATTATGCTCATACATAATTTGCATTTCTTTTTTGCAAAATGCACAGACCACACAACTCTGAATCAATGGTTGTTTACAGTGAGCACAAATGCATCGGTATGGAGGTGCAAATGGATTTTTCGCTCTGAGTATTCCTTGTATCTGTCAAAGCCACATGACAAATGACCATAGAAAATGCATATAATTTCAGCCTATTTTTAGATAGAAATATGTTAGTATTTTTTTTTATTTAAACAATAATTAAATTTAGATTCAAAGCACTATTACTAATTACAATGTTAATGGGAAATGTGGCAATTGGCCAAGTGTCGTTAGTCAAACGGGTGAAAGCAAAGAGACATTGCAAAAAACAATCGCTGGAAACTAATGAATAAGAATGTTCTGAACAAAGTTGCAGGCTTGAATTTAAAATTTGTCGCCATGCAAACAGTGTTCTGAAACATTGCCAGGAAGAGAATAAATTGTACTTTTCCATTATGTAATAAATATTGTATAGGCAAAGAGTATTTTCATTTAATTGAGATACAATGTTGTATTCTCATAATTTACCCTCAGAGATCGAGAGCACAGACACACAATGTAGTTTTTGCGAGAAGCAAAATATCCAAATCTGAAATGGCGTTGCAAACGCAATTTTGAGGAGTTAAACAAATATAGAACCTGTCTTGTGGCACTCTAAGCGTCGTGCATGCATCTTCTGATCACAAAAAATCTAGCCATGCCACTGTCATGTTATTTGTCATTAATAGTTTTAGATGATGTAAATAACATGAATTAATTGGATACAGTTTTGGTCGTTAAAAGCCTTGTTTGCAAAAAATAGCTTGATATTGATTAGATGTCGAGATCAAAATGTTTTCACAAGTTGGGCCCTGGAAACGTCATCGATTTATAAAACAATTGGCCTGAATTCACAATACTCCCAACAGCTCTTGTGCTCACATGCGTTGAAACAATTTTTCCTAATCATACTATTTGAATCTTTGCATAAATTCTTAAAAGCTTGTGATCGACTGCCTTTATTTTTAAAAGTATTTGGGGTGCTTATCTATGGCAAAAATGACATGCCTTGCTGGGAACACCAATTGGATAGGCTTAAACATATGATTCGAAATAAGAATCAAAGAAAATTTAAAATTAGTTATGATGTGCTCAAATAAATCTAAGAACTGAACTGCTTTTATAGAAAGGCAAATACTCCTGTCTAAATCACCAAAAGAGATTAAAATCCATAGGTTTAAGCAACATGTGTTTGTTTGGAAAATCTATATCAGTTTTGATGACAATATTTTCAAGAGACTAGAAGAAGTTAGAAAAGTTTTTAACTGAAGCATATTATAATTAACAAAGTCAATGCTACTAGACAATGAACAAGAGACAAAAAAATAGAAGAAGCTGTAAATCAATGAAACTATTTTGCATGAAAGTAGATTCTGTTTTCGTTGTTCTTTGTTCATGAAATGAGAAAGAAGCAATTTTTCAATGTACCTGTGTCTTTGAATCAATGATTGGCAGCAAGTTCTGAATTGCATAATCATCATTAAGAGGGTCAATAAAGGTAGCTGCACAGGTCCGCAGCATGTGGCTTCCTTTAGTGTCATTTCGAACAATGTTTTTAAACAGATAGAATGGAGAATTATCAGATGCAAGTTGTTCTTGAATTTGCAAGAGCAGTTCTTTGAAGCCTTCACCGACCTGTAACTGCAATAGTAGAAGAAAGTAGTCAATGAACATGAATTGCAATTAGAAATCGTTAAAGCTATTTGTGTTTGTTTTTTTTTCTATTTTGTTGTTTATGTAAAAGAGTGGAAATTTTATATAGCTTTAAAAAATAGCAATTTCAAAAGAACATTAGCTATGCAAATGGCATATTTACCGTTGCATGGTCGTTTGCCGTTCCACCATCTTTGATATACAAGTCGAATTGCTTGTTGTTGTATTCACATGCAACAACAATTGCTGCGATAGAGCCGACAGAGTAGGATTCGTTTGATGACAACAAATCAGAAATTGTCATATCAGGGGCTAGCCTCCTCATTTTGCAAACTTGATCAATTGTCTGAATTATTGTATGTGGGTATATGACTATTGAATACTTGGCATCGCCTCTGTCATATTGGCCCTTTTTCTTGAGCCCAAATCGAGTGATTCTTAGACTTTTGCTAGTTGAGAAGTAGCCACCAAAACGTTTGATCAAATTGTCACTTATTCCAGCAGTGATTGTCATTAGCCCATCTCTATCAACAAAGTCTGCATGCAATATCTGTGCCTTTACAGGAGAAGTTTGGATTTTGCTTTGTGCGGGCCCATATACAGCCAAGATGTCTCCTTCAAAAACAATTTTCGATGTTATTGTGCATAGCTCTATAATAGTAGCTGCTTCTAAAGGTGTTTCTTTGAACCTGTTATTGTTATAGTTGGAGAAAATGGCCAGGGGGCAAATTATCAGGAATCAATAGCAGCAAGGTTGAAACTTGGATCAAGTTTGAGAATGAGAAAATACTTATCAATGCAAAAGCTATATTCCGTTGTTTTGTGTGCTAGAAAATCATAAAAGAAGATGCAGAAGTTTTGTGTATTAAAAATGATGTAAAAAGCAATTAGAACCAAAATAATTGCATACCTTTTGGGACTTTCGGCAGTTGACGTTTTTCCCATTGGCGGGTTTTTTGGTTCTGAAGCTGTTTTTGTTGTGCTGTGCATAGCCAATGAACTGTCTTCCATTATTTTGCAATTTTGGGTTTGAGTTTGAGAACCTGTGCATGCAAGAAGGGTTAAGCTAATCAGATCTAACTGAGATTGTTAATTAGGGTAGAGAGTAGAAGAGATTTATAATAGATGGGAAATATGGGAAAAACAGACAACATAAAAACAAAGAAGCGAAAAAGAACAACAAATGTCTATAATTGTTTGACTGGTTTTTCGACATATGCATAGCGCAAAGTCTATGCAGTGTCAAGAATTTCAGTTAAACAATCACTGAAAACTATTTATAGTTAGATTTTGAACAAATTTCGATCTAAAATTATTTTGATCATAAGAATTTATTACTAACACATTTTATGTCGCCTATGTATGGTCTGCATTATTATAAAATGGAGATAGCAGATGCATATTTTTTATAAAGAGTGTCTACATATGTTGTCACATAATTGCAAATTTTTTAGATCTGAATTGTGGACGAAATAAAGTGTAAGCAACTATGAATAGAAAAAAATAATCAAGATTTGACATTACAAAATAGAGTATAAAAATATGAGAAAGTTCAACAAAAATTGAGCTCATAGCTGTGACATTAATATTGCAGATGCCAAAAGCTAAGGTAAACTAGCTCACTATGAATAGGAAAAAACCAAATTGTCGTAGTTTAAAGTGCATGGAAGTTGCAGGGGAAAGAATAGTACCCGGTTTTGATTTTCTGCAAAGATGCTATCATGAATCCGTTGATAGATAGGAAGACAATAAAGTTAGATAATGCAAAAGTGAATAGACTATGCATTTTAATCAAAGATCGAAAGGAATGTTGAATAGTGATCAGTCCAATAAGCCTCTGAAATATTGAAAACAATTTCTCTGTGTTTCAGATTTGTCCAAAAGTGATCAAGCATTGAACCGGTGTTTGTTGTTGCTTTTGTTGTTTTTAGTGTCAAGCCTTTCATTTGCATAAACAATTGCAGGTTTCTTTTTGATGTTGTCTCTTGCAACATGTCAATGTTCAGGTCACCAGCTACTAGGATTTGAGTGGCTGGTGTGCAACTTGACAAAATGCAACTCAATATATGAAAGAGATCATCAAGCACACCACACGGTCTATTGTAAATGTTCACTAGTTTCAATACACTGGAACCTAATTCTAGATCTATGCAAATTGCTTCAGTGAAGTTTCCTGTATAGTTTTTAGAGTTGATAATAGCAATGTTTTTTTTAATCAATGTAAGGATTCCATGCACTGAAAATGGTGAGAAGAAATTGTATTTCTCTATCATTGTTGTTTCTTTGCTAAGTGTGCGCATATGAGTTTCTTTCAAACATAGAATGACTGCTTGCATAAGTTCATGATCATTTAGAACATCGTCATAGTGCAAAACCAAGCTACGTGTGTTCAGCGATGAAATGAGTAATTGCTCAGTGTTTGACATTGAATGCAGACCATATTCAAATTGCAAACTTGCTTGTGTTTTTAATCTATCTATTTCAGTGCTGACTTTTGGACAAGCTATAAAATTTCCTTGTTCCAATTTGTTTAAAAGATAAAGACAATCCATATCTCTCACACGCGATAGTGCAGTGTAAACAAGGCCATGTCTCTTAATTCCTTTTGGGTCAAATGCCAATCTGTTCATTGTCAATTCTTGTGCTCTATGAATTGTCCTTCCACATGCCAACTGAATTGGGAATTGTGCTCGCATAAAATTGATTTTATTTTCAACTCTTGTTTGTATCACAATCCTTTTGATTGGTGTCCAATTGGACTTTACAGCAGGCGTATAAAGATGTTGCATCGTTGCATGTTGCTTGTCTCCTACTTTTGGATCTGCAAACTCAATCCAGACAATATCTTGGTTTGTTTGACTATAGTGTTTAAACACACCTTCTGCACCATTAACCAATCCATCCTGAGTTGAGTAGTTGCCTCCAACTAGTTCAATAAGCATATCCTTTTTTGCTACTATTGTAGAGGGAAGTTGCAATGTCTTTTGTTTATGGTCATTTTTTTCAATTGAGTCAATTTTGCTATCATGTGCTACAAGTGTGAATGTTTCTGTTTGCATAGCTGACAACATTTTTGAGTTATGTTGTTGAACATCCTTATTACTATGGAAAAGATAAGGAAATGTTGCATCTGCTGGTGGTTGTTTGTAGCAATGTTGGTTTAAGTAATCTATGTCATCCAATATTTGAGAGCATGTTCTGATTCTATTCAAAATCGATATGAATGTTTGATCTCTTTGACGTACAACTGTTGTAAGTTCATAGCATTTTATGGCATCGAACCAAAACGTGTAAGGAAATGTCTGTTGTTGGAATCTTGGCTGTTCAAAAATCCAAGAATCATGAACAGGTTGTGCTTGACACAAATCACCACAGAATATGACATCAAGGTTTCCAAATGCTTTGGTTGGTGTGTGCATTATTTCACGTAGTCGTTTGTCAATGTTGTATAACATCCGAGACCCTATTAAAGACACTTCATCAATCAACAATACTCGAAGTTGTTCACAATCTTTTGTCAGAAGATCTAGGGTGTTTGAATTTAGTGGAAGCATATTTGAACTTAATGGCAGTCTAAAGGCAGAGTGGACTGTAATGCCACCTACATTATATGCTGCTTTTCCAGTAAATGCAACTATAAGACCTTTTTTCTTTAAAGGATCACTACCAATTTCTTTGTCATAGTAATGTAGGAGACCATCATAAATAGCTTTTGTAGTGTAAGTTTTACCTGTTCCTGTGCCTCCTGTTAGGAACAAGTGAATTGGAGTGTGGGGATTGTTTTTTTTCCTTGCAATAACTTCTTTCACAATTGATTGTTGTTGAGTATTTAGGTTTCTTCGAATTGCATGGTATTCATGCATGTCCAAAAGAAATGGCTTTTCTGTTAAGTTGCACACAATCCCAGGTTTTGGTGCGCTAGGCATAGTTTTGCGCATTAGATCATGTTGAATGTCATATTGTTCTAATCCAGACAGAGTTGTTGTTTTGTCTGTTGTTACAGGAGGCATACTTATGTCTTTCCATTCAATTGTTTCAACAGCATTATCCAGATAAACCCCACTTTGTCGTTGTTGATGCCATGAACTTTTGTTCTACAATATCTATTTGTTGTTTGAATGTGCAATATGCGTCTGACCATGTTTTGAAATTGCTTCTTAGCAAATTGCAATTGTCTCTATATGGCATAAAAAGCATGATCTTTTCTCGGAAGAAATTTCCAGGGTCTTTTTGTTTGTTGTAGCGAATAGATCGTATGATACATGGTCTATTTCTTTTTCTTGTAATTGAGTGTATACAAGAATAGGAAGATGGATATTCTGCCAAGGAAATGTTTTCAAGCTCAACAGGGCGTGCAACGTATTTGTCCAAAATTGATGGACAAATAATGTCATCAGAGTCATCTGGTTCTTTTTCCAAGAGTGATGGTTTTTTCAAGACAACTATTTTTTTGTCATCTGGAGCAGTGTTAATGAAAATAGTCTTCCTAGAGGATGAATGTAGAGGCAATGAGAGTATGATATGTATTGCTTAGACATTTGTTGCATGTTCAGGAGCGCATTTTCAAGCTTTCGTATTGTTTCAATCTTCCCGCCATTGTCAATAAGACATTGTTCTTTGATCTTTTTGAATGCATTTGTCATGGATCTATCAAATTTGGTGATGTAGGAGCTTACATATGTTGCTGCAGCGTAAGCATTTAAGATATATTGTGCATCTGTATTTTCCTACCATAACTCTGGTATCGCTTTTGCAAATGAATTGATCCAAATGTCGGCAGCATCTCTTTTTAGTATTAGTGTAGAACGACAAAGCAAAGACCGCAATAGCAAAATGTATTCATCTTTGCTTAGGCCTAGCTCTAGAAGCAATTGTGCAAATGACGTGTTTTTAGAATATTCTTTATGTTCAATAAGACCGAATATTTTTTTTGCTTTTTGAATGAGATCATTTGAAGCATTTTCCAATGGCTCTAGAATGATGGTACTATCCATAGGAGACAAGGGGAAATTGAATCTGCATGTGGAATGTCGATGTTTTCTACATGTTTTTGTGTGACGATGTGTTTGAATTTGAATAAGATTTTGATCAAGTAAAGACGAGTCTGTGGATATATAGCGATCAACAAAGCTAGTAATCTCCTCGTTTGAGTTTTTTCCATAGACAGGTGCATTTTGAATCCAAATTAGTCCATGTTCATGCTCATTTCCTCTTTGTTGAAATTCGATCGTAAAGAAGAAATCTTGTATTTTTCCAAATAATGTGTTGTTTTTTAACATAAGAGACTTTAGTGCTACTATTTTGTGTCTATAGTAGCGAGTACAAAGCACTGGGTGTCTTCTTATTAACATGTCAATATTTTCTTCCAATGCACTGTCTTGCAAGTCTGCCAAATGTTTTTCCTCAATTTGCTTCAATGCATTGCATAAAGGTGTCCAAAGGTGTTCAACACTTGTAAATGTTAGAAAGAACGTAAGAGGACCAAGCTGTCGAATCATTGCAAATAGATCTTTTTTCATATTTTCAAAGTAATCAGGTGATGTTCTAATTGCTTTCAATGTACGAAACCCAATTGGAGATTGGAGTATCTTTACAAGATTGTCTTTTGACTTGACATCTTTTGCCAATATTTTTTTGTCCTTTAACTCTCCCATGTGAATCTGCCAATATTTTTTTGTCCTTTAACTCTCCCATGTGAATCGATATCCAAGCAGTGTTTTTTACCTGTTTTATTATGACTTTAATTGCTTTGAAGAAAATGTTTGTGCCATGCGTTTCAAAGTCTGTACTTTCATGCTGTAGCTCCCACTGCGATACTTGTTGATAAGAAAAGCGATCAAAAATTTCATTGGGTCGATTGAATCCGTAAAAAAGTGTGGGAAAGTTTAGCTCTTCAGAGTATTTGTCTTGGAAAATGCTCAATGGTCGGAAGCTCTCAGAAGGTGCAATTTCTATGATTTTGTTGTCTAAATCATCTACCAGATGTGTTTCTCCATATCCATGTATCAATGTTTCTGATATTGGTTCTATGTTTATTTCATTTTCATCATCATCTACTTGTTGCGTTGTTTGTTGAGTATTTGATTCTTGTTTGGCTGTTTCATTAAATACTTTTTCCCAACTAGTATTGATTACAATGCCTTCAATTTTATAAAGTTCGGTTTTGCATAAATCACTTAGCGCAGTCATAATGATCTTTGGCCGAATATTTCTAGATAGATATGCATTTTTGTATTCCAATTTTCGCTTTAGCATAACTGCAACGGTCAAATTGTCATCTAGACTTCTAGGCAATGCTATCTGAACTCTATCCAAGTTTGCAGGCACATTGATAATTGAGCCAGTCAGCCCAATTTGTGCTCTTTTATAACCAAGTTGTCTTATTTGTGCAAAAGCTATTCTTGGTGATACCAATCGTTCTTCCAAAGGAGTCAGTATAGCTACAGATGGCAATATGTTATTGCGATAGATTCGTGTAGGCGATGCAAGCGTAGGAAATTTTCCATTAGCAATTGCTTTCTTGCAAGATCTACAAATTTGAACAAGTACCATTGGACATGTCATAGCGTCTGTATTTGCTAGAGTTTCGTAGGCTAATTTAATTGTCTTGTTCACACAAGAAATGTCTTTTTTAAAATGCAATTGCTTACAGACAGAACATGCATGAGTAGGTGTGTCCTGAATAGCTTTCAAGTATGTGACAATTGCTTTCTTTGCCTTTGCAGATTCTTTTTGCTTTTGACGAATGTCCTTCCCTTGTCTACGTAGACTGTGTTTCAACAAGCGCAAGTTTTTTCGCGTATTGCCATTAATGCATGTTTGCATGTTGGTTTTGGTTTCTGAAAATTGCTTGGCAATGCAACAACTGTTTTTTTCTATGTTTGTTATCTTTTGTTTTTGTCTCTTTGCTTTAATTGTATCTATGTATATTGATTCATTCAAAGATCCCTTGTTAATGTTCTTCTCTACAATTTTTTCTGTTGCTATTGTCTGTTTTCTTTTTCCAAAATTATCCACTGCAATTGTAGTAGAAGTATTTCTATTGCAATCAAGCGGAAAGAGCATTTTATTTCCATAGTGTTCTTGTAACAAGGGTTGGAAATGCGAATGCATTCTATCTATTACATGTTGCATCAGGCATAGAACTTTTGACGATCTATTTGTTGCATGGAATACGACAATATTTTCTTGCAAATTATTGCTCCATACATGTATATTAGCGTTTAGCAACTCACATAACCATTGAAGGGAAAATCGATCTCCTTCTATGTGACCAATGATATATGGCTCTGCCAAACGGACAATATAGGTTCTCCATTCAGAAACAAGAGATGTATCTGCTAATGTGTTTTTATCAAGATATATGTCCAAGCATTGTGTTGCTCTAATATCGTTTGAAGCAATAGAGTTATAAAAAGTTTGCGCAATTGCTTTTCTAATACTTTGTCCATCAGCGAATAGTGTCAATTTGGAGATTGATTCAAACAAGGACTCATGGCAATCGCCTCGAAGTTGAAGCGATGTTTCAACTTCGTTATATACATGCTGATTTACATATGCGTTTTGACAAAGCATATCGGTCGCTTGTCTTTTGACTTGCATTGTTTTATATGACAATAATGGTTCGAAATGGCCAAAAGCTAGTGTGTGGTCATGGAACAATATATTGTAGCAATATTCAAATCCCCCAGAATTGAAATGAAGGTATTTTGTTCCTTTTGTTAATGACCAAACAGCGACTGGAACATTCAACCATTTTGAAAACCACTTAATGCAAAATATATCACCCCATAGTCCATATACACTTTGACCATCTGGTTGCGAAGCAGATTGTGACATGCGATTGAGATATTCATTGACATTTCCTATGCTGTGCAATTCTTGCAAGTAGTCAATTGTCAATTCTGTGCGCATTGATAACAATGCAGAGGGATCTTTTTGATCTAGACAAACACGGAAATGATTCACAATCCCTTCCCTTATCTCTATTGATGTATATCGAAAATGCAATAATACTGCAAGTGCATCGAACAGGCAATTTCCTGGCTCATAATGGAAATTGTCTAGTCGAAACAGATTGCTTGTAGCCAAAGTCTCATCAATTTGTTGCCAATTAGAGTATTTGATCCCAAGGCCATTTGCTCCTAAAACATAGTCGCTTCTACCTTTGTCTTTTCGCATATTGCCTACAAGAACATTTGCAACAGCATATATTTTTGTTCCCTTTTTTTTGTTGTTCTTTTTCTATTCCCCCGGTCGTCTATACAGGGAAACCTGCAGCCAACTGAAGAGAAGCAAATCCTAAGGAAAAGAAAAGAAGCAAAGGGCATGGTTTTTTTCTGAAATCATAATGTTATGAACATTGTTAATTGTTGTTGCCATTGCAAACAACCAAAGCAAAAAAAACAACGTATTCATAACTAAATTTTTTCAAATGAAATGTATTTTTCCCTCCTAGTAGAATAGGGAAAAACAGCATGTCGATTGCTAACTTGAAATTATCAAATATCCAAGATTTGATATCAATACAAAAAGTCTCAATGTGCACAATATTAACTGGTTTATTGTTATTATATATATAATAATTAAAAAGAGCATCTATAACTATAACTAAATCTTCAGACTTTTAACCATAATAATATAATGATGCCAAGTTGCCGAGACCAGACGCTTAATCCATTTGCTTTTAAAAGAATCAATATAAGCTTAGAAACTCTATTCATGAACCATATCCATGTCTGGATTCGGATGGATTTCATAAGAAAAAGCATGTGTGTTCTGCAATGAATGCAATTGAAGCAACATAGCGAAAGAGGAGAATACATGTTCCTAAGAAGATTGAGATCTGGCTTTCCTAGCTATCATTGATAGAGATGATGTGAAGTAAGCCTCCAAACAAGCACAAAATAGAAAAGTATTTCCTGCAATGTTTCCATACAGCCGGTAAAATATAAGCTAGGGCACATGTACATCATCTTACATAATATTTTTACTGGATAAGCCTAGTTTAAAACAGTCTTTGAAAAGTGAAATCAAGCTATTTTTTTATTTTTTGCAAAGCAAAATATTGGAAACTATAATTTTGCCAAGTCAAAATCTAGAAGATTAAACAATCTAGTGTTTTGTATGACAGAAAGAAAGAAATGAATTGTTTAGGACCTAGAGTATTACAGCGAGCAAACCAAGCTTTCTATACTTCCTCTTAGGATAGATTATACACCTAAAGAATTACAAGCAGCAAAGCAAGGTTTTAATACTTCCAATAAGGAAGAAACAACCGATTATAGGCTTTCAATCTTCACATAGACACCCTGAACAAAGCAAAGAAGAAGAATTCATTTGGGCATTCTGGGATGGGATTACATCTTTGCCTCTGACGAAAACTCCGAGCCATATTATGTGTATACAACGACTGATATGTTCGGAGCACTGTTTTGCTTAACAAAAAACACCTTGTATAGGTTCTACTAGGAGCCATTTAATTTTTAAATGAAGTTTATTTTTCTAATGCATTTTAACCAGAAGCTCCTGTCGGCCTCTTCCCTCAAATTGGCCGATGCAAAATGGATTCTAAGGAAACAGGTCTCGAACAAAGTCTAGTAGAACGTTAGGGTTAGTGCAAGCAGCAAGAACGTCATATCTCTAGCGTGAGTATTTAGCCAGTGAAGCTTACGAGTTCATTTTCACCTACCACATCAATTTGCTTTTAATCATTGTCACCAACGATGAATCAAGTTTGCCAATACTGATCCAGCTTGCCAATAAGAGATGTAGCGACGGCTTATTCTCATCAAGACTAACAATGCTCGGCGTATCAGGTCTCGGCCACCAAAAATACTATCAACTTAAACCGAAGAGACCATGTGATTCTAGGCATAAGAGCTTCTCAGCATGGTCGCATTTATGGAAATTTTAATATTCAAATCTTTTGATAGTTTGCCTAGCAACGAATGTCTACGTGGGTCTCACAATTTAATCATTTTGACGATGTTAGTACATAGGCCATATATTGAGAGTCATGATAGTTAAGGTCTAACAATAGTTCGACATTTTCATAATCATTCTAGTGCTATTGCATTTTTCTAAGATAACCCATGCCTGAATTTGAAACCATACCATACGGCTGCGCCCTTCAGCAATTTAATCAGTGACAGCAGAGTTAAGAACCGGTCAAACGACGGAGGCTCTCATCCTTTTGCCAACATCTTAAACCAAAATTTAAAGCTTTTAGTTTCATTTAGATACATTTAAACGTCCATTATAGTTTCAGCTCATTCTCTTCCACAAACGACCGATTGATAGAACAAAACGATGGAGCTTGATATTAATTGGTGATTTCTAACTTATCTATGACAAGGAACACGGCTATCATTCAAATTCCATGTAAAACAAGGAACTGTTCCATTAGAAGCAGACCTATAGTTAAAACTACAATATAAAAACCGTTATTCATGTTATTCATTTTTCATCAGAAATGTCGGAGGTTGAACCTCGCAGGCAGTAGCATAAAATGCTACGAACACAAGAATAGCACACAGATAGGAGAACGCAAATTGAGAATCATGTTCTCTTCACATGCCATACTGGCTACCAACAAAAACAACTAAAACTGTCTCCCAACACCTTTGACGAAAGTCTCAGCCAAGGCAGATTTACAACCAGCAGAATGAGCATAGGAACCTCCGAGGCTTACCGATTTGAATACTTGTTCCACCGCTACTGCAAAGAAGAAAAGCAGAGACACCGTTTTACCTACCACAAGTATAGCATTTTGGTTAAACCATTGAACAAGTTAAAACGTGAAGGCAGAACACATTCAAACTAATATCTTTAACCTACTGAAAAATGGATCAAGAGCTGAGAACTTACATTGTTGAAAGTAGACTTCGAACCAAAAGCCAAGACCTTTCTACAACTGACGAGAACCAGCTTGAAAGCTTGAATCAACAACAAGATGAGAGTAGTTCAATTCTGAGAGCCACGGTGGAGACCTGAACCAGAGGTTATAGGTTTAAATCACGGAGGAAAAACGCCACTTCTGAATCTGAAATCTAATACATGGCAGGTTTGTCGACCAATTCTTCAAACCACTCCCAGACACAAAAGAAACAATGCCATCAATACACAACCTCGATGAATACGCAGTGGAGGATCGGGATTTTTAAAGCGCCAAAACCCAAGGCAATATAACATCGACGACGAAGATATTCCACTTAGAAAGGCCGATAGCAGAGTTAATACTATGACATCACACCCTTGCCCCCCAGCATTGAACCATTAAGATCTTAATAATTATCCTATGTTGCTGTTGTTTGTCACTTTTGCCACGTGTCGGGTTATTATTATATATACACGGGTTATTATTATATATAAACAGATTAGAGTTTGAATCCTCTATGCAGCATCAACTAATTGTCAACAAATGTTGAAGCTCTTTTATGATAACCATAACTATCGTCTTGTTTTACATCTTATAACAATAAAAACATTCCCCTAAGGCAACCTATGTTTGAATTTTGAAACGACACCATACGGCTATACCCTTTAGGAATTTAATCACTGATAGTAGAGTTAAGAACCGACCAAATGACTGATATCCTCATTCTTTTGTCAACATGTCAAACCGAAATTTAAAGCTTTTAGTGTCATTTAGATACATTTAAACGTCCATTTTAGTTTGGGCTCATCCGCTTTGACAATCGACCGATCGATAGAAGAAAAATGACAGAGCTTGACATTAATTAATGATTTTTAAGCTATCCACGAGAACGAAGACACTTATCATTCAAATTTCATGTAAAACAACAAATCATTTCAGTAGAACCAGATTTATAGTTAAAACTACAATATCTAAACCGCTATTCATAGTATTCAGTTTTCATCACAAATGCTTTGACAAAAGTCTCGGCTAAGCCAGACTTACAACCAACAAAGCCAGCATAGAAAGCTCTGAGACTTACCGATTTGAATGCTTGTTCCACTGCTAGTGCAAAGGAGAAAAGCACAGACACCGTTTTACCTACCACAAGTATACTATTCTGGTTAAATCATTGAAAAAGTTAAAACGTGATAACAAATACATTCAAACTTATGTCTTTAACGTAGTGAAAACCGGAGCAAGATCTGACAACCCACATTGTTGAAACTAGATTTCGAACCAAAAGCCAAAACCTTTCTGCAACTGACGAGAGTCAGGTTGAAAGCTTGCATCAACAAAAACATTAGAGTGGTTCGACTCTGAGAGCCACGGCGGAGACCTCAAACACAGGCTGTGGGTTCAACCGACGAAGGAAAAACGTGATTCCTGAACCTAAAATCTAAAACATCGCAGGCCTGCCTAGCATTCCTTCAAACCACTCCCAACCACAAAACAAACAATCCCGTCCATAAATAATTGAAAAAAGCATACGCTAAGTGATTTTGCATCATTTGATTCATGAACAAGCTCGATGAATAGTTACGAGCAACATAACATCAACAACGAACATTTTGACATTATAGCACAAGTGCTTATGAGGCACTGAATACATTAATATCACATTTATTACTCACCATTTTTCATGACAGGTTGCAAGCCACATTAGTCACCACGTAGATATTCCACTTAGGGAAGCCCGTAACAGAGTTAATACTATGACAGGACACCCTTACCCGCCAGCATTGAACCACTTAAACTTTAATTACCCTGTCCTTGCTCTGGTTTGCCACGTGTGCGACCTGTCCCGTTTAACTGATTTTGGATCATTTGATTCAGTATTCACCATTCTCCATGACAGGTTGCAAGCCACATTAGTCACCACGTAGATACTCCACCTAGCGAACCCGCACCAGGGTTAATACTATGACAGGACACCCTTTCCCGCTAGCATTCAACCCCCAAAACATTAATTACCCTGTCCTTACTCCCGTTTGACACCCCCGCTATCTGTCGCGCTAGACTTGTTCCATTTTCCTATGATAACCATAACCATCGCATTGTGCAGAAAGCGCCGAACACATTTCCCGGCGTCAAAAAAACTAGACAAGCTTATATGCCACGCGTTGTTACGCCCACCACCTGTTATTTACACTAAGCAGCAACTAGGCCTTAACTCGGATAATGCAGCTTGCGCCGCCAAAACACAAAGCGATTACCTAGGCTGACGTTATCAGCTCCCATCCAACGAAACGTTAAAAAATTATCACTATTTAAAAATTTATATAAATAATTTTTTCCCCAACTATTTACAAATAACCCAAAATCATAGTATGGAGGAAAAAAATTTATAGGCATAGGTGCAAACAAGCTCGATGAATATTACCACGGATATAACATCAACAACAATGAAGATTTTGACATTATAGCACAACCGCTAACGAGCTACTCAATACATTATCACATTTATTACTCACCATTCTCCATGATAGGTTGCAAGCCACATTAGTCACCACGTAGATACTCCACCTAGGGAACCCGCAGCAGAGTTAATACTACGATAGGACACCCTTGCCCGCCAGCATTGAACCATTAAAACATTCATTGCCCTGTCCTTACTCTCATTTGACATGTCCGCCACCTTTCACGTTAAATTTGTTCCATTCTCCTATGATAACCATAACCATCGCATTAGTGCCAAAGGCATTTCTCGGCGCAAAGAACTAGCCAAGCCTATATGCCACGCGTTGCCACGCCCACTACCTGTTATTTACACTAAGCAGCAACTAAGCCTTGACTCGCATGACGCACCTTCCGCCGCCAAAACGGGAAGCGATTACCGAGGCTGATGTTATCAACTCTCATCCAACGAAACGTTAACAAATAATTATCACTATTTAAAAATTTATATAAATAATTTTTTCCCCAAGTATTTACAAATAACCCAAAATCATAGCATGGAGGAAAAAAATTTATAGGCATAGGTGCAAACTAGGTGCAACTATAATAGGGTCTGCATGAAATATATAATATCCCCTATTCATAAGGTAGACATTAATTAGTGATTTCTAAGCTATCGACGACAAGAAAGACACTTATCATTCAAATTTCATGTAAATCAAGGAACCATCTCAGTAGATCCAGATCTATGCTTAAAACTATAATATTTAAACGCTTATTCATGTTATTCATTTTTCATCACAAATGCCAGAGGCTCAAGCTCGCAGGCAGTATCGCAAAATGTTGCAAATACAAAAATAGCACACAGATAGAACAACGCAGACTGAGAATCACCTTCTGTTCACATGCCATACTGGCTACCAACAAAAACAACTAAAACTATTTCCCAACACCTTTGACGAAAGTCTCGGCTAAGCCAGACCTAGAACTAGCAAACCCACTATAAGAACCTCCGAAACTTACCGATTTGTATGCTTGTTCCACCGCTACTGCAAAGCAGAAAACCACAAACATCGTTTTACCTGCAACAAGTATACGATTCTAGTTAAACCATTGTAAAAGTTAAAACGCCATAACAAATACATTCAAACTTATATCTTTAACCTACTGAAAACCGAAGCAAAATCTGACAACTTAGATTGCTGCAAGCAAAAAAATGAGAGTATCGGTCATTTGGCCGGTTCTTGACTCTACTGTCAGTGATTAAATTCCTGAAGGGTATAGCCGTATGGTATCGTTTCAAATTCAAGACATCTTAAACCGAAATTTAAGATTTCTAAGCTATCGACGACAAGAAACACACCTATCATTCAAATTCCATGTAAACCAAGGAACCATCTTAGCAGAACCAGATCTATACTTAAAACTACAATATTAAAACCCTTATCCATATTATTCATTATTCATCACAAATGCCAGAGGTTGAAGCTCGCAGGAAACATCGCAAAATGTTGCAAATACAAGACTAGTGCACAGATAGAACAACGCAGACTGAGAATCACGCTCTGTTCACATGCCATACTGGCTACCAACAAAAAACAGCTAAAACTATTTTCCAATACCTTTGACGAAAGTCTCGGCTAAGCCAGACCTAGAACCAGCAAACCCACCATAACAATCTCCGAGACTTACCGGTTTTAACGCTTGTTGCACCGCTACTGCAAAGCAGAAAACCAGAGACATCGTTTTACCTGCCACAAGTATACGATTCTGGTTAAACCATTGAAAAAGTTAAAACGTCATAACAAATACATTCAAACCTATATCTTTAACCTACTCAAAACCGGAGCAAAATCTGACAACTTACATTGCTGTAAGCAGACTTCGAACCAAAATCCAAAACCTTTCTGCAACTGACGAGAACCAGCTTGAAACCTTGCATCAACAACAACATCAGAGTGGTACGACTCCGACAGCGACGGTGGAGACGTGAAGCACTGGTTATTATGAGTTCAAACCACGAACCGGAAACCCAATTGCTGAATCTAAAACCTAATACATCGCAGGCCGCTGGACCATTCCTTCAAACCACTCCGAAACACAAAACAAAAAACAATGCCATTCATAAAAACAAGCTCGATGAATATTACCACGGATATAACATCAACAACAACGAATATTTCGACATTATAGCACAACCGCTAACGAGCTACTCAATACATTAATATCACATTTATTACTCACCATTCTCCATGACAGGTTGCAAGCCACATTAGTCACCACGTAGATGCTCCACCTAGGGAACCCGCAGCAGAGTTAATACTATGACAGGACACCCTTGCCCGCCAGCCTTGAACCATTAAAACATTCATTGCCCTATCCTTACTCTCGTTTGACACGTCCGTCACCTGTCCCCTTAAATTTGTTCCATTCTCCTATTACAACCATAACCATCGCATTACTGCCAAAGGCATTTCCCGGCGCAAAGAACTAGACAAACCTATATGCCACGCATTGCTGCGCCCACCACCTGTTATTTACACTAAGCAGCAACTAAGCCTTAACTCGCATGACGCACCTTCCGCCGCCAAAACCGGAAGCGATTACCGAGGCTGACGTTATCAGCTCTCATCCAATGAAACGTTAACAAATTAGCATTATTTAAAAATTTATATAAATAATTTTTTTTCCAACTATTTACAAATAACCCAAAACCATAGTATGGAGGAAAAATTTATAGCCATAGGCACCAAATTAATAGGGTCTTGATGAAACATAATATATCCCCTGCGGGGACATAATAAATAGGAATATCACAACGATATGGCATTTTTTTTGTTTCTTTTTACTTATATGGAAATATCATATTAGATTTTGATCGAGATTTAAGTCAAAAGATCTTTTACTTTCTTATAAGTTCATAAGTTCAGTGTCATTCATTAAAATAAAACCTTCTATTAACTTAAATTTAACAAAATAACAAAATGATGTGGTTGGCATTTTTAATCAAATCCAGAATTTCCCTTTTCTTCATTACCCTTTCTCATTTTATGTTTCATTGACTTTCAAATATCTATATTATGTAGGTTCAAAAATAAAAATAAAAACTCAAGCCCAAGCCCAAACACTGATAACAATAAAAAACTATAAGATACTCTTATATTACAGTTTTTTTTTATAGTTTTTCTAGTATCTTATATTACAGTTTTTTTATAGTTTTTTTTATTATATTATAGATATTTAAGTATATGAGTATCGTTTGTAAAAGTCCCTTTAGACAAGAATCTGTTCAGTAAATTCGTGCTTAAGAAGAGTGTTTCCCACTGAAGCTGATACCAGGCTATGTACTGGGAGACAGCAGAAGTTACGAATTAATTATTGAAACATCCACGCACTTTTTTACGCTCTCTTGCTTTAAATATATGAAATGTATCCTCTTCTTCATCCTCAGTGCACGTATAGTCCTACAGATCAGTCAATTAACATATTGACTAATGGATGCCTTCCAGTTCCTCTCTGAATCAAGCGCCTCCTTCACACTTATTCTCAAACTATAGAGATTCATGAAATGGATTTTAATTCAGCATCATCTTTTGATAAACACTGCATCATGAGATGACTTAAAAACAAAAAGTTTGTATATATACCCGAGAAGGAGATAACTGCAACATCTTAACATGCAGCTTAATATGCCAACAACAGGAAGCGACTTAATATGCCAACATCACACAGAGGTATTCCAAAATTAGTTCTTCCTTAGACTATTGTTAATATTCCATCTTATGTTGAGTTCTTGCTTCGTTTGTTGTGGTGGTGATTCTTCTTAGCTATCCATTACTTAAAATTGTACTCCTCCATATGAATCTACCAAGCTGGGAGGATGAGAGAAGGTTCTGAGCAAAGAAGGATATGAATCTACCACACTGGGAGCCTGGGAGGATGAGAGAACGTTCTGGGAAAAGAAGGGTATGGGAGAATTGAATAAAAGCATGCTCTTTTGCTTCTATTTCTGGAAGTAACATAGAAAAGTGCTTTTTATTATTGGGAAACCCAACCCAATATTTCTCTCAACTATGTGAGTAAACAATAAAAATCCATAAAGAAAAGACACGGGTCCACGATATTAGAGTTCAATGCTACACAGCTGTCCCAAATTCAAAATTGTAATTTGAACATAGGTTCATATAACAAATTGGAAAATTGCATGAAGAACATACATGTCTACTGTTGTGTGTGTCTGTTGTTGATGTTAGCTGGAGCTACATTTTTAATTCAGAGTAGGCAATAGGCTTGGGAGTAGCAAGGATTTCAAAAGCATTCATATTTTCAAAACTGTTAGGTGATATTCAAGAAGAGACCGACAAGAACCAGTTGAACATTGAACTATGATGCAACGAAAGCGAAATGTGCAGAGAAGGAAAGTGAGATCAGGAATTGTAAATTTTCAGATGGTAATATAAGTTGGAAAAGTTTGGGACTCGACTAGGCTACATTGGAAACTTATGTCTTGCTGCACGCTATTCTTACCTGTTACCCGAGGACTGGATTTGATACAACTGATTGGCGTACATTTCGAAATATCAGTCAAGTATCACATATGGATAGGAAACATGATGATGGTCACCTACATGTTACATGGACTGTGTTTTTCTATATTCTGGGGGAGCAGGAATAGTCTAGTAAAAGAGGTACCCATAAATATCATATGGTAGAATGGAAAATCAAATGCATATATCCATTTTTGATATCTTGTTTTTGGAGTGCTGAGATTTTAATCTAGTAAGTGCTTATGATGTGCAGTTAAACCTATTAATATGTATTAAAAATCTGAACACTACAAGAAATTTACACAATCTGAACACTACAAGAAATTTACACATCCTATGACCTGAAATAATGTAACATTTTCACATTGACAGCGTAGGGGTGCAAAGAGTTAAAAATTTATGCATAGCATTGGGTGCATTTTGTAAGGACAATACCTGGGCAGGGTAAGCAACAAATTTCTTGAAACGACTCTATTCAACGCCATTTTTTCTCACTCTGCTGGGCAATTGTAGCAAAATTCGATTTGGCTCCTGAAAACCCTTCGACAATGGCAATTGTGTTTTTATTACTGAATATGGCATGTGTATGTGTGTGCAGGTGTATTGAATGTCTACAACAACTCAAGGATCCATATAATTGTTGAATTAGCCCACTAAATGTAATCAACCGTATATACATTTATAAAAATAATTACCTAATTCTCACTAACAAAAAACTGACTCCCAGATTATCAAAAACAAGAAATAAAACCCCACTGATCCCACACCTATTACCACCTCACATTTACAGGCATGGCTATGTTCTTGAAATTTTAACCTGTAAAACTATATTACCAGCCATCAATTTTTTGCATCCCTACTCCTTTCATCGTCCGCAGATCGAGCTGTTGTTCGTGGCCTGTCATATGCGGAGACCAGGGGAGGAGAAGATGCATAGCAAGAGTAATTTAAGCGATGAACAATAGCATGAATTCCATGTTGTGATGTATCCATAGCAACCTCTCCAGTTGAATTAGTTGAACCAGCAGCCCCTGTTGAACCATACGTAGTAGTCTTAGCTTTTCCAGCAGTTGTTGCTGAAGAAAGAGCCCCAACTTTCCCAGCTGAACTAGCCTCTCCAGTAGAACCAACAATAGAATAAGTAACAATCCACATTTCTCCCTTCCTGGAGCTATCCAAGAGCCTCACCCATCACGCCATTAAGATATCCTTCGTTTCCTCTCCACGCAATCTTCAGAAGATCAAGTCGCTGCTTGAGTTGAATGGCCCAATTGATCGGGTCGAGATTCCCTTACCCGCCATGGAGGGTCTCCCTCCTGGAGCAGAATCCACCTCATATATCCAGAACAAGAAGATACCTCTGCTCATAGACGTCGTCAACTGTTGGGAAGAGCCCTTCCACGTGCCTCTTGACGGACTAGTATCCCACAACAACAACAAATCAAGTTTGAATTGCATGCATGCAACAACAAATCAAGTTTGAATTGCATGCATGCAGGCAAGCGCATGCCTGTTGTGTGGGGCTTGCATGCTTGCCCTATGGGTTGATGCATGCACTTTTATTGACAAATACCTGATAGCAACGTGGACCAGAGCAGAACAATAGCCATAGTAAGTGGGGTATGCCTAAATAAGGCTCCCGATTATTTGATTGGTTAGAATCAAATATATTATAAAAAACTTTGGTTAAAACTCCTTGGAACATGTGCCCAGATTAATACAATTCCACAAAGTGATTTATATAGTCCCTGCTGCTTGGCAGGCCGGCAGGGACTAAAAAGAATAATAAAACCAATTTTATTTTCCCACTACTTCTTAAAACAATAATGATAAAACAATTTATTATGAGAATACACCATCACGAGGGGTATTGTTTGCCAAGACTATTTTACTTGTGATTAGTGCTCAAGAATACATAACCCATGCTTAAAAAATGAATGTCAATCACAAAATAAAACATTCAAATAAAAATAGAAAAGCCATTATATATATATAATGTGATTTTAATCAGATTTGCATGTTAATTTCCCTTACCCTCATGTATATTAAGTGACCACGATAAAGATATTTGTACCTATTAGTGTTTCAATTTCGCACACATGTGACATTTTGGCTAATATTGAAGAAAGGCGTCATCAACATACATCATGCAACTCACTGAAGACATCCCCATTAGATCCAAAAGATAAATTAATCCCTAAAATGTCAAAGGCAGTCAGTACAAAAAATCGCACAACTATATGCACTAGACACCTAAGCTATTTAGTGCAACCTAGATGTTTACCAACTCGCACGTACCTACACGTATTTTCCTTCGAAAACCATGCGACTATCAAAACGATGGGACCAGTTACTTCCATGACACATTCAAACCTCAAAACAACTCTCTTGGATCCAAAATTTCAATGATACTCCTCACATGCTTGGGAGCATTCAATAACCCCCCTCATGTACTTAGAGAAAAGGTTCAAAGGAAACAATGTTCACATTTGAATCTAGATGTTTCTTGGTCTCCATTTTTCCTATAAAAAGAATCGATGGGCATGCACTCTATAGGAGAAAATTAGAGCAAATTTATGATGTTGGAATTGCATTGAGAGCTCACCTTTCAATCCACTTCCTACCTCAAGTCGGCATGCAAAAGATCCCTTGCTATCTTCCTCTAAGGATCAAGTGTTTCCCCATTGCTTTCCAAACACATGTGTGATTTCCACTTAAGCACACACCAAGATACCTAAAGACTCTTTCACATCTAGTATTATCTCCATCTTGCATTCTTAATGATTTGGAGGGATCGGAAAGATATGGAAGGTTGAAATACCTATCTTGCACTCGATCAAATTTGGACCATTTTAAAATCAACATTACACTTGTAATTCTCAACCAATTAAAATCCTGCATAGGAGGTCAAAAAACAACATTTTAGTTAATTTAGGATTGATTGGGATAGGCATCCAAATAATTCCCCACAATCTTCTACATTTTTGAAACATAGTGGTTGTTGACATTTATGGTGCTTTTAAATCTTTTTATCACCAAGTGTCAAAAGACAACCCAGATAAGAAGGCGCGGTGCCCAAGGATGTGAAATCCAAGGTATATTTGTTTCTACTCTCCACAAAGAGTCACTCATATTTTTGTGGATAAAACACTTTAGCGCTTGAGGAAAAACCATATATCCACACTTGATGCAGGTCTCTTATTGGCCAAAACCTAGGCTATCACCAAGGATCAATTATGGGTGCAATTGAATATTGATTCAGATCTTGTTAGTTGTTGGAAATGTTTCCATCCCTTCCGGAACATAGCCCCAACATCATTACTTGCTAACTGACTTTATCATACCTTTACTAGTCGTCTTCGGGGGACTTCATCGCCACCGAAAAGAGAGATATTGGAAGGCCCAGTGACTATTTGAGAGGAAGGACGTTACGTCTATTCGGGAATTTAAAGTTTCTTCCTTTTTATTTACAATATCACCTAACTTGTATTAAAAAGAACCAACTTTTGCAACCATTTTCACCAAGACTTAACACCTATAACTCACTTTGCACCGTATTGGGTCTATTGTGGTTGGAATATTTTTGTATTTGTTCAATTTTGTTTATATCTCTTTACTACCACTCTCACTTTATCACATAAAACACAACCATGGCTGAAAAAATAAATATAAGGCAGTCCCTCAAACTGCAAGTACTATATCCTCTACAAATAGGTTTTTCTCCATGTGGTTCACGAGGGAGATAATGTAGCTAGGAGAATTCCCAACCAGGTTTGTTAGGGTTAGCATGGAGAGGTCGCACCTTTCTTAACTCTCCCATTTCTCCACCTCTTAGAGATCATACAACTTTCCCTACCTTTCCATCTTGCGGAAGAGGTAATACTTCATCTCCACCTCTCGAAGAATGTACCCCATCATTTTCTCCTTCTTTGGGAGAAAGGACCCCATAATCCTCTTCACCTCAAAGAGGAAATACACTTACATTGACACCACTCTCATATCCAAGAGGGGGAAACACACATAACACCATGGAGGAAACAAACACAAATATTCCTTTATGGTAAGGTTAAATCTCCCTGAATTGGCTAAATTGATCGATGACCCAACATGGCCAAAAATCCCCCCTAATCTCCCTTAAGATATTCCAAAATTTGAAGGGGAATGGGGAGACAACCCAACCAACCATTTTATGTCATTTCACCTTTGGTTCTCATTCAATAGCATTTTCGAAGACCCCATTCATCTTCGAATCTTTCAAAGAACACTTACTAGAACAACGACCAAATGGTATGTCAATTTACCATCTGCTACTTACTCCACCTTTGAGTCGATTGCCACTATTTTCCTTACTTTCAATTACCCATATGCCATTATTTAGGGATCAAAATTCTCATAGAATTTCAGCAAAGCACCTCAACTCATATCGTGGATCACATCCATGAATGGCGTAGATGTCGACCTTTGTGTAAAATAGACGTCCAACCCCAATTTTTGTTGGATTGGTTCCTGAAATCACTCCATCCTATCATTTCAAAGGATGTGGCAACCACATTGCTGAAAATGTAAGAAGATACCATCCTAAAGGCCCAGCATTTTGATTTGATTTACACCTAATCCAGGTATCTTTATACCATCCTCCCATATGCCCCTCGGCATCGTTCTTTGAACCCAACACCCTTGAGTGCATCACACTCAATTGATGGGATTATTGGGACTATTTCTCACTAGGGAAATCTTCTCCAGCCATCGACTTCTATGCCACTTAGTATGGCACACCAATACCCACCAATCCCCCTTGTGTCAACAACACCTACAACTGCACCAACTCCTCCATTTGGGAATTTATCCTATGGACCCTACAGTCCTACATACCCTATTGTTATCCAAAAGTCAACGATACCACCACCTCAAATGGATCCATCCACATCATATGGAGCACCAAACCCATACCTTCTGACACCTAGATACAATCAATATTTCCTATTCCCTTATTCTCCTATTCCTTCCCCCATGCCTCAAGTGGGGTTCAATCTAGTACAACCTTATCCCGTGCAACAAACTCACCAATTTGAGAAGTTAAATGTGGCCAATCCCCTGGATCCTTAGAATCAAAGGAAGGATAAAGGAAATAATAGACAAAACTAGAAATAGGGAAAAGGGGCAATCCCCCTCCACAATAGAACTAGAACGAGGGGACTAACAATCCCCCTAAACAAGGAAATAATGCGAGCCTTAGGACGAACTATCCTTGCTCCATGTGCGGAGAATACGAACACTACACACATAATTTCCCATTGATACCCGAGGGTCAACAATTGCTTGAGGAAAGGAAGAAGACTACAGTCAATCCTTGTCAATCACCTAATGCACCACAACCTCAACAAGCTATGTTGCAACAACCCTATACCAACCAAGGGGTGGTTACCCAGCAACAGGAGCCTCGCCCCCAGGTGACAGAACCTTTCAAATCATCTACATGAACATGGCATAAATCAACCTACACATTATACTATGAAACACGAACTATATACAAAGAATAAGGGCTCTAGCAATAAAAAATCATATTTTTGCATCAAAAACACCAAAAAACAACCCTAGAACGAAAAGTGGTGATACTAGTTTCACTTTTTTGGGGGGGGCAAGACTAAAATTTCAACTTTTTGGTAACCACAGGTGGTGTCATTGCAATCGAAACCCTAAATTAACCCTCGGATTGAAAAGTGGACCTCCTAGAATCATTGTCATTTTATTTCAAAGTTAAATTTAAAAAATAAAATTGCTTTAGAAAAAGCAATTTATAAAAATTCAAAAGATCATAATTTATAAAAAAAGAAATTAAAAAAAATCAAAATTAATTTACACATTAGACAATTTATATAAAAAAAAAATCATAAACAACAAATTAAAAAAAAAGTATTAAAAAAATTGCAAAAAAAAATTAAAAATAAAACAAAACTTAAAGAAATACAAAAATAGATATATTTTTTCAAATTTAACATTTGAAACAAAAATTTGAAAAAATAAATAAATATAAAAAAATATACAAATTTTTCAAATTGATAAAACAAAATTTGAAAAAAAAATTAAAAAATTAAAAAATAAAAAATAAAAACTTTTAAAAATTTAATATTTAAAAAAATAAAAATCCTTCCCTACACGTTCCCCCCCCCTCCGCTCCCCTTCCCTCCCCCCTCCCCCATCCCCCTCCCCACCCCTCCCCGCCTCCCCTTTTCCCCTCCATCCCCCTCATGACGACCCTCACATTGATCAACATGTTTCTCAAAATCATGCTACAGGCTCTTAGGTAGCATCATCGCCCATGCGCCGCCCGAGAGTCGGTGGGGCGATTCTGAGAATCGCGCCGCTCAACATGACGACCGTGGGGAGGGGGGGAAGGGGAAATAAGTGGAGGGAAGGGGGTCACAGAGGGGGAGAGGGAGGGGGAGGGGGAGGGGGAGGGAAGGGGGGTTAGGGAGGGGAGTGGGAGGGGGGGTGGGGAGGGAAGAGGGGCGGGGAGGGGGAGAGGGAGGGAAGTGGGGCAAGGAGGGGATATGGAGGGGGAGGGTTTTTTTTTTTTAATTTTTAAATATGTTAAATTTTTTCAATTTTTTTAAATTTTGTTTTAATTTTTAATTTCTTTATATATTTTCTAATTTTGTATATTGATTTTAAAATTTTTTATAATCTGTTTTTTTATAAATTGTGAATTTTTGGATTTAACCTCGAATAATAATGACGTTAATTCTAGGAGGTCCACTTTTTAATTTGGGGGATGATTTAGGGTTTCGATTACAATGAAACCACCTGTGGTTACCAAAAAGTTGTAATTTTAGCCCCCCCCAAAAAGGGGTGATATTGGTATCACCACTTTTCAAAACGGGGACAAAAGCAACTACTATATGTGACCTCCAAAAAAATGAGAACTCATGCGGGTTGTTGTTTTATAGTATACAATGTTAACCTCCAGACTCGTGCCAAAGGTTATGGATTTCCTGATCCCCAAGGGGAAGATGTACCCCTACCTCTAGAGGGCCTTTGCAAATACTTTGACCAAATAGTGATAAGATCCCTCGGATCCCAAAGGCACCACTTCGATGAAACACCCATAACCCCCACATTAAAGCTTCCCACAACTAAAACATCGTAGATGATTTGGATCAATCCCTTACTGCCATGTCAACATTAGAGGTTATCCTATCTTTCCCTTTTCAAAAGAAGGAATTACTGAGCGCATTAGGAATAGTTGACCCTTTGATTGTCCCTCGTGACCTTCGACCTCGACAAAGGAAAACCACAATTACCCTCATCAATAGCCTTCCACATTCTTGTCACAATTAAGAAAATCATCATTCATCGATGCATTGTTGATGAAGAAGAATCTACTTGTGTGATGTCCACTCATGTTTGGAAACGTCTGGGTTCACCAGACTTGGTCTCCTCATATATCTCTCTCCATGCTTATGATGGGATACCATCGAAACCTTTGGATTTGTACCAAAAATGTCCCCATGAGTTGGGTGGGGAAATGGTACTTTTGGATATTGAAGTAGTTGAAGCTCAACTCGACTAAGACATTTTGTGCGGAAGCAGTTATATGTATGCCATGAAGGCGGTATCTTCCTCAGTCTTCTGCATCATTATGTCCCCCCACAAAGGAAATATTGTCACCCTTGACAAGATAAAATACTATGACCTGCATAACAACACAAACCCAAATAACATCCTACCCATCATAGGATCAACAACTTCTCCCTCATATGTTGATATGGTCCAAGCACTTACAAATATTCTACCTTAATGGGGGCATACTTGGGCCCTCCATCCAAATTCCACACATCCACAAACAATCTCATATGTCTATCTTCAGCTCTGGAGACAAGTCACAAGCCTCCTCCACACTACCATTGGTACCTCCTACCAGCAGTGGCACCTAATAGATGAAATTCCATCAGTGCAACCAATATTCCAAGTCCCTTTCTTATCCATGGGAGTACAAGGAACGCCAATAATGGCCCAACTTACATTACCTAGGCTCACTTTGGGAATACTTGTGTGGTATTTAATGTCACCTTATCTTGAAATGGTTCTGAAGCCAATAGCTCACTATGGGTTTATCTCGGTATTACCAAATTCATACCAACAAGAACTCCTATCAAGCCAATACCACCCATGACCCAACTACCACCAGTTGTCACTAAACCCAATGTTGGGGGCATGAAACAATCTAATTTGAAATCCCTAGTGGTACCAAGTACTATCCTTTCACCTAGAGCCAACCAACCATGCGCTCTGTGCAGGTAGCAAGGACATGCTACCAACCTATGTCCCACTTTGTCAGAGCTCCAGAATTTTCTCAACACCCTTGTTAGCATGATCCATGTCACCAACACTTCAGCGGGATAGACACCAAACACCTCAGTTGCACCCAATACTAAGACCAAGACCAAGACATTGCGCACCAGTCATGTGTGCACAATATGTTCTTAGCTTGGGCATTACACATCACTATTATGAACTCCCTCATTTTCGAGATGCATTGAATACCATTAACCTCACACACCTCGTGGTTGAACGACCCTCATATGGTCATCGGGAGATGAATTCCATCAATGTTGTCACTACATCAGTGATGACATCGAGGTGCCAATTCCAGAAGTCCCATCACCAACAATGCAACCCCACAGGTGTTTGTGATGTGTAAATCATACCCATATTATCCCAAGTACTTCTAGCACAGTCATACCTGACCATGCCACTAGACCACGAAGCCTAACCCATGTACTTAACGGTGCATGTGTCATATGTCCATGTAGATCATGCGGGATATTAACCCGTTACTCGTTTCAGTGCCCCATCCTATGCGCATAATGAGTTGTCCTCTTAGAACATATCCGAGCACTAGAAGACAACCCTCCTCCCCTAAGGGTAAACTCACTATCATTTATCAAAGAGGAAGTACTCCCCGTGTCATTGAATACCACTGATTGCATTGACTTCATCAATATGTCATCATTATCCATTATGTATACCACCGGCAACACATCATTGTCAACATTTCATCATCATCATCAGAAGAGGAACATGGTCCACCGCCAGCATCAACCTCAATCGTAGTAGGAAACCATGATCTGTTAAATAATCCTTACACATCAAGAGACCTCTTTCATGTGTTGGGTATCCTTGGGAAATATAATTCATGTAACCCCACCAAGGGGTTGCATTCAACAAAAATCTTCCCCATAAGTTGATAGACTTGGGATGTTGCACAAACACATAAACCTTCTACCATCTAGATAATTTGCACTCATTTCCAACACCAATAGTCTCTAAGTTAAGTAGGTGAACCCCCCCCCCCTCCCGTTCACCCCCCTACATTGTGCCTCTCAATTAAACAAAATGTAGCATCTCAATTTTTGCAATTTTTTCATCCCAAGATTGAAAAAATGACCAAAGATTATTTGCTATGCAAATGATCATTACTACAAATTGATTCATCGGCTTTGTCGATAGCAAGAGTCGTTGGTCAAAAAATCTAGCATCCACTGCTTGGGACATTTATACCCCAACTCATTATCTATACCACACAAATGGAGTATGCATTGGGGCAGTCACTAATAACCAAGCAAATTATGATGAGGTCATTGGGTTACTGAATGATCCCACTCACATCAGGATACAACAACTTCATGTCCACTTAGATTCCCAACTCATTGTCTCGCAACTAAACAATATATTTTGTGTACTCAATCCACTCCTCTTTCGCAAATTTTTGTGAGTGCGACTCTTGGTCCAACAATTTGAAACCATCACATTCACCCATGTCCCTAGGAAAACCAATGCATTCACCGATCACATTGCTAATGAGGTCCTCAATTGGCACCTATTACATCAACAGTCAAACAGATCCTACAAGCAAGTAAAGTGTATGTGTTTTTACCATACAAGTTATGTGTTAGTCCCTAAAACTACACATCAACATAAAACCATATGTGTGTATAATCACAAACATACATCAAACACATAAATGGGCCCAACATGTTGCAAAAACATGGTGTGTGTGTGTATCATTAAAATTTTATATACATGATGGGCCTCATGGGCCATACATACAAAACAATACACCTTATGGGGGTACACCAAAAACCACCTCCTATAGGCTATGCCAATGACATATACAAAGTGGGGCCCTTGTCCCTATAAAAAAATATAATACATGAGTGCCCTTGACTCATGGAGCCTCCCTTGATAGTGGATCACGTGACCCTAAGATCACCAAAGGGGGAACTGGCCGCAACGGCACTGCTGGTGGACGTGGAGCTAGAGTTGGATTTGTTGGTGGTGGAATTTGGCCCCCTAGACTTCCCATGTGACATGAACAACCATGATAATTATACGTACCACCCAACTTCACCCAGGCCCACATACCACTGGAAAAACTACCACATAGGCTAGCTTCTAATTTCTAGGAACACCCAATGGATGCTCAGCCACCTCTCCAGTTCGACCAATTATGTTGTAGTTGAGGCCTTGGGAACAACACCAACTATGGGTGCAGCACAACCCGTTGGTGCAGCTCCCCACACTACTACTCCTGCTCCAGGAGCACCCTCATCCCATCACCTACAACGCCAAGGCCCAACGAGAGGTAACACATGTGCATTTATTTGTACCCCAAGCGGTCTAGCCCAACATTTGCACCAAAACATAAGTTGAGGTTAGTACTCGATGTGTGTGGGTGTGTAACAACAAACCATCTGCATATAGAAAAATGTAAAAAGCATGTGTAAACAATATGACACTTACCTCAGGCATCCAACCCATGAACTAACAGAGGCAACTGAGGATCTCCATGGAAATCCATCCCACTCTAGGGATATCTCTCCATAGCCATGATCCTCTATCTCCACTATCCCTAGGCATTAGTCACCCCAGAATGTTGTCCATGGCTCCCTCATCCCTCTTTGGGGTACTACTACTGGTAGTCATAGTGATGGGTACCTCTCAAATAAGTAGGAGAACACCATGCTCCCATATGTGAACTCCCCAGTAACCCACACAAACATCTCATGGAAATGTTACAACATCATGTGCCTCTAGGCTACTTGGTGCCCTTCCATAACATGCTCCAATAGTAAGAGTTGTTCCCTAGTAATCTCATTGGTGCTTGTCACACCAAGCAGTCAAACCATAGTAGCTACTACCGCCAGATAGAAAGGTCCTCAATATGGCTAATCCTAATATACCCTAAAACCTAGGTGGTTGGGTTCCCATGACAATACTGACCTATGAGCTAGTCAATCATCCAATAACCAGCTAAAGCAGGACGGTCTGACTCCCTAACCCCATAGATGGGGAGCCCAGTCAATAAATATATATCCTGACCCTTAATAGTTTGGTCCTCATCATCCACCTAGAAGTATCCTCGTTGCGCATCCCACATGCTCACTATGGCATGTAAAAAAGCGTCATGAGACCTCATATATGGGCATAAAAATAACTTGAGTAGCCATGCATCACAGATGGCCCACTTAGCCTCTGAATTCCTAGCAACATGCGTTGTACACTCATAGTGATGGCACTCTCTCCATGAGACAAAGTCCATTGTCACAATTCGCCGAGGTACCTGCAATCACAAACACCCAAATTCAAATTCAGTTTCAGCATCTCATAAGCAAAAAATTGACTTAAAGTAGCATGACTTTCCCATTAAAAATTTGTGTGAATTGTGAAACCATCACACTACATATCCATGTGGTATACCTGCGCAAGAGACAACACTTCGTTGTCACATATAGTGCAATTGTATCACATACAAACGCGCTACATAAAAGCACAAGAGATTAATGGTTCGGTCGCATGTACGCGTGGCTGTTCACTGAACAGTTGCGTGATAGAAATGCGTAGCCGAAACAACCATATCCTGCTCGACGAGCGACTTTCAAAGGAAAACTCATGTAGGGTAGTGTGGAAGATCCTTCAAAACTCACGCAAACAATCGAAAACTCAAACAAACGACCGTACGACTCAATTATCCCCCTAAGCTTAAAATTAACCAAACGGAAATGAAGAGGATGGGATTAAGGATTACCTAGAGCTCATAGAATCAAAATATGTTGGTCAAATATCCCAAAAATAGTAAAAACAACTATAGGGAATCAACATGTCAACTGGTACAAATGATTTCAAAAAGTGGGCCCAACCCCTATTTATAGTTAATTGACCCAATATTCAAATGACCCACACGGGAAAAATGTAGCTCTATTTGACAAACCATTTACACCATCGCGATCAACATCACATGCTCTTCAGCATGGTACCATCAGTTCCACTCCTCACAAAACTTCATCTAGCCACTATTTCTATAGCCATACCCGCAGGTGCACTATGTTTCTTATCAAATTTTCTACATTGTCAATACCTTTTTCATAATTAATATTACACTTTGGTACTTGTTTCATGTGTGTAGGAGTATTACTAAGAAACAACCTCTCATTACACAACAATGGTGCACGGACTTCAATAACATGCATATCATTTCGACATGGTATATAAGCAATATAGTCCCTCTGTATACATTGCATTTACTCAGTACTCCTGTTGGTAATTATAGGGTCCTAATTTTAAATCATGACACACCAACAATGTCGTCAATGAGAAAGAGTGTTTCCCCATGGGTGTGCACACCATTACAACCCATTCATACTTTGGCACCCATGATGTCGAACCATCCCAAGTCCAAGGAATCTGACCAATCACCCAATTTGTCAAGATGAAACCGCATATCATCGCCTTGCATTTTTCTCATCTCACCCCTCATATTCCTCGACACATTTTACGATAATGATTCATAGATAATCTATCATCCTCCCATGAGAAATATATCATCTATGTTCCTCTTTGTATCACCACCCCTCAAGAAGACAACAATGGGGCCCCACCCTCTGAAGACACCAATCCCACTCAATTATTCCTGTAGGAACATTCTGCATGGCATTGATCCACATGGATCCTGTCTTCTTGTATGCACAAAACCATCCCATCATCATGAAAATGATTCCTCGACTCACTCAAAACCTTGGGAATTCCACCCATATAAATTCTTTGGTCCCCCAATCCACTCAAAATCATGGGAACCACATCCATAAGTCTTTATGAACTACTTGTTCCCTGATCCACACAAAACCATGTGGCAAATTCTAGCTAATAAGAATAATTATTTTGACAAAGAAACATATTTTGACATCCCCTAATTAATTATCTAAGTAAAATAAGATACATGGTATAATTAGGTAAAATTTTATGCAATATGTTTGTGGATCACTAGTTTTTACCAGGGGTTGGTTGTCAACAAGGAAAAGGATTTGTAGATAGTTGATATTTTGCTACTTATAGTGTTATTTAATTGTTGAATTAACTAATTAAGTGCTTAAATATAGTTGAGTTATTTGTTTGTTTAAAAAGAGAACCCTAGTAGGTAACATGTTAGGGCCCTACCCTAACCCCCCTACTTTTTGGAGTAGTTTATTGATGTATGAGGCCATATTCTTTGAATATGGTCTATTAGATAGTTAGTTGATAGTTACTCAATGTAAAAGGGTCTATTTATTAATTAAGAGCCACTAGTTTGTCGACCCTCTTTAATAGTGAGACTAGACATAGTTAGAATTTTTGCTATTGATGCACTATATATAGAGTAGAAGGTTGTGTAGTGTGATCAAGGATTGTTATTATATTTGTAACTTTACTCATAGGAGTTTTTCCCTTGAAGATGCAAGTGAACATTGCTCTCTTTCAGACATCACTAATACAAGGGTTCTTTCTTGAGTTCTACCTATTTCTCTCTTTTATTTTATGTTTAGCTCTTGTATTCTATCATATTCTTTTTTTTCTTCTCTATAATTATATAGTTAAGTACATTACAAGTGGTATCATATCACCTTCTTGGGATATGCATGCATCCAAATTTTTTAGTTTTTTTAAGGTTAGAGATGTGTTCTGACATATTTAATTAACATTGATATATGTCGTTCATCAGGTAGAACTACAGTTGGGGAAGATTACAAACAAGAAATACAAGTGGAATCAACTTGTTGGAATCCCTTGTAGCTCATGTTGGTACCCCTTCGAGTAGTATTGCATTAGACAACACCTGCATATTGAATTTCACTTCCATGTACTCTCCGGTATATTCAAATTCTCCCAAGATACTTGAAACTAAATTTACATCATCCAATCAAAATTCTTGTTGTTATAATGTCATCGAGCATAGCACCCGGGAATATTACTCTCTAGTACTTGGGTAGTTGGCTAGTACAGATAAAGGAACCATCGAGACTCCTTAGATAGTGCCCTAATATATTCGGCCAAGTCCTATTGTTGGACCACATTTGTATATCAAAGAGCCATAGCACTTGACACTCTCTTTTCCTTAGGACCCTGCAACCCCTAGCTCTACTACATAGACCTAAAATTCCAACATAATTTGGAATAAAAGTGTTTGTAATTTTGTCACCACAATATTAATTATGAGATGAGAATAATACTCCCACAAAAGTAGTATTCAAGAAAACAAGTTTGGATCCTCGCTACACCTTATAGGAGACCTATCTCAAAAAATTCCTTGTTTTGTGTTGATCATTGTGGTATCACTCTCTAATAAAATAAATTGGTGGACCTAACCCCACCGTTATGGACAACCTGCCTCATGAAACTCCTCACAATAAGTTGATTGTTTTTTTTCTGACTCCCTGGTAATGTTTTTGGGGGCACACAAGGACACCATGATGATCCGCTCAGACACCATGCAATTTGATAAGTGACTTGAAAAATTGGTTGATCAAAACTCCATGCTTCAATCATTCAAATGAATTGTTTCCCGATACGACCAAGAGAGTGTGACATTCCACAAATCAGTCACAAATATAAAAAAGTTGGTGGCCCCTTTAGTGGGAATGCAAGACCAACTCAGTTGGATAGAAGATCACCTCCTACCAACTAATAACTAATGGAATTAACCATACATAAAGATGTCTAGTGAGGAATTTTCAACGGTGAGAGATTTGAATCATAAACAACCCCTTTTAATCACATCGATAAACCACCCCTCACTACTAATCACCATAGCCAATTTCCTTTCCTAAAGTGGATATGAACAAGTTTGATGGTTTTGACCCCTCTAGTTGGTTTACCTAGATGGAAAACTACTTTTCCCTCCATGGCATTACTGATGACATGATGAAACTTAGAGTGGGGGTGTTGTACTTGGACCCAAAAAGATGGAAACGGTGGAAATGGAATAAAAAATCATATGGGGGATACATAGCATGAAGCCATTTTTTTAAAGCCATTTATGCTCATTACGAGAGAGATACTCACTATTTGGGATGGTTGACTAAGTTGTGCCAATCAAGATCAATAGTAGATGTTATCACAACCTTTGTACAATTAACAATATGTATAGAGGGCTTAACTAATTATTTTTTTATAAAGAATGCTTCAGTAGTGGCCTCAGGGGATATATTAGAGCACAAGTCAAGATGTAGAAAGCGACTACTTGGTTAGAGACCCTTTGGGGATCTTGAGAACCATAGACAATAATCAATGCATAAGACAAAATACCCTCTTTCATGCTCTACAATCGCCCTTCATAGGACACTCTCCCAAACACCTTGCATGCTCAACCCATGAAAGTCAACCAATTGTCTCCAAAATAAATGACAAAGTATAAAAGGAACAGAATCTACTATAATTGTGATAAGAAGTATGTCCCCAGTCATAAATGTAAAGAACATAAACTATTTCAAGTTGATGTCACCTCTTCCCCCAAATAAGAATAAATCACTATGGAAGATACCCCTGAATTATAGGTAGCCGACAATGGCCCTAGCATGTAAGTAGATGTGCAACCTAAAGTTTGTTAAGAAGAACCCCTAATATCCCTTCATGCCTTATCTGGCATTTCCACTCTTCAAACCCCAAAATTTCTTGGCTACATCAAGCACTTAAAAGTGATTGTTTTGGTTGACAGTGGAAACACCCACAATTTTATTCATAGGTGTGTGGCTAAAGAATCCCATTTTTATGTCCACCTAGTGCAAAAATTTCAAATTATGATAGCTGATGGAGGTATGATAAAATGTGGCAATAGATGTGAAAATGTGAAACTCTAATTGGGGGCTTATAAACTCAAAACCCACATGTTTTTGATATATATGGGTGGTTCTTATATAGTTTTGGGGTTATAATGGCTATGCACCTTGGGTCCAATCACCATTTATTTCAAGGAAGTATACATGAGATTTAGTAAAGAGGATCATACACGAACCCTCAAAGAGGTTTAGTCAAGCTCCTCAGAAATCATCAGCTGTCACCATATGGAGAAGTTATTAAAGAAAGACCACTTTGGAATTATTTCCAGTTCAATGCCATATAGGCTGGATAGTAATGCACAAGAAATCCACCTTGATTTGCAACAAGTTTTGAACAAATGTCATCAAGTATTTGAGAAACTGGTCGGTATACTCCCATCATGAGGAGAGCATGATCATGGTATTATGTTGATTCTAGGTAGACAACCACCAAATATGCATCCTTATAGACACCCTTTTTCAATGAACTATTGGAGGCAAGTGTCGTACATCCTAGTACCATCCCTTATTCGCAACTAGTGGTTATGGTCCTGAAAAAGAAGGCGAGTGGTGAATGTGCCCAAACTTTCATGCTCTCAATAAGCTCACAATAAAGGACAAATTCCCTATTCTAGTGATCAATGTCCTCTTGGGTGAGCTTCATGGTGCCATTTTCTTCACCAAACTTGGCCTTCACTCGTGATACCACCAAATCAAAATGAAGGAATTTAACATCCCCAAGACTTCTTTCCGCACACATGAAGGCCATTATGAGTTTCTAGTGATTCCATTGGGACTTTGGAAACCCCCATCCACCTTATAGAGCCTCATGAACAAAATCTTTAGACCCTTCCTACACCACTTTGTGTTGGTATTATTTGATGATATCTTGATCTATAGTGCAAATTGTCAGGCACATGTGAAACATGTTGATAGAGTACTATAAATACTACAAAACAAACAATTATTTATCAAGAGGTCCATATGTGATTTTCCAATGTGATTGACTTCCAAATATGCTCACTTTTGTCCCCTACAAGACTCATTTACTCTAGCAATTGTTGGCCAAATTTTTTTAGATAAATTTTTCAAGCTCCATGGTATGCACATTTCTATTGTGTTGGATAGGGATCCCACTTTCACCAGTAAGAGTTGTTTAACTACAAGGCACCCATTAGAAAATTAACACATATTATCATATCCAAATGGATGGCTAGATAGAAGCAATCAACAAGTGTCTATAAACCTATTTAAGATGTTTTGCTTTGAAAAAGAAACACTAGTGGGTGCAGTGGTTACCTCTAGCTAAATGGTGGTATAATACCACTTATCATGATGCTACAATAATGATCCCAAACGAAGTGGTCTATGGTTGAAAACCACCAAGTTTAGTAGTTTTGCATATCTTAGGGACCTCAATAGTGCATGCAGTGGATAGTATGCTTCACAATTATAAAGCCATTCTTTGTGCACTTAAGGAAAATTTGGCTATGCCTCATAATTGCATAAAACAATAGGCATAGCAACATTTCTCAAAATGTTACTTTAAAGTAGGGGATTAGGTTCTCTGTCTCCAGCCCTTCAAGTAGACATCTCTCAAAGCTAAAGGTCATTTGAAGTTGGCACCAAATTTTTTATAGCCCATATCAAAGTATACAATGCATTGGGCATGTGACTTACAAATTATCCCTTCCACCTCACTCCAAGATCCACCTAGTATTTCATGTTTCTTGTTTGAATAAGTTTATGGGGTAGAATTGTCACATTCAAACTACCTTACTAGAACTTGATGAAGAAGGCTTTGTTTGGATCTAGGAAGAAGTAATTTTGGCCACCTGAGAACAATGCCTCTTCCAACACATTATCCATGAAGTTCTCATTTAATGGAAGGATATGATTCCAGTAGATGCTACTCAAGAATCATCAACCATTTTCCCCCATCTTTGGCATTGTGTACAATGTTACTTTTGAAGGGGGGGGCATGTTACGACCCTACCCTAACCCCTCTACTTTGAGGATACTGCGGAGTACTTTATCAATATACAAGGACATATTCTTTGAATAAGTTCTATTAGATATTTAATTGATATCTACTCAATGTAAAAAGGTCTCTTTATTAATTAAGACCCACTAAGTGGTTGGCCCTACTTAATCATGGGACCATAGGTAATTAGGGTTTTTTCTATTGATGCAATATATACAAAGTAAAAACTTGAGCAATGTGATCAAGGACTAATGCTATTGTATTTTCAACTATGCTCATAAGTGATTGGCCCCTCGAAAAGGAAACTGAACATTGCTCTCTCTCTTTTGAACATCACTTATACAAGGGTTCTTTCTTATGTTCTATCTATTTCTCTCTTACGTTTTATGTTCAACAACCATTGTGATACCTGGGATATTCCCAACAACTCACTCACATTCCAATTTCCTACTCAAGGCTTCTTCCATTATAATATAGAGAGAGGAAGACAAGGGGCATCCTTGTCGCAATCCTCTGCTGCTTTTAAAGAAATAGGTGGGATGTATGTTTACCAAGTTATCTAGGGCCCACTGACACAAGCCTTTTATTAAGCTTATAAAATTGTTATCAAAACAAATTTTGCAAGAACTTGACAAAGGAATGAGAGTCTTACCTTATCAAAGGTGTTTACCATGTCAATTTTAACAACCATTCCTCTTTCCTGATTTTTTTTGTTTGAATGTGTTGCCTCTTGAACCATCATTATATTGTCAACTATTTGTTTATTTTGTATGAACCCCCTTGATTCTATCTCATCTTAACTATATCAACAAAATAATTTTGGATCTATATTTTAAATAAAAACATTTAAATACAATTTATTATTTAAAAAAATATTTTAGGAAAGTATTGAGATAAGTATATATCTTTAAATTTATGAATTTGATGATTTACTTTGTGTGGTTGAGAGTTGTGAATTATAAATCAGAAATCTTAAGCTCAAATTCCTAAATTAATTACCTTAAATATGTATTCGATATTTTAAGACCAAGCTCCCCCATGTTGTGATGTACTTAATATTTATGGACAAAGAAAATTTTAGGGGTGAAATTTAGCCCATGGGCTCTATTTCGAACTTTTTTTCCAAAAAACATATTCGCCAATTTGCCTTATTTTCAAAGACAATTGGCCCATATTCCATGGGATATTCTTTTTTTACTCTAAAAATCTCCAAAAACTATATAAAGTCCTTGGAAATTTAAATATTTTTTTAAAAAAATCGTCAAACATTTTATGGTTCCAAATTTAAGAATTAGTAAGATTCGCCAAGGTTTCTACACTTTGATCAAATAAAGGAACCTTAAAATTTTCCCAGTTTATGGATTTAATTCAATATCTCTATTAAATCAAGCAAACTAAAAATTTCACTTTATTTTATATTATTTGTCATCCTTAAAACGAAGAAAGAACTAATTTTTTTTCAATATTTAAAAAAGCATAAAATTTTAAACCATTTTAAATACCAATTTTGAAAAAAAATGAATGAAATTATCAATAGCCATCTTCTAGAATGATTCTTTAATTGATGGGCATGATCGAAAGAGAATCTCTAACATGGGGAAAGAAAAAACCTTTATGAACTATATATAAGCTTTATCAGATATGAACTATATAACATTTATGATCTATGACCAATGAAATGAGCTTTATCAGATATGAACTTTATAACCTTTACCAATGAAATAAGCTTTATGAAATCTTTGTTCATTACTATATAACCTTTACTATAAAAATTTAAACCATTTTAAATAACAATTTTGAAAAAATGAATTTTCTAGAAAGATTCTTTAATTGATGGGAATGATTGAAGGAGAATCTCTAACTTGGGGAAATAAAAAGCTTTATGATTTATTGACGAGATTGTTTCAACATACTTTGCATGTGTTCCACTTTTGAGGCTTAGACTCAACCGAGTTAAAAGAGATGGAGTGGGTTCCATAATCACGACAAACTTATCTTGGGAAGTATGTCGTATTATCTTGATACTCACAAAGCATCTTTTATTATTATTAATGCAATAGGAAAAGGTAATATCTCTTCTCGAGTGATCTCTAAAACTCTCCAAAATGCAAAGTTGATAAATAAGATTTTTTTCACGCTTTTCATTTTCAAGATTTAAATAGTAATTAAAGGGTGATAATATGGTAAATAAGGAGTTTGATATAACTTTCAATGAAAAATCAATGAGTTCGTGACTCCCTTCCTTCCACTAGCTTGTGACATCCAAGGTATGCATATGGCACTTGGGAAGTCTCTTTAGTGGTATTTCTCCTACCCATTGCCTAATAAACTTTCATTCAACTTGGTTTGTGTAGTAATCATTTTTCCTTGATAGATGTTAGATTACCTATATTGTATTTTTTTTAACTATGGGAACAACAATTTTTCAATGGTATATCTAATAGCCTGCAAACTAGATATACTTGTAACTTGTGACTCAGCAGGGGTAGAGACGTCACGAAGCTCACTGGGGTGAGCCTCTATCCCAGGAGTCGCCTACCCTTCGAGCCTTGTCACAACGGGCCAATGAGTAACCCTACCCCCTGTCGATTTTGAACCTAGGCATGTCAAGGGGTTGGTCCAACCTATAATTTATTTAGGCACTTAGGTAAGACTTAGAACAAAAAATAAGAGAGGGTCTTTCAATAGTGCTACACCTAGTAGTGGCATTCTCTTTACGATTTCTCTAAAATGTAAAAGTATTGCTTTTGCTACAGATGGTCCTTGTGTTGCAAAAATATCCTCAATGAAGCATTTATATTGTTTTCTCTACCTTGAAAAGGAATTGAAAGAAATATGTAAGGGTTTAAGGATCTATGCAAGGAACTCATAGAATTCCCTTTACTACATCTCATGTATTTTTGCAAGCTCATGCTTATAAAGTGAGACTGAACCAAAAGGTTGAACATCACATAGGGGAGAGAATGGATGCTTGAGACATCCATATACATATTTATCAACTACAAGCTTGGGAAGTAATCACTCTCTTATACATAAGCAGTCTCCATAAGAAGATGAGGTATTTTGAAGAAGCCTTGAAAGTGGAAACCATTGCCATTGCAAATCTCTCAAGATACATGGATTTCAACGTGCAAGAATTGGATTTCAATGTGAATAATTGGCTCTAGTAGCTCCAATTGTGGTGCCCCACTTGGTCAAATCTCTTGAAAAAGACATATCCTCAACCATTGTGGAGTTGGTAGTAAGTTTCAACCCTAGACCTTGAATCTAGATACCTAGTTTTCCTATGATTTTGTCATTATATATCTCAACTAATATGTAGAGTGATATTCATGTCAAATTTTAGGTAAAAATACATCTTTATCTTGCTTAGGAGTAGTTTTATAGACAATGTTATCAAAAGACAATTGAATTTAGATATGTGTTCTATTTTTTTTTCTACATAGTTATATGGATAGAACCACAACCCTTTTAAATCAATACACTAGTTGTTTCCATTAAAAGAATAGAAAAAAATAAAGATTAAGGTAATTGCATTAAAGGATAAGAAAAATGATGGAAACCTGAAAAAAATAAATTGAAAAACAAGTTTAAAAACATAAAGGAAAAGGAATTTTACCATGAAACCACTTTAGCTTTTTATTAAAATTTTAAACATGATAAATAAAGAAATGCTAGTTCACACATAAAAATATTGCAGAGAACACAATTATACAAAGAAACCCATTTTATACTAGTTATTGAAATATGAAAATACAGTAAAATGTGAAACAATACAAACTAGATAGAATGGTTGTAGTTTGTGTCTAAAGAGAGAGGTGTCAGCTATGCTCAATTGTAAGTAGGCCATTATGATAGGCTTAAAATGGCCTTTTAACATAAAGTTCTGAACCTTAAGAAGCATAAACCCTAAATATAAAAAAACCCTAACCATAAGAGATGAAATCAAAAAAGGAATGTGAGCCCCTAGGATTCTAGTTGATACATCAATTTCTTGGGGCCACAACTTCCACATACAAACTCTACTATAGGCATACAATATGTCACCAGAAATATATCAATTAGAATAACAATTTTGATCAAGGATCATGCAATCACATTGCACCCCTAAGTTGTCAAAGAGCCAAGAAACATTGTTTAGGACCTCAAAACTATGTCAAAAGTTCAAGACCTAAAAAGTTATTAAAAAGATGTCAAGATGGAGAACCGTTTTGATAGTAGAAAAGGTGGGTGGCCACCAATATCCACTTACATAAACCATCCCCCATTAGGAAGAAATGATCCCTATTGTTTCAATTTCCTCCATCATATGGGGAAACTTCTATTGAAGTTGACTTCTAGTGAGCCACTTGCCTTGGTGAAGAAATTTTCTTGCTTTGACAACTTGATAGAGTTGTATGTTTTGCTGGAAAGTGCTCCTCATTTGGATGTCCATGATCCAATCTATTTTAGTTATTTCAATACAATCAAGTTTTATTTATATAGGATCCATTTGCTCAACCACCTTTGAGGTTTCCAATAGAGGTGGAAAATATGGTTGAAGCAACTCCACATTAAATGCTAGGTGCAAGCGAAGGAAAGGGGGAATACTCAATTTGAAAGCATTCTCACCCATGTTTTTTTTATGTTGTAAGGCCCACATCAAAGTGGTATAAGCTTCATGTGGGGCCTCTGAGGTGCTCTTTCTATAAATGCAACCACAATGTATCACCAACCTGAAACTTTTGTGGAACCCAATGATGGTAATGTCATTGCTTGTACTTGGCATTGGTTTTCTACAATATATCATGAACTATTGTTGGATGTGACGGATATGTTCAAAAACAATTGTCTACTCCATATGACTCAGCTTGAGCATGTGAGTAATATTCTAGTGTTGGGAAGAGTTATTTCAATGGGGGTCGATGGATTGAACCCAAAGCACACTTGAAAAGGATTATGGTCAATAGAGATGTGGAGGGAGCTGTTGTAGCTAGGTTGAACCTATGGATGATACTCATCCCATGTACATGGATTCTTGGAGTTGTACATTCATAGGATATGCACAATCCTCATGTTGACCAACTCTATTTTTCCATTTATTTGGGGGTGGAAGGAAGTCAATTTGGTGTCCATCAAGTACCTTAGCTATACTAGAACCTACTAATGAACCTATTGTCCTAGTTTTAACTAATGGTCTATTGTAGACCAAAATGAACCCAAACACACTCAAAGAAGAGCATAGTAGTGGATTATGCTATTATACTCTTCTTACAGGCTACCATAATGGCAACCTTATAGAACTAGTTGACAACCACAAAGACACAATCATTACCAAGCTTGGTGGAGGGTAGAGCTGGCATATAATCCATGGAGACTAATTCCCAAGTCTTGTATGGGTTAGGTATAGGAGTGTACAACCCCTACTTCTTAATGGTAGATTTAGCAATAGCATAGGTGGTGTGCACATTTTGATATACTTGTGAATGTCATGTTGGATATTTTTCTAGTAGAAATACTTATACAATACTATCAATTTATTCTCCGTGATGAAGTGCATCACTGCCTGGATATAATGTGCCTCCCAAATTAGCTTCTTGCACTCGCTTGGAGGAACACAAAGATGGCCCAGATGGCATAGATATTCATTTTGGAGGTGAAATTTTGAAACTTGTTCACCTATGCCTAGTGTTTGATATGTAGTAATGAAGTTAGGGTCATTTCCATGCAATTGGGGCCACCTAGAGATCTCATTCCCACAAGAGTTAAGAATTGTGGTTAGCACGAAAACTATAGGTTGGTTGAGGTAGTATGCAACTTGGTTTATGTATCCCTTGTTGTACTTAATGGTCAAGTGGAATTATTGTAGGTACATGGACCACTTCTTGATGGATATCAATTTGTAACTTTGTTTTTATCTGTATGAATTGCAGGTGCTTATGATTAGTATGGATTATTGTTTATTTTCCCAAAATACAATTCTCCCACTATTAAGATATTTTCATAATGGAGTACATCTCAATGTCATAGGAGGGATACTTATGAACAACATTAGAGAGTGTCCCATTATGATAGGACATTGGATGTCCATTCTAAGTGAGGAATGCACATATAGCATAGTCAAAGGAATCTATCTCAATATTGAAAGGATGTTGTAGGTCTAGTTGAGTGAAGATTGGAATTGAGTAGATGCATCATTTCCTATCCATGAATGCCTTCTATTGTGACTCACACCAAGATAAATTGGATTTGGATATGCCCTTGGTCACTTGTATTAAGGGCTAAGTGATATGAGAGAACCCTAACAAAAACTTGCGATAAAATTTGGAAAAGCCCAAGAAGATGAGGAGCTCTATTAGATTCGATGAGGCTATCTAATCATGAATGAATTTAACATCAAGTCTTGGTCAACATGCACTACATTTTCATCCATAATGTATCCAAAATATTGGATTCTCTACATGCCAAATGAAAATTTCTCCAATTGGCATATAACTTTTGTTCTCGTAGGGTGTTTAGGATCTACTAGATGTGTTGCAAATATTCTACCCATATTTTGTTGAAGATGAGGATGTCATCCAAATATATGACCACAAAATATTTTGTGAATGACTGCAATATATCAATCATCATATTCATGAATGTTGTTGGAGCATTAGTTAATCCAAAAGGCAAGACCAACCACTAAAATATACTTCTTTAGAATTGAATGTTTTCTTCCATACATCGGTTTGCTCAATCTAGAACTGGTGGTTTCCTGACTTGATATCAATCTTATTTAAGAACTTGGAAGCCTTAATTTGATCAAGGAGATTATCAATCCAAAGGATTGGGTATCGAATCCTGATGGTAACTTTGTTTAGGGATCTATAATCAATACAAAGTCACCATGTCCCATCCCTTTTTTGTACCAACACAATTAGCTTAGTCGAGTGTGGCCCTTTTGGATGAGCTCTTGAATCAAAGGTTTTATTTCCCAATTCTCCATAACAAAGCATATATATATTGGGCCATTAGGTAAAGTATAAATAAGTGTCAAATCAATTAAAGGTTTGACTTGAAAATGTAGAGGAACTGCTTTGGGTGACACAATCATATATCTATAATCCTCTGCAATCATGTCCACTTGCTTATGTCGTGTAGAGAATCCATGTACTGAGGCTGTGGCGGTCACAGTGAAATTTTGCTCGCCTTTTGACCAAACTATAAAGAGAATAGAGATATCAAACTAAGGGATTACCTTATGGCACTTCTTTGATAAGATCAATGAAACTACCATGGTTGTAACCACCTCTAGTACCCTATAGAGTTGGCCTCCCAAAGTAACAATGACATTATAGGGCCTAGATTCATAAACAACATGGTGTTTCCACATATAGGTTTTTCCTAAAAGAACATCAAAATATTCAAGTGGGGAAATATAACACAATACCTCATCTTTGAAAGGATTAATTTCGTAGGACAGGAAACATTGTTGACTAACGCAAATGTCTTGTCCCTTAATCAACCAACTGATTGTGTAGGGTTGCAAGTGTGGCGATGTTGATAGATTCAATATATTGATGACCTCGGATAATATTAGGTTCTTCTAGATACCATTGTCGAAAATGAATTTTAACAAAGTCCCTTTCACCCACATTTATGAATTGAAGAGGTACTCCCCTTCCCCAAGATCCTTTGTCCCTTTTGGTGGGATCTTTATGGTTGTGATAGTAGTATTGGGTTCTGCATCAATGATCCACTTTCCCTTTTCTTTCTCTGAATAAGAGTCTAAGCTATATTATAACTTCAAGGTTTTTATCTCAACCAAGAATGAATGTTTTATGTGACATTCATTAGTGTTGTCCTAGGGGATATTCTAGAACTCACAACACTTTCTAGTGTCCTCCTTCAACCTTTAATACCTTTATTTACTTGTGACTTAGACTAGTTTTCTTGAGGTTTGATATCCTTGCTATATTTTTTGGTTATGTGTGTTAGGAACACCTTTACCATGCTTCGCTATGGTGGATTTGAATAACCAAACTCTTTCTTATTATTCTGCTTAAATGTCTACTCGATTTTGATAACATATCATTAAGAGGCTCCTAGGGAGGAGATGTCCAAGAAATCCATATATGTTTGGATGTATCTATGTAGGTCAATAATATACTTAAAAACAAGTTCCCCTTAGAGTATTTGATACCCAAATTTGGGCGCAATGTATGGAATATGTTGGTGTACTCTCATACCATATGGTCCCTCCCCTAATGAAGAGTTGTCCATCTCATGTACTAGTCATCATAGTTTCCTACATGGTAGAATTCCTCCTTAATGAATCAACAAAATACGCCGTTATGTCCTAAATGTTGTAGACTCATCTTCAACATTTCTCTCCTAGTAAATTTTCCCACCAATATTTGACAACGGGGAAGGGAATTCAGTAGTGAAAAGGTGATCTTTTCAATGTCGGTTTTTTTTTAATAGAGTAAAACCCTCTAACAAATTTAAACATTTATCCAAATCATTTGCATCTATATAGAATTCAAATAAAGGAATGTCAAATTTATCTTGTATTTCGAAGGGTCACCTTTGAAATGGTTTCTTGTTGAAGGTGTCTACCATCATTGGTAGTCATCAAAGGATCTGGGTAAAATTATCCATCATCTTGTTCATGTGTCACACGAGAGCTTCCTTGAACAACAAATTGATAGGATCTCCTGCTCCATCATCTATATATTCATATTCCATGGGAGGCCTCTTGGATGGGTAAGAGTGGTCTTCCCCAAGTGAAATTACTTTGAGACCCAACTCTATATACCTTAACCGCATTGAGGACATGCACCAAGAAACAAAAAAGAGGAGATTGCTTTGGTACAACTTATCCAAATTATATAGATAAAAAAATTAAAGTCATGAATATGAATGGAAACACACATAGAAATATTATAGAGAGTATAGTAAGATAGTGAAACCCAAGTTCTATTAATTACTGGTATAGGGAAAGACTAATGTAAATAAATACAAACTAGTTAGAATGGTAGTAGCTTATCTCTGAAGAGAGAGGTGTCAGGTATTCTCATTCGCAAGAAGGCCATTACAAGAGGTTGAAACTGGAATTTTAACTTAAAATAGACCCTAATAGGTAAAATCATATAGATCCAAAACCTTAATCATAGGATTTGAAGTGGAAAAAGTAATGTGGGGCTCGAGAAGTCTAGTTGATATGTCAACTTCTAAGGGCAACAAATTCCACATACAAACTTTGTTTAGGGTGCATGATAACTGATTGGAAACATCTCTTTGAGAATAAAATAAACAATCAAGGATTAGAAAAAACTTTGGTAACCCTAAACCATCACATGGCCAGAAAACACTATTTAGCACTTAAAAAATGTGTTGAAAGTTCAATACTTGAAAATTTGCAAGATGGAGAACCATTCTAAGTCAATGGATCAAGTATTTGTTGATGCCTGGAAATTTCCTTGTATCTACAGTAGGGGTTCTCCCCAATATAAAGTCCCAATTAGACCTTAAACCATTTGGAATAGGGAACCCATCTAGATTCTAGCCCAACTACCATTCACTGGTTTTTGGGTTTTACCGGTTGTGTACCGGTCCACCATTCAGGGTTTTAATCTAAGGGGGATTAAATGAAATATGTAATATAAGATGCAATCATACACTATACTAATATATCCTATATAGGAGCAAGATTAAAAGAACGATTAGTGATACCACATGGTATACATATTCTAGAAAAAAAAATTGTAAATTAGGCGTGTATAACAACTATAGAATAACCTATGAACACTAGAACAATCGCATTATCATAAAAAAATTGTGTTCATAAATCGTATAAAGAAAATATAGCACATAAATACATATACAGTAGAAACATAAGATTCCAGGAATAATCCACCAAAAATCAAGAACAATCTTATTGCATATAGGTGAGAAATCAACAAAGAAACAGTTTTTTAGCATTCATCCATGCCATAGCCATAATTCCATACCAAAATTTGAGTCCAATAGCTCCTCCATTCATTCACAAAAATAGTTCTTACAAAAATGATCAATACAAGCTATAGCCAAAAGTCCTCATTCCCTCCCTCCTCACCTTTCTTTTATAACTTTTACAAAAGTAACTTCCAAAGTGACCCTTCATATTCCTCAAAGTCAATTATGACTTGGGTTTCTTGGGCACTTGTCACTTGGAATTTTAATCTTCTCAAAAGAAATAAAAGATAATTTTAAATTACATAATTTCAAGGGGGGGATTCCCTTGTGACTTAATAAATTGATCCCATAGTTCACAATCATATGAAATATTGTTCAATTTTTGGGGCTTGACTCAGGAAAATTTTAGGGGAGAAATTTAACCCATGGGTTATTTTTCGACCTTTTTTTCCTTAAACAGATTTGCTAATTTGCTTATTTTTTCAAAGATGATTCTGCCAAATTCCATGGGATAATTTTTTTTTACTCTAAAAATCGCCAAAATTGTCTAAAACCTATATAAAGTCCTTAGAAATTGGATTTTTTTTTTGAAATCACGAGACATTTTATGGTTTCAAATTTAAGAATTAGTAAGATTCGCCAAGGTTTCTACACTTTGAGAAAATTATGGATCCTTAAAATTTTCGCTAAATTGAGTAACCGCGGGGAGACCTCATGTGCCATTTCCTCTGTGGTCAATGTGTCTAGTCCTTTGGTGACTGTTGGAGGGGCCTAAGTCGGCCTGTCGACTAGGCCCTCCACCCAACCACTTGAAGTATATGTCAAAATGTTGCGTCGACTAGCATAGGTCGGGTTGGTCGGTTAGACCGACAGACGGTTATGTAATTGTATTTGAAAGATATATATATATGCTGTTGAGCCATTGTACTAGTTAGATCCGTTCTATGGTGTAATCTTCTCTTGTTGGTTAATAAAGGCTTGTGATTCTCTCTACTTGTCTCATCTCTTGTATCTGTATCATTGTGCATGCATGCATGCTTATAATATATAATGTATCTCTGGTAACTACATGACCCATGGGGCTACAACATCTGGTTCCGTTGCCGGTTGATGCATTCAGAAGTAGCAGCATGACATATGATTTTAGAGCAGGAGATTAAGGACTGGTGAGAGAAGAAAATCATGAGTTATCTGCAGAATTATGCGCGACGAAACAAGCTTACGATTATCCAAGCAAGGGAACGATTCTTCTCCGAAACCCATGATAAATTCGTACAGTCCGTGCCGACCTCCTTGAAGAAGCTTCTGGATGAAAAGACCATTTGATGAAGCAGAGAGGAATCTGTTGTCGAATTTGATCAACAGAGGACGCACGAATCTGTCGGAGTGGTGAGAAAAGATTGCGAATGACTTTTGTGAAGAGCAAGCGATTGAAGACCATGTCTCTATAGATGAAGTTAGAAGAAAGTTCTTCACCGAACTAGCTAATCAATTTCTGTGTTCTCTGCCGACCTTATTGTTCAAGTTTTTGATCGACAAAGGCATTGCACATATTGTCAAGACATGACCGTTGCTACTCCTGCCCCTTCTAAACTCTAATTGGGAGGCAAAAGAACGACAATGGGAAAGATTTGTAAAGGAGCGCGAATAGGAATTTGTTTTGAACAAATCATGGTTCGTACTTCCTAAGTGATCTAAGAAAACTTAGGGCCGGCATTGGGGGGTGAAGCATGTTCTGATGTACCGAGTGTGATGAAAAATGACATATGACAAGGTGACATGACCAGCAGTGGACGTAAATCCGACAAAGACAGACTTATGAGTCATAAAATCATGCCGGATATCTAGAAAATAGAAAGAGAAAAAAGGAGACAGCGGCGTGAAGCGTTGAGGGAGCAGGAAATTGCGCTCTGGAGGACGTGAGGATCAAGTATCGCAACAGATGCAGAAGAAAATCTACCAGAGTCAAGTCGAGCTCGCAATGATCGGGGCAAATCTACCAGAGTCAAGTCGAGCTCGCAATGATCGGGGCATCAAAGAAGACCTGTCGTCGATGGATGAAGACTTGTGGATAGAGCGTGGTAGATCTCTCCAAGTTCAGATACCTGAGACAGTAACACCTCCTTCTCCATTTCATTTAACACAAAGTGTCCAGGTGCAAGAAATTGTTGAAGAAAACCTTGGTCTCCATGTTTGTCAGTCGAGAATCTGGAGTCGTCAAAGTGAAGAAGGCGATGATATCAATAGATTATTGATTCATCGACCGAAGGAAGGAAATTGGGTGTCCTTTCAACCCAAATTTTCGAATAGAAGCTTTCATCTAGTGTACTCAAAACATGAAGAAGTGCCCCCTTGCCAATACCAAATTTGAGTGACTCATCAAGTACATCGAAGAATCCGAGGTTTAGCGAAATCCTGTTCGAGCAGAACTTTAATGGGATTTCGACATAAGTAGTACAAGAAGACAGAATCGGCAAAACAGAAGAAGTTCTAGATACTGGTTCTGAAGACAGAGAACCCAGTCTTGATAGACAGCTAGTTCAAGCCAAAGAAGCACCAATTTTTGGTTGCAGAAATAATCCACCTACACTACCATCTATCTCTCAAAGAAATACACCAACAGACATGTCGCACTCAACAGCACACCTTCCATTTTATGAAGGAGATGAAGATCCGATACGACATTGGTTTGTGTGTGAATCAATATGGACGATGAACCAACTCACCAGTGAAGAACGACAGATGGCTCAGTTTGTTGGTTTGCTGAGAAAATGTGCACTGACATGGTACATGGGATATATTGCAAAGACACTAAATGCAACCAAGGCACAAATTAAACAAAATTTTCTGGCCTTTTTTATGATAGAAGATGCAACATATCTGGCAGTCGAACGACTGAAGACAACAGTCCAGAAGCTGACAAAAACTGTCAAGGAGTATGATAAGAGGTTCAAATAACTCCTGAGAAAAATGGACTAGGAGATCGAAGAAAAGTTATTAATTAAATGGTTCATTACCGGTCTCATAAGTAAAATCAAAATACATGTACATCGACAAAGTATCAATACTTATGCAGAAGCATTAAAGGCAGCACTGGAGATTGAAATGGACGACGAATATCCTCTAGTCTCCATGGGAAGACATGTCGACGAACGCCTTGAGAGTATGGAGCAAGCTATCGAAAGTATGACTTTGAAAGGGCCAGAATTATGGTGTACTACATGTCGAACTGCAGGGAATACTAAAGACTCTTGTCAAGTTGAGGATCAGCGACAAGAAGTTAAACTTATTCAAACCATATGCTTTTGCGATCTGTGCAAAGAATATGACTCGCATACCACAAATGATTGTCCATACAATATGAAAAACAAAAAAGAAAAATGGTGTCAAATATGCGAAGTCAATACCCATTCGATTGAAGAATGTCATCTGAATTTGAAAAATCGACAAAATTACCATGCAGTATATCAGACAAACTCTGTCGAGTAGCACCATGACAGAAACACAGGAAACGACAGGTTTGATAGAAATGATGGAAGAAATAATCAGTACAATCAGAATAGGAATGATAGGTACCCGAGGTATAACGACCGTCGATATGATCGACGATACGACGGCTTCAACAGGTGCGGAGGATACCATATTCGTGGTCGTGGCGGTGGTGGTCACAGTGTTCAACCTAATCGACCTGGTTTATGTTTCACATGTCTTAGCGAGGATCATCGGCATGCAGAATGCCCCTATAAGGAAATATCTGATCTTAAATTTTGTACAAAGTGTGGGGTAGGCGATCACTTTTTAGAGGATTTCCCTACCATGATTGAGAAAATAAATAATAAAAAGAATGTTCATGCCTTATCTTGTGTATCTAAAAATGATGTGCTTCGTACTAAAAACTTGCAAATTTTAACTACGCAAGGTACCCACATTGGTCAAGATAAGCCACAGATAACTAAAATTATAAACAAAGAGGATTATCCAAATCCTACGAAACAAAAATCTGTGTACAAAAATGCATCTGGCATATTTTGTGAATTGGTAGCCCATGAAGATATTGAAGAAAACCGACAGGAAGTTCTCAATGAATTGTTCAGATTAATTTCAAATGATGAAGCTGTAGGAAAATTGATTGACCTATTGCATAAATTTAAGTATAAACATGTCGAGCAAAGACAAACCAAAAACATTTTCCAACTCAATCAAAAAGAGAAAAATCATGCTTACTTGTTGGTCGACCTCGACATAAATGGATATCATGTATGACAAGTCATACTAGACTTTGGTTCCCAAGTGAATATCTTGACTCATCATACCTGGGACCAACTCGGTCGACTGTAGGAATCGGGCATTTATCTGAAGCTCGTAGATCAAGGAAATTGAGCCGATTGGAGTATGGAAAGGAGTCAAAACATCCATCAAGGGCATCTCAACAAAAGCAATTTTGAAATCATTAATCCCAAATATGATGTAAGTTCTTTCCCATCCTTTTTCGGTCGACCTTGGGGGCAAAAGATGAAGGCTTCAATTTCCTTAGACAAAAGTCGCATCAAGTTGAAAGGCAATGGGCATAAGGTTATTGTACCAATCTTCCCAGCTTAGGGAGAACCATGGTCAAAACTTGCAGAAGTAGATAATGATATTCGACAGCTTTATCGAATAGACAATAATGAAGATCGCATTGAACCAAATTCCCAAGGAGAACTTCACCTTGGAGATCCCGTTTCACTAGGATATAATTCTGATGTAGAGCTTTACGACTGGCAGATAGAGAATTATGATCTTCCTGCGAAATAATGTTGGATGGTGGAAGCCATCTCAAAGAATAAAATGAAGAAGTGTCTCTCAATATCATATACACCAAATATATTTGAGCCGAAAATGCGAACATATCTGACTCTTGTTCCAAATAGAAATTCACATACATGTAACCCGACATTGAGGTACAAGGAACGTGATTCCCTTGCTGTACATGTTGAACAGGTATCTAAACATGTCGGAGAGCAAGGCCGACTACAAACTAGTCTGGTTAAGACATTCACTAGTCAATTTGTGAGATGGTGGGACACCCATCAGTCGAAACTCCAAACTTGGAATACCGCATCGACATTTTTTAAAGAAAAATTTGGAGGAAAGAAGCTGACGACTCAGGCCGACATTCCTATGTTTACACAAGGACAAAATCCTGAAGTCCACATAGACTGTTGAGAAAGAGAATGGAGAAAATTGGGCTATAAAGATGAAAGGTCATGGACTCATCTCTTCCACAGAACAATTGATGATTTACCTAATAAATGGTATAAGATGGAAGAGGTGAGAGGGGAAACTTTTACCTGGAAAGAATTGAAAGAAAATTTCATCAAAGATTTCCAGTTTTCTCCTTAGGAGGAGAAGTTGGTCGAAGCAAGTAAAACTATCAAAGAATTTCTGTAGCCAACAGAAAATTCAATACTCGCAGAAAAGCAGTAGATTACTCGCCGACCTACTACCTGCTATAACATAAAGTCGACATAAAGCCAGCATTTGACAAGATTAAGCCTAGAAACGAAGAAATCAGTTGGGAAGAGTTTTCAATGGAGATAGGATCACCCCAGCATGTCGAAGCATGTAAAAACAATCTTTAGCACAGAGATTGTCGAGAAAGACGAACCAGAATGATTGTCGAAAAAAGACTTTCCACCATCATTCACACAAATCAAAGAAGGCGAAAGACCGATAAGTGACGGTCGTGCCCCAGAATGAATGGATGCCAAAATAAAAACAAAATAAGTAGATATTTCAAATGGCGACCGACCGAAAATGGAAAAAATTGGCGATTACTAGAATGAAGAACAAACGGTCGAAATCACCAGTCTCGTCAAGGAATTTTAAGATGTATTTGCTCGAGATTACAAAGACTTGAAAGGACTTGTGCAGGAGATGGTTGAAATGAAAATTGATATCAAGCCGGATGCCAGACCAGTAAAGAAAAGACCCTATAAGCTTGCTCCCAAGTACAAATACATTGTTAAAAAGGATATCGATAGCATGCTCTAAGCAGGAATTATATATCCTATCGACTAGTCAGAATGGGTGAGCCCGATGGTTGTTCAGCCGAAGAAACAAGATCCGACACGGCTGAGAATTTGTGTCAACTTTCGCGAGCTGAACAAGGTAACACTCACAGAACCGTTTCCAACTCCTTTTGAAGATGAAATTATTAATGAAGTTGCAGGGCATGAGCGCTATTCTTTCACAGATGGATTCTCTGGGTACAATCAAGTACCTATTGCAAAGGAAGTTCAGAAAAAGACGACATTCGTGTGCGAGTTTGGGTCATTCGCGTACAAAGTCATGCCCTTTGGTCTGAAGAATGCACCGGTGGTCTTTTCTTGGATTGTTGACAAGGCATTTCAAGAATATATCTACAAAACCATGACTGTCTACTTTGACGACTGGACAATCTACGCAATGCTAAGGGATCATTGCAAATGGCTTTGACAGATGTTGGAATGTTGTCAACAAATTCAGATGTCACTGAACATTAAAAAGTGCATTTTTGCGACACCTATCGACATATTGATGGGCCATGTAGTATGCAAAGAAGGAATAAAGGTCGATTATGCAAAGATAAAAATTATTCTTGGCCTAAAGCCTCCAGTCAATCCGAAGCAAGTGCGGATCCTATTCGGTCATACCAGGTATTACAGGAAGTTCATCAGACATTACTCCGATATGAATTATCCTCTCGAAGAGATGTTAAAATATGATCAAGATTACCGGTGGACGGATGAATGCGACATTTCATTCAACACCTTGAAGAGAAAAAATGTCGAAGCACCTATCCTCCGATTTTCGAACTGGTGAGTAAAATTTCATGTGCATATTAACGCGTCTAGAATAGCAGTTGGCACTATTTTTACACAACCAAGAGAAGATGGATTGGATTATCCTAATGCATTCAGCAGTTAGAATTGAACAAGACTGAAAGAAATTACTCCATGACGGAAAGAGAAGCATTAGGTATGGTATTTGCACTGCAGAAATACCATCATTATTTATTGGCTAATCCTTTCGTATTTTATACAGATCATCAAGCTTCAAAATACTTAGTCAATAAACCATTGCACCACGGGAGGTTGTGTTGTTGGCTTCTAATATTTCAGGAATTTGAATTCGAGGTAATTATCCAACCTGGAAAGGCTAATGTCGAGCTAGACCACCTGTCGAGAGTCGACACTGGAGAGGAGCCGACAGGAATCGAAGATGATTTGCCAGATGCACATTTGTTTCGTATTGAAGCAGTCCCTTTAGGAATGAATGAGAAAAAGAGGAAGATCCTAGCTATGAAAGCAACACCTTACACTTTGATCAACGGATTCCTCTATAAACTTGGCTTGGACGATATATTATGTTGATGTGCACTTGAGCATGAACGACAGAATATACTTTCAGAAGCTCATTTTGGACCGGCGGGAGGACATTATCATGCAGACATAACAGCAAGGAAGATTCTGCAAGCTGGACTTTGGTGGCCAACAGTTCATAAAGATTGTCGAGAGTTTGTATCTAAGTGTGATAGATTTCAACGTATGGGTCAACCGCTGCCCAGAACAGAAATTCCTTTGGTTCCAATTAACCCTAGCCGAACGTTTGAAATTTGGGCGACTGATTTTATTGGACCGTTCCCAGTAATTGGCAGACAAACAGGTGCACGATATCTTATTACCGCTGTGGAATATGTCACCAAGTGGGAAGAAGCAAAGCCGGTTGAAACATGTTCAAGCGAATTTGCTGCAAAGTTTATCTATGAAAATATCATAACACGTTTTGGATGACCATTAACATTGATAAGTGACCAAGGTACACATTTTGTTTGCAAAACCATTGAAGCACTAACTAAGGAATTTGCAGTTGATCACAAAATAAGCACAGCATACCATCCTCAATCTAATGGTGTCGTAGAATCATTCAATAAAACACTCACAAGAGGACTGACAAAAATATGCAACATGGAGAAGGACGACTGGGATGATAAAGTACCTATTGTTCTTTGGGCATACAGAACAGTGTACAAAATAATGACAGGACAAACACCTTTTTCACTTGTCTATGGACAAGAAGCAGTCATCCCATTGCACTTTCGATGACAAGCACTGACTATTGCAGAAGTATTGCACATTGATGTCGAAGATGCACGACAAGAATGACTATTACAACTATCGAAATTGGATGAAAGTCGACATATGGCAATAGAACATCAACAAGTCCAAAAACAACAACAGAAAGCTTGGCATGACAAAAATATCAAATAGAAGGATCTTTCAATTGGAGACTTGGCACTACTCTACAATATCCATGTAAAAGGGCAACCGAAAAAGTTGCATACAAAGTGGATGGGGCTCTATATTGTCGAAATGATAAATCCCAACGGATCAGTCCAACTGAAAACGTTACAAGGTAGTGTTTTCAAGAAAGTGATAAATGGAGCCCGACTTAAAAGGTACAAGTCGTGAATATTCTTTCTAAAAAAAAAAACAGTTAGAAATAACCGAATGAGAGAAAGTACTATAAGTAATCAAGCAAACAACAAGGCATGTCAAAAGCAGAATGACGAGAGATTGGCAGAATAAGGATGGAAAAATCAAAGAGAAAATCCTGACGCATAACCGTCAGTATTATATACATCGACAATAACGTCGACGAGTTGCTGAGGAAAACCATACACAACATAAACAATGGAGCACAGACCGACAAAACCCACCTAGACAAGTTCGCCGACATGACACATCAAGCGAGGTGTCGCGGCATCATGATGGAAAAGAAGTAAAATACAATAGTAGACGCGATGCCAGAAATAATGCACCTGATAGGGAGCCGACAGTCTGTTAGCTCAATTTATTACCTCCGTCAAATTAGCCATCAATACAAACCTCTACGTCCCGTTCACCCATGCCGAGCAACTCCACCATAAATCCTAAGTTCGAGGATTCTTGGGAACTCTTTTGCTGAGAACTTGAAATCCAAGATACAGAGATCCCTGACCCTATTGAAGCAAATTTCGCATTTTCAAACCCTGAATCCACCATGGCTCCAAGGAAAACCCTAACGGCATGCAGGGCCACTGCAAAAATGGTCAGAGAGCTGGAAAAAGAGCAATCGCCTTTGGAAACAAGATTATAGATGATTCAGAATGCGAAGGATCTAGAAACAAGTTGGAAGAGAGCGTGGAAGGATATTGAATATTGGGGGAAGGAATCAGACGGTGGCTGGAGGGAGGAAGCACAGCGGCTGTAGACTGCTACAATTTTACATTACAAGAAGGCACCTCTTTTGGATAGTTTCGAAGGACTTAAAGAAATTATTGCACAATTCATTGTTAGTCGCTATCACAACGGTAAGTTCTATTTTGATGTTCCAGTCGAAATTAATGGAGCACTTATCCATAAAATCACTGGTCCGTCACACAAAGGAGATGTTGTACCGACAAGTTCAAGTGCGGACTTGGTCAACAAATTTGTAACTGCCGCTACTGGAAAGAACTCACGAGGCATAACCGTGAGCCAAATCAGATATGGAAATTACAAAACTGATGCTAAAATTGTGTCGCATGCACTATCACGAACATGAAGAGGATCAGACTTGAAAACCGACTTGCTAGAAGCTGTTAAAAATATGGCTATGCGCGACAAATTTTACAAATGGGCAGAATTCTTGGCCGACATAATCAAACACACATGCTATAAGTGCCAAGAGGAAGGGACCAGCGTCCGATATCCATCTATAATTATATGGATTTCCATGACCCACATCCGGTCGCGAGGAAATAAGGATTTTGCTCAAGAGTGAAATGTCCTTATGGAGAATTTCCATTGCTTCTCACCAGGAACAAATCGACATGGACCAACGATAGTTAAACTCGGGTTGGAAGCATGGTTTATAGATTTCAAAATAGCGGGGACAAGATGGAGAGTAGCTCAGAACATTCGATGGATTTTACCTCCGACGACACACATCCAACTTTATTTGGATCATACAACGGTCTGGTATCTGTAAGGAGCAGCAGGTAAAGCAAATCCCCTCGACTACTATCCATCAGTAGATGAAATTTTCACGGAGTTAGGTCAACAATCAAATGAAATATTGGTAATTCCTCCTCAAGCAAGAAAAGTCGACTTCACTAGTGTCGAGCTGTTGACAGACGCAGAACAGGAAGAAGCGTATGAAAGTCGATTATATATGAAGACTTTCATTTATAAGCCTAAACCAGTACCTAACCCCAATGTACTGGCACTCACACTTACTCCACATGAAGATTTAGCAGAAGCCATGGAACATTCAAACAACAGTACTAAGTCCGACAATCCAGAGCATCTTTTGACAGACGAGAATGTCCAAAGAGTAGCAGGTGAACCGCTTACAGCACGAAAAAACAAGCTAGTACCGAAACAAGGAAAAGGAAAGAGGAAAGTAACCTTTCAGGAGCAAACGGAAGAAGACAAAATCGAGCTATATGATAGTGCTTCTCAAATACTAGAAGATGCAGCTCAGAATAAGTTACCGGTAGAAGAGCAGTTTAAGAAATTCTTGGACACAGACCAGCAAAAGACTCCCAGGATTTCTGTCAAGAAACCCAAAATAATGGTCGAGCCTCATGTCAACCTGATTGTTACCACTCCACCTTCTTCCATGACCATAGTAGAAGAAGATCCTACTCCCTTCACTACCTGCTCCTATTAGCCAAGCAGATGTTGACCTGAATCGACTTCTCACCAACCTTCCATTTTTCTTTCCCAATTGGTGAGAAGTACTTACTCAGCAACCAATATTTGCCTCACCAAGCACTCCACTTAATTTGGCTCCCCCCGACATTGTTAGAACCAACACTAGTTTACCTTCACAGTCTACAGTAGCAGAAGTTTTCAGTTACAAGATGACTCATATTAAGAGAAACCCTAACCCAGCAGGTCTAATTTCTGCACAAGAAACATCCACCTATACCCCCCTTTCAGTCGGACCTCTAGAGCAAGAGTTGAATCCACCTCACCCCACAGTCAACCAAGTCGAAAACTTTCCCGAAGTTGTCAGTTGTCAAAACGAGTCTTCAGTCCCAGAAATTGAGTCAAGTCTAGTCGTTTCGGGTCCGTCTGGTAGTACCATCCCGTCGAGTCTAATTACGACAGAAGTCGACCCTCCATCTATCTCGACAATTCAATCAAGTCTCCCTGCCGACGGATACAAGTCCAGTCCTATGATACACCAGCAAAATGAAGAAGCAATAGCGACAGAAGTAATTGAAGTTGACATAGTTCAAGACAATGAAGCTGCTACAACTCAATATATTGAAGCTGATACGATAGAAGCACCTCCACAATCCACCTTACAAGATACCAGTACAAGTAAAGAAGACATATCCAGCACACCAGCAAATATTCCAGTAAGTGCTGAAACACTTGAGCACAAAGTTCCAGTTACTACAGACGCAGAGCAAATCACACAGATACCGACAGAACAAACTGTTGATGACATACAAGCAACTGTATAAACTCATTCAGCAACAGCCGACAAAGAAAAAGAGCCAGAGCAGTTAGCTACAAATAAAGAAAAAGTGCAAGAGAAAATCCACAGAAAGAAACACAAAGATAAGAGGCACAAAGAAAGAGAACTTTGGCAGCAAAAGCAAAAGCAGCAAGTGCAATAAATCCAATCAGAAAACACCCTCTTAGTTTACTTGGATCAGTTTGGAGCTACTGCCATTTATCATCCATAGTTGGCATCTAAAGAAGAGCTTGATTTAATTGAAGATGCAGTCTTCAGAGAGCAGAGACATCACCTACAAGAGAAAAAAGACCGGATACACCAGCTATAGGAAGAAAGGAATGCATTTCTCGCTAAGTGTGAAGACTTAGCTCAACAAGTCATTCCACTTTCATCAAATCCCAACACGACATCACCTCTCGACAGAGCATATAAATTATTCGAGTTTGTTGTGTCGACTCTACAATATGAGCTTCTAAAGAAACAACAGGACCAAGTTGTCAAAGTATCCTCCCTTATGGCAAATCAGTATACAACATTTACAGAAGCTCTCAATTTGCTCAAGCAATATGATTCTCAAGCAGTCAAATGTGCTGAAGTTTTGAATAATTGGTATGTACATTATGGCGAGGTGTACAAGGAACTTCAAAATACACACACACTTTTGGGAACACTTCATCATGACCGTCTAACCACAGAAGAAGCACTTACCGAAAGCCTCGACAATCAAATCATTATGGAAAATAGGAAGTTGGACAAATTAGAAAAATAGGAAGTACAATGGATCTCACAAGCATGCCTTGGCCTCTCCAAACTTGAAGAAATCCATCCCTGGCTCCAACACTTACTAGCTGCTGCCAAAGAAACAGTCATAGTCCTTGGCCCCGACATGATCAATTTACAAAATACATCCACTTACGACAAGATGCAACTATTATTGGACAATCCACTCGAGCGGACGCGAGCAGGATCTCCCTAGCTCAAAGTGAGTCTAGAACAAATAGAACAGACTACTAATGCATTTCCTAGATCTACTTAAGGATCGCGTATTAGATGTCTTACCTTTCACTTTGTGATCCTTTCTCCTGAGTGCTGCTCCACATCTCACGGTCGTCAGATCCAAGCTGCAAGACCTGTCAAGACAAGAAACAAGAGAAACAAGTAAAAGGCATCTATACAATAAGAGATCTAAGTAAACAGTTAAGCAAGTAAACTACTCAATATCATTACACACATGAACAATATTGGTGGAAAGCATTTGTATTGCTGTAAAAAGAGGGAAGTACATAATAGAGATATAGAACTACAACCAAGGCTTAACGCTGCAGCCCTTCTCCGACGAAGCCAATTGCCATATCCTTCCAAGGAAGTATGAGTTCTCCAATGGGTGAGTGGAGATGTTCCAAGGGTGATTTCACCAGCATGTAGATACCATAGACTTCCTCCCCTTGGGATGGGAGTGAGATTCATTTAAATAGGACTAAGTGGATAGGATATGTTGAGATATGATAGGAGAGGCTTAAGGGATCTCTCCAAAGTATTAGGAACCGAGTGCCAGCCCCTCCAATAGGTCAAGGATAGGGTCCCAAGTCAGTAAGCTTCGAGAAGGACCTCGAAGAAGCTATTTTTTCCATCTAACTGACTTCGTCACACCCTATAATGGGGCAAGGTGCGACGTCTCATGTTGCTCATGTGCAACCTGTGACGACCTCTCAAAAACTAGCACAAATGGGTACAAATCCTCCTTGGTTAATTACTTAGTCAAGGTATCTTCAATGGTGTATACACTAAATCTTATGGTGGGTAGATTTTGGGTGTAACAGAATGCCCCCCAAAGCATGAAGTTGTTGAAGATAGACATGTGAAGTGCTTTGATAGAAGAAATGGCAATAGACTTGTCAGACGAAGGACACTGCTGCAGTACAACTGATTCTGAATTGACAATCTCATATAAAGTACAACATGGCTGCCGAGTAATACAGTGAAGATCTATGTTAGCAATGACCGACTGAACACAATCATGGCTACTAGACACAAGCATAGATCCATGATGAGATGATAACACGGTCACGACCAATACAAATGTGGATCCGTGTGATATAACTCAATGCAAACTCCATCGCAACCTGGGTAAAACATGACTCCCCAAGGTCTTCAAGCTTAACCACCAATGATACGAATCTATCCATGTGATTACAAATGTCTTGATGTCGAACATGGTAGAAACCACTTGATTACCGGTCATTGATGTAAACCGTTAACAAGTGCGAGGGAGATCACCATTGATGTCAATGATTCCCAAGGTACCACAGTACATGTCATCAAGCGTGAATAAATGAGTTGAAGTCGAACGCAAGACAAAATCTTTCAATCAAGAGTTAATGATGTAAACTCATGTTGAAATTGAGGTAACCTACCATTGAGGCATGCAGGGCCAAGGTACTTGATTGGTTTCTAGATTCAATCCTCGGATGATGTGTTGAAGTCGACAAGGATGAATCCGTCGATGGAGGGCCATGATGAATCCCCCATCAATCAACACGAAACACGAAAAAAATGTATAGAGTAGATTGGATGGTACAGTAACATGCAATACTGACTCAGAGTAGACCGACCTGATGGTGGGTGTACTGACTACAGATGATAAATGATAGACATATTCTTGAACATGGGCATGGCATGACTTGGGAGTATTGACATGACGAGTGCGACACAAATTCTTAAAGCGACTGATGATGGAAGCTTTTCTTTGAATGACTCAAAGGAGTAACAAGACTCAAGAAATAAGTGGAACTCGAGGACAAATGGATGATCCAAGTGCTATATGCAAATGCATATGAGTGCCATGTTCAAGAATGATTACATACTGCCACTAACAAGGTATGTAACACAAACGCTTTCCTTTTTCCCCATCATGAATGATGAGTGCCTCATGTGTTTTTTACGAGCTTGATGAGGGTAACCAGATGCTCGGTATAGCTCATCTCATAGATGAATCCAATCCCAAATGTTTTCCGAACCTGGGATAGGAGGGGTTCGTCCCATGACGGGCCCTTCAATGTGAGAATTTAATGAGTCCATAGAAGGTAAACTCGGTTGTCATTTCAGGTTTAGAGAGTCTGAAAAGAACTAAAGAAGACTCCAATGGTCCTTTTTCGTAAAGTTAGCCTCATCGCCCGGAAAAGGGTAAAACAACACGGGAGAGAACTCTTCCAGTCATGATTGGCTGGAGTATACCTTTTTCGTAATTAGTGCCTCCTGGTCCGAAAAAGGGGTAAAATATCACCGGGAAGACAACCATTCAAATACTTTAACAAGAGTGAACGCAACAAGTTCGCTTGGCAATCTTTTCGTTTTTCAAGAGCCTGAAAAGAGCTTAATGGTAGACTCCGGGGGGTGTCCTTTTCCATGGGAGTTTAACAAGCCCAGAAAAGTGATAAAGCATAACTCGGTACTTGTTCTCATAGTTTCATGAGTACGAGAACAAACGAAGAGTAAACTCATCATCACGCAATAATTACAAACTAACCGTTGCAAAAATAACGGCAAAACATTCAAGGGAGTGTTCATACCTGTGATGATTGTTGTGATACGAGAAATGACACAAAAGACTACTTACAACTCCTGCACACTAGAAAATATGTCAAATAGCCCCAAATATGACAAAAATGGTTAAAACTACAATAAATGGCCCAAGAGCATCAAAACATTTGAAAAGGAATATTCCATTCTATTTATAAATAGAAAAATGGACCAAAAATAGTTGCACTGTTTCATTTGCCAATTTGGGAGGAGAAGTACCAATTTGGAGCCAAAAATTCCTTTGCTGATTCCGGGAACTACGATCCGCCATTTCACCCACCGTCAGGAGCAGGTAAGCCTAAAATTCATCCAGCAACTTTCCAGTGGGTTAGATTTTGTTTTTAGGTTCAATTTTTGGGTTTTTTGATGAATTCATGGATGGCTATTGCGTCCTCGGCTTGTCACAGTTGGCCCTTTCGGGAACTGCAACGAGACCTACTCGGCGCAAGTCCCTAATGAGTGAAGTGCGACGACATCGCACCGTATGAAAAAGTACGATGTGACGGCGAAGATGCATTTCCCAAACATAAAAATAAACCCAAAAAATGAACTTGTTGTGGTTGGAGTAGGATCTAACAGTGTTTAAATGTCCCTTTTGGCAGGTTGCTAGCAAGCCAACATGGTTTTAGAGTGGTGGGAAAGAGAACATGAAGTAGAAGATGTACAAGCTGCAAATGATCCACAATGCATGGATTCCTTGAGGAACTGTGGTTTGCTCAAGTTCTTTGAGATTTAGGGGATGAGATCCCAAATCCCGTTGCTATCACACATGCTCTAGAGTTGGGATGCGGCCCAAAAACACTTTGTGATTGGTGAGCAAATCCTCACAATAGATGTTAAGGACATATATTTTCTTACTGGCTTGTCTAGGAGAGGGGACCCTGTATCTCTTACTGGAACACGGGCCAGTGACCGCATAGTCGATGACATGGTGTCACAGCATTGTACCGCTCTTGCTCAATCTTCCATTGGGAAGATTCCTATTAGGGATGTGGTGAGCCATCCACTACATACCATACTGTTTACTATTACTAGAGTGGGGGGAAGCCAAGCCCCACACATGGCCACTCAGGCTCAGATGCTTTATGCGGAGGAATGCATGTCCCTTAGGGTTTTCAACTAGTGTGAGGGTCTCCTCACAAACATTTGAGCTCAGTTGACCAAGTGTCGGCAGGGAGAGCTCAAGCAGTTTGGTTATGGATTGATCGTGGTATCATTCCTCTTGGAGCGGATCCCTCTCTTGCGTCCACAGATAGTACTAGATGACAGGGAGCCTAGAGATCCCCACATGCTCAGATGGGCTGAGGTGATGACCCACCATGGTGGAGGACCTATCATCAGCTTTGGTCCTGAGTTCTTCAGCTGGATGGAAGGCCAGTTACTCATGGTTGAGGACTTCCCGTACGGTGGTACAGATTTTAGAGAGGATCCTGACTTGGTGCTGCCCGAGGGTGCAGCATGGGGTGACATAGGTGAGAACAAAAACCCTTGTACTTTTAGTTTTGCATATTTATCATTTTTTTTGATGCAGTACTGACAAGTATGTAACATGTGTGTGCAGATGTGGGGCCCGTATGGCCGGTAGGACTTTCCCTTATGGCGAGGAGAGATAGAGGTGGGGAAGCAGTTGTGCCCCCAGGTGCTCATGCTGCCATCGAGGAGATGGAGGAGGTATACAAGAACTTGTCCTAGCTGACAGTAGAGGTTCCTGAGCCGGAGATAGATGAACTGCCGAGACCTATGCAGAGGTTTGGGGTTGGAGCATCCGTACACTTCAATGCCCTACTTCGCAAGGTAGCGAGGACCGTGGATTTCTTCCTTACTCAGCGACAATGGGTTGTCCGTGCTAGGGGTGGTGTACGAGTCAGGCATCAGGCCTGATGACACTATTATACTTGTACTGAGAGATTAGAGGCCTCAGGTTTTGTACTACTGAAAGCTACAAGGCTTCAGATTTTGTAGAGACTTACTGAAAGCCATCATGCTTCATATTTTGTACCAGCACTGCTTTTGAATGATATATATATATATACAGACATTCCCGGTGATTTATACATTATGTTTCTAAAATGATGAGTGATGTGATCTAGTTTACATGTTTGCTTTTATACAGTGCTTTATTTACATGTCGTGAATTCTTTTACATATTATGGATATTATGTGTGTGATGTACCAATCCAAAATGAAGTTGGCCATCGAGTCGACAACTGTGTTTAACCCTCGTGGAATGTGCGGGTACTGAACGGATTCAAATGACCTTTCCAGGAGACGTACTCGTCTGAAGAGACGGAGTAAGGTGGGATCACGGATTGCGTAAACCCGGTTAAGATGGGAAACCACTAATTGAGAATCCATGTGGATGACAATGTGGTTCATACCTAAGGAAATGGCGTTAGCTAGGGTTCTGATTACTGCCTGATACTCTGCGGCATTATTGGTCGCAAACCCTAGGCAACTTCCTCCTGAGCTGATGAGCTCACCTGTTGGAGAATATAGTACCCAGGCTGCCGAAGCAAGGTTACGAGTATGCCGGCTGGCGCTGTCCGCGAATCCATAGCACGTTGCCATCTGCACATGTAGACAAAACATGGTATAAGGAGCGGAAGCAAGATCTAAAGACACTCAAAAAATGCGTCACAACACTCAAAAACACAAAAAACGCACCATGTACAGTATATATAAGAAAGTCTAAGCGTGAAAATTTTATGCATAGTATCTCTTCAGGTAAATCCCATTGCAGGGTTGACCCAAAGAGATTCCGTCATAGTCTTCAAGCTCGTAAGCTCCCTTTTCCAAAACACGTTTGACAATGTAAGGTCCATGCCACATGGATTCGAACTTTCCTGCTCCTAGTTTGTCATGCTTCTGGTCATAAGTGAGGACCAGGTCACCCTCGTTAAAGATACGAGGTTCAAATGACTTATCGTATTGAGCTTTTATGCATTTCTTGTGTGTTTCATTAGCAAGAGCGACATCTCGGCGGGACTCGTCAAGTTTTGCTAAGTGAAGGAGACATTCTTCCTCGGTAGTAGTATTAGGAAGAAGTTCGACAGCGAGTTGTAGAGACGGAATTTCGCACTCTATAGGTAGGACAACCTCCAATCCATAGACCAATTGGAAAGGAGTGAAACCTGTGGTGGTTTTGACGGAGGTTCTGTAGGCCCATAATGCTGAAAAGAGCATGTTATGCCAATTGGATTTCTGTGTACCTACCATCCTTTGGACCATAGTTTTCAAGACTTTGTTAATGGCCTCGACTTGTCCATTGGACTGTGGGTAGTAGGGTGTTGAATTTTCATGAAAAAAACCCAACCTATCGCTCAGTTCATCAACCATATGGTTTTGAAAATGAGAACCATGATCGGTAAAAATCACCTGAGGAACTCTAAACCGCACTATTACATGATTGAACATGAAGAGTGCGGCGGTTTTGCCGTCATTTTGGTATGTAGGCATAGCTTAGGCCCACTTTGTAAAGTAATCCACAACTACAATGATGTAACTATGTCCCCCGGCCAAGGTAGGCTTACAATGCATAAAGTCGATGCCCCATTTTGGGAAGGGGCCCACGGCAATAACCGAGTGTAATGGGGTGGGATGGGTGCACTTCTTCGTATGGAAGTGTTGGCAATGAGGACTTTTTTTACGGCCTCAATACAATATTTGAAGATAGTAGGCCAAAAATATCCTGCACGCAAAATCTTCTAGGTTGTAGCCATCCCATAGAGGTGACCACCACATTCCCCAGTGTGACAGTCATTGAGAACGCATTCGGCCTCATCGTGAGTTAGACAACGTCAAAGAATTGAATCAATGCCATGGTGATACAAAGTATCATTGATGATTAAATAATACTTCGCATGGTGACATATCTTACAACGGTTGTCGCGAGACAGTTGAGGGTTGAAGCGTTGGGTTTGAAGATATAATGAGATATCTCCATACCATGGATCAGTCGTACTTATGAGAAACAATGATTCATCTGGAAAAGAGTCATTGTGCTCAAATTATGCATCAGGACGGGGAAGGTCACAGATTAGCTCGGCAAACACCAAAGACATTTTTGACTTGGCTTTCTCGAAGAGAAGATCAAATTCTTGCAGTATCACGATCCAGCGTGAATACTTGCCCCCAAGCACTTGACGTGTTAGGACGTGGTACATGGGGTTCGAGTCTGTGATGATGGTGGTGGTGCAGAGCAAGATATAGTGGCGGAAATTTTGGACGGCGATGACCGCCGCGAATGCGAGTTTTTCGACATGTGAATATCTAGTTTCAGTGTCAGCAAGACCCTTACTTGAATAGTATATTACATGTTCCTCGGCGTTTTGATCCTCCTATACCAAAACCATGGCAATAGTGGTAGAAGAAGCGGAGAGATATAATATATAATCTCGATAATATTTGGGCGGTTGGAGCACGGGGGCATGCATGATGGCATGTTTGATACTGTCGAAGGATTTTTGAGCTTGGTCGTCCCAAATGAATGGGACGTCCTTATTGAGCAGTCTCATGTACCCCTGAGTCTTCTCCGTGAAATTGCAAACAAAACACTTTAAATAAGTCACCTTCCCTTGGAGACTTTGAAGTTCCGTCACATCAGTCGAGGGTGGCAGGTTGATGATGGCCTCCACCTTTAAGGGATCAATGCAGATCCCATCCTTCGAAACGATAAATCCTAAGAGGCGTCCGGACTCAATGCAAAAGATAAACTTATGGGGATTCAGACGGATATTGTGCCATCTACATCTGAGGAAAATGGCCATCAGATGATTAATGTGGAACTCGCACTGCTTTGAATGAGCAGGGAGATCGTCTAGGTAAGGTTCCACAAATTCCTTAATGTCATGGAAGGCATACGACATAGCCCGCTGAAACATGGCGCCAACATTTTTAAGGCCAAATGGGAGTTTGTGGTATGCAAATGTTCCCCATGGGCAGATGAAATCTGTCTTGTGTTGGTCGGTGGGGTTGATCTCAATCTGGTTGTAACCAGAAAAACCATCCATAAATGAGAAGATGACGCTTTCGGCACAATTGTCGATAATCTGGTCGATGAAGGGGGTCGGGTAGTTGTCTTTTGGACAAGCCCGGTTAAGGTCCCGATAATCGACACAGACGCGAATGGTACCCTGCTTTTTGTTTACAGGGACGAAGTTTGAGACCCAATTCGTCAATGGGACAGGATAAATAAAACCATCTTTTAAGAGCTTTTCAATATCAGCCTTGATTGCGGTCGTCTTCCGGGGGTGTACCGGTCACAACTTTTGGCGTACAGGTTTGACGTCGGGATAGGTTTTTATTTCATGAGAAACAATCGCAGGGTTTATCCCAGGCATCTCCTCATAGGACCAAGCAAATACGTCTCGAAATTGCTTGAATAAGGCCGTGCCAACAACTATTTCTTCAGGGGAACACTTCTAGCCTATGCGAATGTGTTCCGCTATACCAGGTTTCACCGTGATGTCTACCAAGGTGGTTGGCTCAATGTTGGCCAAGTTTCCCTCCGTGTCTGTAAGACATGTAAGGATGGGGCAATGAGGGAACGGGTAGATGTCTGGTGAGAAGAGGGTGTGGATGTTGTCCTCTATGTACTCCAAAGGAAGAAGAAAAGATGACCTATGGTGGAGATCATCCCACGGACCATCGTCAACATTCATAACTTCCATGATGGAATCGTCTATATGAAAAGTATGAAGTAAGAGATAAGGTAGATATGATGTCCGTCGTAGAGAACAGGATGGAGAGACCACAGTTAAATGGTCCTCTGGTGCTGATTGGATAGCCTCGTAGATACATTCAGCGGGTGAAAGAGGCATTATATCTCCAAGCAGGTGTGTTGTGGCTTCATCCGGTACAAGCCAAGTATCGGTAGAGTGAGATGAAATATCTATGGAGATCATGTTCACCGTAGCGACATGATTAGGGGGGTCTGTCGCCATAAAAACACCCATGAGAGATGAATCTTTCAAAAGGCCAACGCCTATACTCTCATACTGTTTTGACATTTGTCCAATAGAAGGAACATGGTCACCAGGATGAGTAGTAGCGTCTGGTGCGCAAAAATCTAATTGGTCAATAGTAACAATTCGTCCTTGGTGGGGGAATTGTACTATGCGGAAGACTGAAGAGGCTACCGCCTGCATGGCATAAAACCAATTGCGACCAAGAAAGAGATTATAATCTATTAGGGCCGATACCACTTCCACGTTAACGGTTATGGTCTTTCTTCCCAACTCAACTGCAAGAGCTTGTAAGAACCCATGAGGTTGAAAACCACGCCCGTCGAATGCTTTCAACGTGGTAGGAGAACGATTCAATTTGGGGGAGCCAATGGCACTCCAACAGGCGATCGACATGACCGAAGTGGAGGCACCTTCGTCTAACAGGGTACGATGGAAAATCTTCCCAACAATGTTCGCAGAAACTTGGAATGCGAGCTGGTGGGAGAGCCTCAGCTTGAAGTGATCAAGTCGGAACATGATGGTATTCGAGGAATCGGGGTCGACTGCACCGATGGCTGCAAGGAGAGTTTTGCGTTGATTAGGACAATTATGCAAAACTTCCAGGGTAGACATGGCGCAAGGAGCTTGTGCCAAGTCTTCTACGATATTGTAATTTTGTGTCGCCCGAGCATTAGGATTGAAAACAACTTTTCTAATCATACTCTTGGGTGGTTTCAATATCGAGTCTAAGGATGGCTTCTCAATGGTGAGAGAAGTTGATGGCACAGTGACATCAGTTAAGGAGTCGGAAGCTTTTTCAGCATTACTTCCAGTGGGTTCCTTCGAAGGGACCGATTCGTAAGATCGCGAGCGAGTGTTCAAATTGATCATCTCGTTACGCACCATGAGAACATGCACAGTATTGGATGGTTCCCCCTGGGCTGGGGGGGTTTGAGCAATCATCTGCTGGTTCTGAGTAGGAAACAGATCATTGAGGACTGCGAGAGTTGGTTTACCCCTAAGAAAATTTTGTACTTAGTCTCTGTGGGGACATTCTTTGGAGAAGTGGTCATCTCCAAACAGTAAACAAGGATGCTTTAGCTTCCATTTCTGCTTGGTATCGTCAGGAGTGCTTTTTTGTTCCTACTGGGTGGAAGAATTTTTGGGTTTCCCCTTGTTCTTCTTTTTGCCGCCAGACTTCTGAGATGAAGTTGATTGGACAGAATTCACCTCTTCAGTTAGAGCAGGAGTGGTGGATTTGGTGGTGTTGTGGCCAGCCTGAGTCGGTAATGGGGATGAACCGTGAAGGTTGGATGATCCAACAGTGCTAGAAGTAGGCTGGGTGTTAAGGGAACCAATGATTCCATCAGTTTGGAGGCCCTTATGTGGTTTCGCAAGGTCATTAACGTCATGGGGTGCGTCAGGAAGAATATCAAACAAAGTGCCAGATTGAGTGTAGACTAGGTCTAGTACATGGGCACTTGCGATGGCTTGTTCTTCGGTGACAACACCTCGCATGGCAACATCTCTTGCTATGGTAGGGATGAGGGATTTTGTAAACCAGTCTGCTAGGAGTTGATCTAGAATAGGATCTTTAATGAGACGTCGTCTCCTTTTCCACTCATGGATATGATCATAAATATGAGTGGTGGTATTCTGACGGAGCGAGGTTAAAAGCTCGGTACCAGTTTCATACCGTATGGGCAATTGGAAATGTGTCAAAAAGTTCATGGCAAGAGAACCAAAATCAGGAAAAGAATGAGGTGGCAACTCAATGTACCACTTGGCAGCCGAACCGGTGAGAGTCCTTTGAAACAATCTAAGACGAATCGAGTCGTCCATTAAGGAATTAGATGAACACCATAAATGGTAAGTCATCACGTGGTTTTTAGGGTCTTCACCCGGCTTGCCGTCAAATTTGGGGATATTAGACAGAAGTTTCATCGGAATTGGTGGCCAGTTAGATCCGTGGTAAAAAAGATCGTTGGTTAAATGGGATAGGTCAGGCAAGTCCAAAGTAGCTAGGAAGGGCAGCTGCGGGTTAGGTTGCGCGTATTGATAATACGGATAAGGCACGTAAGTACCGGTATGACCGTAAGGTGTACCAGGAGTAAACTGGCCGTAGGGGGGTGTGCCGCCCGAACCATAAGGGGTTCCGCCACCATAAGGTGGTCCATTCCAATAAGGTGGGGGTCCACCTCCACCATCGGGAGGGTGTGTAGGTCCACCGCCACCACCGGGAGGGGGTGGGGGTCCATAACCGTAATAAGGCGGACCACCACCGCCTCCGCCTGGAAGGGGTGGTGGACCACCTCCACCGCCAGAAGGATGGGGGCCCCCACCACCTCCGTCGCCGAAAGGATGAGGGTCTCCACCACCAATGCCGCCACCATAGTAATTAGGTCCTCCACCGCCTCCGCTTGGAGGGGGTGGTGGACCACTTCCACTACCTGAAGGGAAATTTCCTCCTCCACCATAATAAGGTGGTCCCCAGCCGCCTCCGCCAGGAGGGGGTGGTGGACCATTCCTGCCACCGCCGGAAGGGTGAGGGATATTGTTGGTAAAATGAGGTGGGCCTCCACCAAGGTTAGGTGGGGGCCCACCGCCTCCAGTAGGAGGTTGGGGAGGATCGATCGGGGGTGGTGGTACTTGAGGGATAGTCGGTTGGGGTCTGTGTTGCAACACAGGTTGTTGCTCCCATAGAGTGTATGGATTCCCGAGATAAGGTATCCCGTATGGTGCCTTTCCGAGATTAGATTGGCCCGATACAGGGTTAACAGAACCTGGATACGCTTGACTCCATGAGGGTAGGGTTACATTGGATGGCCCCCCAACATGAGATAATCCCATGGTGGATGGTCTAGCGGGTTGGGAAGGTCCAACGGAAGGTCCGTTGGGGATTCCACCGCTTATGTGCTGGTTAGGAAACGGGGGTTGCCCCTCAGCCACAACAGGTTGACCACTATTCAAAGGTTGAACCAACGCAGGTTGTTGACTAGCTACCATAGTAATAACATTACCGATGGGATAATCCTTGGGAATGGAATATCCTCAAATCGAATTTTGAGGTAGGGGCGAAACTGGTAAAGTAACTGTGGTAGTAACAGGTGTGTTGGACTGTTGTCCTTCCACTGGTTGGTTCACTTGAGGTGCAGGACTGGACTCTTGTGAGGGTTGACCAGTCTTAATAGTCGTCTCGTGGTGGGAAGATTGTTCCGGTGATCCAAAAGATATCGGATGATCTGGGATGGGTTGGTAAGGGGGTAACGATGGGTCTTTAATCCTTCCTTGGAGACTTGATTGCCGAAACTATTCAGCCATGGAACAAAAGTGAGCTAATTGGCCACAAAAGTAGGCTAAAGGGTCGTCCGGAGTAGTCCCGTTGGGTGGTGATGCAATGGAAAAATGAGCCATTGGGTGGTCTGTAGAAGAGGTCCAATAAGCTATTGAAGGACCAATAGCTGTTGTAGGGTCGTCCTAGGGTCGGTTTATCCATTCCAACGACCCAGGTTCTCCCGGGATGACGGGAGAAAGGTCTTGTGATAGGGATTTGTGCTCCTTCATCCTGCGGTGGATGAGAGGCAGGTGAATCCGGAGGAGTTTGTGGAAACAAAAGTCCTCCAACATTCAAAGTGGGATTTTCCACTTCAGTAACTACGACCATGTTACGCTGATCCATTCTTACCCTCGAAATAACCTCCATATTAAGGGTATATTCGGGTGATAAGTTTAAGATCCTATGGGATCTTCTCTAGGGGAAATCCACCAGAGCATTAGGATAATCAGCCAAGATGGCTGAAACAATGTTTCTCCTAAGGGTACGCTAAAAGAAAAGCGATCCAGAAAAACCTACTCAAACTAAGGAAACAAGCAGACTTATGTGACAGAGTGGATTCAAAAGTCTAGAACCTCACGGGATTATCAAGGCATCGCAAACTGCGATATACTGCAGGGTGGAACAATATGACATGACAAGGAGGATTGGGACCGTACCCTTGCCTGCATACCCGATTACCTAGACAGTATGTGCGTGCTAATCTCCTCGAGTGCTGTTCTCGATGTATTTCTTTTCCAAGACAGCCAAATGGTTAACTCAGTTGGTTTCAAGAATCCTAGTGGTGTCTCTCGATATACGCAAGGTACGTGGGAGCTCAAATCCATAGTGGTGCTGTCTAATGCACAATCGTTCGACAAGAGACCTTCCGATATACTACCGAGTACGTGATACACCCTTTGATATACACCAAGTACGGATTATGGTACTTAGTGGGTACATGAAGGAGCTCAATATACCGATAAGTACATGGAAGACTACAATACCCCCAGGATACAGTGCTGGAAAATAACGACAGCTGCCATGCTTAACAACGCCGAAACACGTCTCTAACTTACACACAAGTTGCTAAAAATTTTACCTATTTCTACCGTTAATTTTATCTTGGACGGTTAGGTGAATGCATGAGGTGAGTACATAATCGAAAGCATAATGCAAGCCCTAGCTACATGCACAAAATATTCCTTTCTTTCAATGAATTCTAGCTATGGGAAGGAGCAAACATTTTATTTCCATCGAGATTGCCAAAACAACACAATGCAACACAATCCCAATTCAAACAAAACTTGACTATGAAAGTATTCTTTTCATTTTTTCAATGAAACACAAAAATCACAACACTACTATCCAAATCACAATATTTTTTTCTTTTCCTTTTCAAAACGAGAATGATACTAGGCAATGAAAAGAGAGAATTCTAAGATGGAGTATGCAAGCTTTTCAATTTCACTTTCAATGGCCCAAAAGCAATGAAAAATAAAACATGCACTCATCTTTCCCTAGCATGGAAACACTTTTGCAAAATTGGAAGCTTAGCTTGAGTCTTTCAAGAAGATGAGTGATTCATATTTCAAGAAAAACACAAATGATTATACATTCATTCAATTTTCCAAAAGATTGGTAAACGAAACATTCCAATGCAAGAACGTTTTTCTTTCAAAAACACTCAAGAAATGATGGGGAAGAAGCACTTTTAAACTTTTCAATAGATGCATCAACGAATAAACTTGATAACAACTAAGCTTTTAGATCTAAATGAACGAAAAGAAAACACTACTTGCAGCACTAGTACACTCAAAAAACTCAAGAAAAGACAAGCACTCAATCAAGCTGAAAGGCACACTTAACTCAAAACCAAGCAGTAGCAAGCAAATCAAGCAAGCAAAGCTCAAACAAAAACAAATGTAAATGAGGTATGGAGGTTGATCTAATGCAATTACCAGATCAGGGATGGAAGGAAGGGAATGCAAGGGTGAGCGGATGAAGGTGGAGGAGACAAGAGTATCCACCACTACCGATCTTCCAGCTTGTCCAATACGGAACCCAAAATCAATCCAAACATAACCAAACTCTCAAAACACAAATAAAAAATGGGATCTTTGGCTGGATTTTGCAGCACAGAGGGAGTTCATACAGCAAACCAAAGTCCAGACTGTTAAATGAAGAGGAGATGCCTGCATGCCAAATTTTGACAAATCGACGCACTCAGTGCTTGTACACAGTGCGACGTCACGGTTTACCTACACGGGAAGTGCGACGATGTCACAGCTTACCAATGCAAGGGATGCGACGAGTAACTGACATGTAAAGAACAGAGACCAAAAATGACACAGTGTCGCTCTTTTCCCACTGCCCAGGTGCGACAGGCGAAGTCTAGATTCAAAAATGAATCAGATCTCTCAGCAATGAACCATGGAATGGTTTGGGAATGAGTCATATAAACTCATAGGAAGTAGATTAGAGTCTTCAATATGAAGATCCAACAGTGAAATCAACTTCAAGAAGTAAATGGAAAAAATAAAAAGGCTCGTGTCAAGCAATCAACTGAAAATGACTCTCAGATTGACAACTATTGACCAGATTCTATACTCCCCAGTATGGTCACCAGATTTGTTACCGGACAATCCACTCGAGCAGACGTGAGCAGGATCTCCCTAGCTCAAAGTGAGTCTAGAACAAATAGAACAGACTACTAATGCATTTCCTAGATCTACTTAAGGATCGAGTATTAGATGTCTTACCTTTCACTTCGCGATCCTTTCTCCTGAATGTTGCTCCATGTCTCATTATCGTCAGATCCAAGATGCAAGACCTATCAAGACAAGAAACAAGAGAAACAAGTAAAAGGCATCTATACAATAAGAGATATAAGCAAACAATTAAGCAGGTAAACTACTCAATATCATTACACACATGAACAATATTGGTGGAAAGCATTTGTATTACTGTAAAAAGAGGGAAGTAGATAATAGAGATATAGAACTACAACCAAGGCTTAATGCTGCAGCCCTTCTCCGACGAAGCCAATTGCCATATCCTTCCAAGGAAGTATGAGTTCTCCAATAGGTGAGTGGAGATGTTCCAAGGGTGATTTCACCAGCATGTAGATACCATAGACTTCCTCCCCTTGGGATGGGAGTGAGCTTCATTTAAATAGGACTAAGTGGATAGGATATGTTGAGATATGATAGGAGAGGCTTACGGGATCTCTCCAAAGTATTAGGAACCGAGTGCTAGCCCCTCCAAGAGGTCAAGGATAGGGTCCCAAGTCAGTAAGCTTCAAGAAGGACCTCGAAGAAGCTATTTTTTCCATCTAACTGACTTCGTCGCACCCTGTAATGGGGCAAGGTGTGACGTCGCATGTTGCTCATGTGCAACCTGCGACGACCTCTCAAAAACTAGCACAAATGGGTACAAATCCTCCCTGGTTAATTACTTAGTCAAGGTATCTTTAGGGGTGTATACACTGAATCTTATGGTGGGTAGATTTTGGGTGTAACAGCAACACTTGTCGAAACTCACGACATTGACTATGGATATCCAAACTTTGCTGCGTACATGGGAAGACTTCCAGCACCATCTCTTTGTCTCTGCCGAAGCTATTGTTGAGGTCTGCCTACAAACACCTGAGGCTCCCAGCTCCAGCCTATCATAGCCATAACCGTCTAAATCATTAATTTTGTTGCACATCTCTCATTTTTTATCTCTCCATTTCTTCGGGACGAAGAAATATTTTGTGGTGGGGGAGATGTTGGAAGGGCCTAAGTCGGCCTTTCGACTAGGCCCTCCGCCCGACCATTTGAAGTATATGTCGACAAGTCGCGTCGACTAGCATAGGTCGGGTTGGTCAGTTAGACTGACATACAGTTATGTAACTGTATTTGAAAGATATATATATAGGTTGTTGAGTCGATGTACTAGTTAGATCCGTTCTATGGTGTAATCTAATCTTGTTGGTTAATAAAGGTTTATGCTTCTCTCTACTTGTCTTGTCTCTTGTATCTGTATCATTGTGCATGCATGCTTATAATATATAATGTATCTCTGGTAACTACATGACCCATGGGACTACAACAGTGACGAAAGAGTGGCACATTGTCATGAAATAGACTTTGCATGTGGGTACCCCAACCTAGTCTTGGAATGATTGTGAGGTCACTTGTAATGTGCTTCTAATGGATTTAATTTAATCATCTCTGAGTTTCTTCAGTTCTTTTATTTGTTGTTCCTTTGGACTAGGGTCTTTGAAGGTCCCTGGGGGTGGCAGCTGGCGTCTTTTGAATACTTTATCCATACCTATGTGCACATTTTTGCATTTAATAAGTGAAATGGAAACATCCTTTTGCAAGGTTAACCCAAGCTTTAGGAAATTATCCACACCGGCATAGCCCAACTATATTTTCCTCTAGATTCAACTGGGGGAACCTCAATGATCTATCATTGCTAGAATTCCATACCATTCAACCTTTCCTTAACTCCCTTGATGCTGAGATCATGTTCTTTGGCACTTTTAATTACAACCTTAAGCCTAGCCACAACCTTTTGTATTTCGTGGAGCTGCTCTGTGACTATTTGATGTGCATGGAAATACTCATGCTGCAAAGCAATGGCGCAAGCATGAAATTATGCTTAGCTCTATTTTCCTCTCTTGATGCCTCTGCTTCTCTTGCTAGTGCATATTTTTCATTTTGCAGGATTTCTATTTGTGTTGTCATGGCCTCCTTTTCAGCACCAAGACCCTTGACCCGAGCAACTAATGCATCCTTATCAGTGTGCAAGTCCTGTGCTAATATCTCTAGAGTTCTTTTTCTGCTAGGAGGGCATCGTAATCGTGCTTCAACTCAACCCCCTCTCTTCTAGCTTCCAAGAGGAAGTCCTCTAAAAATTTGATCTGCTTTCTAGCTTGGTTCAGATCTTTAGACAAATTTTACATGTTGTATTCACTTTCCAAAGAAAAATCCATGTTTTCTGAGGCCACAAGTTTAGGAGCCCCACAAGTTTAGGAGCCTTATCAGTGTGTTTAATTATCTGAGTTTAACGGGTAATTTCCATTTCTTGCTATGTAGGAAATTTGAGTTTCTTATGTGTCCTTTGAAAATTTTGTCTCTTTTTCCTGTCAAAGACAAAAGAACTCAACTTGGCCACCGAATCCTCTTTGGAAGGCTTGTATAGTCCTATACCAAGCTCCCTCAATGGTAAGTATCCCCCAGTGAGTGGGACAGTGGAAATCGTAGTAGGATTTTCTACATCCATGTTCCGCTGTCCATTATCTTGTACTTCATCTTCCTGCATTTGTTCTTCCTCTTCCTTCTTCTAAGCTTCTTATTTTCAACTCTGCTCCTCGGATTTCTAATGTATTTCTACTTGTTTGTCATTTTATTCTTGATCTTTATTTGTTTTCCCTTTTTCCTTGGTTTTATTTTGTAATTATGCCTTCTTATGTTTGTCTTCTTGTTCTTTTTGCATGCAAGCTTTATCCTCAGCCTTTTTCTGCTTCTCTACATGTTGATTTTTTTCCTCATCTTTCCTTTTTTGTTCTTCCTCGACAATCTGTTGGGCTCTATCTATCATTTTTTTATGGGCTTCTTTTGATTCCTTTTGTGCCTTTTCTTGGGATGCTCTATCTAGTAGTCTCCTTAGTTGTACTCTTACCTTTCTTCATTCTTCTGTCCAATTGATACTTTGGGCTCACCTGTAGATTTATTCTTCTGCATAGAATTTGTTTGGATATGGCCAGGTGAAATTTACAATTGCATGGTGAATTGCCACTTTCTTGTGACTATCATTTCTTTGGTACGTTTCTTTGCATAAGTGGAAGATATTCAAGTCTTTAATCAACTCCTCAACTTCTTTTACCTTAGTCATCTCAATATGCTCCAATGACTATCGACAAGGGTGGCCAAGATGCTATCTTTGCTTTGGAAAGAGCGGATGCAATCTCATTTATGAATGTATGTCTTAGAACATACCTCAGGATCATATGATTTGTGACATATTTAGGAAAAATGTAGGGAGATTTTGATCCTCCATAGATCCCCAGGTACATTCCTCCTTCAGTTAGGAACCAATCTCCCAGTTTTGTCACTTCATGAATGACATCATCTAACATGCACTTCGTTGGTTTCTCATGTATAATTGTGTAGAAAGGTATGAGGAAATATACACATATATGTTTATGATAACTAGCATGATTTTTCACCCACGGAGCTTGAAAGTAAACATGCACAGGAGGCTTTGAGGGATTCCATCTCCATCTCATGCTAGGAAAATTATTTATAGTGTAGACTGCGTCCAATAGGTACTAGGACATATGAAAGCTATATTTTTACATGATAAGTCCTTCTTGTGCACTTAGAACTACATCCTCCATATTGGAGGAGAGGATAGTTCCCCAATTGAACCTTGCACTGAGCATAGTGACACCATAGAATAAGGGAGTCCATTCTAACTTGAAGTGTAACGAGTATGGTTACACATATAGTCTACAGGGTTTTTTCCATTTGGTAAGGCTTTGTCAGCCGTTTAGATGCATATACACCACCTTCCTTTCTGTGGAAGTACTTACTCGGTCTCCATGCTTGCTTGATGAATGCTATGTAATCGATGTTAAGTGACTTAACCCAACCAGTCATCATGTTGATCTCCACTGCCGGGAACTTGTAATACTTGTTCATGGTATACAGATGAAATGAAGCAGTGCCTTTGCCTGCAAAATTTTTGATAATACACATGTTAACGTCTATGTGAGGGAGAAACCATCCTATTACTTACATGCATGGGAAAACTTATGATATTGTTGTTTCCTTGTGCATGCATAAGCGTTTGATATTCTGGTATATTGGGATCTCTTCCACATTGAATATGTGATATTATTCCTTTTTAAAGAAATGATACATTTCTCCCTAGCGATACTTAGGATCTAACACTGAAGTTCTCTTGGTATCATCATATTCAAGTACGAGAGTTGGTGTTCATGTCTCTTCATCCATTTCATAACCAGATGATACCTCTTGAATTGTCTTGGATCATTGCCTAGTTCTTCAATAAGACATAGAGTAATAGAGTAATCCTGTGAGTCAACAGAGGCAATATCATCTTGCATGGGGGACAAACTACAATACTTGGTAACAAAAACAAGCTATCCAATAAATTCAAAACTTGGCATACATCCATGTTCATGGTTACTTAAATTTGATAACTCGTCTAAAAATAGTTCTAGTCAACAATGCAGAAGGATTTCAGAGTTGTTAAAAATCTAAAGCCAACTACTCATGATAATAATAAAAACGCAAAGTTTAGGTTATTGTGGAAAAAAGAATGAACATATTCCATATCTCTCTAATCTCTCACTAGGTGTGTATACAACTTTATATAGGCATAATATTTTTGTACCATTAGCTTGGTGAGTGAGTTCCTTGGAAATATGTTTTCATAACCTTTTGATTTGTCCTATATCCTCAAGTTGGGGCTTCGAGAGGCTAGCCAAATTATTGCTTAATGGGGGGGTGTGAGTTTGATTGTGTTGGACATAAAGGAGCCTAACCCCTTCTTATTTATTTAGCCAATCAGGTTGAGCCCAAGAGAGGATATCCTAAGGATAGAGAACCGATACTTCCCATCATTCTGAAGGTTTGAACCATCTTGGACAAGGGATTTGGGGCTCTATTGTGTTATCTTTCCAGGATGGAGAAACCTAATAATTGGGAACCACACAAATCCCCCCTCGACTGGTGAAGGCCTCATCAATGCTACCAGGGACAAATAACCAATCACAAGCTTCGTAGGGTTACTCACAATGACTGTCACATGTCAAATTTTGGTGGATACGTGTGAGGGGTTAGCTTAGGAAAATCTCATCATTCCTAAATGACCCCAAGACTTCAACCAACATGAATTCAACACCCCTCTCTCATTAATCTATATTTAGCTTGGGGGAGAAAGAGAAAGTCAGCTAGATACCTATAAGAACATAACTGAGACTTGGCAAGAGGGAACCCACATCCAATTGGTCGGCTGAAAATACTGCAGTGATGCCTTTCCCATAGTTCCAACTCTCCCCGGTCAGTTGACTTGTCCATGTTGAGTTGTATCCTCCTTTCAAAGTAAATAGCGAATGGATACTAAAGAGGGAGGGTAGGGCTCTTTTAAAGCACAAGTGAGCCATGAATTCTTTTCATGTGCAATGCGTAAACAAGAGTCATTTTTTGTTGCGCTCTATCGGCGGTTAGCCTAGTTTTCTACGAAGAGAACTTTTTTTTCTTGCTGCAATGGACGAACAACATTATTTTCTTACTGCAATGACCGGACGAATCATCTCTTTTTTCCCCAAAGTCTCATTTGGGTGGGAATGTTTGGCAAGAACCTCATATTTTTTCCACAATGGTCAGTGGAGAGTTTATCTTTTTGCCGAAACTATCAGTGAATTTTACAATATTTCATCGCACCCTTTTCGGATGAGGAGGTCAGCGTAATTCCATGATTTTTTTGTGACTTTCCGTCAAACAATTGGTGAGATTGTGAAATTATCATCGTAATGATCATGGTATTTTCATTTCCTTGCCGCAGGGTTGGAGGGGGGCGGTTGACAAGAATCCAAAATCTAGCCATAACTCTCTAGTTCATCTAACCATTTCTTTAAATCTTCTTCAACTATCTTCCCTTCAAATGGAGGAATATCAAAAGTAGCTTATATCTTGAAGGGTGTAATTCCTTTGAAACGACTACTTTTTGAAGGTGTCTCTAACATTGTTGGGAGACATCAAAGGATATGGGTGAAATGATCCATCATCATGTTCCTCTATCGCTTGAGGTCTTCTTAAAGTAATATCTTGATATATTATTTTTCTCTATCATATTTCTTTTCATATTCCATGTGGCATTGATTAGTTCATTGTGGAATATATTCGCCAATATCAATTAGTTCAAGACCCAACTCTTTGCAATCTTACCTTATGGGGGGGCATGCACAAAAAAATAATAGAGTGCAAATAGTTGTGATACCACTAATCTATGTTATGTTGAGAATCAATTGAAACTTAGAATTAACAAAAAAATAGAGACGCAATGGAGAACAAATTCCATTACTAAAAAAATGGTGAAAATCATTCCGCATATACAAAATTTATAATTCCAGTACTATCTTAGAGAAGAGATGTGTATCTTACTCTTATTTACAATAAAATCACAACAAGAGGTTAAAATACATTTTAAAATAATTCCAAAAAAACCCTTAGAGTAAAATACCTTAAGAGACAAATAAACCTAAGATAAAAGAACCCTAATCCTAATATGAAGTCATCGTTGAGTGTGATGATGTATTGGATGAAGTTGACTTGTAAAAATAAAAATGGAGCATTCTTGAGAACATAAATTTTCACTTATTACTTCCTTTTAGTTTTTTTTCACTTGTTGAAAAGATAACTTACAATGAGGGAAGGAGATGGAGGGTAAGGATAGTGAAATTGGTGACCATGTCGATTATGTTTTTTTAGTGTATAGTTTTGAAGATGTTTTCAATTACCATACTATGGAGGATTGGGGCATTGGATAGGCCAGAGGCATGTTCAAAATTGAAAATTTGGGGATCTATTTCAAGGATGTTGTGTTAGGAGTTTTATCTAAACCAATATATATGGGGGGCACCATAAAGGATGGGGATAAGGAAAAAGTGTTTTTTTTAAAGGGTAAGAAACACATGAAACCATTGATGTCTTGTCCATGATGGAAGGTGATCCTAATAACCTACAATCATAGGAAATGAACAAAGCTACTCTTCAACCCAAAACTAGAAAAAAAAAATGCTTACAAAAGGCGACAATCACTTCCAAGTACAAAGCACGTACAAAGTCACTTTAGTCATCATTGGAGAGTATATCCAATATATGAAAGATCATGTCATCATTGAAATATTTATGAGGATCTATCCCTTTGAGAAGGATCTAACTTGGCGGATCAATTTAATATGGATTCCCAAAGGATAAGTGGATTTCAAGCTATGCTCCAAGGGATTCTTTACAACAATCCTTGCTAGTATATAAGATAGAGACAAGGAACTTGAGAACATGTCATACTTATTCAAATTTTTCGGCCTCCATTTTCATTTTTGGACATAAATATTCACTTTTGAAATGAAATATTTCATAGCATCTATAGTTTGGATACATAAGTATTCATCCCCCCAAGAGTTATTGGAATAAGTAACCCTTGTGGGTATAGGGAACAATCTAGGCAACTTTCTCAAAAATTTAGAGATCACTAGAATGGGTAAGTAGATATCCTATGCTTGGATTTTTGTTTACATGGATGTTTTAGGGGCTCTATTAGACTCCATTAGTATAATATTCTAAGATGATGAATGGAACCAAACCCTAGATTATAAGCATATCCATTTCAAATGTAGAAAATGCCATGATCATGGCCATGTTTTCAAGGATTTCCCTCTAAACTCTACTTAGGCCAACAAGAAGCAAAAGTACAATATGGAGAAGGACGAATTATTTAAGGTCCTTGAACCAAAAGGAAAAATAGTAAATAACATAATGCTAAAGTAACCTCCTTAGCTCCTCTTACTAATAACAACTTTGAAGAGTTGGCACCATAGAGGATCCTTAGATCCTCAAAGATAAAGGAAAATGAGAAATACAAGGATCTATTATCAACTTATCAAGAGGGTAAAAAAAAGCAAGAACGGTGAATCTAATTAGGAAACCTGTAATGAAAGAAACAACGAAGGACAAGGAAATCCCTAAAACAAAGGGCCTAGAAATAGAGTCCAAGGGCTATGAACATTTGGTATCAGAGGAAGATGCAAATTACCATAGTGAAGACATGATAATGAATGAATTTTACCTTCAATCCCTCATTGAAACCTATGGAAAAGCATTCCTAACAAATATATTTCAAGAGGAACTACAACTACTTCAAATGGAATTCATTAAGGCCAAAAATAAGTTGGTCCATCAACAATACTCCCTAGGACAATTCTTAGGATTGGGTACTAGAAAAAATACTTTAAAACCAACTAAGAAATCAAGAGCTAAAGAGACAAAAGGAGGTAGAAAAAATAGATAACAAAATATTCAAAGAGAAGGGGCACAACTAAGGGGATAAGGACATATTGTCTCTCTTTGTGACAAATACCTACTCAATCCATCCATGGTTTGACTATGCAATTTAAAATAATATCATGGGACATTAGGGGTATAAATAGAAAAGACGAGCAAATAACAATAATAAATAGAATTCTAAATGAAATCCCTCCATGGTAATGCTACAAAAAATAAAGTGCAACAAGGAAAGCATGACTAGCATTTTGGAAAAGTATTGGAAAGGTTGTGACTCCATGGCCCTCACCGTAGTAGGATTCTTAGGGGGGTTGGATATCTTATGGGATACCACATATGCCAACCTTTACAACTTATTAGAAATCAACATCATCACTACACATATTTTGGGATTAAATACTCATATTGAAGGCATCATAACAAACATTTATGGAATCAATTTTCCACATGACAAATAATCCTTTCTAAAATATATTCAAGACATAAGGGAGGTTTTGAGAGATTTTCCCTAGATATTTGGAGGTGATTTCAATATGATAAGCTCAATCTCTGAAAAAATAGGTGGTCTCTTCCACCTAGACTTAGATAGTGACAACTTCAAATATACCATCTCTGATATGGAAATGCTCAACATTGAAACCCTTAATGGGTGTCATACTTGGGGGTGATAGGACTAAGGATTATGTAGCTCTACAATGTCCGTCATTCCCATCCCTGTTAAAAACCTAACCACTTTGTACACCTCGTTCTAACTTCGTACCTACCCAACCTCTGACCTTGGCACTCCCATGGCTAGTCCCATGGCCGTCACCTCCCAAAAACCCTGACATGAACATGCAACATGTTCCACCTACGCATACCCTCGACGTCACCGACATTACTACATGGAAATAAGATTTGAAGGAGGAAGATACGACTACAACTAATTTGGAAGATGTTGCTCCGGATGATGGGAAGAAAACCACCAGCACTTGCATAGCCAGATCGACAAATCGACCCCTTGTAGAGTTACTCCCGGAAAGAATAAATCCCAGAATTCAGTATATGAAAGGCAATGCGCTCATATGTAAATTCATAGGGCTATGGCCGACTGAGAAATATTTGATGGGTTGGATCACAACGAAATGGAATCCAAAGTCCCATTTCGCTCTGCAACTGGGATCCAAGGGATTTTTTACGGTTATTTTCCCCAGAATAGAAGACAAAGACAAAGTGGTGGACGAGGGGGCCTATTTATTCAACATTGATGAGCTCTTCATTCGCAATTGGATCGAAAGGTTCAACCCAGATATAGAAGACTTTACATGGGAATCGGTGTGGATACACCTATATTCCTTACCGCAAGACTACCAGGATGAGGAGACTCTGAGAGAAATAGGAAACTCTCTTGGAGAATTTGTCAAAATATCCGATCAGACTAGATCCAACAAGTATACCTCATATGCCAGAATATTTGTCTATATGCATATAGCAAGAGATCTTCCATATTCTATCTTCTTAGTCCATAAGGACCTGGAATGGATCCAACCTGTGGACTACAAGCACGTCCCCTTTTGATGCTGCAAATGCCACGCACATGGACTGTAACATCCCGATATTTTCATAAAAATTTCTAAATCGTCATTAAATGCTGATATTTGTAAAATGCGGAAATAATAATGTTTAAATAAGCAGTAATTAATAAATGCGTCATTTGGTAGGAACAATTTAACTGCTGTGTCTTTTTGTTTTCTGATGGTGTATTGTGTCGGCGACACGTCATGAACCCAATTAATAATTATGACATTTGTTTATATGCTTGAATGTTTGAAAATTTCGATACAATTGGAAAACAGAATTCTCCTCGACAAGTACTGACAGTTTAATTTTTCTGGATGATGATGAAAGGAGTGCCACGAGGTGCCCCGAGGCTTACTTATCTACTCAGCTAAAGCATTGTACTCGTTCTTCATGCCCAGATTCGCAGGTAAGAGATAGCGATAAAATTCAGAGTGTTTAATAACCATGATATAAATAAAAACTGTTTATGATTTCGACGCTACAGGTATGGTGTTTTGATCTCTCGTTTTTTAATTTGTATTTGAAATCTTGTTTAAGATGTTTATTTAAAAGGTGGCTATAAGCCGATAATGATCTACTTGGCTTGCGTTACATCTGTGCATGCTCGGGTTAAGCCGATACTAAAAAGGTGTTAGTTTTGGTTTGAATACAACTGCGATAATGTTAAACCCTAGCTTGTCGATGTTAATGAAATCTGCTAGTCTGTAATGATGTTTAAAAAAAACAAGAATAATAGATCTTGATTCTACAGTAAGGATATCTAAGATAATGAAACATTTGATTTGGCAGCTGTTAAATGTTTGCAAATATTAGTATGATGAGAACAGGTCAACCTTGGTTTGGGTGTGGAGATGCTGTACTTTTCTCAGTCAATTCAATAATGCTATTCTTTTCTTTGCTTTTAAGAACATGCTATTGTGTGAAGTGAATTCTGCCATATGCAATTAATAATATAGAATCAAATAATTTACAGTGTATTCATCAATTAGTTTAATTTTCCTATTAATATAACAGTTTGTCTACTTTAATTCTATCTCCCTGTATTTGTCCAATTTGGACCTCTGGAGAAAATGAATGAACAATACAGTACTCCTTTTTTTTTGCACAAAAATAATACAGTGATGACGATAATAAAGATCAATCAGATTCAAACAACAAATAAAAGAATGGGTACATGGTTAAACAGAATGCATGATATTGGTTTCTTTTGAAGAAATAACTGATGATCAGTAAACCCTAGATGTTAACACCATGTCCACCTTCAGAAGTCAAAAAAGAAGTTTCTGGTATGTTGTCTCAGCATACAGATTTGAACAGTAAAAAAAACAATGCATGCAGAGATCTAATCTACAGCTACTAAAATATAAGATGCATGGGGAACATAAGTATGTGCATGGGTGGTCTCTTGGGTTTATGTATTTAGATGCATGCTAGGTTTTACTTTTAACTAAACAGATTTAATGCTACCTCTCTGTACTAGAGTACGATGCAGCTTCATGCATGGGGAAAAATGTAGAGGAGTCATTTTATCAGTTCAGTAATTTAAAATCAATCAGGATCTAGCATTTTACTGCTACTGATCATTAATAACATTTCTAAGCCACTTTCTGAGATCATTCATGTGATTGGAAAAACACAAAAAGAATAGAACCTAAGTGTGATGCAAGGAACAAATCACTCAAGAAGCCTATTCCACCCAACCTGCTCCCAAGCAGCCAAGATGTCTGCCTTAGGACCCCCGAGCCTATCCACTGATCCACTAGGAGGAAGAAAGTTCTGAAGCTTAGGATCTCTACTTGCAGCAGCAAGAAATTTTATCCAGCCTTACAGGCTTAGCAAGCAATTGGACCAACACCTGCACCTCTGGTTTGTCCTTCTCATAACATTTGCAGACTTATACTTGCACTCTCCACAGCCTCCTTATTCGAATCTCTCAGCCATCACCTGATGCCCTGAGGAAATGTTTCTGCATAAAACATTTTAAGAGCTCCCTGCTCAATTCGAATTTCCTTTTATAGGCTACCTAGGTCTTTTTGTAATTAACTAGTCATTAGTGAGCTACCTACTCACCTCCCTCCACCTGGAGGGGGAAATGCCACAAAATTAGGGGAGTTGTCCCATAACAACAGCTAATGGTAGAGTGCAAATGTTTCCATCTGTCCCAATCCTTCTAGCAGCTTCCATTCCTCCTAGTGGGCCAGTGGACACTCTTGTAACAACTTTCTTGAGTGTTTGTCTCCCATTTTTATTTATTAAATAATAATAATGAGTCATTACATTCATCTTTGACCTAATTGGTCATAATTACAAAACTTGTAATTATAATGTTAACACAAAGTATTTTGCGAAAAGGATAATAGTAGAAAATAATTATTCTAAACAATTGGGTAGGTGACATACACCCCCCCTTAAGCCTCAACATCGTCCTTGATGTTGCTTTATTCACTCCTTGAGTGTTCCTGGAACAGAGTTGGGTATACAGCCCACATACTACTCTCCAACTCCCAGGTAGCCTCTGCTGGGCTAAAGTTCTTCCATTGCTCTTTTACTTGGCCAACCGTGCGGTTCCAGAGTAGAGTTTCTTTCCTTGCGAGAATACAGTCCGGTTCCTCCGAAAAATCGCTGCATTTTTCCACCTGAACATTGTTCCAATTCACAACATGAGTAGGATCATGCACATATTTCTTTAAAAATGAAATGTGAAAAACATTATGGACTTTGAGGTTTGAAGGTAAGGTTAATTGATATGCCACAAGTCCAACTCTGGACAATATTTCGAAAGGACCACAATACCTGAGTGCCAAATTGGCACAGCTTCCCAATTTTAAGGAACTCTTTTTCGGCCTTACCTTAAGAAAAACATGTTCACGAACCTAGAACTCTTTATGAGTTCTTTTAAGGTCTGCTTGAATTTTCTGTCTATCCTGGGCAGCTTTAAGATTTCCTTGTACTTGCTTCACGATTAGTTCTAATTCCTACAACAATTCGGGCCCTAAGGTGACTCTGCTAACTGACTCACTCCATGACACCGGTGTGTTACACTTTCTACCGTAAAGGATCTCAAATGGGCTAAGTTTGGCTGAAGCATGGTAGTGATTATTATACACAAACTCTGCTAAATGCAAGTAGTCTTCCCACTTACCAGGCTGATCCTTAACATACATTCTGAGCATATCTTCCAATATCTGGTTCACCCTTTCAGTCTGTCCGTCTGTTTGCGGATGAAACGCAGTGCTGAAATTTAAGGTGGTGTTTAACCCTTTGAACAAGGACCTCCAAAAGTTACCTGTGAACTTTGAATCTCAGTCTGAAACTATTACCTTGGGTATCCCATGCAGTCGGAAAACCTGCTTCATAAAAATTTCTGTGATATCAGGAGCTTTATGTGTAGTTTTGACAGGGATAAAATGGGCTGCCTTGCTAAGTTTGTCTACTACCACCATGATGGAGTCATGCTGTTTTTTATTCTTTGGTAACCCAGTGATGAAATCTATACTTATGACTTCCCATTTTCAACTGGGTATAGGCAAGGGCTGCAATAATCCAGCAGGATGCTGATGTTCCACCTTTACTTTTTGACAGTCAAAACACTTAGCTATATATTCTGCTACTTCGTCCTTCATTCTGGGCCAATAGTAATCCTTCCTTAGCATTGTGATGGTCTTCTGATAACCTGGCTGGAAAGAATAGTGGCTTTTGTGCATCTCATCCAAAATCAGAATCTTTACTGCTGGTACGTTTGGTACGTACAATTTGTTTTTGTACAACAGTAAGCCATTTTCCTTCAAACTGAAATCTATTACAGAATTTTCAGAGTTGTTTTCTACTGTCCTTTCCTGTAATTTTCTATATTCCTCATCCTCTTTAATTCCTTCAAAAATATGTTTCTCCAAATCTATTGCGTATGTGCCGATGGCTGAAATAAAATGTATCCTTGCATTACGACTTAACGCGTCAGCAACTTTATTCTCCTTCCCCTTAATGTGTTGAATTTCAAAATCATACTCACTCAGAAAAGTTAGCCATCTGGCTTGCCTGGCATTCAAATTTGTTTGATCTAATAAATATTTCAGCCCCATATTATCCATCATTAAGGTAAATTTTCTACCAATAAGGTGGTGACGCCACATTTTCAAGGCATGAATCACTACTAACAATTCTAGATCATAGGTGGAATAGTTCTTCTCATGTATTTTCAGTTTTCTTGATTCATATGCTACAACATGTCCCTCCTGCATTAGGACTCCTCCCAGTCCATCATTGCATGCGTATGTACATAGTACAAAATCTTTATTAGGATCTGCAATCCTCAAAATAGGCGTTGAAGTCAGCAATTCTTTTAACTTTACAAAACTGTCCGCACACTTTTGATCCCAGACAAACTTCTTTCCCTTTTTCTGCAGCAACGTTATGGGGTTTTCAATCCTGGAAAACCCTTCAATGAATTTTCTATAATAACCAGTGATTCCCATAAACGATCACACATCCGTCACATCTTTAGGAACCGACCATTCATTAATGGCCTTTATCTTGGCGGGGTCAACCGAAATCCCTTCCTCAGAGATTATGTGTCCTAAGTATTGAATCTTGTCTTTGTAGAAATCGCATTTACTGAACTAGCATACAGCTGGTGCTCCCTTAGAACTTGCAGAATGATACGTAGATGTTCATCATGCTCCTCCTTGTTCTTAGAATATACCAAAATGTCATTGATGAACACAACTGCAAACTTATCTAAGTACTTGTGCAGAATTTTGTTCATTAAACACATAAATACAGCAGGTGCATTAGTTAATCCAAACTGCATGAAAACGAACTCATAGTGTCCATAACGAGTTCTAAAGGCTGTTTTGAAAATGTCTTCATCCTTTACACGGACCTGATGATATCCCGATCGTAAATCGATCTTTGAGAATACTGTTGCTCTGCGTAGTTGGTCAAAAAGATCGTCAATGCGGGGCAGCGGGTACCTATTTTTGATCGTCATTTTATTCAGTTGACGATAATCTATGCAAAGTCTTAGGGTGCCATCCTTCTTTTTAACAAAAATGATCGGTGCTCCCCAAGGAGACACGCTGGGTCTTATGTATTTTTTATCGATCAGCTCCTTCAACTGAGATTTTAACTCATTCAGCTCTAGTATATTCATCCGGTATGGAGCTTTAGAACTTGGAACTGCACCAGGTATTAATTCAATAGTAAAATCCAGGTCCCTTTGGGAGGTAAATCTGGCATCTCTTCCGGAAAAATATCTTGAAAATCCTTTAAGACAGGTATGTCCTCTATTTTTATTTTGTCCTCCTTAGTACTTATCTCATCACGCACCGCATTTACTGCAAACATCTGACACCCTTTTCTGATTGCCCTTTTTACTTGCATGGCTAAAATCTGCCGAACAGATGTTTTTCTCGGGATGCCTTTTACCTCTGCTGTCTTTCCTTCATCGTCCAGGCAAATAAAACTTTTTTCATAATAATTCAGAATGACACGATGGGTTTCTAACCATTCCATACCGATTAGGATTTCATATGACCCCAATGGCAGAATATTTAACTTAACCTGCGTTGTTAGTTGATCCATAGATAAAACACAATTTTCCACAAAATCAGAAACCTTTCTTTTTGTTCCTATCACTAATCTAACTAACCAGGATTTATCGAATTTCTATGTTTTCAAATCGAGTCTTTCTAAAAAACCTGGTGATATATAACTTAGACTAGCACCGGGGTCAATTAAAATAGAAACTGGGTGGTTTTGCAGCATACCTTCAACCTCCATCATTGAGACTTGGTGTTCTGCTTGCCAGTTGTCTAATGCTACACTAATTCTAGGCACTTCTCTTGCCACATCTCCTACAGTAGCTTCAGAATGTATGGAGTGAAAATGGTTGGCCGCCCGTTTCTTGAGGGGACAGTCTCAGGCATAATGGGGCCCTTGGCACTCAAAGCATTTTATAGGTGGCTTCTGTTCATTGGTCCTAGCAACATTGGGGACATTTCTGGGTGCTGTAAATTTCTACTGCTGAAATTTTTTATTCTGGAAATTTCTCTTCTAGAAACTGGAATTTCCACCATATCTAAAAATTTTCCTTTTCTGTTTGAAATTACTGGGTTTTGGGTTTTTCCAGCTAGGTATCTCTTCTCTTTTCTTATTCTGGTCAAAGAAAAAAGTGGCTTTCCTCATGGCTTCTTCTAGTGTCTTAGGGTTATCGTACTCTATCATGTCCTTGATGTGGAAAGGTAGACAACTTAGGTACCTCTGGACCTTCGGTTTTTCTTCCACCATATACGGCACATACCTTAGCAAACTTAAAAACTTGCTGTTCAGTTCTTTCATGTTCATCGTTCCCAGTTTCAGATCATAGAATTCTTTGGATTTTTCTTCATAATATTGCTCAAATAAGAATTTATTCTTAAAATGTCTTTTAAAAGCACTCCAACTCACATCTTGGTCTTTAATACCTTTTACCCTTTTAAGGTCTTGCCACCAAATATCTGCCTTCCCGGTCAGATTATAAATTGTCGTCTTTGCCTTTAAGGATTCAGAATAGTCGTAGATCTGAAAATACTTTCTCATGCCGGACAGCCATGCTTCCGCTGTCTCTCATTTTTCTGTCTCGCCATTGAAAGTTGGGGGTTTGATTTTCTTGAATTCACCAGATATCTGTTCGTACTGTTTATTTCCTTTTCTTTTTGGCTTAAAGTCTCCTTCACTGCTGTCACTAGAGTAGTTATGCTTCTTTTTACGTGGATGTTTGGCAGCTCTTGATGATGTTGAGTTGCTATTTCCCCCAGTTGTTTCTGTTTGTTTATCCTTGCCTTCATGAGATAGCTCTTTAGTTTCAGAAGTATGTTCAAGGTTCTGTTCATAATTTGGGTATTGGTCGAACAGTGCTTGCTTCAACTCCTCCTGTGTCCTCAGGATTATTTCATTGTCCTGTTTTACTGACTGGATCTCTGCCTTCAATTCTTGAAAGGAACGCAATAATTCGGACGAATCGTTACCCCCGATTTCCTTGGAATTGTTGTTCCATACTTGGGCTGTTTGGCGGAAATCTGCCCCTTATGTGTTTAGCTGATCCTTCCATATCTATAAATCAAAGAAAATTTTCTGTATACGACAAAATAATTTAAACTTGAGTTAGCGAAAAATTTCACAGTCATAAATTTTTTGTTTGCGTGTTTCTTGGGCCGTCTTTAGGCCTAGAGTTCGAACATGAGCTCTGATACCACATGTAACATCCCGATATTTTCATAAAAATTTAAAAATTTATAAATCGTCATTAAATGCTGATATTTGTAAAATGCGTAAATAATAATGTTTAAATAAGCAGTAATTAATAATTGCATCATTTGTTACGAACAATTTAACTGTTGTGTCTTTTTGTTTTCTGATGGTGTATTGTGCCGGCGACACGTCATGAACCCAATTAATAATTATGACATTTGTTTATATGCTTGAATGTTTGAAAATTTCGATACAATTGGAAAACAGAATTCTCCTCGACAAGTACTAACAATTTAATTTTTCGGGATGATGATGAAAGGGGTCCCACGAGGTGCCCCGAGGCTTACTTAGCTACTCAGCTAAAGCATTGTACTCGTTCTTCATGCGCAGATTCGCAGGTAAGAGATAGCGATAAAATTCAGAGTGTTTAATAACCGTGATATAAATAAAAACTGTTTATGATTTCGACACTACAGGTATGGTGTTTTGATCTCTCATTTTCGAATTTGTATTTGAAATCTTGTTTAAGATGTTTATTTAAAAAGTGGCTATAAGCCGATAATGATCTACTTGGCTTGCGTTACATCTGTGCATGCTCGGGTTAAGTCGATACTAAAAAGGTGTTAGTTTTGGTTTGAATACAACTGCGATAATGTTAAACCCTAGCCTGTCGATGTTAATGAAATCTGCTGGTCTGTAATGATGTTTAAAAAAAAACAAGAATAATAGATCTTGATTCTACAGTTAGGATATCTAAGATAATGAAACATTTGATTTGGCAGCTGTTAAATGTTTGCAAATATTAGTATGATGAGAACAGGTCAACCCTGGTTTGGGTGTGGAGATGTTGTATTTTGCTTAGTCAATTCAATAATGCTATTCTTTTCTTTGCTTTTAAGAACATGCTATTGTGTGAAGTGAATTCTGTCATATGCAATTAATAATACAAAATCAAAGAATTTACAGTGTATTCATCAGTTAGTTTAATTTGCCTATTAATATAACAGTTTGTCTACTTTAATTCTATCTCCCTGTATTTGTCCAATTTGGACCTCTGGAGAAAATGAATGAATAATACAATACTCCTTTTTTTTTTGCACAAAAATAATATAGTGATGACAATAATAAAGATCAGTCAGATTTAAACAACAAATAAAAGAATGGGTACGTGGTTGAACAGAATGCATGATATTGGTTTCTTTTGACGAAATAACTGATGATCAGTAAACCCTAGATGTTAACACCATGTCCACCTTCAGAAGTCAGAAAAGAAATTTCTGCTATAACTAGTTTCTGGTATGGTGTCTCAGCATAGAGATTTGAACAGTGAAGAAAAACAATGCATGCAGAGATCTAATCTACAACTGCTAAAATATAAGATGCATGGGGAAATAAGTCTGTGCATGGGTGGTCTCTTGGGTTTATATATTTAGATGCATGCTAGGTTTTACTTTTAACTGAACAGATTTAATGCTACCTCTCTGTATTGGAGTACGATGCAACTTCACGCATGGGGAAAAATGTAGAGGAGTCATTTTATCAGTTCAGCAATTTAAAATCAATCAGGATCTAACATTTTACTGCTACTGATCATTAATAACATTTCTAAGCCACTTTTTGAGATCATTCATGTGATTGGAAAAACACAAAAATAATAGAACCTGAGTGTGATGGGAGGAACAAATCACTCAAGAAGCCTGTTCCACCCAACCTTCTCCCAAGCAGCCAATATTGCTTCCTTAGGACCCCCGATCCTATCCACTAATCCACTAGGAGGAAGAAAGTTCTGAAGCTTAGGATCTCTACTTGCAGCAGCAAGAAATTTTATCCAGCCTTACAGGCTTAGCAAGCAATTGGACCAGCACCAACACCTTTGGTCTGTCCTTCTCATAACATTTGCAGACTTATACTTGCACTCTCCACAGCCTCCCTATTCGAATCTCTCAGCCATCACCTGATGCCATGAGGAAATGTTTCTGCATAAAACATTGTAAGAGCTCCCTGCTCAATTCGAATTGCCTTTTATAGGCTGCCTAGGTCTTTTTGTAATTAACTGGTCATTAGTGAGCTACCTGCTCACCTCCCTCCACTTGGAGGGGGAAATGCCACAAAATTAGGGGAGTTGTCCCATAACAACAACTAATGGTAGAGTGCAAATGCTACCATCTGTCCCAATCCTTCCAGCAGCTTCCATTCCTCCTAGTGGGCTAGTGGACACTCTTGTAACAGCTTTCTTGAGTGTTTGTCTCCCATTTTTATTTATTAAATAATAATAATGAGTCATTACATTCATCTTTGACCTAATTGGTCATAATTACAAAACTTGTAATTATAATTTTAACACAAAGTATTTTGCAAAAAGGATAATAGTAGAAAATAATTATTCTCAAAAATTGGGTAGGTGACATGGACATATTTACAAATATTTCCCCCTGAACAAGCCAGTTCTTGACCCTAGTAAGATGAATGTTGTCGACGAGGAGGGATTTAAGAAGGTACCAACCAGACGAAGACAAAATAAAAAACCCCTTAATAAGCAAATCGACCACGACTACAACCAGCAACAACTTTGATGTTCTCTCTGAGCAACCGGAGGATCTTGAGACCTCACATGCAGAATATCAACAAGTAAAAAAAAAAAACATACCATGCCTCTCAAGATTCAAGAACCAGAGTTACAATACATGTCAGTAGAAGCAAAGGATGATCCTTCCTGTTCAAAGCAGGTTTTAACAAACCCAGAGCAATATTTTGTCATGGATCAAGACATGAACGATCTTCATTTGGGAGATATGGAAACCCTATAACTTGAGGAGGCATGCAAGCGCAAAGCCTTTAGTTCTATTCCATCCAAGAAGTTCCATCTTCTCAAAGAATCCTTAGCCAAATCCAAAGCCAAAACGAAGCTGGACATTCTCAATACCTCGCAAAAAAATCAAAATAATCGCTCAAAAGGCCCCCAAAACGCGAGGCAGAAGAATGCGCTATTGGCGTCCATTTTTTTCACCATTTTGATCAGTAAACATGCTCCGATTGGCGTTATTTTCACTATTTTGATATGATAAATCATTCTCTTTTCCAATCAGACCCAGGTATGCATTTATTTGAATATCATACGAATCATGGATAATTATCATCATTTTTATGGTTTATTGGCAATCATCTCATATTTCTAGACATGCTTGGCATTTAGTTTTTGCTCTATAGGTTGTGGTTGTCATTCAGACCTTCATTCAGCCACGCATTCACGCCGAAGTCGACCAGCTGCATCCGAACCATCGTTCAGCCCTCCATTCATACCCAAGGAATTGTTGGTTGAGATATTTCAGGGCAGTAAAGACAAAAACGAGGATGTGGGTTCTGTTGGGGACGTGGCCCTCATGGTGTGTGAGCCTCCATTCTAGAAGATTCGCCCTCCTGTCCACTTCACTCGACAACGCATCCTCTTCCCACATTGAAAGGAACCAACGCATCCTTTTCCCATGCTGAAAGGAACAGACGCATAGCTGCCCACGTGAAGGAGGATCAACGCTCGTGGAATTAGGAAGACGACCTGTGCACTGTTGTAAATCACCCTGTAGCTGTTTTGTAGCCATTAAGACTTCTATTTTTAGAGAGTTCCACTACGTCGACCTTCTCTCTTGTTGTAAAACTTATATAAAGACATTTTCTGTAAAGAAACGCAGCAATAAGCACATATAGCAATTGTAATACATAGACGATAGTAGTAATTTTTATATATATGCTATGTAATTTTTATCAGTCAATGGAAGTTCTAGTGTCTTATATGTTGATGTCTTGTTGTTGGTGAATAACTTGATTTAGCTTCAATCCTTGATTGCTGAGAAGGGCCCCTCAACAACCAGAGGTTTTACTGTATATATTGTGCATTTCTTTTCTGCAAATTAATAGTTTTCATTTCTAGTATTTAACTTGTTTTCTGTACATGACAGTTCTTTATTTCCTGTAGCTCATATCTTGTTGTTAGTTTAATTTACAAGTCAAAATGGTCGGTCATGTCTAAGGCTTCTTAGTTTACTTTCAGTCTTTTCATTTGCAATTAGATAGAGTTAATTAGTTATTGTTTTAGAGTTTAATTCATAGTTAGAATTAGTTCTACTAGTTTTTCCTGTAGCTGTAGGTTAGTTTTGTTTACATCTCAGCCTTGTTTTGTTATGCCATAGAAATAGCTCCTTTCCTTAGATAATGATTAGTATAGGTTGCTTCTTTCCATTTCAACATTAAACAGTCTATTTACTGCTTTCCTTGCACTGTAGGTTCATATGCATCAACCAACTGGCGTTAATATCATTCAGTCTGCTTCTTTCCTTAGTTTAAATAATTTTCTTCCATCCGGACTGTTATTCAGACCATCTTTCAGACCGCCATCCGGATCGTCATACGGACTTTAATATTTTCTGCATTGTTTTTATGCTTATCTAGAATCAAGTTTCTTAAGTTTTTTCAACTGTAATATTTCTTGCAATTGATTAACATTCATATATGTAATTAGGACCTTGTTTTGCACTACATGGAGTTTTAATTAAGTTTCACATCCATCCTTAGTTTTCATTTCACTTTCTTAACCTTGATTTAATTTCTTTTCGAATTATGTCTTTCATGTCTAATTTATTAATATTTTACTGTTCTAGGACTTATCAGTTCCATTCTGAGTTTGGTTATTTCATGTTTCTTAAGATTGATTTCGATTTGAACATAGTAATTTCATTCTCCCACACACATTAGTTTTGATAGTTTCCTCGTTCAAGCATAGGATTAGTTTTCTCATTGACATAGTTAATAAGGATGTTCATATAATAGGATTTGGTTCATAAATAAGACATCTTTATCAAGTTTTCTACTTGCTTCTAGATTAGGTTCATTCTCAATGTAAATATCTTTATTAAGTTTTCTACTTGCTTCTAGATTACATCTATTCCATGTCATTTTCTTATGGATATAAAATAGATTACAATGTTTAAAGTTAATTGGACACTCTTTAGTTTGCATTTATTTGTAGAAGTTAAACTAGATTTGCTTCCATTTTGTTTCCTTGTTAGATTTGAAATTCATTTTGATACCTTCTCTCCTGTTCCTATTACATTTGATACATTTCCTCAGAATCCTCAAGGACAATGGAATTAGGTAGTTTAGTTTGATATTGAGTTGAATGCATGAATAGTTTTTGAATTCATTAAGTAGTTTGTAGTTTTGCTTTAATTTAATATAGTTTCTTGTTCCATAGCTAGTTGTCAGTTAAATCATTTCATAGATAGGTTTCTAAACTCATTTACAATTGTTTTCTAATTCTTAGATTAGAGCTTTATCAGTAGTTTTCAATCTCATCAAAGTAGTTATGTTTTGATTAAGTTTTGCTTCCTAGAATAATATTGTTGTGTTTATCTTTTCAGTTATCGTCCATGGAGTAGAGAAGTATAACTTGATACTATTCTGATCTATTGGTTTAGTTAGGTTTAATTAGTTCGGTAGTTGTGTTTTTAAAGTTTGAATCGGTTTTTCATTTTAAAAGATCTTTCAATCTTTTCATTATTAAACATTTTCGAGGTCTGCCGAGCCAAAGCATTAGGTACCATTCTACCTCAGCATATACTTTGGCACAACTCTAAGATTACCAACCCTGGTCGATAATTAAATATTTGGTGATTCCTTAAGACAATAAATACACCCAACATTTTTGGCGCCGTTGTCGGGGAGTTATAGATAAGTGGAACTCAGTTGTAGATAGGTAGAATTTCCTCTTAAAAAACTTAGTGATAAATTGAATTTTCTTCTTTGAAACTTAGAAATAGGCTGGTGGCAGGTGAGCGGTAAGACAAGAGGTAAGAACCTGCACATCTGTTATAACAGGAATCCCCAAAACCTAGCATTAATAGTAATGAACTTTGAATTTGTTTCAGTTGTATTTTTGTTTTCATGAATAGGTATAGAGACTCAAAAGGTAGATTTATTAAAACTAGCCTTCCTACTAAAATCCCTACTAAAATTCCTACTAACCTATAAGGGGGGCGTGCCACCCTGAGTAATAACTCAGCAGAAAGGTATCGGAAGACACCTAAAGGGGATAGTCCTACTTGGAAAGCTAAGGAAATCCTTTCTGGAAACCATTTAGGGGAAACCATAGGGACATCAGAAAAGTCTGTTCATAAAGAAATTCCACTAGAAGAACCTCAAGCTCATATTGATACCGAACTTAGACAAGAGGAAACTCAAAAGGATAAAACTTCAGAACGTCTCAACCCACCATTAGTTCAAAAACCCAAAGACACTACCTTTTCAATAGTAGGTGGTCCAAACTTAGTAGGCTTTATTGATCCTGCACAAGTAGACACTCTTTTTGAAAATTCCGTGAACATAGTTATTTCACAAATTGAAACAACAATGGTAGGACCTTCAAAACAGGACTCCCATGTAGCTAGCAATTCTCCTCCTAAAAAGAAGAATACTCTTCCAGAAACATAATGTTGGCCCATATCCCATATTCCCCAAGAAAGGAACCACCTAAGTATTCTCTCTTTGGCAATCAAGTCTTCATGGAGGATGAAAATGAAGATCATGTCCGACAAGATGAAGAAGAGGGAGAGGTTATAACTGAAGGTACTTTTAAATTCCATATCCTAGACACTGGACAAGATGTAACCATGAAAAATATCCCTCCCTTCTCACTACCGAGCTTTTATGGGAAGAGTAGCGAGGATCCGGATACATTCTTATTCGAATTTGACATTTTGTGTAGGAGTTATAACTACCTACAAGATGGCCAAAAGCTAAAAATATTTCCTACCACATTAAAAGATTATGCTCTTCGATGGTTTATGGGGTTAGGAGAATCTAGTATTAGAACTTGGAAAGACATGAAGAATGCATTTCTACAGAAATATCAGGATTACTATAAACCTAAGGACTCTCGCAATGATATTTTCAAAATACAACAACTCGAAGATGAGATCCTACAAGACTATCTCGAAAGATTTAACTATGTGTTACATAAATCCAAATATAGTGATCTTCGGGAATATGCAGTAAGAACACTCTTCCTTAAGGGAATCTCAGAAGAATTCTTAGAAAACCTTAATCTCATGGAAGCAGGAGACATCTCTCATAAGTATTTTGCACAGATTTGTGAGCTATGTAGAAATTACTCTAGGATCAGAGGGAAAAGTGGAAGACACTTTCGAGAGTCTTATGCTAGAAACCTAAAAGGAAACACATCCGGTCCTGGTGGAGTTACAAGGGTAGAGTTGGGAAACCTATTGGAAAATTTCAAAACATATATCTTAGGAGATATGGGTTCTCAACTAGATGCACTACAAGCTAAAAAGAGACATGATGAAGAGCATGCAGCAATGAGTTTTTTCTGTCCTAGGTGTAGAACTAAACATCCCCAACGAGAATGTCCATTGAATAATGTTTTGGTTTGTCACATTTGTACAGAAGAACATCCAATCGATAATTGTCCATCGTTTCCTGGGTTGCAAGCTGTATATAAGAGTGGAAACTTTGGTGAAACATCTAGGAGGCCTTGGCATCCTAGAGATCAATCATCATATCAAGATCCATCATCACAATTTCCACCCTATTACTATCCTTATCATCCTCCTCAACAATGGAGCACTTCAGGTTGGAAAAATTGGCCACCGCAGTACCCTCCTCATAATGCTCAACAACAGCAATGGCCACACGGATGGAGAGGACAAGTTTACAATCAACCACCTCTTCCTATGCCTAACTATCCTTACCCACCTAATATCCAGCAACTCTTTCCCGGATTTGTACCTCCTTCACTACCCCCTATCATAAATCAACCTCACCATTTCCATAATATGAATCCTCCAAGACCCACAATATTACTTGCACAACTGATACCAAATCCTAACAACGAGCCAACTCAAGCTCTTAATAGCATTAGGTTGCTACCTCTTCCATCATATGCCATTTCGACCGCACCAGTACATGAAATTCAACTGCGGTCTAGAAGAGTTTTACAAGATCAACCCAAGTAATCAGTTGTTATCTGAGAAGAGAATGAAGAAGAAGACATACTTAGTGAAGTTTTGAATAATGCCATTCTTGAAGATGTGGTTATTCCTAAATATTCAACACACAACCTTCCTCATAAAGAAGTAATTACAGGAGAAAAACCACCCCCATTATCAGGAACGTCTAGTAATAGAAAAACCTGTAACTTGTTTAGAGTATGATATCATTAACAAATTGAAAAATATTTGTATTAAGATCCCTTTGTTACAAGCCATTAAGGATATACCAATATATAGTAAAGTAATAAAGGAAATTTGTATTAAAATACAAGGTAGAAAACAAAAATACCCTATGACGATTCATGTTGTAGGTGAAATGTCAGATTACATAGCAAACCAACCTAGAATCCCAAAGTATTCAAATCCAAGAAACCCTGTGGTGACTTTTATCATCAATAACACCACCATAGGAAATACACTTATTGATCTAGGAGCTGCTATTAACCTGATGACTACCACAGTTTTAGAAATTCTCTGTTTAGGACAGTTCCTCTACCCTACCCCAACAATGCTAGAATTAGTAGATCGCACTATGGTGCAACCTGTTGGGATCTTAGATGATATCATTGTATTTGTGGATTCATGGGAATATCTGGTGGACTTTATGGTCATAGAATCAAAGGACCCTTCCAAAGGTCACCCCATTATTCTAGGAAGACCCTGGTTGTCTACTGCCAATGCATTCATAGGATGTAGGGATGGGGAGATGATTATCTCTAATGGGTTATCTACATGAAAACTAGCTTTATACCCACCAGCACAGCCAGTAACTGAAAACCTTTTTTGGTTAGATTGTCCTTTTCGGGATGAGAACTTGGAAGAACTTTCCCTTGTCAGTGATTTATCCTAGACACTTCAAGAACAGAATACCGAGAATGTGTTGAACCAATTTATCTCTTCCACAACATGTATAGACTATCCTCAGTCTTTTTCCCCACTTGACCAGATCTTTGGATATGAATTCCAAGAAAACATGAGCCTCTCAACATTTACAAGTACACCATGTGTCTTCACAATCGAAAAACATCTAGGATCCTATACCATACCTTGCGAGGTTAGTTCCAAAAATTTTCTAGATATAAATGCAGGTTTAGATGAGAGTCAGCAAAACAATTACTAAAAGTTCTCAAGAGTCAAACTAGAGCATTTGCATGGGAATACACCAATATGAAGGGTATACACCTAGATACCTGTAATCACCACATTTACACAGATTCAAACATACCTCCTGTCAGGAAGCCCCATATAAGAATGAATCTAGCCCTAAAAGATATAGTAAAAGATGAATTACAAAAATTCGTTAATGTCGGTTTCATCTACCCAATTTCTAACAGTAAATGGGTGTCTCCTCTAGTGGTAAGTCCAAAGAAAGTTACAGGGAAATGGCGTATCTGTGTTGACTTTCGAGAATTGAACAAGACCACCCTTAAAGACTACTTCCCTTTTCCTTTCATTGATCAGGTGTTAGATACCTTATCGGGGAAACAATACTTTTATTTCCTTGATGGTGATAGTGGATACAATCAAATATTAATAGCACCTAAGGATCAAGACAAGACAACCTTTACTTGTTCTTGGGGGACATATGCCTATCGAGTGTTTCCATTTGGCCTATGTAATGCACCTGCCACCTTACAGCGTGCAGTTCTAGGAATCTTTACTGACCTTATACATGACTGTGTAGAAGTTTATATGGATGATTTTACAACTTATGGCAATACCTTCCAAGAAGCCCTTGATAACCTCAAAACGGTTCTTATTCGGTGCCAAGAAACGAACTTAGCCCTTAGTCATGAAAAATATAAGATGTTACTAACCGAGCGCATAGTTCTGGGACATCATGTCTCTCTTCAAGGTATCAAGGCGGATCCTGCCAAGATAGACATAATTGTTAATCTTCCTCCTCCAAAAACACCGAAGGAAGTAAGAAACTTTCTTGGCCATGCAGGCTACTATAGACGTTTTATTGAAAATTTCACTAAGATAGCCGCACCTATGTTCAAACTACTCATGAAAGATACAGAATTCCAATGGACTGAACCTTGTCAACATGCCTTTGAAACTTTGAAGGAAACACTATCAGTGGAACCAATACTTAAGGTTCCTAATTGGTCCCTTCCTTTCCATATATCCACTGATGCTTCCGACATAGATATAGGAGCAGTCTTAGGTCAAAAAGAGGGACAAAAATCACATGTTATTTATTTTGCTAGTAAACATTTGACTCCTGCAAAATCGAAATACACTGTTACTGAAAAAGAGTTTATGGCAGTAGTCTATGCCATCAACAAGTTTCGTCATTATATCACAAGATATGAATTTTTTGTACACACCGACCACTCCACCATTAGATTTTTAATGAATAAACCAATCACCAATGGCAGGGTGAATTGGTGGCTTCTTTTGTTACAAGAATTTAACATTACTGTTGTTGATCATCCCGGTCGAGAGAATGTGGTAGCAGATTTTCTCTCTCGAATTCAAATTGACGATAATTCCAGTCCTGTCGATGATAGCTTTCCATATGAACATTTTTTCGTTGTGTCTGTTCGAACCCCTTGGTTTGCAGACATAGCCAATTATTTAGCAATCGGAAAGCTAACAAACCATCTCTCCCCACCCGAGAAATGTAGGATCATAGTTCAAAGTTCTAATTATTCTTGGGTGGAAAATGATCTTTTTCGTACTGGTCCTGATCTTATCATTAGACGATGTGTACGAGAGGATGAGATGGCATAGATCCTTCATGCATGTCATGGTGGACCTTGTGGCGGGCATTTTTCCGACAAGAGAACAACATACAAAGTGTTGGACTCTGGGTATTATTGGCCAAGCATTTTTAAGGATGCTGCCAAATATGTCAAGGGATGTGACAGTTTCCAAAGAATGGGTAGACCTACGCCATCCGATGAGATGCCCTTACAACCCCAGGTTATGATTGATCCTTTTGAAAAATGGGCTCTAGATTTCGTTGTGCCAATTTCCCCTATGTCTCGCAAAAAGAAGTACATCCTAGTATGCATAGACTATGTCACCAAGTGGGTAGAAGCTAAAGCCTTATTTTGAGCCATAGAGAAATCTGTGGTAGAGTTTATATATGAAGAAATATTTACCCGATTCAGTGTACCTAGGGAAATTGTAACCGATCAAGGATGTCAGTTTACCTTCAAGTTGATGAAAGAGCTAACTGACAAATATGGTATTAGACATTGTAAATCTTCAACATATCATCAGCAAGCCAACGGTCAGGTAGAGTCTACCAATAAAGTATTAGAATCCATCCTGACTAAGACTATCCAGTTACACCACAAAAACTGGGCAGATAGGCTTCCATAAGCCTTGTGGGATTATAAAATAACTTGGAGGAATACCACTGGCAACACACCTTATGAACTTGTTTATGGTAAACAAGTTCTTCTACCTATTGAATTTCAAGTCAAAACCTTTCGTATGGATGCACAATTAGGGATGGATCTAGAAGAAGAACAGAGACAACGAATCCTGCAAATAAATGAATTAGACGAGATTAGACAAGATGTTATTCAACGCACAACTTTAATACAAAACCAATGCAAAAAGTGGCATGATAAATACATTAAACAAAAACAATTCAAAACTAGAGACCGGGCATTACTTTTTTATTCAAGGTACAAAATTTTTAAAGGTAAATTAACTACTCGTTGGATGGGTCCATATGAAATTGTTACAGCTTTTGATAATGGATCTGTTAAAATTAAGACAATTGATGACTCTCAAATTTCCTTTGTTGTAAATGGACATAGACTTAGAATTTATCATCAACCAATATCTAAACAAGATTTTGGGCAGAATACCTTACAACAAGAGGAGATGGAGTTGGTAGAAGAGGAAGTCATTCCTCCTTCTCCTAGTTCTTGAATTATTTTGGTTTATTTTCATTTGTATATATGTAAATATATTTTTGTTTTTAAATGAGAGTCATTTCTAATAGTTAATTGCATATATACAGTAAATTCACTCTTATGATCAACTTATGTAATTTTGTCAAGTAAAACAGGAAGACTATTTTCCCTTTCCCTAATTTTAATAAAATTCCATATGACTTTTCTTTGTACATATGTTTTTGTTTAGAATAAATTTGAATCATCTAACAAGTGGTTTTACAGTTTGATTACAAGAACCTTATCTCTATAATCAACAATATTATCTGAAAAGGGAAGTGCTCTGAAAAGAAAAGAAAAAAACTCATAATGCATCCTAACTCCTTCTCTTTCGATTATTGTTGAAAATTGAAAATTTATAGTGAAAAGTTAAAGTGTCCTTTATATCATTTCTAACCACTTTCTTCTATGATTTTGTATATGGTATTTGATTCAAACATGCACATTTTTTATTTATCATTATAACAGTTGCTTAAGACCTACTTTAATCATTATGATTTTCAAAAGTTCTATCTTACACCTGTGGACTGCTAATTCATCCTAGACTCATTATCAAAACTTGTCTCTTAAGCATTCTTTAAAAAGGTAGCCCAAAACTGAGTGATACTTCTATTTTGTGGGGAACATTACTCATCTTTTATGAAGAAGATGGACTGAGAGGTCAAAGAACAGCTTTAGGTTATTATATTTTGACATGATCTATAATTCAGGCTATTATAAATAAAGTTACTCATAAGGTTCGCTCTATAAATTTGAATTATGTGTTTAGCAGGATTAGCACACTCTAGTGCCAACTGGATTCCTTACTAAAAACCATGATACGAAGCAAACCGGTCGGGGTACTGAACAGGCTCGCTGGTAGCGGGTCCATGCTAAGTAAAATATTAAACAAGGAAGCTCGGTAAATGCAAGTAAACCCATTAGGGTATCGAACAAGCTCGCTGGCAGCGAGGCTATGCTTGCATGGTACCAAGATAAACCCGTCGGGGTACGGAACAGGCCTGCTGGAAGCGGGGCAATATTGGGTAAAAGAGGTTTGGTTAATGCATCACTATGCACATGGCTCATCTAAAAAAAAACCTGAGTATACAAACACATGTTTAGGACAATTATTTATACTATCATTAGAGAATGGTTGTAAGCTGGACTTGGACCCTGTCATCTAATTCAAACAATACCTAGGGTATGACTATCCTAGAAATGGGACCCATAACTATAGAAATCTCACAAAATCTAGGGTGAACTTTATCTATATTCTTTGAATGACAAGAGATCTTTAAAATGAGTCACAGATGACTAGTTTTCCTATGGCATTTTTCGCATCCATTGCACTATCATTATTCATATGGTCTTCTTAAGCACTGTTGTATTCTTTTTTATGAATGTACATATCTGAATCATCTACATCTGTTAGTTAATATTTCATTTTCTTACAAAAATTATCACAACATTTTAGAGCTATCGGCTAAATTATTAATTGAAAATATTTGAATATTAATCAGTTTTTCTTTAATGGCTTGAGGACACGCCATATTTTTGGTTTGGGGGAAGTGCAGAACTGTTTTTACTTTATGAATGTTTATAAAAAAAGTTCATTTATCTCTTAAAAAATGAAGGTGTTTTCAGGATAATGCAAATAGAAGAAGGAAGATTGTTCTGATCAATGACAAATAAAGAAGATCGTGACTAAAGTTCCAGAAAAGAAGATTACAACATCCCTTGTGTGCTGGCAGGATCAGGAGTTCCCTACAAAAACAGCATCATTCAGGACCAGCAAACACATATTGTACAGATCAGAGGTCTATATGAAGGGTTGAATGAAGGGTCCAATGATGATATGAATGAAATGAAAAATGAGGCAAATGAACGACGATCTAAATAAAGTGTCGAATGAAGTACAGAATGAAATCATAGTTTATAACAGCACGATTAAGTCTGTTAGGGATCTAATTTTTGAATTCTGCTGGTAAAATCCAATTGACTAACCATATCAGGAATCAAGCAAATGTTATCCCTGCACTCAATCTCACTCCTTTGTTTATTTCAGCTTCATCAAATGAATCGGTTAATCATGCATTATTATGATTTCCAAGATCATTTTATGGCTATCATATGGTTTTAATTTCTCATTAAGTTATATGCATGCGATCTGTCATTTATTAATTGAAATTCATCATGTTCTTTTATGCTATTTATGCTTAATATCTCATGATGAACATTACATTCAACCTGTCCAAAGTTTACTTTGGACATGGTTGAATATATCATCACCATACGAATTCATCAATGCACATATTTTCATCATGGCACACGATTCAAATATTTTTGGCATAATGACATGATCGCTTGAGCGTGCTAAATCCGTGCTCACGATCATTTAACCGTTCGAACGGATCGCCATTTAAACCAACCCCTGCATGAATTTAGCTTCATTCTACTTGCTCTTGTCTTTCTGGAGCCCATCAAGCCGCGTCCCTTGCAATTTCTTGCATCACCTATATCCAATTGCATTCCTCGTCCTGTGTTCAACAATGCCAATCTGTTACGAACCTGGCAGTTACCAGGACTTGCTTCGCATTCCCGAATTCAAGGCATGTCGTGAAGTGTTTCTGTGAGTGGGATGGGGTTCGGTTCTTCATCTTCTTGATGACCACGATGACGATGTTTCACTCCTTTTTGCTAAGGGGTTCGATGGAAAAATAGATAAGGTTGGCCATCTCACCTTTCCTGTAACAGAAGATTCCATTGCGTTGGCCACGAAACTTCCCAGGGATGGTGTCCATTGGCACAAACACCTTTTCCTTCCATGGATGGATTATGAATTCTCTCTCAAATCCGAATACCAGCATGTTGCAGGCACAAAAGGATTCCACAGGGAGTGGATCAAGCTTGAATATCTCAAGCCCTTGACTGTCATCATCCGGTTAATCACTGGTGAGGGTAAGTACACCATTTTTAAAGCTTGTCACCTTAGATTATTGGCACATTTCATTAATAATCAGGCCCTAAATTTTCCATTCTATTTTCTAAAGAGCCTAGAAAAGATGTCTAGCCAGGTTAGGAAAAATGTAGTTAACCCTACTGGCAGTTTGTACCATCATTGTCTCGTAAAAATCCTAATCATCCACCAATTGAAGGAAAATGGGCAAACGTGGGATAGCTTTGTGTTTGAAACGCTAAACCCCCACCTGGTCAAGAAGACCCTTGTTAAATCCTCTACCTCTCGCAAGCGTCACCGATTCCAAACCCGTGCAGATGAGCCCGTCCAAACCCCTACCCAAGCAAAAAGGGATACCAAATCCATATGATTTAGTGAGGGAGCCCTGGGAGAAATACACCCTGTTCATTCATCCTCTCCTGAGCCTATCCACGAGGACACAACCATGGAACACCCAATATTTTCATCAATACCCACTAAGTCAAGAAAGGCTAATCGTGACCAGCCTGTCGACCAGATCGTCGTCCAATCTATTGAACAGTTTGTCATTCAACCAATGCATTCAAACAGTCCTCATGACCAGACGGACGATCCTACCCTTGAATCACCCCTTCTTGCATTAGCCAATATATCTACCCGTTTACTTGAATACCCTATCTTGGAACCTGCCACTGCACACATTGAAGATAAGCTTCCTAAGGCACACATTACATCTGCTGATCCTGAACCATCTCTAAGGGGATCGAGCCCTCAAAAAGGCCCTGAGTCTTTTGTAGAAGCATCTACTCCACTCCATCAGACTGTGGATAGACTAACCCAAGACATAGCACAGTTAAAAATCCAGAACGAGAAGTATGTTGAGATCATCTCTGGGCTTTGTCAAGAGAATAAGGACTTACGTTCCCAGGTGAAATGTGTTGAAGATTTAAATGAATCCAAAACAACTTCCAACATTTCTCTCTAGTTGAATCATGATTCCTTGAAGGACCAATTCCATAAGCTTAGAGCTAAATCCACTTCCTCTTCCAAGTCGAAGGCAGCTACTACCGCAGCTCAGCCTTCTTCCTAAATTTCTCTTCTTTTGCTCAGTGGGACCTGGCATATCTTCGATTTGGGGGAATGTTGGCATCCATTTTTGTCACCATTTTGATCAGTAAACATGCTATGATTGGCGTTATTTTCACTATTTTGATATGATAAATAATTCTCTTTGCCAATCAGACCGTTAATCAGACCCAGGTATGCATTTATTTGAATATCATATGAATCATGGATAATTATCATCATTTTTATGGTTTATTGACAATCATCTCATATTTCTAGACGTGCTTGGCATTTAGTTTTTGTTCTATAGGTTGCGGTCATCATTCATACCTTCATTCAGTCGTGCATTCATGTCGAAGTCGCCCAACTGCATCCGAACTATCGTTTAGCCCTCCATTCATACTCGCGGAATCGTTGGTTCAGATATTTCGGGGCAGTGAAGACAAAAACGAGGATGTGGGTTCTGTTAAGAACATGAACCTCATGGTGCATGAGCCTCCATTCTAGAAGATTCTCCCTCCTATCCACTTGGCTTGACAACGCATCCTCTTCCCACATTGAAAGGAACCAACGCATCCTCTGCCCACGCTGAAAGGAACCGACGCACAACTGCCCGCATGAAGGAGGATCAACGCCCGTGGACTTAGGCAGACAGCCTGTGCACTATTGTAAACCACCCTGCAGCCGTTTTGTATCCATTAAGACTTCTATTTTTAGAGAGGTCGACTACGTTGACCTTCTGTCTTGTTGTAAAACTTATATAAAGACGTTTTCTGCAAAGAAACGCAACAATAAGCACATATAGAAATTGTAATACATAGACGCTAGCAGTAATTTTTATATAGACGCTGTGTAATTTTTATCAGACAATGGAAGTTCCAGTTTCTTAGTTGTTGATGTCCTGTTGTTGGTGAATAACTTGATTTAGCTTCAATCCCTGATTGATGAGAAAGTCCCCTCAACAACCAGAGGTTTTACTGTATATATTCTCCATTTCTTTTATGCAAATTAATAGTTTTCATTTCCAGTATTTAACTTGTTTCCTGTACATGACAGTTATTTATTTCTTGTAGCTCATATCTTGTTGTTAGTTTAATTTGCTAGTTTAATTTACAAGTCAAAATGGCCGGTCATGTCTAAGCCTTCTTAGTTTACTTTTAGTCTTTTCATTTGCAATTAGATAGAGTTAATTAGTTACTATTTTAGAGTTTAATTCATAGTTAGAATTAGTTCTGCTAGTTTTTCCTGTAGCTGTAGGTTAGTTTTGTTTACATCTCAGCCTTGTTTTGTTATGCCATAGAAATAGCTCCTTTCCTTAGATAATGATTAGTATAGGTTGCTTCTTGCCATTTCAACATTAAACAGTCTATTTACTGCTTTCCTTGCACTGTAGGTTCATATGCATCAACCAGCTGGCATTAAGATCATTCATTCTGCTTCTTTCCTTAATTTAAATCGTTTTCTTCCATCCGGACTGTCATTCGGACCGTCTTTCAGACTGCCATCTGGATCGTCATATGGACTTTAATATTTTCTGCATTGTTTTTATGCTTATTTAGAATCCAATTTCTTAAGTATTTTGAACTGTAATATTTCTTGCAATTGATTAGCATTCATATATGTAATTAGGACCTTGTTTTGCACTACATGGAGTTTTAATTAAGTTTCACATCCATCCTTAGTTTTCAATTCACTTTCTTAACCTTGCTTTAATTGCTTTTCGAATTATGTCTTTCATGTCTGATTTATTAATATTTTACTGTTCTAGGACTTATCAGTTCCATTCTTAGTTTGGTTATTTCATGTTTCTTAAGATTGATTTCGGATTGAACTTAGTAATTTCATTCTCCCAGGCACATTAGTTTTGATAGTTTCCTCGTTCAAGCACAGGATTAGTTTTCCCATTCACATAGTTAATGAAGATGTTCATAGAATAGGATTTGGTTCAGAAATAAGACATCTTTATCAAGTTTTCTACTTGCTTCTAGATTAGGTTCATTCTCAAAGTAAATATCTTTATTAAGTTTTCTACTTGCTTCTAGATTACATCTGTTCCATCTGATTTGCTTATGGATAGAAAATAGATTACAATGTTTAAAGTTAATTGGACACTCTTTAGTTTGCATTTATTTGTAGAAGTTAAACTAGATTTGCTTCCATTTTGTTTCCTTGTTACATTTGAAAGTCATTTTGATACCCTCTCTCCTGTTCCTATTACATTTGATACATTTCTTCAGAATCCTCAAGGAGAATGGAATTAGATATTTTAGTTTGATCTTGAGTTGAATACATGAATACTTTTTGAATTCATTAAATAGTTTGTAGTTTTGCTTTAAGTTAATATAGTTTCCTGTCCCATAGCTAGTTGTCAGTTAAATCATTTCATAGATAGGTTTTTGAACTCATTTATAGTTGTTTTCTAATTCTTAGATTAGAGCTTTATCAGTAGTTTTCAATCTCATCAAAGTAGTTATGTTTTGATTAAGTTTTGCTTCCTAGAATAATATTGTTGTGTTTATCTTTTCAGTTATTGTCCATGGAGTAGAGTAGTATAGCTTGATACTATTATGATCTATTGGTTTAGTTAGGTTTAATCAATTCGGTAGTTGTATTTTTTAATTTTCACTCAGTTTTTCATTTTGAAAGATCTTTCGATCTTTTCATTATTAAACATTTATGAGGTCTGTCAAGCGGAAGCCTTAGCTACCATTCTACCTCAGCATATGCTATGTCACAACTCTAAGATTACCAACCCTGGTCGATAATTAAATATTTGGTGATTCCTTAAGATAGTAAATACACCCAACACAGACCTGGAGCGCTTCAATAATCTAGGTACCAAGCTGGTTGAATCAGGGAAATATTCCCAGCTTAAAAATTTCTTTTCCTCCCATACTCCAAGTTCTAAATGAAGCTAAAATCCTAGAATTTAAGAGGCATAAACGGTGTTACTAAACATAGAATGTTATGCAAGAAGTTCCTCTAGGAAAATCCCTCCATGGTCCTCATTCAAGAGACCAAATGTAGCAGCAGTACTTTAGAAAACCTATATTCCCATCTTTGGAAGCAGTAAAGCGGTTGCAATAGAATCGATGGGAGCATCAGGCAACCTTGCACTCATCTGGAACCCCCAAGCAATAAATCTAACTGATTTTCTTGTCACGAGGAACTCAATCTAGGCCTTTCTTCATGTCATTGGTACCAATTTTCATGGGAGACTCTCCAATATCTACGGTCCCCAATCCTTAGAGAAAAAGATAAATATCCTAGAATATTTGGAATGGTATAGGCACAACTTCACTGGTAAACCTTGGATACTAGCTAAGGACTTCAACATGATCACCAACCTGAAGGAAACAAAAGGGGAAAGTAGAGCGCTATCTCAGGAAGATGAGAAATTCAAAATCTTCATTGAAAACAACATGTTGGTTGACTTGGAGACAACTAAAGGCCTCTTCACGTAGAATAATAGAAGAGGGGGAGCCAATCAGATTGCATCCAGACTCGACCGCTTCCTGATCTTGGAGGAAATAGTCAATACTGGCATGAATCTAGTTGCAATGGTTCTCCCCTCAGTGGGATCAGATCATTGGCCAATCGTCCTAAATTAGCATGGAGGCATAGGTTTCCTACCGCGCCCCTTCCAATTCGAAAAATGTTGGACCTCTCACCCCAATTTCAAAGAAAAGGTTAAATACTGGTGGATAGGATTCCAAATCTCAAGTTCCTCTAGGATGCACATGCTTCCGTAGAAACTAAAAATCCTCAAATAGGAACTAAAAATATGGAATAAAAATACTTTTTGAAACATCTTCACGGCCAAGACTATTCTAGATCAGGAAATGGACTCTCTCCAGCAACATATGATCAAATAAGGACATATGAAGGAAAGGAGCAAAAGGGAAATGGAGATTCAATCCCAGATTGATGAAATATGCAAGCAAGAGGAAATACTTTGGAAGCAAAAATCAATGAATCGGTTGAAAGAGGGAGAGTGGAACACCGCTTTCTTCCATCGCTCCACCATCCAAAACAGAATCCACAAAAAAATATTCTCTCTTAAGAAATATGATAGCACCTAAGCGGAAATTCACGAGGAAATTGAACATGAGTTTATCAAATTTTATAAGGAGATGCTACAGGAATACATCCCCAACATAAGCGTCGCTAATGATCAGGTCACCTCCCATATCCCGACTTTAATAATGGATGAGTAGAATGCCAACCTCATGAAACCAATCACCCACATGGAAGTTGAAATGGTGGTTCAGTAGATGGCAGAGGGAAAGGCTTCGGGTCCTGACGATTTCACCATTGATTTATTCCACCACTGCTGGGATATTTTGAAAGACGAAATCTGGGGGATTGTGGAGGAATCGCAGAGAAAACAATGGGTCCTTCTAGAACTCAACGCCACCTTCCTCACTCTCATCCCAAAAGATGAAAATGTATCCAATCCAGGTAAGTACATGCATATCTCCCTTTGTAATCTAGTCTATAAAATCATTTCCAAATTCATAGCCAACCTCCTTAAGCCTCTCCTCCCCCTCCTCATTTCCCCTAAACAAACGGACTATGTTCAAGGAAGGAAAATCCTGGATGGAATTATTTTAACTCATGAAGTAATCCACTCCTTAAAAACCACCAAAAAACCTAGCATGCTCCTCAAGCTTGACCTTTCCAAGGCCTTTGATAAAATCAGTTGGAACTACAATGAAAAGGTTCTCCTTGCTTTTGGTTTTTCTCCCCCTTGTGCCAAATGGATTCTCTCCCTGATTTCCACCCCCTTCTTCTCATTCTTGTTCAATGGCACTCCAACAACCACCTTTTCTCCCTCTAGTTGCATTCGTCAAGGAGATCCTCTCCCTCCTTTTATGTTTATCCTTATGCCAGAATTTCTTGGCCGCATGTTAAAAGAGCATTGTTCTAGAGGTCTCCTGAAAGGTCTAAACCTGCATAATAACCCTCCTCTCATGCATCAACAATTCATAGACGACAACCTCCTCATGAGTCATCCCTCTGTCCAAGAATCTCACACTCTAAACAATATTTAAAAATTATTTTCCGATGCCTAGGGTACCACAGTCAATCTCGACAAATCACACATTTTTTTCTTCAATACGCCAAGCATCACTCAAAGAAACATTGCTAGAATCCTAGGATTCTCAATTGCCTCTCTACCTCCAAATACCTCAAGGCCTCACTCACGGACTCGGCTATCAAGCACTCCTCTTGGAGAGAATTGCTTGACAAACTAGAACTTAAAATATCCTCCTGGACCTTCATATCTTTAAATATTATTGGGCATCTCACCCTCATCAACTTTCTTCAGGCCATGTCGTTGTACCTTTTGATGTTATGGCTGCCCCAAAGTGGGTCTTAAAAGAAATCTGCAATGCACCTTTCTCTGGGGAGGGGATGCTAGTCACTTAAAATGGCCTCTTGTAAAGTGGCACATCATTTGAAAGCCTCAATCTAATGGAGGCCTGGGCTTGAGGGACATAGCTAAAAGTAATGAAGTATTGAGTGCAAAGCTCTGGTCGAACTAGATAACTAAAAAAATTATTCCTTGGGCTCAACTTTGGAACCGGAAATATGCCCCCAATTGGGACCCACAGGAATTAATCTAGTTCAATCTCCTAGTACAGGGATCCCTCATTTGGAACGCATCCAACTATCAGAGATATCTTGTCTAGCAACATAGTTTTTGGGAGATAAGAAACAAGAAGGATGCCCTCTTCTGGATCGATTCCTAGCAGCAGATGCCCAGTTTGAATCATCTTCTCCAAATACCTTCTTTACTCGATGATATTCAAGCCTCTAGTAAAATCACAGTTAAATATTATTGAAAGGATGGTACGTAGCAAGAATTCAAAACTTGGAAGCATCCCAAGGACTCGGGTATACGGATAAACAATGATGATATTAGATAGGATCTGGCAGGAGTTGAAAAATCATAAAATACACATCCAACATGAACTAGACATAATCAGATGGGGAATAAGCCAATAGGATCCTTTACTGTCAAAGATTCTTATCATCTATACACTCAAGACAATGAACATCAAAGCGATCCAAGCTATATCAAAATTTGGAACATGAAAAATTGGCCAAAAGTGACCACCTTCCTCTAGCTTGTCCTACATAAGTGTTTCCTCTCTTGGTACAACCTTATCAAACGGGGATTCTATGGACCTTCTAGATCTATGCTCTACAAGAACCGGGAAGATACCATGGCCCATCTTCTAGATTCCTGGCCATTCTCTAGCAATCTATGGGGAAAATGTGCTCGATTATGTAGAAGAACAAATCGGGTGATAGGAAATGTCACTCAAACCTTTAAAAATTGGATTGAAAAACCCTACCAAAACAGAATTCTCAATAGGATTTGGACCCTATCCCCCAGTTTTGTGGTTTTGGAAATATGGAAGGAGTGCAACTACAAAATATTCAAAGACAAATCTAGAATTGATATTGTGGTATGGGCTAAATGCAAAGATCACATATTGGAAACTCTCTTCCTTCACAATTGGATAGAGCAAGAATTCAAGGCTAATCAATTGGAGTCTTCTATCATGAATGATTGGAACATCAATCCTCAACCGCCCTCATTCAACAAATCCATCAGATCCATCAACCTGTACAGTCCCGAAAAATGGGAGCGGCCTCCATATGGATTGTACAAAATCAACTTTGATGGTGCTTCCAAAGGAAACCTTGGACTGGCGGGCCTCAGGGGAGTATTCATAAATAGATCAGGAAATATTATCCGTCTGTTCTATGGAATCCTGGGACATGATAGTAACAATGCAGCAGAATTATCATCTCTCCTAAGTGGAATCCAAATTGCCTCTCTATGGTCACTCCTGCCTCTTGTGGTTGAAGGAGATTCTCAAATCATCATCTCCCTTTCCAGGAAAATTAATGTGGATCCCATATCAATAAACTCTCTCCTAGTTGGAGACTCATCTATGGTCTCTCATGTTTGGTTGATCTAGTTTATGAAGTGGGAGCCATCACCTTCCAGCGTGTCCAAAGAAAATCCAACACATTGGCGGACCATCATGCTAATGAAGGAACTATAAGAAACAACACCCTCCACGACATGGAGCCAGCTATACTACCTAATACACAACTCAAAGTTGATTTCTTTGCTCTCACAATAAAGGATGGTCAAGCCATGGATGCGGGTGGTATGAGTAACCAAGCGAAGAACGAGGAAGCTGCCATGATGGCCTCCTTATATCACCACATGGAGCCCCCTCATCATTCCCACTCTGCTCATTTAGTAGAATTAGTTTTCGATGAGGAGGGAATTCACATTGATGGACATTCAATCTCACGCTAGATTTGGCCTCTATACCTCTAGCATCACTCCCTTGGTGTGCGAATTAATGGCCACCCTCATCATTGTGTTAAATCATCCTCGAGGGAAACATTCTAGTTATAGAATGATAAGAGGCAAGTTTTTTGTGGAAATTTCTATCCCTCTATGTTTACATCACTGATTGCAATTTGCAGGGTCCTAGATCTTATCTCTATAGAGCAGACATTCCACTTTCCTTGAATCCTCCTGCACCCATCTTGTACATCCCTCCGCTCAGTTATTCTTTGGTGAGAAACACAGGCACTGGTTTTTTCTCTTAGACTGGGAGGATGTCTCGCAGACTCCGTGCTACCCCTCGATGAGGTGGCAGAGGACGAGGACACTAGGGATTTCAAGGTCATGGAGAAGTCAGTGAAAATGGATATGACAGTGGCATGTCCCCAATTAAATGATTTTCAGATAAATAATTAAGTTGGCCTACCCAATTCCTAAGGGTTATGTGGAAGAATTAAAATATTGACATTTAACCCCAAGGTCTGTAGTTTCTCATGAAAATTCAATATTCTAAATTGATGGTGTAAAAATAGGCCAATAAATTATGGAATAAATGTTAAATGCTCCAAAATGAAGTGGAATTAGGTCCGAGTTGAACTTGGGGGTGCATAAGTGGACATGTGGGGTCCACATGAGAGAATATTCCTCCTTTAAATATGGAGACATCCCCAAATTCGAGTTGGATGGAAGAGGTAACATTCATGAAGGAAGAGGTAAAGTCATAGGGATAAAAATAGGCAATGACAGATTCTATGACAACTATGACAAACATTATGACACTTATGACAGATTCTATGACACCTATGACACTTATGACAGATTCTATGACATCTATGACAATGTAAGAGCTAAAAATAGACTAAGAGGGCGCATGAGAGGAGTTACACATCTCCAAAGCATCCAAAAGATTCCCCAATTCGAATTCATGGAGGAGTTGGAGACAAAAGATGATCCAAGTGTCATGTGGGGCCAATGAAGGGTCACAACCCCCACTAATTCGAATTTCTTGAGTAATTAGGAGAAAATTTGAGTTCTAAGGAGGGAAATGAGTCAACTAAATTTATTAAAAGGATTCCAAGTCTAAATGGAGTAGCTTTTGGTCATTTTTCATTTGTATATTTTCAATTTGGGAGAGCTTCACGCTTGTCCTTGCACGGTGGATGTTCATCCTCCCTGCTAGTATGAACTAGTTTAAGTAGTGAGGTGAAAACCAAGATTCTTCCAAAGATGGAGTTTTGGAGAATCAATTTAGACTTCTCATTTGAGATTAAGGTTTTTTTTTTTGCAGGTCCCATTCCATTTGATCCGAAGTTCATCTCATGTACATTTCTCATATCTTTCTCTCAATGTTCATGTAAAGTGTGATAGCACACTCCTTGTTGCATATAGGTAATGGAAGGATGTTGTTTCAACCTTATGAACTCGTTAATGGATGCATAAATCTGTAATGGATATATCATGAGAGCCACAGCTCTAAATACTAAGCACTTCATGTACTATTTCTTCAAGTAACATTGATATTCGAGCTAGTTTCCTCACTATATTCTCATGGTGATTGTAGCATGTTTTGTATCAGTTTGATATCAGACTTTTATGGAGGTGTTGCCTATGATTTAAGATTCATATGTAATTTAATTGGATGGAAAAAATATTGTATTCATACCCCTCAAGTTATACTATAGTTCATGACATTAATTCATGCTCCCTTGTCCACCATTTTCACATAAATTGTATGCCTTAGAAGTTGTTGTCCTTTGGGAGACCTATCCGACCCTAAAACCCGATATAATGTTGCACACATGTTTTCTTTGATTTACTCTAATAGAGAAAATTCTCACATTGAATATTATGGAGGGACGTATAATTTTTGGAAGGGATAATAGTGGCAGACCTAAGGGGGATCTTCACCAATCCAATTGACTAGTTTTGTCCCAAGTCTTCTCTCCTTGAAAATTGCAGACCATGAATGTCTATAACAAAGGTTTGGGTGTCTAAAGGTTGTATTAGAATTTCCTATATCCTCCTAAGTCCCTCCATATAGAATTCGAAACCATTTGGGATCATTTGGGACAATTTGGGGTTTCACTAGTCCAAGGTTCGAAAATTGGCCAAATTGGGTAAACTTTCAAATTAGGGACATTACAGTGGTATCAGAGCATGGTCCTTGCACCTTTGCATTAATATAATCAATTGAAGAATAAATTACAGCCATGTATTACTATTATGATTACTCCTATTAGTAGAATGCTTATGAACAGTATGAAGATGATTGTGAGCAATATGAAGAAGAATGTGAATGGTATGAGGAAGAGGTGCCATCATGTAGCACTTATTACAATTTCATAAGGAATTAAGGTTATTCATATGACCCTATTTCTGATGAACATGAATGTTTCATACCACCAAAGGCTAATCCTATGAATGAATTATAATTATTGAGAGAAACATGTAAAACCTTGCCTCAACAATATCAAGCATATCTTGCTTTGAAAGGAGATACACAAAAGGCCATTCCTTTTGAAGACTATGTCGATTGGGTGTTTGTATATAGGCCCAAGAATAAATATGTGGATTTAATGAAGAAATTTCTATGCCCTTCTTGCAAAATACCTTGGAGAGCAAATCATATATGTTTGAGTGAAAAGGAGGATACCCATGAGCCACCTAATTCTGAAATAGGTAAAGCAGAAGAAGCATTACATGAAGAGGGTCGAAAGTCACTCCCAAGTGACTCTAAAAAAGATGAAGAAAAATCACATGATCATGAATAATATTCCATTGAAAATACTGAAGATCATTCTAAGACAAACTCTACTTTGGACATGAATCAAAGAGAATCTACTGACGAATGCTTGAACTATGAAGGAGTACCTACTGATGGGTGCTCACACCTCTATGTTGGTGACATAGAGATCAATTTTGAAAGTGTTTCTACAAGCCAAAGTTCCATTAATAATGAAAATGAAGGCCTTATAGAAGTTGAATAAGAACCAATATCAACTTCCCCATCAACACTTGAGCTTAATGAAGTTGGTCCAAGCAGAAAGTACAAAGAAGACGAGGTCCCTCTACAAGAGCCATTTTTTCTTGAAGGGACATCTAATATGAATGAAAATAGTATCCAAGAGACCCTTAGAATACTCCATGACACTCAAGCATTGGTGTCAAATTATTGATGTATATTTTCTTCATTGAAGGATCCATCCTTCCTTGAAGACATGGAGAAGAGTCAAAGAGCAATGTGCAACATCGAAGGTAATTTCATATCTTTTATTTTTGATAGAAAAAATTTGGTTGAGCTTAATGAATGGTTACATGGAGCATACTTGAAGAATAGTGAGGATATTCATAAGCTCAAATTGCAAAATGAGCAACTTCTTTATAGGTTGCAAGATACTTGTTCTTCCTCCTATGTTTCAGATTGTTGAATGGTAGATTGCTTGGAGGAATCTCATGACATGATGGATCATGAGAAAAATGGAAATTTGAATGTGCTTTATGTGTTTGAAGATGAGCTTGATTATATCCAGGCACTTGATTTGGTGGAAGAGGAACTTGAGTTTCCTCTTGATGATGGTTATGCACTTTTTGAAGAAGTGCACGATTCCTCTACCTTAGAACCAACCTATGAGAAACGTTTCACACTTTTGAGAGAGGTGCATGATCCTACCCCTATGGATCCTTCACATGATGAAAATTCTGCACTTTATAATCATTTGGGTGAGTTGGTTCAATCTCCTACATCCAACACTTCCATATTTTGCAGCATTCATCCTAATGAAGTATGGGTGAAAGGGTTCTTTCTGATGGTGCCCCATGAGGAGTACAAAAATCCTATATCTCCTTTTGATGATGACATGATTAGAACACCTTATTATTTACACTTGCAGTATCATCCTTTGTTACCTTATGTTGATACACATATACATGGATGCACTTATGATGTTCACTTGAGTCACTTGAAGGCTCATGGTTTTCCTTTCTCCTTGTTTAGTTCATTTGAGGTTGGAGGAACTTCATCCAATACTTGGGTGAAGAAATATATGATTGAATAAAATGATTATTGGAAGCAACATCCCTTGTTATTTCTCAATGATACGCATATTCATGGGTGTCTTGATGAGACTTATTTGAGCCAGTTGAAGTCTCCATGTTTTCTTTGCTCCTTACTTGGTTCAGATTTTGGTGGAGGTTCTTCATTAACTTATTGGATGAAAGAACACATGGCTGATTATTCATATTACATTCTTTTGGAGCAGCATGGACATATTTTCTTGTTGGATGATTCCTACTCTTTTGGTGATGAGACATGGGACTTTCACCCTTGTCCTTTGAGATTCAATGGTCTCACTCTTGATTCTTGTGTGCATTTGGCACATAAGGACTATATGGTTGATTGGGGGAGACTTGCTTGCATTCAAACTCACTTTGAGGATATGTATATCATGATGGAGAATCTCTCTTGGTCTTGTCCCAACCTTGAATAAGTTCATATTTTGATGCAGGGGCCCTCAAAATTTCAATTGTGCACTGGAAATGTTGAACTTCCAGTGTGGTGGTATGATCTTTACATCCTTCCTTGCCTTTTTCATAGTGATGAATTTTTAATGTTGTTACCGATGTTTGGAAATATGCAGATGAGACAATGCGATCCTGACATTCTTTGGAATGTTATTTTTCCACATATGACACTGCCACTCAAAGATTTGCAACTAAGGCAGTGGGATATGGGAAATATTTTGCCTGAAATTTTTTGTGGTAGAGCATGCCTATCTTTTGGAATGCAACACAAGCAATGGGATCCCGACATTGCTTGTTTTCAGTTCATTTGGAACAATACCTTGGTTGTTGGTTTGATGGAGAAAGATAACCTTCATTTCATTGAGTTCATTTATGCATAGTATTGTTTTAGTTTCTTTAGTTGGTCTCACTGTTTTGAAATTTGGGGTATAGCAAGCAGCTGGAATTTCAAGACACCACTTACAAAAGTGATTGTATTAGAGTGGAGCAGTGGAAGCATGGCATTTCCTCTAATAAATTTTCTTGGAAACATGATATTTTGAAAATTTTGGCAAATCAGTGGCAACTTCAATAGGTTGTTCAATGCAAGTATGAAGGTTCAAATGATTTTTGAAACAAGTTGGAAGCAAATTTTGGAAGGAAAGTAGGCTCTTCAACATCCATATTTGAAATTGCTTGAGCACAAGCAATCTTGGGTGGGGAGGACTTTCATGTCCCCAATTAAATGATTTTCACATAAATAATTAAGTTGGCCTACCCAATTCCTAAGGGTTATGTGGAAGAATTAAGATATTGACATTTAACCCCAAGGTCTACATATTATCATAAAAATTCAATATTTTGAATTGATGGTGGAAAAATAGGCCAATAAATTATGGAATAAATGTTAAATGATCCAAAATGAAGTGGAATTAAGTCCTAGTTGGACTTGGGGGCGCATAAGTGGACATGTGGAGTCCACATGAGAGAATATTCATCCTTTAAAAATAGATCCATCCCCAAGTTTGAGTTGGAGGAAAGAGGTAACATTCATGAAGGAAGAGGAAGAGTCATAGGGCTAAAAATAGGCAATGACAGATTCTATGACAACTATGACAAGCATTATGACACTTATGACAGATTCTATGACACCTATGACACTTATGATAGATTCTATGGCATCTATGACAATGTAAGAGCTAAAAATAGACCAAGAGGGCGCATGAGAGGAGTTACACATCTCTAAAGTATCCAAAAGATTCCCCAATTCGAATTCATGGAGGAGTTGGAGACAAGATATGATCCAAGTGTCATGTGGGGCCAATGAAGGGTCATAACCCCCACTAATTCAAATTTCATGAGGAATTAGGAGATAATTTGAGTTCTAAGGAGGGAAATGAGTCAACTAAAGTTATTAAAAGGAGGCCAATTCTAAATGGAGTAGATTTTGGTCATTTTTCATTTGCATCTTTGTAATTTGGGAGAGATTCAAGCTTGTCCTTGCACGGTGGATGTTCATCCTCCCTGCTAATATGAACCGGTTTTAGTGGTGAGGTGCAAACCAAGATTCTTCCCAAGATGGAGTTGTGGAGAAGTCATTCATACTTCTCATTTGAGATTAAGGATTTTTTTTTTTGCGGTTCCCATTCCATTTGATTCGAATTTCATCTCATGTACCTTTCTCCTATCTTTCTCTCAATGTTCATGTAAAGTGTGATAGAGCACTCCTTGTTGCATATAGATAATGGAAGGTTGTTGTTTCGAACTTATGAACTTGTTAATGGATGCATAAATATGTAATGGATAGATCATGATAGCCACATATCAAAATACTAAGCACTTCATGTACTCTTTCTTCATGTAACATTGATATTCGAGCTAGTTTCCTCACTATATTCTCATGGTAATTGTATCAGTTTTATATCATACTTTTATGGAGGTGTTTCCTATGATTTAAGATGCATATGGAATTTAAATGGATGGACAAAATATTGTATTCATACCCCTCAAGTTATACTATAGTTCGTGACATTAATCCGTGCTCCCTTGTCCACCATTTTCACATAAATTATATGCCTTAGAAGCTGTTGTCCTTTGGGAGAGCTTTCTGACCCTAAAAAATTATATAATGCTGCACACATATTTTCCTTGATGTCCTATAATAGAGACAATTCTAATATTGAATATTAGGTAGGTTCGTACGGTGTTTGGAAGGTTAAATAGTGGTAGACCAAAGGGGGATTTTCACCAATCCAATTGACTAGTTTTGTCGCAAGTCTTCGCTCCTTGAAAATTGCAGACCATGAAGTTTATAACAAAGGTTTGGGTATCTAAATTTTGTATTAGAATGTACTATATCCTCCTAAGTCCCTCCATATAGAATTCGAAACCATTTGGTATCATTTGGGACAGTTTGGTGTTTCACTAGTCCAAGGTTCGAAAATTGGCCAAATTGGGTACACTTTCAAATTAGGGACATTACAGATAGTTCAATTCCTAGGTACTTAAGGATTCCGATTGAGGACTGGTAGGAATAATTTCTCATTCGGCATATGGTTATCCAAAGAACCAAAGCAAGGCGCAAACACTACTGGATGGTTAAGAATTTGTTGGCTCATCTCCTTTTGCACTCTCAGGAGCTACTTCGGAGGAAAAACCCCCCTCCTTCTCCTCCTCCAGTTCAAGCTAGACACTCTCCCTCTCTTGTGGCCTCGTCCCACGTCTCCAAGACATTAGAGCACATCGAAACTCAGTCGTCCATTGAGCAGAAGCAGCTAGAAGTACAAGACAATCTTGCATCCACCAGCGGGCTCAAGAGGAAGTGTGTTGAACGAGCAGACCCAAGGAATTCAGAATCCCCCCCGAAAAAATCAGTCGATTCCTATTACATAAAATATTGATATCTCTTTGAATTCTGAGGACTACTCCTGCCCTATCCTCGAGAAGAATCCAAGTGATGCAAACTCCGTCGGCCCAGCCAACGTCGAGTAATTTTGCTCTGTTTTTCTTGAAACTTGTCTCTACAGGCTCTAGGGAAACAACATCTTTAATTTTGTTTTTTAAGGTCTTTGTTATCTTTTGGGTTGTAGGTTTTTTTAGTAAGCCTGGATTGAATCCAGCCAGTATTTTTGTAGTAGTCCCATATTATTCTTTTGTTAGTTTTTTTTTCATGGACATTCAGTACTCCTATGTGAGACAAGTCTTTCAATTTTTGAATGGGCAGGGTGCCCATGGTCTAAGATTTTATTTTGGTATTGTAAGAAGCCTCAGAAGGCTCTCAAACCTCATGATGATCTTGTGCCTGTAACTCTTTTTGTACTATAATATGCAACTTACAAAAAAAAAATGGGTGTCATACTTGGAACAATAAGAGAGGAGTTGTTAGTCAAATTATGAAAAGACTAGACATATTTCTAGTCTCAAAAACACTTATCCACATAGGCATTTTGTTAGTTGTGAAAATAGATATCATGGACCAATCAGTTGTTGATCCAAAGATCAATAGTCATTAAGATTGAGGTGAAGATGAATCTTCAGATCACTTTATCTCTTGAACATATAATGATTGTTAGATTACATGAGTATAGATGCATACTAAAGAAACACACTTTAACTAAAAACACATTAAACCAAGTTGTTCTTAACTAAATCCTAAGTGTCTAAATATCCTAACAACAACTAGTTAATAACATTATTATATAATTTATTTTCCTTCTAAATAAAAATTTTCAAATATATTATTTGATAACAACATCATCAAGGTCATTATATTTTTCATATGTTTATCATGATTAGTTATATTTTTTAATGTCTACATGTCGTTAATTAATTTGTGGAGATTTTGAACTCCAAATCCATATTATTGTGTTAAAAAAAACTTTAACATAGGGAGAGAATTTTGAACCTTACAACTCTCCTATTAAATAATAAAGACTAATTGTTCATGGGATAATTCTCTACATTTTCTCCGTTTTTAAAGGAGAACATGGGGATGTGAAGTAGGTGATGCTATACATACCTTATGTTCACTACTACCTACAAGTGCCTCTTTCAACTCTTCGATAAAATAGTAAAGACTAATTGTTCATGGATTAATCCTTTACATTTTCTACATTTCTAAAGGAGAACATGGTAGTGGTATATGGGACACTTATAGTTAATGCTATGCATACCTCATATTATCACTACTACCTACAAGTGCCTCTTACAAATCCCCTATAAGAGTAGAGATTAATTGTTCATGGGTTAATCCTCTAAATTTTCTCTATTTCTAAAGGAGAACAAGGGACTGAGATTTGGGCCACTTATAGGTAGTGCTATGCATACCTCATATGCTTACCATTGAATACAAGTGCCTCCATGAAAACCTTGAAGTGTCGGGTAAATATATCATTTGTAAGACCTTCAACAGAGCATAGGGTCTCCTTTGGGCCACATATGTTTGCACATTGGTTGGTGTTGTGTTTTCCTTAAATGTTGATCACTAATTATGGGTGCTCCCATGGAAACCTAAAGGTTACAAATGAATCCCTCATGGGAATGGAATATTGGCCAATGATGATAAAGAAATTATTCATCATCATTCATTCAAATTCATTTATGCCAATTTTTGCAAGCCTTAAGGAAAATATGGGATGGGATTTAATCCACATATTTTTTGTGCAGGGGTGGTGTTATGCATGCCTTGCACATTTAACCACCTCTAAATCACCTCATATCTACCTTATGGTGATAAGTGTGTGTGTGTGTGTGTGTAATTTGAAATTATATTAGGAGAACACAGGGGTGGGATTTGGTCTAAATATATGTGTGTGATTGGTGTTATACATGCCTCACACATTTGACCATTGCCTCCAAGTGCCACCATGATCACTTTAAGGTGCCAAATAAACCCCTCATGGGAATATATTCTTGGCCATTGAGGAGAAATTCATCATTCCTCACCTTTAGCTTCAAGCTCTGTGGGCCAAAGTTTGTTGGGCCTTAAGGATAACATTGAGGTGAAATTCAACCCATATATGTAAGCACAAGTAGTGTTATACATGCATCATGTGTTCAACCAATATCTCTTGGTGCAATGGATACCTTAATGTGTTGTGTAAATATATCATTTGGTGATCCTTAATGAGAACATGGGGGTGCACTTTAGTCCACATATGTGTGCATGTAGGTGGCATTATGTGTGCCTCACACAATTAAACCAATAACTCCAAGTACCCTCATGATTACATTAAGATGTTGGGTAAATATATCATTTAGATGAGCTTAAGGACAACATGGGGTGATATGTAGTCCATATATAAGTGCATTAGTCATCCAAATGATATATTTACCCAACATATTAAGGTAGTCTTGAGGGTTATATGTGCATTTCTTATCTCGCCACTTCAAAAATTTGGTCTAGGTGTTTTTCATGTTTTTGAAACAACATATAATGTCAAAAATGCAAACTATGCAACATATCAATAAGAATAATAGAATTGTGGTTTGTTGGATTCCAACAAGGTGGATGGAAATAGAGAATTTTAATTAATGGATAGACAATTCCCCTCTAGATGCCTTGTGCACATTAGCAATACATAAATATAAATAATTGATAATATATGAATGCCAAAATTTATATTTCCCTTACTTTTTGTGAACTATTGACTTCATGACTTAAGCAAGTTCATTAGTTAAGTAGGATAGACAATGATATTTGGATTTTTCTTTTACTTGTTAACTTGTTTACTTAATGGCTCAAATTATTTTGTTAATTAGAGAGATAACAAAGACAAGGAACAACTTTCTAAAACTCTATTCCATTACTATTTTATCCAACTTAAATATAAATAACATAGATAAATGGCATATATGAATAACACACATATCAAACGATGGGCATAAATAACACATATAGACAACATAACTAACTCACACACATAAATGACACGCATAACATGCATGATGATGTTACATCGTAATCTTCCACCCTGTGAGCATCAACATTCTTTGGCTTGTAGGATCCATTTCAGTGACTCGGATCCACTTATATCCTTCAGTGATACTATTTTCCCCTATTTCTATTCCTACCCGCATGTTGCATCACTATAGCATGCATACCCGCGAGTTGCATCACTATAGCCCGCGTGTATCAAGTAAAATGGTAGAAACCACTATTAATTACTTTTTACTCCCAAAAAGCGGTCATTGGGTGACCTTTGGCTTTCCATCTACTCAAGTAACTTCTCGATGTGTCCTTTCACCTACCTTTGAGAGGACTATATATTGAGCACATATGGCTTATGGACGGGAGGAAGAAGAGAATAGTAAGAGAACTCTAGTGGATTTTTGTCCGATCTTGAGCCTGCACTCATTGATCCTTGTAGTTCTGAATCCCTTATGTTCACCTTCCAAACTCCTTCTAGTTTGAGTTTGCCATTCATGGAGGATTGAAGTGGTGGAGGCACAAGTGGATTGATCTAGATCTTGGTTCAAATTGGTTGCTGGTAAGAGGTCGTATCACTTTGTACTTCTTCTTGTTCATTAATAGAAATACTCATATTCTCGTCCATCATGTTGTAAATGTTGTTTATTATACATTGGGTTACATTTGCTTGTGATATTATGGACCATTGTTATTGATAATGTCAATGTCAATTATATATTATATGTACTTGTTGGATATTGGTTGTCAAAACTAATTGGCAGATTTCAAGTGCATGGATTGAAAGCTCCAACGGGGATCTACTTCAAACGTTTGGATCAAGGTTGGTTACATTTCTCCATTATTTTAACATTGTCATTTATAATAGCATTGCTTTGAGAATTGAGTAGATTTCTAGTAGTCATCTGTCGGTTGTGGTATTCCCAAGCCATAGTGAGTTTTCTCCAATACAAAAATGGCAACTCCATTGGGGAAAACATCCATGTTTGGAAAAAAATTTGAGCATTAATACATAATTAGAGTTGTTGTTTATCAAAGCTCTGTGTCACTGACTGGCCGTTAAGATGCACTATAGAAAACTTGCTTTTTCTGAGCCTCTGGACTCTCTATTTGCCCATTTTCCTTTCCTCACCCACGGGATAGCTTAGCTCTGCCCGCGTCTACCCACCTCTGTTTACTCTACTGCTCGTGGGTACCCGCAGGTATTCCTTCGACAGTAGCGTGTAACTCCGGCTTTTGTTGGTTTATGGCTATTGGTTGTTGCTGGGTGAGTTTGGTTGGTTCCTGAGTCTTTGTTGGCCTCTTTCTTGACTGTTTCATGCCTTGGTTGTGACCAGAACTCTTCGTTTCTCTTGGTTGAGCCTTCTTGGTTTTTTACCAATCTTTGGATTTAGCCTCTTGGTTTTTTCCTTTTGAGCTCTTTCCTTGGCTGAGTCTTGCTATTTAGGATCTGTTGGGTTGTCTTAGTCATCTTCTCGGCACTTCAGTGACTGAATAGTAGGATTTTGCTTGCATTTTTTCATTCCATTTATATTGAAAAAAATACAAAAATATACATTTAGTTTTTTGCATTTTCCTTCTTGTTTATAAGCGAAAATACAAAAATATTTTACTTTCATGTACTGCATCTTGCATTGAGTGCTTGTTGCCTTCATTTTAGGTTCTGCTTGTGCATCGAAAAGATAAAAGATTGCATCTTTATTACGGAATTGTTGGTTGATTTTGCATATTAGTGAGATTGTTTTATTATATAGATGAGTCTAGGATTGGACAATGTTGCATACTATTGAGTCTACACATCACTAGTTTCACGATCATATCCCTTAAGTAATCACAGCCACTAAAATTAACGCTTAATCTTAAAATTGATTAGACTGATTTTATTTATAGGGTACACCAACTAGCATAGGTTTAGAGTCTTGGAATAGATCATTGTGAGTTAACAATCCAAGAATACTAGACGAAACATTAGGTGTCTGACCAGGGATTGGAGGAATCCATGGTATAGATCGGTGTTCTCAGGAAGCTCTACTCAATCCATATTTAAGCACGAGGTCACGGGAGGTTGGTTGAGGAGATATCCCTCTGATACCGGTTGAACGTAGGAGATATATCCAGGTTTTGTTCGTATCTGGGGGTACCGTAGGTTCGTCCTCTTGTGCTTCGGGCTTAGCTACCCTGCCCATACGACAGGTCCCACCTGCGACTGTCCCCCTGAGAATTGGTTATATTGCGGTGACCATAGTTTCCTTACCTAGGTATCGCATAGGGTTCTTGCAGTGGTTATGATGTTTGTGTCCTGAGTCAAATAGGGATTGGACAACACAGTTGTGTTTGTGCAGTGGACTTGAACCTGTACACGCAGTGAAGCCTGGGTGTCTCTATAACTGATTATGTTACCTCCGGCTATATTTTGGGAGTCTCAAGCCTCTCCTAGGCGAGACATATCGGCTCTAGTGTCGGGAGCTCATTTAGCCACTCTGTTTGTCTGCTCTTGGCTGTAGTTTCTCTAGGTGTGTGCTTTTGATTTATTGTTTTTTATCGATAGTTGGCCTTTAGGGGACGTTTTGATTACATATTCTCTCCGGAGATATCGTGGCGCGGAGCCCTACTCTCCGCCGGTCCCATCGTTTGGTTGGTTTAAAGCCACTTGATTTTTCACGCCATGTTGCTAGAGGACACTGGAGGGCTCCCTCTAAGTCTTCGGATTCATACAAGACTTATGTCCAAGATGTCATGGCTGCACATCTTGATACTGAGGAATAACCTTCAACTCCTTCGGGTAGAGTTGACCATACTTCTGATTCCCATACTCCTCGTGAGCAGTGGGGAGGTGATCCACCTGAGACTCAACCTGGTTCTATTTGGCCTAATCCACTTGATCGAGATCCGTTTGATCCTTCGAATCCAGATAATTATCTTTACAGAATGCCTGACTTACCCGAGGACGAAGAATAGGACGAGCCTTTCATTCCTTCGTTTCCACATAGTTATAGATACGGGATGCCTGAATCACATAATGACACTACGATCCACCCCGCCGCACTCTCTTTTGGTATGCCTAGTCATAGTACTGTCGAACCTTCCGCTATGTTTGGTAGTCACGCTGGCACCAGTCATGGTGTTAGCCATACTATACCCACTGGGGGCACTACCCTCCCTGGGGGCACTACGTTGTCCACCCACTCGCATAGTATGGGGACTGGTCAGATTCCTAATAATGCTAATGTTGCAACACGACCACCTCCTAGGATTACCCAACCTAACCGGAATGTTGTTCGGAACACGACTCGCCATCCACCACCTAATACACGTGCTGCTACTCGTCAACCCAGGACTACTTTTACGAATGATATTGTTCCTCCCAACCACGAGGGTGGACACATACCGCATACTTTTGCGTCCATTGCCGCCACTAGTAATGCTAATGTAGGGGGTGGGAATACTTCATATCCACATGGACATCACACCACCAACCCTACTACTAGTCACACCAATGTTGGGGCTGGGAACACTTCTCATGCTTTTGGCCACCACACAACTGCTCAAGCTAATCCTAATGCTGGGGGTGGGAACATACCATACCATTACGATCATTACAACACGGTTCCCGCTATGAATAGTACATACATGCCCCATACTCATGGTGGAAACCCTTACTACAACACAGTCGGTGCTAGCCACTAGTATCACCCACCACCCCAATATGGTGCCCAAAACACACATATACCTGCTTACTCTCAAATGGGTCAGACAGGAGGAGGTTATCAATCCTATAGCCATGGGCAAGCTTATGCTCCGTCAAGTCCTCATTATCAGCAGTTTAATCCTCATGGTCAAGCTTTTGGTCCATATTATAACATAGTTTTGTTTAACCAACCTTTTATGGGAGCTTATAATCAAGCTTTCTAGCCTCATCTCCCGTTCCTTACAGGCTTGAATCTCCCGGATCTTTTGAAGTTCATGAATGATCCAATGTGTCACGAACCTACTTGGCCCCCGGTCCCTACCAAGCTCCCTTCGGACATTCCGAAGTTTGAGGGTAAATGTGGTGAGGACCCGGGAGATCATGTCACGACGTTTCACCTGTGGTGCTCCTCCAACTCTTTGAATCATGATTCCAATCGATTACGACTATTTCAACGCACCTTAATGGGGGCAGCCGCAAAATGGTATGTGGAGTTGCCTGGAAACACCTATAGGGCATTCAACGAGATTGCTTTGGTTTTCTTAGACCATTTCCAGTTACCGGTTCGTTATGATACTAGTACTGAGTTGTTGTCCACCTTCCGTCAGAATAAGGCCACACATATTTCTGACCATGTTCAAGAGTGGCGTCGGCGGAAGAGATTAGTGAAAGCCAACATTCCTCCAGAGTTCCTGTTGGAATGGTTCCTTAAGTCTTTACTTCCATACATTGCTAAGGATGTTTCGATGTCCGGCATTGTGACTGAGGAACAAGCTATCTTGAAAGTCCAGCAGTTAGATCTACTTTATTCTCAGTCTGGAATTTTGTATGACATTCTCCCTGATGCACCGAAAACAAGACATGAGCCTATGTCAGTTCCTGAACCACATGCCGATGGCATCGTGGGGTCCGCATGCAGTCGCCCCGTAGACTTGGTAGCTAATCAAATGCAAAATTTGTCGCTAAACCAGTATACTCCCGGACAAGTTCACACCTTGTCCACTTCCACTCCATCGTCTGATGTACACAATGTGCAATCAACAAAACCGTCGGGTAACCAGCAACCTGGTGGTAAGAAAAATGGGAGAAATAATTGTAGGGGTGGAAACAATGGAAGTAATAACAATAGCAATCGTAATACTCCTCGTAAAGAGAATGCCAACCCTCCTCGGGAAGGCGGTAATGCTGGCGAGGATTGTAAACCTAGGCGTAAGGTGAAATTCCCTTGCAAGCTTTGTGGGGAGGATCATCTTACTCACTTATGTCCTCGGATTGAAGAAGCATCGAAGCATTTGTCACAGAGCCCAGCTGTGTTGAAGGATCCCCTTCCTCATCATCAAAACATGGCTTCGCATGCTCCCACACTGGTTATGGTACTAATGAGACGGAAATGTCTTCTTCCAATACTAGTGGTTATGGATGTGTGAACTTGGTTCAGTCAGAGGTTAGTGTTGCCACTCGTCAGCACGATTATGATGCACCACAACCCAATTTGGGGAGTGAGCCTCCCCCTCCTCCTGATAATTCCTTGCATATCGAGAAGCCCTCCATTATGCCGCAGATACCGAAAGGTGTTCTTAAGCGCTCTACGCATAATCCTAATGCTTGAGCCGCCTATAACTACTCCATCGTAGAAGATTTGGGCCAAAATCCGTGTGCCATGTCAGCTCTTGAAGTTTTGCAAGCCTGTCCTTCTCATAAGCATGCCCTTTTGAGTGCATTAGTAGTTCAGGATGGGGGAAAGCCTAGTGTTATCAAGTTCGATACTACTGATGTCCAGCCTCGCTTACCTTACCATGTGGATTTTCAAATCCAGGTGGTTTGCCTTAAGAGCTTCGTTAAACGTACTATGGTTGATGAAGGTTCCTCCACGTCAGTAATGTCGTTAGCTTGTTGGAAAGCTCTTGGCTCTCCTCCTTTGCTCGCATCTAGAACTACACTCACTGCATTCGATGGTAGATCTTTTATGCCGCATGGAATTATCCCTTCCCTTGTCGTCTCCTTGGGAGGTAAGTCTGTGCCTATTGAAGTTGAAGTGGTTGATGCGCCCATCGACTACAACCTTTTATTGGGTCGTAATTGGATGTATGCCATGAAATCTGTCGCGTCCACTATATTCAGAGTTATCTGCTTTCCTCACGAAGGCAATATTGTGGCCATCGATCAGCTGGATTTTGTTAATTCCTCTTCCACAGCATCCATGGGATCCATAGTCCCGCAAGTTACTCATTCTCAGCTGGCAACTGGGAACATGGGTGTTGGAATGTATCCTTCATTGATGGGATCTTTCGAGCTCCCTGCACCAATCTCCTTCATAGGAACCATCTCCAATGATGCTCCTTCCTCGTTGGATCATGTACTTTTTCGGAAATCATACGTTAGTGATCCGTGGGATCCACCTTCCACGAGTTCCCCGTCTGGAGACGTTTCGCACATTGGGATGGATATTCCCTTGTCTGCAGTCAAGATTGCTCATCATGTTCAACAAGCCATTGCAGATTCGGATCTCTCTTCTTCATGGATAGTAGAGGAAGATCCCGTTATGCTGCCCGCACATGCAGTCGACCTATCTTGTTCACATGATTGCCTCGATGGTATCCTACCTTCAGATGAAGTTTTTATTGAGGCCATGAGTGGTGATGACAAGCCGTGGGGGGATCTTTATCATAGATCTCATTCCCCTCCTACCCTTGATCTTATTGAACAAGATGAGTCTAGAATACAATCTGCCATACATTTTGATCCGAGCATAGTTTTGTCTAGCCCCGGTTTGACATTAAAGTCTTATTTCCCTAGTGACGAGTCTTTAGACTCTCTTATAGATCCGCAAATCGGTGATCCTGATGAGTTCGATTCTACTTCTAGAATTTCCAACTCCTGTGATGATGAATTTGCCACTGCAGATTCCTTCACATCCTTCAGCTTTGCTCTTCATTTTGATCCCTCAGGTATTGGTACTATGGCACCTTTAGTGGTTAGCTCTACCTGCGTTATGTCTGTGGTTAACAATAGTGAATTTGAAAATGTTTCTACCACAGTGACTTGTATCAAATTTTTCTTTACATACGTTTTAGAGATGATCTTGGTACTTATGTTTCTTGGAGACAGGATTCTTAGCTAGACTTATACTTGGTTACCGGTCCTTTTCGACATTTGCTTCGGTCATGGAAGGCATATTCGGAACCTTGCATATAGGTTTAGGCCTCCCCATTGTTATGATGCATTTGAGCCTATTACTATCCAAATTTGCAGACACCCCTTGAGTGTCCTTATCTTGCTCATGTTCCTTAAATTATGCATAGCTTTGTCCCATGCGCTTGGAACTAGTCTTGCATGTCCCTGACACTCGTCTGCTCTCATTACAAGCATTCTTCCATATCTCCTTTGAGCTCGTTAAAAACAGTAAGGAGGTCACGAGTTTACTTTTTCGAGCTCGTTAAACCTTTACGAAAAAAGATTTTTATAAAGTCTTTTTTAAGCCCTTGTTAGACTTTTTCAAAATCAAACAAGATTTCCGAGTATACTTGTTATTTCAGACTCGTTAAAGGATTTGAAGCGACATCCACTTAGGTATAAGTTTACCCTTTTTCCGGACCTTTGTGAATTAATTACGAAAAAGGTATACTCTAGTCATATGTGACTAGAAGAGTTCTTCTCTCATTGTTTTACACTTTTTCGGGTGAGGAGACTAACTTTACGAAAAAGGACTTCCCTTTTATGTCGAGTTGTGATTGCATTGCATTATCCTGCTTTCCACTTGAGCCTTGTGCTGGCTCCCGCTTACTCACTTATTAGCCATGTTCCTAAGCACTTTACCTTCTGAGCCAAGCAGATCCTTAATTTATCTTTCGCATCTTGATGACCCTTTACCCTGAGGGAACATTCCCCTGAGTGTCCACATCCTGCACATGCTTCCTTGCATTGAGCATAGGTATGTTCCACTGCTCGGGACTAGTCTACTAGCTATTTGACACTCATTCCCTCACTTGTTGTACTATAAGAAATTTTATTCTTTTTCAAGCTTTTCCCAAATATGAAAAAGACCAAAAAAATCAAATATTCCAAAAAGCTGGACGGGATTATGGTCACTTTTTCTTATTGGCAGTTGTTGTGTCGCCTCTGAACAGAGCATTCATTCCATTCCGTACATTATGAGTCAGGACTATAGTTGGGCCTTAGGAGCTGTACTTGTTTCTCATTTTTCTCCACCAATTGGTTAAGCTTCCAGTCATTATGGAGCCCTCTGTAATACCTCCTGCATTGCACAGTTTATGTCAAGTCTATGTTGCCTAAGTCTATCCATCTGCTCATGCTCTTGTTCAAAGGAAGTCCTGAAACCAGTGTTGTCCACTCCTTAGACCTCTTGACTACTACATGTCGTCCATCCTTATTGAGTCAGTCTGTTTCACCTAAGATCTTCCAAATCTTTCAGCATTGCTGGTACCTCGTGTTGGTTGATGGGGGATGCCTTAATTCCCTCCTTCCAGGGAGTATCGTTCCGTTGACTTCAACCCATTTATTCCGGGACTTGAGGCTTAGAGTTCGGTTGAGTACCTTGAGGCTTGCAGTAATTAGTGTCAGGTTCTCTCGCCATCGACAGTTTTGGGAATACATCAATGTCCCCTGATCGATGGATTCATCCTAGTGTTCGACTTCAACCCATTTATTCACACTCTGATGATTGTGCTCTGTGCCTTGATGCCCATTTTCATTATCGGTGGGTCATCTCGCGTCTGTTAACGGTATACATCATTGATCGGTAATCAGACTATGTCTCATCAGGTTCGACCCCAACTCCTTTATTCACTTGATGGGACTTGCACCGTCGAAGCCTTATGCAGATTACCCCAGGCGATTGTGGCATTCAGTATGCTATATATGACTTTGACTTTACATCTGAGATATCACCTCTTAGATTTCAGTAGTTTGTACCTCCAGTTTGCACCAGTTGTCTTCTTTTCAGCAAAAGACCATATATTACTATAGAGGGATCATGGCTATGATCACTTATGACATGTATCCATTATATACTGCCTATTCATGGCCATTGTATCAGATTGTTGTACTATACCGACATGTATTTAGAGATACTATTGTATTATGACGAGTCAGCTGCTCTTTCCACTTGTGTCTCCATCACTCCACTTCTGAGTTTTATAATGTATTTCGGCCATCGTAGCACATTCAGTCTCTAACCTCGCACATTAGGGGGCATCTGTTACATCGTAATCTTCCACCCTGTGAGCATCAGCATTATTTGGATTGTAGGATCCATTTCAGTGACTCAGATCCACTTATATCCTTCAGTGATACTATTTTTCCCTATTTCTATTCCTACCCACATGTTGCATCACTATATCATGTGTACCCGCGAGTTGCATCACTATAGCCCACGGGTATCAAGTAAAATGGTAAAAACCACTATTAATTACTTTTTACTCCCAAAAAGCGGTCATTGGGTGACCTTTGGCTTTCCATCTGCCCAAGTAACGTCTCAATGTGTCCTTTCACCTACCTTTGAGAGGACTATATATTGAGCACATATGGCTTATGGACGGGAGGAAGAAGAGAATAGTAAGAGAACTCTAGTGGATTTTTTCCCGATCTTGAGTCTGCACTCATTGATCCTTGTAGTTGTGAACCCCTTATGTTCACCTTCCAAACTCCTTCTAGTTTGAGTTTGCCATTCATGGAGGATTGAAGTGGTGGAGGCACAAGTGGATTGATCTAGATCTTGGTTCAGATTGGTTGCCGGCAAGAGGTCGTATCACTTTGTACTTCTTCTTGTTCATTAATAGAAATACTCATATTCTCGTCCATCATGTTGTAAATGTTGTTTATTATACATTGGGTTACATTTGCTTGTAATATTATGGACCATTGTTATTGATAATGTTAATGTCAATTATATATTATATGTACTTGTTGGATATTGGCTGTCAAGAATAATTTGCAGATTTCAAGTGCATGGATTGAAAGCTCCAACAGGGATCTACTTCAAACGTTTGGATCAAGGTTGGTTACATTTCTCCATTAGTTTAACATTGTCATTTATAATAGCATTACTTTGAGAATTGAGTAGATTTCTGGTAGTCATTTGTCTATTGTGGTATTCCCAAGCCATAGTGAGTTTTCTCCAATACATATGAATATAAAAATAAATACATTAGTGACACACACATATAGTGCACGTAAACCACACACCTAATCCACACACACAGGAAACACACATAAACATAAGTAATGTTTATAAATGATGCACCTAATCCACGTCGTGCATAATGATGCACATAAAGCACAGACATAATTGATGCATGGAAATGACACACCTTATAACCCATGCACATAAGAGAAAAACGATAACCCACATACATAAACAATGCACCTATCTCACACACATAAACAATGCACCTAACCCATCCACCCTTGGAATAAGAGAATAGCATAAGTGTTAAACTTAATAAATCAATACACATAACCCGCACACATAATTGACTAACCTACCCAAACTCGCATATCCCATTGACATACGCCATGCAGCTAACATAAACAATGCACATATAATGTAGTGCATATCTCATGAATGTAAGCAATGCTCATAAGTGATGTACCAAACTCAATTACGTGATCGATCAAAGTAAAATTGGCACTTATGTGTGTAAGAGAGAGAGTTGTTTGCCATGATTAAAAAATGAACTAATGCTATTTTAAGAAATTAATAAAGTTTTAACTATGTCAAACTTGAACACACTATCTCAATCTCAAACACATTATGTCAACCCCTAAAGCGATAAAACGATCCTTTGCACAAGTTCAACCCTAACCACTATGAATGTGTACAAAAGAAATGGACCCAAACGTGATAACTCACACCTTAATGCTTCATAAATCCTAACCATCATGGCCCTATAGACACAGTGACCCCTAACATGCTAAACCTTTACCCCTAACCACTATGACCTCGAAGAAACAGTGACCCCTAAATTAATAAAGTGTTAACTATGTCAAACTTGAACACACTATCTCAATCTCAAACACATTATGTCAACCCCTAAAGCGATAACACGATCCTTTGCACAAGTTCAACCCGAACCACTATGAACGTGTACAAAAGAAATGGACCCAAATGTGATAACTCACACCTTAATGCTTCATAAATCCTAACCATCATGGCCCTATAGACACAGTGACCCCTAACATGCTAAACCTTTACCCCTAACCACTATGACCTCGAAGAAACAATGACCTGTAATAAATTGTTTTCTTAACATAAATTAAATGTTCATAACCACTATGACCTGGACACAAAATTACCACTAACATATTAATCTCTTAACACACTTTGAATCCCAACCATTAAGACCCCATACATAATCACTTGTACAATGTTAATCCATTTACATAAATTGACCTCTAACCATTGTGATTCTTGGACACACAATGGCCTTAACATGTTAGTCCTTCACACACTTTGATTGGTAACCACTTAGATCATTAAGGGGATCAAGAGAGTCAAACCCAATATCAATGGATAGATCTCACGTTTGGCTCATGACTACTTAAACTAACCCTTTGGACTAACTTAACCTCTAAGTGTTATGATCTTGACACATAAGGATTATGCCTAGTAATATCATAATGAATTAAAACAATATTATATGTAAAACATAACCTCAAATACACTAACCATTCAAATTTTCATTGGGCACTTGTAGGTCACATGCCCTTATCTCAATTTTTTTGGTGGTCTCAATTTGTAATTGCCCTAATCTAAATATAGGCTTAGCCAAGTAATCTTGACGAGTTACTGATTCCCATAGTTAAAAAAATAAAAATTATAATTGCCCATAGTTAAGAACCCACGAGGGGTTCACTAGCGAGGCAATATCATATCACGTCCATTCATATTGGGGGTTTGAATACTCTTAAAAACCTCAAAAATATATTTCTCTGTATTAAGGGGTCAAGGGGGTTTTAATTTGACATAGTAATATAAATATTGGGGGTTATTTTATTTTGGTGGGCTGAGGAATAACCTCCAAATTGTGGGATGGATTCATACCTCCAAATCATTGGCTCAATTCATACCCATCTAAAACTTATGGACCCTCCATTTTTATTTGATATTGTTTGTGATCCTAAGTTTTGCATAAATATGATAATAGTGTACCAATGATAATATCGATGGAAGTCTCTTTGGATTATTAGCCTTGAGCAATCCTTATTTAATAACTTATTTAGGATTGGTTTGAATTGATGTTATATTGTTTTTCATATTTAAGTTAAGATATGTAGCTAATTGACAGTTTAAGAGTTGAACGGTTGTACTGTATTTTTTGTAGGAATTTGAGTAAAATATCTAACTCTTCATTTTTTAGGTTGGGGTTTAGGTGGGTATTGATATTCAATCAAACCTTGCTCCATGACAACCAAGAAAAGTGAGATCAATCTTTCTTGGTTCATTAGAACCAAGATGTTTGTTTTGATAGGAAGGTTGAGGAGTCCATCCACAAAAGGGTTTCAATTTTGCATTTTTATGGAGTTTAATTTATTAAGCTTATAGAAAACATGAGCTCTCTATGGCTATACTTGTATTTACATGATATAAAATTTGTAGATTGGCAGGTTGTGGTGTGAAACATTTGTAATTCTCATATTTTATATGCATTGCACTAACTACTGGACTATCAATCTTCTACATTCTTTGTTACGTTGATCTCTTGACTGGGTTTCCTTTTACACATTTTTCCTTCCCCGGTACTACTTCATTAGGTCTTCCACTATCCAACGCTACAAATTGATCAGTCGCCCCTGCAATCCTTATGGGATAGGTATTAGCATTATATTGTTATTTTATTTAGCATCTTGTTTACTTATACTAAGATGTGTTAGGGATCCTATTTGGTAAAACTTGATAATATGATATAAAGGGGGTATTAAAAATGGGGCTGATAAAAATGGATACCTACAATATCTGGTGAAACTAAGGGTTTTCCTAATTGGAAAGGCATATTGGGAGGGGTTTCAACAATACAATTTTAGGAGTCGTTTTTTAATATTTAGTGAAATTAGGGATATTCTTTAATATCATACGAACGATCGTGCTATGTAACAATTCCACTAAGTGGACCCCATCTAAGAACCATGACGTAAATATCGCGTAAATCCAAAAATAAAGTGATTGCCACATAACATAATTAAGAAATTAATTCAAAGACATCTTATCTATCATAAAAAATTTGTCCCAAAATAAGGTGATGTATTTGTTGGACCAATGCCTTTGACGAAATTATTTCAACACTCCTCACAAATTATATATCAATTCTCAAAAATAGATTCAACGAGTCGTTGGTTCTGGGTGCATGATAAACATGTTTGGGAAGTAAGACCCTGGCATGCCATCACATATTTGCATTTAATAGGGAGCAAATATCGCTTTTATAAATAAATAAATAATAAAATATAGACCAAGTTGATTGTTTGAACGGGTCGTTGGTTCCGGAAGCATGATACATTTATTTTGGGAAGTAATACCCTTATACGCTATCACATATTTGAGAGGGAGAAAATATCGTTTTTATTAATAAAATATATAAGTTCTATATCTATACTTTTCGTTTTCTATAAAGTTGATTTAAGTTCTATGTATACTTTTCATTTTCTATAAAGTTGACTTAGCTGATCTCAATGATTTTTTATTTAAGTGCCATTCAAGTAGGGCAAGCCATAACCATGGAAACTTTTTGACCAGCTCACCTCAATGTATTTTTATTAATGTGCCATTGGGCCAAACCATGACCATGGAACCCTTTTGGACCTATGTGTAAACTTTTGTCATCGAAATAAAATAAATACTAATTTTTTTAAACAAATAAAAAATATAACTTGTAAATGTGTAAAATAATAGTTATATGAATCCAGTTTTATGAATTCTAAAAAATGGTCACATTTATTGAAGTACAAACTTTTTTTAATTTTTTCTTTGTAAAAAAGGTTTACATCTTGATCAATATAATCATGGTTGCAATCTCGCGAGTGGCTAAAACAACAATCATCATTAAGAAATTGATAAATTTGTGATCATTCTCGATGCAATGCCCATGGAACATGAGTAGTTATGGAACATGAGTAGTTATGGTAGTTGTAAGGCAAAAAGCCAATGAGAATAAGCATAAATATGAAGTTTGTGGGTGAGAAAAGGGTATTTGGCTTTCTTTTGATTTGGTTTATGTAGTGTTAGATAGATGTGGATTATAAAGACTTGTGCATATGCTCTTTGAATGCAAAGAAGCTTGAGAGCATTAGCCATTATTTCAATGAATAAAAAGGTTGTAGAACTGTGTGGTTATTTAGATATAAGTGGTTTATTATTGTGGTGTATTTATAATTAGTATGAATTGATTTGCGAATTGTGGTGGTTGTTTGTTTAATATCGTAATTAAATTTATTTATAGAAATTTTTCTCTATGTGTGTGATATTGCAAGGGGTTGTAGCCTCATTGCATCAAGTGGTATCAAGGAAAATATAATCTCGAGGGAATGAGACAATTCCAATGAAAGAGGGAAGCTATATAGAATTGTTTCCGTGAGAAAAATGGGATTCTATGCGATAACAATTGTAGTGAAAAGAGGAGAAGTGTAGATGACTTTAACAAGGGTCTAATGCTAGGTAGAGTTATCTGAATGAGTGAATGAAGTACATCTCCAATGGTAGAATTGAGTATATGTTGTAAGAGGAGATACAACTCCAACCTTGAATAGCCCTAGGTAGAGATCGTAAAGGATGAGGCATTGGAGACTCTGGAAGAGGACATTGTAGAGATGGTGGAATGGATGTTGTAGCAAAAGAGAGAAATCACCAACAAGAAAGAGTATTTGATGTGAGTTGAAGAACAAAAAATGGTAGGAAGGGGAACTCCTGTGGTGAGAGTAAGAACCAAAAGAGAGAGTGTTATTCCAAAGGTAGTGGAAGGTGTTTCAAAGTTTTTGCAACAAATGATGAGGATAAAAATGCATTTGAAATGGTACAGTAGAAGGGAGAGGTCATAGCCAAAGTGATCTAGAAGAGTGATGAATATGAAGAGGACGATGTACAACAACATTAACTAAAGATAGAGATACCAGAGTTTTATAAAAGTTTAAATCTAGAAATATTAATGGAGTGGACTAGAAAAATGCACTAGTATTTTGAGACCAACGAGATTGAAGACCCCCAAAGAGTGAAAAATAATTGTGAAGGATTGAGGAGTTATGCACATGTTGGTTGAAAAGACAAGATCCATAATTGGGAGAAGATGGTTATCAAATTGAGAAGTAAGTTTGTAAATTTTAATTATACATTGAAGATGCATAGAAGGATAGAGAAGTTGAAGTACAATGATAGATGTGCAGAGAATTATTTTGAATAATTTTGAAGAGTGGCCATTAGATTTGGCTTTGTATGAGATATAATGATAAAAAGATCTTGTAGTTTATGGATGGATTGAAGCTGTCCATTAGAATGGAGATAAGTGTAGAGAAGACATGGTCATTAGAAGAGGTTTATCATTTGTCTTTAAGGATTGAGAAGATGTAATTGAAGAGAAAGACTGAGAGCATGCAACAAGTGGATGAAGAAAAAAGAATTATTTCGGTTGTGGTTGTGGAGAATGTTGAGTGTGTTAATGGGGTGCATGTTATTGGGGAAACTAATGAATAAATTATGAGTGAAATGCATGATATCAGTCCCAAAGAGAGTGGAGAGGGATTTGTGGCAAAAGACTACAATGGAAAGAGTGAGGTAAAGGATTTTGTGCAACAAACTCAAGAAGCAATAGAGGGTACGAATTTGTCTAAAAGAGTGTGTGTGCAAACTCAATATATTGTTGTAGTAACGAGTAGTGTTGTAGTAGAAGATGGTATAATTGATAAAACGATTGGTCTTGCACAAATGTAATGGTGGAAGAGATGCAAATGGGAATGTCTAATTCCCATAATTTTTAGTGTGGGAACTTTGTTTCAAGTGAAATTGAATATGCAATAGAGGAAAAGAAATTAGAGCAAACCCAAGAAAAGATGTAACAATTTTGGTAGGGAAAGTTGATGCAAAATAATGGAGATGATGGATAACAACATCAAGTTAAAGGTGATTGTAGAAAAATAGTTTTTGTGATGAAAGAAAATAAAAATAAAGAGATGCTTGAGTAGCAAGCATTAGTGGAGTTTGTTGGGATAGTAGTAATGGTGCAGAAGAGGGAGGATGGGGAGATAATAAGCACCATTGAGAGGGGAAATTTTGAGGCATTAAGGCCCATTTGGAAATATTTTCAATAGTTTTCAAAGATAGACAAGTTGCATCAAGTGGTAAAAGAGATGATCGCAACCATGATGAAAGTGAAATAGGTGAAGATTGAAAAATTAAGCGAATACGTGAGGAGTTTTATACAATTGCATATTGCAAAGGTGTGGATTACAAAGATCAAGAAGGAGAAAGGATGAGTGGTATAGAGTGTGGTCGAAAAAGAAGAAGAAAATAAATAAAAAAACAAAGATACTCAACAATTGTTGTTTTATCAGTGACCTTATGAGCAAGGTGCTTACATTTTCCAACCAATGGAATTTGATGCAGGAGCGTCCCTAACACTATAGCTATCCTACAAGTTTTATTACATTTGCTTACTTTTTGTTATATTTTTTTATATTTTTCGTGAAAAATGAAAGGAAAAAAAAGAATTGTAATGTACTAAAATGTTTATTGTCCTTGTTGAATTTTTGTTAACCATTGGAATTTAAAACATTTTATTTAGAATTTGAACCGCTAGGCTATTTGTAAGACCAAATTTGAAGAGCGTAAACATAAATATGAATATTTTGAATAAGCAAAGGGTTTTTGGCTTTCCTTTGATTTTGGTTTTTGTATTGTAAATGGTTGTGGATTCTATAAACCTATGCATAGCTTCTCTGAATTTAAAAAAGCTTGAGAGCATTGGACATTAATCAAATAAATAAATTACAGGACTATGGTTATTTTTAATAAATAGCTTATTATTATGGTATATTTATGATTGTTTTGAATGTATTGCAAACTATGGTATTTAATCTAGAATTAAATTTGTTTTTTACAATTGTGGAGAAATTCCACTATCTATTGATATGGAAAGGGGTTGTGGTCTCACTACTGTTATAGGTCAAATATGCACTTCTCCGTCCCATGATCACCTTGCCTTGTAGATCACACAAAAGGACACAAAGGATTGAAGAGCTAGATTGCCTTGGATGATTTGCTGCTAGAAGTACACTCCTCACCTGAAAAGATTGCAATTTTTTCTGATTTTGCCACATGTATGCCCCTCTCTGCATAGAAGACCAGCATACACCTTGAGAAAATACCCTGCTTTGCTCAAGGACAACCAACGTACATCTCCCAAAAACTTGTAAACGCTTGTTGTAAAGCCCAAAAGTTGCTTCTTGTACGTTACTCTTGTTGTATGAAACTCGCGTACATCTTAAGATGAAATCAAAAATATATTAATTTGACGAATTGGGATTAGTTGAAGTTGGTTCTGCAACTTCCCCAACCTCCCAATTCAACCACCTCTCGATCTAAACTTCCTACCTTGTCCTATAAATACAAGGACGATCCATGAGAGGGGTTAGACTTAATAGTCATAAATGACCTAGAAAGAATGCTTTGAGTACTGTTACGCTGGAGGAATTCCCAAGTCAGGGTGAAGAGCAGGAGCACAGGATCTGGTTGCAGAAACATCTCTACACATCAGGTATATTGTAGTGATTCATGTTTCTTTGACAATAAAAAGGTCGAAACACCCTTCATGTCCCAAATCAGATATATATTGGATTGCATGTCTATTTGGCTTAATTCTTGATTATAGTTGATGTTAAATTGCTTTATAATTTCATGATATGTTATATGTTCAAGATACATTAAGGAAGATATCTTTTGTGTTGCAGGTTCGTCAAGTAGAAGAGAAAATAGGAGATCAAGCGAGAGACCAAGTGAAAGTTAGGACCAGCCGTTGAAAAGAGGTATTTCTCTCAATCTCGATCTCTTTCTTTTGCAGTAACCAAATGAAACATAATCAATGTGTTTACCTGTCAACCCCACCCAATTGGTAGTTTCCATCTCCTCAATATAGGGTTGAAATCCCGAACAACAGACTGGCGACTCCGCTGGGGAGTAACCATGTGTTTCACTGCTCTAGGAGACTTAGTTTTGTTTTCCTTCCAGCCCATTTTTCAATCTTTTTGATTGTCTAAGAGGCCTTGTAGGTCTGTGTTACCTATCCTTTGGGCTTGATTCATTTTAGTTGACTGTTTGCAAAGCCTGTTTGTACCATGTTGAGGCATGTACGCTGGTCCTCCCTACTTACAACAACATTTTTTACCTGACAAACGCCCCTCCTTGCACTGCACAGTAGCGTACCTCTCCTAGTGTACACTGGTTGCTACAATACACAGTAGGGTATTTCCCTGTAGTGTCTAGTTTGATGTTAGGGTTTGATTTCCAAGCTTTGATTTCTTTTCTAGCCTGTTGCTTTGTTGTCTGCACTGACCCCTGAGACCTCTTTTGTCTATGTTGAGTCTTGTTGTCATCTCCAATCTCTTTTGGCTTGTTTTTGCTTGCTTGAGTCTTTGTTTAAGTGTCTTTGCCGCTTACTAGCCCTTTTTGAAGTTCGTGCACTGTTCTCTTTCTGACATAGCTGCATATCTTCACCCTAGTTGTTGTTGCAATCATACAGACCTGCATTTTGAATGTTTGTTGTATGTTGCAACGTATAGCACGCTTTCTCTTAGTCTTATCCTTTCCATTAGGGTTCGACAGTTAAGATTGAGTCCTTAGGGTAGCTTGGTTTAGATGCTTGTTGATTATCTTATCAGTTCATTTCAAGTAAGTGGAAGCCTCTTAGTTGTATTTTTGTTGAATCCGTGTGTTGTTAAAGTCATTCTTGGTTCGCTTGCTTACTTTTTGCTTGGCTTAGTGTTTTTCTTAGGGTTTTGATACTTAGGAGCAACTTGTTTAGGTCTGCCTTTCCGTCATAAGTGTCTCTTTTCCCCGTTTCTTTTTCACTTTGTTTCCAAGCCTCAAGTTTTTCTTTTGCAAAAACTTGGTAATTCAAGTCTTCATTGAGCCTCTTGATTCGTTTGCTTTGAGCCATTTAGATGTTTGTCTTACACACACTTTATATTTAGATCTTGCTTGCTTTTGTACAAAGTTCTCTTTCTTTTACAGTTATCAGAAAAGACAAAAAATTGTTCAAATTGCTTAGTTGTAAGATCTTGCATTATTTCGAGGTAGCATAATTTGCTTCGAAATATTAAAATAAATACAAAAAGATTTTGTTTTAGGTTTGCTTATCTTTAGTTTTGGAAAACAATGAATGAGAAAGTTTAGTGAAAGTTCTTTACTTTTATGTACTTTCCATTTCAGTCACAACCACTCCACACACTTCACTACAACCTTTTAGTAAGAACAACCATTTAAAAAGAAATCCTAATAAAATTAATTAGCAACATTTTTCTTTTTTTAGGTATACACAACATCAACTAGCTTAGGCTAGAGTTTCGAGTTTAAATCACCTTAAACTGCTCGAAACTGGCTTCATTACTCAACAATCGTAGTATGACTATCTCTTAGGTAAATCCATCTGTATCAAAATCTCTTAGGAAACTCTACTGAAACCAGAGCTAAGCACGAGGTCGTGTGAGACTAGAATTGCCGAGGATAACCCCTCACTTTCTTTTCGAGCAGAAACCAGAGCTGTCTTGCGTACGGGGATCCTTTTGGATTTCGAGCTTTGTTACCCTACCCATGCGTTACGGCTAGACTGACGACTGTCCCCCCAAGAATTTTCGTACTTATGGTAGCCTTAGTATCTTGACCATCTAGGACTCTACACAGGTGACAACGGAAGGCTATTTTTGTTGTACCTAGGACAAATGTGGGAGGAAACCCTCTAGAGAAATTTGGGAAGGTGGTTTGGTGATTCAAGCACTTGCACCCATAGGACCTATATGTGGACCCGGGGTAACTGTTATCCATCCTTCGTTGGTTAGTTATGGGCCCTAATCATCTCAAACTTCCCTCCGGAAGGCATCTTTTTTCCTGGTTTGGATTACCTTAGGACATTTTTAGTGGTGTGCTCTTTGTGCCGCTTGTTTTTTGGCCTTAGATATTTTTGGCCCATTGAGTCGGAAACTATGGAAAGCATCCTGGTGAGCACCAATCAAGGGACCCCTATTGAAGGGGCTCCTTGTGCTTTTCCATTCATTGGGAACATTAGTACTCCCTTAATGACTACCTTGAATCTTCTGGGATTCACTATAGGGCTACCGGTTTGGTTGTTTTCCACTCTGAACGCCTTGCATGCTCCTGATGATTCTCAAGTAAGCACCTCACATCAAGAGCATTAGAACCCTATGCCCGGTTCGCCAGTAACATCTTCTCCTCCTCCTTCTACCTCATGTGGTGAAAGTAGTAATACTAGTAACCAGCAGTCTAAAAGGAATAGACGAAGGAAGAATAGGAAGAAGATGTCAAAGCAAGGGGGTAGCCACCCAGCCTCTGGAGGTCATGCTGGGGGCACCCACCCAACCTCTGGAGGTCATGTTGGGGGAAAAATTTCAGTCACTGGAAATCATACTGAACCTTGCCACCCAACCTCTGAAGGTCATGCTAGGGGAACCTACCCAACCTCTGGTGGTCATGTTGGGAGAACTCGCTCAATCATTGTAAATCATACTGAGCCCACCCACCCAGCCTCTGGAAGTCATGTTGGGGGCACCTACCCATCCTTTGGAGGTCATGCTGGGGCACCTACCTACCATTGTTGCTCCTGTTGAGGACACGTCATTGATCACTGCTGGGCATATTAATGACAAGTCACCAGTTCCTATGAGTCATATTGCAGACACTGAATCAGCCACTACAAGTCATGCTGAGAAAGTTGACATTGTAGACAAACCTAATAAATAGAAGCTTAAGTTCCCTTATAAGTTTTGAAAGGGAGACCACCTAACCTATTTGTGCCCTGTACTTCCAGAAGTGCAAAGAGTGTGGTCCATAGTTCAAAATTATTTTGCTTCTGAGCAACCAGCCACTGCAAGTCATGCTGGGGGCACACTGTCATCCAATGCTAGTCATGTTGAGAGTATTGTTGTTGTAAAGGAATCTAAGATCATAGGATGCAAGCCAAAGTTCCCTTGTAAACTTTGTAAGGGAGATCACCTTACTCACCTATGCCCTACTATTGCAGAGGTGCGGAGAGTGTGGTCCATGTATGAAGGATCCTCTGCTCCTGAATTGTCTATAAATTCCCAACAACTTGATCAACCTTTGGTTAATGAAGTGGTTGAACCAATGCAATCTTTGGTCAACCCCACTCTTCCTTCGGAGAGTGAAGCGATCGAATCGATGCAATCTTCGACTGATCCCATCAGTCCTTCATAGACCGATGCACCTGTTCCTGAAGTCTTCTGCATTACCAGTTCAATTTTTTCTGAAATTGGGGGCACTTCATCTGTGTTGAGTGAACCCCTACCAAGCCCTGGGATCATTTCCTTTGATTGGAATAGTCTAACTGGGCCTCGCCTTCCTTCTGCTACACCTTTTCAAATAAAGGTTGATATCGACAACCATGCAATTCATCGATGTATTGTAGATGAAGGAGCCTTTGTTAGTATCTTATCCCCTTATGCTTGGAGAGATTTAGGTTTTCCTAACCTTGTTCCAACTGTTAATTGGCCGTTGACTTTCGATAAAAGACCTAGTGAACCATTGGGATTCATCCCTCAGGTACCTGTTACTTTGAGTGGAAAAACAGTCTTAGTTGATTTTATGGTTTTAAAGGACCCTATGGATTTTGATATGATCCTCGGGCGTGATGACGTATATGCTATGCAGGCTGTGGTGTCTACTCTCTTTCGTGTGATGCATTTTCCTCACAACGAAAGCATTGCCACTATTGATCAGCTTACATTTGTTGATACCGTTTATTACCCAACTTTAGACCAAGTGTATCCCTCTCCAGTAGGCACTACCATGTCACAATCAAATATTGTGGCATATTGTTCTTTGAGTCCAATTGCTACTGAGAAGAAGCCTCTGAATTCATGATTACCTTCTCGGGACTGGGTACCGGCAATTGACTAGGTGATGACTCCATCTGAATGTTTAGACATGCATTCTATTTGGGATGATATACTTCCATCTGATGAAGTTTTTCTAGAGTCCATAATGCATTCTGCCATTCATTTGGACATTGATCCACTTACGAGCATTCTTCCACCTTCACTTCGAGCTCGTTAAAAACAGTAAGGAAGTTACGAGCACTCTTCCACCTTTCCTTCGATCTCATTCAAAACAGTAAGGAGGCTACGAGCATTTCTTCTACCTTCACTTTGAGCTCATTAAAAATAGTAAGGAAGTCATGAGCATTTTTATGTATCTCCTTTGAGCTTGTTAAAAACAGTAAGGAGGTCACGAGTTTACTTTTTCGAGCTCGTTAAAACTTTACGAAAAATATCTTTATAGAGTTCTTTCACGCTCTTGTTTGACTCTTTAAATATGACAAGATTTTCGAGTATAGTTGTCATTTCAGACTCGTTAAATGATTTGAAGCGAATCTGCTTAAGTATAAGTTTAACCCTTTTCCGGACTTTTGTGGATTACTTACGAAAAAGGAATACTCTAGTCATACATGGCTAGAAGATTTCTCCTCTCATTGTTTTATACTTTTTCGGGGGAGGGGACTAATTGTACAAAAAAGGACTTTTGGAGCCTCTCTTTAGGGTTTTTAGGCTCTCAAAACATGAAAACACCAAGCGAGCATTCACCTACTCGGGCTCGATGTGAAATCCACAAGAGGGTATATAGAGGATTGTTTAAGTTTTTCAAACTCTATAAACAGGAAAACACCGGCAAGCATTAACCTACTTGGGCTCGATATTAAAATCCACCAGTAGGTGTATGGAGTTATTGTTTAAGTTTTTCAGACTCCTTAAAATTGAAAACATCAGCGAGCAAGAACAGATCTCGGCTCGATATTAAAATCCAGAGATCAGTATTATAGAGTATTCTTCTATCTCTTCTTCGAACTCTGTAAACAATGAAGAAGGTCCTGAGTCTTTCTCCCATGGGCTCGTTAAACTATTTACATGGTTGGACCTATTGAGTTTTCTTTTCTTCTTGGACTCATTAAAACAACAAGAAGGATATTGTTTTATCAAAAAGAATAAGGGATAAGAAGGGTATATCGCATCTTTTTCAGTTTCAAAGGCAGTTCAGTCAGTCATATCCTTGAACACAACACCTACTTTAGTCTTTCATGTCAGTTGAGTTTTAGTTGTTTACCTTAGGGTGAACCTGATCTCCTATTTTTTGCTCCCCCAGTTGGTTATTCTTCCAACCATATGGAGGGTCTGTTATGTCTCCTACATTGCAGACTTATATCATTTTCCGCCTTTATGTTGAAATCTGCCTAAGTCATTTTGTGTCATGCTCACTATTCAAGGATACAGCCTATGTTGGCCATTCTATAGTTTACCTTGACTTCATGTGTCGGCCATCCTGGTGTCAGTTTGCTTCATCTTGTTACTTGTTCTACTCCATATCAGCTCATACCTGTGAGTGTTCCTCATGTTGGATGATGGAGGATGCATTAATGCCTCCCTTCCAACGGACTTCTTCCCATCGACTTCATCTCATTATGCTCTCGGAACGAATTTTAGAGTTTCGGTTAGTACCTTGGGGATTGCAGTCATCAGTGGCAGTTTCCCTCGCTGTTGAATAATGGGAATACATCAATGTCTCTTATTCGATAGGTTCCTCAAGTGTTCGACTTCAAGTCCACTTATTCACACTTGTTTGGATCATACTAGGTACCTTGGACCCCATTATCATTATCGATGGAAGTCCTCGCATTTGTTAACGGTATACATCAATGACCAGTAATCAAACGATACCCCCCATGTTCGACTTCAGCTAATTTATTCGCATGGATAGGGTTTGTACCTTGTTGTTTTGGATGAAGACCTTGGGACTCTGATAGCATCACCATATTTATGTTATCGCCCAAGCTGCGCAAGACTGAGCCTCACTCATTTTGGATCTTCATGAGACATAGATCCAGTTTGTTGTTATGGCTATGATCTCTCATTTTGACATGGATCCACGCTTGTATTTCAGTGGCCATGCTCTATATATACATCTCCTAGTTATGTATCGGATATCATGTTACACATCTATATGATGTCAAGATTGTAATTGCTCGTTGACCTTGATCGTTCTTTTAGGTGTTTTTTGTGACTTGGTTCTGCGGTTTCTTGCTCCTCCTCTGACGTGGAATTATAATGTATTTCGGCCATCATTTCCCTCTAACCTCGCACATTAGGGGGCATATTTTATAGGTCAAATCTACACTTCTCCGTCCCGTGATCACCTTGCCTTATAGATCACACAAAAGGACACAAAGGATTGAAGAGCTAGATTGCCTTGGATGATTTGCTGCTAGAAGTACACTCCTCACCTAAAAAGATTGCAGTTTTTCTTGATTTTTCCACATGTACGCCCCTCTCTGCATAGAAGACCAGTGTACACCTTGAGAAAATACCCTACTTTGCTCAAGGACAACCAGCGTACATCTCCCAAAAAGTTGTAAATGCTTGTTGTAAATCCCAAAAGTTGATTCCTGTACGCTACTCTTGTTTTATGAAACCCGCGTACATCTTAAGATGAAATAAAAAAATATATTAATTTGACAAATTGGGATTAGTTGAAGTTGGTTCTGCAACTTCCCCAACCTCCCAATTCAACCACCTCTCGATCTAAACTTCCTACCTTGTCCCATAAATACAAGGACGATCCATGAGAGGGGTTAGACTTAATAGTCATAAATGACCTAGAAAGAATGCTTTGAGTACTATTACACTGGAGGAATTCCCAAGTCAGAGTGAAGAGCAGGAGCCCAGGATCCGGTTGCAGAAACATCTCTACACGTCAGGTATATTGTACTGATTCATGTTTCTTTGACAATAAAAAGGTTGAAACACCCTTCCTGTCCCAAATTAGATATCTATTGGATTGCATGTCTATTTGGCTTAATTCTTGATTATAGTTTATGTTAAATTGCTTTATAATTTCATCATATGTTATATGTTCAAAATACGTTGAGGAAGGTATCTTTTGTATTGCAGGTTCGTCAAGCAAAAGAGCAAATAGGAGATCAAGCGAGAGACCAAGTGAAAGCTAGGACCAGCAGTCGAAAAGAGGTATTTCTCTCAATCTCGATCTCTTTCTTTTGCAGTAACCAAATGAAACATAATCAATGTGTTTACCTGTCAACCCCGCCCAGTTGGTAGTGTCCATCTCCTCACTATAGGGTTGAAATCCCGAACAACAACTACATCACAAAAGCATGCTAAAAGGTGAACTCTGTGCCTTTCAAACACATATATCATTAAGACACCAAGTAATTAACAAAGCATTGCACATTAATCAAATAAAGAGATTGCAAGACTATGTGGTTATTTTTAATAAATAGTTTATTATTATGGTGTATTTATGATTATTTTGAATGTATTGCAAACTATGGTATTTAATCTAGAATTAAATTTGTTTATTACAATGGTGGAGAAATTCCACTATCTATTGATATGGCAAGGGGTTGTGTTCTCACTACATCACAAAAGCATGCTAAAAGGTGAACTCCATGCCGTTCTAGCACATATATCATTAAGACACCAAGTAATTAACAAAGCATGCCAATAGGTGATGTAACAAAGCATAATTTCAAGCTCTAAGGTGAACTCCATGCCTTTCAAACACATATATCATCAAGACACCAAGTAATTAACAAAGCATGCCAATAGGTGATGTAACAAAGCATGATTTCAAGCTCTAGTTTCTATTTTTGCATTTTTTATAATCTTCCATTTAAAATGGTATAATCACTTTTAATCAATGGTACACTTTTGCTAATATTTGATTTGGAGTTATTCAATAACTTTTACTAATTATGAGTTATATATTGCACAAATATTTTAATTAATGATAAATTTGTTTATATATATATATAGTTATTAACGTTTATTGAAATCAATTTTAGTTTATCAAACTTTAAAAAGAAAAGAAGTCATTTCTTTTTTGAATTTTTTTTTTATGTTCAAAAAGTTCTAAGAAAAGCATTTTTAAATCACTATATGGTTATGATAAGTTAGAAGATAGGAAGGTTAGTATTGTGGAAAATGTTTTGAAATTGAGTTCTACGTGGTCGTAAGCAAGACATTCTATGAGAAAGTGGTTTTCATCTTCAACCGTCTTCATGTCACAAAGATGACATATTCTTTCATCCCACAACGTTTTAGGAATTTTTTCCAACACCATGTTTCACTATGAAGCTCATGAGAATTTGTTCTTATTTTAGCAATTTTAATTTTCTTCTTTATGTTAATTAAAATAGAGAGATACTTTTAAACTTATAGATTAGAGTTGATCACCTCCTTATAATATCTTAATTGTCTTATGATCTAACTCTTTATTGCACCACATCATTTCCTTAAATTTAGATGTAATAATACTTTTAATATTATCGATATTCTGCAGAGTGGTCTCTTCCTTGACTCCCCAACGGTTTAACCAAGAATTGACATATTTTTGCCAACCTCGCTTAAGTCGCGGGTGGTTTTGGCTAGAGTATGCAGCAATCTTAGGAAGCATTTTGTCTCTCATGTTGCTTATCTTGTTCTTGTACATTAGGTACCTAGTCATAGCCATGCTCTGAATCGGGGAGAGACTCACTTCTATGAGGAAGATATATAGGGTGTATTGCCTTTAATTTTGAAATTGTATGTTATAAAGCACTTTTGGATTTGCTCTATCCTTCTCCAAGATTCTCTAGAGGTGTTGCAACCCCAAACTTCATAGCCATATAAGATAACATGAGTGATGAGAGTCTCAAAGAGAAATATTTTGTATCCCAGAACCAAAGGTCTGAAGTGCAGGATGTGTCAACTCCACATTCACCATGGTATTACACATCTCCATTACATTGGGTTGTAAAAATCATCTCTATGCAATAAGTTAATGAGTTATGAATGGAATAGATTTAGATTTAAAATAATGTGATTGAAGGTTGCTTGAATCTCAAAACACTTTTTTACTTTCTTTGTTCATATTGTTGGATTATTTTTCAATGTATATAGCTTTATTTATTAGGAAAATAGAATAATGTTGGGTTTTAATAAAAATCTCTTTAATTTTAAATAAAATTAAATAAAATATAGCTCACGTGGATAGAGCAATTGGTAATGAATAAATGAAATGAAATTTTGTAAATAAAAAATCATAAGTTCAATCCCATGTATACTAACTTATAAAAAAAATAGATAAATATAAATAAGGAAAAAATAATACTATAAAATAATAAAGATACAAACATGTACACTAATTGCATAAACAAAAATCAAATATAATATTTTTTATTATTATCAAATATTACTAAATAAAACAATATTTTTTATCTATATATTTTTATTTTTATTAAAAAATATTTATCATATATAATATATTTAAATTTTAATCACAATAATAAAATAAATAATCAATCAAATAATTACCACTAACACAAATGTACCAAAGATAAACCTTATGTGCATCTTATGCAATGTCTTCCTATAAGTACTCGCATCTTAATGTCTCTTCCGTGCCAATTTTTTCTCCAAGATTGTTTCCTTAATACGAGAGCAACATCTTTTTCTTATTAAATGCAATCGTATATTATCTTTTTCTTTGAAGATTATTTTGATATTATTAGTAAGTCATTTGAGATACGACATTTAGCCAAATGCAATATCTCATTGTTAATATATATTTTATTGAAAATATTAACTTAATATTATTTTGTTGTTTTTGAGACGAGATAACATTCAGTCATATGTACTATTTCGTTGTTAACACATATTTCATTAAAAATTATAATAAGCACTTATACAAGCTTGTCAAGGAGGTGTTATGGTAGGGAATCATAGATTTGCCCAAAGGTAAATCTATAGGAGTAGTATGGTTGGAACCACAGGTTTTATAAATTCATCACATTTTTAGATTTTTTTTGGAGATAGTCAGTCAAAAGTTTATAGTTGAGTAGCAGATCAGTTAATTGTATGCTCGACTAAGTGGTTGATTGATTGGTTAACCAAATGGTCTATAGGGAAACCAATTGGATTGTTGGTTCATCTAGAACAACCGACTAATTAATGGGATGTTGTGGTTTTTCGAGAAATCATAAGAACCAAAAACCCTTATTTGTGGATTAGATCTCTCTCAATTCAAGGAAGTTTGTTAGATCTCGAGATTATAAAGAACGACCATATGGGTTGTATTGACATCATGAAATGAAGAATTGGATTTGTTGATAATGCATTGTGATGTTCTGATCATAATGTGTTGTGCTTAAGTGTTGTAAACGGTGTCTTTCGACACCACCTCCCTCTATTCTTGGAATATCCTTTAATATCACTTTTGCTTTTTTATGTTATTGGTTTTGTTGTCCAAAGCGTTTCCCAACATGGTATCAGAGCTATTGGTTTTGACCTAGCATGTTGTCTTCAAATTGTATTGAGTTAGATCTAGGTTTGATGGAATTTGGGATGAAGATTTTCCACTGAAACCTTTGAACTTTGATTAGATTTGTATGATATCATAAGGATGACTTCCAAGACAGAACTTGTTGTTTTGAATGGCCATAACTATGCAATTAAGCGTTATACATGGAAACATTATAGAAGAGCAAGGGACTCTGGCAGTATATCAAGACTATTATTCCAGATCTGATAGATGACCAAGCTAATTTTTTCATCGACAGAAAGAAGGATGAGGTTATTGGGGTCATCATGACCTACATTTCAAGCGATATTCATTTTCATACAAGTGGGATCGACTATCCTCGTGCTGTCTAGAATAAGTTGAAGTCACTGTTCGATAAGGTTAATGAAATTCAAGTGATGCAGATAGAGAAAGAGTTGCTTTCTCTCTAGAATCCCATTCCTTTGAAAGAATTGAGGACTATTTGGCTCTTATCAAAGAGGTACAGTTGAAATTGGGTGAATGTGGGAAATTTTTTCCAAAGAAGGATGGACAGCTCATTGAACTGGTCCTAATGAATCTGAAGACACCTTATGTTGTGTTTTGCTCTCATTTCAAATTAGTTGGATGTTACGCAAGGAAGACAGTAAGGAATTTTCCTTTTATAATTTATGTGATTTATTGATCAAGGATCAACAAAAGCTACTTGATGAAGGGAAGCTTGGTAGCAAACACCAAGATCACTTTCTCAAAGGCAAGGTCAAGCAAAATTATAGAGAACGGGGTTGACCGAACACCTTGAATAAACGCCAAGAGTGTATTGACCAACCTACTAAAGGAAAGACTAACGAGTCAACATTGACCAAGAAGAATCGAAAGAAGAAAACCTGTCATCATTCTAGAAAGGTGGGACATGTGGAGAATACCTGCTGGAAGAAGGCAAAGGATTTGAAAGAAAAATTTAAGCAACTTGAAGAAGACGTGTTGGTTGTCTGCTAGATCAACCGACCTACAAATAATTTAATACTTTATGTCATCACTTCCCATGCATTACATTCCCACACCACTCAGAATGAGTAGATACTCAATTATGGTTGCACTCATGATATGGCTAAGGATGCTTCTCTATTATCTTCCTTAAGTGGAGCTCTAGAACATAAAATTTATGTTGTTGATGATTATGCCCTCACAATTGCTAAGAGAAGATATGTTGAATGTCCACATGGTAGAATCTCCAATATCTATCATGTGCCTAGTTTGAGCATGAACCTATTGTCAATTGCTCAACTCACACGGAGTGAAAATACTATTGAGTTTTGGTTAGATTGTTTTATCATAAAGGATTTAAGGCATGGGGGACATCTGTTGCTATAGGTTGTCTACATTTCAAAGACAGGCTATATAATTTGTGTGACTCTCTCAGGCATGATTCTAGATCGACTGCCCTCGTTTCTCAGACCAACGATCGAAATCGAATTTGGCATGAAAAACTCAGACATCTGAACTTTTGAAGTTTGAAGATGATGGTAACAAAGCATATGGTTACTAGTATCCTAAAGATGGTTCACTTGATGGAGTTTGTAGAGGATGTGTGTTTGGAAAGCATCATCATGTACCCTTTGATTCCGAGAATGCACGGTGAGCACAAGACCGATTAGAACTTGTTCACAGTGATCTTTGTTGCATGAACAAACCCTCATTAGCAGGTGCAAAGTATATTTTAACCTTTATTGATGGTTTTTTCTAGGTTTACATGGGTCTATTTCTTGAAGAGTAAGAGTCAAGTATTTGAAAGATTCAAGGAATTTAGGGCATTGTCTGAGAAGCAATGTGGTGAACCTATTAAATGTTTGAGATCAGACAATGGTTTGAAAATTACCTAGCACATAATGATATCTCTTAGAAGAGATCTGTCCCTCACACCCCTCAGCAGAATGGAGGGGCAAAGAGGAAGAATAGGACATCGGTAGAAATGGCTCGATGTCTACTGTAGGCCAAAGACCTTTTGACAAAATTTTGGGTAGAAGTTGTTTATTGCTCAAACTATCTCCTGAACCTTGTTTCAACTAAAGATGTCAGCAACATGACTCCAGTCAAGAAGTGGCAAGGAAGGAAACCTTGTAGCGAACACCTCAGAACCTTTGGATATGTTTCTTGGGAACATATCAGTGATATCTATAGGAATAAACTAGATGCAAAGAGTCATGCTTGCATCATGATGGGATATTCTAATGAATCAAAATCCTATCAATTGTTTGACCTTGTCAAACAACATATTATCTTGAGTACGAATGTGATCTTTGATGAGAATACTTCAGGTATTAAGTTATTGAACTCTTCCTTTGGCTTGTTGCATAGTAATCCTTTAGATATTCTTGAAGAATCTGGATCGATTGTACCTCCCTTTGAATTTTTGACCAGACAGTTGGCCTTTGATCCTGAGTGGAATAGTATTCGGTCTACATTGAATGAAGATGTCGACCTTCCTTCACAGTCTCTTGAAACCAATAGACATGGTTCATCGATGACTTGTTTACCTCGATGGGTTACTAAGACTGTTGAAGCTGTTTGTAACATACCCTTTAAGCTGGAAAAAACATTTTATGTTTAGAAACATTATGATAACTTTTATTGTAAATTTTGTATTGGACAGGTGTCCAAGGATGACTGTAATTTGCACAATATATTATTATTTAATAAATAAAATAGGAGACAAACACCTAAGAGGACTGTTGAAAGAGTGGTTACTGATCCACTAGGTGGAATGGAATATGGGGTAGAAGGAAATGGACAAATGGCAGCATCATGATGCAACTAACTAGCTGTTGGTATGGGACAACTCCCTTGAAATGTGGTCATAGTGCCCTGAAAGATGGGACTGGAGCTTGAGGCTCATTTATTCTAAACTGACCACTAAAAGACCTAGGCAGTCTATATAATAGCCATCAAATTATGAACTGAAGTTCATCACTTTTCCTGACGAGGAAATTTACCTTGGGGTTTTGCTGTGTTTGCACCCAAGAGATTTGATGAGGGAATATGCTGTTGTTGATCATGTTGTGAGTCTTCCAAACTCTTGATGAGTTCAGGAGTTTGATGCTGAGTGGAGAAGGCATTTTTCAGGAGGTTGATACCGAGTGGAGAAGGTATTTTTGAGTGCCTTGATTCTACACAGATTCCACCCACTTACTGGATCAGTAATCATGCTTGGGGGTTCATTAGAAGTCAGTAGTTGAGCTGTTTCTTCTGGAGCAGATTAGGAGGAATAGGCCTCGTTGGGTGTTTGTCAGCCCTATCATCAGTTACAGGTTCTAATGTCTTATCTATTTTATTTTTAAGTTCTGTTACCTATTCTTGTATATTATAGTTCTGTTATTTGTTCTAAACTTGCACTATTCATTTTATAAGTTTAGTTCAGCTGTACTATTTAATGTTATAATTCTGTATAAATTGAAATGATTGAATAAAATAGTTTCTGTATTTTTCCCCATGCAAAAAGAAACAACATCGTACTCCAGTACATAAATAGATTAAGATAGATGAGTATGATAGGAAAATAGCCAAGAGATTGAGAAGACGAAAATGTTGTATTATTTTTCTAAGTTACTGTTTACAATTGAAATATATCTATGTTTATGTGTAACAGTGTTTTCTTTTCCCTAATTATTTATGCACCGAGGTTTATTTCTAGATATCTATAGTAATTATTACCTACATTTATAATTATAAGATTCTTTAGAAGTAAATAAGTTTCTTTCCTGAAATTCATAGGAAGTAATTTCTAATCTCTTACAGTATAAAATAAATCCAAACATATAGTATTGGACAGCAACTCTTGTTAGGAACGATGCATAGAAATAAGTTATTTAAGTACAAAATCATCTATTCAAACATTGTACACACATACTGTATTATTTCTTATATTTAGAAAACATATCGTCGAACTTTCAATACTTAACCAAATTCCTGTACTCATCTGGTTTTATGATTTATTCTAAGTTGTGGAAATTTTTACATTTTAAATAGAACCAAGTTACGACTCCAAACATCACATGGTAAAATCTAGTTAGCATTATCAATTTCATTACAGGTTACAAACTTAGTTACCATCAAACCCTTTTGCTATTTTCATAAATCGATACAGTTACCATTTTTTAAACCATCTTATGCTTTAAGACAAACCGAAGATTATTTCTATGAAAACCCAAGATCACACAGTAACTACGGTTACAGATCTAACAGTCATGTTTTAGTTTCATCTTCAAATTTCAGTTAACACAAAGTATGTGGTATTTTTCCAAAAACCAAACAGCAACATCAGACTACACCTATCAATGCTTGATAAACTATATGACATATGTCTTGAAGATCAACATAGATTATTACTTTCCATAACTCGATAGGGTTGAAAACTCGTCATCTTAACATTGATCCAATTTAAGACATACGTTTCCTTGCAACCCTAATCCTAACACTTGAGCATATAGGATGACATGGCCAAGAACTTCCATCAATCGACGAAGCCACAGTTTACGATTTGTAGGTCAAAACCCAAACATTAAAACCAAAAGCCTAATGCATCTGAGAAATTGTGAAACGAACTTGACAGAGTACGAAACTCATAGATAGAAAATACATTTCACATTCAAATGGCTTTTTCCTGTGGGTTGAGGTATTATCCTCCCCATTCTCTTTTAAAAACGAAGTTTACAACTCGCTGAGTTTGAAGAAAACAAATACACAGAACAATATTCAGAACGGCCATCTTCCTCATCTACACAGAGATTCAAGGAAACCTCCGAGGCTTACCAGTCGGAGAAACCGTGACCATGCCTTAAAAACTTTCAAACTAGAGAAGCTTCGAACCCTTGTGTCTGTAAACAACAACAATAATGATTGTGGTCAAAACATTTATTCATTTAAAAGAAAAACGAATACTCAACATTAGTAAACAAACCCCTACTGCATTAAATTTCAAATATGAAAACTACAGGAGGAGTTTTCGAACACATTACCTTCAATTCAGTTGGTCGACAGCAGCAACAATCACCAGACAGGTGTAACAGAAATGGCTATTATTCATGCTATCAAATGTCGAGGCATGATGAAACCCCACACAAGTCACCAACTTCCAACTAAACTAAACAATGTCGAGACCTGGAACAACCATGGCTAATGGTTGATTTCTCATTTAAATCAATCTTTCAATTTCAAAACCCTCAACAGGTTGGCGATCGAAAAACATATCAAAGACAAGCACTAAACTGCCAACCATAGCATCTATCATTGTACAAATAACTGAGTAGTTCGGCTCCTAAATCTTCATAAGTCACGGGTTCAAAACCCTGGCCTCACAACTCAAAACGCATAACAGAAAGACCTAAAAAACCTCGGCTTGTCGACCAGTTGCAGAGACAAAACCCACCTTTTCCAAAACTCACAATAAACACAATGATCGAAACAAGGTAGGGTTTAACCCATATCATTCATTACACTACCAAGATCAATGGTGGAGATCACTGAGAGACTTACGAAGTATCAATCACTTTCTACCTCATTAAATGTGCTATTATTACAAAAGCCACGAAGGAGCCAGTTCACCAACCATTCGAACTACTATGGTTACACATCATCCCAAGAAGGGTTAATACCACCAGTTTTGGCACGTGAACAAACCAGCTATCCATCTACGATGGAATCCCACTATCCATGGTAGTTGTCAACATTAAATGCATTTGGCAGCATTAATGATTTCCAATCTGTGACATTACATTGACATTTCAATGTTTAAAACATATCATATTGCATATGGTAAAGTCGATTTATATCACCCTGTCAAGACATTAAGTTAGCAAATATATGCGCTAAGGTTTGCATATATGTACATATCACATTGTTTGCATATATATTTCCTATAATCACATTTGATCAAATAGTATCACTTATTTTCATATAAATCACAATTGCATAGTATTATATTGTGCACATAGCGTCACACAATTGCCTAAGTATCATATAGGGGCATCATAGTGCACACAAAATACATACCATATGGGTTATGTAATTCATAGTTAAGTTTTGATAATATCTCCTTAAGCCTCGCATTATAGGTCATATAAATAAATCAAAGAAACATACATTCTATTGTATGGTGATGCACTCAACTAAACGGTGTAATGAAAGTCATAATGACGAATTCAATCACTATCACCATTGTAGAATATATTCCCTAGGAATAATGTTAAACGACATTACATATAACTTCTACAGTTTGCCATGAAGAAAGATAGATAGTTATAAACAGTTCATTTTGAAATCAAATGGAAATTAATCATAACCCTGAGTATAAGAGCTGAGATACGTTCACTATAAACCTTCTTATAATTTAATTGCAAGTTTACAGTTCACAAAGATTCTCACCGGAAGAATGTCTACAGTTCTATCTCTTCAAATTATTGACAAAAGAGATTCACAATAAAACTGTCATTTACTTGTCGAAACCTCAAACCCTTACCTATAAACTATCACAAGTACAACATCACATGCTTTAGCACGTATGCTAAGTAAGCCTCGGGGCGTCCGAAGAACTTTCATCAATCAAACAAAAGTACATTAGTCAAAGATAACTGATTCATAAAACATAATACCAATAGTAGAAGATGCAGTAGTATGGATATCATCAAGACACAAACATAATCCTGTTAGTCGCAAATTCTTTACGATAAGCTAGCATGGTATTTATTACAGCAGGATAACTTTTGATGCCTGGTTCTATTCCGCATATATTAAATAGCATTAATTGTCACGTAGAAAAAGTTTTAGATTTTTGTGATTTTTCTAGGATGTTACACTGTTGGACTTGATATTGGTGACACCAGTATTGGTCAGCAAACCTGTTGTCAAAAACAACATGTCAACATGGCCTTGATGGCTCATGTTCTTGAAACCTGGGATCTTGACACCTATGTTGATGCTCAAGGATAACTGAATGAGAGAATCCCATATATGATGAAATTGAATCTTTACTGAAAAACCAGACTTGGTATTTAGTTCCCCAACCACATGGAAAGGATGTTGTGAAGCATTGATGGGTCTTCAAGACCAACTTTACCTCAGAACTTGGCGGTGTTGAACTTCACAAGGATCGTTTGGTATCCAAGTGATTCTTTCAACAAGAAGGAATCGATTACACTTGAGCCTTTGCCTTTTTTGCAAAGATGAACTTGATTCGACTGATTCTTTCACTTGCTCCTCAGTTTGGATGGAAACTTCATCAAATGGATGTGAAAGTGCTTTTCTGCATGGATATTTTTATGAAGAAACATATATGGAGAAACCTCCTGGTTTTGTGACGGATTCTAGTCTTGTTTGTTGGATGAAGAAATCCTTGTTTCTTGGTATGAGAAAAGATTAATCATCTTTTCATCAATCTTAGATTAAAACATTGTGAACCTGATCATAATATTTATGTCTTACATGATCATGGTGATTCTTTGATTGTTGCATCATATGTTGATGATTTTGAGTCATAACTAGAACCAATATTGACTTAATTTTGAGATTGAAGAAACAATTTGTAGATACATTTGAAATGACTTCCCTTGGTCTCTTGTATTTCTTTCTAAGCACTCAAGTACTTCTAATAATGATGGTATCTCTCTTTCAAAACCCAAATATGCTTCGTATATTTTGAAACAATTCAAAATGGTTGACTATAAGTATTGTGCTACACCTTTTCATCGTGGCATCAAATTGTCTAAGGACTGTGACTCTCCCTGGGTCGACGCCACTCTTTATCAATAATTGGATGGTTGTCTAATTTACTTGACTCTTAGTCAGCTTGACATATCCTTTTCCATTAGCGTGGTTTCTATATTAATGTAGGATCCTAGAGAAAGCCACTAGAAAGATGAAACCAAATTGTTAGATACATTATTGGTACTTATCAATTTGGTATAAAGTATTGTCGCAGTACAGATCCTCTAGTTGGTTTTACTGATTTTGACTAGATCGATGACATTGACGACATTAATTCCACTTCTAGCTATGTCTTTTGACTTAGTTTTGGACCCTTGTTCTGGTCGCGTAAGATACAGAAAGTAGCCTCTCTTTCGAATACAAAAGCAGAATATCATGGAGATGTCAATGCAGGTACATAGGCAATTTGTATCCATCGACTTTTGGAAGAGCTTGGTTTTCCTATTCATGCCTCAATTGATATTTATTATGACAATTGGAGTGAAATTCAGGTCACGGATAATCCTACTACACACAACAAAATGAAACATGCTGTACTTCATGTCCACTACTTGAGACAATTGATATAAGACAATGTTATTACTCTTGTTTATTGCAAGACACAAGATTAGGTTGTTGATATGTTTATGAAGCCTTTACCAGAAGCTAAGTTTGTTAAACTTCAAGCTATGTTTGGGATTTAGGTAGCTACAATTATGGGGAGGTGTTCAAAGAACATAATTTCACCTCCTGGACCTCTAGAGTGTTGTGTTGATGGGGGAGTGCTGGAACCAAAGTTTATGTAGATTCATTACACCTATAGATCTTTTGGAGATAGTTAGTCGACTAGCAAAGAAAATGACTGTATGTTCAATTGAGTGTTCGATTGAGTAGTTGCCCAAATGGTTGATGAGGCAGTCGATTGGATGGTTGAATTGACTAGAACAACCAAATAATCAATGAGACACTACATTCTTTCAAGAAACTGTTAGAACCGATGACCCTTATTTGTGGACCAAATCTCCCTCAATTCAAGGAAGTTTGTTATATTTGGAGACTATAAAAGAACAACCCTATGGGTTGTATCACAGTTGTATTGACATCCTGAAATAAAGAATTGGATTTGCTGATAAAGCATTGTCATGTTCTAATCATAATGCAATGTGCTTAAGTGTTGTAAATGGAGTTTTTTTGTGTTCAGTGTTTTTCCATTTAGGGGAGTATTGATCATTAAAAAAGCCATGTATCGATCTTGTTTTAGACTAAGACATCCTATAGTTTGAAATAATATTGTTTTCTTAACTAAAATTAAAATGATACTCCTAACCTGGAATAACGAAGGCTAATCCTTGAATTCAAATATGGAGTCAACAATAATGTGGCAAAGGGGAGTTTCCATTCATAAATTGGTCATGGTGGTTTTCTCTATTTGTTATGTGTCCACCATGGTCTTTTTTTTCTACTCTTTCTTTCTTTGTGAGTGTAGTTCTTCGTTTTTTTTGGCTCCTCACTTTTGGCCTTAAACTATATATAACTTTGATTAGGTTTTCACATTTCTTATCAAGTTGATATAGTTTGTTAAGTATTTTAATGTAACGAGTATCTTTAACTTTTATAGTCATAACAATGAAAGTGTTCATGTGCCAATACTTATTATCTTTAGGAATTTAGTACCTCTATTTTATCTTGAAAATATTGTATTAGATACCTAATGAATTATCTCCTTATCTACTTTGTCTATAGATGTTAGGCCCCTACTCTCTCTTACCATGTTCTCAATTTCTTCCACTTATTGCTTGAACTCTATAGAAAACCTACTATTATAGGTTTCTACTAGTGTAATTGTAGATATTTGAGACATATTCTTTAAAGGTTTCAAACTAGAAATTAAGGTGTCCATACATTTTTTAGGCATCCATTACTTAATCCTTAAATAGATTCCCCTTAAATCACAACTCCTTATTTCTTTCCATCCCTTCCAAACATAAAATCCACGGACCAAAATCTAGAGTCCACATCATAGAACATTGCATAGAAATCGAAAACACAAGACCCAAAGTAATCCCTAAATTTCTCGGGAGAATAATAAACATGTAGATAAGGAGTTGTGAAATCAAATACCAATACTTATGTTGAGTTGATGCAGACCACCTCCACCATTGAATTCCCATTCATTAATTGCAACCCTTCATAAATGTCTCCATAATAGATCTCCTCTCCACCATTATGAACTAGGTTAAAGCTTACATAATGATAAGATGTTGTGAATCAATGCTTGAGAAAAAAAGCCTAGCTATGATGGTTAATGATCTCATTTGCCTCATAACCTATCTTCTCCCATGCTTACCCAAGAAAAACATCGCATCTAGTTGCCTATACTGACCCGCCACTTTATTCTTTTCTATCCTCTTTAACACCCCCATTTGGGAGTATTCTAAGTGTACATTTATTAAAAGCATAATTGCAATTTTAATGACAAATGTATATCATTTGGGAGTATTCTAAGTGTACATTTATTAAAAGCATAATTGCAATTTTAATGACATATGTATATTAGTTTATTTACTTTATAATAATGAATAAAAAAGCAAAACATTAATTTTTTCATTTTCACATTAATTTTTCTTATTTTATAAATATTATATATTTGATAGATAGGTTAAAACATGTTGTTTAATACACATGGAAACACGGATCTTTCTCACTGTATTATAAACATTTAATGACGAGGATGATGCTTATCATCCATTGAGATTATTTTTGGGTCAATGGATAAATGGATAAATATAAAAAATGATATAAACTAAATAATTAACTTGTTTTAACATTTGTTTTTATGATTGAAAAGACATTTTCTTTTTTAAATTTTGTTGGTTTTGCTGAGTTAATAAGTTACATAAATCAATAGTGTTATAATTATTTTGAAATAAGGATTTAATGAGCATATGCAAGACATATTAGGAGAGTGTTTTTCATACTCCACCTTGTCAATATCATAAACATGACAAATTCTTTCATCTCACGAAATTTTTGGATTTTTGTCCGATAATGACTTAGTTTATTATGAAGCTCATGAGAGTTCACTCTTAGTTTAACAATGTTGATTTTCTCCTTTAAGTCAGATATAACATAAATATATTTTCGATCTTCTTAATTAGGGTTAAAGATCTCCTTATAATACATTAATTTTCTCCTATTCTCTATTTGTTCATTGCGCCACAATTTCCTTCTAAATTTAGAGGTGTTAGTATTTAAATCGCATCCATAATCTACAAAGTGGTTTAATCCTCTTCTATTCTCCAATGCTTTAGCTAAGAATCAACATATTTATGCCACCCTCTCTTAAGTCACAAGTGACTTAGACTATAATTTAACACAATGTTGGGAAGTCTCTTGCTTTTCATGTTAGTTATCGTGTACTTGTATATTAGTTGCCTAATCATATCCATACTCTCAATGGGTGGAACACCATATTCTAAGAAGATGATGGGATAGAATTTTAATTTTAAGATTATAAATTATAAAACACTTACGAATTTGCTCCATTTTCCTCCAAGATTCTCAATAAATTATTTATAGTGGTTCTCAAGATCAAAATAGGATTTCCATCCTCCATTAACATTTTCTCAATGCTATAGTTCCAGTTAAGTTTGCGATGAAGGATAAATACAAGATACTTGTATGAAATAACTTCTTGTAAGTTGTTATTGGCACACATAAATGTAGTGTGAGTGATCTTCTTGGATTAAAATATCATGACCTTTATCTTATCTATATTTATTGGCGTACTAGTGCTAGAACATAACTCTTTGATAATTTTTTAACTACTTGTGGTCAAGGTCACATGGATACCCCACTAGAAGAAAAATATCATTAACATAAATAAGAAGGATGATGACTATTCCAACTAAAGCATAGCCTGGTTCTTCCAATCATGCCTCTAATTTGTCAATATAAATGCCAAAAAGGGTAGGGGAGAAGGGACAACCTTGCTTAACCCATATATTACAATTAATTTCATTCAACCAACTCTCATTATTCATGAACTAAGCAATAAATTTCTCATGCGCCTTTATTGCAACAACTCTCAACTCAAAAGGAACCATTAACCCTTTTAATCTATTCCAAAGTTTACTATTTTAAGGCATCATATCAAAATATTTCATAAAGTCAACAAGAAACAAAGGAGAATGATTTTATTTTTTCAATATTCCTCTATGATAATCCTAAGAGTAAGTAAGTGGTCCACATTTGAATGATAGCTTCTAAAACCAGGTTGGGATTTAGCCATTTTCCCTTAACTTGCTAACCATATGCTAATATTCTTTTACAAAATAAGTATATATAACTTGGCTAAAAGAGGACTAATCATAATGGTCCTCTAATTTGAGGCGTTATTTTTGTCACTGCTTTTAAAGAGGGAAAATGGAGCTTTAAGTCCATGGTTAAGGGAAACTGTACTTGACTGTCATATTAAAAAAATCATATGAATGTGAGGTATAAGAATATTGTCTCCCATTTTTAGGATTTCTATTTGATAACCTTTCATGTCCTTAGCTTTCCCTTTTGCTAGACATTTAACCCCAAACTCGATATCCTCCAAATTGAAGACCTCTTTCTTTGTAATAAGGGTTTGAATGCTTTTTGAAATATTAGGGGACTCATAAATCATTTTAAGGTACATATTCCAATCCCTCCTATAAATCATATTATTTTATTTAGTTTTTCGAGTTAGAATTTGCCTCCAAAATTTCTCAGGATCAAATTTAGAAAGGTGTAAAAGATTAATCTTTCTTAGGATCAAATTTAGAAAGGTGTAAAAGATTAATCTTTTGGTTTTTGTTCATATAGCCTCTTTTTTATCTTTTAATTAACAATATGTAACTATTTATCTTGTTAGGGACTCATCAGATGATTCTTAATGGATTTTCTAGCAATCTTGTAGTCTTTGTCATGTCAAGGGTTGGCCATTTGATTTTCCTTTTTACACAAAGTTTCTAAATAGAACTTGTTCATACAAGTTGAGAGCATTTTTATAAAGTTATGATAGAGGTCCTCAATATTGGTGTCACTTATCATAGATTTAATTTAATTTCTAAATGCTTAAAAAAAAATTGGCTTTACTTTTGTCAAAGTTCAAGTGATTTTCACTCTTAGGATTTTTTTCAATGAGATCTCTATGCACCATAATGTTTAGAGTTAAGATTAAGGGTCCAAGATTTTCATTAGTCTCATGATAATTTGGTTGTATACGGGGATATTAAATATAACATAATTTATTACACTTTTTGCAAGCCCATGAATACAAGTCGTTGGATCAGATTTTGGCTACTTTCTTAAATCATTGTATATTATTAGGTCCTAACAACTACAAAGCTTGATTAATTCCTTACCAAATAGATTTTCACCTAAATCTTTAGAGCTTCTTTTGTACATGAAATCTAGTTCCAAGTCATCATCTAACCATAAAGTGATAGGGTTAGAAATGTTTCTTATAATTGAAAAGCTTGATTTTAAAGTTGGTAATGTTGCTTATAATTAAAAAAAATGATTTTAAAGTTGGAAATGTTTTTTTTAGACAAGAACAGTTATAGATTAGATTAGAAAAGCAGTGGACAAACCATTGAAGCGTTGCAAATATATGGTTTATAGAAGTACCAGAGATGACTATACCAACAGTTCCCAAAACGACCATGTCCAAACAACTACTGAAAAATTACAGAGATATAAAGTAGAAGAAAATAACAGCCTAACTAGTAGGATAAGCATTCTAAATTCCCGATTGTGTTGATGTAGACTCATTGATCTTGTATCCATAATGTTGCTTCTCTTTTTCTTGCACAGTTTTCCAGTCCAAGGAGAGCTTCCCAAATTGAATGATATATTCATCCACCAATTTGAATCGGCGACCAACTTCCTCATCTATCGGATTGATAAGCCTGGATAGTTCCTTACTTTTCTGCTTGAGCCACCGCACTTCTATCTCCAATCTCCGATTCTTCAAGTCTCTTTCCAGCCCCACACCTCCTCCCGCTCATCCTTCTCGCAACTTAATGAAACGTGTTAACATTAGGCACTAGTTTCGTGGGTCTCCAGGATAATGAGCCATCTGTGCATGGGCCTTTATAATGAGCCAACTGTCCCCTTATTGCTGACAACTCAACACGCTAATCATTCCTCATTTCCAGCAAATCGATTTCCTTCCACTTGCCATTCGGGGTTCAAGAAGATGCGCAGGACCTCGCTGGTTAGGGAGGAAGAGCTGGACAATAGTGGTGATTGACATAGAGATCATTAGTGTTTAGTGCAATCGCCTTATTTGTTGCTTGATCAACCTTGAAGTTCAACTCATAGAGAATATGAAAGTAATCAAGATGTCGAAATGATCTTGAGATGGATTGAATTCTGTTGAGCATTTTGAATAGGCTTAAGTTTTGACAATGGCTAGTTCCATTCATAGCCTGGATTATTAAGCTAGAATCTCCTAGCACAATAGCTTCATCAACTCCCATAGCTTCCTATTTCTTAAGTCCTTTCCAGAGTCCATAAGCTTCGGCCATGTTGTTTGTGTCAATTCCTATATTCCAATAGTATTCTTACTTAATATTTTCCTCAGGGAGAATGATGACCCATCCCCCTCCTGCCACCCTAGGATTCCATTTCGAAGTGCCATCAAAGAAGAGTTTGAAGAGTTTCCTCTCCTTCATCCAAATTTCAAACTAAGTATGATCCATTCTTATTTCCCAAACTTCAAGCAATATTCTAGCCATAGCCGTGTCTAGATCAGAAATATTTGAAGGAATGCAACCAGTTTGATTCTTTAGGTGAAAGGTCAGCCTTATTCTTAGGCAGCAAAGATGCTCTAAGAGTTTCTCCCAGAAGAGCTTGAGTTTTAGAAGCAATTTGTTCTGGAGAATGGGCCTTATCTTTGAATATTCTTTGATTGTGCTCGATCCATATATGCCAAAAGATAAGCTTTGGGAGTATCAACCAGTAGGTTTTAAGGCCTGCTTTTTGGTCCAAAGTACCTTGATACATTCAGTCACAATTAGAAAAAGTATGGTGAATATTTCCTAGAAGATCTAAATTTCCAAACCAGGGACAGACCAATAGGTCCCAAACATTACGGGCAAAGGGACAGTTTAAAAACAGATGTTGAATGGATTCTTTACTTTCGTTACGAAGTGGGAAGCGAAACGGTCCAGCAAATCCTCTTCTTTCTAGATTCTCTCCAGTTAGAATGCTTCCATGCACTAGAGTCCAGATAAACATGTCAATTTTCGATAAGCTTTTAAAATTACACATTCTTTTCCAAATCAAAGGATTATTGGGAACATTTGGAAAAGCAGAGAAAAGATTGTAACCTTGAGCAAAGGTGTATTCCCCAGATGTGAATCCCCAACCACATTTATCTTTAGCTCCTCTAGCCAGTGGGGCTAATCCTGCTAGATAGGAAAGGAAAAGTCTCTTTTCTTCTTCGAGCTCTTCAAGGAAATCAGGTAGAGACCAACTGACCCAAAGATGGGGCAGAGCAGGTTCCCAACTAGAGATATCCCAAAGAGTGATTAAACCATGAGTGTATAACCATATTTTAAAATTTCAAATTGGAAGAGAGGAGAGGAGAGGCTTTCCCAAGACGGAGTCCTGCCAAAATATCACATTCTTACTATTTCCAGGAATCCAAAAAAGTTCTTTTTGAAACGGGGTAGGGTTTTCATGCAGAGGGAGCATATAGGGAAGCCCTGCCTAACCATAGGTTTAGAGTCCAGGAATCGTAACCTTGGTCCGGGAAAGTATTTTTGTCTGACCACCTGACTACTCCAAGAAGGATTCATTCCAATCAAATTCCAAAGAAGTTTTGCTCCCACAACCAAATTTTGGTATTTTAAATATCTAACTTGAAGACGTCCCTCCAACCAAGGCAATTTAATTTTCTTCCAGCTAATTAGAGCAAACTTTTGTCCACCATTGTTTTTCCCTCCTTGCTAAAGGAAGGATCGCATCAAACCTTCGATAATGACTAGATTTCTAGATGGAGACAACATAATGGAACATTTGTATAGAGGAAAGCTATTTAGAATAGACTTTATCAAAATCAACTTCCCTGCCAGATTTAGCCAAGCCGCTCCCCAGGAAAGGATTTTTTTATTGAAATTTTCAATCAGAGGATTCCATTCTGATGTTTTTGGCTTGCTTTTGAAGATTGGGACACCCAGATATTTAAAGTAGTCCCAATTGGTAACTCCCTCAATTCCTATTATTCGAGCAATATAAGACATCTCCCTTGGATTTAAATTCCAGCTATAAATCAAACTCTTCCTTAGATTTAATTTGCTGCCAAAGGCTTTGCAGAAGGAGTCCAGTTTAGACTTGAACCTTCTCTCTATGTGGTGGCTGGCACCTTCTAGCAAAATAGCATCATCTGTGAACTATGCGTGATTAATGTTTTTAGTTCTACGGGCCATTCTGATGCCAATTAAGTCTTGGCCCTTCTTGGCTTGCTCGAGTTGAAGACTAAGCACTGAAGCTTGGATTGCATAAAGCAAGGGAGAGAGAGGGAAACCTTTCCTAAGGCCTTGAGAGGCATGAAAGAAGGTTGCCTCTCTTCCATTGACGAGGGGGGATATCCAAGGGTCACTTATATAAGCTTTGACCCAACGAATGAAACTAAGATCAAATCCAAACCTTAGCATCACCTGTAAGAGAAAGGAGTGACAAACTCTATCAAAAGCATTAGCTAAATCTATTTTCACCACCATACCTGTTTCACGATTCTTTAGGCTGGAGTGGATTGCCTCTTGAACCAAAATGATATTGTCCCAAATTTTCCTGCCTTTGATGAAACCTCCTTGATTCTCTGGTATGATACGAGGCAAGATGCCTATTAATCTCTTAGCCATAAAAGTTTGGTGATTATTTTGTAGCCGATATTACATAATGAGATGGGTCGAAATCTGTTGAAAGAGACTGCATCTTTTTCTTTGGGTATTAGAGCTAGGAAAACTGAATTTGTGCTACCTCCAATTTTATCACACTCCTGTGATTTTAACACCATTTTAAGCAAATCCCTATGAACAATATCACAACAAACCTTAATGAATCTAGCGTTGAATCCATCTGGGCCTGATGCTTTATCTTCTTCCATGTCCTCCACAGCAAACTTTAGTTCTTCTAACGCGACCCTTTGAGTAAGAATCTTATTATCCTTTCTCTTTACCAACCTAGGAACTGTAAAATTAGTCACAGCAGATCTAATGAACAAGTAAATCAATCACAACAGATGAACATAGAAAATATGGTGCCAAACTGTGCAAAACATGCAGCAGTGCTCAATATCCCAATAAGGGTGAATAATTACAATACAATCTGACTATGTGAGTGAGAAATTCGAATTGACTAAGTAGGCCATTCGAATCACTGAATGGAGTAGCTTGACTCCAACTAGGAGTCCTCATCATCAATCGGTGGTGCTCATCAATGCACAAGAACCAGTCATCCAGGTTTCAATCTGAGTCTAACTGAGTGTAACAAGTGTAACTGAAGTGTGTAGCATTGATTAAGGGAAGGAGGCTCAGTGGGGGGCGCATGGGAGGCTAACTGAAGTCAGAACAAGTCATCTAGTCAATTTGGAGGTCCAATGGAAGTGGAACAGTCAGTCGGGAGTGAAACTAGCCTCAAATCAGGGAGAATCGGAGCTAATTGAATGTAACTGAAGTGGAACTACAGTGGTAGGTGAGAAAGTGCGCCTTTCTCTGGCAGTAGGTGAGAAGTGGGAACCTTTCAGACTAGGAGGGCTAAAGAACTGAAGTAAGTAGCTCCCAGGTGCTAGAAAGAGGTGGCTAAGGTGTTGGAGGCATCAACCTGGTGACTGGGATGCATGCAAAGTGCATGCAAACCCTAGAATTTGCATGCAAACCCTAATTGCATGCAAGATCCTGAAAAAGATGATGTGGATATCCGAACACCCCCCCTCAAGCTAGACTATGATGTGCAAAAAATAATGTGGGGCCCTGGTAACTAAGACCAAAGGTCACCCCAATACAATAATCCAAAAAATGCTGAAAATAAACTAAGTGAGGAAAGAGGGAAAACCCAGTGGGAAGAAATCCCCCCCTCAAGCTAAAGCATAATAATGGATCAATCTGTCTCCACCATGATGGAACTCACCCCCAACAGTGAACGGAGGTAAGAGAACTTCTTCTCAGTGAAGCTCTTGGTGAAGATGTCTTCAATTTGCTCATCAGTAGGGCAATATTGCAGAATGATGGTGTGGTCATGCACCAACTGTCGAATGTAATGCATATGAATCTCAATGTGTTTGGTCCTTTGTCGCTGAACTAGATCTGTGGAGATCTTGATAGCACTTTGATTGTCACAAAATAGGACAGTCGAAGTAGTGCCACCAAAACCAAACTCGGAAAGAATACCCTACAACCAAACTGCCTGAATGCAGGCATTGACTGCCCCTCGATACTCTGCCTCTGCTGAAGAAAGTGCAATGGTTGCTTGCTTTTTGCTGGACCAGCAAATAGCACCATGACCAATCATGAAAACATAACTGGAAGTGGACTTCCGATCAATGCTATCACCTGCCCAATATGAATCAGTAAAACCAATGAAATCAAGCTCAGAATCTGCAGCATAATGTATGCCAAATTGTCTCGTACCTTGCACATACTGCAAGATCCGCTTGGCTGCTCGCCAATGAAGCTCATGTGGCTGCTGCATATATCTTGACACGGCACTCACGGCATATGAAATATCAGGCCTTGAGTGTGTCAAATAAAGTAGTGAACCAATCAACTGTCGATACATATTGCAATCTGCAAGCGGTGTAGAATCTCCCTCCTCAAGACTGATTCCTGAGAGGAATGGGAATGGGGCTGCCTTACATTCAGCCATATTAAACTTCAATAACAGGTCGGAAGCATATTTTTTCTGAGATATAGTGATCCCATCAAAATTTTGAGCTATCTCCAAGCCCAAAAAATGACTCAGCAAGCCCAAATCGCTCATGTCAAAAGCTAGATTTAAGGCAGTTTTTAGCTTGTTTATTGAAGTAAGAGTGCTACCAGTAATGAGAAGATCATCAACATAAAGTACAATAACCAAAAAATTACCTTTAACTCGCTGAAGATACACATTCGGATCAGATTTGCATCTTTGGAAATTCTGAGAAAGAAGGAAGGAGTCCATCTTTGTGTACCAAGCTCTTGGGGCCTGTTTTAACCCGTACAAAGATTTCTTCAATCTGCAAACTAATGATGGATCTGATGTGTAGCCCTCTGGCTACTGCATATATACCTCTTCAGCAAGGTCTCCATGTAGAAATGCACTCTTCACATCCATGTGGTGCACTTCCCAGTGCTTGGATGCGGAAATAGCCAAAACAAGGCAGATGGAATCCATCTTTGCAACCGGTGCAAAAGTCTCAGTGTAGTCCACTCCTTGGACTTGGGAGAAACCTTTTGCCACCAACCTTGATTTGTATTTGCTGATAGAGCCATCAGCAGCAACTTTCGTGCGGTAGACCCATTTACACTTCACTAATTTTCTTCCAGGTGGAAGAGAAACTAGCTCCCATGTGTTGTTCTTTTGAAGAGAACTGTACTCTTCATCCATGGCACTTTGCCATCTCGGATCTCGGTGGGAAGAATAGTATGATGTGGGATCTGAACCATCCATCAAATAACAAATCTCAGGAAGTAATGGATCAGCAATAGAAAGTGCCATACCTTCTCTTTGAAAGTCTGCTCTTGTTCATCTCGGATCAACAGGATTTCCAAGGTTCGAACCAGCAGATTGGAGAGTGTTTTGGGCCCACTTTGGTAACTGAGGAGGATCATAATGGTCGGATTCCGAACCTGATATGTCATGATCATCATATGCTGCTGAAATATCAGAAATATCAGAACTCATACCTTCATTATCGCTGCACGGATCTTCTTCTGGTGAAGGCGGTGAATCGGCAGTCTCTTCCTCGACTAGTTGCAATTCTTGAAGCGGTTCTTCAAATTGCACACTGCGCTCTATGAATATCTTTTTAGATCTGATATCCATGAGTTTATATGCTTTTGATTCTTCCCCATACCCTATCAGTATGCACTCGATGCTTTGTGGATCCAAAGCTCGTCTCTTCTTGGGAGGAATTCTAGCCCATGCAGTAGAGCCAAAAACTCTCAAATTTGACACATCCGGTTTGTGACCAAAGAATGCTTCGAAAGGAGTCATACCTTTCACGGATGAATGTGGAACACGGTTTTGTATGTATGCAGCAACATTGATTGCTTCAGCCCAAATATTTGCAGCCAAACCTTTTGATTCAATCATGCATGTAGCCATCTCTTTCAGTGACCGGTTTTTCCTTTCCGCTACACCGTTCTGCTGGGGTGTGTAGGGAACTGTATGTTGGATCTGAATTCCGCTTTGGGTACAAAGTTGCAGCAACTCGGACTTAATATATTCTCCACCATTATCAGATCTAAGAGCTTTGATCTTGCTCTCAGTGGCGGTCTCAACAGAAACCTTAAAATCCTTGAATTTTCCAAGCACTTCTGACTTGTTTTTGAGAAAGAATACCCATGTAAAGCGGGAAAAATCATCAATAAATGTCAAAACATACCTTGAACCATTTAATGACATATGGGGCAGCGGACCACTGATATCATAATGGATCAACCCCAAAATAGTAGAAGCTCTGCTATCTTTGCCGCGGTCGAATCTGTGCTCAGGGTGCTTCCCAATGATGCAACCAATGCATATTCCCTTCGAGGAACGGAGTTGTGGAAGACCATATACCATGGATTTGTTTGATAATAGCAGCAAATACTTATAATTAAGATGTCCAAATATTTCATTCCAAATCCTACTAACCTCATTACCATGTGTGCGAAGAGCAGTGGGATTTGCAAGCGGAATAAAGTGTGAAAACTCATAGCATTTTGCAGTGTGGTTTGCCTTTCCGACTGCAACAAGTCTTCCACTTTTGATATCAGAAATTTCAACTGTATTAGGGCTGAATGTAACTTGCTTCGGTTCACCAGTGTGTGTCATTTGATACACAGAAAGAAGATTTGAAGCCAAGGAAGGCACATAGAGAACATTCTGAAAGCTTCCATGATCTACATGAATCGTACCTTTGCCCTTTGAAGAAATTTTTGAGTCATCTCCCAAATGGATGGGGATGGAGCTGTTTGGATCGAATGAAGAAAAAGAATCAATATTTGCAGCCATATGATTCGATGCACCCGAATCTATCAAGAGAGTAGTGGGCTTCGAAACAGTTGCCATGAGTGCTTGTCCTCTTTCATGATCATCATTCCTATCCTTCTTCCTTGCACCGTCAGGAAGGTTTATGTTGTTCTTTTCCAAAAGGAGGGCCATTTGATCTATAGTATTCTTCATACATGAACTTTCGGGATGAAAGCCACGATTACAATAAGTACATTTAGATTTTTGGTTACCTTCTTTTCCCTTTTGCTTGAACTTCGAACTGGATGGTGCATCCATTTGTTTGCCTTTCTCTCTTTGCTTGTGAGGCTCGAATTTGGGCTTCTCCTTCTTTTGCTTTCCTTTACCATTAGGGATCTTGGGTCCTTGAACATATAGGGGTGAATCTTTGGAGCTTATGGACCACATTTGAATCAACTTGTCATGCTCTTTTGTGACGGATTCAATGAAGGCATTCAGGGTAGGCATCTTCCAATTCGGGGTAGTTAGCCGACCGGAATTGAAAGTAGAGACAAATACTGAATAATCTTTACCAAGCTTGCTTAGAATGGAGAGGATCAATTGTTTATCCTCTTTGATAACTCCACTGTTCTTCAACTGCAAGTTCAAGTTCTTGAATTTTGTGAAGAATTCATTGATGGTCTCGAAATTCTCAGGACTAAGGGCAATCAATTCATTCTCTAATTGAAAAGCCCTAAGCTCATCCTGCTTGCCAAATAGTGTTTCAAGTTGCTCCCATATAGCTTTTGGATTCTTCAATCCGCTGAGATGGAAGTGAAGATCTTTGGAGATGGAGAGACAAAGAAGACCATAAGCTTCATCAAGCTTGTTGTAGTGTTTGGTTCTATCTGACAGATTGTTTGGCTCCAATTCAAGACCAAGAGTGACTCGGTAGTAACCTTTTGAACGTAATATGATCTCCATATCATCTTTCCAATCAAAATAATTGAATGGGGTGAGGATAGGCTTTGAAGAAGAGTATTCCATTGCTAGGAGCGAGTGCACACTGATGTAGAGGAGCTTGCATGCATAGTGTAGCGAATGCAATTGATGGAGACAATAAACCTGCAAATCACAATAAACCAAGAACAATGAGGTCGAACAATCCACCCTTTTAGAGTTGCATCACACCTGAGATTGGAGATCAAACAATGTTGAATGGGTCCAATGTATTAGATCCAGGAATTATGTGGAAACTCAAACTTCTGGAGTGGTATTGGAAGTATTTTCAAGCTTTGCATGCACAAGAGCGAATGCCCTTGAGATATTTCATGCCAAAACTTTTTGCAATTTTTGAGCAATTCACTCAAATCTTCTTGTAGAACCACCTGTAGAAAAGAGATCTTGTCCCTGCAATGGCTCTGATACCATGTAAAATTAGTCACAGCAGATCTAATGAACAAGTAAATCAATCACAACAGATGAACATAGAAAATATGGTGCAAAACTGTGCAAAACATGCAACAGTGCTCAATATCCCAATAAGGGTGAATAATTACAATACAATCTGACTATGTGAGTGAGCAATTCGAATTGACTAAGTAGGCCATTCGAATCACTGAATGGAGTAGCTTGACTCCAACTAGGAGTCCTCATCATCAATCGGTGGTGCTCATCAATGCACAAGAACCAGTCATCCAGGTGTCAATCTGAGTCTAACTGAGTGTAACAAGTGTAACTGAAGTGTGTAGCACTGATTAAGGGAAGGAGGCTCAGTGGTGGGCGCATGGGAGGCTAACTAAAGTCAGAACAAGTCATCTAGTCAATCTGGAGGTCCAACGGAAGTGAAACAGTCAGTCGGGAGTGAAACTAGCCTCAAATCAGGGAGAATTGGAGCTAACTGAATGTAACTGAAGTGGAACTGTAGTGGTAGGTGAGAAAGTGCGCCCTTCTCTGGCAGTAGGTGAGAAGTGGGTGCCTTTCAGACTAGGAGGGCTAAAGAACTGAAGTAAGTGGCTCCTAGGTGCTAGAAAGAGGTGGCTAAGGTGCTGGAGGCATCAACCTGGTGACTGGGATGCATGCAAAGTGCATGCAAACCCTAGAATTTGCATGCAAACCCTAATTGCATGCAAGATCCTGAAAAAAGATGATGTGGATATCCGAACAGGAACTAAATCCAGAAGATCAGGAGTTGGTGGATTAGTAACGGGATCTGTAATATAGATAAAACTGAAGTGACGAGATGCTTCCGCTTTTATTTTATCAAATTCTGTGACAACTTGGTCTTGAGAATGAATCTCTTATACTGTTTTATATTGCTCCCTTGCCTCTACTTGTTTATGAAAAAAGACAGTATTCCGGTCCCCGGCTTTAAGCCAGAGACTTCTTGATTTTTGTCTCTAGATCTCTTCATCTTTCCTACAAGCAGCATTTAAATATTGATGGAGAGTTACTCCTTTTTCTAAATCTTCTTTTGAAACCGGGGTTGCCTCCATCGACAGTTGACGAGGCTCTAATGCTAGCAGGGCTTTGGATTTACTTTTAGCAGGAGAAGCTACAGATTTTTCCTACAATTTGAGAGATCTTTTAACTCTTCTCAACTTTTCTTCCCAGACGTAGAAGGGTGAGCCCGAGATAGGACTTGACTAGGTTTCAGATATAAGTCCCATGAAATATTTGTGAGAGTCCCATAGAGGACTAAAGCGAAAAGGAATAGGACCTAGATTCTGGTCTTTTTTAATCTCTAGTAGGATTGGCTTATGATCTGAACCCCCAAAAGGCAGGATTTTAGAGGAGGGATTTAGTCCTAGCAGCAAAAAGAAATCTTGGATCATAAATCTATCAAGTTTGGCAGCTATATGCCCTGGACCCAACCTCCTATTGGTCCAGGTATACTTCCCCTCAGATGGGATGACATCAGAGAGGTCCCAATCTAATATAAGCTCGTCAACTAGCTCCCTTATAGGATCTCTGACCAAGGACCCTCCTCTTTTTTCAATTGATTTAGAATGAAATTTAGATCGCCGACTAGAATGACATTATCCAGCAAAGAATTACTCCTTACTTCCCTCAAGAGATTCCAACAATCGTTTTTTGAACAAAAAGGGCAGGAAGATATATATTAAAGAGATTTACCTGGGTGTTAGAGACTTTATGTAATAACTTAGTGAAAATCCAATGGATGCAATGCTTGGATTCAATCAACTCAAACTTCTAATCATCCCATAGCATTCCAATTCCTCCAGAGGCTCCCCTAGAACTAACAGCGAGTCCTCCTCCTTTTTTACAAAAATTTGCACTTAACTGGAGAAATGCTTCTTCATCCATCTTTGTTTCTTGGATCAATAAAATGTTTGGTTGGGATATTCGGATCAAATATGTCATAGAATCTACCTTAAATTTACTTCCCAGACCTCTATAGGTCCAGGAGAGATCCTTCATTGCTTACTCTTGGTAGAAGAAGGAATCCCTTTCTGGGATTGCCCTTGTTTATGTGTATTTCTGGTATTTCGAAGGAGTTTTTCCAAGGTTTGTTGGGAACCTTGAAGCTTGTCCTTATACGTGGCTTGCTCCCTTACTTATTTAGACGATTTCCTTCCTCTTGCTTTCTTCTTACGAGGTGTAACCATCTCAAATTCCCTTTCCTCTTCTTCCCCTTCATCAGAGTCAGTTTCCTCTTCTGTATTCTCCTAAAATCCTCCTTCCTTTAGCACTGCTGCTCCTGAATCTGAGTGAGTCAAAGGGACGACATATTTTTCTGGATCTTTGATTTCCTTAGTGTTAATTTCCCCTATAATAACCAGAGGTTCAAATCTATTCCCTTTGTCCTTCTGGAGTACAGGATTTTCTTCCGAAGAGGGTTTCCCCGACACATGCTTTTTTTTCTCTTTTCTTGGCGCTTTCCTGCCCTTTGGATTCGACTTGGTTTTCTTTACTGCTTGCCACCCTTCTTCCTTTTCATGTTGAGCTTCCTGTTTCTGAGGGCAGTTACGGAGAGAATTCCCATATTCATGACAACCTCTGCACTTGAATGACAGATGTTCGTAATCCAACTTTTGAAAATGATACCAGGTTCCAACTGTAATCTTGATAACCTCAGGTAAACCGACTTCAATATCTACCTCCACATAGATCCGAGCACATGCATACTAGTCTTTAAGACTTGCCATGTAAATAAATCTTCTCAAGGCATTTCCGATCGTTTTTAGCGATTCTGGATTCCAGCAATGCTTTGGCAGGCTTGGAATACTGACCCAGACTGGGATGTCTTTAGGAATATCTGTCGCAGGGTCAAAATCCGATGTCCATATGTTCAGATAGAGACCTTGTGGGCCCATGAAGTAAGGACCATTTCGAAAGATTAAGTCCCTATCTACCTTCGACTCAAATTCAAACAAAAAATAACCTCGACCCACTGAGTATGAAGCTACGTTTTGGGTGATCAGAGGCCTCCAATTCCTCTGAACCCAGCTCTCGATGGATTTCAGGGATGGCCAAAGGCCGGTGAACTTCCCTATCAGAGCACGATCTGCCAATGAAAGTGCAACCCGAATGGTATCCTCCGGCGGTAGGGAAACAACGGGCACATATTCAATGCGCTTGACAAACTTCGGGGGGGATCCATTGGTTGCATTCTTGCTCTACGAAGAAACTAAACGAGCAAAGGTGTCTACTTCGGAGGGGATCAATGAAGAGGGCGGCACCGATCCGCCCTCACCAGATGCCATTGGGGAACTATGAAACTGTCAAGTTGTCAGAGTGTTTTCCAATCACAAATGGATTTTAAAGTTGGAAATGTTGCTTATAATTAAAAAGCTTAATTATTTGTTGTTGTATCATTAAATTCCCATAGTAATAAAATATTACCTTCATTTCTTAGATACTAAAAAATGTGTTGAAATCACTGTAAAAATAATTTTAATCTAAATTATTTTCTTATAAATAATAAAATTGATGTGCAAAATAATTTTTATAGTATTAATATTGAAAACTCCGTTTATATATTGGTTGAAAGAGTATTTCTTATAATCTTAATATAATAATAAGGTTATACCTTATCAAGCAAGTTATATCTTCAATAAATACTAAAAAATTTCTTCTTCCAATATTGACTATATGATAAATCTTTCTATACTAGAAACAAAAACAAAATATTCTTCATATTCCTAAATTTTAACAAGCAAAAATGATATTTTAATCCATCAAAATAAAATACATATAACAAGTTAACATCAACATCCACTTTTAAACTTACACGGAGAAGGGATGCACTCCTTTAGAATTAAAAAACAAAACTGATGTAAATTGAAAAAAAAAAATTGAGAGTAATAAAATAATTGAGAATAATATGATAGATCATAAATGGAACTAATAAAATATATGATAGATGGAACTAATACTTAGTGTAGTAATCTTTGGAATTAAGAGCTCCTATATTATCTAATAAAATATAGTCATTAACACTAATAAATTATTATTTTTATTAGCAAACCCCAAACACGTTTTTAAGGGCGCCTAAACACTTTGTAAACTTAAACTTTATCAATGAAGCACACTTTTTTTCCCGTGAAAAAAGCATACTATTGATATTCAGAATTTGAATCATATAGTACATAATTAGGTCTAAATATAGCCAGATTGTCTCCAAGGCAAACCGATCAATGGGTGCCATTGATTATACAAAATTCAACAAAAAAGCCAGTATTCTAAATGTCAGATGCAGTATCTAAACAAAATCATATCAAGAAGTTTTAGAAACCATAATTTATCAACTGCTGATCCCAGAATTCTTCCCAAACCAAGATGTCCTCCTCGCCATCAAGTGTTAACTTTGATAAACTATCAGCCTAAGCATTATATTCCCTATAAACATGTTCCAAAGAAACCGAAGCAAGAAGCCCAAGTTCATCTTTGATGCACCTACACCAGCTGACCAAGTCCAGCACTTTTATGTCAAATTCTCCACGTGCCCATTTGATGGTCACACGAGAATCACCAAAGATCTTCGTCGAAACTAATCCAAAGATGTTTGCAACACTGACAACACACCACAAAGCCATGAGTTCTTCCTTCATATTCGTACCCCTACCACACTTTAGACGAAGGGAGAAGTGATGAGACTGATTCAAAATGATAACGCCACCAGCTCCACATTCACCAAAATTTGCAGCCCCATAAAAAAAAAAGAACATGCTACTTCATAGTGTAATGAAACTCCCCAATATTCCTAGGAACTGATATAGGTAACTCAGTTTGAAACTGAGAATAGAGAGCAAGGATACTATTGACAGCACCCTGGACATTTGGTACCTGATCTTCAAAAGTAGCCTTATTCCAAATGTACCAAATGGACCAGCATATGAATAATGGCAATGTATAGTGGAGTTTACCATTCCGCATCCACTCATGAAGACAAACATCCACAGATGGGCCACACCATTTATAGACAATACCATAAAGCTGATAGAACTTGTTCCAGAGCTCCACTGCAAATGAGCACTCAATAAAAAGATGAGTAACAGTCTCCTAATTTGACTTACATAAAATACAACAATTTGGCTCAATCCACCCAATGTTGGTCAAGTTATCCCAAGTCTTCAATCGATCAAATAATAAAAACCAAGTAAATCATTTCAGTTTCAAGGGTAAATGCCATTGCCAGAGCTTTCTATACCACCAGTTATTTAGATAAATACATCTTCTTCTAATAATGCAATCATAAGCAGATTTAGCAGTAATATGACCAGAGACTTCATTACCTTCCCACACCACCATATCGTCATCATCATTAAGCCGAATACCAGTAGCATTTAAACCCTGTACATAGCTATCCCATTCCGTTGTCAGCTCTGAAGGAAAATTTAAATCTCCAGCATTGAGCCAGCATCTTGAGTCCGCATTCTTAACAATAGAATTCAAAGTAATATGCCCGGACCTTCTCAAAAATGAAGTCAAAGTATTCGATAGTTGATAATGTCCTTTGATGCCAAGCACTGGATCAACACCGATCGCCACCTCAGATCCATTGCCAACTTTCCAGCAAAGATAATATGCGAACCAACAATAAACCTTCATAAAGCCTCTCCAAATGGGGGAGACTCCTCGAACCTTCTTCTTAGATAACCTTAACCAAAAAGATATCTTAGTGTTGATATATTTAAAGTATATAACCCGATACCAAAGAGATCCACCATAAATATCCCTCCACATACTTTTGAGCCTTAAAGCTTCACTAAAGGCAGACAAATCCTTTAGACCCCAACCACCAGAAGAAAAGGGAAGAGATAATCTCTCCCACCCTACCATGGACACGCTGGCTCGTTTCAAACCACCTGTCCATAGAAAGTTAAAAAGCAATCTCCTTAAAGAATTAATGACTGAGCAAGGAACAGGGAGCAACGCAAACCAATAGACTGGTGTCCCCAACAACACAGATTTTGCCAAAGTAAGCTTTCCACCAATGGAGAGTAACCTGTATATCCAATGAGAAATCTTGGCCTCAAAACACTTAATCAACCAATCCCAATATTTCACCAAATAACCATTAGGCTTTAGACGAAAGCACAAATATGTAAATCCATCCGACATCAAATTGCACTTATAAGGGAGAAAAGATAAGATGTCTGAGATTCTATCATCAGCCACCTGATTCTGAAATAGACAAGACTTTGATAAACTAACCTTCATGCCAGAGGCTTTACAAAACAGATAGATAATACCAGAGAGCGATCTCCACTCTTCAACAATCCCAATCCCAGCAATGAGCACATCGTCGACAAAAAGAACATGAGTCAAGAAAAGTTCTTTAGCGATTTTATACCCTTGAATTTTCCTTGTTCATGAGCTTGATTGATCAGCCGACTTAAACCATCTATCACCAAGAGAAAGAGAAGCGGAGACATCGAACAGCCTTGAAGAATACCTCTCGAACAACTGAATAATGATGTAGGAGCCCCATTCACCAATATAGCTATATTCATAGTATTAACACAGGCCATAATCCAGTTAATAGCTAATGCTGGCACCCCAATCTGAATCAAGAGAATCCTTAGAAAATCCCAGTTTACCCGGTCATATGCTTTCTCAAGGTCCATTTTCAACAGAATTGCACTCTGTTTCTTGCACTTAATAGAATGAAGGATTTCTTGAGTAATGCCAACAGCATCATGAATCTGTCTGTCTTCTAAAAACCCAAATTGTTCAGGAGTAATAAACTTTGAGAACACAGGCTTAAGACGACCTGCAATTAACTTAGAGACAATTTTATAAGCAAGATTACACAGGGCAATAGGTCTGAAATCTGCAAAAGTCTTTGGAGCATTCACTTTTGAGATGAGGGTTATAAAAGTCGAGTTCAAAGCACCAGAAAGATACCCTGAGTTCTTGTATATTCCACCATCCTGACAATATCATCACCCATGATATCCAAGAAATGTAGAAATAGTTCTACAGTCCAGCCATCAGGCCCTGGACTTTTCCCTTTTGCAAACAATTTAAGAGTTCTTTCCACTTCTTCAAATGTAACCTCCAAACATAGGATTGCAACATCTTCCCTGTCAAAATATCTAGGATAGAGTCTAGCCACTTTAAGTTGTGAGGACAAGTCACAAACATTATCATCTGAGTAGACCCGACTGAAATGTTTAAAGGCTTGTGACTGAAGCCCTTGAATACCAGAAACAACCGAGCCATCCTCGTCTTCCATTCTCCATATAGTATTATTATTTCTTCTAGCTGATGCGAAGGAATGAAAAAAATTTGTATTCTTGTCTCCTGATTTTACCCACAATGCCCTGCTCTTTAATCTCCATTCCTTCTCTTCTGTAACATATATTCTTTCTTTTTCAGCTTCTAATTTTTTCAGCAGCTCCAACTCAGGACCATCTAATGGCTTCATTGTATTAAGCATATACAAATTCTGTAATTGTGAATCCACATTCAACAAATCACATCTATCACTTTATTTCTTTTGATGAATCCATCGAGTTACTTCCCCCTTCAGAATATTTAGCTTATGGCACAGGAGATCAACAAGATTCAAATCAAAATCATAAGTGATCTTTGTCCAAACATCTCTGACCAAACAGTCAAAATCCGGATATGATAACCAAGAACAGTCAAATTTGAATAGATATTTTAAATCCAAGAACTTTTCCTCTAGCTGTAAAAATATAGGCCAGTGATCCGATAATTTGGACTCACCAATCCAGGAGCGATAACGACTGCATCTATCCAATAATGAAGAATTCACCAGGAATTTATCAAGACGTTTGTGGATACCTTCACACCCATCTCTTCCATTTGACCATGTTGGGACCAACGCCCTTGTGCAGACATCAATAAGATTATTGTCAATAAGGAAATCAGTAAAGAAAGACGCCAAATCATCCAGCTTAGCCTTTGATCCCCAAAATTCTTGGGCCAATCTTGTAAAGTTTAGATCTCCTGCAATCAGAAGATTGCACATTTTTAATATCCCAGAGGACTGTAAACCAAGCCAAAAAACTTCCCTATTTTTATATGGAGCATAGCAATTGAGAATAGAAAGTGACAGGTCAGATGCCTTGCAAGACCCATCAATAAAATACCCCAGCAAGTCTGAAAAACATTGAAGGTATAAATTCTAGGGTCCCAAGCAGCAACCAAACCCCTAGACAATCCACTGGAACCGACAGTAGAGATTTCCCACCCTGGAAAAATCCCCGCAACTTTTGAAACAGCAGAAATATCATCACATATTGTCTCCTGTAATAACAAAATACTAGGTCGAGAAGTAGCGATTAAATCGAATAGATCCCTTACTCGAGCAACTCTACCCAACCCACGAATATTGAGTGAGCAAATAGACATTAAGAAACATGATCACAGGGGGAACATGCTCTAAGGCCCCCAGACACATCAGTCACCTCCTCCCCAGCAATCTCCCCCTCAGGATATGGAATAGCCCCCAAACCCAAATCAATCCCCACAGTATCGCACCCGGTCTGGGCCACACCAACCCTCAATTGGTTGGATTTTGGGTGTCTCCTCCCAACTAGCTCACCCCTTAGGGGAAATGAACCTGGGTCGCCTTGCTGACGAGGCCCACACCTTAACCGAATTAGCTAGCGAGATTTGACAAATATAAATCTTTTTAATTTTATTAATAAAAATTATTTATCCACTAAAGTTGTCATTATTGACTAAGTTTTTTTTAATAATATGCCCTACATTTTTAATAACATATTTTCTATCAAATTTAAACAATTGTTGTTTTTTTTCAAATCATTTTTACTATTCATGAAGTTCTTTCTCATTTAGTGGAAGTATATGGAGCCAAATATGCTAGTCAAGAATATTCAACCATTTTTTACCATCTCTGACATTGGGGACAATGTTGCTTTTGAACGGGGAGGGCATGTTAGGGCCTTACCCTAAACTCTCTACTTTGAGGATTCTAAGGAGTGCTTTATTGATGTGCAATGACATATTCTTTGAATAAGGCCTATTAGATAGTTAGTTGATAGTTACTCAATGTAAAATGGTTTCTTTATTAATTAAAGATGCACTAGGTGGTTGACCCTCTTTAATTGTGGGACCACAGGCAATTAGGGGTTTTTTCTAGTGATGCACTATATATAGAGTACAAGTTTGTGAGATGTGATCAATGATTGTTATTGTATTTGGATCTTTGCTCATAGGAGATTGCCCCCTCAAAGAGGCAAGTGAACATTGCTCTCTCTTTTAGACATACTCATACAAGGGATCTTTCTCAAATTCTATCTATTTATCTCTTATGTTTTATGTTCAACTTTGGTACTCTATCACATTATGTTATTTTTCTTTGTAATTATGGGATTAAGTACATTAAATAACACCCTTCTTATTTATTATATTGGATAAGACTATTACACACATAATGGCCATTAACATGCTAATGAACTCACGCATTATTACCTCTAAAGTATAACATTGAATCTACTTATTAACTCCATAAAACCTAATACACTATCCCCCAATCCCAACCATCAAACACACTATCTTACCTCTACATCTCATTAAACACTAGCCTTCATATAACCATTCAACTTACAAACCTTGAAACACACTATCTTGCATCTCATTAAACATTACCCTGAGCCTTTGTATAACCATTTAACCTTTTTTTTCACCAGAAAGAAGCCAGGGGGCCCACCCGAAGGGGTCTCACCCTTTCGGCACTACTCGGAGGAATTAGCTATCCTTAGTGGAGGAACCTAACCCCAACAAACCTAGGAATTGAACCCCTGACCTCTGGCCTACAAAAACTTGTCAACTGGGGCCCAACCAACTGAGCTAGCTATTGAGGCTATTACCATAAAACACTTATAGATCACGAGCATGTATTTTTTTGTAGGCATCACTATTTGTTATTGCCTTTTATGATGGAAATGGTTACCATAAATTTAAAAATATAATGACAATCACATGCCAACATTAAAACTCGATATAATGAAAAATGATATAAACTCAATATAATGAAAAAATTATATATATAATGAATCATGATGGCTTTTTAAAGACCCTCTCAAAATTATATAAAAATAAGATAATAATAATTATCTTTTTTTTTTTTTCCATGGAAAATAGATCACATTCTATTAGAAGTAGCATAACACATTGTTTAGAACCCGAAGGTTTACATGTACAGAAGCACTAAAAGAGACTATCCTTTGAAAAGTAGATAATAGCTAATGAGCTAAAACATATATCAACCCTATTGCAAGGCACCCAGGACAAAGTGTTGAGCACTAAACAAATTGCTCAAAAAGAGCAAAAGAGTCAGAAAGAGGCCAAGAGAAGGCCATCTAAATAAATATTTTAAAAAACATAAAATTTTAAAATATTTTAAATAACAATTTAAAATAAAATAAAAATGAATGAAATTATCAATAGCCATCTTCTAGAAAGATTATTTAATGGATAGAAATGATTGAAGGAGAATCTCTAATTGGGGAAAGAAAAAAAGGTTTATGATGTATTGACGAGATTGTTTGTAACATTCTTTGTATATGTTCCACTTTTGAGGCTTAGACTCAACCAAGTTGAACGATATGGCGTCGGTTCCACAAGAACGACAAATTTATCTTGGGAAGTATGTCGTATTATCTTGATACCGAGAAACCATAATTTTTTATTAATAAAAGAAAAGGAATTTTTACCACGAATCCACTTTTTTTATAAAAATTTAAAAAATGATAAATAAAGAAATGCTAGTTCACACATAAAAATATTGCAGAAAACATAGTTATACAATGAAACCCGAGTTATATTAGTTATTGAAATATAAAAGTACTATAAAATGTGAAGCAATACAAATTAGTTAGAAAGGTGGTAGTTTGTGTAAAGAGAGAGGTTTCTACGATTGCAAGAAGGCCATTATGAGAGGTGGAAAATGACCTTTTAATATAAAGTGATAAACCCTAAGAAGCATAGACCCTAAATATCCGAAACCCTAACCATAAGAAATGAAATGGAAAAAGGAATGTGAGCCCCTAGGATTCTAATTGATATGTCAATTTCTTAGGGCTACAACTTCCACATACAAACTCTATTTTAGGTGCACAATATCTAATCATAAAGATATCAATGACCATAACAATTTTGATTAAGGGTTAGGAAATGGCATTGCAGCCCTAAGTTGTCACAAAGCCAAGAAAGATTGTTAGGACCTCAAAAATTGGTCGAAAGTTCAAGACCTAAAAAACTATAAAAAACTGCCAAGATGGAGAACCATTCTGAGTTGGCGAAAAAGGTGGGTGACCAAAAATATCCACCTAAATCAATCATCCCTCATTAGGAAGAAAAGATTCCCATTGTTTCAGGTTCCTCCATCAGATGGGGAAACTTCTTTTGAATTTGAATTCTAGTGAGCCACTTGCCTTAATGAAGAATTTTTCTTGCTTTGACAACTTGATAGAGTTGTATGTTTTGCTAGTAGGTGCTCCTCATCTGGATGTGCTTGATCCAATTTATTGTAGCTAGATCAATACAATCAAGGTTGATTTATATAGGATCCAAATGCTCAACCACATTTGGCGTGTCCAATAGAGGTGGAAAATATGGTTGAAGCAGTTCCATGTTAAATGCTAGGTGCAATCCAAGGAAAGGGGGAATACTCAAATCTAAATCATTCCCACTATAGATTTTTTGATGTTGTAATGCCTATATCTAATTGGTCTAAGCTTCCTATGGGGCTTATGAGGCACTCTTTCTACAAATGCAACCATACCTTATCACCAACCTGAAACTTGTGTGGAACTTGATGTTGGTCATGTCATTGCTTGTACTTGGCATTGGTTTTGATGTGATGGATATGTTAAAAAAAAATTGCTACTCTATATGAATTAGCTTGAGCATGGGAGTACTCTTTTAGTTCATATGCATTGGATAGAGCTAAGTCAATCAGGGTCAATATCTTGAACCCAAAGGACACTTGAAAAGGGTTGTGGCCAATAGAGATGTGGAGGGCTCTATTCTAGCTATGTTGAACCTATGGAAGGCACTCATCCCATGTACATGGATACTTGGAGTTGTACATGCATAGGATATGCACAATCATCATGCTGATCAATTCTATTTTTCCATTTATTTGGGGTGGACGACAGTCAATTTGGTTTCCATAAGAGACCTTAGCTTTACTAGAACATACTCAAGAACCTACTATCTCGATTTGAGCTAATGGTATGTGGTATCCCAACATGAACCCAAACACATTCAATACAAGCTTAGTAGTGGATTCAACTATTAAACTCTTATTGTCCCCAGTTGCGGGTGTTAAACACATGACGATCGAGGAAGGCACCGCCACGCACCCACATGGCAGGCTGGCTCAACCATCTGGCAGCGGGCCTTAGTAGGCTCCCTTCCTCGAGCACTGCACTTAAAATCTGGTCCTTTCCCATGCCAGTTGGCTCTTTCGCATGCGATTTCGTCACTCTGGCTGACGCGATGGTGGTTAGCATTAATACGGTTCAACTGTTTGCGTCCTTGCTTCATAACTGCAACAGTCTGCGTGTTCAATTCTCTCGTGTGACGCCCAGGTGCTCCCTCCACAAAGTCTTAGACATGACGCCTCCTCATTCCATCAGCTTCATTTGTGTTGGCATTCCTGATTATTCTCTACATGCTCCCGCAGTTGTTAGTTCTGCTCTGTCTTCCCCCTCCTGCATGCACGCTAACTACGCCATGAATCGTCCGTGCGACACCTCCAAGCGTGGAGCTTGTCATGGTTCTAGTCGAATTGCCACGTCCCCGAAGAAGGAGAATAAATCCATCAACGACTACGACAATAGGATTACTGCTCCTGTCCGAAGGCTGGTGGACGACTGGGAAGCAAATCGTGTTTCTGAAATTCTTGCCTCCGGCAGCCAAGGTAGCCAAATCAACTATTACTGGTTTATGAAGAATATGTTGGTTATCATGGTCGAAGAAATGCTCACAAATTGGACCATGGCCAAGCTATCCATCATGGATACTAGGACACACATGGTCCTCCTGAATGATATGCTCACTACACTGGAATCTAGTATGACTGGAGGCAAATTTTCCCTCTTCTGCAAAGCCACTCCCCACAGTGACTCTGGTCTCAACATGCCTAGTAATAGCACAGAGGCCCTAAAAGGTAAAGGAAGTTCTATGCCTACAAGCATCACTATGGCCACAGAAGTCCACGCTCTGGGATCCACTCTGCCTGATTCGTCTAGTGCAGTCACCGCAATAGTCCCAACCCCTGTCTTTGGCTCCACCTCAGGGTCGGTCTCTCCTGAAGCTCTCGTGCTACAAGGGGATCCTCCCCCTAGAAAAGGGTCTGAAAAGTCGATGGAAAAGATGCTACTCCTCGCAAGACTTAGCCTCTCCTAGTACAGAGCTGGGGTGATGACTTCTTTGGAAGCTGCCCCATAATAGAAGACAAGCCCAACCCCCCGAACGCAGAAGCGGACATATAAGGTTTATATGGTAGACCCAAGCTCCTTTTTTGCAATGGTTAAAGTATCAGGTCTCCTTGTTTTGGTTTTTCAGTTTACTGTCTTGCACTGCTCATTTTATTGAGCAGAATTAGTATTTTGTTTTTATGGTCGGTTGTAACTATGTCTACATCTTTCAACCCATCTGTGGGCAGATTTTCAAAGACTCTATTTCTGATTTTCTACTCTACAAGAGGCACCAATTCGCTCTCAGAACCACATAATATCATGTGCATGTAACTTTTTTTGTACTGTAATATATATTATCTTTGTAATTTACAAAAAAAACAAACTATTAAACTCTTATTGTAGTCTATTAGAATGGCCATCTTAGAGAACTGATCAACAACCACAAAGACACAACATTGCCATGCTTGGTGCAAGGTATACCTAGCATATAATCCATGGAGACTAATTCCCAAGGCTTGTATGGGCTAGGTAGAGGAGTGTACAATCCCTACTTCTTAATGGTAGGTTTAGCGATAGCATATGTGGTGCATAGTTTCATATACTTGTGAATGTCTTGTTGGAGCATTGGCTAGTAGAAATAATTATACAATACTATCAATTCTTCTCCATAATGGATTTCCTTGCCACTTGGCTATAATGTGCCTCCCAAATTAGATTCTCACACTTGCTTGGAGGAACACAAATATGGCCCATATGGAATAATTTTGGAGGTGAAAGTTCACAGCTTGTCCAACTATGCCTAGTGTTTGATATGCAACAATGCATTAGTTAGGGTCGTTTTCATGCATTTGGGGCCACCTAAAGGTCTCATTCCCACAAGAGTTAAGAATTGTGGTTAGCACAACAACTGGAGGTTGGTTGAGGAAGTCTACAACTTGGTTTATGTTTCCCTTGTTGTACTTAATGTTCAAGAGGAATTGTTGTAGGTACATGGACCACTTCTTGATGGAGATCATTTTGTAACTTTGCTTATGGTTGCATGAATTGTAGGGGCTTATGATTAGTATGTATTATTATTTCCTTTCCCAAAATATAATGCTTCCACTATTGGCATACATTCACAATGGAGCACATCTCATTGTCATAGGAGGGATACTTAAGAACAACATTACAGAGTGTCTCACTATGATAGGACATTAAATGTCCATGCTAAGTGGGGATTGCACATATAGTATAGTCAAAGGAATCTATCTCAATCTTTAAAGGGTGTTGTAAATCTACTAGAGTGAATATTGGCATTGAGAAGAGGCATAATTTTCTATCCATGAATTCCAAACAAACTTAGCTTTGGCTCCACCCTTGGTTAGTTGGATTAAGGGCTAAGTGATATGAGAGAACCCTAACACAAACTTGAGATAGAAGTTGGAAAGGACCAAGAAGATGAAAAGCTATGTTAGAGTCATTGACGCTATCTAATCATGAATTAATTTGACCTTGGTTGGGTCCACATACACTGCATTTTCATCCACAATGTAATATCCAAAATATTGGATTTTATGCATGTCAAATGAGAATTTCTCCAGATTGGAATATAAATTTTGTTCTCATAGGACCCATGTTTTGTTGAAGATGAGGATGCCATCCAAATATATAACCACAAAATAATTTGTAAATGACTTCAAGATATCAAACACCATCTTCATGAATGTTTTTGCATCATTAATTAAGCTAAAAGGCAAGACCTGTAACATACCCTTTTTGCTGAAAAACATTTTATGCTAAAAACATTATGTTAACTTTTATTGTAAAGTTTTATATTGGACAAGTGTCCAAAGATGACTATAATTGCACAATATTTTATTATTTACTAAATTAAATAGGAGACAAACACCTAAGGGGACTATTGAAAGAATATTTACTGACCCACTAGGTGGAATGGAATCTAGGGTAGAAGGCAATGGACAAGTGGCAGCATCATGATGCAACTAACTAGCTGTTGGTATGGGACAACTCCCTTGAAATGTGGTCATAGTGCCCTGGAAGGTGGGATTGGATCTTGAGGCTCATTTATTCAAAACTAGCCACCAAAGACCTAGGCAGTCTATATAAGAGCTATTGAATTATGAACTGAGGTTCATCACTTTTGCTAACGAGGAAATTTACCTTGGGGTTTTGCTGTGCTTGCACCCAAGAGATTCGATGAGGGGATATGCTGAGTGTTTCATTATGGTGTAAGTCTGCCTATTTACTACTGAGTGCAGAAGTTATATTGCTGAGTGTAGAAGGCATATTTGAGTGCAGAAGCTACACTACTGAGTGCAGTAGTCATATTACTGAGTGCCTTGCTTCTACACAGATTCCATCTACTTAATGGTTTAGTAAGCAGGATCGGGGGTCCAAAGGAAGCAAGTAGTTTTGGCTGCTTCTTCTGGGAAAGGTTGGGAGGAACAAGCCTCCTTGGGTGTTTGTTGGCCCTATTTTCATTTACAGGTTCTACTTGTCTTTTCAAATTCTAAGTAGTTAAAGTTTCTATCTGCAAACATTGATTTACTATTTTCAAGAATATTATTAAACAAATACATTTATTTCAGTGTTTGATCTAACTAGGATTATGTTTAGTAATGATTAAGTAAGATGAATTGAAGTAAATGTTTCTCTGCATTTTTCCCCATGCTAATGGATCTGCATCATACTCTTGTACAGAGAAAGGATTAAGGTAGATAAATTGATAGGCAGATTACCAGATGAATGAAAAGATCAATATTGTTGTATTTAATTAGTTTCTCCTACTATTAACATTCTGTGTTAAATAATATAATTCTACATTTTCATTATTCATTCTTTCCATTAGTTAAATGTTTAGGTTACTGTATTTTTATTTCACAAATTTTATTTGAAATAACAGCTACAAAATAATTTATTTCTTAAGTACACAGAATTATTTCTATTACAAACAATGCATAATTATTTCGTACAAATCCTCATGCACAGCATTGCATTCTTTTTTTTCACATTATTTATTTATTTAAAAACTGTAGCTAAATCCCATTCACATCTAATATTGGATTCGAAACCCTATCTTATGTTTTTATTATTTTCCATAGTTATCACAACTATTAAAACAAAGAATCATTATTTTTATCCAAACAGAGTTTTCATCGACCAACCCTAGAAGTATCAACATCCATCTCTCAGTTTTAGTATTTCGCTAAGGTTCAAACATTTATAGTCAACATCAAAACAAGAAAACAGTTACAACCTCATTACACAGTTACGAATAGAAGACATTGCCAATACTTAAAATCGACAGACATGAATGACAAGCAACACATTCAAAATCATAAACTTAGGCACGAAAACGATTACCAATTACATTTCTTTAAGACTGGAAATAAGAACCATCTCAGCACTATCATGATCCTACATCATCACTTTTTAAATTCAAAACCATAAACAATAAATCCACATGAATAGTCACTATAGACATCTGCTTTCGGAATCTAAACATTGATATTATAACAACAAGACAATTCCGAGAATCGCATTTTAGGGTTTTATCGTTGTTAACACAGGGCTAAACCCTTAACCCTCGAACCCTACTAAAAGAAAAAGTTTACTTGCAAAACGACGAGTCTCAGTGCATACAACTGGAGCAATTCTCTCTTTAAACTCAAATGCTTAAATAGAAAACACAGTACTTTATTATCAAGAACACAGTAAACTACAAAACATTAAGTTTTGACTTCTCTTTACAAAATGGAGCAATGCTCACAGTATCATCCACAAAATCACATGTCTAATGAAAACATAAATCTTTTTCAGTTACCGAGAACAATAGCAGGGTGAAACCCTCTCCTAAGTATTTTCCTTTAAGGATTATACAATGGAAACAAATACTACTAAAAAAAAACGACAAAAGGGTCGAGGATCTCATCCTCCCCAAGCCACCAACAATACACAGGTTTTCAACGAAGAACAAGCCTATGAGAAAACATAAAGTCTCGGCAAAACACATACGAACGCCCAACATTCATCTAACCGGAGTAACAAGGTAACCACTGAGGCTTACCAGTATAATTGCAGGAGCCAGCTACAAAAACTTAAACTGAGAATCCATCGACGGAGGTACCTACCATTTGACATGAGGGTGGTTAAAAACAAGCGTTGACATAAATCATTACAGGAGAAATGTTAACAACTGAAACTCTCAAGCAGAATGGAAGATGTTGGGTTTGAACCAGGAACCTTTACCTTTAATAAATTATCATCGGAGTGGAACGCCAAGACATTGCAAACAGTACCCATTTCTCCATCATCAAACGCAAAGAAGGAGGCACGTTAACTCCGAAGAATACCACCTACAAACAGTTGAGCATCGAATCAACTACCATGAAGAGTTTGTCACTCACACCCTGGAACTTCTACTTCAAGCTGCCACTGTAAAACACCATGGTTATCGGCTCTTAAGCTTTCAATAGGTCACGTCTTCGAACCCTGGGCACTCCAAAAACCAGTTAACAAGACCCTGAAGGCTCTCGGCCTATCGGCCTCTCCTTAGAGGCACTACCCGAATGCTAAGGAAACAATAACTCCGTAAAACATAGAGGTGGTTAGGGTTAGGACCCAAATCCCAAAACCCTTGTTGGATCAATGGTGGAGATCACAAGAGGGTTGTCACGTAAAACCAAGCATCAACCACATTAATGACACCATCATTACCATATCCACCAAGGAAAACAGCTAGATTAAGCTCAAACCATATCACTTACAGCTCTTCACAGCATTCAAACCATCACCACTCGATCACGTGCCTAGTGCCACGAAGATGTCCGCGAAGATATTCCAATGTCTCGACAATGGTGAGTATTAAATGCCAAGGAAGCCCAAGTGCCTTCCAGCACGATACATTAATGGTGTTGGTATCAAATATTTCATACAATACATCGTGTTATTGGTAAGAAGGTAACATTCGACTTGGTATTAAAACCTTGTGGTAAGTCAAGGTAATGTCGAATGCATAGTTAGGAAATCACAATGTTATATCGGGGAACATAGATGCGCACACACATCACCATATAGTGTTTGTTCATAGGATCTTGTATAGGGTTTGGCATATGCATATTTCATATAGATTAAAAATCAAATAAGAAATTGCATATAGTTCATAGGTTTACATTTGACTATGAATTGTCATAATTCATAAGTTAGCAAATGAATATGATATGATTTTTCAATAATTCCTAGATTAGAACATAATCAAACCTTGCATGTAATTCCTAGGCTCTAAATTATATTTAAGAAATTGCATATCGACATTGCATTCATTTTCACTTAGCCATCATATATAGACATTGGTTAATCTCTTAATATACATCAAATAGAAACTCACAATGACATTATACATAGAGTTAAACTTGGTTTATGAATCCTATTCTTTTGTCTGGACAAATTAATAAAGGTGAATATAGATATTTTGATTATTACAACTGTCGTACGTCCGATTTTTTTTACCAACTAGGCTAACTAGAGATCTCACCAACAACACTTACGGCATTATGTCTCTTAAATCATTAACACTTGGGAGACATGGAAACTGTTTAGAACTCTTCGGTCACATGTCGTAAACATTATACCTGTAATCTGCAAAAAGGACGATTCAAATGCTTTAGCATGAATGCTAAGTAAGCCTCGGGGCATCCGTAGGACCCCTTCATCATCAAACAAGAAGAAACAATAGTTAACACATAGAAACTTATATCTTAAGAACATAAACAAAAGATTATGAAAGTATAGTTGAGTAAGCTTAACCTCAAAGTAAAAATATTAATTATCTAGTCGCAACATTCCACTTACGACTAACAACAACATTTAGTACAGCAAGCCAACATTTAGACATTATGATATTTCCGCACAGTTAGATTTAGTATTAAAAGCTATATCTAAAAATTTTAAATTTTGGTAATTTTTGGGATGTTACACGACCAACCACTAAAAAAAGCCTTCTTTAGACTTGAACATTTTGTTCTATACATCTGTTTGCTCAATCAAGAACCAGTGGTAGATTGACTTCATATCAATCTTATTGAAGAACTTGGAACCCTTAAGATAATCAAGGAGACCACCAATCCAAATTATTGGGTATCGATCCTTGATGGTGATTTTGTTTAGGTATCTATAATAAATATAGAGTTGCCATGTCCCACTCTTTTTCTGCACCAACACAATTATCTTACTCGAGTGCAGCCCTTTTGGATGAATTATTGAATCAAATGTTTTATTTCCTAATTCTCCTTAATAGAGAAAATGTATCTTGGTCCATTAGGTAAAGGATAAATATGTATCAAATCAATTGAATGTTTGACTTGGCATTGCAAAGGCACCCCTTTGAGTGAGGCAATCATATCTTTATATTACTCTACAATATTGTCTACCTACTTCTATCATGTAGAGAGGCCATGTGTTGAGGCTGTGGCAATCACATTGACATTTCATTCACCTTTTGAACAAACCATAAAGAGAATAGAGATATCTACCTAATGGATTGCCTTCTAGCACTTCTTTGACAAGATCAAGGAAACTACAGTAGTTGGAAACACCTTTGGTACCATGTAGAGTTGGCCTCCCAAAGTAACAATGACACTAAGGGGCCTAGATTCATAAACAACATGAAGTTTCCACATATAGTGTTTTCCTAAAAGAACATAAAAAATTTAAGTGGGGCAAGATAACATAATACCTCATCTTTGAAAGGCTTAGCACCATAGGATAGGTGACATTGTTGACTAACGCAAATGTCTTGTCTCTTAAACAACCAACCGATTGTGTATAGTTGTAGGTGTGGTGATGTTGATAGCTTCAATATCTTGATGACATCAAATGAGGTTAGGTTATTTTGGATACCATTTCCAACAATGAATTTTAACAGAGTCCCTTTCACCCAGATTTATGAATTGAAGAGGTACTCCCCTTCCTCAAGCTCCTTTGCCTCTTCTGGTTGGATCTTTGCAGTTGTGATAGTAGTATTGGGTTTTATGCCAATCATCCACTTTCTCTTGTCTTGCTCTGAATAAGAGTCTAAGCTATATTCTATCTTTGAGGCTTTTATCTCAACCAATGATGAATGTTTCAAGTGACATTCATCAGTGTTGTCCCAGGGGATTTTCTGGAACTCACGCCACTTTCTAGTGTCCTCCTTCAACTTCTTATTACCCTTCTTTACATGTGATTTAGATTGATTTTATTGAGGTTAGTTATCCTTTCTATGTCCTTTGTTATGTGTGTTAGGGACACCTTTACCATGTTTCACTATGGTGGATTTGCATACCCAAATTATTTCTTATTCTTCTATTTAAACTTCTCAATTTTGATAGCATATCAATAAGAGGCTCCTAGTGAGGATATGTCCAAGAAATCCATATATGTTTGGATGTACCTACGTAGGTCAATACGACACTTAAAAACCAAGTGCCACTTGGATTCATTGATACCCGACTTTGAGTGCAAGGTATGGAATATATTGGTGTACACCCATACCATATGGTCTCTCCCCTAATGAAGAGTTTTCAATCTCATGTACTAGTCATCATAGTTTCAAATATGGTAGAATTCCTCCTTAATGGAATCAAAAAAATCCACCCAAATTGGTTATTTCCTAATTGTTGTAGACTCATTTTCAACGTGTCTCTCCTAGTAAATTTCCCATAAAGTTTTGACATGGGAAAATGAATTCAGGATTGCAAATGTGTTCTTTTCAATGTCGTGATTTTTTTTAATATAGTGATAACCCTCTAACAAAATTAACCATTTCTCCAAATCATTTGCATCTATATAGCCTTCAAATAAAGGAATGCCAAAGTTAACTTGTACCTTGAAGGGTCACCTCTAAAAAGGTTTCTTGTTGGAGGTGTCTACCATAATTGGTAGCCATCGACGGATTTGGGTGAAATTATCCATCATCTTGTCCCTTTATCACATGAGAGCTTCCTTGAACAACAAATTGATAGGATCTCCTGCTCCATCTTCTCTCTTTTCATTTTCCATGGGAGGCCTCTTGGGTGGGTGAGAGTGGTCTTCCCCGTGTGAAATTAGTTTGAGACCCAACTCGCTATACCTTGACCTCATTGGGGACATCCACCAAGAAACAACAAAGAGGAGATTGATTTGGTACCACTAATCCAAATTATATAGATAAAAAAAAATAAAGGCTTGAATACGAATGAAAACACACATAGAAATATTGTAGAGAGCATAATAAGATAGTGAAACCTAAGTTCTATTAATTACTGATACAAGATAATACTAAATATAAAGAAATACAAACTAGCTAGAATGATAGTAACTTATCTCTGAAGCGAGAGGTGTCAGCTATGCTCATTCACAAGAAGGACATTACAAGAGGTTGAAACTGGCCTTTTAACCTGAATTAAACCCTAATAGGTAAAATTCCTAAAGATCCAAAACCCTAGTCATAGGATATGAAGTGGAAAAAGTAATTTGGGATCCGAGGAGTCTAGTTGATATGTCAACTTCTTAGGGACACAACTTCCGCATACAAATTCCATTTGGGGTGCATGATAGCGAATTGGAAACATCCCATTGAGAATAAAATTTAGAATCAAGGATTAGGATAATAGCTTTAAAGGTAGTGTTATATCTACTTTAAACATGCTATATTACTATGAAATGGTGAGTTCCAATGTCAGATATGAAACAATTAACTAAAATTCCTTAATTAGCCATTTTAGAATTCAAACTAAACTTGATAAGAAAAACTCAAACTCTTAAATGGAAGGAAAATTGAATCATTGCATTAATAGAAATGAAGAAGATACATACTTACAATGCTTGAGTTGCATCCCTCCTCCTTTGCCATGAGCTTTCCTTTCTCCACCCTTGCCTTTGATGAAGAAACCAAGCTTTCCAATCCTCCAAATCTCTCCAGCATTCCTTTGCTCTTCCTTTTGCCTCCTTACAATGCATCAAATGTCTCTCTTATATAGCATTGGGAACTGGGCCTTCAAGCTTTTCTTCTCAATGTGGGATTCATCTTTTTCATTATTTTAGATCATTTTCACTCAAAACCCACTTTTCCATAGTTTTTAGGCTTTTTTGCACAACTTAGCATACTTTATGCACAATTAATGCATTTCTCTTCACTATTTGATTGGTGTAGCTTAGTTTTGGACCTTTTGTGGGTGGTTCAATCACTGAACTTGATCTCCTTAGGTTCTTACTTTTTTCACCAAATCCTTCCATTTATGGGAGAAGTGATTAGACCATAGAGGATTTGTCTCTGAATGTACTTGTGTTCTGTCTTCATGTTGCGGGCGCATAGTAAAAATATGCTTCTTCTGTCACATGACTAAGGGTGTTAATTTGATTGTTAACAGATGCCCCCTAATGTGTGAGGTCCGAAGCAGTGCTAAGGGCCGAAATACATTACTGAAATTTATACTATGTATAGTGATACTCTTTATCGTTCAAAGCAAGGATGAGGAAAGGAAAAACTCATGGGCGCAGGATTGAGGATCACACTTGCATGTCAAACATAGCAATTTCTCAAATATATAATATCTTCCTGAGGTGGGCATACCCATGCTCAGCAGTAAATAAGCATGGCCACGAACAATACACAATGGATCCATGTCAAAAGTAATTTTTTCATAAGTGTAAACATGCACCTCGATGAGTGCGAGAACAAGGTCTTCATCGAACTTCTGACATGGTAGTCTAATCTTGCGCAACTCGGGCAGTGCATCGATGAGTGATACAACTATTTTTCCCAAGGTCTTCAATACAAACCGACGATAGTACGAATTTATATCATGCGAATAAATGAACTAATGTCGAGCATAATAAAACACCATCTGATTACCGGTCGTTGATGTATACTGTTAACATATGCGAAGAGACCCGCCGATAATGATGATGGACTCTAAGGTACTGAGTACAAACTAGCAAGTGCAAATAGATGTTTTGAATTCGAACACTTGTAGAATCAAATAATCAGGGGTCATTGATGTATACCCACTGTCATTTGCGAGGAAACCTACCACTAATGACTGCAAGATCCAAGGTACTCCTGGGTTTCTAGATCCATTTCCTAGATGATAATTTGGTGTCGATGGGAATAGAACCATCGGAAGGAGGGCATTAATGCATCCCACATAAACCCATATGAAACAAAGATCAATAGTATGATATAGTTTGGTAGAACTGCGAGATCCAACACTGTATACTGACACAAAGAAGGCCGACATGATTGGTCAGGAATATTTGAGGAATGGCCGACATAGTTTGAACTTCCCTTGAACAAATAACACGACGCAAAATGGTCACTTGGAAACATAGGACTTTGAGTAACTGACCTGAATGAAATACGCTAATGCCAGATGCATTAACGAAAGCTCCATTGGTGACGGGAAGGATAATCCATCGGTGGAGGTCTGTTCAAAATACTGGTACATTTTCCTAAGGAAAATGTAGATGGTGTACTTACAGCGGATACAAAATGATGTTCCATGTTCAAGGGTGACCATGACTGACTATTGTCATTTTCTTCGAAGTTTATAATATGAAGTGATTCAAGTCTCTTCTGTTTTTGGATTTTTGTGTTTTCCAATTTTTTTAACCTTTTCATTTATTAGCTTGAAGAAGAATAAAGCATGCTATGATACATTAGAGGAAACGAGTGTCTCAAGGGCATGGGTCAGGCCAAGGCAAATATCCATATTGCAAACAAGGGCTGAGCTAGTTATGTACACTCTTACAAATGTTTCCTCCATGGGTATGGGTCAAATATACAGAAGCAATGGTTTATAGGCATCTTGTAACAGAAAATGACTGCAAAGTAAATTACACAATATAAGCAATAAGAAATGAAGTATTTTACACGGATGTTCAAGTGGATATTTTAACACATGCTTATGTGAAATGACAAAAAATTGGGAGCCCATTAGGATATGGTCAGAAATGTATGAAAGAGAAATATGTGGTCTCAAACTCCAAGTCATGATGGGACTAATAGGGCTCACAAGCCTATGAGAATAACTTAGCGTGGGCACCAAAATGGCAATGGGGTGTTGACTAGGGTGTCCCATGTTCGGTAGGCTCTTTTGTCGGAATGGTGGAAAATACAGATATGAAAGGCTGACCCACCAATTTCCAACATGTTCGACCCTATGGCAAGTTTGGGTTGAAAAATGTTCAAATGCATCTTCACAAAGGGATGGCCTAAACCTATATGCAAGCTTCCAAATATACCAGATCAGATCGAGGAACATGCAGATCATGGTCCTATACTTTGGTAGATTTAATCCAATTGTGCTCCCAGTGGCCCCACAAAATATTTCCTTAGGTGGGTGCAACCAAATGTTTACAACTTCAGGGATATCTTCATTTGATTATAAAATGTAATCCAAGAAGTCATGTGAGCTGTAATATCTGACAACCCAAATGCGCTAAGTAACCAGATCATATTCCTCCATCAAGGGAAGATTTTGATCCAAATCTGCCGAAGTTATTTGAGTATCTTGGTATGAAACTTCTACGACAGATAGGGGTGATCCAAATGCTTGCCAACATTTAAATGACATTATACAAGTCGAGGTCCCTTCATCCACTATGGTTAGATAGATTCTCTTACCAAGAACCGTTACTTTAATCTGAAAAGCAAATTCGGAAAGGATCCTACATATTGAATGGTCTATGTCTGATGTGATCAAAGTCTCATCGGATGGATCAACAACACCAATTTTAGACAATAGTTCCTTTATTTGTGCATAACGACATTGTAATACCTCCAAGGCCAACATGGCACATGGTACTTGAGCTAGGTCCTCAAGAACATTACCGTTCTGAGTAGCTTGCGTGTTAGGACTATGCACTGTTCTACGTAGAACACCTTTGGGGGGGTATGGTACTAAGTCTATGGTTGGTTTCTCAATGTAGAGATAACCACTTGGTTGTGATTTCGATTGATCCGATGGAAGCATAGTTGGTGCATCTTTGTTCCCAGAGTTAGCATTTTGCTTACTCTTGTATTTCTTCTTCTTTTCCCTAAGGTCCTTGGACTCGACTATAAGGATTTCAGAATTCTGGGAAGGATTAGCACTTTGATTACCCTTGTACTTCTTCTTCTTTCATCTAAGGTCTGTGGATGAGACTATGAGGATGTTAGAATTATTGGAAGGATGTGCAGGTTCCTGCATTGCCTGGCCAGCTGTGGGTTGCAAATTCTGAATAGAAACTTGTCCCAAATGTGGGGTAATTTGTTTAAGTTGGTTGATGGAATCCATCATACCATTGACATGAGGTCCATGTGGCAGCCTAGTTGGATCAAATGCAGGTCTTGTAGGTTGGTTCCAAAAAGATTGGTTACTTCCTAGAACCTGACCACTCCATTGCGGAATGGGGTTAATGGTTGGATTGCCCCCTTACGAGGTTAGGCCCAAAAAAGATTGGTTACTTTCTAGAACCTGATCACTCCATTGATGTGGTCCTTAGGTGTGATAATAATTCCAAGGTGGGTTTCCCCTTTGAGGAGACTGACCCCAAGAAGTTTGGCTACTTCCTGAAACATGACCAATGGGTGGATTGCCTCCTTGCGGAGGTGGGGCCCAAGAAGATTGGTTACTTCCTAGATCCAATGCATACCATGGCGGTTGAGCTTGGTATTGAAAATCATTCCAAAGTTGATTGCTTCCTTATGGAGGTGGCATCCAAAAAGATTAGTTACTTCCTAAATATTTTCCATTCCATGGTGGAATAGGATGGATGGATGGATTGCCCCCTTCTGGAGGTAATCCCAAAAAAGATTGTTTAATTTCTGGAATCTAAACAAACCGTTGATCATTTCCTTGGTTTAGATAAGCGTTCCGAGGTTGATTTCCTCATTGCGAAGGTGGTGCCCAAGAAGATTGGTTACTTCCTAGAACCTTCCCACTCCATTGTGGGATGGGGTTGATAAGTGGATTGCCCCTATGCATTGTGCTAGGATAAGTTGGAGGATAACCCCGGGGACATTTCCACTAATCTAAGGAGCATAACCACAATTGGCATAAATGTTCCATGGTTCATTGCTTCCTCCAGGAATATTACCATTCCACGGTGAAGAATTGCCCACAGAAGTAGAATTTGGACAAGCGTTAGGTATACCAAGAGGAGTCTAGTTTAACCCTTGTGTGTGTTGAACTTGATTAGCCGAACCATATGGAAAACCAATGTTTGGTAAGGCACACCCTTCAGTAGGGATTCCTGTAGACGAAGTGGATGTACTTTCGGGATTGTAACCCGAAACTGTACCAACTAACACTGAATTGTTGGTTGAACTTGTGATACCAACAAGTATACTAACTATTAGGATTGATGTAGAGGCCAAATTGGAAGTATTGCTACCTCCAGCAATTGTTTGATGTTGCGACAATGCAGTCCCTTGTGCTCCTGATGAAGCCATAGGGTCACTTGTTGAATTTTGCATGTCATTCAAGCTTTCAAAAAGAGGTTTGATATCCCCCAGTGACTCACAGATAGTAAGTATAACTTGTTCTGAAAGACTCATCAAAGGAGGAATTACATGAGCATTTGTGTGATTTTTCAATGTTTCAATTTCAACTAGAGTAAGATTATCAACTATGTCTGTATTCAGTTCGTGATGTGATGATGAATTCTTAGGGTTGATTTGATGTTGTTCTTCTCGAGTAATATTAATTGAGTTTAAAATCAGTTATGTTTCCAAGTAATTAGGATGTGGTTTTTGTGTCTGTCACTGCAATGTAGCAGGTCCTTCAATTTCTAGTGACTCACCTCGCTGTCACCGTGACTAGTGGATCGGGAGAGTAGCCACTTCTAAGAAGTTGATAAAATAATGTGTTTAAAATGATATTTTGAATCAAACAATCCTAAGGAAGTCTAGACTCAACAAAAAATAAAAAGTGTCCACGTAGTAAAAAGTCCTATAGATCTAAGCAAGAAAACTACTTTTCCAAAGAACCGAAGTTCAGTGAAAAGATGGATTAGAGGGCCTTCCGAAAATAGTAGCTACTGAGGCATCTCAAGCCTCAAACAATTGCTAGTAGCGAAGGTATGAGAAACAGTTACAATAAACTTTAATCGCCAGGGGTGCAAGTGTTGGTTCCTGACCAATCACCCTCTCAAGGAGTAAAAGTTCCAAATTATGTCTTAGGTATTGCAAGTGTTCCCCACTCACAATAGCCTATGTGATATCCTAGAAATAGCCATTAATGTTACCACTTCATAATCGATGGTCGGGCAGAACAGTTGTAAGTCAAGGACAACTCTGATAACCAGGAACTCTAGAAATAGTGATGTCACCCCGAGGACTTGTCACTAAGCTCATGTCCCACTAAATAAGGAAGAGGGGGTAACCACCCTTACTTATCCAGACTGACCTCGTGCTTAACGCATGTTTAAGAAGTGCTTTCCCGACAAGTGTTTTTGCTAGTAATGGATTTACTCTCAGTAATCAATGCTAGTTTCAAAATTTTTGTGGCCCAGGAGTGTTAAATCTCCAAACCTGATCTAGGGCATTAACCTAATATTGTTGGTGATATTAAAATCAAAAGTTGGTCAATTTTAGATTAAACGCCAATTTTAAGGGTAGTTTGCTCAGTTCCAGGAGTGGAAGTGAAACTGGTGGTGTTTTGACTTGAAAAATATGAACCACACATTGCAATATGCTCACTATACTAACTTTCAATTCGATGAATGTTCTACATTAATGAAAGGTTAGAGGTTCATGTGTGTCTTTCAATCATGCAAAATGGTTTGGTTGATTTTGTATTTTCATGCACAGTTTTTATGGAATATGGATAATAATTGATTTCAAAGATCAATGTAAACCAAACAAATATCTCAAGTGAAATCGAATCTAATTCTATTACACAGGGGATCTCTGTTTCTCATTCACAAGATCGCATGAAGGCCCAAGTGAAGAGGATACGCAGATCCCTTTGGAAAGCTTATGAATTAAATTCTAAACTGTTACACTTGAGATCCACTTTCTCATTCACAAGATCGCACGAAGGCCCAAGTGAAGATGATACGATGGCTCGAAAAACTGTATGAAAAAAATTAAATCTACTATGTTATACGTGAGATCCACTTTCTCATTCATAAGATCACCACAAGGTGCGAGTGAAGAGGATACGATGGCTCGATATGAGATGCTAGAAAAAATCAACTCCTAAACTATTACAAGTGAGATCCACTTTCTCATTCACAAGATTGCCATAAGGTGCGAGTAAAGAGGATACGGTGGCTCATACACAATATATCTCAAGAACGCTGAACTCTAAAGGTGCAACTCTCTCTAATTGTGATGCAAATTATGAAAAAATTCCAACTCCAAAATAAAATGCAACTAAATTAAAGTTTATTTCTGTTTTGGGAAAGAAATTATCTTCAACTTATCTCAAAATGTGATGTTCAAAATTTTTTGATGTTCAATGCAAATGTGTTCAAATAATATTTTCAAATGTTAGAACTTAGATTTGGTTTCATGTTTCAGATATGCAAGTTTATGAGATTTAGAATTTAAAGGGCCTTAAGGTTCTTTGAACAAATATTGATATTTCATCAATTTTTGTGATTTGCAAACTCTTAAATGATTCAAATTTTTTTAGATATTAGTCCTAATCTTTTGCAATCAGGGATCCAACAACAACATATAACTTGAAGCAAATGAATCTACCACAAGTTTAAGAACATTTTGAAATAAATGTCAATTTGTGCCATTTTTGGAGGTTTTTGGTAAGAAATTCCAAATATAAGGAGCTCAAACCCTCCCAAATTTTCCTTAACTACTGGTAAACTGATCCTAAGAAGTTTAAAAGCTTTGTGAAGTTCTGCAAGTACAAAAAGAAATCCTCAAATCTGCCCTAAAACAGTGGAAATTCAAAACTAGGTGTCTTTTCAAGGTTCTTCTTCACGTTTTTGTTTTTTAATTTTTGCAAATTATGAAAGGATTCAAAATTATTTCGAAGACTAGTCTCAATACTATCCAACCAGGTACCTAACAGCAAAATATGGCTTTAAGAAAGTGGATCTAACACCAATTTAAAAAAACAATTGGAGAGAAATGACAATTTGGGCTATTTTTAGTTGTTTTGGGAGAAAAATTGCCAATCTAAAAATATTAACTCAAACTCTTCAAAAAAATTCAAAAATTTTCAAAGTTAGTGATAAATTGATATTAAATATTTAGAATCCTTAACAATGTCTGCAAATTAAAAAATATAGGCACCAAACAGCCCCAAAACAAAGAGATCTCAAAACTAGTTCATAATTCATGCAAATTTGAAGCATGGAGGCTTTGAAGCTTACAAAAGTTTGAAAATCCCCCAAATATTTGGCTAAGGAGGATCAAAATGAGGTCTGCACTCTGATATCAGATATTTCTAATCCCATACAAGAAGAAAAGATCAGTAAAACATAGGAAAGAGAGAATAATTGGGCACAAATCTCAAGAAAAACCTTCAATGCACTCTAGCAAAGGAGGTTGAAATCTAGCTTGTTCTTTGACGTTTTTGAGAGTGTAGGAGTGGATATAGGCCGGTTTTGAGCCTATAAACCTGAAGCATAGGTTCTTGAAGGGATCTTAAGGCATTCTTAGAGTAGATCTTAAATTTTAGAACACCAAAAATGAAGAAATTTTCAAGAAAAAATCTTCAATGCACTCTCTATCAAAGCAAGCTGAAATATAGCTTCATCTTTGAAGTTTTTGGGAGTGTAGGAGTGTATCTAGGCTAGTTTTGAGCCTATAAACCTGTACCATAGGTTCTTTATGGGATCTTATGGAAAATATGGAGTAGATATGAAAGGTTAGAACACCAAAAATGAAGAAATTTGCAAGAAAAAACAGAAATTTGCAAGAAAAAACAGAAATTTTCAAGAAAAATCAACTAGTATGGTCGCCAATCTGATAATAGCTTTAAAGGTAATGTTAGATCTACTTTAAACATGCTATATTACTATGAAATGGTGAGTTCCAATGTTATATATTAAACAATTAACTAAAATTCCTTAACATCTTAGCCATTTTAGAATTCAAACTAAACTTGATAAGAAAAACTCAAACTCTTAAATGGAAGGAAAATTGAATCATTTCATTAATAGAAATGAAGAAGGTACATACTTACAATACTTGAGATGCATCCATCCTCCTTTTCCATGAGCTTTCCTTTTTCCACCCTTTCCTTTGATAAAGAAACCAAGCTTTCCAATCCTCCAAATCTCTCTACCATTCCTTTTCTCCTCCTTTTGCCTCCTTACAATGCCCCAAATGCCTCTCTTATATAGCATTGGAAAATGAGCCTTCAAGCTTTTCTTCTCAATGTGGGATTTCTCTTTTTCATTATTTTAGATCATTTTCACTCAAAAACCCACTTTTCCATAGTTTTTAAGCTTTTTTGCACAACTTAGCATACTTTAGGCACAATTAATACATTTTAATGCATTTCTCTTCACTTTTTGATTGGTGTAGCTTAGTTTTGGACCTTTTGTGAGTGGTTCAATCTCTGAACTTGGTCTCCTTAGGTTCTTACTTTCTTCACCTAAGCCTTCCATTTATGGGAGAAGTGATTAGATCATAGAGGATTTGACTCTAAATGTACTTGTGTTCTGTCTTCATGTTGCAGGCGTATAGTAAAAATATGCTTCTTCTTGTTACACCTAAAATCTTCCCATCATGAGATTCAATGTATACACCCCTGGAGTTAACTTGATTGAGGGATTAACCCTAAAGTATTTGTACCCATTTGTACTAGGTTTTGAGAGGTCGTCGCAGATTGCACTTATGCAGCATGTGACGTCGCAGCTTGCTCTATTGCAGGATGCGCTGATGTCAGTTAATGGACAAAAAATAGCCCTTTGAGCCGCTTCTTGCAGCTTGCTGACTTGAGACCCTATCCCTGACCTCTTGGGAGAGCTGAAACTCGATTCCTATCACCTTGGAAAGATTCGTTAAGCCTCTCCTATCATATCTCAACCTATCCTATCCATACCCTATCCACTTAGTCCTATTTAAATGAAGTCCACTCCCATCCCAAGGGGAAGAAGTCTATGGTACTCTTATGCTGGTGAAATCAAGCTCAATAGATCTAATACTCTAGCTTGGGGAACATCCACTTCTCTCTAGGAGCTTTGGCATGGCTTGTCGGAAGGAGCTTGCAGTGTTAAAGCAATGGTTGTAATCTTCTTTTCTATTGTACTTCTCCACTCTTCAATACAGTTAATATAATTGCTTTCCATAAATGTTGTATCCTTGAAGATGTTTAGAGCTTTCCTCCTTAACTGTTAGCTTAGATCTATCATATGAGATATATGCTTTCACTTCTCGTGGTCTGTCACATATTCAACAGGGTTTAGCTACTTGCAATCTGGAAACGTTGGAGAATTGGATCAACAAAGGAGAAAGGGATCTACAAATCTAAGGTAAACGATCTACTCTTACATTTGTACTCCTATATGATCTAGGAAAGTATTTTATGTTCTGTCCTATTTGTTCTAGACTTACGTTAAGCTAGGGAGATCAGGCCTTGATTCTGCTCTCAGTAGATTGTCCGCAAAACAAATCTGGCGACCATACTGGGGATTCCATCTTGTTCTATAGTTATCAATCTAGGAGTCATTTTCAGTTGATTGCTTGACACAAGCCTTTTATTTGTCATTTGCTTCTTGAGTTGATTTCACTATCAGATCTTCATCTTAAAGACTCTGGTCTGCTTTCTCTGAGTTTGTACTACTCATTTTCAAACCATTTCATAGTTCACTGCTTTGGGATTTGATTCGTTTTTGAACTTAGATCTCACCTATCGCACTTGGTTAGTCAAAACAGAGCAACACTATGTCTCTATTCTTTGTCTGTTATCCACTCGTTGCAGTCCTCTCACTGGTATACTGCAACATCGTCGCACTCCCCGCATTGGTGAACTGCGACGTCGCACTGTGCACAAGCACAGAGTGCACCGATTTGTCGAATTTGGCATGTAGGAATCCCATCTCCATTTCTTAATCTGAGCTTTGGTTTCTTGTATGGACTCCCTCTATGCTGCAAGATCTAGACAGAGATCCCATCTTTGATTTGTGTGTTGAGTGTTTGGTTTTGTTTGGATTGATTTTGGGTTCCATCCTGGACAAGTTTGAGAACTGGTAGTGGTGGATACTCTTGTCTCCCCCACCTTCATCCACTCACCCTTGCTTTCCTTCCTCTCCTTAACTGATCTGGTTACTGCATCAGATTAGCTCCCAGACCTCATTTACATTATTTTTTGAGCTTTGTTTGCTTGGTTTGCTTGCTACTGTCTGACTTTGAGTCATGTGTGTCTTTCAGTTTGATTGAATGCTTGTCTTTTCTTGAGTTTTCTGAGTGCACTGAGTGCTACAAGTAGTGATTTCTTTTTAGTCATTTACATCTGAAAGCGTAGTTGTTATCAAGTTAATCTTTTGATACATCCATTAAAAAGTTAAAAGTGCCTCTTTCCCATCATTTCTCAAGCATTGTTCAAGAAAATTGTTCGTGCATTGGAATGTTTTGCTTATGCATTTTTTTGGAAAAATTGAATGAATGTGTGATCCTTCGTGTTTTTCTTGAATTATGAGTTTCTCATTTTCTCGAAAAATCCAAAGTTTACTTCAGTTTTTGCAAAATTAGTTCCATGCAAAGGAAAGATAGATGCATTTTTAATTCTTACTGCTTTTAGGCCAATGAAAGTGAAATTGAAAAGCTTGCATACTCCATCTTAGAATTCTCTCTTTTCATTACCTAGCATCGTTTTCATTTTGAAAAGGGAAAGAAAAGGAAAAAATGTTGTGATTTGGATTAGTAGTGTTGTAATTTTTGCATTTCGTACAAAATGAAAAGAATGCTTTTATAGTCAAACTTGTTTGAATTGGGAATTATTGCATTGCTTTTGTTTTGGTAAAATTGTTGGAAAGGAAAAGATTTCTCCCTCCCATAGGTAGCATTCATCGAAATAAAAGAATATTTCGTGCATGTAGCTAGGACTTGCATTATGCTTCCGATTATGTACTCACCTCATGCATTCACCTAACCGTCCAGATAAAATTAACGGTATAACTAGGTAAAAATTTTAGCAATTTGTGTGTAAGTTAGAGACGTGTTCCGGCATCATTAAGCATGGAAGTTGTCGTTATTTCCAAGCACTGTATCCTGGGGGTATTGTAGTCTTCCACGTACTTATCGGTATATCGAGCTCCTTCACCTGTACCCACCAAGTACCATAATCCGTACTTGGCATATATCGAAGGGTGTATCACGTACTTGGTAGTATATCGGAAGGTCTCTTGCCGAACGGTTGTGCATTAGACAGCACCACTATGGATTTGAGCTCCCACGTACCTTGCGTATATCAGGAGACACCACTAGGATTCCTGAAACCAGCTGAGTTAACCATTTGGCCGTCTTAGCAAAGAAATACACCGAGAACAACACTCGGGGAGGTTAGCACGCACGTATTGTCCAGGTAATCGGGTATGCAGGAAAGGGTACGATCCCAATCCTCCTTGTCGTGTCATATTGTTGGACCCTGCAGTATATAGCGGTTTCCGATGCCTTGATGAGGTTCCAGACTTTGAATCCACTCTGTCACATTAGTCTGCCTGTTGCCTTAGTTTGAGTAGGTTTTTCTGGACTGCTTTTCTTTTGTAGCATACCCTTAGGAGAAACACTGTTTCAGCCACCCTGGCTGATTTTCCTGACGCTCTGGAGGATTTTCCCTGGAGAAGATCCCGTAGGATATTAAACTTTTCACCAGAATATCCCCTTAATCCGGAGGTTATTTCGAGGGTAAGAATGGATCAGTGTAACACGGTCGTAGTTACTGAAGTTGAAAATCCCACCCTGAATGTTGGGGGAATTTTGTTTCCCCCAACTCCACCAGATTCATCCACCTCCAACCCCCCATAGGGTGAAGAGGTGGACATTTCTACTTCGCAAGATGATACCCTCCTGGTAGTTATGCCAGGAGAGCTTGGATCGTTGGAATGGATAAATCAACCCCAAGACGACCCCATAGTAGCTGTTGGTCTAGCTGCAGCCTATTGGACATCTTCTACCGGTCACCCAGTGGCTCATTTTGCCATCGCATCCCCACCCAACTGGACTACTCCAGAACTCTCTAAACCCTTCTACAGGCCCGACCCTGCCGAGATTTTCGGCCCCATTCATGATCGTCTGGAACGATTACGTGCTAGGGGTGATGAACTTCGAAGACAAAGTCTTGAGCAACGACTTGGGTATAGAGACACCTCGGTTCATCCGATATCTTTTGGTTCACCCGAACCATCCCTCCACAACCTGACCATTAATGAGACTGGTCAACCCTCGCAAGAGTCCAGTCCTGCACTTCAAGTGAACCAACCGGTTGAAGGACAATAGTCCAACACACCTGTTACTACCACAGTTACTTTACCAACTCCTCCCCCATCTCAAAATTTGAGGGGAGGATACTCCATTCCCTCGGATTATCTCATTGGTAACGTTATTACTACGGTAGCTAATCAACAACCTATGTCGGTTCAACCTTTGAATAGTGGTCAGCCTATTATGGCTGGGGGGAAACCCCCATTTCCTAACTAGAACGTAGGCGGTGGAATCCCCAACGGACCTCCCCAACCCGCTAGACCATCCACCATGGGATTATCTCATGTTGGGGGGCCATCCAATGTAACTCAACCCTCATGGAGTTGAGCGTATCCAAGTTCTGTTAACCCTGCGCTGGGCCAATCTAATCTCGGAAACACACCATACAGGATACCCTATCCCATAAATCCCTACACTCTATGGGGGAAACAACCCGTTTTACAACATGGACCCTGACCAACTATCCCTCAAGCACCACCACCCCCGATCGGTCCACCCCCACCTCCTGCTGGAGGCAGCGGGCCCCCACCTAACTTTGGAGGAGGCGGACCTGTCCCTTCTGGAAGAGGTCCAACTCAATTTACCAACAACGGCCCCCACCTTTCTGGCGGTGGCAGGAATGGTCCACCACCCCCCCAGGCGGAGGTGGCGGAGGACCACCCTATTATGGTGGAGGAGGACATTTCCCTTCGGGCAGTGGAGGTGGTCCACCACCCCCTCCAGGCGGAGGCGGTGGCGGGTCTAATTATTATGGTGGCGGTGGTGGTGGTGGAGACCCTCATCCTTTCGGTGGTGGAGGTGGTGGGGGCCCACATACTTCTGGCAGTGGAGGTGGTCCACCACCCCCTCCAGGAAAAGGTGGTGGTGGGCCACCTTATTATGGTTATGGACCCCCACCTCCTCCTGGTGGTGGAGGCGGACCTCTGCCTCTTCTCGGTGGTGGAGGTGGACCCCCACCTTATTGGAATGGACCACCTTATGGTGGCGGACCCCCTTACGGTCCGGGCAGCACACCCCCCTATGATCAGTTTCCTCCGTGGTCACCCTTTAATCAGTCAATACGAGGTCCTATTGGTCCTTACATGCCTTACCAGTACTACCAGTACCCGCAGCCTAATCAACAGCTGCCCTTTTTGGCTACTTTGGACCTACCTAATCTATCTCGACTGATGAACGACCCCATCTACCACGGAACTAACTGGCCCCCGATTCCAGTGAAACTTCCATCGGATATCCCTAAGTTTGACGGCAAGCCGGACAAGGATCCCAAACACCATGTGATGACATACCATTTATGGTGTTCATCCATCTCCCTGATGGACGACTCGATCCATCTGAGATTATTTCAACAGACTCTCACTGGTTCGGCTGCCAAGTGGTATATCGAACTACCACCTCATTCTTTTCATGATTTCAGTTCTCTTGCTATGAACTTTTTGACTCACTTCCAACTGCCTATATGGTACAAAACTGGTACGAGCCTTCTCACCTCTCTTCGCCAGAATACCGCTACTCATATCTCTACTCATATACATGATTGGCGGAGGAGAAGACGCTTGATTAAGGCTCCCATTCCAGACCAACTCCTAGCAGATTGGTTTACGAAATCTCTCATCCCTCACATAGCTCGAGATGTTGCCATGGGAAGTGTTGTCACTAAAGAACAAGCTATCGCTCGTTCCCATTACCTAGACTTGGTCTATGCTCAATCGAGCACACTGTTTGAAATTCTTCCTGATGCACCCGGTGAGACTTATGACCCCACGAAACCTCCTAAGGGACCCCAAATTGATGGCATCATTGGATCCCTTAACACCCATCCTGCCTCTAACACCGTTGGAGCATCGAACCTCCATGGTTCCTCCCCATTACCAACTCAGGCTGGCCATAGCACCACCAAATCGACTACTCCTATTGTAACTAAAGAGGTGAATTCTATCCAATCAGCTTCATCTCAGAAGTTTGGCGGCAAGAAAAAGAACAAAGGGAAACCTAAGAAGTCTTCCGCCCAGCAGGAACAAAAGAGCACTCTTGACGACACCAAACAGAAATGGAAACTAAAGTATCCTTGTTTATTGTGTGGAGATGATCACTTCTCCAAAGAGTGTCCCCATAGAGATGAAGTTCAAAAGTTTCTTACGGTTAAACCAACTCCCACAGTCCTCAACGATCCGTTTCCCACTCAAAATCAGCAAATGATTTCTCAACCCCCCCCCCAACCTAGGGGGAACCATCCAATACCGCGCATGTTCTTATGGTGCGTAACGAAACGATCAATTTGAACACTCGCTCGTGATCATACGACTCGCTCCCTTCGTAGGAACCTGTTGGAAGTAATATTGAAAAAGCTTCCAACTCCTTACCTGATGTCACTATACCATCGGCTTCTCTCACCATTGAGAAGTCGTCCTTAGATTCGATATTTCCACCGCCCAAAAGCACGATTCAAAAAGTTTTTTTCAATCCTAATGCTCGGGTAGCACAAAATTACAATATCGTAGAGGACTTGGCACAAGCTCCTTGTGCCATGTCCACGCTAGAAGTTTTGCAGAATTGTCCTAATCAACGCAAAACTCTCATTGCAATAATCAGTGTAGTCAACCCTGATTCTTCGAATAGGATCATGTTTCGACTCGACTACGCCAAGCCGAGGCTTTCCCATTAGCTCACATTTCAAGTGGCTATGAACATTGCTGGAAAAATTGTCCATCATTCTATTTTGGACAAAGGCGCCTCTACTTCTGTCATGTCAATCGCCTGTTGGAGAGCCATCGGCTCTCCCGAATTGAATCATTCTCCGACCACGTTGAAAGCATTCGACGAGCGTGGATTTCAACCTCATGGGCTCCTATAAGCTCTTGCAGTTGAGTTGGGTGGAAAGACCGTAACCATTAATGTGGAAGTGGTCTCGGCCACAATAGATTATAATCTCTTGTTTGGTCGCAATTGGTTTTATGCCATGCAGGTGGTAGCCTCTTCAATCTTCCGCGTAGTAAAATTCCCCCACCAAGGATGAATTGTTACTGTTGACCAATTAGATTTTTGCACACCAGACACTAATACTCATCCTGGTGACCATGTTCCTTCCATTGGACAAACGTCAAAACAGTATGAGAGTATAGGTGTTGGCCTTTTGAAAGATTCATCTCTCATGGGCATTTTTCCAATTTCAGACCCCCCTAATCATGTTGCATCGGTGAACATGATCTCCACAGAGATTTCATCTCACTCCACTGATACTTGGCTTGTACCTGATGAAGCCATAACACACCTGATTGGAGACGCAATGCCTCTTTCACCTGCTGAACGTATTTACGAGGCTATCTAGTCAGCGCTGGAGAACCACTTAACTGTGACTTCCCCATCTTGTTCTCTACGACAGGCATCATCTCTACCTGATCTCTTACTTCGAACTTTTCATTCAGACGAGTCCATCATGGAAGTTATGAATGTTGATGATGGTCCATGGGATGACCTCCACCATAGGTCATCTTTTCTTCCTTCTTTGGAGTACATAGAGGACAACATTAGCACCATCTTTTCACCGAATATCTACCCATTCCCTCCTCCCCCCATACTCACATGTCTTTCGGACACTGAGGGAAACTTGGCCAACATTGAGCTTACCACCCTGGTAGACATCTCGGTGAAACCTGGTGTAGTGGAACACATTCGCATAGGCTCGAAGTGTTCCCCTGAAGAAATAGATATTGCTACGGCCTTATTTAAGCGATTTTGAGACGTGTTCACTTGGTCCTATGAGGAGATGCCTGGGATAGACCCCGTGATTGTTTCTCATGAAATAAAAACCTATCCCGACATCAAACATGTACGTCAAATTTTGCGAACGGTACACCCCCGGAAGACTACGACGATCAAGGCAGAGATTGAAAATCTCTTAAAGGCTAGCTTCATCTATCCTGTTTGTTGATGTATATGTAACTTCGGAATGTATTTCACATATATGTATATTGTATTCCTATAAAGATGTTATTATTCCTCTATACGGAAGTGTCATCATTTATATTGTAAGTGTCGTAACTTATACTTGATGGGTTATTAGACCACCTTGTTGGGGTTGGCCCTCTATAAGTCATGTGGGTCAAAGGGTTATTAGACCACCCTATTGGGGGTCGGCCATGTGGTTCAAAGGGTTATTAGACCACCCTAGTGGGGGTTGGCCCAGTCAGCATTATGTTAAGTGGTTAAGTTGAGGCCGACCTAGTTGAGTAAAGGTCAAGTCAAGTTAGTGTATAAATAGAGAGTGTGTCTCTCTCATTTTACACATTCTATTCTCTCACTCACACTTTGGAGAGTGGCGCACTTGTGGAGGAGGAGGCTCTGCTGCTAGGAGAAGACTATCTCTTTTATTCTGGTTGTATCATTTCTCTATCTATCTCTGAGGAAGTTATTGGGGTTTTTCACCTTTATGGTTTTCCCCAAGTAAACTCTGTGTCTCTTGTGTGCTTGCATTATTGTGTCCATGATTGATATGTTGTAGATTTGTTGTACATGTTGTTCTCTCAGTTAAGATCCTAGATCAGAATGGAGTAAATTCTGAAAATTTAACATGGTATCAGAGCTAGCTTGAAAGAAGGCATGATATGGCATGTATGACACGTGTTGCACTTACGATGTTAGGGCTTGATATAGCAAAAACCAGTCATCGTAGAACTTTCGCTATAAATCTATTTTGGCGAAGTTTTCGGATCTAAAACTTTTACAGGACGAATATTAGATCCCCATGTACCTTGTGTCATAAGGAAAAACCTCTAATTCGTTGTACTTTGTGATTTATGATCTGTACAATATAGGGTTTCTGCCTCTTCCAGATCTGAGTCAAAATCAGGTGACCTTGGGAAAAAGGTCATAACTTGGGCTAGGAAGCTCCAAATGAAATTTTGTAAAAAGTGACAAGTATTACACAGACTTTACTATATCAAAAAATGTTTTCAGAGGCCGAAGTTGAACCAGTGACACGTGGCACGCCGTACAAGTTTGCTCTCTTGTATTATCCCATAAAAAGGTCACATTGCGACACTTGGAATAACTCTCTCTCAGAGAATCCAATTGAGGTCATACCTATTGGGATGGAAAGATAACAGGTTGGGCTATCTCAAGAAATATTTTCAGAGGCCGAAGTTGAACCAGTGACACATGGCACACCGTACAAGTTCATTTTCCTGTATTTTCCCATAAACAGGTCACGTTGCGACACTTGGCATAACTCTCTCTCAGAGAATCCAATTGAGGTCAGACCTATCAGAATGGAAAGATAACAGGTCGGGCTATCTCAGAAAAAAATTTCAGACCCTGTGGATCGAAATGTTCAGAGTTACACTAGAAACAATCAGGTACATATTTCTGTCAAAATAGAATTGTTTTTGAGCACCTTCATTCATGGCTTCCGGAATATAGGGCTTCGGAGAAAGTTGGAATTTTTGTAATCAAGAGACCACGGCTGGATGCTACTCATCAAAATCGAAATTTAGAGACCAAGATCAGATTTTTTGGTTGGGCAGAAGGCTGGGCTTGATCAAACCCTAGTTCGGGACTTTGATCGGAAAGATGGAAAATTAGGGCTTCTGCAAAACTTGGAATTTTGGAAATCTGTGACCACGGGTGGAAGCTCCTCAGAAAAATCGAAGCTTAGAGCTTTGAATCAAGTCTTTTGGTTGGGTGAAGCTTCGGGAAACTCAAACCCTAATTCAAGGTCCTCCCCAGTGAATCCAGAAATCTAAAAGGCAATTTCGAGGGGTGAAACTTTGCAGTTTTCAAATTCTGAATATACCAACTTGATCAGCTCATCAAGGCGCACATTTCTATCCTTTCGGAAGTTTGAAATTCAAAGTTTGAATTTCTGGGGTTTCTTTGACAAACCCTAATCCAGCTCCAGGTCTAGTTCTTGCAAATCAAGTGGATTGGGTTAATCCTAGAATAAGATGGATTGGTCACCTGCATAAGTGAAGAAGTTCCTGTCTCAGAGGGAGATGAGGCTAAGGCCTTCCATAAGAAGATTACAAGAAATCTTGACAGGTATGGCTTACAGGTATGTTTCATGGTTAAGTTTATCATATGTTTGTCTTCATATCATTACAGTACAATCTTGATTAATTACTGGACTTGTCGTATCACCTTAATAGAAGATATTCATTGATTAAGGTTTTGACACTTATGATTGTACTAATTCATTGTGATGTTGTATGAGGTTTATGTTGTTTGCTAACACAAAAGGTACACCAAGAAATTCAAATCATGTTCTACTTCAAGAACATATGCTCATGGTGACATGAAGACAAAGATTCATCCATTGTCATGGATCACATAGAAGATCTACTTTCAAGGTATGTATAACTTATGAGACATGCAGGTTACTAGCACAAGTCACTGAAGAGAACGAGAAGACATTATGCGGGTATGTTAGACATAACTAGCTAACATGCTAATCCAGGTATATTTTTCCTATATCAAGCTAGAATCCTACCTTGTGTTAGGATCTTATACTGTTGTGTTGTTGATAATGATTATTCATGAAGTCATAGGTTTGAATAATCATGGTTGTATGCATATTATGTTTCTTACCTAATTGATGATTCAACTAACCAGAAGAGTCCTATGATCAAATAAGAATGTGTATGAGTAAAAGAAGACTTCCCTGAAACCTTGAATGCTAATGCTTATTATCTGTGAATGATCATGAATATACATGTTTAAGATTATTGTGTTTTGATAGTATTAAGATTATACTAATAAATGTGTGATTATGTATGAGACCTCCAAGATAACACAATGATGATACTAATAAGCATGCATAGTGATTAAGGATGGATGTAAGTTCAAGAACAGGTAATCTAGGTAGAAAAGATCAAGAGGGAGCACAGTCCAGTTGTTCCTGCAAGAAAGCAAAGGAGCACACTTCAGTAGTTTCTGCAAGGATGCAAATATATTTAGAGGGAGTTGACCACTTCTCACAATCCACATAAGAATGGAGTTGTAGAAAAGAAGCAAAGACTGAGAGGGAATCAACCCAACAAACAAACAAAGATAAGTATTTGAATTGTCATTACTTGCATATTTTATTACTTAAATAATACTGTTCAATAATGTATATACTGATGTTCCTAGAATTAGGTTGTGTATTATGCATATTAGAATAGTTGCATTGATGAATAGTATAGTACTAATATGCATGGGTAAGTGGCCTATGGCACTGTACAACATTCCATTGCTACTTATCTAGAATGAAACCTCTTTGCTGACATGTTGGGAGTTGTGCACACTCTTAACAATGTTCTGGTAGAGATTGGAAGGCATCTAGAAAGTTACGGGATATGGATAAATGTTGTATCGAGGCATTGGCTAAGATAATTGCATGACTGTATGACATATTTCTTTATGCGTAAGAATTTATTCTGAAAACTATGAGATGTTTTCTAATCATACAATTTAACTTGTGTTGTAGGAAATATCGTATGCCATCACCTACAAAAGAAGAACTACAACATTTGTTTCAGCAACAAAATTATCTATTGAAGATATTGAAGTTCCCAGGATATGGGAAGAATGCCATGATCCGTCGATCATGAAGAATGATGTTTGGGATGTAGTCCCAAGACCTGAAGGGAAGTTTGTTATGACTTCCATATGGATCTATCAAGATCAAGCATGTTGCAGATGGCAGCATAGAGAAATATAAAAGTGATGAAATAGAAGATACACCAGATGGATTTCAATACAACTTTCTTGAATGGTGTAGTTGAAGAAGAAGTGTATGTGGAGCAGCCACTTGGTTCTAAGACACATGATAGGGATTCATATATGTGTAGAAATTGGGTATGATGCACCACTTTCTAGGTATGGGGGTGTGGCAAAGTGCAGATGGAATATTCCTTAGGCAAGGGAAGTATGCAGTAGAGATCCTGAAGAGGTTCAGGATGATGGACTGCGAGGCTATGGCATCAAACCTGAAGCTTCTGTGTGATGCTTAATCTGAACCAATTGATGTCACTATGTATCATCAGATTATTGGGTCCTTGATGTACCTGACGAACATGAGACCAAATATTTGCTTTGCAGTGAACACATTGAGCCAGTTCCTGACAGATCCAAGGAGTGTTCACCTGGTTGCTGTAAAGCATATTATGAGGTACCTGAAAGGTACAGTGGATTATGGGCTCAAGTATGAAGCGAATCAAAAGTTTAACCTGCAAGGTTATGTTGATTCAGATTGGGCAGGAAGTGTTGCAGATAGGAAGAGAACATCTGGGTGTTGCTTCAGTATGGGATCAGGTGTGATCTCTTGGTTCAGCAGGAAGCAGTCCTGCGTAGCACTGAATACAGCTGAGGGAGAGTATGTTGCAGCCTGTTCAGCTAGTTGTGAGGCAGTATGGCTACGGAAGCTACTATCTGAGTTATTTGATCTCCCGTTGGATGCTACTGGTATCTTTTGTGATAACCAGAGTTGTGTGAAGATGTCCGAGAACCCAGTGTTTCATGACAGGTCGAAACACATAGAGATCAAATATCACTATATCGGAGATATGGTGCAGAGAGGAGCTATGAAGCTCCTGTACATTGCGACGGATGAGCAAATTGCAGATGTGTTGACGAAGCCACTAGCCAGGGTGAAGTTCGAGTACTTCAGGGAGAGGCTTGGTGTTCTTCAGATTGATGACACTTCGAGGAAGAAGTGATGGACACATTTGCAGAAGCCATTCCAAGCGTGTTGGAAGGAGGATCCTTCACATGGTTGTGTATGTAAGCGTTGGATGATGAACATCAGTACGATGCTCCAGTTACTGCTCTGTATACGCATCATGTTGGATGCTGGATATGATCAGTTGGACCATTTATATATGTACACATCATGTTGGATGTTGGATATGATCAGTTGGATCATTTATATGTATATGTATGTACGCATCATGTTGGATGCTGGATATGATCGGTTGGATCATTTGTATGTATTTTGTATATGCATCATGTTGGATGCTTGGACCATGTATCTGTATATGTATCAGGTGGATACACTGTATGATCAGGTGGATCATGTATGATGATATGTATCAGGTAGATACTTGGTATGCATCAAGTAGATGCATTGTATGATCAGGTGGATCATGTATGGTGATCTGTATCATGTATTTGTATTTGTATCAGGTGGATACACTGTATGATCAGGTGGATCATGTATGATGATATGTATCAGGTAGATACTTGGTATGCATCAGGTAGATGCATTGTATGATCAGGATGATCATGGATGACGAGCTTCAGAATGTTGCTCCAGATGACATGCAGCAGGATGTTGCAGTGATGATGATCAAGATGATCATGTGTACATCAGCATGATGTATGGTGAGTATCAGGTTGATACTCTATGGTCGTGGAACAGGCTGTGCAGATAAGCATGTAATTTGTGCCCTAGGAGATTTGCAGATAGTCTTTCGAGGTTTTTCCTATGGCATGTAATTTGTACCCTGGGATATTTGGCAAATGCTCTTTTGAGGTTTTGCTTGGGAGGACATATAATTTGTGCCCTGGGAGATCTGCAGATAGTCTTTCAAGGTTTTTCCTATGGCATGTAATTTGTGCCCTGGGATATTTGGCAGATTCTCTTTCAAGGTTTTGTCCTATGGCATGTAATTTGTGCCCTGGGAGATCCGATAGGTTGAGCCGTGTGCTCGTAATCAGTCCTGGGATGCTCTTTCAAGGTTTTGCCATGACCACATGTAATTTGTGCCCTGGGAGATCCGATAGGTTGAGCCTTGTGCTCGTAATCAGTCCTGGGATGCTCTTTCAAGGTTTTGTGGTGACCACATGTAATTTGTGCCCTGGGAGATCCGATAGGTTGAGCCTTGTGCTCATAATCAATCCTGGGATTCTCTTTCGAGGTTTTGTGGTGGGGTCACATGTAATAAGTCCTGGAGATATGGACAGGATGAAAAAGGCCTCAAATTCTCTTTAGGGTTCTTGCTAGTCAAGAGACTCTTTTAAGGTTTTGTGACGCATGTAATAAGTCCTGAGATTTCCACAGTATGGCCAGTGATGACGAAGACCTGTAGGTGGTGGTCCTACATCTAGTATGAAAAAAGACTGGCTCTATAGAACTTCCTATGATGAGTAGATTCAGAGATTGATTGAGATAGCAGCAGCAGTGACGATGATGATGACTCGATGACGATTATCCAGTGACGATGATCCAGAGAAGAAGACTTGTGATAGAAGGTTTGTGTCAAGAAATACCTTCCTAGTTAAGAGGGAGTGTTGATGTATATGTAACTTCGGAATGTATTTCACATATATGTATATTGTATTCCTATAGAGATGTTATTATTCCTCTATATGAAAGTGTCATCATTTATATTGTAAGTGTCGTAACTTATACTTGATGGGTTATTAGACCACCTTGTTGGGGTCGGCCCTGTATAAGTCATGTGGGTCAAAGGGTTATTAGACCACACTATTGGGGGTCGGCAATGTGGGTCAAAGGGTTATTAGACCACCTTAGTGGGGGTCGGCCCAGTCAGCATTATGTTAAGTGGTTAAGTTGAGGCCGACCTAGTTGAGTAAAGGTCAAGTCAATTTAGTGTATAAATAGAGAGTGTGTCTCTCTCATTTTACACATTCTATTCTCTCACTCACACTTTGGAGAGTGGCACACTTGTGGAGGAGGAGGCTCTGCTACTAGGAGAAGACTATCTCTTGTATTCTGGTTGTATCATTGCTCTATCTATCTCTGAGGAAGTTATTGGGGTTTTTCACCTTTATGGTTTTCCCCAAGTAAACTCTGTGTCTCTTGTGTGCTTGCATTATTGTGTCCATGATTGATATGCTGTAGATTTGTTGTACATGTTGTTCTCTCAGTTAAGATCCTAGATCAGATTGGAGTAAATTCTGAAAATTTAACACTGTCCCGTTGACAGATTGGGTCTCAAACGTCGTCCCTATGAACAAAAAAACAGGGTACCATTCGCGTCTGTGTCGATTATTGGGACCTTAACAAGGCTTGTTCAAAGGACAACTACCTGAACCCATTCATTGACCAGATTATCGACAATTGTGCTGGAAGCATCATCTTTTCATTCATGGATGGCTTTTCTGGTTACAACCAGATTGAGATCAACCCAGCCGACCAACATAAAACGGCTTTCATCTGTCCTTGGGGGACGTTTGCATACCGCAAAATCCCGTTTGGCCTTAAAAACGTTGGCGCCATGTTCCAGCGGGCCATGTCATATGCCTTCCATGACATTAAGGACTTTGTGGAACCTTACCTGGATGATCTCCCTACTCATTCGAAGCAGCATGAGTTCCATATAGACCATCTAATGGCCATTTTCCTCAGATGTAGATGGTACAATATCCATTTGAATCCTCATAAGTGTATCTTTTGCATTGAGTCTAGATGCCTCTTAGGGTTCATTGTCTCGAAGGATGGGATCCGCATCGATCCCTTAAAGGTGGAGGTCATTGTCAACCTACCACCTCCAACTGATGTGATGGAACTTCAAAGTCTCCAAGGGAAGGTGACTTATTTAAGGCATTTTGTTTGTAACTTCGCGGAGAAGACTAAGGGGTATATGAAACTGCTTAAGAAGGACGTCCTGTTCATTTGAGATGATCAAGCTCAAAAATCCTTCGACAACATCAAACATGCCATCACGCATGCCCCCGTAATCCAACCGCCAAATTATTTTCGAGATTACAACTTATATCTCGTCGCTTCTGCTACCACTATTGCCATGGTCCTGGTACAGGAGGATCAAAATGCCCAGGAACATCTAATATGCTATGCGAGTAAGGGTCTCATTGACGCCGAAACTAGATATTCACATGTCGAGAAGCTTGCTCTCGCGGCAGTCATCGCCGCCCAAAATTTTTGGCACTATATCTTGCTCTGCACCACCACCATCATCGCAGACTCGAATCCCATGTACCACGTACTGACACGTCAGGTGCTTGGGGGAAAGTACTCACGCTGGATTGTGATATTGCAAGAATTAGACCTTCTTTTCGAGAAATCCAAGTCTAAAAAGTCCTTGGTGTTTGCTGAGCTTATTTGTGACCTTCCCCGTTCTGATGCAGAAGTTGAGCAAAATGACTCTTTTCTGGATGAATCATTGTTTCTGATCAGTACGACTAATCCGTGGTATGGAGATATTTCATTATATCTTCAAACCCAATGCTTCAACCCTCAAATCTCTCACGATGACCATCGTTGAATACGTCACCATGCAAAGTATTATCTGATCATCAGTGATACTTCATACCGCTGTGGCATCGATTCAATTCTTCGACATTGTCTAACTCATGATGAGGCTAGACGTGTTCTGAACGACGTTGGGTCGTGTGGCAGTAACCTCTTTGGGATGGCTACAACCCGGAAGATTTTTTGCATAGGATATTATTGGCCTACTATCTTCAAAGATTGTATTGAGGCCATGAAAAGATGTCCTCCATGTCAACACTTCCATATGAAGAAGCGAACCCATCCTGCCCCGCTACACCCGGTTATTGCCGTTGGCCCTTTCTCAAAATGGGGCATCGATTTTATGCATTGTAATCCTACCTCGGCCGGGGGGCATAGTTACATCATTGTAGCTGTGGATTACTTCACAAAGTGGGTCGAGGCAATGCCTACATACCAAAATGACGGCAAAACTGCCGCACTCTTCATGTTCAATCATGTAATAGCACGGTTTGGAGCTCCTCAGGCGATAGTTACGGATCATGGTTCTCATTTTCAGAACCATATGGTTGATGAACTGAGTGATAGATTGGGTTTTCGCCATGAAAACTCAACACCTTACTACCCGCAGTCCAATGGACAGGTCAAGGCCATTAACAAGGTCTTGAAAACTATGGTCCAAAGGATGGTAGGTACGCATAAGTCCAGCTGGCATAATATGCTCTTTTCAGCATTATGGGCCTATAGAACTTTCATCAAAACTACCACAGGTTTCACTCCTTTTCAATTGGTGTATGGATTGGAGGTTGTCCTTCCTATAGAGTGTGAAATTCCATCTCTACAACTCGCTGACGAACTTCTTCCTAACACTACTGCCGAGGAAGAACGTTTCCTGTACTTAGCAAAACTTGACGAGTCCCGTCGAGATGATTCTCTTGCTAACGAAGTGCACAAGAAACACATCAAAGCTCAATATGACAAGTCAATTGAACCTCATATTTTCAAGGAGGGTGACCTGGTCCTCACATTTGACCAGAAACATGACAAACTAGGCGCAGGAAAGTTTGAGTCCATGTGGCACGGACCTTACATTGTCAAACGTGTTTTGGAAAAGGGAGCTTACAAGCTTGAAGACTATGACAGAATATCTTTGGGTAAACCCCGTAATGGGATTTACCTAAAGAGGTACTATGCCTGAACCTATCATGCATAGGCTTTCTTGTATATACTGTACATGGCGTGTTTGTGTGTTTTTGTGTTGTGTGACGCGCTTTTTTTTGTGTCTTTAGATCTTGTTTCTGCTTATTATACCATGTTATGTCTGCGTGTGCAGATGGAAACATGGTACGGATTCACAGATAGCGCCAGACGGCATACCCGTAACCTTGCCTCAGTAGCCTGGGTACTATATTCACCAACAGGCGAGCTCATCAGCTCAGGAGGAAGTTGCCTTGGATTTGCAACCAACAATGCCGCAAAGTATCAGGCGATAATTGGAACCTTAACCGATGTTATTTCCTTGGGTATGAACCACATTGTCATCCACATGGATTCTCAACTAGTGGTTTCCCATCTCAACCGAATCTACGCCATCCACGATCCTACCCTACTCTGTCTCTTTAGGCGAGTTCGTCTCGTGGAAAGGTCATTTGAATCCATTCAATACTTGCACATTCCATGAGAGTTAAACATAGCTGATGATTCAATCGCCAACTTCATTCTAGATTGGTACATTGCACACACATAATATTAATAATAGGTAAAAGCATTCACAACATGTAAATAATACACTGTATAAAAAGCAAAGCATATGAACAAGATCACATCATTCGTCATTTTTAAAACACATAATATATAAATCGTCGGGAATGTCTGTATATATATATCATCAAAAGTAGTGCTGGTACAAAACTCTGAAGCACAATGGCTTTCAGTAAGTCTCTACAAAATCTGAATCCCCGTAGCTCTCAGTAGTACAAAATAGGAGGCCTCTAAGATCTCAGTACAAGTATAATAACGTCATCAGGCCTGACGCTTGGCTCATACACCCCTAGGACGGACAACTCTCTGTCGCTGAGAATGGAAGCACTCCACTGTCCTCGCTACCTTACGGAGTAAGGCATTGAAGCATACAGACGATCCAACTCCGAACCTCTGCATAGGTCTCGGTAAGTCATCTACTACTGGCTCAGGAACATCCACTGTTAGCTGGGACAAGTTCCTATACTCATCCTCCATCTCCATGATGGCAGCATGAGCACTTGGGGGAACAACTATTTCCCCACCTCTATCTCTCCTTGCCAGAAGAGAGACTCCCACGGGTCATACGGGACCCACATCTGCACACACATGTTATATATTTGTCAGCACTACAACAAAAAAATCATAAATATACAAAACTTACAAAATACAAGGGTTTTGTTCTCACCGATGTCTCCCCATGCTGTACCCTCGGGAAACGCTAAGTCGGGATCTTCTCTGAAATCCGTACCGCCGTACGGGTAGTCCTCAACCATGAGCAACTGGCCTTCCATCCAACTGAAGAACTCAAGACCAAAGCTGATGATAGTGCCCCCACCATGATGGCCCATCACCTCTGCCCATCTGAGCATGTGAGGATCCCTAGGATCCCTATCATCCAGTTGTACCTGTGAATGCAAGAGAGGTATCCGCTCCAAGAGGAATGATATCACTATTGATCCATATCCAAACTGCTTGAGCTCTCCACTTGGTCAGGTGAGCTCGGATGTTTGCGAGGAGACCCTCGCACCAATTGAAGATCTTGGGGGACATGCAATCCTCCGCATAAAGCATCTGAGCCCAAGTGTCCATGTGTGGGGATTGGCTCCCTGCCAATCTAGTAATAGAGAACAATATGGTACGTAGTGGACGGTTTACAACATCCCTAATGGGAATCTTCCCACTAGAGGACCGAGCATGAGCAGTACAATGTTGGGTCACCATATCATCGACAGTGCGATCACTAGCTTGTGATCCGGTGAGAACTACAGGTTCCCCTCTCCAGGACAAACCGGTAAGAAAATAGATGTCCTCAACATCTATGGTGAGAATGTGTTCACCAATCACAAAGTGTTGCTGGGCCGCATCCCAGCACCGGAGCATATGTGACAGAAGCGGGATTTGGGCCCTCATGCCCTGAATCTCAAAAAACTTGAGCAAACCATAGTTTCTCAAAGCATTCATGCATTGTGGATCATTGGCGGCTTGAACATCTTCCACCTCGTGTTTTCTTTCTTTCCACTCTAATACCATGTTTGCTTGCTTTCAACTTGCCAAGGTGGGAATTTAAACACTGTTAGATCTCACTTCAACCATAAGAAGTCCACCTTTTGGGTTTAAATTGATGGTTGGGATATGTGTTTCCGTCATTGCACTGTGCTATTGCACACAATGCGATGACGTCGCACTCCATGTTTTTGGGACTTGCGCCAAGTAGGTCTTGTCGCAGTTCCCGAAAGGGTAGTCTACGATGAGCCGAGGGCGTAATAGCCCTCCATAAATCCATCAAAAAACCTAAAAAATGGACCTAAAATCAAAATGTAATCCACTACAATTTTGCTGGATGAAGTTTAGGCTTACCTGCATTAGATGGTGTGTGAAATGGTGGCTCGTAGCTCCCGGAATCGATTAGTGAAATTTTGGCTCCAAATTGGCACTTCTTCTCCCAAATTGGCAAATGAAATAATGGTGACTATATTTGACCCATTTTTCCTATTTATAAATGAAATAGAATATTCCTTTTTCAAATATTTGATGCTTTAAGGTCATTTTCTATAGTTTTAATCATCTTTGATCATATTTGGAATATCAGTTGACTATTTGACCTAGTTTCCAAGTGTGTAGGAGTTGTTAAGTGGTCTTTTGTGTGCCGTTTCTCGCGTTACAACGGTCATTTCAGGTATGAACACTCCCTTGAATGTTTTGTCATAATTTCGCAATGGTTAAATTGTAATTATTTTATGATGACGAGCTTACTCTTCGTTTGTTCTCGTGTTCTTGAAACTATGAGAATAAGTACCAAGTTTCGATTTATCACTTTTCTGAGCTCGTTAAAATTCTACGGAAAAGGATACCCCACAGAGTCTACCTTTAAGCTCTTTTCAGGCTCTCGAAAAATGAAAAGATTTCCAAGCAAACTTGTCGCGTTCACGCTTGTTAAAGTATTTGAATGGTCATATTCCTGGCGATATTTTACCCCTTTTTTGGACCAGGGGGCACTACCTATGAAAAAGGTATACTCCAGCCAATCATGACTGGAAGAGTCATCTCCCGTGTTGTTTTACCCTTTTTCGGGCGATGAGGCTAACTTTACGAAAAAGGACCATTGGATTCTTCTTTAGTTCTTTTCAGACTCTCTAAACATAAAATGACAACTGAGTTTACCTTCTATGGACTCGTTAAACTCTTACATTGAAGGGACCGCCATGGGACGAACCCCTCCTATCCCGGGTTCAATAAATATTTGGGATTGGACTCATCTATGATATGATCTATACCAAGCATCTGGTTACCCTCATCAAGCTCGTAAAAAACACATGAGGCACTCATCATTCATGATGGGGGAAAAGGAAGGCTTTTATGTTACACACTTTGTTAGTGGCAGTACGTAGTCGTTCTTGAACATGGCACTCATCTGCATTGCATACTGTACTTGGTTCATTCGTTTGTCCTTGAGTTTTACCTACTTCCTGAGTCTTGTTACTCCTTTGAGTCATTCAAAGAAAGCTTCCCTCATCAGTCGCATTAGGAGTTAGTGTTGGACTAATCATGTCAATACTGCCAATTCATGCCATGCCCATGTTCAAGAACGTCCACCATTTATCATCTGTAGTTAGTATGCCCGTCACCATGATGGTCTACTCTGAGTCAGTGTTGCATGTTATTGTACCATCCGATCTATTCTACACATTTTTTGTCGTGTTTCGTGTCGATTGATGGGGGATTCATCATCGCCCTCCTTCGACGGATTCGTCCTTGTCGACATCAACTCATCACGTGAGGATTGAATCTAGAAACCAACCAAGTACCTTGGCCCTGCATGCCTCAATGGCAGGTTACCTCGCTTTCAACATGAGTTTACATCATTGACTCTTGATTGAAATATTTCATCTTGCATTCGACTTCAACTCACTTATTTACGCTTGGTGATATGTACTGCAATACCTTGGGAATCATTGACATTAATGGTGATCTCCCTCGTTCTTGTTAATGGTTTACATCAATGACCGGTAATCAAGTGGTTTCTACCATGTTCGACATCAAGACCTTTGTAATCACATGGATAGATTCGTATCATTGCGGGTTCAGCTTGAAGACCCTGGGAAGTCATATTTACCCAGGTTGCAATGGAGTTTGTATTGAGTTATATCACAAAGATCCACATTTGTGTTGGTTGTGGTTGTGTTATTATCTCATCATGGATCTATGCTTGTGTCTAGTAGCCATGATTGTGTTCATTCGGTCATAAATACCATGGATCTGCATTGTATTGGTCGGAAGCCATGTTGTGAGTCATTTGAGACTGTATACTCAGAGTCAGTTATACTACAGCAGCGTCCTTCATCTAACAAGTCTATTTCCATTCCTTCTATCAAATTATTTCACCTGTCTATCTTTCAACAGCTTCATGCTTTGGGGGGCATTCTGTTACACCTAAAATCTTCCCATCATGAGATTCAGTGTATACACCCCTGGAGTTACCTTGATTGAGGGATTAACCTGGAAGGATTTGTACCCATTTGTACTAGGTTTTGAGAGGTCATCGCAGGTTGCACTCATGCAGCTTGCTCTATTGCAGGATGCGCCGATGTCAGTTAATGGACAAAAATAGCCCTTCGAGCCCCTTCTCAAAACTTGCTAACTTGGGACCCTATCCCTGACCTATTGGGAGAGATGGCACTCAATTCCTATCACCTTGGAAAGATCCCTTAAGCCTTTCCTATCATATCTCAACCTATCCTATCCATACCCTATCCACTTAGTCCTATTTAAATGAAGCCCACTCCCATCCTAAGGGGAGGAAGTCTATGGTACCCATCCTAAGGGGAGGAAGTCTATGGTACTCTTATGCTGGTGAAATCAAGCTCAATAGATCTAATACTCTAGCTTGGGGAACATCCACTTCTCTCTGGGAGATTTGGCATGGCTTGTCGGAAGGAGATTGCGTTAAGGCAATGGTTGTAATCCTCTTTTCTATTGTACTTCTCCACTCTTCAATACAGTTAATATAATTGCTTTCCATAAATGTTGTCTCCTTGAAGATGTTTAGAGCTTTCCTCCTTAATTGTTAGCTTAGATCTATCATATGAGATATATGCTTTCACTTCTCGTGGTCTGTCACATGTTCAATAGGGTTTAGCTACTTGCAATCTGGCAGCGCTAGAGCATTGGATCAATGAAGGAGAAAGGGATCTATAAATCTAAGGTAAACGATCTACTCTTACATTTGTACTCCTATATGATCTAGGAAAGTATTTTATGTTCTGTCCTATTTGTTCTAGACTTACGTTAAGCTAGGGAGATCAGGCCTTGAGTCCGCTCTCAGTAGATTGTCCGCAAAACACTTCTGTCACATGACTAAGGGTGTTAATTTGATTGCTAATAGATTAGGGGAGCCTTTGGTAACTCAAAGGAATCGTATGGATAGAAAACACTATTTAGGGATTAAAAATGCATCAAAAGTTCAATAATTGAAAAACTACAAGATAAAGAACCATTTTGAATCAATGGATAAAGTATCCAACCAAAAAGGTAATATTTTCACTACTGTAAAAGTTGAGAACAAAGAAATAACTCTATCTTCTTCATCTATCTTCCCTTCAAATGGAGGAGTATCAAAAGTAGCTTGTACCTTGAAGGGTGTAATTCCTTTGAAACAACTACTTTTTGAAGGTGTCTCTAACATTGTTGGGAGACATAAAAATATATGGATGAAATAATCCATCATCTTGTTCTGCTATCGCTTGAGGTCTTCCTAGAGGAATATCTTGATAGATTTTATTTCTCCGTCACATTTCTTTTTATAACCCAAGTGACATTACTTAGGTCATTTTGGAAGATATTCACCAATATCGATTAGTTCAAGACCCAAGTCTTTGTATTCTTACCTTCTGGGGGGCATGCACAAAAAACTATCAGAGTGCAAATAGTTGTGATACCATTGATCTATGTTATGTTGAGAATCAATTGAAACTTAGAATTAACAAAAAAAATTAGAGACACAATGGAGAACAAATTCCATTACTAAAAGAATGGTGAAAATCATTCGACATCAAGGAAAATTTTAAGGATCCACAATTTTCTCAAAGTGTAGAAACCTTGGCGAATCTTACTAATTCTTAAATTTGCAACTATTAAATGTTTGGCAATTAAAAAAAAAAAAGATATTCAAGTTTCTAAGGACTTTATATAGTTTCTAGACAATTTTGACGATTTTTAGAGCAAAAAAAATTATCCCATGGAATTTGGGTGAATTGTCTTTGAAAAAAACAAAATTTGTGAATCCTTTTTAGGAAAAAAAGGTCGAAAAATATCCCATGGGCTAAATTTTGCCCCTAGAATTTTCCTTGTTGTACATAAAAAGGTTATAATTGTAGTACTATCTTAGAGAAGAGATGTGTCTCTTGCTCTTATTTACAATAAAATTATAACAAGGGGCTAAACTGCATTTTACAATAATGCCAAAAAACCCTTACAGTGAAATATTGCAACATCAAAAAAACCTAAGAATAAAGAACCCTAATCTTAATATGAATTCATTGTGGAGTGTGATGATGTATTTGATGAAGTTGACTTGTACAAAATATTGGAGCCTTCTTGAGTACAAAATTTTTCACATATTACTCTGTTTTAGGTTTTTTGTCACTTGTTGAAAAGATGGAGTGTAAGGATATTGAAATTGTTGACCATGTCTAGGGAAAATTGAGGGGCAAAATTTATCTCGTGGGCTAATTTTGGAGGTTTTCTTCTAAAACAAATTCACCGTTTTGCATTTTTTTCCAATATGATTCGCCCATATTCCATAGGATTAAAATATTTTACTCTAAAATTCGCCAAAATTGTCCAAAAACTATATAAAACCCTTAGAAATTTGAATATTTTTTAAAAAATATCTCCAAACATTTTATGGTTGGAAATTTGATAATTAGTAAGATTCGCCAAGGGTTATACACTTTAATAAAATTATGGATCCTTAAAATTTCCCCTGACCATGTCGATTATGGTTTGTTATTTTATAGTTCTGAAGATGTTTTTCATTTACCATAATATGGAGGATTGGAGCATTGGATAGGCCAGAGGCATGTTCAAAATTCAAAATCGCAAATCTATTTCAAGTATGTTGTGTTAGGAGTTTTAGCTAAACCAATATAGATGGGGGGCACCAGAAAGTTTGGGGCTAAGGACAAAGTATTGGTTTTGGAAGTGTGGGATTAACATGAAACCATTTGGCTTATCTATCATGGAAGGTGATCCTAAAAACCTACAATCAGATGAAAGGAACAAAGCTACTCTTCAACCCAAAACTAGAAAGGACATATGCTTAGAAAAGGTGACAATCATTTCCAAATACAAAGTCACTTTAGTCGACATTGGAGAGTATATCTAATATATGAAGGATCATGTGGTGATTGCAAGATTTATGAGGATCTATCACTCTGATAAGGCTCTAACTTGGTGGATCAATTCAAGATGGAAACCCAAAGGATAAGTGGATCTCAAGCTAGGCTCCAAGGGATTCTTTACAACAATTCTTACTAGCATATAAGATAGAGACATGGAATTTGAGACTATGGCATACTTCTTCAACAATGATGGCTTCCATCTGCATTTTGGACATAAATATTCACTCTTGAAATGGAATACTTCACAACAACTCCAGTTTGGATACATATGTATTCATTCTCCCAAGAGTTATGGGAAGAAGAAACAATTGTGGATATAGGGAAAAATCTAGGCAACTTTGTCAAAATTCTAGAGATCACTAGAACAGGTAAGTAGATATCATGTGCTTGCATTTGTGTTTACATGGATGTTTTAAGGGCTCTCCTAGATTCCATTAGTATAAGCTTCTAATATGATGAATGGAACCAAACCCTGGATTTCAAGCATATCCATTTAAAATGTAGAAAATGCCATGAGCATGGCCATTTTTTTGGATGTTTCCCTCTAAAATCTACTCAGGCCAACAAGAAGTAGGAGGAAAATATGGAGAAGGACGACTTCTTTAAGGTCCAAACCAAAAGGGAAAATAGTAAATAACATAACCTTAAGGAACCTCCTCATCTCTTCTTACTAATAACAACTTTGATGACTTGAGCACCATGGAGGATCCTTAGATCCTCAAAGATAAAGGGAAATGAGAAATACAAGGATCTATGATCAACTTAGAAAGAGGATAAAAAAAGAAGCAACAAGGATGAATTTGACTAGGAAAAATGTATTGAAAAAAAAAACAACAAACAACGGATGTAGAAATGGACTCAAAGGGCTATGAACATTTGGTATCAGAGGAATATGAAACATACCATAGTGAAGACATGATAATGAATGAAGTTGACCTTCGATCCCTCATCGAAATCTATGGAGAAACATAACTAGCAAACATCTTTGAAGAGGAACTACAACCACTTCAAATGGAATTCATTAAGGTCGAAAATAAGTTGGTCCCTCAACCATCCTCCCTAGGACAATCCTCAGGATTGGGTACTACAACAAATTCCTAAAACTAGCTAAGAGAGTAGAATAGAGTTAAATAACATAGATCTCTAAAACTCTATTCCACTGACATAGTAACTCATTGACATGCATTCACCCCTAACCAAAATGACCCCTAACATGCCAACACCTCAATATACCTTAACTTCTAACTTCCTTTTCCCAATGAATAACCTCACGAAAAACTCTCTCAGTACTTTCCCATTATTCATAGATGGTAATGGATGTAAACCGTCGACCTTGATTATGGAGCCTAACTTCAAGAGGATCAAGAGTCAAACCCACGACCTCCCCAACTTCAAGGTAAAAATCTCACATTTGACTCATGGCTACTTAAACTAACTCCAAGTATTATAACCTTACTAATATCATAATTCAGTAAAATAATATTACCACTAAAACATAACCTGAACATTCGAATTTGCATTGGAGACTGGAAAGTCAAATGCCCTTATCGAACTTTGGTGGATCCAAAAGTAAAGTGAGTGTCACAAAACATCATTAAAATATTCATACGATAAAAATAATAACAATGACATCTATCTATGATAGTGTCATAAACATTGTGGCAAAATAGGGTGATGTCTTTGTTAGACCATAGCAAATATGTTAAAAAACAAAGAAAGGGAAGTTGGACCATTGCCTTTGACGAAATTATTTCAACACTCCTCACAAATTATATATCACTTTTCAAAAATAGATTCAACCAGTCGTTGTTTCTAGAAGCATGATAAACATATTTGCGAAGTAAGACCCTTGTATGCTATCACATATTTGTATTTAACCAGGGAGCAAATATCGCTTTTATTAATAATAAAATATAGACCAATTTGATTGTTTGAACGGGTCGTTGGTTCTGGAAGCATGATACATTTATGTTGGGAAGTAATACCATTGTATGCTATCACATATTTGAGAGGGAGAAAATATCGTTTTTATTAATAAAATATATGAGTTCTATATGTATACTTTTCATTTTCTATAAAGTTAACTTAGTTGATCTCAATGTTTTTTTATTAATATGCCATTCAAGTGGGGGAAACCATTACCATGGAGACTTTTTGGCCACCTCATCTCAATATACAATTTATTAATGTGTCATTGGCCAAACCGTGACCATGCAACCATTTTGGACCTATGTGTAAACTTTTGTCAAGAAAATAAATAAAATATTTATTATCATTAATAAAAATACATTCATTTACAAAATAGTAAATGTTCAAGTTAATTAGAAAATAAAATAAGTATTTAAGATATGTTTTAAAAAAAAATCATCACATTAACTCTCATTTATTAAGTATCGAGAAAGGTCACTCTATTGAGTGTAAACTTTTTTTAAGTCTTTCTCTTTCGAAATATTCTACCAAGGGGTTTAATTTTCTTCTATTCTCCAATGTTTTAACTAAGAATCAACATATTTATGTCACCCTCTCTTAAGTCATAAGTGACTTATACTAGAATTCGACATAATGTTGGGAAGCTTCTTGTTTTTTATGTTAGTTATCTTGTGCTTGTACATTTGGTGCCTAGTCATAGCCATACTCTCATTGGGTGGAACACCATATCCTTTCTCAAGAGATTATTTATAATGGTTCTCAAGACCAAAATATGATTTCCATCCTCCATTAATATTTTCTCAATGTTATAGTTCCAGTTAAGTTTGTGATGAACATTAACTCCAAGGTATTTGTATGAATTAACTTCTTGTAAGTTGTTATTGTCACAAAATTCTTGGATTTAAATATCGTGACCCTTTATCTTATCGATATTTATTGACATAATAGTGCTATAACATAATTCTTTGAGAAATTTTACTGCTTATAGTCAAGGTCATAGGGATGCCTCACTAGAAGAACACTATTGACAACATAAATAGGAAGGATGGTGACTATTCCAACTAAAGTAGTGCTAACATAGCCCGCTTCTTCCAATCATGCCTCTAATTTGTCAATATAAATGCCAAAAAGGGTAGGGGAGAAGGCACAACCTTTCTTAACCCCTATATTATGATTAATTTCATTCGAACAACTCTCATTATTCATGAAATTAGCAATAAATTTCTCATATGTCTTTATCACAACAACTTAACTCAAAAATAACCATTAGCCCTTCTAATATATTCCAAATGTTAATATTTTGAGGCATCATATCAACAACTTTCCTAAAGTCAACAAAAAACTAAGGAGTTTGATTTTATTATTTCAATATTCCTCTGCGATAGTACTAAAAGTAAGTGAGTGGTCCACATTTGAATGATAGCTTCTAAAACCAAGATGGGATTTAGCATTTTCCCTTAAATTTCTAACCATATGCTAATATTCTTTTGCAAAATAAGTATATATAACTTGGCTAGAAGAGGACTAATCATAATGGTCCCATAATTTGTGGGGTTCTTTTTGTCACTACTTCTAATAATAGGAACAATGGGGCTTTGTGTCCATGGTTAAGGGAAACCGTACTTGACTGTGGTATTCAAAATCATATGAATGTGAGGTATAAGAGTAGTGCCTCCAATTTTTAGGATTTCTATTTGATAACCTTTTATGTCCTTAGCTTTATTTTTTGCTAGACATTTAACCCCAAACTCGATATCCTCCAAAGTGAAAACCTCTTTCTTTGTAAGGGTTTGAATGCTTTTTGAAACATCAGGGGGCTCATATATCATTTAAAGGTACATATTCCAATCCCTCATATAAATCATATTATTTTATTTATTTTTTCTCATTAGAATTTCCCTTCATATTTTCTTAGAATTTAGAAACGTGTAAAAATTAAATCTCTTGCTTTCTCTTTATATAATCTCTTTTCTATTTTTTAATTAGCAATAGGTAACTATTTATATTGATAGCTTTTAGGGACTTATTAGATGCTTCTTTATGGCTTTTCTAGTAATATTGTAATCTTTGTCATGCAAGGGTTGGCCATTCGGTTTTCCTTTTCACACTAAAGAGAATTTGTTTATACAAATTGGGAGCATTGTTATAGAGTTATGATAGAGGTCATCAATACTTTGTCACTTATCATAGATTTAATTTAATTTTTTGGAACTCGGAAGAAGTAAATCTCTCAAAATTGTGGGCCACGAAAGGATTGCTCACTACAGATTTCCAACTATGCAACACCCATAAAAAAGGGACCATCACCAATGTCTATGGTCCTAGCATTTACCCTCTTAAGCACGCTTTCCTGGAATCATTATCCTGGGAAGTTCGCTGGGTTGGAAATAGGTCATGGATCATAGGGGGGGATTTCAATTTGATCACCTCACTCGAGGAAAAAAAGGGGGGACGACGTAGTTTGGGAACAACAAATGAAGCTTTCAAAAATTTCATCGAGGACAATAACTCGGTTGATGTAGAAACCGGGAATGTTTGGTTCACCTGGAACAACAAAAGGCGGGGGGGGATCTCATAGCCTCCCGTTTAGACATATTTTTTTCACAAAGGGGATTGTCAATGGTGGAGGAGAGTTGACTACATTAGTTCTCCCTTCTATTGGCTCTAATCACTGGTCGGTTTTCCTACAATTGGACAGATGGGGTCCGCCTATCAGGCGACCTTTTAGGTTTAAACAATTCAAGATGGAGCACAAGGAATTCAAATCATTGGTCATTCAATGGTGGTAGGATTCCCCACCCTCTAAGGAAACCAGGATGTACCAATTTCAACAGAAATTCAAAATTCTTAAATCCAAGATTCGTACTTGGAACAAAGAGGAATTTGGCAATATATTTGAAGACAAAAAGCGACTGACAAAACAACTGGAGGAAATCCAACGTAAAGGAATGAATAATGGCTATGACGAGGAGCTGAGATGATCAGAAAAATCCACCCTTCAGATCCTAAATTCCCGTGAGCGTCAAGAGGAAATCTATTGGAAACAAAAGTCCAAAAATCAATGGCTTAGGGAAGGCGAGCGCAATACCAAATTCTTCCACCAATCAGTCATCTAGAAAAGACAAAAGAACATAATCCCTCGCCTAAAATCCGAAGATGGATCTTATATCGAAAAAGGGGAGGATCTGGAATTGAGACCATCATGAAAGAGGATAGGGATGACCGATCAACGGACAATGCTCATATAATCCAGAACATTCCCTCATTGGTCACTCTCAATCAGAATGCACTCCTGACGAAACCTATCGAGATGATAGAAGTAGAAGAGGCGTTCAATCAAATGGCTAGTGGCAAAGCTCTGGGACCTGATGGATTTACCACCAACTTATTTCACCAATTATGGGACCTCATAAAGAAGGAAGTTTGGCTGATTGTGGAAGCCTCCATACAAACCAGAAGAGTGCTAAAGGCATTCAAATCTACTTTCTTAAATATCATCCCTAAAATCGAAGGTGCGGACTATCTGGGTAAGTTCAGAACTATAGCTCGTTGCAATGTTATTTACAAAATCATCCCTAGGGTTATTGCCAATAGACTGAAACCCATTCTCCCATGTCTGATCTCTTCGGAGCAATCGGGTTTTGTGGAGGGGAGACAAATCTTGGATGGAGTGATTTTAGTCCACGAGGTAATTCACTCCTTAGAGATCACCAAGAAGCCGGACATCCTCCCCAAATTAGACATTTCAAATCTTATGATAAATTAAGTTGGCAATTCATGCGAGAGATGCTCAAAGCCTTTGGTTTCTGCCAAGAATGGATTGAATGGACGATGAATCTCACTTCTCCCACATTCTTCTCCATTCTCCTAAACGGCCCCCCCACCAACACTTTCAGCCCCTCTAGAGGTATACAACAAGGGGACCCATTATCCCCTTTCATTTTTATTCTAATGGCAAAGGGTTTGGGGAGGACGATCAAAGATATGACCGAGCGCGGGGAGATCAAAGGTATAATTCTCCACCTTGAGGCTGACACGCAAAATCACCAACAATTTTTCGATGACATGATGCTAATGGGACACTCTTCAGTTCAAGAAGCGAGATCTCTGAAGAAAATTCTTACTACTTTTGAGAAGGCTTCGAGCCTGGAAGTAAACAAAGACAAATCTAAAATTTTCTTCTTCAACACTTTCAAGATTACTCAAAGAAATATTACTTGCATCCTGGGCTTCCAAAGGGGCTCCCTTCCTTCCAAATATCTTGGTGTGCCCCTTGCTACTGGAGTCATAAGGAGAGCGTCCTGGGAGGACCTTTTGGACCACATGAGAACAAGACTTTCCAGTTAGACTCTCTGCCCTCTTAATCTTGTTAGCAGAGTTACCCTAATCAAATCAGTTTTGCAAGTGATGCCCATATATCTCTTTTCGGATATGGCGGCCCCAAATTATGTTCTTAAATAACTTAGGTATATCCAGATAAATTTTCTTTGGGGCGGTAAAGATTACAAGCTCAAATGGACCCTAGTCAAACGGGACAAGGTTTTCCAGCCTAAATCTGATGGTGGACTTGGGTTGCGAGATCCGGAGAAAAAAAACAATGTCCTGGGGGGCAAAATCTGGTGGAGATGGGTCTCGCATACCTCAGAACCCTGGGCAAAGTTGTGGCATGTGAAACATGATCCCAATAACTCGAAGAAATACCTAGTCCAATTTAATGAGGAAAAACCAGGGTCCTTTATTTGGTAGACTTCCTTCCATGGTAGAAGTATTATCCAAGACCACAACTTTTGGGAAGTCAGAAATGGAGACTTAGCAAACTTCTGGGAAGAATCTTGGCAGTAGATGTCGAAGTTGGCCACCCTAGAAAATATGGCGATCTTTCAAGCTAACTGCATGGCGTTAGGTATGACGAAGGTCAACTAGTACTGGAAACTAGAATTAGATATTGGTGACTATATGGAATGGAAACCACCTGAGTGGTGGGCTCAAAGGGTTTCAGAGGAGGAATGGTATCAGATCCAAGACAATATCCAAGGAAGGTGCATAAAATCTCAAAATGGTCCTGACAAACTGTGATGGGGATACTTCACCAAAGGAACCTCCAACACCAAAGAGGCCTATGACTTATGGACTAATAATCATGAGGATCGACCAAACAAAATTTGGAAAAATTTATGGAAAATGAACCCCTAGCCAAAGGTCGCCACCTTCATATGGCTTGTCAATCACAGGAGAATCTTAACAAGTGAAAATATCAGAAGACATGGAGTAGTTGGTCCTTTGCAGTGTGTCCTATTCCATAAGGATGAGGAATCCATGGATCATCTTCTCGACTCTTTCCCCTTTGTTTCTTCTTTCTGGGACAAAGGTGCAGAAATATTAAGAAGATCAAATCGTAATAGAGGAAACCCCATCATGACTATCAAAGACTGGGATCTTCTCGCCTTCCTGAATCCAATAGTGAATTCCATTTGGACCTCCTTCCTGGGGTTCATGATGTGGGAAATCTAGAAAGAACGAAACATAAGGATATTCCAAGACTCAACCTCCCCGCCTAAACATATATGGCTAAATATTGAGAGGTCCATCTAGGAGGCCATCAGAATCACTCCATGGAGTGATAAAGACTGGGAAGTTAGTGAGACAGAGCGAAGAATTCTCATGAAATGGGGTGTGATCAATGCTAATCGGGGAAACAATCGAAAGGTGGCAAAGCATGCCACTATGAATAGCCCAGAACACTGGGTTCACCCCCCATAAGGTTCCTTCAAATTAAACTTTGAGGGAGCCTCGAATGGAAATCCAGGCCCAACTGGTTTTGGTGGTGTGGTTAAGAATTCGAATGGCAATATTTTGTAGGTGTACCTGAGAAGCATCGATGAGGACACTAATAATGCCACAGAAATGGATGGTCTCCTTGCTGGTCTAAACCTTGTCATCCAACATGGACTAATGCCAACAATAATCGAAGGGGATTATCACCTCATCATCCAGATGGCTCAAAACCTATAGAATGGTAAAAAACCCTCCAAGGTTGCAGACAGTTAGAGGCTCGCCCATCGGGTGGAAAAATTGGTTGTGTTAACTAAAAACACCCACGCTTGGTCCTTTGGCCACATTCGCAAGAATGGGAATAAGGTTGTGGACCATCTGGAAAATATGGGAGTGGCAGAATCGCAGCGCTTTCATGCTGGCCAGATGGCTGACTTTGCAGATATGGAATGGGCCACTAATTGTGCCCAGTTGGCGTCAAAGTACACACGAGCAAGACCAGAAGTAAGGATTTACACGGGGAATCCCGATGATTCACAGGATCAACCTCGTACGGAGATACATATCGACAGTTGGAATGAGGATAAGCCACCACAAATGGAAGGTGAGAGTAGGAGCAGATTTAACCTCCGCAATAATGAACCTTTAAGGGTCACTATAACCCATGATGAACAAAGCATACGATCGATCCCCAGTACGGAGGATGACATTGGAAGTGTTATGGTTCGCATCAGGTTTGATGAAGGAAGATATCAGGCGAATGAATGCTTCTAATGTCGTCATTATAACGACATTTACGGGTGATAAGAAGGAGAATTCTATAAGAAGAAGGGAGAAGCTTGTGCTTTTTTGCATGTGTCCTGGTTTTCTCTTGCTTCTAATAACAGGACACTATAGTGGTAAAATTGCTAGTAAGGAAAGGCTCTGCAAACCACTAGTTAAAGATAGGATGGCCCCCAAGAAGAAAATACTCAAAAGGTCGTACGAGATCCGAAGAAGGGAAAGGCTCAGAGGGTAAAAACGGAGCGAAAGAAATCCCTCGAAGTATCTCGGTTTTTTCAGGGACCGAATGCCTACCGTCATCAAGGAAGAAATTGAGAGGGTCGAAAAAGACCTCTCGAAAAATGTTAAATCCATTTCCTCAGGAGGTTTGCGGGAGGAAGTTGGTGAATGGGTCCTGGACCCTGGTTCGACTGCTGCCCACCTCTCGGCTTATGGTAGGATGATGGCCTCCTTATGGGTCATGAAAGGGCTCATGGCGCATGTTCTCATGGAAAGAGAAAACAAGGCTGATGGTGAAGAGGAACTAGTCCGTGCCTGGAAGGAACATTACCAGGACTGCAAGCTCATGCACCACAAAATAGACCTCATTGTCGGTAAAGTTGGCATTTTGCTCCATCCTTCTTCTTTCTCAACTCTGGGGGTTGGTGCAGTAGGCGCTCAAGTTGTTGATGTTGATGTTGAACCCTGCTCAACCCATGCGCGTTGTCCACTCCACTCCTCGGGGACAAAGGCGATAACAGACATATGATGCTCTATATTTGGTTCCTTTTTGCTTTGTTTTGTATCGATAGATATTCTATCACCTCTATTTTTTTCATATTTTACTATTTTTTCAATTCTAACACTATTAGCCATTGTAAATGTATAAACTCCACGGCTCCACAATTGATGTTCTTGGTCTAGCGATAGGTATATGCTAAGCGATAATCTGAGTCTCAGTCTGTATTTTTTTCCTGATATGTTAAGTGTATGTAATAGTAGTAAAGGTTGGTTGGTAGGTACAGAGAATATCTGGCGGTCAGTGAGTTTACACATTGGCCAGGCCACCTGTTATGAAGTAATGTAATGCTGCTACAGTAATACACTTTGTTATTTTACAAAAAAAACTACTTGTGGTCAAGGTCACAGGGATACCCCGCTAGAAGAACAATATCATTAACATAAATAAGAAGGATGATGACTATTCCAACTAAAGCATAGCCTAGTTCTTCCAATCATACCTCTAATTTGTCAATATAAATGCCAAAAAGGGTAGGGGATAAGGGACAACCTTGCTTAACCCATATATTACAATTAATTTCATTCAACCAACTCTCATTATTCATGAACTAAGCAATAAATTTCTCATACGCCTTTATTGCAACAATTCTCAACTCAAAAGAAACCATTAGCCCTTTTAATCTATTCCAAAGGTTACTATTTTAAGGCATCATATAAAAATATTTCATAAAGTCAACAAGAAACAAAGGAGAATGATTTTATTTTTTCAATATTACTCTTTTTTTCACCAGAAAAAGTTCTTACTATTAATGTGAGTGATAGTAGGATGGAATACAACAACACCAGCTAGTAGATCAAGAGAGTTCAAACACGTGGCCCTCAGCAAGCGGCCACAACCATAGTCCCAAATACATGTCCAGAAAAAAAAAGGATTCTGCAAGTTACCACGAGCCAATCCTACATGAGTCTAAAACCAAACAAATATGATAGAGACATATCGTGTAATCAACAGAAAACATGAAAATACAGGAAAAAACGGTTGATAGAGAATTAACACTGAAAAGTATTAGGCCCGCCACCTGAGGAAATGGAAGCAAACCGCCCCCGCAGGCATAAAAAATCTACAGAAAAGATGGACATAACCAAGATGAATACATGAAAAGGTAACCCAATCAACTCAGAAGAAAGCAAGAGAAGACCGTTCCAGTAAATGATGATCGTCCCATTCTTCCAAGAAAATGGTGCCCTCCGGAACAGATAAGGCCAGTTTAGAAAGATGATCAGCCAACAAATTGAATTCTCTATACACATGAACAAAGGAAATTTGTCCAAAGCAGTTGATCAGTCGCCGAATGTCTCTCAACTAGAAATCCAGCTGAATGACCTAAGAATAAGTAAGTGGTCCACATTTGGATGATAGCTTCTAAAACCAGGTTGGGCTTTAGCCATTTTCCCTTAACTTTCTAACCATATGCTAATATTCTTTTACAAAATAAGTATATAAAACTTGGCTAAAAGAGGACTAATCATAACGGTCCTCTAATTTGAGGGATTATTTTTTTCATTGCTTTTAAAAAGAGGGAAAATGGAGCTTTAAGTCCATGGTTAAGGGAAACCGTACTTGACTCTCATATTCAAAATCATATAAATGTGGAGTATAAGAATATTGTCTCCAATTTTTAGGATTTCTATTTGATAACCTTTCATGTCCTCAGCTTTCCCTTTTGCCAGACACTTAACCCCAAACTCGATATCCTCCAAATTGAAGACCTCTTTTTTGTAATAAGGGTTTGATATTTTTTTGAAACATTAGGGGACTCATAAATCATTTTAAGGTACATCTTCCAATCCCTCCTATAAATCATATTATTTTATTTAGTTTTTCGAGTTAGAATTTGTCTCCAAAATTTCTTAGGATCAAATTTAGAAAGGTGTAAAAAATGAATCTTTTGGTTTCTATTCATATAGCCTCTTTTTTATCTTTTAATTAGCGATATGTAACTATTTATCTTGTTAGGGACTCATTGGATGTTTCTTAATGGATTTTCTAGAAATCTTGTAGTCTTTGCCATGTCAAGGGTTGGCCATTTGATTTTCCTTTTTACACAAAGTTTCTAAATAGAACTTGTTCTTACAAGTTGAGAACATTGTTATAAATTTATGATAGAGGTCCTCAATACTGGTGCCACTTATCATAGATTTAATAGATTTAATTTAATTTCTAAATCCTTTAAAAAAAATTGGCTTTACTTTTGTCGAAGTTCAATTGATTTTCACTCTTAGGATTTTTTTCAATGAGACCTCTATGCATGATAATGTTTAGAGTTAAGATTAAGGATCTTATATTTGCATTAGGCTCATAATAATTTAAGATTTCAAAATTAACAATTTGATTGTATACAAGGATATTAGATATAACATAATTTATTATACCTTTTGTAAGCCCATGAATACAAGTAGTTGAATCAGATTTTGACTACTTTCTTAAATCATTATATATTATTAGGTCCTAATAACTACAAAGCTTGATTAATTCCTTACCAAACAAATTTTCACCTAAATCTTTAGAGCTTCTTTTGTGCATACAAGCTAGTTTCAAGTCATATCTAACCATAAAGGGTTAGGGTTAAAAATGTTGTTTATAATTAAAAAGCTTGATTTTAAAGTTGGAAATGTTGCTTATAATTAAAAAGCTTAATTTTTTGTTGTTGTATCATTAAAGTCCCATATTAATAAAATATTACCTTAATTTCTTAGATAATAAATAATGTGTTTAAGTCATTATAATAATAATTTCAATCTAAATTATTTTTTTATAAATGATAAAATTGATATGCAAAATAATAAATTGCCAAATAGATGTTATAGTATTAATATTGAAAACTCCATTTATATATGGGTTGAAAGAGTATTTCTTATAATCTTAATATAAAGATAAGGTTATACCTTATCAAGCAAGTTATATCTTCAATAAATACTAAAAAAATTCTTCTTCCAATATTGACTATATGACAAATCTTTCTATACTAAAAACAAAAACAAAAGATTCTTCATATTCCTAAATTTTAACAAGCAAAAATAATATTTTAATCCATCAAAATAAAATACATATAACTAGATAACATCAACATCCACTTGTAAACTTACACGGAGAAGGGATGCACTCCTTGAGAATTAAAAAACAAAACAAAATAGAATTATATAATATTATTTTCTAAAATCATACAATTAAAAAATAAAAACTGCTTTGAACCTTCAAAATAAATGACATTTTAATAAAGAAAATGATTGTAAAGGAAACTCTTTTTTTCTTTTTTTGATAACCGAGGAACTAAGTGGATCCTCCCTTCTGAGCTACGTCAGCCGAGCAGGCCAGTTTACAAACCTCGGGCCGGGGTCAGCCCTAATTTGGAACCGGTTCACCACCGTCTGGGAAGGTATAGCGCATTCAAAGGTGACAGGGACAGATCGCTGCAGGAGTGGGCAGGAGTTGAACCCTGGTCTCTGGCGTAAGGACCATCTGAACCAGCCGTTGGATCCGGAGCCCATTGTAAAGGAAACTCTACCGTAACTTGTAAGCTAAAAGTATGTCGTACAATTATACACCACAGAAAAGTTCGAAAAAAAAATATGATAGATCAGAGATGGAATTAATAAAATATATGATAGATGGAACTAGTACTTAGCGTAGTAATCTTTGAAATTAAGAGCTCCTATATTATCTAATAAAATATAATCTTTAACACTGATAAATTATTATTTTTATTAGCAAACCCCAAACACGTTTTTTAGGTGCCTAAACACTTTGTAAACCTAAACCTTATCAATGAAGCACACTTTGTTAGCTCCATTGTGCAAATTTTTTTTTAAGTTTTATAATCAAAAGCATGCAACATCGCACTAACACGATATTAATTAATTTGCTTACATCCCACTAACATGATATTAAATAATTTGCTTATATTAATAAAATATTACTATGAGTGGTAATAAAATACTATCTTTCTACACTTTGAGATTCATTGCATTGGTTGTCTTGATATGTGGAAAGGAACGTTTTAGGAGATTCAAGGACTAGGTAAGGTAGTAAAAGAAAACATGTTAAGAGTTTGAATTTTTTTTAATAAAATTATTAGTGGAATGGAGTCTATTTGAATATATTTTAAAAAAAATAATAATAAAAAATTTAATTTACTTTTAAAAAATTCGAAAATTTTGTAATTTTTTTAATAAAATTTAAAAAACATTTTCAATCAATATGATATTTAATATTTAAAAAGTTTAAAGATGAAATCCAAAATTTAAAATTTCTTCTCACATAATCACTTTTCAACATGTTTTAAAGAAATAAGTAGATGCACTCTCCATGGCATGTTTGTTGGAATAACATGATGAAGGGTCACTTTTCCACATTATCTTTTTTTCTCTTATTACTTTCCTTATTGGCAAACTCCCTATGTGATATCGGTTTGACACTTGGTTTTTAGCTTACCTTGGGTAGTAATAGTCCTGTGCATGGCGTAACTTTGTAATATAAAGGGTCATGAGATTGCTAGTCATTTCTATGGATTAGCTTCGGAATATTAAGGAAGATGTATTTTTTTGCTAATTTTATATACATTAATAGTATAAAGTTTTTTCAGAGTGAAAAAAAAAACATGATGAAGAGTTCAATAAAGATAAGTGTTTAGGACACTGTTTTTAGTTATTTGGTAGAGGCTTTATGATATAAAAATTTGGACTATTAAAAAATTTAAACAGTTTTTTTTTTTTTTTAATTATGAAATATTTTGATGTATACGATATATATAATTTTTAATTTTAATAAATAAAATTAAGATTTGTTTATTTAAAATAAAATTAAGATTGGTTTATTTAAAATAAAAAATATTTTTTAATAAATTTTAATTTTTTAGTTTTATTAATAAAAAAATGTATCCACTAAAATTTTTATTGTTTTTTAAATAAATATAAATCTTTTTTATGTTTGCTAGAATTTCTCTAATTTGTAGGAGTGATCTTTGGTCTAAGAAACCATGACCCAGGGACATCTAAGCCGTCAAAATCACCCAGGGATCGCACCCGGCCTGGGCCACACCAACACTCAACTGGTTGGATTTTGTGTGTCTCCTCCCAACTAGCTCACCCCTGAGGGGAAATGAACATGGGTCGCTTTGCTGACGAGACCCACACCTTAACCGAAAGAGCTAGCGAAATTTGACAAATATAAATCTTTTTAGTTGTATTAATAAAAATTATTTATCCACTAAAGTTGTCATTGTTGACTAAGATTTGTTTAATAATATGCCCTACATTTTCAATAACATATTTTCTATCAAATTTAAACAATTGTTTTTTTTTCAAATCATTTTTACTATTCATGAAGTTCTTTCTCATTTAGTGGAAGGATATGGATCCAAAGATGTTACTCAAGAATATTCAGCCATTTTTTACCATCTCCGGGGTTGGGGACAATGTTGCTTTTGAACGGGGAGGGTATGCTAGGGCCTTACCCTAAACTCTCTACTTTGAGGATTCTGAGGAGTACTTTATTGATGTGCAATGACATCTTCTTTGAATAAGGCATATTAGATAGTTAGTTGATAGTTATTCAATGTAAAAGGGTTTCTTTATTAATTAAGACACACTACGTGGTTGACCCTCTTTAATTGTGGGACCACAAGTAGTTAAGGGGTTTTTCTAGTGATGCACTATATATAGAGTAGAAGTTTGTGAGATGTGATCAATGATTGTTATTGTATTTGGAGCTTTGCTCATAGGATATTCCCCCCTCAAAGAGGCAAGTGAACATTGCTCTCTCTTTTAGACATACTCATACAAGGGTTCTTTCTCAAGTTCTATCTATTTATCTCTTATGTTTTACGTTCAGCGTTGGTATTCTATCACATTATGTTATTTTTCTTTGTAATTATGGGATTAAGTACATTACATAACACCCTTCTTATTAATTATATTGGATAAGACTATTACACATATAATGGCCATAAACATGCTAATGAACTCACACATTATTACCTCGAAAATATAACATTGAATCTACTTATTATCTCCATAAAACCTAATACACCACCCCAATCCCAACAATTAAACACACTATCGTACCTCTACATCTCATTAAACACTAGCCTTCATATAACCATTTAACTTACAAACCATGAAACGCACTATCTTGCATCTCATTAAACATTACCCCAAGCCTTTGTATAACTATTTAACCTTTTTTTTTCACCGGAAATAAGCCAGGGGACCCACGCAAAGGGTCCTCACCTTGTCGGCACTACCCCGAGGAATTAGCTATCCTCAGCAGAGGAATCTGACCCCAACAAACCCATGAATTGAACCCCTGACCTCTGGCCTACAGTAGCTTGTCAATTTGGGCCCAACCAACTAAGCTAGCTATTGGGGCTATTACCATAAAACACTTTTAGATCACGAGCATGTATTTTTTTTGTAGGCATCGCTATTTGTTATTGCCTTTTATGATGGTAAAAAATGGTTACCATAAATTTAAAAATATAATGACAATCACATGCCAACATCAAAAGGTCGATATAATGAAAAATTAGATAAACTCAATATAATGAAAAAATTATATATATAATGATGGCTTTTTAAAGACCCTCCCAAAATTATATAAAAATAAGATAATAATAATTATCTTTTTTTTTCCATGGAAAAAAGATCACATTCTATTAGAAGTAGCATAACACATTGTTTAGAACCCGAAGGTTTATATGTGCAAAAGCACTAAAATAGACTCTGCTTTGAAAAGTAGATGATCACTAAGGAGCTAAAACATATATCAACCCTATTGCAAGGCACCTAGGATAAAGTGTTGAGCACTAAACAAATTGCTCAAAAAGAGAAAACGAGTGAGAAAGAGGCCAAGAGAAGGCCATCTGAAACAAGCTAACCCAAAAAGTCTTTCCAAAATGTGTACAGGCATTCCCATGCAATTTCACAAGCCGCAATTGTAAGATACCATCCCCTGCTATAGTCTTCGAATTCAAGAGTGGCTTGGGGGAGCCATAGCTCAACCACATCTCCACTTTGGGGAAAAAATGATAAAAAAACAACAACTGCAACAAACCCATAGAGCCACTGCACACAAAAAAGAATAGCAATGGTCGCCGACTATAAAACAAGCCCCACCTCCAGACGTCGACAACACATATAGGGTCCTCGACTGCCGACTATAGGAACAATCGCCACCGAGATAGGCATAACATAGATGCCTCCACACGTCGGGCCATAGTGCATTCGCCCTGTCTCACGTCGAGCCAGGAAACCCACCTCAGGAGTCGTTGTTTCCAACTAAGATGAAACCATCGGGAGCACTGTCACCCTGACATAAGCCAAACCGATACCTCGACCCCACCTTGGGAGTCGTTTCCGTCGCCACAGAAGAGTGAGGGGAGCTCTCCACGAGTCGTCGCACAAGGGCCCTCCACTATTCCGCAAGAAAAAAACGAGCCAAAAAAACTACCTCAATTGACCTATCTAGATGCCTTTCAAGGGGAAAGGGGATGGCAACTAAGTAAGGAACCCTAGCTTCCATCATCGCATGGGAAATCGACTCTTAAAACCTAAGTTGTAGAGCTCTTTGTAAGATGGTTGTACCCTTTCAAAATAATGTCGAAAAATAAGTTAAAATGAGTTAGTGCATGACTATATTATTTTCGAGACCAAGAACATAAGCAATCCAACATCATCATTTTTAACCTTCTATGTATTTCTCAATTATTCTCCTTTGTGCAACATGTTGGTTTGGTCAATTGCGAAATGAGCAACAAAATCCTGTTCGGGTTAGGGAGCATGCTCTATGTAATACATAATTTAAATTTAAAAGGTAAGCCATCTCATCTTAACTATATCAATAATAATTTTGGATATATGTTTTGAATAAAAATATTTAAATAAAGTTTATTATTATTATTATTATTTTAATAAAGTATTGGGATGAATATATTTTTTAAATTTATTAGTTTGATAATCTTGATTAAGAGTTATGAATTATAAATAAGAAATTTCAAAATTTAATATTTTAAGATAATTATCTTAAAAATGTATTTAATATCTTAAGATAAGTACTCAAGATAATTATTTTTGTGATGTACTTAATATTTTTGAGTTTGGTTAATATCCTTATTAAATCAAATCAACTATATTTTCACTTTATTTAATATTAACCCACTAAAAAACGTTTAAATAAATATTTTAAAAAACATAAAATTTTAAAATATTTTAATTAACAATTTAAAATAAAATAAAAAATAATGAAATTATCAATAGCCATCTTCTAGAAAGATTATTTAATGGATGGAAATGATTGAAGGAGAATCTCTAATTGGGGAAAGAAAAAAAAGCTTTATGATGTATTGACGAGATTATTTCAACATTCTTTGTATATGTTCCACTTGTGAGGCTTAGACTCAACCAAGTTGAACGATATGGCGTCGGTTCCACAAGAACGACAAATTTATCTTGGGAAGTATGTCGTATTATCTTCATACTGAGAAAGCATAATTTTTTATTAATAAAATATTATTGCCCTTTACATGTGGTTAACTGAGTTCATATCAAGTGCCATTTAAGTTGGGAAATGATAATAATGGAATCTTTAATCATCACTATATAATCTTTACGAGATACTTTGTATTTTTCCTAGTATGTGCATATTATCTATGATACTTTTGGAATGTTGTTATGTAACAATCAATATTATAACATAATGTTCGAGTGAAACCATTTATTTTCGAAAATTTAAATTTGTAAATGAAAAGTTTATTATATAAAGAGTAATAAAAAAATAATGAAAATTTGTAAATTAACACTTCATTAAAACACAAATATGGGATGAGAATTATATTTGGTTTCAAAAAATAAAAACACAATTCTTGTGTTTGAGGGATTGGTTTGGCAAGAAATAATGAGTAGAGGTGGTAGAGGTGTTTGTAATCCTACAAAGACTTCAACTCTTAGCTAGAATCCCAAACTTACGTGAAAAATATAATAGTTTGGATTCCTCTATTCTTAATGTGAGAAGGAGAAAAGGTATGGTCTCTTTTCTATGTATTTTTAAAACTCTTTAAAAGGCAAAGTTGATGAGTAAGATCTATTTTTTCTCTCTCATTTTCAAGATTTAAATAGTAACTAAAGGATGATAATATGGTAAACAAGGAGTCTGATATAACTAGCTTGCGCCATCTAATGGTACTTGGGAAGTCTCTTTAGTGATATTTCTCCTACCTAATGATCAATAAAACTTTCATTCAACTTGGTCTGTGTAGTAATCTCTTTTCCTTGACAGTTGATAGCTTTCCCATATTGTTTTGAAATGGAAGTGAACTTGCTAGAGGCATGTGAAGGGGTTGGTCCAACCCATAATTTATATAGGCACTTTGGTAAGAATTAGAACAAAAAATAAGAGAGGGTCTTTCAATAGTGCTACACCTAGTAGTGGCATTCTCTTTACAATTTTTATAGAATGTAAAAGTATTGCTTTTGCTATAGATGGCCCTTGTGCTGCAAAAATATCCTCAATGAAGCATTCGTATTATTTGTTCTACCTTGAAAAGGAACTAAAGAAAATTTGTAAGGGTTTGAGGATCTATGCAAGGAACTAAGAGAATTCCCTTTGTTGCATCTCATGCCTTTTTGCAAGCTCATGCCACATGGGGGAGAGAAAATGGATGCTTGAGACATCCATACAAAAAATTTATTAACTACAAGCTTAAGAAGTAATCACTCACTTATACCGAAGCAATCTCCATAAGAACATGAAGTATTTTTAAGAAGCGTTGAATGTGGAAACCATCGGCATTGAAAATCTCTCAAGGTACATGGATTTCAACATGCAAGAATTGGCTCTATTAGCTCTAGTTGTGGTGCCCCACTTGGTCAAATCTCTTGAAAAAGACATATCCTCCACCACTGTGGAGTTGGTAGTAAGTGTCAACCATAGACCTTGAATATCTACCTAGTTTTACTATGATTTTGTCATTATATATCTCAGCCAACATGTAGAGCAATATTCATGTCAAATTTTAGGTACAAAGGCATGTTTATTTTGCTTAAGAGTAGTTTTACAGACAATGTTTTCAAAAGACATTCGAATTTAAATTTGTGTACTATTTTGTTTTCTACACAGTTATATGGATAGAACCACAACCCTTTTAAACCAATACAACACGTGTTTCCTTTAAAAGAATAAAAAATATAAAGGTTAAGGTAGTTGCATTAAAATATAAGACAAATGTTGGAAACGTGAAAAAAAATAAAAATAAGTTTAAAAACATAAAAGAAAGGGAATTTTTACCATGAATCCACTTTCTTTATTAAAATTTTAAAAATGATAAATAAAGAAATGTTAGTTCACACATAAAAATATTGCAGAAAACACACTTATACAATGAAACCCGAGTTATATTAGTTATTGAAATATAAAAATACTATAAAATGTGAAGCAATACAAACTAGATAGAAAGGTGGTAGTTTGTGTCTGAAGAGAGAGGTGTCAACCACGCTCAATTGCAAGAAGGCCATTATGAGAGGTGGAAAATGGCCTTTTAGCATAAAGTGATAAACCCTAAGAAGCATAGACCCTAAATATCCAAAATCCTAACAATAAGAAATGAAATGGAAAAAGGAATTTGAGCCCCTAGGATTCTAGTTGATATGTCAATTTCTTGGGGCTGCAACTTCCACATACAAACTCTATTTTGGGTGCACAATATCTTATATGAAAGATATCAATGACAATAACAATTTTGATTAAGGGTTAGGAAATCAGATTGCAGCCCTAAGTTCTCGCAAAGCCAAGAAACATTGTTTAGGACCTCAAAAATTGGTCGAAAGTTCAAGACCTAAAAAACTATAAAAAACTGCCAAGATGGAGAACTATTCTGAGTTAGCAAAAAAGGTGGATGACCACAAATATCCACCTAAATCAATCGTCCCCCATTAGGAAGAAATGATTCCTATTGTTTCAGGTTCCTCCATCAGATAGGGAAAATTCTTTTGAATTTGAATTCTAGTGAGCCACTTGCCTTATTGAAGAAGTTTTCTTGATTTGACAACTTGATAGAGTTGTATTTTTTGCTTGCAAGTGCTCCTCATATGGATGTCCATGATCCAATTTATTGTATCTAGATCAATACAATCAAGGTTGATTTATATAGGATCCAATTGCTCAACCACCTTTGACGTGTCCAATAGAGGTGGAAAATATGGTTGAAGCAACTCCATGTTAAATGCTAGGTGCAAGCCAAGGAAAGGGGGAATACTCAAACCTAAATAATTCTCACTTATATATTTTTTGATGTTGTAAGACCCATATCAAATTGGTCAAAGATTCCTATGGGGCCTATGGTGGGCCTATGAGGCACTCTTTCTACAAATGCAACCATACCTTATCACCAACCTAAAACTTGTGTGGAACCCAATGCTGGTCATGTCATTGCTTGTACTTGGCATTGGTTTTGATGTGATGGATATGTTAAAAAAAATGGCTACTCTATATGACTCGACTTGAGCATGGGATTACTCTTTTAGTTCAGATGCATTAGATAGAGCTACGTCAACATGATCGATGGCTTGAACCCAAAGGACACTTGAAAAGGGTTGTGGCCAATAGAGATGTGGAGGGATCTATTATAGCTATGTTGAACCTATGGAAGGAACTCATCCCATGTACATGGATGCTTGGAGTTGTACATGCACAGGATATGCACAATCATCATGTTGATCAATTCTATTTTTCCATTTATTTGGGGGTGGAAGGTAGTCAATTTGGTGTCCATCAAAGACCTTAGCTATACTAGAACATACTAAAGAACCTACTATCTTGATTTGAGCTAATGGTTTGTGGTATCCCAACATGAACCTAAACACATTCAATAAAAGCTTAGTAGTGGATTCTACTATTATACTCTTATTGCAAGCTACCTGCATGTCCATCTTAGAGAACCAACCAACAATCAAAAAGACACAATCATTACCATGCTTGGTGGAGGGTATACCTGGCATATAATCCATGGACACTAATTCCTAAGGCTTGTATGGGTTAGGTAGAGGAGTGTATAATTCCTACTTCTTAATGGTAGTTTTAGCGATAGCATAGGTGGTGCACAATTTCATATACTTGTGAATGTCTTATTGGAGCTTTGGCTAGTAGAAATACTTATACAATACTATCAATTTCTTCTCCACAATGGATTTCCTCACCACCTAGCTATAATGTGCCTCCCAAATTAGCTTCTCACACTTGGTTGGAGGAACACAAATATGGCCCATATGGCATAGAAATGCATTTTGGAGGTGAAATTTCACAGCTTGTCCACCTATGCCTAGTGTTTGATACGTAACAATGCATTATTTAGGGTCATTTTCATGCATTTGGGGCCACCTAGAGGTCTCATTCCCACAAGAGTTAAGAATTGGGGTTAGCACGACAACTGGAGGTTGGTTGAGGCAGTCTTCAACTTGGTTTATGTTTCCCATGTTGTACTTAATGTTCAATAGGAATTGTTGTACGTACATGGAACACTTCTTGATGGAGGTCATTTCATAACTTTGCTTTTGTCTGCATGAATTGTAGGGTCTTATGATTAGTATGTATTATTGTTTCTTTTCTCAAAATATAATGCTTCCATTATTGGCATACATTCACAATGGAGCACATCTCATTGTCATAGGAGGGATACTTATGAACAACATTAGAGAGTGTCTCACTATGATAGGCCATTGGATGTCCATGCTAAGTGGGGATTGCACATATAGTATATCCAAAGACATCTATCTCAATATTGAAAGGATGTTGTAGGTCTAGTAGAGTGAAGATTGACATTGAGAAGAGGCATCATTTTCTATCCATGAATTCCAAATGAACTTGGATTTGGCTCCACCCTTGGTCAGTTGGATTAAGGGCTAAGTGATATGAGATAACCCTAACACAAACTTGAGATAGAAGTTGGAAAGACCCAAGAAGTTGAGGAGCTATTTTAGATTCGTCGACGCTATCTTATCATGAATGAATTTGACCTTGGTTGGGTCCACATACACTGCATTTTCATCCACAATGTAATATCCAAAATATTGGATTTTATGCATGTCAAATGAGAATTTCTCCAGATTGGCATATAACTTTTGTTCTCGTAGGACCCATGTTTTGTTGAAGATGAGGATGTCATCCAAATATATGACCACAAAAGAGTTTGTGAAAGACTGCAAGATATCAAACACCATCTTCATGAATGTTTTTGCAGCATTAGTTAAGCCAAAAGGCAAGACCAACCACTAAAAAAATCCTTCTTTAGACTTGAACGTTTTCTTCCACATCAGTTTGCTCAATCAAGAACAAGTGGTTGGATGACTTCATATCAATCTTATTGAATAACTTGGAACCCTTAATCCAATCAAGGATACCACCAATCCAAAGGATTGGGTATCGATCCTTGATGGTGATTTTGTTTAGGGATCTATAATAGATATAGAGTTTCCATGTCCCATTCTTTTTCTGCACCAACATAATTATCTTACTCGAGTGTGTCCCTTTTGGATGAATTATTGAATCAAATGTTTTATTTCCTCATTCTCCTTAATAGAGAAAATGATTCTTGGGCCATCAGGTAAAGGATAAACAGGTATCAAATCAATTGAATGTTTGACTTGGAAGTTCAAAGGCACCCTTTGAGTGAGGCAATCATATCTCTATATTCCTCTGCAATCTTGTCTACCTACTTCTATCATGTATAGAGGCCATGTGTTGAGGCCGTGGCAATCACAATGACATTTCATTCGCCTTTTGAACAAACCATAAAGAAAATATAGATCTCTACCTAAGGGATTACCTTCTAGCACCGCTTTTACAAGATCAAGGAAATTGCAATAGTTGGAAACACCTATGGTACCATGTAGAGTTGGCCTCCCAAAGTAACAATGACACTAAGGGGCCTCGATTCATAAACAATATTATGTTTCCACATATAGGTTTTTCCTAAAAGAACATAAAAACTTTAAGTGGGGAAAGATAACATAATGCGTCATCTTTGAAAGGCTTAGCACCATAGGATAGGTGGCATTGTTGACTAACACAAATGTCTTGTCCCTTAAACAACCAACCGATTGTGTATAGTTGTAGGTGTGGTGATGTTGATAGCTTCACTATCTTGATGACATCAACTGATATTAGGTTCTTTTGGATACCATTTCCAATAATGAATTTTAATAGAGTCCCTTTCACCCACATTTATGAATTGAAGAGGTACTCCCCTTCCTCAAGCTCCTTTGTCTCTTCTGGTTGGATCTTTGCAGCTGTGATAGTAGTATTGGGTTTTATGCCAATCATCCAATTTCTCTTGTCTTCCTCTAAATAAGATTCTAAGATAGATTCTAACTTCGAGGATTTTATCTCAACCAACGATGAATGTTTCAAGTGGCATTCATCAGTGTTGTCCTAGGGGATTATCTGGAACTCACATCACTTTCCAATGTCCTCCTTCAAATTCTTATTACCCTTATTTGCATGTTGTTTAGATTGATTTTATTGAGGTTGTTTATCATTTCTATGTCCTTTTTTATGTGTGTTAGGGCCACCTTTACCATGTTTCACTATGGTGGATTTGCATACCCAAATTCTTTCTTATTCTTCTACTTAAACTTCTACTCAATTTTGACAACATATCAATAAGAGGATCCTAGTGAGGATATGTCGAAGAAATCCATATATGTTTGGATGTACCTACATAGGTCAATATGATAATTAAAAACCAAGTTCCACCTGGAGTCATCGATACCCAACTTTGAGCGCAAGGTATGGAATATATTGGTGTACTCCCATACCATCTGGTCTCTCCCCTAATGAATAGTTTTCAATCTCATCTACTGGTCATCATAGTTTCAAATATGGTATAATTCCTCCTTAATGGATTCAACAAAATCCACCCAAGTGGGTTATGTCTTAAATGTTGTAGTCTCATCTTCAACATGTCTCTCCTATTAAATTTCCCATCAATATTTGGCATGGGAAAGGCACTTCAAGAGTGCAAAGGTGTTCTTTTCAATGTCAGGATTATTTTGAATAGAGTAATAACCCTCTAACTAATTTAACCATTTCTCCAAATCATTTGGATCTATCTATCCTTCAAATAAAGGAATGTCAAAGTTAAATTTTACCTTGAAGGGTCACCTCTAAAAAGGTTTCTTGTTGAAGATGTCTTCCATCATTGGCAGTCATCGAAGGATTTGGGTGAAATTATCTATCAGCTTGTTCCTCTCTCACATGATAGCTTCCTTGAACAACAAATTGATAGGATCTCCTGCTCCATCGTCTCTCTTTTCATTTTCCATGGGAGGCCTCTTGGGTGGGTGAGAGTGGTCTTTCCCAAGTGAAATTAGTTTGAGACCCAACTCTCTATACCTTGACCTCATTGGGGACATCCACAATGAAACAATAAAGAGGATATTGCTTTGGTACCATTGATCCAAATTATATAGATAAAAAAAATTAAAGGCTTGAATATGAATGAAAACACACATAGAAATATTGTAGAGAGCATAGTAAGATAGTGAAACCCAAGTTCTATTAATTACTAATATAGGAAAAGACTAAATATAAAGAAATACACACTATCTAGAATGATCGTAACTTATCTTTGAAGCGAAAGGTGCCAGCTACACTCATTCACAAGAAGGACATTACAAGAGGTTGAAACTGGCCTTTTAACATGAATTAAACCCTAATAGGTAAAATTCCTAAAGACCCAAAACCCTAATCATAGGATATGAAGTGGAAAAAGTAATATGGGCCCCGAGGAGTCTAGTTGATATGTCAACTTCTTAGGGCCACAACTTCCACATACAAATTCTATTTGGGGTGCATGATAACGAATTGGAAACTTCTAATTGAGAATACAATTTAGAATAAAGTATTAGGCGAGCCTTTGGTAACCCTAAGCGATCATAGGGATAGAAAACACTATTTAGGGATTAAAAATGCATCAAAAGTTCAATATTTGAAAACTACAAGATAAAGAACAATTTTGAATCAGTGGATAAAGTATCCAACCAAAAAGGTAATCTTTTCACTATTGTAAAAGTTGAGAACAAAGACATAACTCTATCTTCTTCATCTATCTTCCCTTCAAATGGAGGAGTATCAAAAGTAGCTTGTACCTTGAAGGGTATAATTCCTTTGAAACTACTACTTTTTGAAGGTGTCTCTAACATTGTTGGGAGACATCAAAATATATGGATGAAATGATCCATCATCTTGTTATTCTATCACTTGAGGTCTTCCTAGAGGAATATCTTGATAGATTCTCTTTCTCTGTCACATTTCTTTCCATAACCTATGTGGCATTGCTTAGGTCATTGTGGAAGATATTCACCAATATCGATCAATTCAAGACGCAAGTCTCTGTACTCTTACCTTCCAGGGGGCACGCAAAAAAAAATATTAGAGTGCAAAGAGTTGTGATACCACTGATCTATGTTATGTTGAGAATCAATTGAAACTTAGAATTAACAAAAAAATTAGACACAATGGAGAACAAATTCCATTACTAAAAGAATGGTGAAAATCATTCTACACCAAGGAAAATTTTAAGGATCCAAAATTTTCTCAAAGTGTAGAAACCTTGGCGAATCTTACTAATTCTTAAATTTGCAAACATAAAATGTTTGGCGATTTAAAAAAAAAAATTCAAATTTCTAAGGACTTTATATAGTTTCTAGACAATTTTGACGATTTTTAGAGCAACAAAAATTTATCCTATGGAATTTGGGCGAATCGTCTTTGAAAAAAAGGCAAATTTGTGAATCGTTTTTTAGAAAAAAAGGTCGAAAAATATCCCATGGGCTAAATTCCCCCCCTAAAATTTTCCTTGTTCTACATACACAAAGGTTATAATTGTAATACTATCTCATAGAAGAGATGTGTCTCTTGCTCTTATTTACAATAAAATAATCACAAGGGGCTAAACTACATTTTATAATAATGCCAAAAAACGCTTACAATGAAATACTGCAATAGACAAAAAAACCTAAGATTAAACAACCCTAATCTTAATATGAAGTTATTGTTGAGTGTGATGAGGTATTGATGAAGTTGACTTGTACAAAAAATTGGTGCCTTCTTGAGAACATAAATTTTCATTTATTGCTCTGTTTCAGGTTTTTTATCACTTGTTGAAAAGATGGAGTGTAAGGATATTGAAATTGGTGACCATGTCCATGGAAAATTTAGGGGCAAAATTTAACCCGTGGGATAATTTTGGAGGTTTTTTTTCCAAAAAAATATTCACCATTTTGCATTTTTTTCCAATATGGTTCACCCATATTCCATAGGATTAAAATATTTTACTCTAAAATTCGCCAAAATCATCCAAAAACTATATAAAACCCTTAGAAAATTGAATATTTTTTAAAAGATATCACCAAACATTTTATGGTTAGAAAATTGATAATTAGTAAGATTCGCCAAGGTTTCTACACATTAATAAAATTATGGATCCTTAAAATTTCCCCTGACCATGTCGATTATGGTTTGTTATTTTATAGTTCTAAAGATGTTTTTCATTTACCATACTATGGAGGATTGGGGCATTGGACAAGCCATAGGCATGTTCAAAACTGAAAATCAGAAATCTATTTCAAGTATGTTGGGTTAGGATTTTTAGCTAAACCAATATAGATGGGGGGCACCATAAAATTTGGGGTTAAGGACAAAGTATTGGTTTTGGAAGTGTAGGATTAACATGAAACCATTTGGCTTGTCTATCATGGAAGGTGATCCTAAAAATCACAATCATATGAAAGGAACAAAGTTGCTCTTCAACCCAAAACTAGAAAGGACAGATGCTTAGCAAAGGCGGCAATCATTTCCAAGTACAAAGTCACTTTAGTCGACATGGGAGAGTATATCTAATATATGAAGGATCATGTGGTGATTGCAAGATTTATGAGGATCTATCCCTCTGATAAGGCTCTAACTTGGTGGATCAATTCAAGATGGAAACCCAAAGGATAAGTGGATCTCAAGCTAGGCTCCAAGGGATTCTTTACAACAATTCTTACTAGCATATAAGATAGAGACATAGAATTTGAGAATATGTCATACTTCTTCAACAATGTTGGCTTCCATCTGCATTTTGGACATAAATATTCACTCTTGAAATAGAATATTTCACAGCAACTCTAGTTTAGATACATATGTATTCATTCTCCTTAAAGTTATGGGAAGAAGAAACCCTTGTGGCTATAGGGAACAATCTAGGCAACTTTGTCAAAATTCTATAGATCACTAGAACAGGTAAGTAGATATCATGTGCTTGCATTTGTGTTTACATGGATGTTTTAAGGGCTCTCCTAGATTCCATTAGTATAAGCTTCTAATATGATGAATGGAACCAAACCCTGGATTTCAAGCATATCCATTTAAAATGTAGAAAATGCCATGAGCATGGCCATTTTTTCGGATGTTTCCCTCTAAAATCTACTCAGGCCAACAAGAAGTAGGAGGAAAATATGGAGAAGGACGACTTCTTTAAGGTCCAAACCAAAAGGGAAAATAGTAAATAACATAACCTTAAGGGACCTCCTCATCTCTTCTTACTAATAACAACTTTGAAGACTTGAGCACCATGGAGGATCCTTAGATCCTCAAAGATAAAGGGAGATGAGAAATACAAGGATCTATGATCAACTTAGAAAGAGGATAAAAAAAGAAGCAACAAGGATGAATTTGACTAGGAAAAATGTATTGAAAAAAAAAACAAGAAACAACGGATGTACAAATGGACTCAAAGGGCTATGAACATTTGGTATCAGAGGAATATGAAACATACCATAGTGAAGACATGATAATGAATGAAGTTGACCTTCGATCCCTCATCGAAATCTATGGAGAAACATAACTAGCAAACATCTTTGAAGAGGAAATACAACCACTTCAAATGGAATTCATTAAGGTCGAAAATAAGTTGGTCCCTCAACCATCCTCCCTAGGACAATCCTCAGGATTGGGTACTACAACAAATCCCTAAAACCAGCTAAGAGAGTAGAATAGAGTTAAATAACATAGATCTCTAAAACTCTATTCCACTAACATAGTAACTCATTGACATGCATTCACCCCTAACCAAAATGACCCCTAACATGCCAACACCTCAATATACCTTAACTTCTAACTTCTTTTTCCCAATGAATAACCTCACGAAAAACTCTCTCAGTACTTTTCCATTATTCATAGATGGTAATGGACGTAAACCGTCGACCTTGATTATGGAGCCTAACTTCAAGAGGATCAAGTGTCAAACCCACAACCTCCCCAACTTCAAGGTAAAAATCTCACATTTGACTCATGACTACTTAAACTAACTCCAAATATTATGAACTTACTAATATCATAATTCAGTAAAATAATATTACCACTAAAACATAACCTGACCATTCGAATTTGCATTGGAGACTGGAAAGTCAAATGCCCTTATCGAACTTTGGTGGATCCAAAAGTAAAGTAAGTGTCACAAAACATCATTAAAATATTAATACGATAAAAATAATAACAATGACATCTATCTATGATAGTGTCATAAACATTGTGGCAAAATAGGTTGATGTCTTTGTTAGACCATAGCAAATATGTTAAAAAACAAAGAAAGGGAAGTTGGACCATTGCCTTTGACGAAATTATTTCAACACTCCTCACAAATGATATATCACTTTTCAAAAATAGATTCAACCAGTCGTTGTTTCTAGAAGCATGATAAACATATTTGCGAAGTAAGACCCTTGTATGCTATCACATATTTGTATTTAACAGGGAGCAAATATCGCTTTTATTAATAATAAAATATAGACCAATTTGATTGTTTGAACGGGTCGTTGGTTCTGGAAGCATGATACATTTATGTTGGGAAGTAATACCATTGTATGCTATCACATATTTGAGAGGGAGAAAATATCGTTTTTATTAATAAAATATATGAGTTCTATATGTATACTTTTCATTTTCTATAAAGTTAACTTAGTTGATCTCAATGTTTTTTTATTAATATTCCATTCAAGTGGGGGAAACCATTACCATGGAGACTTTTTGGCCACCTCATCTCAATATACAATTTATTAATGTGTCATTGGCCAAACCGTGACCATGCAACCATTTTGGACCTATGTGTAAACTTTTGTCAAGAAAATAAATAAAATATTTATTATCATTAATAAAAATACATTCATTTACAAAATAGTAAATGTTCAAGTTAATTAGAAAATAAAATAAGTATTTAAGATATGTTTAAAAAAAAAATCATCACATTAACTCTCATTTATTAAGTATCGAGAAAGGTCACTCTATTGAGTGTAAACTTTTTTCAAGTCTTTCTCTTTCGAAATATTCTACCAGGGGGTTTAATTTTCTTCTATTCTCCAATGTTTTAGCTAAGAATCAACATATTTATGTCACCCTCTCTTAAGTTATAAGTGACTTATACTAGAATTCGACATAATGTTGGGAAGCTTCTTGTTTTTTATGTTAGTTATCTTGTGCTTGTACATTTGGTGCCTAGTCATAGCCATACTCTCATTGGGTGGAACACCATATCCTTTCTCAAGAGATTATTTATAATGGTTCTCAAGACCAAAATATGATTTCCATCCTCCATTAATATTTTCTCAATGTTATAGTTCCAGTTAAGTTTGTGATGAACATTAACTCCAAGGTATTTGTATGAATTAACTTCTTGTAAGTTGTTATTGTCACAAAATTCTTGGATTTAAATATCGTGACCCTTTATCTTATCGATATTTATTGACATAATAGTGCTATAACATAATTCTTTGAGAAATTTTACTGCTTGTAGTCAAGGTCATAGGGATGCCTCACTAGAAGAACACTATTGACAACATAAATAAGAAGGATGGTGACTATTCCAACTAAAGTAGTGCTAACATAGCCCGCTTCTTCCAATCATGCCTCTAATTTGTCAATATAAATGCCAAAAAGGGTAGGGGAGAAGGCACAACCTTTCTTAACCCCTATATTATGATTAATTTCATTCGAACAACTCTCATTATTCATGAAATTAGCAATAAATTTCTCATATGTCTTTATCACAACAACTTAACTCAAAAATAACCATTAGCCCTTCTAATATATTCCAAATGTTAATATTTTGAGGCATCATATCAACAACTTTCCTAAAGTGAACAAAAAACTAAGGAGTTTGATTTTATTATTTCAATATTCCTCTGCGATAGTACTAAAAGTAAGTGAGTGGTCCACATTTGAATGATAGCTTCTAAAACCAAGATGGGATTTAGCATTTTCCCTTAAATTTCTAACCATATGCTAATATTCTTTTGCAAAATAAGTATATATAACTTGGCTAGAAGAGGACTAATTATAATGGTCCCATAATTTGTGGGGTTATTTTTGTCACTACTTCTAATAATAGGAACAATGGGGCTTTGTGTCCATGGGAAATCGTACTTGACTGTCGTATTCAAAATCATATGAATGTGAGGTATAAGAATAGTGCCTCCAATTTTTAGGATTTCTATTTGATAACCTTTTATGTCCTTAGCTTTATTTTTTGCTAGACATTTAACCCCAAACTCGATATCCTCCAAAAGTAAAAACCTCTTTCTTTGTAAGGGTTTGAATGCTTTTTGAAACATCAGGGACCATATATCATTTAAAGGTACATATTCCAATCCCTCCTATAAATCATATTATTTTATTTAATTTTTCTCATTAGAATTTCCCTCCATAATTTCTTAGGATTTAGAAATGTGTAAAATCTAAATCTCTTGCTTTCTATTTATATAACCTTTTTTTCTATTTTTTAATTAACAATAGGTAACTATTTATCTTGATAGCTTTTAGGGACTTATTAGATGCTTCTTTATGGCTTTTAGGGACTTATTAGATGCTTCTTTATGGCTTTTCTAGTAATATTGTAATCTTTGTCATGCAAGGGTTGGCATTCGATTTTCCTTTTTACACAAAATTTCTAAAGAGAATTTGTTTATACAAATTGGGAGCATTGTTATAAAGTTATGATAGAGGTCCTCAATACTTTCTCACTTATCATAGATTTAATTTAATTTTTAAATCCTTCAAAAAATAAAAAAGATTGCCTTTACTTTTGTTGAAGAAGATGAAGTGATTTTCATTATTAATTTGTTTTCCCATAGGAATTGTATGCATAATAATGTTTAGAGTTAAAATTAAAGTTCTAAGATATGCACTAGTCTCATGATAATTTAAGATATAAAAAATTAACAATTTGGTTGTATATGATGATATTAAATAAACATAATTTATCACATTATTTACAAGCCAATGAATACAAGTCATTTGATGAAATTTTGGCTAATTTCTTAGATCATTGTAGAATAGTAGTCCCTAACAACTACAAAGCTTGATTAATTCCTTATCAAACAAAATTTCATCTAAAATCTTCATAACTTCTTTTGTATATACAATCTAAGTCCAAGTCAACATCTAACCATAAAAAGTTAGGGTTGGAAATGTTGCATATAATTAAAAAGCTTGATTATGTGTTGTTATATCATTAAAGTCCCATAGCAAGAAAATATTACCTTATTTTTATACATTAAATAATGTGTTCTAAATTATTATAAAAACAATTTTGATCTAAATTATATTTTTTTTTTCCACATAAAATATAACTTACTATTAATAGAGGAAATAGTAAATAACAAACATATCATCCGGGCATGAAACGAGCCCAAAATACAGTAGGATATATGACATAAACCCACGCCATAACCAAAGGCCATAAATACAGTCATCCAAAGGACCACCAACTCATCCAAGAGTAAACATTCACCAACAGATGTAGGAATAAAAACAATAACAACAATAACTAGACAACTAGCCACCGACCAAGAAAAATAGAACATAAACTGAAACCAGATAACCTGACAAAAAAGATCACCAAATCTAAATTATTTTCTTATAAATAATAAAATTGATATATAGAGAATAATAAATTGCTAAATAAATTTTATAGTATTAATATTTGAAAACTTCATCCGTATATTGATTGAAAAAATATTTCTTATCAAACTTAAACTTAAAGTAATGATAAGTTTCTACCTTATAAAGCAAGCTATGTCTCCCAAATCTCTTCTTTCAAAATTGACCACATCACAAATCTAAAACAAATCCTTTCAAAATTGACCACATAACAAATCTATCAAAAACAATAAATCTATCAAAAACAATAGATTCCTCATATTCCTAAATTTCAACAAGCAAAATAATGTTTTGATCCATCACCATAAAATATTTATAACAAACTAGATAACATCAACATGCACTTCTAACCTTACAAGTAGTAAAAGTGATACACTCCTTTGGAATATAAAACACAAAAGATTCGGAATGATCGAAGATCATTTTCTAAAATCATGCCATTCAAACCTAAATGACTTTTTAAAAAGGAAAATGATTGAAAGGGAAACTCTACCGTAACGTGTAAGCTAATACAATTATACACCACAGGAAACTTTCAAAAAAACCCACTGATTAGCGTGGCACTCTTTAGAATTAACAGCCTCCTATATTATCCAAGAAAATATAAATATAACATTAATAAATTATTATTTTAATTAGCCTCACATTCAATAGTGGCAAACCATAAATACATTTTTCTTTTGGGGCGCCTAAACACTTTGTAAACCTTATCAATGAAGCACACTTTGTCGGCTATATGGTTCAAATTTTATTTTTATAACATCAGTATGCAACATCTCACTAACATGATATTGTTTAAAATTATTTATATTAATACAATATTATTATTATATTTAGTAATACAATTTATCTTTCTATTAATTTATGTATCTTTTTATGAAGTTAAACTGTAGAGAGTGCAGTGTCAGATTTTATGGCAGTGATTCGACAATTTTATATATTTTAATAGTATAGAGTTTTTATAGTGTGAAAAAAAATAGTAAAATAGAATATATTAAGGGTTAATTATTTTTTAATCTAATTAGATGGATTTTCAACATATTTTATGGTAGTGATTGGACAATTCTATATACTTTAATAGTATAGAGTTTTTATAGTGTGAAAAAAAATAGTAAAAAAAACATATTAAGAATTAATTATTTTTTAATTCAATTAAATGGATTTCCAACCTATTCTAAGGTGAAATGGATTTTATTTAAGTATATCTCACTATATATATGATTTTTAATAATAATAATTTTATTTTATTTTTAAAAAAAATATGAAAAAATATGAAAATTTGAAGATTTTATATTTTTTTAAATAAAATTAAAAATAAGTTTTCTATTAATATATTTTAATATTTAAAAGATTTTAGAATGAAATCCAAAATTTTAAATTTTCTTCTAACTTAATCACTTTTTAACATGTTTTAAAAAATAAAATAGAGAAGGAAATGCACTTTTCAAGGCATGTTTGTTGGAATAACATGTTGTATAGCTCAATAAAAATGATAAACAATGGTAAGTGTTTATGACATTGTTTCTAGCTTCTTTGGTGGAGGTATGATACATATAATTTTCAATTTTAATAAATAAGATTAAGAAGTTTTTATTTAAAAATAATTATTTAAATAAAATAAATTATAAAAAATATTTTTAAAATAAATTTAATTATTTTTAATTATATTAATAAAATTTATTTATTTATTAAAATTGTTATTTTTAAATAAATATAATTGTTTTTATAATTTTATTAATTTTTTTATTGATTAAAGTTATTTAAGTAGTCAAAATCACTCGTGGCATCAACCTCAATTTAAGGTGGGTGGTTTATCTTTAAAGAGAATTAAACTCAGGTCATAAATTAAATCACCTCTAAGGAGAATTAAACTCGGGTACCCACATCTTAACCAAGTAAACTAGCCAAAATTGAAACTAAAATTATTATTGTTAACCAAATCTTTTTAATAATATGCTCTACATTTTTAATAATATTATTACTGTATTAATATTTACATATTATATATCTTATTTCTTTATGTATAAATAATCATCATAAATATATTAAGATTAATTAAAATATTAAAAAAACTATATACCACCTTTAAATAACAATGTATATAAAAACTATATACCACCTTTAAATAACAATGTATATAAAATCAAAGATAAACATTAAGTGTGATTTTTTATATGTGAAAATTTTAAAATTTCAATTTCAAATTCATAAGATGTAAGTTAGATTTTTTAATATTAAATTTACAATTTTATTTTAAATATGAAAATTTATTATTGTTTTTTTATAAATTTGATATATAACTAAAAAAATATTGGAACAAAAATGGTTTTAAATGTAATTTAGATTGTCTTATGTATATCTATTTAAGATTTTCTCTCTTAAAATTAAATAAATCAAAATTAATTTAAGTAAACGTTACCCATCATCATCATTATCATGTATATCAAATATAAATAAGTTAGTATATTAAAACATCACATATTGTAATAGGGACACCAACATTGAATTTAATTGCACATATTACATAAAACCACATCTTATAAAATAAGTTAGTCTACTAAAACACCACATATTGTAATAGGGACACCAACATTGAATTTAACTGCACACATTACATAAAACCACATCTTGTAAAGTACTTAGTCTACTAAAACATCACATATTGTAATAGGGACACCAACATTGAATTTAATTGCACACATTACATAAAACCACATCTTGTAAAGTACATGCCAACCAAATTCATACACTCCATGATTTTTATCCTTTTCCAAAAATAACTACATGATTTACACATTACATAAAACCACATCTTGTAAAGTACATGCCAACCAAATTCATAAACTTTATGATTTTTATCCTTTTCCAAAAATAAGTATATGATTTTCTTATAGGTTTATTTTTCTAATAAGCATGGAAACCACCATTTTCAATTTTATCAAATAAGTGCAATGTTTTTTGATGAGTAACACAACTTATTGAGAATTTGTTCATTTTTAAGGACTAGTTTGTCTAGCTATATCTTAGTGGTTGGGGTGAGGTGTTTCGATGGAAACAACGTAAGGGTTTTTATGTGTAAGATATGAGTAAACTTTAATAATAGTATGCTTTACCTTTTTAATAAAATAAAATTTATTTTCTAATTATTATTAGAGAAAAAATGGTAATAATTAAGGAGAGAATTAACAAATAGAGTAAAATACTATAGACTCTCAAGTATATATTAATAGGATATTTAATCATTTTAATAAAGTTTTGGATGGATGCAAATTTTAATTTTTTAGATCATGAGATTTTTCCTATTAAATAGAAGTTTGTATTATAAGATTTAATGGTTCACACATATCACTTTAACCAAAAAAATCCCTTTTCCAATTATTTCTAGAAAAAATAAATCCAACATTTTAAGTTGCATTGTTTTTTGACATTATTTTACTTGTAATTAGTACCCATAAATTGAAGTAAAACATTTAACTTAAATGTCCAATGTTTAAAAAAGAATGCTAATAACAAAATAAAACATTGAAAAACTAAAACTATTTTTAGAGAAAAGAAAAATCCACCATCATAAATTGTGTTGTTTTTCCAACATTAATTTACTTAGTGAAGTTATTTAGATGGTTAATGCTTAAAATAATGTCAATCACAAAATAAAACAACTAAAAACAAAAACAAATCCCATTTTCCAACCATAGAAAAATAATTGACCATTATAACTCACTTGGAATAAGTACATGGAAATCTAAATTTAAACATTTAACTTCCATGGCCAAAGCTTACAAAATAATGTAAATTACAAAATAAAAATTGAAGTAAAAATAAAACCCATAAGAAAACAACAAAATATATATATATATATATATATTCTAATAAGATTTGTAGGTCATTTCGCATTGCAAATTTCCATTTTCTTCCTTTTTTTCCTTTTTTTTTTCCGAACTAGGGAACCTCTCCAAACCGCCCAGCCCAGCGAGCATTGTCAACTTACCAACCCACCCGCTTGGGCTAGTCTTATTGTTGGAGAGGACATAATCAACGGAAGTACACCCACCACGGCAATCGCACTAGCTTTTTCTAGGATGCACCCCCTATATAAACCACACCTCCCCATAGAATCGAAACTGGGTACGCTCGCTCCTACCCTCAACCCCAATTCCATTTTCTTCCTTTGTTTCTACATGAATAACATGACTAACCTTTAACCCTTTTCTAAAAACCAATAAAACCTGTAAATATGGTGCCATACTTTCCTTTCATTATATTTTAGAAAAAGGGTCAAATTAATCAAATGATCCTTTGACACTAAAAACCAACCTAGTATTAAAATTATGTGAATCCAATAAAAAGGTCAAATTAATCAAATGATCCCTTGACACTAAAAACCAACCTAGTATTAAAATTATGTGAATCCAATAATAAAGGTTTCTAATGAAAGCATTTATATAAAAACTGTAATTGATAAGTGATGACTACATGAGTAAAACCAAAGATCACTTTTTTCACTTTGACAATGACTAGGAAATGATTTAGTATGTGAACGAAGGCTGGTTCTTGCTAATCACAAAAGCTGAAAACGACACTTTGATTTTGTATGTGAACACAGCCCAGTTTCTTGACAAAACCTGAAAACGATACTCACACTTGCATTTCTGTGTACAGAAGGAACCAATAATTACAAGGCAGTTCGGATATGGTTATAGAATTTTGGTAATTCCGGTAAACGGAATCGATCCGCGATCTATTACTTCAATCATTTTGGCTTAGACGCCAACAAAATCCATCACATATTTTTGATTTTGCCCTTATTCAAATGAGAAAGTGGTCAAGAAGGGACTCGGAAGGAGGACAGAAGAGAGCCTGGGGGATTTTGACTTATAGAAATGCACAGTGTTTTTGACCGAGGCGTAGGGCTGCTGGCTGGCTCGTTGGATATTCAATGTATTTACCCATTCAACGCCCTACCTGGGGAATCTCATCTTTGAGCTTGAACGCTTTGATGACGCAGAGATTGGGAAACGATGACGAAAAGCCAAGACGTCACGCTCACATGGGTTTTACGCGGAAGGATCTATGAAGATCTTGCCATTCTTCTTCAATTTCGCCCGTCAAACTCTTCCCAGACGCTTGACTTTTCAAAGCTTGGAAGCTCCTCTCACTACGAGTCGGGCAGTCTTCAGTTGGACCGTTGGACCTCCTCCAAGTTCTCATTTCTTGAATCAATACCAGTCAAAGCTACTCCGAGTATTCTGTCTTGTGGCCCTAGTTGATTATTTGATCCAGTCAAAGACTCCTTTCAAATTCAGCCTTGTATATATATGTATTCCTTGCTTTGCCCTATCACAGCACTTTGTTGTATTCTCTCTTCCCATCCCCAACTCACAACATGAGAATGTAGAAGGCGGATTTCGTGAATTCTCCCCCTTTTCAAAATCCCAAATCTGTTTCAACAGGAATCAGGATTAACGGACAGAATGGCAGACTCGAGGGATGTGAAGGATTTCGACGAATGTCTCAAGGAAGTGAATCATGGATGTCAAATGGCCAAAGATTTGGAAACCAAGCTCAATTCTGCCAAAGGCCCTGATTTGTTTGAGCTTCTCTGGGCTTCCTCGGCTGAGATAGTGGCCACTTTCAGCCATGCCTTGGAAATGCTCAGGTCAAATTCTACTCCCAGTTGTCTTGATAATTGGCAAGAAGAGTTGAAAGCTATTTTGGAAAAGCAGCTTGGAGGCCTGGAAGTAGGACATTCTCAAAAGAAATCTGTTAAGGATCACAAGAACTCTTCTCCTCGGTCTGGAGGTCGATCCTCCTTGAGTGGCAGTCCGCCTAGCGATATGTCTGAAGGGTCTCCTGCACGGAGCTTGGCTACTCCGAGCAAGCTCAAAACAGATTCCTCAGAGAACGAACGCGCAATCAACAAGGAGAGGCGAGGAATCTCCAGGAAAAGGTATGTTCAGATTCTTTTAATGATTGTGTATAATTGTTTATCAGTTTTCATTGGATTTATAGAATATAATATTTCTAGCCAAGAACCTGGGACACAGTGCAAAAAATTTAGGCTGTTTCTGCTTGCTCTGCTCTGTGTATATTGATAATACTTATCCTCTCAACAATTTTTGCAAATCTTCATATTTTTTATTTGTTTATTTTGTAAATCTACTTTACTTGCTCAGCATGGCATACATTTCATTCTCAACTTTTTCCAACCTTTTTTCTTTTGTATTTTTCCATCTCTCTGTTTTACAGAGTTAGGAAATGAAAGCCTAATCTGAAGTAACAGATTACACGTTTAATTTTTATTCTCCTGAAAATGTTATTGTTCTTTGTAAGTTATAATTGGATTCATGTCATATTTTGATAAAATTCCATTTTTCTGGTCTGGATCTTCTCAAAGTTTCTCTCCAAGTTTCAAATGGTTAACCATGTATTGGTAATCTGTTAAGAGGCTATAAGAGAAGAACAAAATCTCTTGCTTTGTCAATTGATTTGAGATTTATAGTTAAAAATACTTGGTCTTGAATTCTACCTCCTTATTCCCAAAACTTTTCAATTGGTAGAACTATTCTCTTCCCAACAGGTCTAGCCTTATGGTTAAAAATCCATATTTTGGGGTTCTACTCTTAATTTCCAACATTTCTATTTTGTACTCTTTCCTAAGACATATAGAAACTTTTGCAGGAAATCACTACCCAAATGGACTAGAATTATGCCTGCTAACAGTTCGGAGGCAGGGAACGATATACCACCAGAGGACGGCCACACATGGCGCAAATATGGCCAGAAAGACATTCTCGGAGCTCAGCATCCTCGGTATTAATCTTCTCAACTTTACACCGTCTTACAGAAAGCTTCTGTATTTCTTCAACAGCATCTGAACTAATGGTTTGGATATTTTATGAACTTACAGGAGCTATTACAGATGTACCCACAAGCATGACCTAGGCTGCCAGGCGACCAAAAAAGTGCAAAGACCAGATGACAATCCTTCTGTCTTTGAAGTAACGTACAGCGGCGTCCACAGCTGCCAAAGCGATACCCGCCTTCTTCATTTCCCTTTCCCCATCTCTCAGATTCCAGGTTCAAATACTATACCCAATTCAAGAACTCCAACCACTCTTGTCTTTGGGACCGACGATTCTAATCTTCAATCTACAGGCAATATTGCAATATTCCCTCAAACCCCATATATTGCAAGCTCGTCTACACCTTGGTTTGCAACAGACGATGGTGGTGTCTGCCAAGTGAAAAGCGAGAGTTTTGATAGCTTTGGAAAGAGCCCATCGTATTCACCTAATATGGATTCATCAACACACAATGCAATGCCATTCACCAGCCCTACTACAGATCCGATATACAGAATACAAGACAGTGAGAAAGAGTTTTCAGCTGATTTCATTCCTCTGCATCAACAGAACGAATACCCATCAACATTCCCCGGGGGAGAACTTGAATTCCCAAACTTTGCTCCCTTCTTTTGCTCGCCATGCACTTCAGAGTCTAATTACATGCCTCCGCCTACTCCAGTGATGCAAGCAATGGATACTAGTCGACAAAGATCACAAGCTTCAGAATCCGACTTCACAGAGGTTGTTTCAACTCACACTTCTGCAACTGATTCCCCTATGCTAGAGATGGATCATTTTCCTACCATGTTCACAATGGTAAATCTAGATTCTATGTTCGAAAGAAGTGATCATTTTTGATGTGAATTGTAGTATGTGTCCCATTCTATGCATTAGGGTTGATTTAGTAGTCTATAATATGAAAAGGCTTGATCTTAATTTTACTTCCTGGAAAATGCTGGTCCTGAAAGGTCTTACCAGAGTGATGGCATACAGTCATAGCTATTATAACCAATTTCTCATCCATTATTTGCTCTACGAGATGAATTTTCTCACATACCTCCCAGACTCTTCATGCAAGTCTCATCAGTGAAGGGGGTTTATGAACAGTGAGAAACTTTACTCTCGGTTTCTTTTGCAGTCTTGTCTCTCAAGGACGACTGTATCTGTAGAGTGCAAGTAATAGTTAATCCTTTCAGTTCCCTTCCCTATCCAAAATAACGACTGTAGCAGTTATATGGATTTCCACTTGTATAGACCTGCCTTGGGAGTGGGTGGCTTCGCTTTCAGCGTAATTTCATAATGCAGAAATCCATTCTTTGAAATCGAAAGCCCATCACTTAACCAGCAGATGGACGTTGCAAAGAGTGATAAACCCTTCACCTCTTCACTTTTGGTAGAAACCTAGCAATTTGTAATTGCTAATTTTGTAAAGAGACTAGTTAATAAAGACAACTTTCTGATAAAGAGTTTTGCAAAATGCTTTTCTAAGTTTGAAAGAATGGCTTTCAAACCACATCTAACACCCCAAAAAAATGCAATATTACAAATTTTATAAATAATTTCTGTATCAGTTTCCAATATGTAGGGGAATGGAAACTTCACATATTGCATAAAAAATCAATTTCATAATATCAAAATCTATACACCAATATAATTATTGAACTTATTATTAAAAGTTCAAGAATTCATCATTTCATTTAGAAAAATTGATGGAAAGAATAATACCCAGTCTCTCAATTGCCAGAACTAAATTCAATCATTTTTATATACCAAAATATATTCTTTAATAAGGTTTATTTATTCTTATGAGACATTCATGATTAAAGAAAATTAATTTAAAATATGTATTTTTTAATATGATCTTTTTACCATTATGATTTAGATATATATATTCTTTAATATGATCTTTTTACAATTATGATTCCTATCTAAAGAAAGAGAGTTTGAGATCTCTCACAATTATGATATCTAATTAAAGTGAAAGAAGGGTTATTAAGAAAATAATTTAAATTTATAAAGAATTTTAATATTTATATTTATAATAAAATATATATATATATATATATATATATATATATTAATAAAAAAATATAATTAATTCTTAAATTTATAATTTAACATATATAATAAAATTAGAAACTATAATGCATAAAAAAACATCTTCATAAGGTAATTTATAATTTTTTCAGCTATCATAATATAATTGAATTACAATATATAAACACAACATACAAAAAAAATAAATCAAAATCAATCACTACATTTTAGAACTTATATATATATATATATAATAATAATTTTCGTAAAAATAACTTATAATTTTTGCAACTATAATTATGTACTTCAATATATAAAAACATAAAATATTTAAGTTAAAAGTCAATTACTGCATTCTAAAACTTGCACATAAAATTTACATAATATGTATGCCCAATGTTAATGTCCTAGAATTGCTCAATGATGACTACGACATTTAAAGGGAAGTATTCATTCACATATTACTTATCTCAATTACTTATATCGTTATTACCTCCCTTAACATCACTAATATTGACTTTTACATCAACTCGGAGGTAGATACTTAGCAAAATGAGGACACATTAAAAATTGCCTTAAAAAACATTAAATGTATGGGCTTTGAGCGGAGAAAGCAGAGGTTATACACTTGTATAACCTAGATCTCAAATCCCAATGACCCGAATCAAGTCACAAGCATGATATTCACTCACATGCCAATATTCACCCACATGCCCTTGTGCTGGAAGGATAGTCTAAACTAGGAAACCCTAATATCCCATTCCTCTTGAAACTTATATTTTCTCTAAGTTTGACATTGTTTTCCTTAGGGTTAGTTGAGCCACTCCTTATTCCCCTATTTGGGTAGGATTATAGTCTTTGTCCATTTGAGAATTTAAATGATGATGGACATTGAAGAACCCAAACTCAAATGAAGATTTTTTTTCAATAAAATCATATACAACTATTTTTGTTGTAAACTTTTTAATATCATTAATATAGTTCTCTTTTTTCATCTCCATCTCCACAATTCCTATTGCATACTGAATATTTTGTAATTTATTTATTTATAGAATTGATATAGAGTTGTTAAACCTGATATCAATTAGGTTAATTTTTTTGGATTTTTTTTAATGAAATATTGGTAAAGAAATAATAAAGGTTTTTTGGTTTTATGGTGTACTAATGATAAATCAAAGAATTAGATTGCTACCACACATGCATTTTTCTTTTTCCTTCATATAAGTTACAAAGCATTTAATTGAAATGAATGATTGAAATTTTTTTCTTTAGTGACTCCAATCCTCTCAATGAGGGCTTTTATTTAGCATTGACAATTATCTCCCAAACATAACTGGCATGGCAAATCCACTAGGAAGGGTTTCCTTGAATTCTTCATCTTGTTGGATTAGTCTTTTCAAATTTATGTTTATTTAGTTTTTATTTGCAGTTAGGGTTATTTTAGAATGCTTTCTTTAATTTTTTTAAGTAAAAATGTGTTTCTAGGTTTTAAATTTAGTATTTTTTTTGCTCATCTCTTGTAACCTCCTTTAGTGATAATTGTGAGAACTCTCATGCTAGGCTTGGACAACCATCTTGAGACCATAGGTTGCCCTAAGGAATACATATGTTGCTTGTTAGACATTTATGTAAGTCTTTGAATCTAGAATTGAGGTTTATGGATTTTTTTTTATGGATTTTAGTGTTTCTATTTGTTTCATGAAGTTTTTTAGATCATAGTTTGGTTATTTATATTATCTTTACTTTTGTTGATAAAGAGATTTCAATTTTGTTGAAAGAAATGAGAAAAAATTTGCTCTTTGTTATTTGAATTAGATGTTAAATTTGCATTTCTAATTTTTGTTTTTAGTAGATTGCATAACAATAAAGTATTAAGAATAGGGAGATCTCATACATTTGAAAAGTAAAAAAATATCATTTTATATAAGTGTTTTTAAAGCAAAGAAAAACTAACCATAATGGTGTTTCATGTTAAACTAATTGTGTGAATGAGTTGCATGGTTTATCAAGCACGTTGTTCATTTCACATTCTTTTTTATTATTTCAGTGCTTTTTATTAACATGTTTTTAGCTGAGAACTTAAAACACACTACAGCAAATTTAGGCTGTTTTTGCTTGCTCTGCTATGTGTCTATTCATAAGACTTAATACTCTCAACAAATTATTCAAATCTTCATAATTTTTGTTTTTAAATTTTGTAAATCTCAGCATGGCATACTCTTTATTCTCAACTTTTTCTAACCCTTTTCTTTTGCATTTTTCAATCTCTCTATTTTACAGAGTTACAAAATGAAATCCCTAATCTGAAATTTTCTCGTGTAAATGTTATTGTTATTTGTAAGTTATAATTGGATTAATGTCATATTTTGATAAAATTTCATTATGGTCTGTACCTTTGTTAAAGTTTCTCTACTATACATTTCAAATGGTTAACCATGTTTTAGTAATCTCAAATGGTTAACCATGTTTTAGTAATCTGTTCAGATGAGAAAAGAACCATGTTTTAGTAATCTGTTTTACTGAGTTACAAAATGAAATCCCTAATCTGAAATTTTCTCGTGTAAATGTTATTGTTATTTCTAAGTTATAATTAGATTAATGTCATATTTTGATAAAATTTCATTATGGTCTGTAACTTTGTTAAAGTTTATCTACTATACATTTCAAATGGTTAACCATGTTTTAGTAATCTGTTCAGATGAGAAAAGAACCATGTTTTAGTAATCTGTTCGGATGAGAAAAGAAAAAATGTTTTCAATAAAGTTAAAATTTTCTTGGTTTGTCAATTGATTTGAGATTTATGGTTAAAAATACTTGGTATTGAATTCTACCTCCTAATTTCCAAACCTTTTCAATTGGTTATAGAACTATTCATTTTCTATTTTTTTTCTTATCTCCCAAACAGACCTGGCCTTATGGTTAAAAATCCATATCTGCATTAGTTTGCGTTCTACTCTTCTATTCCAACATTTCTATTGTATACTCACATACATAGGGAAACTTTTGCAGGAAATCACTGCCCAAATAGAGTAGAATTATGCCTGCGAACAGTTTCCAGCCAGGAAACGATATACCACCAGAAGACGGCTACACATGGCGCAAATATGGCCGGAAAGACATTCTCGGAGCTCAACGTCCTCGGTATTAAAATTCAACTTTACACCGTCTAACAGAAAGTTTCTGTATTTTTCTTTAACGGCATCTAAACTAATGGTTTGGGGATTTTATGAACTACAGGAGCTATTACAAATGTACCCACAAGCACAAGCATGACCTAGGCTGCCAGGCAACTAAAAAAGTGCAAAGACCAGATGACAATTCTTCTGTTTTTGAAGTAACGTAAAGCGGCGTCCACAGCTGCCAAAGCGATGGCCGCCTTCTTCAGCTCCCTTTCCCCATCTTCTGGTTTTATGAATTCATTCACATACATCACTCAAATTCACTCTATGCATTCAATTCAAAATCTAACTTATATATTTGTTACCTCTCTTTTCCAAATTTAAATTCAAATTTTTATAATTAAAATAAAGTTGTATCACTAATATCATTAACTCTAGGATTTTCTGAAATTTATTTGATTTAGAAAAGTTAGTCATGTTAGACATTTTTAAGTCATTAAAGATGATGGAACACCCTTAATCATCCGACTTGAAGTTGAATTGAGCCTTTATTGCATCGTGTTCAACAATTTTGATTCTTTATGAGCTTAATCTAGTTTATGCATCCTTGTGCTCATCAATTCCATTGAAGCAACTTGTAGGTAGCAAGTTAGCAACATGAAAGAACATTAAAAATGACCTAAAAAACATTTAAAGCAACTTGTAGGTAGCAAGTTAGCAACATGAAAGAACATTAAAAATGACCTAAAAAACATTTAATACATGAAATGTATTGTCTTTGAGGGGAGGAAGCAAAGATATCATTCAAGTCACAAACATGGTTGGAGGAGGTTAATGGAACATTCACCCACATATTCTTATGCTAGAAGCATAGTCTAAACCAACATAGATCTAAATCCTAAGCTCTATCAAGGGCCGAGAGGGATCAAATCTCCTGAGGTGCAAACTTCTCCTTGAATAGCGAAAATCCTAATTTATATATACTGAAATTTCCTGATTAAAACAATGAGTAGAAAATTAATAGCGGAAGCATACCTGAATCCATTGAAGGAGAAACCTTACATGAAGAGAACCCTTTGAGATGGTCTTCCAATTCTAGCCACTAGATTCTGTATCAACTTCTCTGTGAGAGGATTTTCAGAAATTGGAATGCGTAATGGTAGAATGGGGACCATAACCCTATTTATAAACCGCTAGGCAGTTTTATCACAATAACCGCTAGGGCAGTTTTAATTTTATCACAATTATATTTCCGCCCCTCATAGAAATAATAATTATCTAATGGTATCTACACAATAATCTCATGACAATTATACCCTTAAGCCAATTAATCAATTATTAATTAGATCACTATATTTAGGCTTAATTAAATGATAGCACACACATTTTAATTATTTACATGTGTGGCCCAAATTATAGATTAATTACAAAAATTAATCTAACATGAGCCACTTAATCCTAAGCTCTAAAGTCTCTAGTTTAAGTCTCATATTTACTTTTTACTTTGTATTATTCTTTTTTGTTTATGGTCGACATAATATTTATTACTTTTTACTTTATATTATTCTTTTTTGTTTACTTTGTATTATTTTGTTATTCCGCAAACTCGACAAACACTCTAAAATCTCATATTTACTTTTTACTTTGTATTAAAAATAAAAAGTTAAGTCTCTATTTTAAGTCTCATATTTACTTTTTACTGTGTATTATTCTTTTTTGTTTATGACCGACATAATATTTATCACCTAATCCTAAGCTCTAAAGTCTAGTTTAAGTCTCATATTTACTTTTTACTTTGTATTATTCTTTTTTATTTATGACCGACATAATATTTATTATTTTTTACTTTGTATTATTTTGTTTATGGCCATATCGACAAACACTGGACTTACAAGATCTCCCTCATACAAATGTTATTTATGGCCGACAATATCGACAAACACTGGACTTACAAGATCTCCCTCATACAAATGTTATTTATGGCCGCCAATATCGACAAACACTCGACTATGACGCAACTAGGAAACCCTCTATCCCATTCCTCTTGAGAGAAACTTATATTTTCAAGTTTAACATTGTTTCCCTTGGGGTTCATTGAGCCACTCCTTATTCCCCTATTTCACTAGAATCATAGCTTTTGTCCATTTGAGAATTTGAATGGTGATGGAAGTTGGAGGAACCCATAAAGACAACTTTATTATTAAGAGTTTTGCAAAATGGTAATGGTGATGGAAGTTGAGGAACCATAAAGACAATTTTATCATAAAGGGTTTTGCAAAATGGTAATGGAAGTTCAAGGAACGGTTAATTTTGGAGAAATGGTTAATTTTGGAGAAATTGTTAATTTGAATAATAAATTTGGATGTAGGAGGAAGTGCTAATTTTGTAGTTTATTTAATACAGACAAATTTCTCATAAAAAGTTTTGCAAAATACTTTTCTAATTTTGAATGGCCTTCAAACCACATAAGGCCATTCTTAGACACCAAAATATAGTTTTTAATAAAATTCTTTACAACTATGAAATATTCATACATAAAGAAAGAGAATTTAATATATTCTTTAATATGATCTCTTTACAACTATGATTCATATCTCAAGAAAAAGAGTTTAAGATTTCTCACAATTATGAGATCTAATTAAAATGAAAGAGAGGTTATTGAGAAAAGAATAAAAATTATAAAGAATTTTATTTTTATATTTTAATTAATTTAAATTATAACAAGATAAACTTACATATGTATTTTTAGCATTAGTAAATAAATTTGCTTAATTTATAAGTACTTTTATAAAATAAACTTATAATTTAATATATATAATAATAAAATTGGAAACAATAATATATAAAAAAAACAAAAAAAAACCATAAAATTAACTTATAATTTTTTGCACTTATCATGAAATAATTATACAACACATAAAATAAAATAAAAGTTAAAAACCAATCATTATATATATATATCTTCCGAAAGGAAAATATCCATCATTCTAAATAAAGAGTGATCATAAACTGCCCATTTTGAGTTATTCTTTCATATTCATATATTACAACATCTTACAAAATTCTTCTGTCCAACTTGGATCAAAAAGCTTCAAAACAACAATGTGTTCTTTGCTGATATTACAACAACAAAAAACCTACATTCTTCCATTTCTTCTCCCTATGGGAGATTTAGCTGAACTTCCACTCTAATCTCTTCTGGTGGAATTAGAAGAGCATTTTTTGAGAGAAGATCTGCCTCTTCATTGAGTTCTCGGTATACATGTCTGAAGGTGATACTGCTGAAACATGGAACAAGGCTATTTATCTGAGCTAAGAGTGGTTGCAAATGCAGAGCTCTGATATAAAGTTTTTGGTTTGCCCAGTCTATCACCATTTTAGAGTCCCCGAAAACTTGGAGGGAGGTAATCTGATGCCTTAGAGCAGTCAGTAGTATTGCCCATAAAGATGAGAGTTCAGCCTTGCTATTTGTGCCATGCCCAGTTCCATACAAGACGTTTATTTTGTTGTGCTTGTTTATGTAAATAACACCTCCTGAACCTCCTAACTGTGGACTTCTTTGGCTTGCCCCATCAAAAAAATCCCAAGGGAGGTTGTTATCAATAATGGGAAGAACTAAAACTCTCTGTTTTTTCTCTATTTCTTCTTGTTTGTGTTCTTTGGTCCATTGCATGATCAGATCCACAGTCACATCAGTAGGAATGTAGCTTTCCAGAAAAATGGCAGAGTTTCTTGCCCACCAAATGCCATAAAGAAAAAGGGAAGGGAAGGTAGTATAGGGGTGTACCGAGGGATTTTTCCACCAATTTTGGCAGCAAAGTTCCAGTGACTGATCCATAGGGATAACAACATCCACAAGCTTCATGGTAGCATCCTTCCAGACCGTTTTTGCATAGACACATGAGGAGAATAAGTGAAGAGAAGTTTCCACCGAGTCATGACAAAGCGAGCTGCGGCTTGGTCCATTCCAACATCTTTTTACTAGGTTGTCCCAAGTAAGAAGCTTGTTGCTAAGTACAAGCCATAAAATTATCTTAGCTTTCAATGTTCCCCCAGTTTTCCATAATACTTTCCGACACAACTTTTTCTCCTCACTGAACTGAATTTTGTTATACACTCCATAGCCAAGCTTAGCTGTATAGTTCCCATCTATACCATTTTCTGTCCAAACTAAAGTGTCCTCAGAATCATCCACTAAAGCCACAAAGTTCAGTTTCAGGAGATTTATATAATTAGACCACTCTGTGGCTTCTTCGTTTTCTAACCCTATTTCGTTCGCTGTGATCCAACCATCATTCGCCTTTGCATCCGCTAACATTAGAATATTTTCCCTTTTGAGCTTCTGAGTTAGACCTTCAGTCAATCTGAAGCTGTCTCCTGCTCCTACCCAAGGGTCAACACCCACACGAATCTGCTTACCATTGCCAATTTTCCATGCAATCCAATCTCCGATCAGAGGGAAAGATAAAACCATGGCTTTCCATCCCACTGATCCTCCTTTGAAGGATTTGTCTCTGCTTCTGAACCAGTCAATAATGGAGGATTTAGTGCAGTACTTAGAGATAAGTGTCCTGCCCCATAAATATTCTGTGTGCTGTGTTAGTCTCCACAGAGTTTTGGCTGCTAGTGCTTGGAAAAAGGTGAGAGGATTCTTGATCCCCTAGCCCCCCAATTCCTTTAAATTTGCAACTGAGGTCCATTTTTCCAAGGGAATGCCTTCTTTCTTGCTACTTGAGGACTAAAGAAAGGAGAGGCATCTTTTCCTTATCTTCACCAGAATTCCTTTGGGAATGTAGGCAACAGCTGCCCAATAGACAGGGATGCTCTGTAGGACTGCTTTTAATAAGGTTAGCCTTCCTCCTCTTGACAGAAACCTGTTAGCCTAGCATGATATTCGAGCTTCCACCTTCTTGACCAGCCAAACCTAGTCTTTGAAAGAGTAGGCATATGGTTTTGAAAGGAAGCCAAGATATTTAAAACCATCATGAAAGGATGATATGGGAACTGAAAGAAGAGAAACTGCTCTTTGCTTTAGATCTTCTAAGAACCCATTTACCACTAGATTTGACTTATCCAGGTTTATTTCCATTCCAGTTGCTTGTTGATATAAGGAGAGGATGTTAGCTAAAGCTCTGAGGTTGTCTTCTGTTCCTTTTCCAAAGAGTAAGACATCATCCATGAAAAGAAAATGAGTAAGGATTGAAGAGACAGACACCTGCAACCCTTGGAAGGAACCCGAGTGTTTGGCTTGCTGCATTAGTTTACTAAGGGCTTCAACTATGAAGAGGAAAAGGAAGGGGGATAATGGGCAACCTTGTCTCAAACCTCTAGAGGCTCGAAAAAAGGAGGAGAGAGAACCATTGATAAGGACTGAGAAGGAGGATGAGCTGACACACCCCATAATCCAGTTTACCAGATCTACTGAGAAACCCACATGAATAAGCAGGAGTCTGAGAAAGGTCCAATTCACTCTGTCGTAGGATTTTGAGAGGTCTAGTTTGAGAGAAAATGCCTTATCTTTTTTTTTTTAATTGAGTGGATAGTTTCCTGGGCCAGAGACACAACATCATGTTTATGTCTGTTGAAAAGGAAATCGAATTGCTCCTCAGAAATGATATCACTCATGATGGGCTTCAGCCGAAGAGAAATTATTTTCGAAATAAGTTTATAGATCAGGTTGCAACAAGCTATAGGGAGAAAATCGGCAAAAGTCTGGGTCTTCTGTTTCTTGGGGATAAGAGCTAGGAAGGTAGAATTTAAGGCTCCTAGTACTTTCCCAGATTTCTGGGATTCTTGAACAGCTAACAACAAGTCTGATTTTAATAAATCATAAAATCCCAGGAAAAATTCCACAGAGAAGCCATCAGGCCCTGGGCTCTTACCTTTCTGAAAGGAGGAGAGCGTTTTTTTCACTTCATCTTCTGTGATTTCCTTGATTAAAGAACAGTTCATTTCCTTTGTGATGGATCTGGGGAAAAGTCTAAGGACTTTAAGAATTTCCTGTATCTGGCAGCCCTCCTTCTCTTTAAACAAGGTTCTAAAGAAGGAGACTCCTGCTGTTGCCTTGTCTTGAAAGTTGGTGACCAAAGTACCTTCCAAGTTCTGAATTTCACTGATAGTGTTGAAATTGCGCCGAAAGGAGGCAAATTTGTGGAAAAAATTGGTGTTATTATCCCCTTCTGAGATCCATATTTCTCAGCTCTTTAGTCTCCAAATAGCCTCTTTTTTGGATAAAAGATCTGATCTTGAGAGTTCTAGTCCCCTTAATTTCTCCAACTCTTCTTGAGTAAAAAATCATGGAGAGTTGTTCTTGTACAATGCCTTAATATCCTCCTCCACTGATTTGAGAAGCAACTGCTGATTCTTAATGTAATTGGAGGCCCAAATATTAGAGACTTCCTTAGCTTTAGATAAGTTGTCTCTTAGTTGCTTCATGCAGGAGTCTTTAGCAGAGGGGATTATAGGTACCCAGTGCTCCTTAATCAGCTGCATATAACTCTCTTCCTTGAGCCAAACAAGGTTAAAACCGAAGGGGGATTTCGGCTTGATATCCTGCAGCAAGTCAAGAAGAATGGGCCTATGATCTGAAAGCCCCCCTTCCCCTACCCAAGAAGTAAGAGAAAGATGCCTGTCCAATAAGTGGTCTGAGACTAGAAATCTATCAAGCCTCTTCGAAATGGCTTTTTCTTTGGTTTTTTTATTTCTCCAAGTCGGTTCTAATTTGCAGGGGGAGACATCCACAAGGTTATTAGAATAAAAAAGGGAGATGAATAAATTGCTGAGGGGGTCAGGTCTAGCCAAATTTCCCCAGATTTCATTTGTTGAAATAGTTAGGTTTAGATCCCCTCCAAGTATAAGCTGATGATCCTCTAATAAGCCGAGGGTACCAAGTTTTCCCAAAAATGTCTTCGATTAATGAAGGGGCCATACACATTCAACAGTGTAAAGGAGAGACCAGAAGCTATGTCTTTCAGCACCATTTTAAGATAGAATTGAAACTTTCAGAGGACACTGATTCCACTGTAGAATCCCAACCTGTTAATAAGCCCCCTGAGTAGCCATCCGCATCCTGAGCAAGGAAAGACCAACCCTTTAACCAAGGTCTAACTAAATCTATGGCTTCAGAACCTTTCATCATGGTTTCATGTAGCAGGATCACAGTTGGATTCAGGGTTTTTATTAACCGTTTGAGGGCATTTTGTTTGGGGTGCCCCCTAACCCCCTGCAATTGAAAGAGAGAAGATGCATTAAGGAACCTTGAGTTGGGCACTGCCTGCTCTAAAGGCCCTAGTTATGGTGGTCTTTTTTCCAACTTTGATCTCTTTAACAACTTGGTTTTTTGCATTGGAAAGAAAAGACTTTCTTCCCAGAGAGATTTTGGGTTGGGGGTCCAACCCCAGACCACCCTTAATTGTTCCAACATTTTCTTCTGAAGAACATTTTTCTCTTAATAGTGCAGCTTTTGCACGGGTGTTGTAGGGTTTCAAAGAGCAGGTCTTAGAGTGGGAGGAGGGTGAAAGGGAGGGACTTTTGGTTGAAGAGGAGTGCAAAGGGGCTAACGTGTTACATGGAGAAAGGTGAGGAGTAAAAGGAGTCGGGGAAGCTGACACATTCTCAGTAATGACAGGAGGTAACAAAGGAAGGGAGAAGGGAGAAAATGCATTCTTACCGGGATCCGTAGCCGGTGCCGAGATTGTTGGAGTTACTGCCCGCAAACTTTTCGACTTATCCGGCATCAGAATCCCGACGTCCATTGTTGCAACCTGCACTGTTCTGTTCTCAACTAACCCAACCTCCACTGGTAAGGTTGACGTTGTTTCGGGAATAATAAATTCTTCCTACGTGCGCTTGCTTAGGACATTAGTTTTTACCACCTTTTTTTCCCAAACCTTCTTAGGAAAGTGCGTAAAAACTGGCGAGGGGCAGTCCCGAGATAAGTGACCAACCTGCCTACATCCATAGCATCTAAACGGTATCTTCTAGTAATCCAACCGTTAATTCCAAATGCTGCCAAACATCTCAATTTTTAATTCTTCATATAGGCCATCGCGGAGATCCAATTCAACTAGTATTCGTGTGCATCTTCGGTTCACTTTGTCTCCCAATTATCCTCTAAGGCGATAAAACGACCCAATTTTCCTCCTATTGCCTCCAGGATCTGTTTTTGCCAGAAAATTAGTTGTATCCCAGGGAGTATCACCCATACTCGCTGAACATTCTGTGGTTCCCGTTTGGCATCAAAATCTACTTGCCAAGCTTTAAGGAGCAATCCAGAAGTGCCCCAGTTCCAATTCTGTTGAATAAGCCTTTGTTTGTCAAGTTTTGAGTGTACCCGAAAAAGAATCCATCCCCTGGAAAGGATATGGAACATAGAGAGTTGTTCTAACACCGACTTCCAAGTGTTCTCCATCTAGTTACTCAGTGCGGACGCAGTCACCTGTTTGCCACAAAACCTTCCAACCAACGTTGTGGTGAGATCCTCAGGCACTTCTTCGATGCCAATATCTTTACCCACCACCAAAGAGGCCGCCACCTTTTTGGACGAAGCTCCTTTCCTACTACGTCCATTTTTCATGGTAGTAGAGTTGAAGGTACTGGTTGCATTATTCAGGTTTGTGTTTGCAGGTACTGCTTTAATGCCAGGCTGGTGCGGGGCTAGTCCAGAGGTCACTTCAGCCGCCTTTTCCAAACTATCCTTGAAATCTTGATTATTTGGAAAGATTTCGCCACAACTGGGGGATAATTCATAGTTTACTTCGTCGATTAACATGGTGAGTGAATGAGTGTGTTGGTACTGGGGATGGCGTAAGGACGGGACATGCTACAAGGAAGGGGCCGGGTGAAATAATTGAAGGAAAGACAAGGGATTGACTGAGAGGAGGACGCGTGTATAGGGGAGCAGAAGTCACGGGCGAGTTGGAGAGAGCGTTGTGCCTTACGTCATGGTGGGGAGAGAAAAGGCGCGAGGAGCGAGGGCGAAGAGATGCGCGAGAGTACGGTTAGGGTAGCGAAAAAACATGCGAACTTCGGACGTGCGAGTTGTCCCCCCCGAAGAAGAAACCCCCCAAATTCCCTATCCTTCTTTATATATCCATCTATATATATATATATATATATATATATATATAAACATTCTATTTATTTATTTAGTTATATATATTAATTTTAAAACCACTATTTTATTTTCTACATTTTCAAATAATCAAAACATGACCTAAACTATAGTAAACTAACTAACTTATAATTTAGGATCTATAATAAGACCCATGAACTTAAATGTATATAGAGTAACTTATAAATTAGAATTTATAATACTAAAATTCTAAGTACAACAAATAAAGTAATATATAAATTACAAAGTAACCATTGCATTCTCAAATTACTATGAAAAAAATATGAATTACAAACTAATCATTGCATTCCCAAGACAAATCCTAAATTTTCAAAGCATAAGAATATTTGTAGAAAGTACATATAATCTATACAAGATAGATCTTATGTTTTACATTTAGTTGTTGCACACAAGATTTGCATAATATGTATACCAAAATGTTAATATCTCGGGATTGCTCAATCATGATGACTATGACAAAACAAATTAATGATGACTATATGCCTTCATATTATTGGTCTCAACTCAGAATCTAACTTATGTCTTTGTTGCCTCCCTTTTCCAAATTCGAATTCAATTTTCACAATTAAAATAAAACTAACATCACTAATATCAATAACTCCAATGTGCTTGTCAATTTCACTTGATTTGGCAAAGTTGGTTATGTTAGACATTTTCAATCCGTTAAAGATGAATTGGTTGGTTACCCTTGACCATCTGAGTTGAATTAATTCTTTATTGCAACACGTGCAATAGTTTTGATTCTTCATAAGCTTAATCTAGATCATGCATCCTTGTGCTCACGACTTCCCTTGAAGCATCTTGCATGTAGAAAGTTAGTAACATGATAGCACACTAAAAATGGCCTAAAAAACATTAAATGTATAAAATGTATTGGACTTGAGTGGAGGAAGTGGAGGTGGTACACTTGTATAACCTAGATCTCAAGTCTGAATGACCCAAATCAAGTCACAAGCATGGTTGTAGGAGGTTAATCAAACATTCACCCACATTCCCTTATGCTGGAAGAATAGTGTAAACTAGGAAACCCTCTCTCTCATTTCGCTTGAGAGAAACCTATATTTTCTCCAAGTTTGACATTGTTTCCCTTAGGGTTCATCGAGCCACTCCTTATTCCCATATTTCGGTAGAATCATAGCCTTTGTCATTTGAGAATTTGAATGGCGTTGGAAGTTGAGGAACCCAAACTCAAATGAATATTTTTTATAATAAAATCATTTACAACTATTCTTCTTTTAAACTTTTCAATATCATTAATATAGTTCTCTCTTCTCTACCCTCGACAATTCCTATTGCATATTGTATGTTTTATATTTTATTCATAGAATTGGTACATAATTGTTAAACCTGATATCAATTAGGTTAATGCTTTTGGATTTATTTTTTCTTTGTGAAATGCTGGTAAAGGAATGATAAAGGTGTTTTGGTTTTGTGGTGTGCTGGTATTGAGTTGAGATTTGTGATGGAGTTCAGATCAATCTACTAGTGATGAAGACCAATAACTAGATTGCTACCACACATGCGTTCTTCTTCCTTTTCCTTCATTTTAGTTATAAAGCATTAGCTTGGAATGAGTGCTTGAAGGAAGAGGAAAGAGAGAGCATAGAAACTCTATTGGATTTTTTCCGCGACTTGAGACTACATCCAATAATCCTTGTTGTTGTGAACCTCTTATGTTCACCTACCAAACTCCTTCATAGTTTGAGTTTTCCATTGCATGGGGGATTGAAGTGGTGGAGGCACAAGTGGAGGGACCTAGTTCTTGGTTCAGATGAGTTGCTGACAAGAGGTATCATGTACTTCTTCTTTTCATTAATAGAAATACTCATTTTCTCGTCCAATTGATCTTGTAAATGTTTGTTTAATTACAATGGGTTACATTTGATTATTATATCGTGGACCATGCTATTGTTTATGCTAATATTTTTCACATATTATATGCATTTGCTTGTATTTGTTGTTGATACTAAGTTGCAAGTTCAAGTGTAGAGATTTGAAAGCTCAATGTGGATCTACTTCGAACATCTGATTGAAGGTTGGTTATTTACTCCACATCTTAGCATTTACATTTATAATAGCATTGCATTGGGAATTAAGTTGATTTTTGGTAGTCATCTGTTTGTTGTGGTCTTCCCCGAGCCATAGGAAGTTTTTCTCCGTAACACCATGTATATTTTGGGAGGATATTTACTTGAGATATGAAATCGACTATGACTTCCAGAATAAAGTAGCCTTTTATTTCCAAGTCAAGTTTTGGTTTGAAATTTTCTATGTTTTTTTCTTCCTAGTTTCAGTGACACATTTTTTCATTGTATTTCTTCTTTCTTTGTAACTCTTTAGAATCTCCATTAATTATAGGAGTCAAGCAACATATTCGTCCTCACTCAACAAGTTAAGGAATTCATCAAGTGCAACTATTTTCTCTAGTTGATTATTGTCCCTTTTGTCTTTTTGTTTTTCTTCCTGTTTTGATAATTCGTCAATCAAATTACTAAATTTTTTAAATATTTTCCTTTCTCTCCTTGGTTCTAGATAGTGAAATTTTCCTATCTTGTTGCTTTTATGTATATTTTCATATTTTTTAGGTCCAAATATCATAACTAAATGCATATGTTTTGAATTCAATGCTTTATGTTTAAGGGTGTTCTACAATATATTGATGTTCCTTTTGTTCATTATCTTTTCAAGAATGATAGGTCGATATTCGAGAGAATGGTATCGCACTCCACACTTAGTATGAAATTTTAAGCCTATTCTGTATTTTAACGGGTAGTCTAGACTAATGCAATCTTCCTTATAGCATATAAAGCAATATTTTTTTTCGAATCTTCCTCATTTTCCATGTCAACCACCTCTACCTCCATAACGACCTCAACCAATGTATCCTCCTCTTCCTATACCTCCATATCCATTCTTTCTTTGATTTTGGTCATTTTCCTAGGTATGATTCATTTTTTGGTAATTCACTTGGTTTTCCCCGTTAAGATAGTATTCATTGTACTATGAGAGCATTCTTTACAAATGGAACACCACATGGGTTTTGCATTTTTAAATATATGGGGTAAATCATGTGTAGAGTGGTTTGACATACTTTCATAAATTTCACAATAAGATTCTATGTGAACAACCTGACGTCTAGTTGTTTCTTGGTTGATTCTTTATACTTACAAGTGCCCTTAATATGTCCCTCATTCTTGCATGTAGTGCACCATAATTCAGATCTTCTCAGGGTAAGTGATTTCTATTTTTTCCTCTAGTCGCATATTTATGAACATGGTCGGAACCTCATCATCAAATTCAATTTGTTGTGCTTTCCTAATAGCATCCTCATACATTTTGATCTCATGCATTCATAGATGGGATCTTATTCATTGTAATAATTTGAACATGAAACATTGGACCAAAAGTTCAACATCTATTGTATGTGGGATTTGATTAAAAGCAAATATTTGAACTTTTTATCTTAATCTCTTACTGATCCTCTTAACATTTGTTTGATTTATTTTAGCGTTCGTGTTGCCTGGTTCTTGACATCCTAGTTCCTAAAAATTTGAAAGAATTCTTGTTTGATCTCATCTTTGGTTTTGGTTTGGCTTTTTGTATAATTCATGAACCATATAATACCCTTTTCCCGAGTTCTCCAAAAAACTATGTGATTTGTTTTGATTCATGTGATATGACTTGCGAATCCCATATCTTTTAAAAAATGAACAAATTTCTCTTTAGCTCCTCATCCCCCTCATAAAGAGGGAAATTTCCAACATTAGTATTAGGCATTTTTGCAGAACTGATAGAATATATAGGAGGAAATGAAGAGAGTGCTTGATTATTTATCAATGAATTTTGTTGAATTAAATGGGTCGATGAGGTATATTGAATCAAGTGGATCAACTAAATCAAAGGGGTCAACTAATTTACGATAATCGTGTAAATCAAGTGCTCAACTATTGCAATTTGACTTAAACTTTCTTGAGTTACCTTAGGTACTCCTAGTTCCTATGTTTGGAAATACTCTTCTTTATATTCAGTGAAACCCTTTGATCTCAATCACGACCCTTAACTACACCCTTCACTTTTTATATTTTGGATTCCTTTATATGTTATATTTAGTAGGGGAAATTTTCGCGAAATCCTTGAATCGCATAAATATTTTTTTCTAACAATTTTTGGTGGTAATAGTTATCCAATTTCCCTTTATTTATCATCTTCATAGAAAAATATTGTCTATTACTTATTCATTTTCATTCAGTGAGGTCCATAACAAGGAAGCATCATGTTACATATGTAAACTATGCCTTAAAATATAGTTATCTATGAAAGTATTTGATCTAGGAGAATACATTGGAGGAGAATCATCAATTTGAATTTCCTATTATGATATGTGAAGAACTTAAAGGCTTGCTTTGATCATTTGCAATTGTTATTCCAAACTAGGAACCATCGCGACAGTTTCCTCTTCCAAATCCATTCGAACATCCCTCAACCCATGAATATAAGGTTAACTGATCGTCGATCCATCGCTCCTCACGAATTAGTTTTGTATGAATCATCATAGTTACCTCCTATTTCACAAACAACCGATCCACACAATACTTGAGCAGGGTTTTTATACTATTGACGTGAAGCTTTGTGCCTCTTTCTAGTGCATTCGGTTGGTTCATGTCTACAATTTCTCAATTTTCACTTTTCTCTTCTGTCTTTTATCTCTCTCCAATTTTTGCAAGTCAAGTGAGGGTTTGTACTCTTGCATCCTTCTTTGTATTCTATTTCTTATTTTTTCTTCAAGCATATACTGTCCTTCAAGTGATCTAACTTTTTTGGGCATCGCCACTCTAGTTGGTTTTCTTCTTCCTTGGGCTGACAAGGTGGTGTTATTCTTCCTTAGATCAAATAGGGCTTATGTTGACTAAAACATTCCATGGTTGTCCTTCCTCCCATCGTCAACCCCGAGTTTACTTATTATCGATGATGGTAAACATTATGATTATTTTCTCAAAAAATATTCCCATTCTGGTTGTCTCTTCTCCCAATCAGTTGTAAGGGGTCTGTGAATTAGTGGTTGTGCTTCTACTATGAGACTTACACCTTTTTCTATGAGGAATTTATGTAGTATTATCGGTAAAGTGAAAAGGAATTTTTTTGGCAGGTCGTCGTAAAACCTTATTTTGATTTTATCTACATATGTTCATTCTTTAACTGCTTACTCTTCACATAATTCATTTGTGATTTGTTCTACCCACCCATATAAATTTGTTCGATTGTCCTTGTCTAATTTTGATACTAGTTTCTTATCTTCAATAGTCTTGTTCATCGACAAGGCTATCCATCAACTTTTTAATCTCTCAAGGGCTAACTTCAAGGAACCTTTCGTGTTTTTATATGAAAAATTGGGATTCTTCTTCCACAACTGTTAGTCGATTTCTTCTGGCATAATTTTTCGAATAATTGTTAGCTTTTTTATTCCACCACCGATGAATCTCTCCCTCACTCAACATATATGCATTCTGCGCTATTTTACACAACCTAGGTAATGTACTACCGACAACAGAACCAATGTTTTAATCTATGGTCTTACATAGAAATAGTTACTAGTAACATACATAACTAGGCATAATATACTAAACAACAATATACAAGCATAAATACATAGAAGGAGAGAAGTAGAGAAAGTAGTAGTGAACCCAACACAAGGACTCTATTATATTATAATCAATGAGTCGACAAAATATACTACTTCCTTTCATATGAATTCATGCATTTATATATGAATTACAATATTACTTATAGTTATAAAAGTTCCTTAAATACCTTGGTCGGTCAACCCACCCCACCAATTGGTCAACTCTATTTGCTAGTCAACTAGGCTCTTACAATAGAGGGGTAAGGAGGAGCAGGGCAAGCCTAGGGTGATTCTCATAATCACTTTCACTATTTTAATTAAAATTTTAAAAGTTTTTTACATATTTTTTGCTTTATGTTTTTAAAATGTTTTTATTTAAAAATATTAAAAAATCATGGAATCCTCCTTATGTATCTAAATCATAATCATAAATGTTTTTTTTTAATGTAATGTGCTTGGAGTGATAAATTAGTCCTAAAGGAGTGGACATTTTAACGTTAATTTATGGTTTTGATTGCAACAATATAAATATTTTAAACACCATTTTAAAAATGTTGCAATTTTAAGGTTGAATAAAAGGTTGGTGCCACTAATAAGTTAAAAGCATAGAATAATTATACAAAGAAAACCAACAAAATTTTGGAAAAAACAAAACAAAAAAAGACAAGGTGTAGGCGATTTTTGGAATCACGCACACCCCTCCCCTAGCCTGTCCACCCACCCCACTGCTTTCCGTCCTCTTCCTTGTATCCTTTAGTGTCCCACAGAGAGAAAGGTGGTTCTGGGAATCTCCACCCTCTCCCTTGTGTCTTTTTTTTTCTTTTCAAAATTTCATTTTTTGGTTTTAATGTTTATTTATTATTATTATTATTATTATTATCTATTACTATAATGGTGTTTTTTATGTTGTTTTTTTTTAATTTATTAAAGTTGTTTTTTGTTCTATTTTATTTTATATGTTTAAACTGAAACGAGTAAAGTATTTATATTAAAAGGTTGAGGAAAATAACTGAGAAATTACATACTACTCTAGTTTTACTCAATTGTTATACTTCCAATAGATTTGTTTCACAAAATGTTCCCTCAACTAAAAAACTATAGTGGGTATTACATTCTTAATATAAAATTTAAAACTATATATTCAGATAAATTTTCCTAATAAGACTATGAAAAAAATACATTTAACAAAGAGTTAATGAAATAAGTAGCCATTGAATGCTTCATCTATTCCCTATTCATCTTTCATCATACCTTGAGAGCCTAGAATTTCCACCTTCATTGTTGCATTATGTTTAACACAGTCTTCCTCATTCATCCTAGCACCAACCAATAGTATGCTTTGTGAATTCCCCCCGTGTGATAGTTGATAGCATTTGAGAATGTAGGTTTCCACAATTAGCCATAATGATTAATTAACTTTAAACAATTTCCATCTAAAACCAAAATGCTAGTTCCGCTTGGTGGATGACACCTTTGTAGTTTAGCCCCATGGATGGTCATCCTTAGATTCTTTTCTTAACCACCTAGATCAAATCTCCCCTAACATTCAATTCACTTTGGGAAATAAAAAGGACAACTCCCTCCCCTTATAAGATGTATTCATTGCGCGAAAACTTGATGGTTCCCTGACCCATCAAGTTTACTACAAAATGACTCATACATATCGATACCTTCATGCCCTTTCCCACTACCACTTAGCCCAAAAATATGCTATTTGAAAGACCCTCATCACTTAAGTCATCAAAATATATACACCTAACCCCTTTGAGAAATAGAAATCCCACCTTACAAAATCCCTTCTAGCCAATGGTTACTCTACCTCTCAAATCAATAAGGCCTTTCGCTTTTCCCTTCACCCAAAATCCTTCTCTCCTCCAACCCTCCCCATGTCCTTGTCACTCTCCCTTACATTCATGGTTTCAATGATCACATCTCTAATATTATTTCCAAAACAAAATCAAACCTGTTTTCAAACCCCACCAAACACTTAAACAACTCTTGAAAACTATTAAAGATTAATTTGACCCAATGCTCGGTCAAGTATACCAGATTCCCTATGCTTGTGGTAAATACTACATAGGCCAGACTGGTCGAGCTATCAAGACCCATCTCAAGGAGATATTGCATACACTTTACACAATCATCTTACCAAATTGGTTATCATTGAACAATCTCACAATTCTGAAGACCTTATCTATTATGATTGAACCAAAATTCTCTCTTATGACCCCCATTATTCTTCTCGTATTATGAGAGAAGTCCTTGAAATTGATAAACATCCCAAGAATATTAGCCATGAATATGGATATAAATTGAGCCACTCATGGAAACCTATAATCCATTGTCTATGTCAATAAGTTCCTTTCTCCTTTTTCCCTATAGGGTTCTTCTCCTCTTTAACCGGTTTTGATCTTGTTTTCATTTTTATTCTTAATATCCTCAATACTTCTTCCCTATAAATCCTCTGTGATCATTATTTTATATCCCTTTATTGATTAATTTTGATGGACCCTTTCCTCTTTCAACACCTTTCTCAGAACCTCACCAACCCCTTATTTTACCTAAGCCTCTTCTCCTTTGTTAATTTCACTCTTTCTTCTAAAACCCTATTTTCCTTAACTTGCTTTGATCGTTCACCTATTCTCATCCCTTTCTTGAACTTGACCATCCTTTTTCAATAATTTAATAATATTAATTATTAACCTTTTATTATTATTCATTAATTTATTATTACTCCCCTTCTCCCATATTTTGTTTTATTATTTTGAACCATTTCCTTCTAACCTTCATAAAAAATAACCTTAATAAACAATATTAACTTACATTCCTCCCATTATTTTAATATATATATATATTTATAAGTAAAAACATTTCATATTAACAGTCCTGAGAGAAATACATAGCTTTAGAGTTGCTCAAGAGCAGATATACCAAACTGCCTGAAAATTCTGTCTTTACAGTTACTGCCTAAAACAACCACCTGAAAAAGAAAAATCAAAACTCCCTCCTTCTACCTATCATGCTATTACTACTACTAATGCCCTTACAAAAATCAGGCTGGTAAAAAAGGATATGCCTGAACAAACGATGCCCCATACCTTCTTACTACTGCTATGACTCTGATCATAACGACAATCTACAGGAGGTATCCTTCGATAGACAGGGAAAAAAAAGAGAATGGAAAGACCATATACATAGCTTCTTACAGTCTTCAGCTCCCAAGATGAGTAACCGGGGGAATGACGCCCTATACCCCAAGGGGGCAGCAGCACCAACAAAGCTCCTGATAGCATCATCATGCCTCACAGAACCTCCCGAAAAAAAACCTGGAACCATCGTTGGTTGAGGGTTTGGTGGGTATAGAGTGATACCCATTTCCATGGCTATAAGGTTAACCTTCTTGTGCATCAATTTGCAGTCATTGTTGTGCTCCCATTATTTTAATATTATTAATTTTACCAACCTAATATTAATTATTAATTTTTATAAATTCTTCATCATTCTATTATTATTTCCCACTCTACATAATTTTTTTTACCGTTTTTTTTGGTTTATTATTATTAATTAATCCTAATTTCACTTTATCACCTCTAATATTATTAAAGTGACCCAAATTAATTCATATTACTTATGATTTATCCATTTTCCCCTCTCTTTCTTACAACGTCTTTGTTTTAACCAAAAAATTTACTTAACTTTTTCAAAACTCCCCCTCCTTTGACTAATGTCCTTTCCGGTTAATAATAATAATACCTTTTAATGGCTATCCCTTTCCAAATTCTTTATAATCTCAATCTAGCTATTTCGTTTCCTCACTTTTCAAGAGATTTTCATGTTCGCCTAATGATGGATGTAGTGTCCACTCAAAACGATGGGATTAAAAAAATCTAACACAATTCAATTCTAGAAACCTAATATTTAACAACATTTCATGGTGGACTTCATAGTTATTAACCAATTCTTCTATGTGACCCCCCTACACCTCAACTTTACTTTCGAAATCATCAAACGTTGCATCTTGGTGAGCCATGTGTGAGGAGATTTGATCTATTTCTACTTTAACACCCTCCATTTGTGAATTTAACCTCATCATCATGATTTTGAGCTCACTAATATCACTCTGCACATCACCTATCCCCAAACCCCAACTTGAGGGACATGACATGGTCTGCTTAGCGTGCAACTTCTAGATCCCCAAGTCATAAGCTAATCCACAATCCAAATGAACAAGAGAGAGGGCAAGCCAACAAGAAGACAATTCACCTTCCTTTCTAAATTTTTGAATTAATTCTAAACTAGAAACACACCTCGTGTAGGAGCTCTTACCTTTCAATAGATGTCAGGGCCCCTATAAGTTGAGATTGGTAGGTCACCCATAACACAAAGATACCCCTCCAATTATGACACTATGTTGACCTACAACTTGTGTATCCCTTAGTAGAGATATCCCACAAGAAAACATCGGACACAAATACAACTCCATAAAATGAAGAACCCACTCCAAGTTTTCTATGAGAAAGGGGGATCTGTGAGGGGATAAAGATCCTTTTCTTTGAATTAATTTCAAGTAGGGCTTAGCTTGTACCTGAGGTAATTACAATGCACCATGTGGCATGCATGATGAGACTATCCACCATCAAAACCATCGATGTGACCATTGTTTGATTCATAAAATGTGAATTAAAATATTAGGGGATCCATTGACAATGAGGGTGCCCCCCATTTTTCAAACATACTCCTCGATCCAATGCAACAATATTATTTACCAACTTATCGATAATGAGATTGTTTTTCCTTCTGATGTGCATAATATTAGTCTCCTTGATTTTCTTCAAATTGACAATGATTCTCTATTGTAGTCTTCCAATGATTATTCTTTCTTGGAAATCCATTTCCATGCTTGATTGATCACTAACAAGGAGTCTTAGAGGATTAATACCTTTTGGATCTTGAGAGAATTATTGACCTCTAATCCCATGAACAAGGAAGACTCATTTGCTTCATTATTAATTGCATGTCCCATCACCCATTCGTACTTAAGTACTATATTTTCTTCAAGATCTAGTAGGATCCCCACACACATGTTGCCCAAGTTTTTTTCAATTGTTATTTTTGGTATTGTCTTTTGATTTTTTGGGGTGCTCTTGTTTGTTTAATTGTTTTCAGTTTTTTTTTCAAATTTCATTTTGTTAAATATTTTTTCACGAATTTTTGTGTTATTTGTTTTATTTTTTAAAGCATGTTTAAATGTAAATTTATTTTTTTTTAATGATTTTTTCCATGATTTTTTGTGTCTATGTATTTTTTTTAATTCATTTTAAATATAAAAGTTGGTTTGAAGAAATGGAATTATAGTGCACGATTTCCAGTAAAAACGTGAAAAGAGCCTCAACCATCATGTAATATCCCTCTTCTGTGCCCTAGTTATATTTGTAAATATAAATATAGTGGTTAATGAATTTTTATATATATGGATTATATATATATATATATGTTTGTTTAATATATTTATAGTTGTAAATATAAATATGTAGTGGAGTGGTTAATGAATTTATATATATATGGATTATATATATATATGTTTGTTTATATATTTATAGTTGTAAATATAAATATATAGTGGTTAATGAATTTATATATATACGAATTTGATATATATATAGATGGTCGTTTTATAGATATATTTATATAACATATGGTTAAACTTGGAGAGCGTCAGGCTTATTATATGAGACATGAATATTTTGGTTATGATATGGTAGGTTCTTTTGTGGGTTAACTTACACTTAACGGAGGAATCGCTCCACTAGTTACAAGTGTGTAGCTAAGTTATAGTGGCGTAGCTTTTAGTGGGAGTTTGTCTCCTTAGTGGAGTATACATCTCCTTTGGACCACCACTTGTTGAGTGCGAGTGGTTATATCATTCAGGGTGTCCCTCCAGTAAGGGGGAGGATACTCTTTATAAGAGAGGGGCGTCGAGGAAGGAGGGACACTCTGTCCTTGTTTCTGTTTCATTTTTGCATTTTGTTCTGTCTTCTTATTGTTTGTTGCAGAATGTATGTATGCTGCCTGAAAGTGAAGGTGGAGCTCGATCTCTTCCTGTCTATCATTTTATATTTTACTAAAATCCGATAGCTCTAGATTGGAGAAACAATTCATTGGTTGAGGCATAATCTATATGCCTGTGATCATAGAGGGGATAGGATAGCTCTTAGTTGAGGCGTTTTTATTTACCTGATTCTAACTGCGATTTGAGAATAAGTTGGTTATAAGGAGCTCGATTCCAAGACTTTATTAGCCAGTTTGAATAACGATTTTGTTCTGAATATATATATATATATATATATATATATATATATATATATATACATGCTATACCCTCTGCTACGATTTCAGTTTGGATCATTATGAACATATTTATAGGTTATATTATCTCCACTTGGACATTCAGAATATGTTATTTTATCTCCGCATAGATCTTTAGTTTGATAAACTCTGAGTATGGATATGTTATTTTATCTCCCCGTCAATATTCAGTTCGATAACTCTGAATATGGATATCTTATACTATCAAGCTACTTCGATCTTAGTCTTTCTATTATACTTTGCATATGATCTCAGTCCATGCTCATATATATAGTATTTTACTTGACAGAGTATGAGCTCTGATTGTTAGATATTCGATCTAACCTATGCCTTTAGGCATGACATGTGTCCTCGTATTTTTCCTGATAGAGTTGTAATTCAACTGTTCTGTCGATGAGAGACCTTCTTAAGGAGTGATGTCTATTTTTATATTTTTTCTATGCAACCTTTGCCTTTGTGTGACAGATAAACTCTAAGCAGTCTATCTTGTTAATAATTTACCTTTGTTTGATGGACGAGGCCAGTAGAGGTCATGATTTTAGGACTCAGTCATGTTCGAGAAACCATGCAGGTAATAGTTTTAAGTACTGTGATTTTGTTTCTTTTTTGGTGTGTTACAATTGGGAGACCTCCATCGAGGGATCGACCCAAGCACTTGCTTCCAATTGACGTATAGTACAATTGTGCAACATGGGAGACCTTAGCCAATTTAATCGACCCATGTAATTGTTTTGTTGTTACCTTTTGTTGGTATGCATCCAATTAAGTCGAGGCATTATGTATGCATCTAGATCTAAATTATATCATTTTATTACACTATTTATAGATTGGTATGCATCCAGCTAAATTGGTGCATTAGGTTTGCATCTAGATCTAAATTAGATCGTTTTATTACATTATTTATAGATTGGTATGCATCCAGCTAAATCGATGCATTAGGTTTGCATCTAGATCTAAATTAGATCGTTTGATTACATTATTTATGTATCGGTATGCACCGAGCTAGATCGATGCATTGCATATACATCTAGATCTCAGTTAGATCGTTTTATTATGCTACCTCCGTATTGGTAAAGTTGGTAAAAGATCTCATATACGTTATTCAAGAACTTTGTAAAAACGCTATTGATAGAAAGAGTAATTATTTTGGTAACGATATGTATATAACTATGTGCTGGATCGCATGTGAAATCTTCTTTTATTTCATTTGGATAGAAGACAGTGGGAAAGGATGGCTCTGAAGAATCCCGATCCCTGTATTTTCATTTTATAATTTATATTGGGTTGTTGGGGATCAGTAGGGGAAAAGATCTTTGCAATGCTTCTGAGTTAGATTGTTGACTGTTTTGATAAATTACACTCCATGGGAGAGGCTTGAGAAAGTATGTATTGCAACAACTGTTGTAGGATGTAACTCTATACTTGATTAATAGAAAAGATGTGACTCTTCTTGGTGGACGTAGCCCATGGGTTTGGGTGAACCACGTATATCTTGTCTTTCTCATGTGTATGATTATGACGGCTTTATTGTTTATATATAAGTGTATATCTTGTCTTTCTCATGTGTATGATTATGACGGCTTTATTGTTTATATATAAGTGTATATCTTGTCAATAATTCTTGGGTGAAAGATAATTCATCATTAGATCATGTTGTTCATGTGATGGCCATGTCTCATCTTATATGTATGAAGTTAAAAAAAAAAATCACTAAAATACTAACATGGATTTGGGGTATGTTACATTATGGTATCAGAGCAGGAGTTACAACACTCAGGCCTATTTGAGCTTAGCATGAAGAAAATAATATAAGTTGGAAAAACTAATGAAGGGACTCTACTTGTAAGACGCAACAAGACCAATTTATTTCAAGGGTTCGACAAGAGGTAACAAATAAAGTTGTCGAAGAGATTCAAGTAAGTAGTTCCAATATGTTTATTCTGAAGTATGGCGTTTTAAACTAACAAATGAAATTCAAAATCAAAGCAGATTCCATAAGAAGTCTCTCTCTCTCTCTCTCTCTCTCTCTCTCTCTCTCTCTAGAATGATAATAGGATCAGATGTCTAAAAGTATAATGGGTTTTGATTTTATGCACATATAAGATAGATGTGTTGAATGAACATGAGTAGAATAGCTATTATTCTGCAGGATAAGACATGATAGATCACGAAGAATACATTTATAGATTTGTAATTCTAAATTTAAAATTTTATTGGATTCTATTAAATATCCATTGTCCTAATCATGTATGATGAAGTAAAAGAAGTAGTTACCTTTTGCTCCAACTACCAAATAAGATTTACTACTTAATTGAATGAAGGACGGTCATGTCGAGACAATATGTATAGTAGTAAATGTAGAGTAAACAAAGTTGAGTTGAGGACTAGAATCGTAAGACATAAGAGGGAAGAGGGTCCTTGATAAGATAAGTGATCATAATATTAATGTGAGACATTGGAGCACACTTGTACCCTTGCTTACAAGTTCGACAAAAGGATATTGGTTATGATCACTTAAAAAAGTATATATACATCCTAAACTAGTTAAATAGGATGCATATGATGGAAAATGTGCGATTTGACTTTATATATATTTCTTATTCTAGTGATATTTACTAAGGATGTTGGGATACTATGAATTGGTTGTTATAAAAGTTATACTTTTATGTGATGGCGATTTATGTGATAGAGACATACGTTATATGTAATAAACCCCCCCAAAAAATACGTTACTGCTCGAATAAGTACTAGCATACAACGTGTCCAACTTCCACTTGGAGGGTCGGCTCGCCAACCTCTTGCCATATGTATGACGGAGCTTCCAAGGAAGTGCCAAGTGGAGTCAGAAAGCCTTCCCGGCTGTTCATCAAATAAATTTCTAAGTGAGTCATCCCACATTTTGGGTTTGGCTCCTTTTTAGGAGGATGCCGCTCTTTCGAAAGCTAAGAAGGATAATAGGATCCTAACACCATAATTCCAAAAGCATAATATTAACCACTCTTAGGGTAATTTCATTTCATAACATACTTGTTTGGCATAAATAAGTCATGGCTACTAGAAGGTCAGCCTTAAAAAATTTCATGCCAAACCTCATCTCATATATATATATATGATCGATTATATGGTTTAAAGCTCACTTCGTATAAATATAATAAGGTAATTATAGAACCAATCTACCTTTTTCTCATTCCATCCAGTTACCTTATTATAAGGTTTTAGGAATATCAATCAAGGGGTGCATCTCTTCTCAACTTACTCTTTATGCATAATTTAAGGAACTCAAGGGCTATCCTCCCCTTACATATCTTGCATCAATTTAAATTCATATATATAATATGTTAGTTTACTGCATAGTATAGCTCATAATCGAGTATACTAAAGTTTACCAAATATTCCATAATACATAATGTATATATATGTTTTCATCATGTCGACCCTTTAGAAATGTCTTGCACACATGATAGAATACTAGGTTATCATAACGTATTTATATAACTACAAGAATTATATACATTCTTTTATATATATATATTATCACATATATAATTAAATTCATATATTTAATATGTTTACTTTTATATTTGATAAGGTGAGATCCTATGTTAACTAATATATATATATATTTCTCAACCTCCAATGCTTATGAATCTTGACTAACTTTTGTGGCTTCCTAGCCATTTCGCTTTTCCCCCGACTTTCCTCGCATTCTTGATGGAGCTAAGGTTACATTGTTAATGGCTAGTCATGACATTCACCTCTTTCCCCTCTAGTGGGTTCTTGCCTTGTCATTAAGTTGTGTCTTAGCCGCAGTTTCCTGAGTCTATTTGACATTTTACAAATAAGGAAGTAAATACTTCTTACTAGCTTTACTGGTGGGGCCTTGGCCTTGAGCTCCTCACCAGGAAACAATACAATAATCTATTTACATTTATAAAATAAATAGGGCATAAAAGTGGGAAGTTACATTATATGCATGGAAACCTTGATAATCTATTTCATTTTGGTATATTGATTTCATTTGATATTGAGTGTATTATTAAGATGTGTTAATACAAACAAATTTGTGCCTTGGCATATGAGCGTCATATAAATATGCGGGCACCCTTATAAAAGTATGTGGTTATAAAGGTATGCAAGTATATATACAATTTGTTGTTACTTACATGAGGTTAGTGTGTATAAATAAAAATTGTATAACTTGTGTTTGAAATAGTGAAAGCTAATACTTGAGGTTAAATAATCATAATGTCCATGGATCATCATATGAAGGATGTTATTTCGTGTTCAAGGCATGAGAAATCCTATCATGCATAGTAAGAAAAAGATGTTATCCTTAAGTTTTTAAGAAATCTACTATAGTTCTTTTTGTAAAAGAATGCACGTATGTATTTCACTAGGAATTAATGTGCCACGAAATTATTTTTGTATCTTACTATTGGTGAACCATATCGTAAGGTATGAATGATGAAGGAATGAAAATAGAATGTTGATCATGTATGGGTGTTCTAGTGTTAAGGATGATTTTTTTTCTTATTATTATGTTAAGAAAAGATTTTCACAAAATTCAATTTTTGTACTAACAAGTAAATTGGCAGATGGTCAAATTCTGTGAGACTTGTCAAAAGACAAGAGTGCGATATAGTATGCATGGTAATAAGAGGCTCAGATAAAGTTAACTATCTGAGGAAAGAAGATGGTTTGCGTTTGAAAAGTTATTTCAATTTTTACATACATAGGATCGAGGATCTTTATGTAGTGTTTGTAAATGTAAAAGAAAATAGTATGAGGGTTATAAGACATAGTTCAACATTAAATAGTCTGCAAACTAGAAGTTGATTAAGATGAACAAAAACATGATTAGTTTTAAAGGGGGACTAAAATGATTATTCTCATGTTATGTGCTAGGGATGGCATAATGCAAACAACATTACATTCAAAGAAAGAGTAGTGATTGCTAACAAGCAACCTAATCGGAAAATGGTAAGACTCCTTGGATTGATTATGGTGTTGACAAGGTAAATATCATATGCTATAAGTGATTTGATTATTGTTAAACCTTTTATGAATTAAAAGGGTTATGCTGACAAGATAGTCAAGCAAGATGTATATGCACATTATAAATTGCTAGTGTGCAGTGGTATGAGAACCAGGATGAGTAAATGACTAAATAAAATGAAATAAATTAGAAAGTGGTATGTGATCCAAAAGAACATTCAATAAAATGATTTATTGTTAAAGCAATTTCATCATGGATTGATGATGTGATAATATGATATGGCTTGAAAAAGAGGACAATCACTAGGAAGAAGATGTATAAATTAACAACAAGGAAAATAAAAAATGGTACTTTGGTTCTTTAAGTCAAATAAACAACAAGATCCGCTTTGAAAGGGATCGAATTGATGATTGAAAATTTGACTTCGATGGCACAAGACCTGGGAAAACATTATAACACCAAGGAAGCACAGGACGCTGTGTGGTGTTGAGAAAAAGAGATTAGATTGCTTGATGCTGGAAGCAAGTCTAAGACTTTTCTTTGTTTATAAGTCCATCACTTGATTTGTTGTAGTACTTGGTGTACTGTTAGCACTTGATGTGCTGATTACTAACACTTGATGTGTTTCTTGACGAAAACCCTGAATAACACCGGTAGGAGATACGCCTGAGAGCTATGGAAAGCCAATGATGGGTACCGTCCTCATGTTGGGTAGATCATGCATGTTATGAATACTATGTGCCTTATAGTAATGGAAACGGTTTTCAGAAAAAACAGAAGACACCAATGATTGAAATTTCGGAGGTACGCCAGAAGAATGCATTGTAAGTGTAGGTTGAGTATATCTTTGATTAAGATCAAATGGCATGATGAATGTGTTTACTTGGTAAGAAAATGATGATTTGAAAAATACAAATCTTGATGTATGAGGGATACTAAAGTATTTATCATGAATATGACATGCATATATTTTTTACAGGTGCAAAGGGTCTACTCACAGTAAAAGGTTGAAATACCTCGAGGTTGATACATAAATGTATATAAACTTGTTTTGATCAAGATATTGATGAATAAAACTAACCAGGATAAGGAAAGCAAAAGATGACTCAAGAGTGGGAGACAAAATTCTTGAAAAGCATGAACACCGAGGACGGTGTTATTCTTAAGGGGAGGAGGATGTAATATCCCTCTTCTGTTCCCTAGTTATATTTATAAATATAAATATAGTGGTTAATGAATGAATATATATATGTTTGTTTAATATATTTATAGTTGTAAATATAAATATGTAGTGGAGTGGTTAATGAATTTATATATATATATATATGAATTTGATATATATATATAGATGGTCATTTTATAGATATATTTATATAACATATGGTTAAACTTGGAGAGTGACATGCTTATTATATGAGACATGAATATTTTGGTTATGATATGGTAGGTTTTTTTGTGGGTTAACTTACACTTAACAGAGGACTCATTCCGCTAGTTACAAGTGTGTGGCTAAGTTATAGTGGCGTAGCTTTTAGTGGGAGTTTGTCTCCTTAGTGGAGTATACATCTCCTTTGGACCGCCACTTGTTGAGTGCGAGTGGTTAGATCGGCCAGGGTGTCACTCCAATAAGGGGTTGGAGACTCTTTATAAGAGATGGGCGTCGAGGAAGGAGGGTCGCTCCGTCCTTGTTTCTGTTTCATTTTTGTATTTTGTTTTGTCTTCCTGTTGTTTGTTGCAGAATGTATGTATGCTGCTTGAAAGTAAAAGGGGAGCTCGATCTCTACCTATCTATCATTTTATATTTTACTAAAATTCAATAGCTCTAGACTGGAGAAACACTTTATTGGTCGAGGCATAATTTATATGCCTGTGATCATAGAGGTGATAAGACAACTCTTGGTGAGCTTGATCCTCTGCGCTTCTTCTAGAAGCGTTTTTATTTACCTGATTCTAACTGCGATTTGAGAACAAGTTGGTTATAAGGAGCTCGATTCCAAGACTTTATTAGACAGTTTGGATAACGATTATGTTCTGAATATATATATATATATATATATATATATATATATATATATATATATATACCCTCTACTGGGATTTCAGTTTGGATCATTCTGAACATATTTATAGGTTATATTATCTCTGCTTGGACATTCAGAATATGTTATTTTATCTCTGCATCGATCTTCAGTTTGATAAACTCTAAGTATGGATATGTTCTTTTATCTCCGCGTCAATATTCAGTTTGATAACTCTGAATATGGATATCTTATACTATCGAGCTGCTTCGATCTTAGTCTTTCTATTATACTCTGCATATGATCTCATTCCATGCTCATATATACAATATTTTACTTGATAGAGTACGAGCTCAGATACCGAGCTCTGCTCATTAGATATTTGATCTAACCTATGCCTTCAGGCATGACATGTGCCCACGTCTTTTTCCTGATAGAGTTGTAATTGAACTGTTTTGTCGATGACTGACCTTCTTAAGGAGTGATGTCTATTTTTATATTTTTTCTATGCAACCTTTGCCTTTGCATGATAGATAAACTCTGAGCAGTCTATCTTGTTAAGAATTTACCTTTGTTTGGTGGACGAGGCCAGTAGAGGTCATGATTTTAGGACTCAGTCATGTTCGAGAACCCATGCAAGTAATAGTTTTAAGTACTGTGATTTTGTTTCCTTTTTAGTGTGTTACAATTGGGAGACCTCCATCAAGGGATCGACCCAAGCACTTGCTTCTAATTGACGTATAGTACAGTTGTGCAACATGGGATCTACCTTAGCCAATTTAATCAACACATGTAATTGTTTTGTTGTTACCTTTTGTTGGTATCCATCCAGTTAAGTCGAGGCATTATATATGCATCTAGATCTAAATTAGATCGTTTTATTACATTATTTATAGATTGGTATGCATCCAGCTAAATCTATGCATTAGGTTTGCATCTAGATCTAAATTAGATAATTTTATTACATTATTTATAGATTGGTATGCATCGAGCTAAATCGATGCATTAGGTTTACATCTAGATCTAAATTAGATCGTTTGATTACATTATTTATGTATCGGTATGCACCCAGCTAGATCGATGCATTGTGTATACATCTAGATCTGAGTTAGATCGTTTTATTATGCTACCTCGATATTGGTAAAGTTGGTAAAATATCTCATATGTTATTCAAGAACTCTGTAAAAACGCTATTGATAGAAAGAGTAATTATTTTGGTAACGATATGTATATAACTATGTGTTGGATCGCATGTAAAATCTTCTTTTATTTCATTTGTATAGAAGACAGTGGGAAAGGAGGGCTTTGAAGAAGCCCGATCCCTGTATTTTCATTTTATAATTTATATTGGGTTGTTGGGGATCAGAAGGGGAAAAGATCTCTGCAACGCTTTTGAGTTAGATTGTTGACTGTTTTGATAAAGTACACTCCATGGGAGAGGCTTGAGAAAGTAAGTATTGCAACAATTGTTGCAGGATGTAACTCTATACTTGATTAATAGAAAAGATGTGACTCTTCTTGGTGGACATAGCCCATGGGTTTGGGTGAACCACGTATATCTTGTCTTTCTCATGTGTATAATTATGATGGATTTATTGTTTATATATAAGTGTATATCTTGTGAATAATTATTGGGTGAAAGATAATTCATTATTAGATCATGTTGTTCATGTGATGGCCATATCTCATCTTATATGTATGAAGTTAAAAAAAATCACTAAAATACTAACATGGATTTGGGGTATGTTACACATCATTGAATGAGCTATTTGGAAACGATTACTTTGGACATATTGTGATCATAAAAAACTTCAAATAAGAAAGAAAGACGTCTAAGAAAAAATAAAAATGATGATCTACCTATTAAAAGTGATAAATTTGATACATTTTATGATGATTTACCTATTAAAAGTGATAAATTTGATAAATTTTATATCATTGACTAATTTTAAGACATTCTTAAAGAAAATGTTCAATTTAACACATTATTAATAAGTTATAGTTATAATATTTTATACTTAGATATTTTACATTAGTAATAAATATTAATATATTGTTGTTTCATGATAAATATTTTTAATATATTCTTTACTATTTTTTTTGCATTTTATGTGAATTATTAATTTAATGAAAATAAAGTTAAAACTATCAAATTTATACATGAAACTAATAAAAAGACATGTAAAAATTTTGAAAAAAATGTTTTATATTATTTATATAAAACATAAAATGTATCTGTTTTTTATTATAATTAAACTTCAAATGTATATTTTTTATTCAATGTTTAAAAATAATATTATTTAACTACAATTATCAACAATACATTTAACTAAAGCTATAAAATACATTAAAAACTAATATTTTACATTGCATTTAAGATTTATGGCATCCTTAATTAATTAATAATTAATTAATTAGATGAAAACACATTTAAAAAAAATTGAAGTCATCATTGAAACAATATATATATATATATATTATATATATATATATATCAACTATAAAAATAAATACATTTAAAAAAAACATGTTTTGAAAAAACAAATGTCATATTTTATAATTAAGAAGGTTTAAAAGTTAAAAAAAAGTTTTTTAAAATAAAGTGAAAACAATCACTAATTGGTTCTATTTTGTTTTATTTTATGTGATAACAAAATAATTGAAAATTAGTATTTGATGTTATAATTAAACCTTCTACATAAAACATAGTAATTACATAAGTGACTTACATCTCTTTTATATATATATATGCACTCTTCAAACTTACACATAAGTGCAATAGGTTAAGCTAAATGCATCAAAGAAGCAATTTACAATGAAAATAGAAGTGCACATTTTTGCAATACTTCATTTTTTACGCCTATTTTAAATTAGAATGTTACGTGCTTCTCAAATTTTCTTTTTAAAATGTAAACATATTGATTGTAGTTTTGGTTTAATTGGAGGGAAAAATAAGTAATAATATCAAATAGTCAATTCTTTTATTCTATTCCATATTGTTCCAATTCTTCTATTCTATTCCATATTGTTCCAAGTTTCTCAAATTCTCTCTTATCCTTTGCGTATACACCTTAAACTTTAATATTAAAAATACCAAAACCTTCTAATCCCAAATCAATTATGTTTTTCTAATATTTAAATTTGTCATTTTATTTTAAATTTAAATCTTATACATCATAAATTTAAGGTTTTTGAGTAGAAGAAAATTCTAATTTATACAAATTAAAATAAGAAGAATGTTGCAAAAAAGTTTTCAACTAATGTTGAAAAAAGTTTTAAATCTTTAAGAAGAATATTAACACAAGAAATCTATTCATATTTATATTTTTTAAAAATAAATAATAAATATATTTAAATATATATTTTGAAGTAGACGAAAATTCTAATTTATACAAATTAATAATAATAAGAATGTTGCAAAAAAGTTTTCAATATTTAATAAGAAGAATGTTGCAAAAAAGTTTTAAATCTTTAAGAATATTAACACAAAAAATCTATTCATATTTATATTTTTTTTAAATAAATAATAAATATATTTTTATAAATTTAAATTTTATAATTTAATAAATTGATTTTTTAACTTATTATTAATAAAAAAATTAATCTTGTCTATTTTTTAATCTTTTAATAATGCTTAACATTTAAAATATATTTTTAAGTAAATAATATTTTTACATAAAACAATGTTTTGGAAGGAAATTAAATCATTAATCTAAAAACATTTTTAACATAAAATTAAATTGAATCTAAAAACTTAAACCATGTCTAAATCATAAAGCTAAACAAAGATATGCAAGTTCCCTAAACCTATTAACACCATCAAACTATAATCCATAAAACTAAACATGTTTTAAACACACATTCCACAAATTGGAGGATTTGGATTGGAATTGATGAATTTTTTGGGCACAATTTTGAAAAAATTCAAAGATAATTTTTCAAAATCCAGGTTATAATAGTCAAATTCTAGAATTTTGGGTGCCTTATTGATTTTTAAGGGTGTTGACAACATTTCCAGCATCAAAATCCAGATAAAACACAACTAAATTCCGATTTTGCAAAATAAAAAATATCCAAGATTTAATCTAAATGATAAGATTTTTAGACATCTCTATTATATTCTATCAAAATATGTAAACCAAATTCTAAAGTCATGTGAAAATATGTAAACCAAATTCTAAAGTCATGTGAAATCCATGTTCCATGCCCAATTGAATCCATAGTCTCCATTGTTGGATTATAGATTGACCCATGGAATTCGTAAATTTGTAATACTTTTCAATTCTCGTAGCATAAAACTATTCTCTTTCCATTAAGGAACATAGACTTATAAATATGTTTTTTTTTTCCATACTAATACCCCGTTTTGATCTTCATATATGTGTATATGTATATATGTATATATTGTCCATTTAAATTTTTAATTAGGGCCTAATAACAAGAGCCCATTAATTCATTGGTTAATGAAAATAATGAATGTTCTGCATTTTAAAATTTTGATCTTGGACATGGCTTGTTGTTAAATGATATGGCTAAAATATGGCGAGATTGCTGTTTGTGCTGATTTCCCCACCTCTAAGCAGGTATATAACATTGATGATGACTATGATAAACTAGGTTGCATTAATGGTATAACAAAATCTGATTAATGCATAGGTTGCAAATATTAGGAATTGGTTCAATCAGGGATAACTGTTCTAACTGGCATAGGCTAGCTGCAATATAATTTTACATTTAATTCATATTTTTCATTAAGATAAAGAAGATACATGAATGATATGTAATAAATGAATGTATATAAACAACATAACCCATGACTAGTTGAAATATGTACAACTCCAACCCTCTTACATGAATGATATAATAGTTCCTAAATTATCACTTAAGTATCTAGGTATAATTATGTGTATTTGTTGTTACAGTCTCTTCTTGAATGTTGTATTGAAACCCTAGTTTTTAACACTTTGACGCCTTTGCCAAATTGCGAAAGTGAGCTTGGGTTGAGAAGAATCTTGGAGCAGACTTCTACAGCAGCATGGGAGGAGCCTGCACTGCAAGTTGATGGTACCATCATGAATGGAATAATTAGTCGAGGATTAAACAAATAGTGTTGCTTGTTAGAGATGCTCGTGGAAAGAGAGATGCTAGAACACATAAAATAAAAAGAAATCATATGAGAATAAAGAGGAGAATCATTTTTCTTACGATGATATGATGAGGAAAAGCATTTTCCTTACCATGATATGATGATTTCATGCCAAAATTCTTAAACTATTCTTCCCTTCATTGAAGTCCAGTCCATGGTGATATCGATCTGAAATCTGTTTTGTTGGTCTGAGACAACGCAAGCAAATTTGGAGGATCATGCTTGTAATCAATTATTGATTGTATATTGCATATTGTATTGTATATCCATTCACCATCTATTCTATATTTATTAACAATTGCATTACAGGAAGAAAAAAGAAAAAGACTATCAACTCTATCAATAATCTACTAGGGGAAATACCAATTGCTCTTAAAAAAATTAAATTCCCCATTATCATTCATTTTACAAGGAATGGAGACATTTTATGGAGCCTCATTTCCAAGGGGAGATGGATGAATTGAGATTGAACAAACAAGAATATGGTTATAGGAGAAGCCTGCATAACAATATGAATGTGGGTATAATGTCGATTCACTGAGAAACAAAAGGCATTGAATATATGAGAACCTGCACTCTGAAGAAGCGAGGAAGCTGTTGGTGAAACGCAGGTTCCGCTCGGTGTTGAGGAGCCAAGTAGATCGACTGTTGTTGGAGCTATAATATGCATTCACATGTTTATGAGGTCGATCAAGGTTGCCGGAGCAACCGACCTGAGGAGCAATGATTGTTGACTAACCAACTAGAGAAGTAGTGGGACTGGATCGATGAAGTATTTTTTACAATGTGGCACAATAACTTATTAAAGATCAAGGCACATGGCTGGATCAAAGAGGACATAATTCATAAATATCTAGGTTGGTTGAAATATGATTGAATTGAATTTTGTGAAATTGTGGAAGTAATGAAAATTTGATTGCTCTTAGTGCTTGATAAATATGATTTAAGATGGATTCATGTTGGTTTAATATTTTTGTTTTATGAGTCCAACTGGATTTTTTAATTACTTTTCTTTTAGTTTTAATTTTTTATGTTATGAGGGGACCTGATTTTACTTTTAATTATTTTTTACTTTTGACATAACCCTAAGTTAAGTGACAACATCAACATTTTCACCAAAAGCACCTGGTTCCTTTAGATGCAAAAATATTCATAATGAAAATAAATTTTGTATAGCAGAATTCATAATGGGATCAAAAGAATTGTGAAATTCATATGATTGATAAATTTTACTTGAATCTATTAAAAAGTTGAGTCAAAGATAAGTGAGTTTAAAGTAGTCAAGTAGAGAAACAATTAAAGGAAAAGGTTGTTAGTTGAATTCAATTGATTTAGATTCAATGTAAAATCTGAGTTGGAAATTGACTCTACATCAAAATGAAGGAGGGGGTTAAATGTGAAGCTTTAAGGGAGGCAATCCCTTCCACCATTGTAATGTAAGCCAATTCTTAGTCAACTAGGTCAGTTTCTTGCTGACATCAATCGATATTTCGTCGATAACAATTTAGTTGAGTCATTGAGAAATCAATACCGACAAAAGAGTTTTGTAATTGAGTCATACTAACAATGAGCGAGTCATAATAGAGTCTAAACATTGAGTTGTATGCTAATTTAATTGAGTCAATTCATGGATACATAGAGTCTTAGTATAGTTGAGCCAAAGTCATCTTTCATGTAAATGTAAATTGCAAGCTCTAGTACACACCCGAAGACTTGAAATTACAAAGTAACCATTGGAGATCTCCCTTTATTGAGAGAGCAATAGAAAATAGAGTTTGATGGAGTTTTGAAGATTCATCAAAAGAGCATCTAGTGATAACAATAATGATTTATCAAGCATAAGAAGATATTTAGACAAAGCATAGAGAATGAATTTGAAACAGTGAAGAGCATTCCTACTTGGCAATGAACACACAGACTTTGAGAATTCAATTGGGCACATGACTAAGCACCATAGATCATTTGATTGGAGCACTGGTAGAGATTAATGATTCTAATATTCTCACTACAATGACAAGACATGAAAGCATTCAAGAAAGAGACATTAGACAACACACATAAAAATAGCTTTAAATAAAAGATGTTGACACAAGAACAAATGAAATGATTGAGCCCCTTGGTATATCGGTAGCAAAGCAACCCTTAGATTGTGACCTTGGAGGCTAAAAGGGAAAAAATGGTAGGTAGTGGAGCATAAAGTAAGTAGATCACACCACAAGTGTTTTGTAGGGTTGGAGGCTTAGCTGAAACGAAGAATCATTGATTGCACAAGCGCCTACCAGACTGAATATGGAGGCTAAAGAGCAAGAAATTACATTATAACCTTGTATATATATGTGTATCTTCCTACACGACTGGTGATTGTTGCGACTGATTTACCTATGTAGGAGCATAGACCCAAGATGTTGTTGCACATTTTCTTTGGGTTGAAGCAAGATTTTGAGGTTGGGGGAAATGCTAGAGGGCCTCTTAGGCCCTTCTGAAATTCATCATAGAAATGTAATAAGACATTATATATTAAGATAAAGAGGATAAATTTAAATAAATATGTAATAAATAAGTGTAGAAAGAAAACATAACGAATTATTAGTTGGAGTGAGTATAACTACTCCAACCATCCTTTGATTGTATAACTATGAAGGTGAATACATCACTTGAGGATTTATGTGTGATTGTGTGCATTTGTTGCAATTTAGGCATTGATTATTATTCATTATGTAGCCCCTTACCTAGATCTAGACTTGGACATGTGTTGCAATTTAGGTGTTGACTATTATTCATTATGTAGCCCCTTACCTAGATCGAGTCTTGGATGTATGAGTTTGGATCCCCCCCTTTTGATGCCTAGTACATTGGTGAGGCTATTAGCCCCATCGTATAAATCATGATTTTATTTGTTATTCCTTCTTAGGTTCTTCACATAGCCATTATCTTCCTATTTGGATCAACCTCAATATGTATGCTTATATTTGATCCCTTAATTAATTAGATATACATATTTGAGGCCCCCAAGATTCTCAAGTTAGTTTCAAGGAAAACATAAAGGATTACTATGATGTACTAGTCATTGAGCAAGAATTGTCACTATATCCTACGTATTAGAATAACCTATAGGACATAACCTCTATTTTAGGGGGTGGAATTGGTGGCTTGCTTGTTAAACTAGTTAACATTTCTCTCATTGAAGTCATGGATCAATCATCCATAAAAAGAAGATATTACCAATGGATATCTTGTTTTGTCCTTAATGCCTCCATGTCATTCTATTTTCTATAACTTGACTTCATATTTTTATGGACCTTCTCTAGATTAATCTCTAAATTGTCACAACTCTTTCATGTATTTATATGACAAACTCGTCTAATAGATCCTCCTCAATCTCTTGGGTTTCTTGGACCAACTTTCTCCTTCAACTCTCCACAAATTGAAGTACAATTTCCTCAAAGTATACTCTCTAGGTTTGGTTTCTATCTCTTATTGAATCAATTATCTTGGATCTAGGGTTTCTTGGATTGGTCCCTATTGTTTCCCAAGTCATCCTCAATCACACTTCAATGGAGGTTACAAGTAGATCAAATACATGGAGAGAACCTCATATATATGTGTATATTTTTGGTTATTTGTATGATTGATTTAGTATTGCATATATTTCATTATTTTGGGAGACAATTTCCAAGCTATTTTGCACGAAGATCTATCACTTTGGAGCATTGCAAGAGGCTCTTCACACAGGTGTTTCAAATATTTACATCCCAATTAGAATATTTCTCCTCTCCATTTTTACATTAATTTCTTTTTTCTTTCCATTTCAATAGCTATATCACATATATTACTTCAGAGCTAATCAATTTTGCATTGCAGTTCTAGATTTTTTATCTCAATGTTAGAATACATTTGTAATCCTAGTTGAATATCCCTTAAAATAAACCACAACTAACCTAGTTTAACACTTAATTCATATTTAATAAATTAATATAGTTCCCCTCTTTACCTAGGTATTACCCCTTCTTCCCTTGGGTTCTTGATTACCCTCCATAACCTAGTAGCAATTCTACTCTCTTTGTTGTTCCTCTTAATGGTGGTTTATTAATTGTTGTGGTAGCGTAGTGCCTCACTCTAACCACTATTCTACATTTTAATGATTCCTTTAGGGATTTCATATCAACCCTTTATTTTATAAAGAGACTTATTTCTCCTTTTTAGTCTCTTTGGATGATGGGGATAGTTCTCCATGGTTCTCCCTCATCATTCTTACATTCTTATGATTTGGGTCAACCTTGTTGATTGGGTATGTTGAGTGCTAACCAATTTCACATGTTCAACATGCCAACCTTAGTCTCTCCCCTATCTATCCAATGAAATCACTTTTGTTTGAAAAATAAATCAATAAATGTGCAAGATATTTCCCCCTCAGTTGGATAGGGTCCATATCTAAATCACAATCAAAAGATACCCCTAAAGTTATCGAGACCCCACCCATTTACTCTGTAACACCCATAGTGCATGGAAGTAGCTCTAGTGATGTTGCATTTTGTTAGACATTAGTTATTTTTCACATTGTGATGTTGATTAGGAGAATATTATTTTAAGACTCATTATCCCTAGCTTGTAGATTTTTGCTTTGTTGATATTGACTTTATATTGAACAATAAAATGTATGTGATTACTTAATGATTGTTATTTTCTTGATGACATATTATAAGAAACTTATTACTAGAAATGTTGATTATTAATGTCACTTTGATGATGGCATATACAGTGCTCCTAATAATGTGACTTAATATGATGCATTTAACCCATGATTATTATGATGATTCATGTTGTGTATATATACTAACATTATTGGAAAAGTTAACTTCATGTAGGTTGAGACATTGATGAAGAGGTTGGGAATCACATCCAAGGGAAAGGGCTTCATGTTCAATTACGGGGATGACCTAATCCTACAACCTAGGGAAGTATGGGAAGTGGGAAAGACTTGAAAAAATCCTTGTAAAGTTAACCAGGGTGAAAATCCCAAGGGGGATAAGCTGTAAATTAACTTTTAACCACTTGTTTACACCTTTAAATTTGGTCCTAAGCCAAATTTATCTAAGGATCAATCTAGTAGGGATAAAGAATGATACGAAAAATTCTTAGGGAAGTAGCTATTACACCTTTGGTACATTAGAAACGAGAGTGTAGGCACTTGTGTGAGGGGTTGACCAAGGGAGGAGAATGATTAAGAATTTTGCTTGAGGAGTAGATCTAATTTATGGTTGTGACCTATTGGGAAGGTAGTCTAATAACTTATCTGAGGCCATTATGTGTGGATTAATGAGGCTAATAATGTATTTTCCTAATCATGGGTACTAATCTTCATTATTACTGGCTATTATTTATTTTGTATCCTTTAGGATACCACTATCGAGAATGATACGTTCTTAATTCGGGGTACTCATTAGGGGCTAGAGTGGTAGTACGACCATTTCAAATGGGAACCACTTCCATGCATGATACTTGTGTAACATTGGGGTCTTCACCCTGCACACCATAAACCTAAAATACATTAGAGGTGCTCTAATTCTAGGAGTCTCCCGACCACACTTTGGTTGGTTAATTAGATGCATAACCATGAAATTATTCCATGAGTTGAGTAAGCCATATGATGAGTGCTTTGTGTTCTCATCCCTCACCTCATTGAGCTTGAGCCCTATTCAAGGGGCAACAACTAGTTTAAGTGACTACATTGGTTGGGTGAAAAATAAACCCTTGGGTGCAATTCCTCCCTTGGTTTACAATCTATCGTGGACTAGTTTGGACTAGTAGTTGGTCTTCATCAATGTAAGGGACTACATGTACTTAATATTTTTACTACACCTATAGTTACTATTGATGATGTTGATTTGTTCTAATTATGATAACATTGGTTAATAGTAGAATTAAATTTCTATATAAATTGCTATACTTGTTGTCTTTGGAATTGGTTAGATTAAAATGAGTTGCTTGAATTCTTAGGAATTTTTTTTACTAGGTAGGTAGTACACTCGTAGGAAGGAGGGTTACAAACTTGGGTTAGGGAAACCTAGGTGCATGAGGGGAAATGGTTAAGGGATTAGTGACTTTAGTTGATTTTGTGATTATTGAAGTTGATGAAATAATTTGTAGTGAAATGAATATATTTATTGAATTAATTGATTAATTGTTAAAGTTTATTTAAATTTTATTTTTAGGAGTATATTTATTGTTGTGAAAGAATGTTAGTTTTTCTTTTCTTCTATTTTTATCATAAGTACTTATTAATTAGTTAAAAATAAAATTACATAATTACACTTTTTTTCTCTTTTACTTAACTAATATTATTATAATTACAATCTAATTGTTTTTAATTTATATTGGAATATTTCTCAATGTTATTTAAAGTACTGAAAGTTTAATAAATTAGGCAACCTAAGATTATTTTTTAATGGACTAACTTATATTTTGTTTAAAAAATAAAAAAATCTCTTAGGTATATAACTAACTAAAACCCCCCAAATGATAAGTGGCAACCGGAGGTACCCAACTATGCAAGCATTTTTATTATTTAAGAAACCTATGCAAACATTCTTATTATTTTATTTCTTAAATAATTTCTTCATAGTTTAATATAATTTAAATAAAAAACCATCAAAACTTCATCTCATTGAAAATTATATTAAAACAAAAAAGACAAATAATAACAATGTATAAATACATATATTCATATATTTTCAAAATATGATTTATTATATTTTTTATCTTTAAATTCTGCAGGTTGCAAAATAACTCAGGAGAAAGATATGCTTATTTGGCAATGCAAGCTCAGGTACTGTGACAACTAAGTCAACATACTGATCGATTATAAAAGGGAGATGTATTTATCCCCATCACTGGTGGTACAAGCGTCTATGGAAGTGGAAGCTTCCCCTAAAGTTTAAGTGATTCATGTGGTTTGCACTATAAGGGAGACTTAAAACATGGGAAAATCTCTTGGAAAAAGGATGGTTCCGGCCTAGCAGATGTGTTCTTTGCAAGAATAAAGTTGAAACTACTTACCACCTTCTTGTGGAGTGTGAATTCGCGAGAAGCATCTAGAACTTGTGTTGTTCTGCACTAAGAATTGAACAGATTTGGGGATTTGATAATTTTTACATATGCATGCTTGTTGGACCAGAAAGTGCAGATCACATCTGACAGTTCCTGTCTCTATATCTTGGACTATTTGACACATAAGAAACTTGGTCGTGTTTGAAGATAAAAGCCCTTGTTTGCAGTCGGCTTGCATTATGTCTCTGAACTTACAGATGGCATATAAGCATGGTATAGAGCCTCATAAAATTAATAAAGTCAACATCTTTACTCCTAAGTTTACTAGGCCTGTCCTTTTTTTATGGTGCAGCAACAAACGGGCTCTGTGCAGCTCAGGGAGTAATTTTTTTGAATCAAGATCATTATTTCACCTTGCGCCTTAATTGTGGTGTTGGTACCAATGTGAAGGTTGAACTTCTTTCCCTCTGGTGTGTTTTAAAAGCGTCTAACATTTTTGGTCTTGTTGATGTTAAGGTCTTCGGTGACTCCAGAGTCACTATTAAATGGGCAAGTGGAGACTACAATTTAAAAGTGACTTCTCTACTACATTGGTGCAATAGGATGAGGACTGAAATCAATCGGATCAGTAATATATCCTTTGAACACATTTTTGAGAGATCATAACTCCTTGGAAGATAAACTTTCGAAGCAGGCAATGGAAGGCGAGGGGGACTTCTTATTTCGGGAAGAATATCAGGGGACATACATCCAGGACATGGGTGTGTTAAGTTTCTTTGATTGCGAACAGGCTTTGAAAAATGTTTTAGTTCTCCTGATGTAATCTTTTAGGGATTGAGAATACCTCTCTTATGTGCTTTTTGGTTTTATTCTGAAGGTTTTGACCTAATAATAGCTGATATGTCGGTTATGACATGAACATTGTTGTACTATTTGATATTTTTTAATAGCAATAGTATTTTTTTTTTTCGCTGAAAAAAACTATATAATATTTTATTTTGAAATATGTGTATTTTTTATGTTATAAATCATATATATTTCAATTACATAGGTAAGTAACATTTATTGAGAGACAAAGGTATCTTTTTTATATTTTGAACACATGATATTATTTTTGTTGTTTAAAGCAATGACTTTGAATTCAATTTTGGGAGAAATTTCGTGTAATGGCTGAAGCAACAAATATCCAAGTACAGTAGTGCAAAGTTAGAATAGTGATAGTAAAATGAAAGTTTAAACAGTGATCTAAGCGCTTAAATGCACCTAAAGTTTGTATTTTGTTTTTCTTGATCGAGAAATAAAATATATTCTTTTTTTCCATGGAAAAAAAGTAATATTTTATTCTGAAATATGAGTTCATGTTGAAATTTGTATACATGTTTGCGTGTGTACGCATTTTTTTTTTAATAGAAAAAAAGCAAAACTTGTTATTCAAGGTGTTGAATCAAAGTTGTACATCAAGTTTGCATGAGTAGTATCCAAAAGCTAAAAACCGACAACAACTAACTAACAAGGACTAGCCAAGACTATAGTAAACAGAATAAGATCCCATACAAGCGGATACAATGTAAACAAAGACATTCCGACCAATTCCATAACAGTGATGTATTATACCCATACAACTAGTAATTCTGATAGACTCCTTTTGAGTGCAAGCATCCATCCCTGAATTCCTTAAAAAACATCTTCCCTTCTGAGAGGCCGACAGTAAGCTTAGATAAGTCATCCTCCTGGCTATTGAATCTCCTGAAAATGTGAACTGAATCGCAAAACTCTCAAAATATTGAGTGAGGCTGGTAACCTGGGAGCACCAATGCTCCAACTGTAGAACTTGAAGGGTGGAGGAGCCCTTAACCCAATCAATGATCCCTTTGGAGTCCCCATAAACAAAAAGATTGTTCACCTGCTGAAGTTTTGCAAAAGCCAAGGGCTCCAATAGTGCAAGTAATTCCGCTCTCGTGTTGGTTCCCCGTCCTTCTCCAAATTGTAAATGGAAGTAGTGGTCCATAGAAAGCTTTAGAATCATTCCATCACCATAGATGCCTTGATTTGTAGCGCCATCGAAAAATACACAAGGCCAATTCTCAAAGAAATCTGAGTCTACTTTAATTACTTTTGAGGGAGCAGGATAAATACTAGAAAGATCCTTGAACATTTGAATAGTGGACTAGGCAACCTGCTAGTGTGTGCGTTTGTTGTTTTCAAAGATGATCATGTTCCGAGACTTTCAGATGCACCAAGAAACCAGAAAGGGCAGAGGCTTCTACCCTAGAAATCTAGTCACCCAAAGTTTGGAGCATAGTTCAGGATGTTGACAACAATTGAAAGAAACACCCAATACTTGCATAATAATCATCTAAACAATATGGAAAAAATGACATGGCCCATACATATGATATATCGATTCCTCTCCATAGCTGCATAGTACACATCTATTTGGTCCCAAAAAACCAAGTTCACAGAGATTGTCCCATGTTAAAATTCGATTCTCCAACCATAGCTAAAAAAAAAACATTTTACCTTCAAAAGAAGTTTCCACTTCCACTTCCACAACCAGAAAAACATATGTTTGCGTGTGTACACATATACGTGTGATGCAATACACACCATTCAAAATAAATGCACAAGTAAATTTACATTATGTGTTTATATGGAATGTAATTGGATAAAGTGACTCAATGAAGTACAATCTCTCTCTCCACATACATGTATGAATCTATTAAATAGAAAATTTTGATGATGTGATATTGCACCCTACTCCAGATGCAAAATAGAATTTTACATTTTTTTATGATTTCAGATTTGATATGAATAATCCGTGTTTCCGTATTAAATAAATTTTCTTTATTATTTTGATCTTATGCCAATCTTGATGCATGAATAATATTTTAATACTAGAATTATCTATTTTAATGATTATAAGGTAAAATGCACAATGTACTTCATTTTTATTAATTCAAGTTCATTTCCCATTTTAGCATGATGTAATTTTAAAATGCGAATGGTCCATTTTAATATTTTTTTGTGCAATTTAATTTTTAAATTGGGATGCAAAGTAAATTTCATATATGACTACATTGTATTGGTTCATCTTCATAACATACATACGTTATCCATGTTAGGGAACATAATATTTTTAAGGATATTTTTTAGTATTAGTCTGATTGCAAAGTTCAAGTTCTCATTGCAAAGTTCAAGTTCTCAGGGAATCGATATATTTAGGGATCATATAGTGGTTAAGTGATAAAGGATTAGATTATGGTTTAGGAGGTATAGTATTATAAGAGAATATTTCTTATACCTAGATCATTTATCATTAGAGTATAAGTTGGTGAACCAGTTGGACTGGCATTAAAAGCAGAAGCATTTGGATCATTTAAAGGAGCAGCATTACCAGCTTCATTAGAACCATATGAGCCAGGCTCAGCAGTTACCAATAGAATCTAGAGCATTCTTGCATCCACTCTAGGTATGATATATGTTGCTTAGTATAGATTTGGGGTAATACATTGGAAAGCAAAAAAATCCTAAGCAAAAATTTATTTAGTTACTAAGGATAATTTTAGGGGCGAAATTTAGTCCATGGGCTATTTTTCCATGTTTTTTTCCCAAAAATGATTCACCAATTTGTATTTTTTAAGCCTCATTTCGCCCAATTTTAATGGGGTAAAATTTTCACTCTAAAAATCGCCAAAACATTATATAAACTATATAAAATCCTTAGAAATTAAAATAATTTTAGATAAATATCGCCAAATATTTTATAGTTGACATTTTGAGAATTGGTAAGATTCGCCAAGGTTTATACACTTTTAAATAAGTATGGGTCCTTAAAATTATCCCTGTTAGTTACAGTATATATAGATTATCCTTACACTTGCACCCAAGGCATAGATCCATTACAAATAATTAATGGGTCCTCTTTTTTTTTATTGCAGTAAGATTGGGTATGGACACCTCTAGTTCTCAAACCCAAAGTATGAATAAGGGAACTAATCAAGCTCACGCCCCCCTTAGTAATTGTTAGAGACATGGAGAGCTAGCATGTGAGGTATAGTTATTAAAGAGCCAAGTAGGTGATAAAATCATCATATCTTTGAGAGATCAAGGGAATGTTGGAATATTTGGGATCTAGGATAGACAACTAGGTAAAGAGAGCATTAATAAAAGAGGAACCTAGTCAGAAGGAGCCCCTTAAGTGCCACAAATTTGGTTACAAACTGAGAAAGTGAAAGAATGACATTTTCAATAGGAACATCAAAAGGGGAAATCAGGTTGAATCATGGTTTCTAAACATTAAGAAGCAAATGATAATTATATGATTTCGACCCCTTATAAAATACCAAGTTCACAAGTTACCAATTGTCATATGGTGTTAACATTTGGTGGGATATGCAAAAAAAGGAAAAAGTGGCTGAGGAGAACCTAGGTCGAGATTAGTTCAAGACTCATTTTGAGGCGAAATACACTGAGGAAAGATTTAGTATTGCAAGAAAGAAGACGAGTATTAATCACTCAACCAGGAAAACATGATAGGAGAAAGAATATGAGTGCAAGTTTGTGGAGTTCGACAAATATACCCATGGACTTTGTGAGGACTCTCTACTTGGGATATGCATTAGAGGACTCATGAATCATATCATAAATAGTGTCGAGAAATTCGTGTTGAATACATTCACAGAAGTGGAACATCTGAACAAACTATATAGAATAGAGGCCCATAAAAAAGGAACTAAATGGTAGACTTAATTATAGGTTTAATCAATAGAAAACTTGGAGACAAAAGTACAACCAATAGAACTCCAATCCATCAATGCAACTTGAGATAGAAATATGTAAAATCACATGAATTTTTTAAATGTGGAGGATTTTGGAACAAGGCATATAAATGATCTAAGAGGAAAAGTAAGACCAAGGTAATCATTGAAACACTTGGAACTAGATTGGGTTGTAGGGGACGCAGTAAGAGGAAATATTTATGTAGCAATGGAACGCAAGTACACATAACATTAGGCTCCCTTATACAAGCTAGAGATAATATATATATGGTCAACCGTATACCTTCTTGATTAACACTGGAAGCACTCATATTTTTAGATATTGTATGGCCATGGTTGATTATAAGCTCAATAATGAAAGATTCAAAATCCATGGAAGGTACAAATGGAAAATGGTGATACAGATATGTGGTGGATCGAGGAATGTGGAGAATTTCTATATGTTTCCATGGCCTAGCCTTAGGAGACTATGATGGGATCATTGGGTAGGATCAGTTTCATCTCCATAAGGTTGAGATAACCTGCTATGAGAAAAAGGTTTAATAGGTGGATGGTAATGGAATAGTTAGAAGCATCCAAGAGAAAATATTCCCAAGGTAGTAATATAGATACTAACCTTGTAGATCAAGCATAGAATGTACAAAGTTTATAAAGGTTATTTCATCCATATCATCGAGATTGTAAAAGAAATAAGTATTGAAGCAGAACAACTACCCATAATTAAGGAATTTTTGGATGTATTCATTGATGAATTACTAGGTTTTCCACCAACCAGAGAGGTAAATTATAAGATAGACCTAATTCCTAGATCCATTCAAATATATAAGGCACCTTACATATTGGGGATCAATGACTTGGGTGAGATTAATATGTAATTTTAAGAATTTCTAGACAAGGATTTCATATGCCTAAGTGCCTCACCTTGGGGAACTCTTGTTCTATTTGTTAAGAATAAGTGTGGGACCATCCAAATGTGCATTGATTATAAGATGTTGAATATGGTAACAAATAAGAGAAAATATCCACTACCCTATATTGATGGTTTGTTTGATCAACTAAAAGGGGGAAGAGTATTCTCCAAATTGGACTTGAAATTTGAACATCACTAGATAAGAGTTGAAGAATATGGAATACCAAATACGTCCTTTTGGACTAGATATGGGCACTATGAGTTCCTAATTTTATGTTTTTGATTGAAAAATTCCCCTATGGTCTTCATGATATTAATGAATGATATATTTCAGAAGTATCTAAACAAGTTTGTATTTGTGTCTATTGATGACATCCTATTTTATTATAGGAAATAGGTAGAGCACCATGAGCATCTCTACCTAGTGTTGTAAAAGATGTGAGAGTACTAATTGTATGATAAATTGAGTAAGTATGAATTCTTTAAAAAGGAGATCCAATATCTTGTGCATATAATATCCAAGGAGGAACAAAAGGTGGACCCCAGGATGATTGAATCTATATCTAGTTGACTAACTTTGAAGAATATAGTGAAATTAAGAAGTTTTATGTTATTAGTTGGATACTATTGGAGGATTATTGAAGGATTCTCAAATATTGCAAATCATTTATCGAATCTACAAGCTAAATGAGTTAATTCCTTTAGACCACCCTATATGAAAAAAAAATAGGATTTTAAGAGACACCTCATGATAGCACCTATGGTTATGCTCCCTGAATTTCAAAAAGACTTCATGGTATGCATCAATGCTAGTGGGGAACTTATGCATTAGAGTGTAATCATATAGGAAGGAAGAGTATTAAGATATGAATCAATGAATTTTAATGTTCATGAGTATAAATACCCAACTCATGAATTGGATCTCCTCAAAACAACACATGCCTTAAATGCATGGAAACATTAATTAACTAGCAAGAATTTTTAATTATGTATAGATCATGAAAGTTTGCAATATCTATAGAGTCAACCTCACTTGAATTCCAATTCATGGCATTCAGGGGAATTTTTGAGCAATTATTTTCTTTTTTAACTAAAATGGGTAATTTTATATTTATAAAAAGTAGAAAAAGATCAACATAATAATTTACAGTAATTCATAATAGAGCAACAAATTTTGTCTTGAGCATTGTTCTGCTCTATTACATCTTCCAAAAAGATTATTTCTTTTGAGAAAAACTGATATCTACTAAACTACTAATACTCTAGTATATTGGTCGAGTAATAAAACAAAGAAAACAAAGAATAACCAACTAATATTAACCAAGGTTTTTCCCACTATTCAAGAACTAGGAGAGTTGTTGTCTCATGTATGTCCATTGGATCTTAAGACATACACAATGGCATGTGGAGGTTGCAGATGGAGTTGCCATCCATGCATTTTATTATGGCTTGTTGGTTGACCATGGAATGCCTCGTAGTGAACAAATATCAGTGACAGTCTAGAGTAGTCATCATGGTATCCATATGATGACCATACACACGGATATGCTCTTATGCTTCTTCCAGGAAAGTGTCCAAGTCCAAGGTGTAAGAGGTAATTTGATGAACAGCTTCTAGAACTCCAACCAATCGAGAATTCATCCTAGAAAAAATTCACTTAATTTCCCAAATGTCAGCCCAAACATACTTGATTCCCACCGTAAGCTCTGCAAGCTTGGGTTCCCATTCTTTCATCTTCATGATGGGAGTTATTTCTATTCTCACCCATCAGCGCCCCATTCCTTTTTGTTTTCCTGGGTAGACCATAATTTCTCCCTTGTTTTCCAACCATATTTGAAAGCTCATTGTCGTCCTAATGACTCCCAATGACCCACAAATTATTTGTACATAAAGCCACTCCACCTAAGCTCTAGAGGGAAAGGTGACATCTTCTATAAAATTCAGAATCACCATCACCATGTTGTTCCCCTCAACAAATTTCACAAACTCAGGCCGGGTTTGGTGAAAATCCTTAATCCAAAATTCATTGGTATGAATAGGAAGAAATTACATATTACCACATCGAAAATGTACTCAATTTGTGTCCAAGCTTCCCGAAGGCTCTTCCATGCATGGAGGCACGTGATCACTTGTGATCTATTCTCGAGGATTGAAACGATGGTAGAGCATTTATGTTACTGGAATTTTAATTGAATGTTATGGTGATTGACATTTGGACCATGGAGACCTATGCCAACACATTAAACCTTAGGGGATCTAACAAGATATATCTTGGCCCCCATTTTGCACCATTTTTCCTTTTTCCAAGAGTGATGCCTTGTTTTCTAAGGTATCAGTGATTGCATTATTTCCATGTCATATGTGCATCAAGTTATCATTAGGGATATGTTGGAGGAGATCTGTGATGCGCTTATGAATCCTCTTGACTATCCTATCCTCTAATTCCACTCATTTTATGGCTTGTGAGATAACCAAGAGGGAGTCACCAAGAATGACAACCTTTTGAATCCCTAGAGAAACAATGAGATCTAATCCAATATAGAGAGCATGATGTTATGCTTGATTGTTAGTTGCACTTCCTAGACCCCATTCATAGATTAAACTATACTTCTGTTGGGATCGAGAATGATCCCCCTTTCACCTACCTCCCCGTGGAATTTCATAACAGTTATGACTATGAAATACTACATATAAAAGGAAAATAAATCTCGTAGTATATTCCCTAAGTTAATGGAGACAACACATAGGTGCAATATCCTAAGCTTAATCAAATTTGAGGACAATGATCAGTCTGCAATCAAAGGAATATAAGTAATACCAAGATGTATGGCAAGCACTATTATTGAGGAAAAAAAAATCATGAAGTATTATGACTATAATTTATCCAAAGATGGGGTGTGATGGGGCATATCTGTTCGATAACAAACATCTAAGAAGGTTGGTATTTCATGAATCACTGACACCCCTTACTCAAAACACCTAGGATACGAAAGGACATATAAAAGCTCATGAACATATTGTACTACTATCTAGAACTTAAATTAGATATTGCAACCTATGTGGTTTCCTAAACTACTAGAAGATAAAAGTGGATCATCAATGTCCAATTGGGAATTTGAATCCCTTGAATATACCATCTTGGAAGTGCGAATAAATATCCATGTATTTTATTTCAATATTATTGAGTACTTCTAGGGTAAATAACTCAATAGTAGTGGTAGTCAACTATTTGACAAAGATAGTCGATTTCATTATGGTAAAGACTACAACCCTAGCATGATATATAGCTTGAATTTTCATCCGAGAGGTGGTAAGTTTGCATGGGGTGATGAAGGTAATTGTGACAGACCATGACTTAAAGTTTACATGTAAGTTATGGTAGAGTTTGTTTCATGAGTTACACAAAAAGCTAAGTTTCAATACGATGTACCATCTTGAGACAAATGGTTATATAAAGAGGGTCAATAGAATTTTGGGAGATATGCTTATAATCAACCAATGGGATGGGAGGACTACCTTTCCATAGTAGAATTTTCCAACAACAATGGATTCCATCATTCCCTTACTTGATTTACCACCCATCATGTTTTGTTGTGATCATACAAGAACTATGCATTAGAGGCAATGATTGTTTATCACTAGTACATGCACAAGATATGTGTACGTTAGCTACATATACATACATTGTGCATGTATGCTACTAGTACTTAGTGTTTTAATTACTAAACTAGATTATTAATTACTTAATGAATGGTTTAATAATTATGGAGAGTATATTGCATGGATATAAATATCTAGTAGCACTAAATACCCTCATTGAATTTGATTATTTGTTGGTATAAATTATTAAATGGGTATGATGAGTTCCCATAAATTTTAGGAGAAAATGTCAAATTTCATTTATAAGCTAGCACGAGAAGAAAAAATTTGCATTCTATTTTATTATTATTTTAATAACATTTAAGATCCAAATTAAAAGCATTTCATAGACCAAATCATTTTGGTTGATAATGAATAATCAAATTCTTGTTTATGCATTAATCAATGAATTACTCTAAAAATCTCATTCTAATTTAATTATTAATTTAAAATAATTATTTTTGACAAATTCATTTAAAAATAGTTTCTAACAAATTTAGAATAAAATAATAATAATAATAACAAGAGCAATAAGTTGCAATATCGATGACAATAGCAAGGAATAAATGAGAAAAAAAGCATGGAGAAATACGGTTTGCGTTTCGTTTTGTTGCTTGGTTTATGCAAGTGCAATGACATGTCATGTGAACAGCAAGATGAATCTCTCTCTCTCTCTCTCTCTCTCTCTCTCTCTTCTATAACTATATTTGGGCGTGTGTTCATTATTATGACTAAGCACCTTGCTTCCAAAGAAGGCGCGTTGAGTCAATGGAGTCATGTAGAGAGGTGGCTGAGGCGAAAGAGGTCGACAACCCGAAGCATGTTGAGAAGTAGCAATGTGAGATAAATATTTGGAGGTGCAGTCATCAACGCTATCTCTATTTCTTTGTAGAGAGAAAAAGGGGAATGAAGCATTAGATTTGCAATGTTGTAGATTTGTCGTAAAAGAACCTTCAACAAACTCAATGCTAATTGCAATTAAGTCAATCAAAACTAAAATTATACCAATAGTATAAAGTATTTTGAAATTAAATGAACTAATATGAAATGATCCTAACTCTAAGGAGGGAAAAGAACCATCACACCTTTGTATGCCAATGAGGAAAACACAAAACTTCCCCTAGAAATGCTGAGGGATACCAGCTGACCAAGATCTAAAGCTCCAAGAGAGTACCGTAGTTTCCTAATTTCCAAAGAGGGATAAAACTTCTCAATCCTACCAAAAAAAGGGTGTTGTGTTTTCATATACATAGCGCCTCGCTAGTCGATTCCGAAATCTACATAATTTCAACTGAATCAGAACTCAAAATAGAAGAGGATGTTAACATAGCAGCACCATAAATTTGCTCCTTAAAGGGAACATCTTTACCATTGAAGTAATTACATATTTTAACAATCACTGTAAATTGACATAGTTTTTAATATAAAAATTAATGAAATGGTTTGATTACTCATGTGAACGGACCGCTCTGACAGTCGTCGTAGCATAAAAACTTCGATTGCAGTATGAACACTTCTTGCCACAGCTATAGTTAGTTATGATCTTGTGAGCGTTCTCTAAATCTAGCAACACTTTATATCGGTCAAAGAATCAGAGTCCCCACAATCCTATTGAAGAGGGTGTTGTTTCCATTGGATGTATACATTGAGCAGTCCATGGATGTAGATTACGATGAAATCCCCACAAAGGTAGATTTAGCAAAGTGTGATCATGTTGCTGCATTGAGAGACGAGCATCTCTGAGGGACTGCATGCAATCTTCCCAAAGGACATGACACAACTCTCATACATCATAATCATGACAATGGATGATGCAATTACGGACACATGGCGAGCAATTTCCTCGCTCCAAAGTTCGAGGTAACTTAAGATTTGCAAAACTTTGCATAATGGAAAATTTGAGATCTGTACTTTTAGATTAATATATGCAAAATGAACTCAAGATGTCATCGACATAATAATAATATCAAACTACATTGTAATTTATGTCATTTTAATTTATTTATATAATTGATATTATAAATATATTTTATTTACTCTTCTTATAATAATATGAGACACCTTATTATTATCATTTAAGCCCTCATTTTTTTCATCATAGCAAGTTTCAATGACAACATTGTACATCCATTAATAAACCACTCATAACATGTGTACTTGTGACATGCATATTTAACAAAGAAGTCTAAAACCACAACACTTTGCACCTTTTCCAATGGCTTTTTTGGCAGAGTTCTTCTATGTATCCGACGAAAATTCCAGGAGGGTGCAGAGTTCCTCTATGGAAATTTTCCCTAGAGGTTTTCCCCCATTTTAAATCGACCTAGATGCTCGAAACATCGATCAGAGTTATGGATCAATCTGAACTCTGCCTTCTTTGAGTTGTCGGATTCCAGCCAAGGAGGTGCAAAGTGTTGTGTTTTTAGACAACACCATATTCAACAATAGATTAGTTGACACACAACCATCATATTGACTTTTTTTAAACCTTGAGCCTTGATCACACCTCTTTGTGTCTCAGTTTAAGTAATCTATGGTAATTCCATTTGGTTGTTGGCAATATTTAATGAGCATGAAATTTTTTTTTTCTAACTATGTTTTAGTCACTTTGTTGGCAATCATTGGTGCCTTTAACTATTGATTAAAGGCATGATCAAACCTTTAGAGTATTTCATTAGTGGCACAAGATGTTGATAGCATCTAGTATTTTTTTAAGGGAATTTTTGGATTGTTATCACATGGCAATGCCATCTGCAGTCATGAAGTAATGTTCTAGTGATTAAATCTCCTACTAACTACTTTTACTGAAACTAAAATATAAGGATCTTGTGTGTGGTCACAAGAATTTAATTCACTATAAAATCTTACAACTGTTGATCCAAACTGAACTTATCTGCTCACGGGGATTCATAATGTATTTGCATTCTCTTTTTTATTATTATGTAGTCTCATCATTATGAGTTGTTAAAGATATTTTGGTTTGGTATAATTTTGTATTTTAATGTGGAATATTTTGGCCATAATTGTGACCTTCTCAGGTGCCTTAATGACCCATAACTCTTCTCCCTTCTATGGACATGGATCTCATGGTTGTGTAGTCTTGGTTTGAAACTTCATGGGGTGCCCAAGGGCACATCGCAGTCCTCTTCTCTTTACTTTGGGTTTGTGGATGTCGTGGTTACCCTCACAAGAGTGTAGGATATTTCATTCACGAGCCCTAATTTTGTTGGGCATGACCCCTTCTCTCCACATTAACACATCATCCAAAGCATTGTTTTCCTCCAGACAAGAGCTGTAACATCCCCGAAAATTCACAAAAATTTTAAAAAATTTCTAACAGCATTAAATGCTTGTAATTGTTGTGCAGAACATTATTAATGTTTAATATATATCTATTCACTAATTAATTAGATTTGATGATGACAACTTTACAATTGGTTGTTTGATAAATATAGAATTACGACACACATATGTGTCGATGACTATCGTATTTCATGTCGGATTATCTTGCTGCAATATAGTTATCTTGATGTCAAAATGTCACAAGATGTCAACCAATGTCTGAATGTTTAATGCTTACCTTCCGTATTTAATCGTTTCCAAACATGACGTAAATTTCTCATTCTTATGTTATGAATTTTGATGCTAGAGACTAAATGTTTGTCTTAATGAAATGAAGGGGTCCTTGAATAGCCCTGAGGCTTACTTAGCTATTGCTAGCTAACACTCCTGAATTCTATTTGCAGAGAATAGGTAAGACAGAGAAATTCCAATCGAAGCCTTCTGATGTGTTTCAATTTATCTTTCAGCACTATATTGGCCTTTTAAGTTAAAAATTATGAATGTGTAGAGAATTATCTGCTCTGCAATTCAACTAAGGTATTTTATCGTAATTATTTAGTTACCTTCATTATATCGTATTCCTCCAAGTTTACTATGGAGAAAATTTATGTACTAATAACACATAATTTCTTGTATCAATACTTATGGAAAAATTGCATAGTTTTTTTCACATTACATGCTCTTTACCAATACTATGGAGGAATCAATGTAATAGTATTCCCTTACATAGATTATATATATATTACCTATGTCAAGCAATATAATATAGTTTTTATAAAACTATACGTTATGTTTAGGATGCAAATGCACATTCTATATGCATAGACTTTATATGAAATTAATATGCATTAAATATATTTGCATAAACTATATGTTTGGAACTATTTTCATAAACCATATGTATGATACTATGTGTATAACCTATCACCTTATGTTTTAATTGAAAGTGGCAAGGCTTGTTATAGTGTAACATGTCGTAACCTTACTATATGCTCCCAAACTATGCAGGTACACAACGTATTAACTTTGTAGTGGAGGATGTGTTGGCATGCACTACGAATCGGTAGCTAAGGTATTTACTGGTTCCATAACTGCTATCCTGGTGGGTTGTTTGATGGCTGCTCTTGTGGCAAAAACTCACGTGAAAAGTGATGATATTTAAATGCGTAATGAAAAACTCGTCGAGCTGTGCAAGGATAGTATGGTAGGATCCTAGTTGGATCTCTGTGTTGGAAGTAAGATGTAAGTTCAATGTTGTTAAATTAATTGCCATTAATTGAAGTTGTGACCGTGAAAGGATTTTGTCTCGGTGGCTAGATCTGCATCGTTGATTTCGTGGTTGGTCTCGGGTGTTGGGTTAAACCCTAACCCTGGCATTGATATGCTCATCTATTCAAAATTTAGTTCATTTTGCGAAAAGTGAGGGTAGGCTGACAGGCTCTCGACCCTTCGGGGTTTTGTTTGAAGGTGTCTTACGGGGTTTCGATACCTTGACCTCGCTATAAGCAGCGTTCTCAGTATTTTCACAACTATACAGGTCTTAACTCTTATGGAGTTCGCTGGTGAGATTCTTCTTCTAAACCATAAGTGTTTGATAGAGTTTATAAGTTCGGGAGTGCCTTGGCATTTGTAACTGCATAGAGTTTGTGTTTCTTTTGGAGTTTGAAGTGGAAACTTCATACTTCCACTGTCTGCATTGAAGAAGCTGGTGTACTCAACCATGCTCCGGTTATAAGCAGGTGAGGTATTAGTTGCTTCTCTAAGATTCAAATGTTGTTTAAGTAATGTCCCTAATAGTTTTAATACTTGGTTCTTTATTTAACCCTAGTCGTGTTGTTTCATGGGCAGGTGGCCTTTATCGACAATGGTTGACGCTGGTCGAAAAGGGATGAAAGCTTTTGAATGGGCCCTGGTAAGCCTCAGAGACATCCCAAGGGTATCCATTTCTGTGAAGAACTTGTCACCAAGCAAGTTATGTTTGTTTAGCAGAGAGTTGGTTGTTTATACTTAGTCTCGTCAGGATTCAAAAGGTGTTTCAGCTAAGGCATTTTGTTTCTAAGGTTCTCAACCTTTGAGCTATAGCTCTCATCGGCTTCTCGATGAAATGTTTGGATTACTATATGTTGTTTGTTTTTTAAAAAATAAAATAAAAGATTGTTTCCAAAATTGAAATGTTTAGTCCAATGCCCAGAAATACTTATTCGGTAATGATTAAGTTGTTTTGTTAAGAATTCTTGAAGAATGGTTTTGGAAACCGGTTTTGGTTACAATGGAATGAGAGGAGGGTTGAACCCTCGACTATCACATGGTTGTTTTCATTTTGAAAAGCATGAATAGGATTACAGTTTTGCAAGAAATAAAAAATGTCAACAGTCGTAGAGTAATATTTCGGTATTTCAATGCTATTTGTAAAGTCCAATGGATTAAATGAATGCTCAGGGCAGAGCACGGGGGGTTCACTCAGTGAACTTGTTACATAGCACGATCGTTCACAGGATATTAAAGAATATCCCTAATTTCATTAAATATTGGAAAATGCCTCATAAAATTGTATTGTTTAACCCCCCTCCCAATATACCTTTCCAATTAAGAAAACCCCTAGTTTCACTAGATATTGTAGGTATCCAGTTTTATCAACCCATTTTTAATACCTCGTTTATATCATATTATCAATTTGTAACAAACAGGAGCCCTAACGCATCTTAGTATAAGCAAAGATGATGCTAAATAAAATAATAGTATAATGCTAATAATGATCCCACCGCGATTGCAGTGGAGACTGAGTCAATTTTTAGCATTGGATAGTGGAAGACCCAACGAAATATTAATGGGGAAGGCAAAATGCTTAAAAGGCAACTCAGTCAAGAGATCAATGTAACAAAGAATGTTAAATACTAATAGTACAATAGTTATGCAATTCTTAGAAAATATGAGGATTGAAGATGTTTCACACCATAACCTGCCAATCTACGAATTTTATATCATGTAAATACAAGTATAGCCATAGAGCTCATGTTTTCTATAAGCTTAATAAATTAAACTCCATAAAAATGCAAAATTGAAACCATTTTGTGGATGGACTTCCCTACCTTCCTATCAAAAGGGTTTCCCATTTAAAAGGACATATCACATTTATGGATGGAGGCGCAGTTGACTAGGAATTTAAGAGCACATATCATCAAGGGGAAGATCACATTCTTGAATTTTATTATTTTCTTCTGATTTTTTTATTACCCATTTTCATGGCCCTAGGGCCAATGAAAGCTTAGATAAATCACATTCATGAAGAAAATTATTCTAAAAAAAATAAGACTTCATGAGTTCAATGATTTGGAGGTATATATCCAACCCACGATTTGGAGGTTATTCCTTAGCAGTAGTTAGGACTAATATGAATCCATCCCATTATTTGGAGGTATGAATCTAGCCTTTGATTTGGAGGTTATTCCTTAGCAAAAAATAGGATTGGTATGAATCCAACCTGCAATTTGGAGGTATGAATCCATCCCACGATTTGGAGGTTATTCCTCAACTCAACCAAATAAAATAACCCCCAATATTTATATCTATATGTCAAATTAAAACTCCCCCTTGACCCCTTAATACGAGGCAATATATTTTAGAGGTTTATAGGAGTATTCAAACCCCCAATATGAATGGACATGATATGATATTGCCTTGCTAGTGAACCCCCCGTGGGGCAGAGCCTGTTAATTGTAACTTGAAAGATATAATGTTTAGGTTTTGTTTTTAATAATCAAGCCGCAATGGTTGGGTTGTAAACCCTACTGCGAGGAACCTTACTGTAATCAAGTTTTAGTTAAGGGTTTTTGAACCCTAGTCGTGTTCACTCCTTTGTTTTAGTGTATGAATAAAAAAAAATACTTGAAAAGCTTAAGAGAAGCTTACGCTTAGGGTTTTGCACCCTGGGCAATCCCCATAGATTTTAATAGATACTATTATCCTGTATATATATTTAAATTTGTATTCTAAAATATAGTGGTAACGTGTGATAATATTGGTAAAGTGTACTACCTTTGCAGAAACAGAATACTATTTCTCTCTTGCAAAATAATACTTATATTTGTTATAAAGGATTTAAATGATGTGTTTCGATATTTAAAGCATTGTAATATCCTTGTTTAGTTTAGACATGTTTTCTGAAATACATAACTCAATGTATGAATTATTTATTGTTTTAATAAGTTTAGATAATTCTCTGTATAAGTGATTTGATTCGAAATAAATATATTTATTGTAATATAATATTGATATGGGAAATGCTTAGAATAATATACTATTATAAATGAAAACAAGGGTTTTGTTGTCAAGTGTATACAAATGAAAAATACTTATGTTCCTAGCTAGATTCTAAAATATCTACTGAAAGGGAGACAGTATTATAGTACTGAAATAATATAGCTCTGTTTATAAAAGAAATCATTTAAATTTATTCATTGCATAATATCTTTCTAATCTTTTCTAAATATTCTTCCTTGTACTAGAGTATGGCACTGTACCCAGTGTGTGGAAAAATACAGGAAAGCATTATTATTCAATCATTCTATCATTAACTACATCATGCAAAATGTATTTTATCCTAACAGTTATAAATTATAGAAGTAAAAATATTCATTAACAGTACAAAATATCTAGATTTAATTGGAGAACTGATAACATAAAACATTCAAATTTATTTTACTAACTTGACAGAAGTAAATAAGATAACACAATCTGAACTTGGAAATCTGTAGAAGAAGAAACAAACAGCCAAAGGAGCCCATTCCACCCAACCTACTCCTGAAGACATCCAAGTTACTTGCCTTAAGACCCCCTAGCATGTTCACCGAACCACTAGGACGAAGATGTTGTGTGGAGCAATGGAATAAATTCCCTTGCAACTCAACAGTAGTACTTCCCACTTTTAGCAATATTGAACTCAGCAATGTGGGTGCACTAGTTCAGAATGCAGTCTTAGTTCACTCATTCACTTCTAACTTTCCCCTCATCGAATCTCTTGTGCTCAGAAAATTATCACAAGGTACGAATGAACAGACCCCTACTGAATTCGATGGGTAGATAAGTAGCATGCCTAGGTATTTGGTCAATTTATTTCAGTAAATGAGCCACCTGCTCAGTTCCACTTTCTTGGGGAACATGACCATAAAAGTAGGGAAGTTGCCCCTACAATAGTTAGAAGTGAGTTGAGGATGCTGCCAAGTGTCGGTTTGCTCTCCACCCTAGTCCATTCCTCCTAGTGGGTCAGTGAACACTCATTCAACAGTCTCCTTTGGATGTTTGTCTCCACTTTTATTTATTAATAATAAAATATTCAAAGTAAATAATTATAGTCATCCTTGACCCCACTTGGTCAATAGTCATATAACTTTAAAATAAAAATAAAATATAATGTTTTCATCATAACATAAAATTTCTAGAGTTTCAGTATGTGATAAGAGCCCTAACTCGATGAAGTTATAACACTTTGAAAAACTCATTTTAAATCCTTCAGAAGGATTTTATTTCATTAACACCTTGGAATAATCTACTTTGAAATCCAATGCAAATGAGTGCAAGAAATTCATTAAAGAGTACCCCTCATATTTTGTAGTTATACAAAATATAAATGTTCCTTAGATTTTTTTTATGTAAACTAGTATGATATATACCATATAGACCATGCCCCTTTAGTGAATGCACATCGAGATACCATATAGACCATGCCCCTTTAGTGGATGCATATCGTTTTTTAATGTAAACTATGGTAAGTTTTCAATGTCTTCCATAAAAGAGAAGGTTTGCTTCCTTCATGCATGACGGGTAAGAATTAGATGGAATCCTCCCATCACTCCTTGAATATTTGTATAGTTTAAGAAACGGAGAGCAATAAATTAAGGCCTTTAAGCCAACACACCAAAATTTCACATGTTGTGTCCATGTAAATCAAATCAAGAGAGCACTACCCATTTACATATATTAAATAAATTGACTAATACTCCTTCAAGGTTATCACTCGAAATTCAAAGTGCACTCGCTTGGAATGATCTTGGTAACATAAGTAAGTCTTAATTGCTTTCATCCTTATAAAAAAATAAAAGATCTCTCTTTCTTCCCGTTGTACATTTATGAAAATGAGTTCTTTTCTAGTCAATTTATAAAAACCATAAGCAGCCATGGATGGTTGCTTTCCTACTATGTTTGGATTTTGGCATAGTTTAGCATAAATCAACCTTTAAATTTTACAAGGTTGTTATATCTCCAACAATCACACATTGTTTTAGCTGCACTTTAGTTAGAATCTACTATGTACTTTTTTGTTTATAATATATGTAACTATAATAAATGTAAATTGTTTCCATTCCACAAGATAAGATGTTTATGATGTTTACTTCATATGTGAGATATAATTTCAAACCAGACTTATTTTTCTAATTTTCCTAATCTTTGTTCAAATCTACCATTTAGATTTCTAAGTTTTACTTATTTGTTGGTGAATGGAGTTTATAGTTTCACCATAAACTAACAAAAACAATACATGGTGCACTGGTTTCTCTTGGCCCAATTTTAGAACCAAGCTTTGATACCAAATGTAAGGCCCCTAAAACCTATATCTTTAAAATATACCATACAATTTGCATGAACATAGGCACGATATTTAAATCAATTACTCAATGACAACAACTACAACAAATGTTGAAACATGCTTATAACTAAAATATCCAAAGTCTAACATCCATTAAGAAATAACTCACTTAAAATATTGTTTAAATGTCATATTTGTCCAAGAACTAAGAAATAGTTCAATAGTAGCAAGTGTGTATCTTCCCTTCATTTAATTTCTCATGGTGGAATTAACCTCCCTATCAACTACGAGCCTAGTCAATTGCCTAGCTCTAAGAAACCTTCTAGTTTCCTAGCCTTCAGTGCCAAAGAATCCCATAATAGTAATGCACAATATGTATGTAATAATGTTGTCACAATATAATATTCCTCCCAATAATTCTCAAGTCTCTCAACAAGCTCCAACCTCTCCCCCCTCTTCAGTGCAACTTCATCCTCTATATTTATCAAATTTCAATACACATTTCCCAAGTCTACTCAATCACCCTCATTAATAGGCCATCAACCTCCCCTTCTAGGTTTTAGGGAAGATAATAATTAAAATATAAAAAAATGAATAAAATAAAATAATAAAAAGATAAAATGCAAAATCTTTCTTCTCATGCTAGCTTATAAATAACATATAACTCCTCCCCCACCAACATTTATGGCATCCCACCATACCCATTTAATTCATCATACCAACCAATCATCAAAGTCAATGGAGGCTTTTAGTGCTAACTAGATATTTATATGTATGAAATATACTCTCCATAATTATTAAACCATTCATTAATTAATTAAAAACCTAGTTTAGTAATTAATTCATCAACTAATTGTACTAGTGTACATGCACAATGTATGTATATGTAGCTAGCATACAAATATCTTATACATGTATGATCACAATCAAGCATGCATGATGGTAAATCAAGTAAGTGAATCATTAAATGATCTTCTCTAAACAAATCACAATAATTTATCAATCATTGATTACCACACTTAAATTATTGGAAGGGAGTCAAAATAAGTGTTCTAAATATTGGAACCAAAGGCTTTGTAGGTTCAACACACCTCTGGATCTTTTGGAGACAGTAAGTCAAAAGACAACAACCAACTAACAAAGTAGTTGACTGGAAGCTCGACTGAGTGGTCAATTGATCGTTCAATTGAATGGTTGATGAGGTAGTGGTCGACTCAACTAAAGCATCCGACCAATCTACAGGACATTATGGATTCTTGAAAATTGTTAGAACCAATGACCTTTATTTGTGGACCAAATCATCCTCACTTCAAGGGAGTTTGTTAGATATGGATACTATGAACAGGGACCTATAGGTTGTACTGATATTGACTTATGTTGCAATTGATGTTGAAGAATGAATTGTGATGTTCTAATCATAATGCGTTGTGCTTAAGTGCTATAAATGGTGTCATTAGACACCACCCCTCTTATTGGAATACTTATCCCTTCTACTATTTTATTTTTTGTCCTATTGTTCAAAGGGGTTTCCGAACATGGTATCAGAGCTATTGGTTTTGACCTAGACTTATGTATGTGAATTTTGTTGAGTCAAATCTAGGGTTGATCGACTATGGGATGAATATTTGTCGATGCATACCTTTTCTAATTTGAACTTGGATCGAATTTGTTTGATATCAGAAGGATGGCTTCCAAGATAGAACCTATTATTATAAGTTATCATAACTATGCAATATGGGCGCCATATATGGAAACATTATTGAAAAACAAGGGACTATCATGGAAATATACTAAGGTTGCTATCCCAAATCCGACTGTTGACCATGATAAATTTGTCATCGACAAAAAGAAGGATGAGGTTGTTGGGGTCATTACAACCTTCATTTCAAGGGATATTTACTTTCATACAAGCGGGATCAACTTCCCTCATGTCATTTGGAGTAAGATGAGGTCGTTATTCGACAAATTTAATGAAAGTCAAGTGATGCAGATAGAGAAAGAGTTGGTCTATCTAGAATCCAATTCCTTTGAAAGAATTGACGACTATTTAGCTCGTGTCAAAGAGATATAGCTGAAATTGGGTGAATGTGGAAATATTTTTATGAAGAAGGATGGATAGTTCATTGAGCTCATATTGATGAATATGAGGACACCTTATGATGTATTCTTCTCTTCATTTCGCGCCAAGTGGATGTCACACAAAGAAGATGGTAAGGATTTAACCTTTGATACATTCTGTGATTTATTGATCAAGGATTAACAAAATTTTCTTGATGAAGGGAATCTTGGTAGCAGAAACCAAGCTCACTTGCTCAAAGGAAAGATCAAGAAAAATTATAAAGAATTTCTTCGACCGGATAAACGACCGGAGTGTATTGACCAACCTACTAAAGGAAAAATTGATGAGTCAACATCGACCAAGAAGAATCATAGGAAGAAAGCTTGTCACTGCTATGGAACATTGGGACATGTGGAGAAACTTGTTAGAAGAAGAAAAAGGAATTGGAATAAAAGGTCGAGCATCTTGAAGAAGGCACACCAACTGGTCCCTCGATGAACCGACCTATAGAAAACTTCACCTTTTCTATTATCACTTCCCATGCATTACATGCCCACGCCACTCAGACTCAATGGGAAGTCAATTCTGGTTGCACTTATCATATGGCTAAAGATGCTTCTCTATTCTCTTCCTTAAGTGGATCTCTAGAAGAAAAGATTTATGTAGTTGATGATTATGCTCTTATGGTCATTAGAAGTGGATATGTTGAATGTTGACATGGTCAAATATTCAATGTTTATCATGTGCCTAGCTTGAGCACAAACTTACTGTCGGTTGCTCAACTTACACATATTAGAAATACTATTGATTTTTTTTCAGATAAGTTTATTATAAAGGATTTGAGTTTTGGGGGGCGGCTATTGCTTCAGGATACTTAGATCCAAAATACAGACTATACAAGTTCAGTGACTCTCCTAGAAATGATTTTCAACTAACAAGACTGACTACACTTATTGCTCAAACTAACAAATGAATTCGAATTTAGCATGAACGAATTGGACATCTAAACTTTCGAAATTTGAAGATGATGGTAACAAAGGATATGGTTATTGGTATCCCAAATATTGTTCCACTTGATGGAGTTTGTAGAGGATGCATGCTTGGAAAGAATCATCTTGTACCCCCTGATTTTGGGAAAGCATGGCGAGCACATGATTAACTGGAACTTGTTCACAATGATCTTTGTTGTATGAACAAACCTTCATTAGAAGGTGAGAAGTATATTTTAACCTTCATTAGAAGGTGAGAAGTATATTTTAACCTTCATTGATGATTTCTCCATATTTACATGGGTATATTTCTTGAAAAATAAAAGTCATGTCTTTGAAAGATTCAATAAATTTAGGGCACTGAAAAGTAATGTGACAGACCTACCAAGTGTTTGAGATCAGAGAATGATGGAGAATATGTGAGTCAACAGTTTGAAGAATATCTCTTGCAACATAGTATTTTTTGGTAGAGATCTGTCCCATACACCCCTCAGCAAAATGGAGTAGTAGAGAAATGGTTCGTCACCTACTGTGGACCAAATACCTTCCAACTAAATTTTGTGTAGAAGTTGTTTTTTGTTCAAACTATCTCTTGAACCTTGTTCCGACTAGAGCTATCAGTGACATGACTCCAATTGAGAAGTGGAAATGAAGAAAACCCTCTATCAAACACCTTAGAACCTTTGGTTGTGTTTCTTGGGTGCATATCACTGATAACTGCAGTAAGAAATTAGATGAAAAGACCCATGTTTACATCATGCTGGTATATTCTGATGAATCCAAATCTTATTGATTGTTTGACCCAATCAAACAATAGATCATTTTGAGCAGAAATGTGATCTTTGATGAGAATATTTCAGGTACTAAGTTGTTGAACTCCTCCTTTGGTCTGTTTCATAGTGATCCTTTTGATATTTCTGAAGAATCTAGATCGATTGACAGTCGATTTTTTCTCCTAAGTCGAATAGAATTCGGTCTACATCAATTGCGAACATCGACACACATGCTTATCTGACTGACCATAACCAACCTAAATCACCACCAACTTATCTACCTTTGTGGGTGCTAAAACAATTGAAGTTGTGTTGGGCCTCCAATAACTCCCCCTAATTTTTGCAAAACTATTAAGGGGCCATCAAATTTTGTAAATACTTAGCTTTTAAATTGATTTCGGTTTGTCTTTCTAGATTTTAGTTGATGGTTTGATTATTTCATTTCCTAGATCCTTGATTTTCTACACTTTCATTTTCTTTCTCTTAAGGATTTGGTGATATCATTCATCTATGTCGATTTGGTTTATTGGTCCTTCCTGGTTGCTAAACAATGATTGCATGCTCTTATTTGAGGTTATGTAAGTTGATTGTGTGCCTTTGTTTGAAAAGATTGAGTTATTTTTATCTTTCGACAGTCTCACGAAGATTTGGTTTTAGATGCATGAATGAATAAACAAGCACTTTGGCGAATTAAAATTTATTGATTAATTGGTTGTTGTTAACGATTTTGATCCATGTCCTGGAAGAAATTATATTAATGAATGGAAGAAACTCCTCTGTTCTGAAATTTTTTAGGCCTTAAATTTTTAATAAAATTCTTCCTTTTTCGTATTTTTATAATTTCGGGCAAAATTTAAATAAATCTTTTCAAGCTTATTTTTTGTTGAGTTCCATTACATCTTAAAAGAACCTATTTAAAACTATGAAAATGAATCAATTATCTTCATTTTAAATAAGGCGTTAAATTTCGCAAACTTCTTAGTCTTTATTTAAAATTTATTTCCCTTTCGTAATTGTTATTCTTTTGACGAACTAAATTGAAGCTTGTTCCTATGTGATTCAGTCCATGTTTTGAAAGAATGTTTTAGTGGGAAGATGATTGTTCAAATGAGAAAATATAATGTTTTATTCTTAGCCTTTACTTTCATTTGAGTTTGTCATTGTTATTTTAATCTAGGATTCCCTGATACTTTTCATCATAAAAAATTAATTTATTTCATTAAACATTAATTACATAAACATTGTTTCTAAATAATTAATAAACCATCATATATTAAAATATTTTTATCATTTTTAAAATCTTCACGATTCAGCTCAAATTGTAATAAGAAATTCTAGCATACCTTCACATTTCTTTTGTTTTAAACACTTTGTATTAATATAAACAAATATGAGAAACAAACAAATTACTTTAATTTTCAACTAAGCCATATATTTTCATTCTTTAAAATTATATATTTAAAACTTTTGGCAAAGTTAAAATATCTTAAATTAAAATTTAATTATATATGTTTCTTAAACGTGTGTAAAGGAACCTGAATCAATTGAAACATTATAAGTTGGACAAAATCATTTAAAGTTTTCAATACATCCAAATATTATATTTAATTGCTCTAAGAAAACTTTTTGAACATTCAAATATATATTAAGAAAACATTTTGACCATTCAAACATCCAAATATTATATTAAGAAAACATTTCACCATTCAAACATCCAAAAACATTTTGACCATTCAAACATCCAAATATTATATTAAGAAAACATTTGACCATTCAAACATCCAAAAACATTTTTAACATTCAAACATCCAAATATTATATTAAGAAAACATTTTGACCATTCAAACATTTTTCCAGGTGACCGTATTATTCTCATAAAAGTTGAAAAGTTTTATTAATCACATTTTTAACATTCAAACATCCAAATATTATGTTAAGAAAACATTTTGACCATTCAAACATTTTTCCAGGTGAGCGTATTCTTCTCGTAAAAGTTGAAAAGTTTTATTAATCTTATGGATCAAAAAATAAAAGGCATAGTTTCACGTGGGTAACTTTTCAATATATCATGGTATAATTATTTTAATGTTTTGCTTTTTCTTTTGTAGAAAATTTGACACATTGGCAAGGTAAACAATGGCGTATCAAAATTAGAGGAACCTTATCCTTGGAAGAATTAGACCTATGGAGGTCGGTTGAAGGTCGTTGTTCCAATCATGATACCGTTGGGAAAAAGCATCTCCAGTTTTGTAGAATGGCCAAGTCATGTGGATATGCTATGACTTTGGGCTTCTATGTAGTTGCAATTAAAAACACTCTTATTATATTCATGTTTAATTTTTTTATATTAGTTTTTTTCATTAATTTTTTATTATTTTTTGGGTGTGTAGATTTAAGCCGGAGATGGAACTTAAATGAATGGATGTGTTTGATAAGGAAGAACACCCTAATTCTTAGGGAAAGATGAGCTATCTGTGGATCTAATCAGTTACTTGAAGAGGATGTATCGCCTATATAAAGAAGGGGCAATTCAACTTTTAAGAGGGGGAGGAGATGCTCCAAAGGACTAAGCAAAGAAGAGGAAGCTCACGCTCTAGTGATAGGTTCTTTTTGTAACTAAAGTCATGAAGGGGAATGCTTAAGATTGTAAATTTGTCTTCTTTCAATCTAGATCAGTTGATGGATAACACAAAATAGGATAGGAGGAGTGATAGATAGTTGGTGCACATTTGTGATTCTATTTGAACTTGTTTAAGGAGAAATTAAATTTGTTGAACATTTGTTTACTCTCATCTGAACTTTTAATTTCAAATCATGCTCCCGCCCAGGATAGGATAGGATATGATTTAGTTTTGATAATTTTAATCAGTGATTTCTGTAGCTACTAAACTGCTTTCTATAGCAATCGAACTTCACTTGGATTAGATTACATCTTGTTTTTAGTTTAGCTTGCATTTCTTTCAAAGTTGATTTTTCATTTATAAATTAGGATCACCTTAACGAGAAAGTATCCTTTATAAGGAGCAACATTCAATTAGCAACAATGGGGCCCTTATTCCCGCCAAAAGTAGCTACCTCCAAACGAATTGAGAACTGTTTTAAGGACATTTTTCGGGTTGTTTCTTCCACGTTGATGAGTGGTCAGTTCTTCCCGTCAACAAGTTGTTGGACCTGAAGTAGCTACCTCCAAACGAATCTGGAACTGTTTTAAGGACATTTTTCGAGTTGTTTCTTCCACTTTGATGAGTGGTCAATTCTTCCCATCAACAAGTTGTTGGACCTGATGCTGGAGATGCTAGTATTGGTTGGTAGACCCGTAGACAGAAACAACATGGCAGTGTTGCATTTATGTCACATGTTCTTCAAACCTATGATCTTGATACTTATGTTGATGCTCAGGGAGTGCTTAAATGGGAAAATGCTATATCTGGTGAAATTGATTTTTTGGAGAAGAATCACACTTGGGAACCGATTCCCCGACTTCAAGGAAATAATGTTGTGAAGTTTAGATGGATCTACAAGATCAAGTTTACCTCTTATGGTGTTGTTGAATGTCACAAGGCTCAACTAGTAGCCAAGGGATTCTCTCAACAAGAAGGCATTGACTACATCAAAACATTTGCCCCTATTGCAAAGATCATGAACTCGATTAGACTGATTCTTTCACTTGTTGCTCGTTTTGGATGGGAACATCATCAAATGTATGTAAAAAGTGCATTTCTTCATGGATACTTGCACAGATAATTTTAAGGACCCATACTTATTTAAAAGTGTATAAACCTTGGCGAATCTTACCAATTCTTAAAATGTCAACTATAAAATATTTGGCGATATTTTTCTAAAATTATTTCAATTTCTAAGGATTTTATATGGTTTATATAATAATTTGGCAATTTTTAGAGTGAAAATTTTTTACCCCATCAAATTGGACGAAATGGGAATTCAAAAAGTGCAAATTGGCAAATCTTTTTTTGAAAAAAAAAATGGGAAAATAGCCCATGGGCTAAATTTTGCCCCTAAAATTATCCTTGGATACTTGTCTTAATAAATATACGTGGAGAAACCTCCTCATTTTGTGATTGATTCTAGTCTTGTTTGTTAACTGAAAAAAGTCGTTGTATGATTTTGAAACAAGCACCCTATGCTTGGTATGATAAGATTGATCATTTATTTATCAATTTCGGCTTCAAAATTTCTGAATTTGATCACAATATTTATGTATTGCATGTTCATGGTGATATTTTGATTGTGGCATAATTTGTATGTTGATGATGCACTGTCATAATCGAAACCAATGCCGAATTGATTTTGATCTTGAATAAACAACTTGTGGATATATTTGAAATGACTGATCTTGGTCTCTTACATTTCTTTCCGGGCATTCAAATTTTGCAAATGAAAGATGGTATCTTTCTCCCTCAACCAAAATATGCTTTGGACATATTGAAACAATTCAAAATTGATGATTGTAACTCTTTTTCTACACCTTATTAGTCGAGCATTAAATTGTCTAAGGACTGTGACTCTTCTGGAGTCGATGCCACTGTTTATCAACAATTGGTTGGTAGCTTGATTTATTAACTCATAGTCAACCTAATATCTCCTTTGTTGTTACTGTGGTTTCTTGATTCATTCAGGATCCTCGAGAAAGCCACTAGAAAGTTGAAAAGAGAAGTGTTCAATATATTAAAGGAACTTATCAGTATGGTATAAAATATTGTCATAGTTCAGAACCACTAGTCGAGTTTATTAATTTTGACTAGAGAGGTGACATTGACGACTGAAAGTCTAATTCTGGCTATGTGTTTCAACTTAGTTCTAGACTGTTGGTATGGTCGTGTAAGAAACATAAGGTAGTCTTCCTTTTGACTATAGAAGTATAATATTGTGGAGCTATAAATGCAAGTACAGAGGAAGTTTGGATCCATTTGATTTTAGATGATCTTGGTTTTCCTGTTCAGGCCTCGATTGTTATCCACTGTGACAGTTAGAGGGTGTAAAAGCACGGTAATGTGTCTCACTATGCGACAAGATAATTCATGTTGTTATTATAAATTTATTCAAAATATCTATTATAACAAAAAAAATGTATTTAAAAAAAAAAAAAATTTAACAATCACTTGTATATTATTTCCATGTTCAAATAAAAAAATATTGATTTTGAAGTCTTAAAATATTTTTAGTTCATTAGCTCATCGCCGCAAAAGGGAAAAAAGTGAGACACATTACCATGCTTTTACCCGTTGCAGCTGCAGTTCTAGTACAATACATGATGCCGATAATTATGTTGCACACAACAAAATGAAGCATGTTGAACTTCATGTCCACTACTTGAGACAATTGGTAGAGGACAATGTTGTCACACTTGTTTATTACAAGGTAGATAATCATATTGATGATATCTTTACGAAGCCTTTGCTAGAAGCTAAATTTGTGAAACCTTGGGCTATGCTTGGGCTTCAGGCATCTACAATTATGGGAGGGGTGTTCAGATAACATAATTCCACATCATGAATCCCCATAGCATTGTGTTGATGGGGGGTTGTTGGAACCAAAGGTTATGTAGGTTCATCACACCTGTAGATCTTCTAGAGACGGTTAGTCAAAAGACAATAGTCGACTAAAAGAGCAGTTGATTGGAGGCTCAACTAAGTGGTCTATTGATTGGTTAACTAAATGGTTGACGATGTAATGGTTGGATTAACTAAAATAACACACTAATATACTAGACGTTGTGTATTTCCTAGAAAAGGTTAGAATCAACGACCCTTATTTGTGGACCAGATCATCCTCACTTCAAGGGAGTTTGCTAGATCCAAAGACTATAAAAGAAGGGCCCTACGGGTTGTATTGATATTGAATTATGTTGGAATTGATGTTGAAGAATGCATTGTGATGTTTTGATGATAATCATCATTGTGCTTAAATGTTGTAAATGGTGTCTTTAGACACCACCCTTCTTCTTGGAATACATATCCTTTCTTCTAATTTCCTTTTTGTACTATTGTCCAAAGGGGTTTCCCAACAATAAATATGGTAGTAACCGAGTAAGAAAATAAGGGTGGCATGTCTAAACCCAAGTAGAATTCTCAACTAACTTTGATTCATCCTTCCTCCCTAACCTACTCCCATCTTCCTCATCCTAACATTTCCTTAATATGTTGAAGTGTCGAGGCTATCAACCTAACACCAGATATAACCAATAAGTGGAAGTTTCAACTATATCAAACTATCTTCCCAAACATGAAATCAGTAATATCCCTCACACATATAGGGGAGTGTGCCTTAACACTACCCTGCCACAACTCTGGGTTTTAGAGAATACATAGTGGGTAATACATCCAACCCTCCTGATAAAACTAGGGTCAACACCCTACATAAGCCATATTATGCATCTATTTTTCTTAGAGTCATGTCATCGAATAACTACTCTGGGAAAGATGTGTCCTATCAAAACCACACTTACCCGCATATCATAGCAATGTTTGAAACCATAAATTAAATCATAAGTAAAACTTATCGTATACATTATCTTCATGATTCCTACAACAACCAACTTACCTTAGCACTACAATATTTGGGATATTATATAGCTTGTCAGCCCATAGGTTAGCTTACCAATAGCTCATATCCATGCATATGTATAACAAATTCATGTGATAATCCATGTTATAGATTGATGTTCATGTTAGCAACATATCTGCATTTACTCTGTACAACACATATGTACATATACACAACATAAATGTTGAATTGATATCCATGTGCCAAAATATCACATTTTAATTTACATGTTTCAAAGGAATCATGTAACTTTCATTGTCATTAACATAAGATGATAAAAGTAATTTACAATCATCACATAAATAAGTCCAAATGTCCACACATTAAGTGTGTTTATTTATCTAACTGAGAGTAAACAAATACTAAGAAAATAAAATTCTAGGATAAGCCATAATATAGTTTTGGTTTCGTAATGTCGAATGTGGTGTATTATAATGAGCCACATGCGATGAGCCCCTCATATCATGGATCCTTTTGAATATTTGGTCCCTTTAGTACTCAGTGGGGCTTCAATTGTTTTGATTTGACATCTCATTGAATATTATTGTTCCTTTTTTTGTATTCAATTCAGATATGATCTGAACCACATTATGTATGGATTGGGTCCCTCTTAGAGCAAGCTAATGTATCTTGATTTTCCCTCATGATTCCATGACCCCATATTGGATTGATAGACTTATACTGAAATGGGATGCTTACCTCATTATTTGAGATTTTATATACACTTTATCCCTTTGGTTGGTTGTTTGCAGGTGGGTCTCTATAGCACCTTTTTTGGGGGATAACTCTCTATATTCACGTGTTCCTCCATGATGGTGCCTTTTTCCTATATATTCAAGAGATAAAAACTTGTGTTGTATTTTTTCCATAAGATGTGTTCTTGACCTCATGCATTGCGAGGCAACTATTAACATCCTTATTTTTCTCTTTCATTTTGTTATGAGCATTATCACCTATACACATCACTTTGGATAGCCTTAGGCTCATTTTTATTTTCATATGACTCCATCATTGTCAATAAAACCAAACCACTTCTCAAAGTTTGACCATGAAAGTCAACACATAGTATTTACTCAATAATTTGCATGCACTGCACACTAAAATCCTTGAAAACTGTGTTGTGGCCCCAAAAATAGAAAATTGTTATCTTAGTTGGCCCATTGATGTTGTACACCTCCCAAAGTGAACATCACCAATTTGTTATTTCTAAAAATAGTCGTTGATATAGTGTTCAGTGCCTATCCTTATCCCACTACTTCATCAATGCAAGGGGAGTATTCACAATGGATCTAGTTCTATAGCATGTCAACATATTCACCTATAAATAAAAACCTCAAGGTCATCCATTACACCATTCATGAAAATCAAGCTTATGCTATGCAATTCCTTCCAAAGATAAAACCATCATTTATGTCCCTTCTTTCTACCACATAGCAAGTTACCTTACACTATATAGAGCTTGGAGTGAAGGAGGACATGAGAAAAACAACCCTCCCTTGGGATACTTGTGGAGACCACTCTCTTCAATCAACTATCACCAAGGTGCATGTAACTTGTTTTCCCCTTTTTATTAATAAAAATATTTATATTCTTTGCTACATATTGTGCATGTGATTGTTTGGTTTAAATTTCTCTGTTTTTCCTATTATCACTTACATCTTTTCATCTTGTATTTATACAACAAAAACTTTAAGCAAGTCCCTTTTGTTACATGTTAGTGATCAAGCACCAACACCACAAGTACTTTTCCACATAGCAGGGTGAGTCTACTCTCACTTTTCCCTTTTTTATTAAATATGCATAGGCCTACATGAACAATCAAGGCATAGATGCATTTTTTCATTTCACTATGCTAGACAAATTTTGAAAGTCTTAGGATAATTTTCTCTCAAAATATACATATAGAAATTGTAACATCCTAAACTCAAAAATATCAATACAAAAAAATTGTACTATGAAATTAGAAGAATTATCTCATTTTATATGTAATCTCAATACATCTGGGATACTATTACCTAATATTTACATTATATTCATTTATGTATTTATCAAAAATTCTTTATTATAAAACCATTCATAATGAATGGTGAAAATATGATATCTTTGATATCCTTTTCTATTAATTGACAGAAGGTCATTTTATATAAGCACATTTGTTATTAGGCTTATTAATAAGCTGAAACCTTTCTATATGTAATCAATAATATATTTCAATGCAATTTAAATCAGTTATAATTATGTTCTGTACAATTCGAACTTTATACATCTTACCAAGAATAAGATCAGGTTTATATTAGTTGATCATTGAATAACTATGATAACATGCACATGTTTTTCCTTTCATTCTCTGTATACCTTGATGTATAAAATATAGTTTACAAGTGTTCTCGGTGAGAGTCGAACTATTTTTGTTCATAAAACAATCGCCCTCGGTTAGGGTTTGTATCAGTTGATAATATAATGAACAATACAGTCTTGTGTGTTCACCATAAGGTTCAAATGCTATCCTTAACTCAATTCTTTTTTTGTATATGTATTTTATGCACCCATCAACTAGGGTTTTGTCGAAGAATTATTTCTAAGGTAATTTCAATAGAATATTGAATGAATAAATGTTAAGGGTTTTGTCTTAAATGGTCATAACTATTCATATAGACCATAAATTGCTATTCTCACTGGTTTTGTATCTTATTTGTTTAATAAACAATACGTTAAAATATAAAAACCCAACAATTATCTATTGCTATTCATACAATATGGAAAGTTCCACGGGGGCTTCACTCAATAAAACACTATCATAGCATGTTCGTTCATGGCATGTGAAACAATACCCTTAATTTCACTAAATATTGGAAAATACCTTCCAAAATCGTTTTTTTAACCCCCTCCCAATATGCCTTCCCAATTTTAAAAAAGCCCTATTTTCACTAGATATTGTATGTATCAATTTTTTCATTAACATTTTTTATACCCCTTTATATTTCTACCTAGTATATTGATATGATACCCCTCTTATGACCCCACGTGCATTTTACAATGCATCTTGCTTCTTTCGATATATATTGTGGATGCACATTACTTCACCCACAATGAAATTACTCAACTACATATCATTATGATTTGCAACATCTAATGGTCTAATGAAGAGACCAAAGATCACTTCTTGTATGTTACTAGAGCCAATGCACATAGTACAACATTTAGATTGCATGTTGCATTTCCCCAATTGCTGACCAATCCTGTTGTGGGCTAGGTATCCATACCCCCAGGGCCTGTAACAAGCTCTAGGAGGCTGAATAAACCTCCCAAGTCCTATAATAGGCACGAGTGGTTGGGTATTCAAGCCCCCAAGGCCTATCGAGGGCCTATAACAGGCCCTGGAGGCTTAAAGCCTCCCAAGGCTATTGGTAACAACTAGCTGAGTGCTATTGGTAACAATTGGCTGTCAATGACCATTGTCTCTCAACTATGATCGACTGGAACCTCACTTCACAACGAAACCTCTGGCCTCAAGCATGCCTCAAGACGCGATTTCCCTGTGTACTGGTAAGCCTGAACCTTGCCTCAACCCAATTTCTCATCCGACTGTGATCCTGCCATCTCCATTTGGCGGATATTTGTCAGCCCGCCGATATAAAAAATATCCCAAAGTATTTTTGTATTGTTACATTAAATAAAAAAAACCCTTTGCCCCTTAATATATAAGCAATATAATTTTTAGGTTTTCATGAATATTTAATACCACAATATGAATGAACGTGATATTATATTGCCTTCTAGTGAATCCCCCATGGAAAGTTCAAGTCATTCATTCTTGAATATGTATATATAGATAAATTCATAACCTTTTTTTTTTTTTTTTTTGAAAATACATTTCTAAATGCCATACTCTTTATTATTATAGAATATGTAACTTCGAATCTCTACAAAAATTTGTTTACAATTTAAGTAGTTTTCTCAATAGAAATTGATGCAGTTTTATTGATACTTTTTGTACATTCAAAGAAAACAATAAATAATACATCATTGTATTTGCATCTTTGTTTCAATAATTATAAAATATGTTATGGACAATCCTAACTAAATTTATTTTTAAATATTCAAATGATAAAATACATATAAATATTTACAAAATACTTATCTAGCATGTGTAATATACAATTTCTCTGCAAATCATCCAGGAAACTTTTAGCCTTATACATACCTATTCCATCAATTATGATAGTTTCTATCTCCTTAAGCAACATTTTCATTATACCATATCTTTCATACATAATGGTTCTCAACTAAATTATGCGAATGAACTATTTAATAGCAGAAACAAATCACCATTTTTATTGAAATAAATGTATTCATATGTAACAAGAACAAAATAAACTTATATGAGTAACTCCAAGGTTCTTCTTATGCAAAACCATTTGGGAAAACCCTTAACCACCCAATCTTATCTAGTAAGGACACATCAACATTATGTCCTTCTTAGTTAACCCCAAACTAGGTCATGGTATCTCTAAAGGATAAGTCAATCCACCTATAGATTCCAGACTCAATTCTTTTAATACTTTCAGCCTACAAGTTTCAAAATACATGCTCATATTTTGTTCATAAAAATAATATCAACAACTCTCTTGCTTCACCACTTCCATTGCTCATACTCTATAACCATATAGATTTTTTATTGAACTAGACTAACCTTAAACTTGTATCATATACCTTGCACACATACGAAAAACTATCATAACTAATATGGTTGATGTTTTCTTGGATGCTTCTTTTTCCTCTTAGTGTTTCTACCCTCTTCTCTCAAATTTTCTTTCTTGAAAAAAGTGAAGCATATGATGGTAGTCGACCCTTCTCTTTGTTTTCTTTATTCTTTTATATTAAGGATATTTTATTATTAGAATATATTCTTTGATGCAATGGGATTGAGACACCTATCAGAGGTTAGTTAGGGTTATGAGAGTGTGTTTCCCTTTTCAATTTTTGTTATTATATCTTATGTGTAATATTTATGTTGTTCATTATTTTTTCGACTCACCTACCCTTATAGAGACTACGACCTCTCCTCTTTCATGTTTTGTCTACTCAGTTTAGTGGAAGAGTTATTAAAATAAATATGCATCATGATTACTAGCTTACCTTTAGACTTCAACATTTAGACATCAATTATGGTGTCTATCATGGACATATGAACAAATTAAATAACACCATAACCTTAAAATACTTAATTATTTGGGATCAAACATCGGGATTTTACATATCCTCCCCCTTAAAATAACATCACCCTCCTCGTTCTTTTAATTTATGATAATCATCTATATCAACTCTGCTGTTTTTTCCTTTATTCTATCTACTTTCTTGCTTTCAACATATTCCTATTTCACTTCATCATAAAACTAAATATGTTAAAAAAATCATCTTCATAATGACATATAGGGATTAGTTCACCACAGTTATCTTCCATCATTGTACTCTACCAATGATGGTTTATCATCAAAACTCTTTTAAAAGCTTCACACCCATACTTGCAATTTTATTAACTTAAAAACAAAAGAATTCACTTGTCATAATTCCCAATAACAGGTTATGAATGTAAAAATAAAAAAGACAAAATGATTTTGATCTTTTACTTATCCCCAATGACATTATCCTTATTCTCTAGAGAGTAATGTAGAAAATTGTTTTTCATAGGTTTCGTTGGATGATTACACTTCATCCTATTGTTTCTGCCACCTGGCAATAATTTCTTATAGCTTCTTTAACTTTCAATACTAGTTGGATATATTTGGTATTCTTCTCAACATGTTATACATATCATACATGTATATTTTTTGGCAAACATCCCTAAGCATTACAATCTACTACTGCAATTATGGGAAATTTTTTATGGTTCAATAATTTCTTAGGATTTAAGAGCATTAATAAATATGAGAGAGAATTAAAAAAAGATAATCCAAACAATCACATAAAAATAGACACACAATGTTTACGTGGAAAACCCAAACCGGGAAAAAACACCATAATAGATCTATTATCTCTCTTGACCTAAACCATCAAGTTGGTCCAAGTGAGATAGCCACAGCTCACCTCGATGCCACATTACAATGAGTATGCCAAGCCCTTTTTAGGCTTCACTACAAGCAATACCATAGGACAATACTATGGGCCACCAAATACCATGGAACACCAAATACCATGTGCCCAAAAACACGTGCTATGACCTAAACCATTTGAATCATTCCAGAGTCAAGGTTAACCCTAACAATCCCCCTTTAATCTTGACTTGGGGATCTCATATACACCCCCCTATCACCTAATTCTATCTCTCGACTTTACCGATGAGTTACCAAGGGTATGCATGCCTTACAAGGTCTTACAGTCATATGCACTTTTACATGCAATTTGATCCTTTTTTTTTCATGTGTCTCACGGTGACTGCACCATCACCATTGATTGCTACATCCTCTCATTTTTCCATGCTCGTCATATGTCATGCCTCCTTGTCATTGACGTCCATATAAAAACAATCCATCTACTGTATTACATGGGTCCTCGGATGATGTAACTGCCAGTTCTATAGGAATTCTCTTGACATACATGGTTCATTAGTCTTGGTCCCAAAACCAAGATTAAACCATCTCATATTCCTCCTGCAATCGAAGACTCAACCTCTATGATTCCACATCAAGTTAGGCTACGAGTACACCTTCCACCCCTGTACCTACCTAGTGGTTCATTCCACACTTGATGCAACATCCCTTCTTTATCCATAAGAGGGATACAATTATTTTTTCGTGCTTCTAAGCACCCAGAGAAATCACATTATAACAGGAACCAAAAGCTGCACGGGACTGAACATGCACCCCATACAATTTTAATTTAGATACAAGGATATGGCCTTAAGGATCTCCAACCTTATGCTCTGATACCAGTTCTGAGGATTTAAGAGCATTAATAAATATGAGAGAGAAATAAAACAAGATAAACCAAATAACAATAGACACACAATGTTTACCTGGAAAACCCAAACCAGGAAAAACTACCATAATAGGTCTATTATCTCCCTTGACCTAAATTGGTGAAGTCAAACCAAGTGAGCTAGACACCGCTCACCTCAAGGGCACATTACAATGGAGTATGTCAAGCCCTTTATAGGCTTCAAGTATAGGATTCATTACATGCAATACCATAGGACAATACCATGGGCCACCAAATACCATATGCCCAAAAACACGTGTTAAGACCTAAACCATTTGACTAATTCTTGAGTCAAGATTAAACCTAACACAATTTGTTTATAAAACAAAATCTTAATTTTTAATTTAATGCATTACTAGCATCATGAATTTTGCATATTTTATGCAAGGTATAATCAATACCAAAATAAACAAAAAACCAAGTTACCACACATTGGTTCCTTTATTTCACCATGCCCTTCCATAACATCCTATTGGATGATGGTTTGATCTCATAGTACAATCTTATGAGATTTTAATTGAATTATTTTCTTTGAGCACTTTAATTAATCCTTTCATCATTTGGGAAATATGTCTAATTCATAATTTTAATAACATATATAAGGTTATTTAATCAAAACGAACATATTTCAAAACCAAATACATACATGTTGTATGGTTATTTTTTGCTCCTCGACATACAACCCAGGGTTACTTCTTTCATAGATTTTACTCTTAGACGTACTTAGTAAGTGCATGTGTAGAAAGTATTCAACTTCTCTTGGAAGTTCTACCACTTCTAACACATATAGAGTTCATAATGGTGTGCATGCCTCACCCAACACAAGGATGGTACCCTTCTTTGTTATACAGTCCCATGAGCGTACCTCCTTCTAGTGTTATTCAAGGTGTGCATCAAGCTAATGCATTTCTCATTCTAGCGCTCACATAACACTTAGTATATTTTAAGGAACCCCCAATTCCTTACAAGTCCTATTGAAGGTGTCTATGTGTGTATAGAGAAATCAATCCTAAAGGAATTACAACCCAGGCGTCCCTAAGGTTTGCTGAGTGGAACTTAGCTTATTGGGGTCTCAATTCCAAGCCAATACATCGATTGGGTTTATCAGGCATTCACATAACCATTCACATATTTCTTGCTTCTTTATTATTATTATATTAACAATATTTAATTTAGGTTCGTTTGTTAGGTAGGGCACCTCCCTCCCCCTCCTGCTTGTGTTAATAAGGTGAGGGTTTCCTTAATTTATTACCCTTACTTATATTTCTTCTTTTCTTCATTCCCAACTCTTTGCAACTTTGTTTCTTATAAAAACCAGAGTATGAGGTTTTTCCTCATATGATTTGACTTTTTGTAGTCATAGGACCTTGGCCTTCACTATGGGCTTATTTTCACTGCCATCACCAAGTACTTATATATTAACTTCTTTAAGAATAGTCAAAACATATTATGAGTACATATATATAATCAATCTAATTACAAAAAGAAATAGACTCAACACTATTTCAAGTTGTCAGTCTTCTAATAGTAATTTTTAACTATTAGTAATTGCATGTGCATTATACATGATTGTTCACCATTTAAGGTATCAATCCATAATTCATCGCCGACATAATTTAATTCCAATTCACATTCAAATAAATAAGGCTTTCAATCATTGATTATTTCTACTATCATTCATTTCTAATTTTTTTGTTACTATGCAGGGAAATATTGCTTTTCTATGTATTTCTTACACAACCAACATTTTCAAAATGCAGTAAACATATGTACCCTTCAACTCATCCCAATTTCACAAGTTTTTTTTTTTCATGTCATTCCTTTCATTGTTCTACAATTCAATTCCCTCAATAGTTCTGGAAATCATCTTATGGCATTTTATTTTATGGATACATTTTATATTTATTTCAATATGTCAAGCATTAGTCTAGAATCAATCATTTTTGAACTTTACTTGCAATTCATATTTGCAAAATCAAAATTTTCAGTATTTGCATTTATTAATAATCATGTAAGAAAATTATTAATTTCCATAAATGTGCATAGTCAACAAAGGCATCATTCTCACAATGTATTAATGTATGTATCAGTCATTTAAATGAAATTTAATTTACATATTCATATTTTCTATCATTCTTTTTTGGCTTTTCAATTTCTTCCAAGGTTATAAGTAAATTTATAATTTTTTTTTAGAATATATTTCCCATATAGATTTGTCTCTAAAACATGTCCATCTCGACATAATAAATTTCACATATCATTATAACAAAATTTTTTAAGAAGTAAAAGCAAAATCAAAAGTTTATCATTAATTGGTAATTCTTTACACATCATGTCCCTGTATGATAATACATTATCAATCTTGGTCCCCCATCTCCCCTAAGGTGGAATTTTATTTAACTCTCCACTCAATTCATACTTACCTTCATATTAATTCCTCATCAATTAATTGTCCATAGGAAATTTTCAAGAGTATTATAAGATACATTATTGGATTCACCATCTAGTCATATGAAGCTTCGCAATGTCTTCCTATGGCATATTAAAAGCAATGATTGTATGCTTCCCGCCTTACAAGTTCCTTACATGAAGGCATACCAATATGGTAATAGTTATAATTTCATATAATGTTGCTTTAAGGTCATAACGTTAGGCTAATTTCTCATGTTCCTCGACCTTCTTCATTAAGGTTCGTGACCATTTCATTGTCAACATAATTATGTTAATGAAATTATATGATTCTTCAATTGTATAACCGATGAGGTTTTATTTTTCCAAATTTAATTGTATAGAATTTCACTATATGTGAAATTTAAATACAACATATAAGTGTAAAATAAGAAAATATTTTATGTATCGCAATTGTTCTTATTAGGGAAAAGTCAACTTCCTTTTATATGAATTTGTCTTTTTCCTAAAACAAAGTAAAGGTCTTTCATTATCTCATTATTTTAAGTGATAATATGACTTAATTTTTGTACTGTGATTATATATAATTTTACATAATTTCCTGCTTTCTTTCTTTTAGATCTATATCAATGCCATTATCCTACTTATTCCTTTAAGTAGTTAAATATATTATGCATAAATATGTTCATTTGAATGGTTAAATATTCCATTAGGCTGATTACCAACAAAATTATGTATAATTATCAACATTGATTTTCTACATAAAAACCTTCTATTACAAGTGAGGTCGTGTATATATATATATATATATATATATATACGATCTCACTTGTAATAGAAGGTGTTTATGTGGAGAAATGTGGAAAATCAATGTTGATAATTTTAATGATTATTTTACCTTTTATTAGTTTTTTGAAGGATAGAAATATTATAGAGATCAAAGCTTAATTCATGGGATTATATTTAATTTAATTTAGCATGGAATTCTTTTGCCAATTTAAAGTCTCTTTATCATATATCTAGTTGTTTTTAGCAATATTCCTCTCATAATCAATTATTATCTATATATATTAGCTCTGTTAAGCCAATATGATCTATAATGTTATAACCTGCAACTCTAATACCAATTTGTAATATCCCCAAACTTAAAATGATCAATACAAAAAAAAATTGTGCTCATTACTGAAACCTTCTATGATATCTTTAGATACATCAAATTATAATTATGTTCTGTACAGCTCAGACTTTGTACATCTTACAAAGAATAAGCTAAGTTTTATATTATCTCAATTAATGACTGTGATAACATTCACACATTTTTCCTTTCATTCTATGTATACTTTGATGTATCTAAATTATATTTTATAAGTTCGCTTGCTCAGAGTTGAATTGTGTTTGTTCATAAAATAATTGCCCTCAATTAGGGGTTGTACCGATTGATATTATAATGAAAAATATAGTCTTGTCTATTCACCATAAGATTCAAATGCTATCTTAACTTAATTCAATTATTTGTTTGTATAAGTAATCTTATACCCATCAACTAGGGTTTTGTCAAATCATTATTTTTTTGGGTAATTTCAATAAAATATTGAATGAATAAATGTTAAGTGTTTTTTCTTTAACGGTCATAACTATTCATATAAACGGCCATAAGCTGATATTCGCATAGGTTTTGTATATTATCTGTTTAATAAACAATACATTAAAATATAAAAACCCAATAATTATCCAATGCTTCACATACAAATATATATGTGCATATAGATAAAGTCATAATCTATTTCTGTCTGCAAATACATTTCTGAATGTCATACTTTTTATAGAACATATAACTTTGAATCTCTATAGAAATTTGTTTACAATTTAACTCGATTTCTTAATAGAAATAGATGTAGTTTCGTACATTCTAAGAAAACAATAAATAAAACATCACTATATTTTCATCTTTGTTTTAACATAATTTTTTTATAAAAAATGTTATCGATAATCATAACTAAATTTACTTTTAGAGATTCAAATGATAAAATACACAAATAATTACAAACTACTTATATGGCGTATGCAAACAATTTCTCCACAAATCATCTAGGAAAACTTGTTCCATCTACTATAATAGTTTCTATATCTTTTGGCAGCATTTTCATTATACCATTTCTTTCCTACATAATGGTTATTGGCTAGATTATGCAAATAAACTATTTAATAGCATAAACAAATCACTATTTTTATTGAAATAAATGTATCCATAAACAAAATAAACTTATTTGAGTAGCTGCAAGGTTCTTCTAAAACACCATTTGGGAAAACCGCAAACCACCCAACTGTAGATGAGTAAGGACACATCAACTTTCTATTCTTCTTCTTCACCCCCGAGCTAGGGCATAGTCTCTATAGGGGATAAGTCAATACAGCTATAGATTTCAGTCTCAATTCTTTTAGGACTTCTAGTCTACAGGTTTTAACAAACACACACATTCCTGGTTCATCAAAAGAATATCAACAATTCTTTTAGGACTTTCAGTCTATAGGTTTCAACAAACACGCATCGCAATTGCCCAAAAAACCATGTCGCACCGCGAAAAAAAATCAATGAAAAAAAAAATTTTGTGCGACAATTTTCTAAAACTGTCGTATTGCATTTTTGGAAACTTGATGCACCGATGTGTTATGTTTCAAAGAACGCACCGTACTATATTTTATTAAAAATTATCCATTGTGGTGTATCTTGTAAAACCTAATGCACTAGCCGTTACATTTCAAAGAACACACCATTTTATATTTTATTTAAAAATAAATGTTGTGTTATCTGAAAAACCACAACCCAGTGCGTTACGTAATAACCCATGTCCCAGTGTGTCCAATATAAACGAACGCACTAGATATTTTATTAAAAAGCGTGTTATATTTTACTTAAAACCCTAAATACAGGTCGTTAATTAATCTTAAACGCACCGATGGGTCTAATATCACCTAACACATCGGTTCGTATTTTTAAAAAATTTAAAAATTAAAAAACATTAAATTTGATTTAAAAACCTCAAGAAGGTGTAGTTTACATACACCGCACCGATGCGTCCCACTATCGGGCGCACAAGAACAGGGTTTTATAGAAAAACTTACCATGTCGTTCAAATAATTTTTACCCCTCTACAGTGCATCTAAGCCATCTTCATTGTTTCCTTTCATAACTCACCTAGATGCCTTCTCACCTATGTTAATCCCACCTGCTGCTGACATGAGTTTGAATTTTTCCAAACGGTGGGAAAAAATTCAAATTTTCCCATAGATAGCTTGGATTCCTCCCTAATGCATGGTTCATTAGGTAAATTAATCCTTATTTGATCATTTAAATTCTTAGAGGATTAAATTTTGAAATTAAGCCATAGTTTGTCATTTTTATCAAAAAAAAAAATTAATTAGGCAGTGTGTTCGAGCCGTTCGGCTCACACTGCCGCTTAGTGCACTCTGTAAATTTTTACAGGTCGCACCGTTTGCGGGGAAAGCCAAACAAATTGAACACACCACATCACCTGTGTGCTACCCTTTCATAGTGCACCGCCATACCATAAACTGAATTTTAAATATTATAAACTAATAACCGGTGCGTTAATTACACATAAGCGCATCGACAGTAGAGTGCTTTTACGTGTGCCGAACGCACCGATAAATATTAACAAGAAAAATTGAAAAACCAAAGTATATAGTGCATCTATTGCACATCAGTGCAACAATGATTGGTGCTATGACATTCAGTACGAGCATCGTGAACACATTCCCCATCATCCATAAATTAAATAAACCACAGTGCTTTTACATCACGTCAGCACACATAAAATGGTGTGTTGACAAGGTATAAACACATTGACAACGGGAATTTTAAATTTTCATAGGAACTAAAATATCATAATTCAACAATTCTCTTTATTCACATCAGTGCACTGGTATTCAATACTCTCACGTGTTGTAGGCATGTCGTTGACACATTCCTTATCAATTATAAAATGAAATAAATTGCGGTGCTTTTAGATAAAGTAAGCACACAATTTACAGTGCGCTTACGTGTTAGAGAAGTACCGATTCCTACACATTAAAATTTCTTGTATCATAAAAAATCATAATTCAACGGTGCTCTCAGTGGAATCATTGCACCAGTACGATGTCCGGGGCTCTGATGTGCCATAGGAACATCGTGAACGCAATTTTGAAAATGCCTCGGTGTGTGTGTATTGTAGCGCACCGGCTTGATAATAAAATTTTAAAATTTATAGAATTATATGAGTGATTCATTGTGTTAGTTTAGCACACCAAAGATGGTGCTTATAAATTAAAAGCGCACCATAGGTAGTGTGTAAGTTTTATATTGGTAAACCATAAGGCATTTTTTTGCAAAAAAATTAAATTTTGATTTTAGTACATACAATTCTCATATAATGCTCTTATTTGTATTTTTATGAATCTAATTGATGTTATATGTGAAACAAAGATGTGAGCGCTGCAAGACTGGGAAGCATCAAGAAGCACAAGTTGACCAGTATAACTTCCGGAGAGAGTGGGAGACTAGGGAGAGGGAGAAAGATTTATACCCTCATCCCATTACTCCACAGACGAGACACCTATTGAGAGTTTTCGGCCTCCTCAATTTCTATGAGGAGGAGACATCAGTCAAGTGGAACAATACATTCCTCACCTAGCTGATTTCACGCAAGGATCATCATAAGAAGGCGTTTCGAGTTGGTTCCAATCAGTGGTTCTGACCCACTGTTGAGGAAATATATTTTATCGTTGGTCTCTATAGGAGAGGTTAGGTCTTTTCTCAGTTCCCTGAGGTCCCAACTAGAGTTGTGGAAAAGACTCAACTAATATATGCTTAGAGATATGTTGATGCCAACATCGTCCACCCTGCTTAGTTTTAGGTGAGCGATGGGAAGCTTTCCATTACTGCTTTTGGTAAAGAGGGTGTGAGGTGCCTCTCTTTGTTGGTGATGAACATCGCCCATATCACCACTGACATATAACATTCTACCCTCTTCTACAATGTATCCTAAATAAGAAAAAGGCAGAGAGAGATAAGCAAAAAGGAGAGAGAAAAAGAGAATATTATCATATTTTTACTATAAATTTTGATCCAAACTCGGATTGGGGCGCACTTGGTACCGTTGGAAACCTCTTGTCAAGGGCTACAACTTTCATGTTTTGAGCATCGCCAGATCCTCACGGTTTTCTCGGGGCTGGAATTTTAGTAAATATAGGCATAAAGAATCTTAAAAAGCATCTTTCAAAAGATGCTTTTCGAAAAGCATCTTTTGAAAGATACTTTTTAAGATTCTTTATGCCCATATTTACTAAAATTCCCACCCCATCCAAAACATGAGGAATATCACAAATCTCAAAACAAAAAATTTGTATCCCTCGACGAGAGCTTTCTAACGGTACCAAGTGCGCCCAAATATGAGTTTGGGATAAAAAGTTATCACAAAAATACGATAATATTCTCTTTTTCTCTCTCCTTTTTGCTTATCTCTCTTTACCTTTTTCTTATTTATGATACATTTTGGCCTTGGTAATTCCTTATATGATCACATTAGCTTCCCTCTATTATATAATGTTGATTCTTTAGTGCAAGCACCTAGATTTGTTAGGTGGTCTGTTAATTTTTTACGATAGTTTTGTTATGCTCTTAGTCGATGTCGTGCGTGTATTGGCTAGAGGGCGAACTTCTCTTTTGGTTCAACGTTGTTTTGTCTATTTTTTGAGATATTTCTAACCACCAAGCCATTTTTTGACTGGAACCCTCCTAAGATGATGACAAATTTGCATATGCGCATGTGGGGGGAGATGATTCCCAAGAGGGGGTAGTCGGACTTTCCATCCAGGATCACCGTGGAGGTGCTCGAGATGTTAGGCAGTGAGGAATCGCCTCAATTCGACATGGTTGAATATCCATACGTGAGCTTGTATTGGAGAGGGTATCCCAACATCTTATTAACTCAGGATGAGCCAACATATGATATAGCTAAATTTAGCATTATGTTTGAATTAATCTAGTTGCTTTTTATTATTTTTATACTTAACAAATTTTAAATTCTTATATTAAATTCATATTTAATGAAATTGTCTAAATATTATTGTGTACTATTATTTTACAGATGTCAGGACATTTGATGGCAATGTGCTGTCTTCTCCATCTCAGGATGAGGAGGATTTTGAGATAGATGATTAGCCCGAGGTGCCCAATTTAGATAGACCTGTCCTTCCTCGTAGGCCAGATGAGAGGTACTGACAGTACGTAACAGATAGGTTGGCTATGTTGTTGGTGGATTGAGGGGTTCGGCCTGTACCAGTGAGGTACATTGTTAGGGACTGTCACTGCTCAAACTTGTGGAGGATGATTCCTTGTGATATGAGGCACTTGATGCAACAGGTTCTTGGTGCTTGTGATATTTTAGATGGTATCACATTTGTTAGTTCATCGTCAGATGAGGGTGGAGATCCTCAGCCTGCTAGTTCACCTCCTTATCCATTAGCTGCTTCGATTGGTGATGTAGCCTCCATATCCCATGCACCTCCTGATCCTTGGCCTCCACCTTCGACATCTCATCCACCACTTCGACCTACACCATGTCCTCCTCCTCCACCTCCATCGGCTCCTTCATCATCTCCTCTACTCCTACTCACTACAGAATTTGAACCCAAAATCCGACGAAAAGGACGGTGTCGTCGGATTTCACCTTTAAAATTATGAAATTTGATGATTTTTTTTAAATTGAAAGAAGGGTATGTCAAATATCTGATGGCCCTTAGATATCCGACGAGATCCGAAAAATAGTGACTAATGTCGTCGGATAGCCGACCTAATATTCATCCCTAGATGTTTTATATCCGACATCATGTGATGCCTGAGAATGTCGGATATCCGACGTCATGTGATCCCTGAGATCGTCGGATATCCGACCTAATATTCAACCCTAAAATGTCAGATATCCGAAATCTATTCTCCAATGGTAACTAAGTTCAAGTCATGAGATATCCGATGAAATATTATATTTTAAAACCTATAAATTTCGAAACATTCCGACATGTTTGCTATACAAGCAATGGTTTATGAATTTCTTTTTATTCGATAGACTATTTTTCATTATTTCTATTGTTTTTGTGATTAAAGCGAGCGAAGTGTGGAGCTTGATTTTCTAAGATCGATAATCTTCATTCAAGCTCTTTACGAGAAAATGTCAAATAGCAATATTCCTGATCCAGACGAACAAAATCGACAATTGCTTGCTAGATTGTGGGAAGGAGTGAAAAGAAGGGGTGATGGGAAATGTTATTGTCCATGTAGTCAATGCAGGGGCTTTAAGAGGAGAAGAATTTTGATCACAACAACCAGAAAACATTGTAGGAAACATGGACACGCTGAGGGGGGACATGAATATCATCCATTTGTAAGTTTTGCATTATATATGTTTTTATTTTGATTGCTTTTGTAAATGTATGTATTATTTTTATATTTCTTATATTAACTTTTATCTATTGATGGTTTCAATAGATGGGGACTAACATGGACAATAAATATTATTTTAATATTTAATATTAATTATTATAATAATTTTTTCTTGTATGCATGTTGAATCTAGGGTATAGTAGAATAACTCATTTATTTGTTCGTTAGTGAGACTAACCCACTTACTGGGGAAAGCAATTAGCTCTCTAGATTTGTGACACTTTCCATGATAATAGAAATAAAGACTATATTGGCATGTTGTTTCTCTTCTATTTTCTCTATAGAAACCATAACATCGTTTATCTTAACTTAGTGGACAGTATGGGAAATTTTGAGTTATCTTTGAGTAGCTTTGCTCAGTAATCAAGTCAATTTTGATGTCTCTTGGATAGTTTGGATGCACCTATTTTACCAACAGTACAACTGGTTGTTCTTTTCATCCCTAAAGTAGTGACTAGACCCTTCTTGTTTCCCCTTTTTATCTAACTATAGAGACCACTCATGAAAAGAGCCATTTTTAACCTGTTATTTTTAGTTTTTCTTGTATTTTTCTCTTCTTGTTTGTATTACACTCAAAGGTAATAATAAAGAGTAGTTTATTGATCTATTTGATTGATTGCATATTTTGTTTACCAAGAAAAATCAGATATTGCTTAGTGTATCAAGAATAAAAGTGAATTTCTCTTCAAGCCTTTTACTTCATTTATTTATTTCCAAAGTAATGATGTTGTTATATGAATGCATCAACTATGTTTTTTAATTAAAATATATTTTGTTTTTCAAAACAAAACACATGATCAAATTACACCTTTCACTCATGAGTCACATGTTTTCATGAACTTAAGAGATCTTGCTTGAAATCAACACACCTTTTTATGATTTGAAATTTAGTAGTAGTTAAAGAGAGAAAATTACTTCTTTTATTCCAAAACCATTGATGTTATTACCACCAACATAAATCCATCTTAAACCTAGATCTATTAAGCACTGAGAGGGATCCAATTTCTCGAGGTGGATTTATTTCTTAATGCGTAAAAAAAGTAAGATAGAAAAAATTACAGATCCATCTCAGTCCTTGCTTCTCTCAATGAAAAAAGAAAACATCAACATTACAATGATTGCATTCTTGATTATATAATATTCTCTATTAACCATACAAAATTTGTTACATTTTAAATTCATCACAATTTTTTTTACATTTTGCATTCGAATTTCTTATATTAACTTTTATCTATTGATGGTTTCATCTAATTATAAAGGAAAGACATCCTACGGCATATCGTCCAGAGGAAGTGCTTTCAGAACAACTACTGGAGGAACATGGAGCTATGAATAATGGAGAACAAGTTAATGATCATATTGAAGAAGATGATCATACTGATAACAAATTTGAAGATGTCGGTACAAATACTTTGATCCATGATTCATTTAATGTTAGAATGGATGATGATGATCATGATCATGATCATGAAAATGATGATCATTTTGATGATATTCATGATTTACCTCTTCTTGAGAAGGCATATGAACCCCTTTATGAGGGCTCCAACACAAATATTCTCTTTGCTATATTGTTGATAATGAACTTGAAGGTTATGAATGGTCTTTCAAACATATTAGTCACACGGATGTTAAGTTATGTAATATATTCCATCACATAATATATATGATTGTCTAATAATTTTATTGTTAATTCATAAGTCAAATTAATATAGATGAAATGTGTTTCATTAATATTATTTCTATATTGTATTAACTAGATTTTTATTTTAATTTGTTGTAGCATGATAGGTGAATATTTGTTACCACCGTCAATATTTTACCTCACACATATCGAGATTTATTTGCCATCATGAAAGAAATTGGAATGCAGTATGAAGCAATTCATGCATGCCCCGATGACCATGTTCTATATTATAATCAACATGAATTTGCAATAGAATGTCGAAATGTCATATCAGTAGATATCGAACAGATCAAGTAACAAAAAAGGTGCCTCGCAAGGTTCTTTGTTATATTCCCATTATTCGACATATGCAACGACTGTTCAAGTGCAAAAAAATAGCGCATTTTATCGATTACCATGCACGGAATAGAAGTCAAGACGACATTATTCGAATGCCTATAGATGGGTCTGATTTTAGAGATATGGAGGAAAAATGGCCTCACTTTAAATAAGAACCTCGTAATCTTAGGATCTCTTTGGCAGCAGATGGTGTCAATCCATTTGTAGAGATGAGATCCGTTTACTCGGTGTGGCCTATTTTTGTTATCAACAATAACATTCCTCCATGGTTGTCAATAAAGAGGGAGCACATAATGTTGTCGATGATTGTTCTAGGTATATTGTGTCTACATCTTTTTTTTAAATGTAATGTCATCTCATTTGTCGTATTTTGTCGCATAATGTCATATATATATTTATTGTTTTTCTCTTGTGTAATATGGTTTATATATCTAAATGGTACGTCTCATAATTATATTTTTTATATGTTCAAATCAATCAAGTAAGTACCAAGTCAGAGATATGAATGTATATATCGAACCTCTTATTGACGACCTACTAAAGTTATGGAATGGCATCACAATGTATGATGTATCTAGACCAATACGACAAAGGCAATTTCAATTCCATGCAATGCTTGTATGGACAATACATGATGCCCCAGGGTTAAACCATTTTTGTGGTATGTAATTATAAGTTCCACATTATTTGCATTTAATTTTATGAACTAGTTAATATACTACACATGCATGTTTTTCTAAATAATCCAGTCATTTTGTATATAATTATAATTGACATAGATATTCCATCTCTTTATGTAGGTCTTCAGACAAAGGGGAAATTTGCATGTCCAGTTTGTGGTCCTAAGATCAAATCTCGTCGTTCAAAAAGCTTAGGAAAGGAGGTGTTTGATGAGTATAGGAACTTCCTCTCTAAGGATCACAGGTATCGAACTACCGAAAAACATTTGTTCAATGGAACGAAAGAGACTGCATTAAAACCGTAGAGAATGACACCTCACCTATGGAAGTTGCAATATAATAGAAATCGTCAAGGTACGTATGAATCATCGAATATGAAATCTTATATTGTAATTTTTTTTATTGTGTGTTGTTTACTGTAATTGACATTGATTTATTTAATTTCTTTATAAACTACTATTCATGATTGTCATTCATGTGATCATGAAGGCATTAATGGGCTTCAGAGGAATGAAAAGTTATCCTAGAAAATTTAGTAGGTTTCCCTACTATGAGAACCTACAAGTTTCTCATCTGTTTGATACAATGCATATCAAAAAGAATGTGACTGAAACATTATGGCAAATATTGGATGGAAGGAGTGAGAAAGAAAAAAAGTCAAAATTTGCAAAGACATTCAAGGCGGCAACCATGCAATGAAAGACGTCATTCAATTTCATAGCAATGGAGAGAAAATTAATATAAACTCACTTCCATGGATGTTAATGGACCAGCAAAGTAATGTTGTAAAAGAAGTCAAGCGAAAAATTAAATTTCCCACCGAATTTTGTGTGACCATGAAGAATATCATAACAAAGAAAGGTGATTTTGCGGGGGTGAAAACACACGATTGGAATGCATTCATGAAGGTAATTATTATGGTATGCATTTAATTTTTTTTTTTTTCTATTCCAGTGAATATGGTTGGTATTTTTGTTTGTCTACTCTTTGTTTAAAAAATGAAACGATTTGTATATTGTTACAATTTGTTCTACCTCTCTCTCTCTCCGGACAACTTCGACAACAATGTCAAACAAGTAATATATAATCTCTGGAAATACATGAGGTAAGTAGCAATTTTTTGCATGCACTTAGTGTTTGTTTAATGCAATATCGTAGAATTTATATTTTATTTTTGTTCTCTAATTCATGTTATGTAATATAATGTTTTTTTACTTAAATCTCTTGATTGGGTTGTCATGTCACTTGTAGATGGTTGTCATCTAAATAATTCCATAAAGAAGATATAAAGTATTGGATGAGAGAAATTCCTCGTCTCATGTGTGAAATGCAGAAGCATCTACCTTCGGCATTTTTCAATGCACAGGAACACTACCTCATACACCAAGTTGAGGAGATTGAATTGCGTGGACCTGTGCACTCAAGGTCCATGTGGATGGTTGAGAGGCACTTGACATTTATGAAGGGTTTGGTCAGACAACAAGCACATGCTGAGGGTTATATGATGGAGGGATATATGGTATACCAAAACATGTTGTATACTAGTGAATATCTTCCTATTTTAGCATCAAAGCTCAATTTACGTCGCATTTGTGATCCGGACTCCAATAAATATTTCGAAGGGGAGTACCTGAAGGGGAAAGGTAGATTGAGGAAGGTGAAAGGTAATATAACACATTTTACTGTTGATTTTTATGTATATATATCATACATATTCTATTTTTATATTAAATATTTTGCATCAATTTAGATCAGTGTAATATATTTTTTTAAGTGACTATACATTTGTATTGATTTTGTAATTTTATTGTCATCAAATAGTTGGTTGAGAGTGGGATGCAATTCATTTATACATCGCAAACAATTTTGACTGGATGAAGGTATGGATTGAACGATGTAACAATCTAGTCATGGAATATCATTGGAAGGTCTGGCTTCATTGGTTAAAGCTGCAAATCGCAATGGAGATACCAATCTAACACAAAGGAAAATCGATTTAGCATATGGTTTAAAAGATAAGCAGGTAAGCATATTAATCAACCACACTATTTTTTTTTTTTGCAAACATACTGTCATTGTACATGTTGATTTTTTTCCCTGTATGGCATCATAAACATGCACTTAATCATAAATATTGGATCATTATGTAATATTTTATTGTATGGCTTGTTGTAGGTAAAACACCATAAGGCTATGTGGTGCAATGACTGTAGAGCATAAAAAATTTGGATAAAACAAAGACAACATCAGATTTTGGGATATCTGCAGTCTTTGAGGTGACCAATGTTTCCTCTAGAAGTGACAAACATCTAGAACTCTATGAAAATTGATACTATGGGTATCTGGAAGACATTCTTCAGTGTGAATTTAACTCCTTCAAGGTATTTATGTTCGTTGTCAAATGGTACAGGTTTCCATTGAATCAACGTGATCCCAATAAAAAAGTTATTGAACATGATAATGGATTTACCAT